>OU452307.1:21857500-24257500 GCA_911728475.2 Pterostichus madidus | reverse complement strand
AGTGACAGAAATGGATTTTTTAATAGATTATGTCATGATAAACATGAAAAAAAGAAAATTAGATTTGGTAACGGGTGGTGACTATAGATGGCGCCGATGTGAATGCGCCAATTTTAAGGGTAGTTGTTGACATATTTTTTACAGGCTAATTTACAGTTTAAATTATAGATTTTGGTATAATTAAATAATAAAAATGATAGACAGAAGTTTTGGCGCGACAAAACCGGTCAAAGTTAGCAATTTTTATGGGTGTCGTGTGACATATTACTACTTGTTCACGACGAATACATGACAAAAAATTTATTGATAGAAATTATTGCTGGTTGCTCATTGGTCTGAAAGTGGACTGGTGTAGGGATCAACAGCCACCCTTAAAATCCGCGCATTCACATCGCCGCCATCTATAGTTTCCACTCGTTCCCAAATCTAATTTTCTTGTTTTCATGTTTATCATGACATAATCTATTAAAAAATCCATTTCTGTCGCTGGAATAAATGAGACATCATTTTGCACCCTAGCTCTCTAATTGTAAATGACAGGAATAAAATGAGTAACAGTTACTATGAATCTGTATTAAGTTTCTCTATTTTTTATTAACTCAATTAATATACATTTAGTACTAATTAAGTTTATCTTTAGGAGTTTTAGTATAGAAAATGTATATAAAAATAATAAAATAAAAAATAAAATATAAAAATGACAGTAACTTTGTATCAATTGTCACATCAGTTAATATTATGTATTAAAATGAGTTAAGTTTGCTTTGCATAATAATAAAATTAATGATGTGATTGTGAATCCATTTAAGATGGTGTATACCTACTATTTTTATTTCGTTGCAAAAATTCAATAAGTAACAAAAAGGAAATGCTTTCCAAAGTGAGAATTTTGTTAAAAGGAAGTTTTAAGGGCAAAATTCTACTCCAAAGAAACGTGAAACGTACGAAAGAAAAATTTGATTAGTGAGTGTGGAGAAAGTCCGGAAACCAATAAAGAAATTCATAAACCCAGCGGCGAATTCAGGCCACGCATCTCGCAAGAAAACTAACAGAGGGAGGAGTTAGGAATATAATTTACTTTCTTTGGAGTTTGTGCGCAGGTCGTCGTGTGTGTGCGTATGGGAGCGTGAGAGTGCGTGTGTAGACGCCTCTTGCCTCCCGCACGCACGAGAAAGAGAAGCCCTCAGCCATCTTAGATCTTCTCTTCATCCTCCTTTCCTTTCTTCAACCCCCACCGGGCCTCCAATACCGCGAATTCGAATCCTCGCGAATCGATAATCCGCCCCGGCTGCCTTGATGCTCTGCCACTCGCAATTGTTTTATTGTTGTTTTTTGCCTAGTTGCAATTGTTTCTGTTTTCCTTTTGACGGTTGTAATCTCGTTTGCGTGTGGTGAGAAATGACGGAACGAGCGATTCTGAAAAATTAAGCTGAAGTAATAAACGGTAGGATTTGGTGCGGAGTCTTTGATCGTGAGCTCGTTAAGATCTCGAGTACGTTTTCTCGGATCGTTCAAGTGCTGCTTTAAATGAGCAGTGGCCACTGATCTCCAACCAGAGAAATTACGTAACTTACTTTTTCTATCTACAACTTTTCATTATTATTGTTAAACAGTTTTTGCTGCAATTTCACCAAGTATCTTCGAGAAGCAAACTATATTATTATTTTAATAAAATTTCATAGCACAAAGACCATTTTGATTAATTATATTTATTGTTGTTACGATAAAACAGATGATTTTAGTTATTATATAGAATTTCCAATTATTTTTTTTATGCGGAACCTACAACCGACAAATTATATTCACCACATTAAAACTACCCCTGTGGCTCTCCCTCCATTAACAAACACCCTTGGAGGCCGTGATTTGACGGCCCGTAATTATACTTCACGCGCAAAATATATATCTTACCGTGATCTGCTGCGACAGAGTGCCACATCCAGTAATGGGTAGAAGGCGTGATGATATATTTATTTATTTATTTACCAATTATTTTATTAAAAAATGCTGTTATGTTTTCAGAATATTTATGTATATATTTATATGAGCTGATAATAAATTTGTACAAAACTAACTTACAACAATATAATTAAATATTTGTATGTGTAATTTTTACTTAAATTACGAGCAGATAACTTTTTCGTTTCATTTTAAATTCTGAAATAGCTTTAGAGGTTTTAAAATCTACATTAAGATTATTTTATTTTGAAAAATCCTTAAATAGTTCTGAACTTTCCTTCAATAAAATAAATTCTATTTGTATACATAATGCAACAAGAACAATATTGCTGCATATCATTAAAATAAATACGTATTCATTTCCAACTGTTAAATATTTACAAATTGGAGAAAAATTTTTATCAGTTTTATTTGAAGTATTTTTCTCTAAAATATTTTGGCGATGTTTGACAACAGGAAATATTTATATCACACCTGTCACTAATATTTCAATGTGCTACAAATAGAAAAGTACTGTTACATAAAATTAAAGTTCATGTTCAATGAATTATACCGGGTGGTCAATTGATTTATGAAATAGAAGATATAAAATGTTAATTGTTTCATATAACGATATGTTCTTCCCTATTGATTTTAGAGCAAAATAATTCAAATAAGATAATTAAATTCTTCATCTAAGTCTTTAATCATATTTTATTTTATACTTTTTTTGATTGGTAAAAACAAAAGCAAAACAATTTTCGGGAGTTTGACAGTTTGCCCAAGCCTTATTTATTACTATTATTACATAGTTTTTGGAAGAATTCCTTAATAACATAACATTATATAATAAAGCAAATTGTTTTGCATAAGTTTGAAATTTAAAAAAAAATTATAGCAATCACGACAAATAAGCACCTTTTACAAAATTTTAAATTTTATTTTTACAAGTTATGGAAGGTGTCAAATAAAATATGATTAGTGATTTAGATGTAGACTTCAATTATTTACAAGATTTATGGAAGGATTTTGCTGTAAAATTAATAGGGAACGACAAATTGCTATATGAAATAAAATGTCTTTTATATCCTATATTGCATAAATCACTTCACCACACTCTATAATATTTAATATATTTCTAGCACCTTAAATAGCAGTTTTGCATATATTTGTATATTTGTAAGTTTTGCATTTGACAAATATCAAATAATCAAATACAAAATATAATAAAAGTACTTGGCTAGCTTGGGGAGTCTACACCTCTACTTTGTGTTAAAACCCAACAAAGAACCGTGGAGCCACTGCGATACACCCGCTCGTTTCGTAGCATTTCTGTCGTCATTTCTACCACTGTTATCTCTGATACTGATGTCTTCACTTACCTACTTCCCGCCGCGTGCATTAAAAACTTGATACTTTTTACACTCGGCTGCATATCGTTAATGGATTCTTTATATACCGGAGTTGGAAGTTGGAACGTTGGCTCGTTACCTCCGGAACGTGATGTGTGCTCGCGCCCCACGTAAGAAGATACTTTTTAATGAAATGCAAACGCTCGCAAAGCGAAAGCAGTCGCGGTTTGCATAGAAGGATTACACGAGGTTATGATATCTTTGGGTATGTGCGCTGTGGATCTGGATTTAGATGGTAATAATTCATGATGTTTGCGCTCTGCAATCGGTTGATGCTTATGAGATTTTTAGGGGTGCAATTATCTCAAACCCTTCCCTGATTTATTTAAGAGATTACTTTGCAAACTCCTTTTGTGAAAATTTATTAAATGAACATTCAGCCCCGCTTCTGTAAAAGGTTTTTATGTTGAATAATTTTACTAACAGGTAACATTTACAACTATTCTTTAATTATCAAAAGTAATAGTATTTATTAATTAATGGTAATACTAGTTGTAATTTTTGAGGTTTCTCAATGATTTATAGTAAAAGTAGAATATTCTATACTTAGGGACTACAGTGGATAATTTAATCCGATTTAGTATTTACATTATTATTCGCACTTCCAGCTAAATATTTTTGAATTAATGATTAAATTTGATATTGACTTGACACAGAATTCCCAATGACAGCATTATGCAAATTTTTAGGCAACAAAAGCAAAGTGAAATATTTTGAGGTTTATAATATACTTATTGGTACGGTAATGCTTCTTTATATATTAATTTAATCCTGGCGGGATTAAATTTGAAATTTAATAGCTCCGGGATTAAAAGTACTCGAAAAGGAAGAAAAAAGTAGGTCATTTTCTCCAGGAAGTGTGAAAAATATTTTATTGAAATTTAAATCTAAATTGTGAATTGGGAAAAAACATAACAAAATTTTTCCACGTTGTTTGGCGTTCCTGGCTTTTATTTATTCAAAATAATAAATGACGACGTTTCGAACCTTGGTTTGGTTCATTATCAAGTCGAAAGGTAAAAAAGTTTTCTTTAAATTAACATTACGAAAGATGATACATAATTATTTTTTTTAAGGAATGTCAACTGCTGTAGGCAACAAATGAATATTCTTCACGGCTTAACTAATCCTCTCCAAACTAAATCTAAATCTAAATTATATGAAATATTATTTAGTAATACGATATTTGTTCACTTATCTAGCAAATTATGTTTTAATGGTATCGAGTCCGCATGTCAATCCTAAGAACCCTGGTTCGATCCACACAGCCGACAAACATTTTCACCAAATTAAAATTACCTCTGTGGCTCCTCCATTATTAACATCTTTGGGGGCTGTGATTTGACGGCTGGTAACCGCACTTCACGCGCATAAATATATCACTTACCGGGATCTGTTTCGGCAGAGTGCCACACCCAGTAATGGGTAAAAGGTGTGATGATAAATTGATTTATTTATTATATTTTATCTAGCAGATAAATAATCTGTCATTTTATTCAAGGCCCTAACTAGGTACTCCTTGTTGATTTTACTGTTATTTGTCACTTTACCAAACGTTCTGGTATGAACAATATTTAGTTAAATCTAAGTGCGCTTTTAATCGAATAATTGGACATTGAATAAAAAGAGTCTAGTGGTAGTATTTTTATTTACGTCAGTCTTAAAATTTAAGTGCAATGGTAGGAGTGTAACTCTTTGTAGAATGATACTTTTTCTGATAAGAAAGGCATAACTTGTGAAGCGTCAGGAATACGAGAGTTTTATGTCCGCTTGGGAGTTCGTAGCACCACTCCCAGATGGGTGCGGGGTAGAAAAGGCAATGTGTGCGTCTTCGCCGAAAACGCGTCGCGTCGGTAAAACATCCGCGTGTCGCGTGTGTGGGGCGGTAGCTCGCCCAATCCGTGTGTAGGTGTTCGAACGTGAAGTATTGACGGTGCCGAGGGCGCGTGCGTCGTGGCCCGGCGTCGGCTCGCCACCGCTGCCGCCGCCGCCTGCGAACAAGGAGACGTGTGTACTTTTATACTTTTTCTCTCATCCCGACGCTATTTTTCATCCGGGTGGAGCCGCGTACGTCGCGATTGGTACGCGCAGAGGCCGCCGCGGATCCGACGAGTGCGAAATCGATCGCCGCCTGCGTCTTCTACTCGCTGTTCACGTTCCGCACAAAGAAATCACCTCGCATCGGGCTCATTTATCACCGGCGTCTTTGAACGACCGCCGCCACCGTCGCCACCACCTCTACCGCTCAGGGCGTTGCCGGAAACCTCTCACACACATACGCACGCTATACGCCCTGCTCACAATGCCCCCGAATCCACAAAAGCGCACCCTGAAGTAGAAATAATTGGTGGAGGTGCCCAGTCGTAAATATAAATTAAATCTTACACAAATTAAAATCTTAGTCTTCATTAGCGGCACGTAGTGGGTCGGTGTACCGGTAGAGAATGTAGGGCGCCAGTCGGGGTGTATGACACGGTGACGACCTTGCCCCAGTGGGTAATTAGACGGGGCGCGGGGCTAATTGAACCGCGCACGCGTACTACGCCCCTGCTCTTCGCCCCTCGCTTATTAAAGACGCCGGACGGCGAGACTGGGTCACAAGGGAGAATAAATGAACGAACAGATTCTCAAAGTCAAGGGAAAGTATTTTTTAAAGAGTAAAATTAGTTGAGATAGGTCAAGATCTCGCCGCCGGCCGAGTTCATTCATTACCGCGCGGGTAGAAGAGGAGAGGGACAGTGTCTTCGCGCTGTTGTTGATTACTCTCCGGCGTCCCCGCGACCCTCGTCGTCGTTCTCTGCGTTTAATTTCGTTTGTCGCTTTTTAGTTTCATTTACAGTTGACTTCATTCAATGTGAAAATAATGTAGTTCATGATTCACTTTACTGTTAGTTTTATAATTGGATTTGTTGGTGGAGGTTTGGTTAGATATAATTATATTTATTATTTAGTTTTTGTGAATTCTATTATAATCTAATTTAATTCGAAACTGGCTGAAAGTATTTCCGAAACTTAAATTGAGAAATACTTGACTATAATTTTTTTTTGTGGAACAAAATTATTTTAAAATTAATTTGATTATTGTTTTGACAATAAATGAAAAACAAACATTCAATACAACAAAAAAATAAATGAACAAACATAATAATAATAATAACAAAACCGCATTTAATTTATTAAAAAAACAATACAACTATTCTTTCCTCTGACAATCACGCCATTGCGGTATCGATTCCGATTGACTGGTTATCGGTAGTGGCAGCGGCGGTGGCGGCGGAGTGCAAGCGCCGTTCCACCCCCGATGCGCGTCCGCGTATCGTGTGTGAGTATGTGATAAAGAGGGGCGGCGAAATTTTGCACCGCTCCCGAGGCCTTCTGTTTCTATTGCCTTTTCTTTCTTTTCGTTTTCTTCCCAGCGGAGAAAGTGAATTTCAGACGCCATTTTGAGTATCTCTTTCCGGAAAAGAGGAAATTTTGTAATCCCATTCATTGAAATTTTGAAGTTATTAAGCCGAAAAATTTGTTTAAAAAAGGAATCAAATAAATGATCCAGGAGTATTGGATAAATGGCTTTATTGAAGAAGTTAAATTATTAATTAAATAATAATGACGACGTTTCGAACACTAGTCTATGTTCATTATCAAGTCCACTAATAACCACATGTGGTTATTTACAAGAAGAAATAAAACATAAAAAATAAATTTACGTTGAGTTTACATGTTGATAGAATTATAAAAATTACTAAGAGTATGCAGTGAGCATTACTCAGAGTCAAAACAGTAACTGACCCCCATTCATGATATATTACTATTATTAATAGTAGGTAATGGAACTTAGATGTCGTGAAATAATTTTTAAATAATGCCGATGTTTTCATCGAAAGCTTATTATTTTTTGTTGGTAGATTCATTATGAGCAAAATGAACAAATAAAAGTAAATCTCTAGAATATATAAATATTTGGAACTTAAAAGTAATAAAAAATATCTATTTTTACAATTAAAATGACAAAATATATTGACATATTATTGTTTCTTGTGTTAGTCAGTTTGACTTATTTTGTGCAGACGTTAGGACAAGATTATATTTTAGTTTTTTGTACAAGTTAGCGCTAGAACTAAGAGTCGTCTTGGATGGTTTTGAAAATGTGAGTCATCAAAGTATGGCAGAAGGTTGATTAAAATGGGGTAGCAAATTCACAAAAGCAAAAAAAAAATTCGAATTAATCTGGTATCAGTGTTGCCCCCTACCAAGTTCGATTGAAGTATCTGATGTCTTTGTTTACTCGTGTTTGCGGTCTCAAAAGCAAAACAGGCGTACGCCAGCAGGGAGCACTCATTCGAACAGGGGTCGCGATTGTCTCAGGAATAATTGAACCCGCAGAGGTATTTTTACGCCACTCTCTACCCGCTGCGAATCCTTGTTTGTGGACATTTCATTTGTTTGTCTTTGCGTATTTTGTCTTTTGTTTTCATCTGGGGAATTGCCCCAGTGGCTGTCGGTAGGCAAGGCTGTAGATTGTGTGTGCTATCCATGGTTTCGTCAAGGCTTCAAACGTTTAATGAATTAAAAGCATTTTTGCTCAGGGAGGAAATATTAAATTGTACCCTTTTAGTCAAGCGACACACATAATTAATAATGACAGAGATATGTTTTTCTTTCACTTTGTGAAAGTTTGCTTTTCTATAGATACTTGTCATTTCGTGGATAGAACAATCGCAGCACAAAGGACAGTTTACAGATTCAAATCTCATTGACTTAATTTTCTAAAATACAGTAAATAAATAGTGTCAAAGTTTAATTGCATGCAGAAGACATTAAAATAACTTGTTTATTATAATTTTAGATTCAGATATACAGGATGGTTTTATAAGTACTTCGAGAGGATATTATGGGGTGGCTAGCTCAGTGGTATCAAGTCGGCCTGTGGATCTTGAGAACCCTGATTCAATTCCCACAGGCGACAAACAATTTTCATAATTTCAAAAGCTTCCCCTGTGGCTCCTCCACTACTAACATCTTTGGAGGCCGTGATTTGACGACTGGTAACCGCATTTCACGCGCAAAATATATCACTTACCGAGATCTACTTCGACAGAGTGCCACACCCAGTAATGGGTAGAAGGCGTGATGATATATTTATATTTATTTATTTATTTTACTATAATATATATTTTTTTAAAATTCGCAAAATTAAGAAGAAATGATCCTTGAAGTGAACATTTTTAGTACCACTGGCCGGGAAAACGGACAATCATTTATCTGATGTTGTATAGCATAGCACAGTGGTATCAAGTCGGCCTGTGGATCCTGAGAACCCTGGTACGATTCCCACAGGCGACAAACAATTTTCACCATTTGAAAACTATCCCTGTGGCTCCCCCACCGCTAACATATTTGGAGGCCGTGATTTGACAGCTGGTAACCGCACTTTACGTGCAAAATATATCACTTACCGAGATCTGCTTCGGCAGAGTGCCACACCCAGTAATGGGTAGAAGGCGTGATGATATATTTATTTATTTATTTGTATAATGAATAAATTAACTATTATAGTGTCTATAATTACAATTTATTTAGTAATATATCAGAATTAACTAAAAAGCTAAACAACTCTTATTATTATGTTTGTTTTATGATCAATACATCATATAATATATCCTCTTATTTTTTATAATATACTCTGCATACTATTTGTACATAATTAAAAGAACGCACAAACCACATTTAATGCCGATAAATTCGTTTTCAACCTATATCAAAAACTTTTCATTCTAGGAGAGTAACTTCTTTGTGTTTCCAATAAAATAGATATTAGTACCATGATTTGACAATTGGTATATTTACGTCATAATAAAAATTTATGTAATGTTACATAGAACTGTAAATGCAGGACTGTCACACTTAGAAAATTGTAAAATGATATGTGATATATTTACTTTATTTATTAGAATGCGACAGATTATAGAATTGGCATTGAAAATATTTCCTAGATTTGTAGACGGATTCTTATTAATATTATAAAAGTTCTTGTAAAAAGTGTAAGTAGTAAACTAGACATCAGACAAGAGAACTGACACATCTGACAAGGCAAAGGCACGTATCCATCTCGCGCGATATAAATCCAGAACCAATTTACAGGGGGCAATTTAGTCGAAGTTAAATTCGTACGAGGCAGATATTCGTCGTTCTGCGTCCTGACATATCCCCTAAAGTCCTCCGAGATTGCTTTTTAATAAAAAAAGTACCATTCTAACATGGGGCAATCGTATTTGGATATGCGAGCGTCGTGCAGCAATCTTCAATCATATCTGCCGTGCAGGAATATCCACTTAAAATTTTAATATGTTCCCTTCCTGTGCCGGCATCCGGCCTTTCTTTAATTTCGTGGAAAATCAATAATTTCATTATTGCCCGTAGACGTAGTCTCCGCTACTGGTACGTTACTTTACGTTACCGTTGCTGCTTCTTGTCTTACGTTTTGCGTTATTTATATTCTTCTTCTTCCACGTCTTTTCTCTTCCTGGAGCTGATGCCGTCCTGGTTCCGCCGCTAATACTTGACGTGTTCCACTTTGCTTTATTGAAAATATCACACCGCCCTCTGGATATTTTCACAAAATAATATTAGTTCTTACAAATATAATTTAATCATAAATCACGCAGATGAGTTTTTGCTACGTCATCGAATATGTTTGTGACACAAGAAAGTCATATATTCCGATCAAGTGATATTTCAAATGACAGTTAATATAGTAATATTAACATTTTATGTTGCTTACTGCTGTCAATTGCTCAGTTTGACATCCGATTGTTTTTTTTTTTAATAAGTTTTACCCTGTTTCATAATAGTTATTTTTTATACAAGTGTTTTATTAGGTATATAACAAACGCAAGAAAAGTTTAAACACGAGACCGAAGGTCAAGAGTTTAATATTCTTAAGTGTTTTATATACCAAGTTTTGTCTGTTACGTCTGTTACGAGTTATTGTTTTCTTGAATTTTTACACCTTATTTTGAAATTTTTAATTCTGATAGCAACTACAGAAATAAATCAGTTACAAGCAAAAAATTAATTTCACAAAAAATGTTAGCTACGAGATACTGACTTTCCATTCTCGCAATGTATTTTAATTTTCGTTAAAAAGATTCGATGATAAAGAAAAAAATGTGAAAATTATTTAAAAAAAAATAATTATGACCTTGTCTATAAGTCAATTAAAACATGTGAAATTCAATGCCGCTGGACGTATTTTCGTTTCTTGCTTAGTTTTTGAAATATAGAATCCGGAATGTTTTTCTTTTTTTTTAATTTTATTATATTTCACGTTTTATATCATTGGAAATATATCCACGAATTTAAATCGGTACAAATATGAATTCTCGTGCAAAGAATAATGAGAATTACAGTGATGAAGATGCCAGGTGCATAACTAGTCTACTTTTTGAGTATGAGGTTGGTTAATACGTTTTTAAACAAAACAATAACGTGCATTATAACGAACAAAGTTTTGTTGGTTATCTGAAATGAAATTGAATTTATTAGAAACTATCTCACGACCCTTTTTGTACCCATGCATAATTTCATGTTTCATTAGTTGCAAATAAATTTAGTTTATAAATAATTACGGTTTGGCATATTTTAAAAAGCTTCTCATAGCTGTTAAAAAATTCAGGAACATTTTTCTACCTGAGATAGAGTTGCTCTCATCTGGGTAGATTGAAATCAGGCACGTATTAACCCTTAAACTCAAGTACTGCATACCTAAAAGAGCTGAAGGGATGAGAGGTAAGTATCCGCTGCACCTTACAAAATATCGATTGTCGGCCCAAATGTGCTCTGCTTATGCTTAACATCGGAAGATCGCTGCCATACGCTCTCGGAAGTTCGTTCTTGAAAAATGGGGTGCGCGGCAAAGGGAGTTGTGAACTGCAGAATAGGGGACGCTAAAGATAGGATCGAAGATGCCTGGGAGTCTGAGAAACAATTTGTGAAATGTTCCATGTACTGGGGTGATATACATACCAGTTAATTATCATAATAATAATAAGGGCTTTTTACCCCAATTATTGTAGTTATAACTTTGGATTTACCCTCGTTACAGGGCAATTGTGTTTTAAGAAATATGTTTACTTTCTTATTTATTATGCAAATACATTTTCTACTCATTTGTAGCATTATAGTAGCGCTGTATGTTATTAGCGGGAGTTCAAATCTCGCGGCCTTTAACTTTTAAACAAAAATACATCTGCGTTCGAGTGATTCGAATCCAGTGGAAGTAAAAAAGGATATTTAAATTTAGCAAACCTATATTATCACATGTCTTTTTAAATTTATTGGGCAAACGAAATATTCTAAAAAGGCAGAGCTGGGCAGTAGCTAGCTACTTTTGTAGCTTAGCTACTAGCTTAGCTACGTTTACCTTAGCTATAGCTGTAGCTTAGCTAAATGTGAAAAATATAGCTGTAGCTTGTAGCGAGCTATTTTTTTTCTATTAGTTTAAAAATATTGTTATAACAACTGAAGCTACTTTTAAAGCTATTTTTTGTAGCTTAAAGCTACTTTTTGTAGCCCAAAGCTACCACTATTCATTAAGAAATACTTATTAGTTTTTGTTTTGTATTTGAATTGTACCTTCTTTATTGTTTTCTATAACTGTAGGATAACAAGTTATTATATAGTGTAAAATCTATCAACATATTTTATTTTTCACTTGTTCTTAACCTATCCTACTTTTGTATTAAATATTAGATGAACTAAACATTGACTGTTTAGGAGTCTTCTGTTAATGTGACTGTTAATTTATTCCGATATAAATAAGAATTATAGCATAACAAATTAACAGTACATTTGTCCATTTGCGATTTTTTATATTTATTAACAGTCATTATAACAAAAGACTGATAAACTGATTATATGACACTGGCACATTTAATAATTCATAATAATTGAAAAAAGTAGCTTTTTAATTTAACAGCTACTTTAATGAAAGCTTTTAGCTGTAGCTTAGCTATATTTTACAAAATGTAGCTTATAGCTGTAGCTCAGCTATTTTTTTAAAGAATAGCTGTAGCTGTAGCTTAGCTACTTTTTTAAGTAGCTTGCCCAGCTCTGCTAAGAAGGAATAAGCGAACTTGTATGAAAGGAATTATGAATATGGATTAAGGGAAACTGGTGTGCCTAAATAGAAAGATTAATTGCAGAATAATCAACGAATGTTTCAAGAGGTCGTGCAACCTCATTTGATGGGACATAAAGTTTTATATTTTTTACTTAAACATAATAGAATACTCGTATTTTGTGTATGCCGAGTGTAATTTCCAAGGGCTTAGAGATTGTGTTCCAAAATAAAAATAACTGATAAATTATCTAATTTCTGTATTTAATATTCTGCACATTGTCTAGATATTTTGCGATTTTATTGCCTTTGCACATTGTCGATTATACATGTATATATGCATTTTAACCATTTCTAGATTTTTGTTAGTATACAATTGCAGATTTCTGTTAATGATATGCAAAATATTATCACAACACGATTAATAAATTAAATAAATACATATATAATCACGCCTTCTACTCATGGCTGAGTGTGGCACTCTGCCGTAAGTGATATATTTATGCGCGTAAAGTGCGGTTACCAGTCATTAAATCACGACCCTCAAAGATGTTAGTGGAGGGGAGGTCACAGGGGTAATTTTAAATAAATATATCATCACGCCTTCTACCCATTACTGGGTGTGGCACTCTGCCGAAGCAGATCTCGATAAGTGTTATATTTTGCGCGTGAAGTGCGATTACCAATCGTCAAATCACGGCCTCCAAAGATGTTAGTGATGGAGGAGCCACAGGGATAGTTTTTGAAATTATGAAAATTGTTTGTCGCTTGTGGGAATCGGACCGGGATTCTCTAATTCACAATCCGTGTCGATGTCACTGAGCCACCTACTCCAAGATTAATTAGTTTCTAAAATATATTTGGTTCAGCTGTAAATTAATTATAGTTGATGTAAACAAAAATAATTAATTTTAAAACGGATTTTTTTTTTAATCAAAGATGGTTGAAAATCTGAAACTTCATCCCAAGAACAATAAATATTATCCCTTGAAAAGTTTTCCAGTGACATAAGTTTGTAAGAACATATTTTACGAAGGGATAGTTTTTTGTTTGTTTAATAAAAGCTTTGACTGTATTTTACAGTCAGCATTTCTGTTTTTACGATGTATGGTTTATTCCTGCTTATAAAAGCAGCCTTTGAGCCCGTGACTACACTAACACACATAGCTATAGACACAAACACCAATCCATGGCCGCCTGCGTCTGTTATTTATATTGTGTTTTTGTCACAAACGCGTCGCGGAAGAAATGAGAAACTCGAGAGAAGAATTCACCCCTTATTTCTTACATTGCTTCCTTTACAGTTTACAGCTCCCCCATTTCAGAACTTTAGAACTAGATTTTATTATCTTTTATTACAGAACCATATGTTTAAATTTTTAGTGGTTACATACTACTACATCCATTTAATTTAACTTTACCCAACAAAGAGTAACGAATTTTTCATCAAACAAAATGTAATTCTGAAAAAAAATTTTACTACTTCTATAGAGCTGGATAAATGGGGCCTTGGGCTGATGTTTTTGCGGCTCTATTCTAAATTGTTTTAAATCTAGTAAAAATTTATATGGTAAAATATTGTTTGTAAGTTGACAATGTTATTGAATTTATTTGTAGTGTGTAAAACACACGTTACTCATTTAGTTTGTCATTTGCATTTTTAATATTTGTCAAAAAAACAACATTGTGTTTCGTTTTTGAGGGCCGTTATCCGGCCATGTTTGAATGTCTTATGAACGTTCCTTCGGAGTGGAAATAAGAAAAGAGGAAAATATCACAAAAGTATCACTTCACAAAATGCTCATTTTTTGCGAAGTGGAGTTATATATGCAGTTGTCGGAGCATTAAAGTCTGAACATGTCGACTGGAGAGGAAATATAAAAGCTCGTAGCAACATCAAGAAATCGCAGCGCAATGGAAAGAGCTTTTCCATTCCAGTGATAATCTAGCAGCGATATAACGTCGAGGACGGAATATGCGAACACAGAACGACGAAACGACGACGAACGGATGAACAAACGAACGAACGAAAGAAGATATGTCATTAAGATCAATAATATACGCTAGGGAAAATGATGACGGAATGGAGAGAAAGGGGATATGAACGAGCACCAAGGAAAAATATGAAAATGAAGCGCGCAAACGCTTCGCGCGAAGAGAACGACAGACGCGCGCTTTGGGTAACAATGCCCGGCCTCCTGCCGCGAGAACCGCCCGTTGACTCAATACAACACATTGCATGCGATTCCGAATGATTTTTATATTTTTATTATTAGAAATTTTATAATTATTCATTCTATTATTGTGTATGGGGTAATGACTAGGTGGTATCAAGTCGGTCTGTGGATCCTAAGAATCCTGGTTCGATCCCCACAGCCGACAAAACATTTGCACCAATTTAAAATTACCCCTATGGCTCCCCGACCACTAACATCTTTGGGGGTCGTGATATTCCGGCTGGTAACCTCACTTCACGCGCATAAATATATCACTTACCGAGATCTGCTTCGGCAGAGTGCCACACCCAGTAATGGGGAAAAGTGTGATGATATATTTATTTATTTATATCGTATTGTGTTTGTAGTACAATAAATAAATACAAATTATTTCGATTGTTGCTGTATTGCTAAAGTTTTAGTGATTGAAATGATCCTTAAGAAGAATAATCAACTCATTTGAATGTCATATTTGGGAGTATACTAAAACATTGTAGGAAAAAATTTTCGTTTTAAATATTTTTAATTTCCGTGTCATACATCAACGAGAATTCGATGCTTTGAGAAGTCCCTCGTCTTTGTAAGAAGCTGCAGGGTTTCCACGATGGATTTCAATTTGCATCGCCACGTTCCGGTGTATATTTTGATGGATGCTGTCGGGAATATATTTGCGAGTGGTGAGAGAGAGCATGTTTGTTCAATACGTGATATTGTAGTGTCCCCGTCGCCTCTTTCGCTTCTCATCATCGTCATACTCATTTCTCGATATGCAGTTCTCCTCGCGCTGTCCTTGTTTGTCCTTCGCTTCCACTCTCGCGAGCTGTCGCTCCCAACAGAGCTTTATTACGGTAAAGACTGTGATTTCGAATTTGTTATGGGCGCGGAACGCCAAGCACTGACTGTGAACACATTTTTATTATTTCTAATCATGGGAAATTTGAATGATGCCGCGAACAACACTACAAAGCGTTACGTCACGATTTCAAATCCAGGCCTCACATGAATTACGCCGACAGATTATTTATTATTTACACAAAGGACGAACAATCACTTTGGTACTACTGGCAGAATCGTGATGGTATGTAATTGCTAGTATAATAATTTATAATCGAGAGTATAAGAGGATAAAAATGTTTCTCGTCGTGTCGAAATGTGTTGTTGCTTTTTCTTTTTATTTGGTTGTAAAACATAATAGCCATAGAAAGTAGTTTTTATTCTATAATTGATGGTATGAACAGAATGTAAACAACCTGTCTTATAAGACAGTTGCTTTGGCAGGTATTCATTATAAACTAAAATACAATTTAATGCTTATCAAAATCTTTTTATTGAAAAATAAATTGTCTTATTTCCAAATAAAAACTTAATCAATATTCCTATATAAAAAAACTACATAACGAATAAGAGAAACATCGCACAGTAACCAGTTGCTTTCGAAAGATTAATTCACAACAATACATCTTGTCAGTAGCACAAAAACTTTAAAACAGTCATAATATGACGTTTAACTTCCGAACCAATAATAATAGCCAGCGATAAATTACCGCAAATCCTGACGTAAATAAATCGGATGTAGTTCGGGGAAAACAAGGCCCTCGAACAACAATAGCCCGGATCAGCCGGTGTATCACCGATAGTGATCCGATGCGATCCGATCGGGTGTATTAGCGACCGATGCCGTATCAATAACAGCGGTGCGCCACAATGGCACAATAGCGCCCGAAATGGCGGAGGTTGCGTCATAACACCTCTCCACAATACAATGCCCTGTGCAGCCCTTAAACACGGGGTAAGCCGATCCGTCTTTTCGTGTGTGAACATATAGAGTCGTACACTGCAACAGAGTACATATCTGCCCTACACCGGCGTTCAGAAATTATCTGGCGAAATGTACAAGAGGTATTAAGTCACAGAAATGCTCAGATAAAAACCGAAATGAGACCTCTTCAACTTGCCAGTGTGCGTTGACTGAAATTTTCTGCAGGCTCAAAGAGAATCCTAGTGACTTCTAACGCAAATTGCACTCTCTTTCTTCCTTTTTTTCATCCTTTGTCTTTTTTGAATTTCTACTTTAATCGGCCTGCATTTAACAATCATTTTTCTCTTACCCAATTCTACCAAATACTTTAATAAATTCCACATCAAGTTAAAAATAAAGAATAGATATTTTTATAACAAGTGCCAAAAAAGGCTTGTTACGTGCAAGTGCAGAATTCTGCACGAGCACTTAACCTTTTTCGGCACGTGTTATAAACAATATTTTTCCTATAACTGTGCGATTTATAAAATCACTAAAATATCAGAATTAATAAAATTTTAATGATGTTACACAAAAACGATGTATTACGGCGTTGCGCTATGGTTTGTTTGTTGATTGCTTGCACATTGTTCTACGTTATTCAAAAATAGTTCACTAATTTCAAGATAATTTCTTCAATATCGTCTTGATTGGAATACTACACTGAGTGATTCTTCTTTATCATATACACCTCCAAAGATAATTGTTGGATCTATTCTTGACAATGACAATTAACCTGCTGCTGGTACTTCTAAAACCTCCGAAATTGTTCTCAATAATATTACTGTTAATAATATATACAGGTACGGAAGAAATTAATGATTCTTTAGATAGTATAAAAGTTTCCACTTCAAATTATGTCAATATAAGCAACTGTAACAACGTGCTATTAATATACACAAACAGTCAATATTATGTATTTCACTTACTCTTTAAATAAAACCATTTCTCGATATATTTTACTTTGTTCGGATATTTTTATTAATTATCACATTTTTTTTTTTTTTTTCCTGGCTTCTTTGGCGGACCAACTACTCAGGTCATATGCCGCCATTACGCTCTGATCTGCGTTTTAGTTGTTATTGTCAACAGCAATGCGAGTTTTCTCTGGACGGTCACCCATCCAAATACTACCCGCGCACAACGTTGCTTAACTCGCGTTATCGCTTAGATCAGTACCAACGAGCGCAGCCATGGCCGTTGACAATTATCACATTTAATAATGGTATAGTTGAGTTCTTGTCTGCTCATTGTGATGTGTATAGATTAGATTTACTGCAGTTTAAGGTTATGTATATAAACGTCAAAATATATCACTGCATATTTTTTCTTCTTCCATAAGCGTATGTGCCAAAACAATGAAATTCTATGCTTGGCGCGAAATTTAAATCGCTCTCATTTATATTTTCTTTTGTCAGTTACGTAAAATACAAATTACTTTCCGCACTAGTGTTTCTTCGGTTACAGGAACGCACTTGGTCTGCATTTGTCTCCTTTCCACCCGTAACCAAGGCAATAATAGTTATATAATAAAAAAGAAATCGCACAGTTGTCAGAGCTGGGCAGTAGCTAGCTACTTTTGTAGCTTAGCTACTAGCTTAGCTACATTTACCTTAGCTGTAGCTGTAGCTTAGCTAACTGTGAAAAAATATAGCTGTAGATTGTAGCTAGCTACTTTTTTTTCTATTAGCTTAAAAATAACAACTGAAGCTACTTTTAAAGCTACTTTTTGTAGCTTCAAGCTACTTTTTGTATGTTCAAGCTACTTTTTGTAGCTTCAAACTTTTTAAGCAGAAGGTCAACAAAGTACGCATGCGTGCAAGCTAAACCCACACAAAATAATTATTTGTTGTCGGTTCTAACTGGCTCTAATACGCAAAAATACACAGTAGGTGCCAGATGGTATTTGCTATTTTTGATATTTATGTACGTAATAGTAAATTAACAGTCATTATAACAAAAGACTGATCATATGACAATGGAAAATTGAATTGTTTCACAATAATTTAAAAAAGTAGCTTTAAAATTTAACAGCTACTTTAACGAAAGCTTTTAGCTGTAGCTTAACTATATTTTATAAAATATAGCTTATAGCTGTAGCTTAGCTACTTTTTTAAAGAATAGCTGTAGCTGTAGCTTAGCTACTTTTTTTAAGTAGCTTGCCCAGCTCTGACAGTTGTAGGAAAAATTATTTGTCTGTTTGTTTGCGGCATCGGCTGGAAAGCACGTGTAATCTTTGTTGAAGATTAAATCAAAAAGTTAGTAGTAGAAACAGCGCGGTATTCGCTCGTACGTACAATGCCGAGAGGGTTATCTCGATCACGAAATAATCATTAGAGTGGATAACTAGTAGCCACAGCAAGAGTTGATCCACACGGCCGCCGCAGGCGACTTGGATCATTCTAGCCGCCTCGGTCACGGCTCCAGTACCGCGATTCTTCGCCACTGGAATAGAACTCCTTAAAAATCATCATCACTTTGTTATAGCACAGGAAATTCTAAACATCGTTCTTCAAATCCCAAAATAAGACTCATTTATTTAACAAAAAAATAATCCCAATTAAAGTAGAAGCGTCCGAGCCATCTAGATACAGTTTAATTTAGGTGAAATCAGTTAAATTTAATCCACAATTACTGTACCCAAAAATAATACGATTATTTTCTGATTTCTAATATTGAATGCCAGGATCTCTTGGAGTTCAAGTTATTGCATTACACATTTCAACTTTGGTTTATACGTATGTAGCAATAAAGTCTATTTATCTATAAATTTTATAGAACAAACACTTTCAGATGTTGGAAAGAGGGCGTGTTGATTTATTTGTAATAATTCTTCTACTTTTATCAGTCAGAACAGTAATAAAGTACTTCTCATATCTGTTTTTAGTTATGTGCAAATAATTCTCTCAGTTTATTGAATCGGGAAGAAATTAAATAGTAATTTGTTACAGCAAGTGATATCTTAGTTATGAGGTAATTACTTTTTACATTGTGTAAAAGTGTAAGATAAATGACTCTTGATGTTGACTCAATTCTAGAAATTCATAGATAATCATTCATTTATTACAATTTAATGGTTCTAATGAACTTAAAATATTTTAATTAATTTATCTTTATATGGACGAAGAATGAAGAAATATTCTTAATTAAGTAATAATAAATAACTCCTACTTCTATAACTCGAATCATTCAAACACCGGTTTACACTCGATTAATGTTAATCATGAAGAAATAATAATGAAAACTATGTTTCCATAATTATTTAATCATGATTAATATTAATCGATGATTGAAAATCTAGCCCTAAATCGAATTTTAATCGTGATTACTGACGTTCCGTTCTTTTGTAGTGCATTTTTATCTGCCATAAATAGATTTTTTAATATTTCTATAACTCGTAATTATACTCGAATTTCGCTTGTAATTCGAATATTTATAGAAACTATTTATGAACGCCTAGCACCGACATGTTTATATGAAGTAAAATTTAAATTATCTATCACTACGAACTGAAAACTTTTATAGATTCCAAAGAAATTAATAAATAATAACTATATTTCTTTCAATATATTGTCAAATTTTATGGAGATCAGAGCTGGGCAGTAGCTAGCTACTTTTGTAGCTTAGCTACTAGCTTAGCTACGTTTACCTTAGCTGTAGCTTAGCTAAATGTGAAAAAATATAGCTGTAGCTTGTAGCGAGCTATGTTTTTTTTTCCATTAGTTTAAAAATATTGTTATAACAACTGAAGCTACTTTTAAAGCTACTTCTTGTAGCTTAAAGCTACTTTTTTGTAGCTTAATGCTACTTTTTGTAGCTTAAAGCTACTTTTCGTAGCCTAAAGCTACTTTTTTGTAGCTTAAAGCCACCATTGTTCATTAAGAAATAAATAAGAATTATAGCATAACAAATTAACAGTAAATTTATCCATTTGCGATTTCTTATATTTATTAACAGTCATTATAACAAAAGACTGATCAACTAATCATATGACAATGGCAAATTTAATCATTCACAATAATTGAAAAAAGTAGCTTTAAAATTTAACAGCTACTTTAATGAAAGCTTTTAGCTGTAGCTTAGCTATATTTTACAAAATGTAGCTTATAGCTGTAGCTCAGCTACTTTTTTAAAGAATAGCTGTAGCTGTAGCTTAGCTACTTTTTTGAAGTAGCTTGCCCAGCTGTGATGGAGATAGGGACGCAGTCTTTTGAAACATAGAAAAATAATTAAATTTATGAAAAATATACATAATTTATTTTTCATATGTTTCTTTGGTGTACTTTCTATAATTCGACATTTCGATATTTTTCCTGTCCCTTAAAATTCGAGTTAGGGAAGTTCTACTGTAGTTACAGCATGTGAAAATTTTTATTAAATTGAACTGAAGTTCTATTTCTAAGAGAGCCATTTAAATATATCTCAAATAGTTTTGTAACCATTAACCTAACAAGGTTACGAACGTAACTATGAATACGAACTGTTTAAAACATGTTTAAAATATGAACTGCCTTTATAATATCGGTCCAAAGTGTTCATGATTAAGATGGCGGAAAACAATATTTCCCATGAAAATTACAAATTTATTCACATTTTCCTTGCGGTAGAATGTTCATCACAATCATCTTGCAGCATCCCGGTTTTTAGTGTTAGGGGAGTGATGAACGAAATGTGTTGAAACGAGCCGAGGTCAGGCAGTTATTAGGAGGCGAGCGACCACGACCACGACGGTAATCTGAAACGTGAGCGGGTGAAAGTACTAGTACTATGCACCGTACAAAGTCGAATGAAACAAGTAGTGGTGAGTGTTTACACCATAATGCTGCTACACCACGTGCACGAGAGGTTTAGATTTTAACTAGATTTTTAATCCTCCAATAATAAGATGTATATAATACAAACAGTGGCCTAAAATATTCTTATACCGTACAATTCTCAAAAGACTTTTAACTAGTCCTGAATTTTGGATTATTCAAATTAAACTAAACTGTATTTTTAAAAAGAATATGTAAACCCTAATATAGTATTGTTATATTTGGTTTTCAGAAAGTCATCTTTTAAAAATCGGACTAAAACAAGATTAGTTAAACAAAAATTCGGGATTGATTAAAACTGTTATGAGAATCTGGCTGCTAATTTTTAATTAACATTCATGGTTTGAAGAATCTAAATACTTTTTAAGCATTCACAAAACTCGTGGTTTTCAGGAGCTAGAGATTACGATGTTTATTGTTAAACATTTATTATTAAGTGCATTCCATTTAATATCTAATTTACAAATACATATTTCATTTTCTTGACTAGGCGTACTTTATCCGCACCATTAGATTTACTGTTTTCAACTAAGCTTAAAGTAATCAACCTTCCTTTTATGAATCAGTTTATTCAGTTCAATTAGTCACCTTGTTTGATATATCTAAACTCTTTTAAGTAATTTTGCCACTTAGATTACTCAGATTACAACTAATATTATAAAAACTTGCTATGTTTCCTTTTCCTTTTTAGTGATTTAGTCGGAGCAAAATGAATTAATTATTAACGTATTCTGTATTAGCTAAGTGCATCCGTTGTAAAACAAACTTGAAGTAAAATATTGAATGTATTAATGACTATACGAGGGCAGGGTGAAAAGTCCCTGAAAAATGAAACAAGAAATGATTTATTTGGTCAAAACATATTTTATTTTTAAACATAATCTCCTTGTAGCTCGATACACTTCGTCCAACGTTTTTCTAATTTTTCGATCCCTTCCAAATAATACGATTTTAGCAATCCTTCAAAATAGGCGTTTGTCTCAGCGATGACCTCATCGTTGAAGCCAAATCTCTTTCCGCCGAGGCATTTCTTCAAGTTTGGAAATAGATCAAAATCGCAGGGGGCTAATCTGGAGAAAAAAGTCCTTCTTATTGCGCTTGAACATCGCTTGAACTTGTCACACGATCGCGCTTGTTTTCAACAGAGAGCAAATGCGGAACCTATCTGACAGATAGCTTTCTCATATCCAAAAATTTATGCAAAATGTTCCGTACCCGTTCGGTTGAGATGCTCATAGCCTCAGAAATCTCATGCACTTTAACTCGCCGATCGTCCAATATCATACCATGGATTTTATCGACGATTTCTGGCGTTGTAACATCAATAGGACGACTAGAACGTTCGGCGTCCTTTGTGGTCATACTACCACAACGAAAATCAGTAAACCACTTGTGAATCGTTCCAATCGATGGTGCGGAGTCCCCATAATGTTTAACAAGCTATGCTTTGGTTTGCGTAATGTTTTTTCCACGCAAGAAATAATGTTTTTAATTTTTTTTCATGTTTTCAAAAATCTTCAAGGTTGCTTGCTTTCGATGGGTGTCAAAACAGAACTGAATGACATCAGTCTGAAAATTTTAATGCGTTCTAGTTAAAGATGGTACATCACAAATGTCACATGAGATTTGCGATTGTGGCGCCATCTGTTTTATTTTTCAGGGACTTTTCACAATGCCCTCGTATATATTTTAATTTATAATAATTTAAAATCTTGCAATGCATAGATAATTTAATTAAACTGAAGGTTTACAATAACAATTAAAAAATGCATCCTACAAAGAAAAATGGGCTTTTGAATGTCTATTTTCCTACGAGCCCATGAGTTTCTCAAGACAGCTGCATCATATATCTAAAAAGAAAATAAAAACAAATACTGTTAAACTGCTTACGGAACTGCTATAATTTTTTTCCAGCTAAAAAAAGTTAAAATAAATAAATAAAACAAAAGTTATATTATTAAAAAATGTAAATGATATCTAAATGATCAGAAGAAACCCATAACTTTAGAATTGATATCAAAAGTAATTAATCTTGATTAAAACCAAACTCTAATGATCTTTAAACATCTATTAATTATTTTTATCTGAAAAAATTCGATGATACTTAAAACTAAATCACTCATAAAAAGCCGCCCAATCCAGCAATCAAATATCTCTTTAGTCGTAATAATTCCAATAAAATTAATCGATATCGATCAGCAGACCGTAGCACAGGAGCTGTTAAGTTTTCCAGCAATTAATAACAAGGATAGCATGACTGACCAGAGTTTCTCAAGCACTCTTTGATTACTATTTATGTGCAGAGTTTATTCCCAGTCTACTTAAACAGGTGGCGTCTTAAATTGTGTCTCAGGACGGGATAATAGGTGGCTGTGCCTCGAGACGAACACTTTAGTGAAATGAACCGAATATAATTTCAATCAATGGCTCGTTAAGCCACGGGGGTGATTAGATGAACAACATGTGGATGTTCTGAATGCTCCAGAGAATAATCATGATTTTGTTTATGACTTGCTCAGATTTTGTGGCGCGGCTTCATTTAGAATATTTAATATTTGAATATATTTACACACTTAGGCTGTCTTCAGAGTTGTATTAGGGTGGATACTTTAGATTATGAAAATTAATTTTCGAATGATGAACTGTTAAACTTCAAATTAAAATAATCATAACAAGGTGTAGCTATTAAATAACGAGACTGATGCTGTTTTCACATTTTATTTTGATTCCATACCTATTTACTTATTATCACTTCAACATATACCCTTCCTCTATCCCTACAATGCTCCATGCGAATCTTCCATTGTTCAAAACAGTGCTGGAAGTCTTCTTCTGTCAGCTTCTTCAGAACGCGTGCCGATTTCTCTATCAAAGCTCAAATCTTGTTGCTATTAAGGCAAATTTCACCTAAGGAAACAGATAGAAGTCGCACGGTGCAAGATCTGGCGAATAAGGCGGATGGCCCAACACTGGGATGCTGTACTTGGCTAGAAATCTCTTGACAGACATTGCGGAATGAGCCAGTGCATTGTTTTGATGGAGAGACCATGACTTGTCATTCCACAATTCGGGTACTTTTTTCAATAAATTAGAAGTTTCAGTAGCAGTTTTGCCAAGTTTCATGTGAAATTTCGCAACAATTCGTTGCTCTAATGTTGCACTTAACATTTTTTCGGCGAAACAAAAAAACAACTCTAATTAGAATGAATGCTACGGCTATACGGATTTGTTTACATAAGCGGTACTGTATTCGAAAGAGAAAGCTTCATGCTAAAAAGATGACTGAGGCTGTTGTTTGGCGCATGCGTACTTCGTCTGTAGCAGCAGTCTCGTTATTTAGTAGCCACACCTCGTATTTACATAACTTTTGAAAGAATTGCACATTCTTTCAAAAGTTATGTAAATGACTAATTGACTAATTTTATTTTTTTAAATATGATTGTTATAGCAGATATAATTATTATTGTAGTTGATTATATGAGAAACAACTGAAAAATTACAAATACATTATTGTAGATTTGGTAAAATTTCTGGTCGTAATGTGTAATTATAAGATACTAAAATTTAATTCCTAAAACACCAAATTTTTTCTTAAGAGTTTTGGAATAGAATTACAAAATATAGTATTTCTTTGCTAATTTAACCAACCTTGTAGTTTTTGTAGTTCTCAAGATAGCAATGGTGGCACACTTGAATTGAACAAGTAACGAGTGCTGGGAATCTAAATATGTTACTATATCCTTTGTGTCATAATAGTCTGACATGTACATGTTCGTAGATGCATTTTAGATCATATAGCATGACAAATGACATATTAATATGAAAATATGCTCTGAATTAAACAGCTTATGGAAAACATCAATAAATCAGTATTGATCTTATCGTATTCCATATTTATGGGGTAGGTGGCTCAGTGGTATCAAGTTGGCCTCTGGATTTGAGAACCCGGGATCGATTCTCATAGCCGACAAACAATTTTCATACATACATACATATCGTCACGCTATATCTCATCAAATGGGGTACCACGAACCCTAAAATCATTCATAAAATATTCACTCATTACATTAATCAAATAATCAGTCCTCGTTAAACATTCTCATCCAAACACACCACCCTTACTTTAACCACATTCATAGATCACTCCATATAAACTCATTCATTTATTACACTCGAAATCATTTATCACATAACAAACCTTCAATCACATTTATCCAATTACTCCTATTCTCTTATCATTCATCTTCTTTCTTCGACATACATAACATATACGTAAAACATCTCAAATTACTCACGCTTATTCCTAACAACGAATCTAATAAGGAATCTAACGAATCTACAAAGATTAGAAAATATGAAAGCAATAGTCTACACTTGTATATGAAAGAAAAGTCCACACAATGCAGTAACTGAAAATGAAACAAAAATATAAGAAAGGACGGGACAATTGCAGTTAAACACTCTATTTAATTTTCACCATATTAAAACTACTCCTGTGGCTCCCCCTCCACTAATATCTTTGGAGGCTGTGATTTGACAGCTGATAAGCGTACTTCGTGCGCAAAAATTTGTCACTTACTGAAATCTGCTACGACAGAGTGCCACATCCAGTAATTGGTAGAAAGCTTGATGATATATTTATTTATTTTATTTTTATATTCCTACAAAAATCATTGACGGACGCCTATGGAATAAGAGGTTCGCGTGCAATGGTTACATTGACGGTATACTAAATTGATGAGTGCTATGTATGTTCGATACCCTTTCAGATAGTTAACGACACATCTTTACGACGCTGATGCTGTCGACATCTTAATATAATTTTATACCTTTTCTCTCCTTTATATCTTACATCTGTCCTTGTCACACACGTAATTATTCTCAAATATTTTTTATTTGTTTATCTAAGATGCCTTTATTTTAAATACGCTTGGTTTCTTGTTGTACTTCATTACACACGTTTGTTCTTAATCTGCAGAATTTGGTTCGAACTTGCACGATGCTTCTTTATCCAGCTAAAACTGCAAACGAGACATCAATAGATTAGTACTGTTTAATACGTCAAATGAGTAGGTTCTGTGAAATGTGTGTGTGTATTTAAATGTGATATATTGACAGGAAATTGCAGTGGTAATAATAATTTTTATTTCAAATAGTTTAATGGCAGAAACATGTAAAATAATGTGCAGAAATGAATGCTAAAATGTATCAATTTTGTGAGATTGACTCACAATGTAAGGTCTTGTTTTCGAAAACAAGAACTAGTATTCAGTTTCAAAGTGAATGCGAGTTAGCAAAACGTTTAGCGGTGTATTTTTAAACATAAAACATGTATTTCTAATTAAGTCGTTCACTGAAGATTTACAGTGTCGTTCAAATTCAGAAGATAAATTTCATCCAGAAATACATGCGCATATAATTACATAACGTACACAAATTCAGCGTGCACTGTTTTAAATAAAAATAGATGAAAACCATTAATCAAAATGTGTTTGAATTTTAGGTCATTCGCTGTGCCAACTTCTGACCAGGACTGGACTGCAGGACTTCCTGGATCACCGCTGCACGTTCTGGAAAGGTAGGATGAACACATTTTACATTCAGTTATGTAAATACAAATAAACGGCCGAGGGTCCATTCGTACTGATTTGTCAGTATAGTACTGAATTTAAGATCTACGTACTGCTTAATAATTATTAAATATTTGTATTGATTTTCAATTTACTTATTTTTCATTAATATTCATGATGATCTTTATATATTTGAATACAACAAATCTGACGCCCCTTTGGATAGATATTAAATGACATTTTTACTTTTTTACCGACTGTAATTATCACAAAATTTATTTGATTACTAGATTACTAATATTATTTATTAGTTTTTTGGTAGAATGAAGTTTTTAAGCGCACTACAAAAATAAATAATGACACCCAATTGACGAACCTTTGCATAATTATCTATTGTTACTCGTTGGCAATATATGAAACACAATATAAGAAAAAAATGTATTACTATCAAATTAAATTACCTAAGTAACCTATAAGTTATCAGCTTATAATTAAGTAAAAGAAATATTTTGTAATCACATGAAGGAACAACTATTGCACTACTACAGTATACAGGTATACTGTATAAATAAAGAAAATAGCGAAATATTGCAAAATTAGCTCTACGGGCTTTTGCTGCGGCATATTGAATGATAAGAATCATAATTCATTTTTTTAGCGTCCTTATGTTCAATGCAATAATGGGTAAATTTGATAAGTGATCTTCAGCCATAGTAAATTTTAAATAATTTGTAATTATTTTTAGTTTTCTAAAACTATGCTCACAAAAGTTACGGTTACTGAGAATGTTTTTTGCATATTTGGCGCATTATTTTTTTTCCTTAATATTTATTTATTTTCGATAAAAATAATTATAAAGGCTATTTGACACGCTTCAATATTATATATATATATATATATATATATATATATATATATATATAAATGGGATTGCTTGAATTTTAAAAACTCGCGCCATGGAGTGGATTCGGTCTCGCGGCTCGAAAGTTAAGAATGTTTCAAGTTTTAAAACTACACCGCAATTTGGGTATTTGTAATTTTCAAATTCTCTTATGTTACCATGAAAACGAAGATTGCTGCAGCGCACAAGTCACCATAGGCGTGTTTCTTTGAACTGTGATTCGTAATCAAAGTGATCAAACTTAACATGATTATGAAGAATCATGTTTCTTCGTTCGTTATTCGTTATCCCTACTCTTTCATTTTGTGATCACGAAACGACAATCTCCCTACCCTTCTGAATCATACTTTTTCTATGATTCATGTTGACAGATTCACATCGAAGGTTTAAAAATGGCGTCTGATGATAAATTTATGTGCTCTATTTGTGGAATTAAGTGAAATTGGCTGCTTCTGGAAGAATGTTTAAATGGCTTACATGGACACTCATTTATGAAATTTTAAAATAGGTTAGTTTGTGTATTTGACATTTGCAGTTATTTTAACGTTCATACTATAGGATCGCGTCGATCGGGTTGGATTTGAATCATTATTCCTGTTCGATGTTTTCTTCAGTATCATATTTAATCATGATTCAACGCAATCACGATCAAAGGAATAATGATTTAGAAAATCACAATCACAATCCAAAGAAACACGCCTCATGAAAACGAGACTTTATTGTGCGTTTCGAGCTTGGTATTCGGTATAATTGATATTTATTCTAAATGAGTTTGAATAAATTTCGTATCATGTAATCTTTTAATTGTTGTTCTGATGAAGTTTATAATTATGTAAATAAACGAAACCTTGCCAAGAATAAAATACTGAAATTTAAAATTTGACTTATTTAGTTCCCGATTAAGAAAATTACATAGGTACAGTCGGACTTCTATTACTCGAAACTCCACAACTCGAAATTTTCCTTAAGTCAAAGTTTGTAAAGTTTGTATAATTGCCACATATTTTTATCTCTCTAACTCGAATTTCCGTAAATCGAAAATATCTATAATTCAAAATCAATAATACGTTCCAATAACACATTATTCTCTATAAGTTGAATTTTCACGGTAAAAATGAACTTTTTCGCTACAATATTTGCACGTTATCAACATGTACGGTCGAAAAAATTCGTAGAGTTTTCTTTCACCGCACACGACACATACAATCTGCGTAGTTTTTTTGGTTAACCCCGAATAGCGACAAGATCTACCTTTGTACTGTTTTTTTATTAGTTCATAGTGTATGTTTCCTGGTACAGCATTTACAGACTTCGTAATAGATATATAGTTTTGTATCACAGTCTCATTTTTTAATGTTTTAGAATTATGTATTTTTTAATTCAATAAAACATGTTGGCAATATATATATATATATATATTAGGGTGGGTCGAAAAAATCCAAAAATGTCGGCTGGGCTCTAAAATGAAAGCTTTTTATGTAAAAACATGCGGAACACAGAAAAAACTGTAAAAAAAAACTTTCATTTTTGACTCAGAAAAATAGCAACTTATTAGCTTAAAATACGTTATATTGTCGAAAACTTAAAACATGGCGAAAAAAGTGTATTTTAAGTTAAAAATATTTCAGCCCATATTGCCTAGATAGCTTTCCCAAGTGATGAAGTTGTAAGACTATGGTTCTGGGCCCAACATACCGAAAAATCAGCCATTTCTGACGTATTCTTTCGGAGATACAGCCTTAAAACTGAAAAAAGTGCTAAAAATGGCATTATAGAGGGTCTCGCGCGCCCTCTAAAAAAATTTTTTTTACAGTTTTTTCTGTGTTCCGCTTGTTTTTACATAAAAAGCTTTCATTTTAGAGCCCAACCGACATTTTTGGATTTTTTCGACCCACCCTAATATATATATATATATATATATATATATATATATATATATATATATATATATATATATATATATATTTTGCGGTTCCTTGAGGTTCGACTGTACTTATATTTTTGGATGCTGTTATTATTTATGCATAAAATATATATGATCTTAAGTTTTTCATTCTTTATTTTCAAATATGACAACTACCTGATAGAGTATTACAAATCTTGTTGATATACAGAATTCACCATGAACAATAAATAAATAAAAACGCAGTGCCGGTTTCACAAATTTGGAGGCCTAAGGCGGAAGGAAATTAGAGGCCAGTGGCGGGGTGGGGAGGGATTATATGCCATATAAAGGTATCCAGAAGAAAAAAATTAGTACATAAATGTAAATATTTATTTATATTTAAAAAATAATAAAATACAAATAGTCACGTAACGAAAAATTATAAAAATTGCACCTACACAGTATTAAAAAAAAAAATTATTATTCAGTCAGTACCTACATGAAGCTAAAATCACAGTCTCATACTATAATAACATAAAATTAAAAATTAATTATAAAATGCGAAATTTACATTAATGCAATTTCTGTTTTCTTGATTTTTCTTCAACGAACTTTGAAATGACATCATTACAATCAATGGATTTCAAAAACTCTGCCACTATGTTTAATATGGCTAGTGATTGCAATCGCTCTTGGGATATGGTTGAGCGTAGATAATTTTTTACTCTTTTTAAGCATGAAAAAGATCGTTCAGCGGACGCATTTGATAAAGGATGCTTTAAATATATTTGTAGAAGAGTCATTATATTTGGAAATGTGGTTTGTAATCTATTTTTAATAATCAATATATATTTTTCTTGAACTGAGGGATTGTGTGAGTAGCCTATGCACTTTGCGCTATGGGACGATGCTACGTAGTACTGCTACTGCCACAACGCGACTACACAGTGCTGCCACATGTACTTAGGTATAATATATACCTAAAATACAAAACAATTCGTTGCGGCAAATAATACTTATAAAATTAAATTTTTATTTTGCATAGTAATTGTATATTAATTTTTTATAAATAAAAATTCTAATATGTATGAGGCCGAATTTTTATGAGGCCGGTAAAAATCGGAGGCCTGAGGCGGTCGCCTCACCCGCCTTATGGCAAAACCGGCCCTGTAAAAACGGTCACTAATAGTCTAATTATAATGTAGAATTAAACTGAAATCTTAAGATTCTCAATTCTTATCTTTTAGATTGGAATAACAATAAGTATTTTTTATTTATATCTTGCTTGAGTGTGTTTATAATGATTATGATGGTGTAGTTTGTTGAGGACCACTGACATAGTACGGTTCTGCACGCGTCGAATGCTGAAACACGAGTCGTGTCTTCCCGGAGCGGTGCAAACAAACGTAAACGTTAACGTAACGCAAACTCAAACGCAACTAACATTTCTTTATTTTGCATTGCTTCAACATATTGTCAAGTCATCTTACATGGAACACGGCATCGGTTGTAACTAATGAAAATACATGGCCTTTGATGTTTTTGGCGTTTGTAACTTGAATCTCTTTCTCTGCTTATTGCCGTCTCTCTCATTCTTTCTTTATCGGCGAAGGTCTCTTTCTAAACACTCCACGCGGATGAGAATGTCTGAATGTCGATTCGAATTCGCATGCAGGCAAACGTTTTTCAAAAAATAAAGAATAATAAATGTTTTCTCCGAGCTCTCGCCATTATTCAAAACGTGATAATAAAAAAATTATATACGAACACGAGCGTCATGTTTTTCTTCAATTATTCGATAGAAAGGTCTTACACGCAGAGTTCAATCAATTGACTTCTCTTTTGCTAGCACACGGTTTCATCACAATTAGATACACATTCATTATTATTACACGAGTACTTTATCAATATAAAATCCTTGTTTCTTCTTCAAACTACAGTATCATAATCTCCCATCATAGGCGCTATATTTTTTCGATGTACTTACTTGTAATTAGTTATAAACTTTTTATTCATCTTAATTCAATCTTAAAAATACAATATAAATTAAACCAAATTTAAAATAAATTAATACAGTTTAAAAGACAAATTTTTAATTAAAATAAAATGAAAGGATGTTAGTGGAGGAGAAGCCAAAGAGGTAATTAAAAAACATAGTTAAGCTAATACAGTACTAAATATTAAATTTAGTTGGGCTTACTTATTAATTATATTTTCATAATCAATGGTATTAAATAATTCTGATTCATTATTTAATAGTGCAAATGCTGATATTTTTTTGTTCTTTTAGCGTGGATACATAATCTCACCTCTTGCATTATTTACTGGAACTGTAAGAAATATTTTCTTATTAGGAAAAGATCATATTAAGTTTAATAATAAAAGTTAGCATAATAAATAGATTATTTTGCGCATAATTATTTTTGCAAATTGCTCGGAATGTAATAATTTGCCATCTGTATTATCAAAATCAATATCCTATAATTAGTACAATTTTAATTTGGAATAAAATATTTATTGAAAGATATGCTTCGCTTTTTCGGTTTAGTTATAGAAATACGAATTTGCAGATATTTTAAATAATAATAACTTAATAAAATTTTTGATTGTTTTCGTACGTAATATTCTTGCCGAATATGACGTATACATTGAATTTTCCCAGAAATTTCTTTCTCGCTGTTTACTCGGACTTCTGTTACTCTAGGAAATCTGCACTTGTCTACTTAGCAACTCGTGAGTTCAAAATAAGTGAAAATTTGTCTTTAATAAATATATTCTTTAAATTGTTAAATTATCTTCCAATTTTGATTCAAGTAAATAAAATATTATACCTTCATTCTACCTAATAGATTCTCCCTGAGTGTATTTAAAGTATGAATAAATCTTTTATGAAGCATGTCGTGAAATAAATGTTGTGTCTAACACGACCGGAAAGCGCTTTTTTCACTCTAGTTTGACAAATAACTATTTCACAATTCAAATGCGCGCAAATAGGCAAAAGATGCAAAGATATATTTATTTATTAGGTAGTTAAAAAATATATTATTTTGTAAGTAGGATTTTTTTATCTGGTTGGTTTTGTTATAGCAAATTATCACAGGCGGCTAATCAATTATATAGGTTACATAACAAGTAATATGATAATTGCCGATAATATTTTGGAAATAACTTCCAAGAATACATTAATAAGTAATCAATCGTTATTGATCCAGTTCAAAATCTTTTAACTTGGATGAATCGACCTCAACAGCTAAGTCAAAAAGTAATCTAATTAAATATAACTCGAGAGTTCAATAAATTAGAAAATAATTCTCCAATATCTTTCTCAAACTTGTTGCCATTTGGCAATAACCACTCAAGCCCTACTGGCTTTCGTGATTATTGCCTGGCAACAAGTTTTCGAAAGATCTGTCAAATTATTTTCAATTTATTCTCACTCTCTTGTTATATTATTACTGAAAAATTATGACTTATTAATTTCATTAGTGGAAAAATATCAAAATAGCTTTCATTTCATTGGTTCATTTTCAAACAAATTCGTGATTCTATTGGTTCCCACATATACGTGGAAAATTTTCACCAAAATGTAATCAACTTTTCCTACAGATGTAAAAGTGTAAAACACAAATACCACAATTATTGTTATGAAACGTCTCCGAAAAAACATCAAAACCTTACGCTTAGTAGTAGAGAAAATTCTCTCAATGTGATTCAATATTTTTTGAGTTGGCCGCGACTTTTTGTGAATGTTTTGTTCAGTAGCCGAAGAGCAGAGAGTTCAACGACCCGTCTAGATATAGGCCGCGTGGAACAGTGTTCTGTTTTAAATCAGACTTTGTCTGCACCAAGCCAACGAGATCCAAGATTCGAGATCCCAACCCGATCGACTTCTGAAAGATCCGCGAACTTGCAGCGTCGTTTTCGGTCGTTTTTCTTGAGCTCGCTCTGATTTTATCTGTTAAATATTTCGTTTATTCTAATTGATTGGTTTTACCGTACACTCAACGACAAAAAACAAATGCTTGAATCAAAATAACTGTCGCTGTTTAGATATATTTGTTTAACGCTTTCTGATCGAATTAATGATACTAGACTGGATAGAATTAATATTTAGGAGATAACAAAGTTGATGATTTAAAAATAAACACTGCTCAAAACAAAATATATTAGTTTTATTTCTTAAGCGCCGTAACTGTCACTTCTTTACTTTTATCTGTTTAATTGTTGATAATTATACAGTTGTTTGTTTTAGTACTGTAAGACGTATGACGTATAACTGACTGATAATTACCTAATGATCATGAAAGAGAAAAATATGTTCGGAATTCGTTGCCAGCATTTCCTTTCAAATAAATTATTATTTAAATTCATACAAAAAACAAGCTTTTTAAGCCATTATGTTTCACATAATATATCATTAGATACTTTTTTATGGGTTTTAAAAACTCTACAGTATTATGTAACAAAAAACATAATTAACAGTTACCAATAAATCCTTTTCAAAACAAACATGTTAATTAAAACTTTATTAATCGTGGTCGCAATTAAATTTTATTTGTGAACGATATAATTACCTGCATCGCATCTGAGTCATTTATCTCTCAAACGCGCTCCACGCAATTAAAACAATTAACACTAGTCTAACTTTCCACAAAAACGGCAAGTAAGAAACGAATTATAAACAAATTAAAGTACGCTAGACAAAAATCGGATAGATAAAGATTAAATTGTTTAACACATTTATTCAATTCCGTAGTAATCCAAAGATAAATTGCGAACTAATTTAACAAATCCACAGTTGTAAGGATAACAGAGCTGGGTAAGCTTTAAGGTGGTACTATCATGGAAGCATTTAACCCGGATTTTAATGAAATGTAAATATGTAATTTTTCATGTATTTCAACACTAGTATGCAAATTTATTTAAAAAGTTTACCGTTGAGCTGAGTAATGTAAAGTTAAAGTCGACCAAAAATGCATTGGCGTTATAGGAACTGTACCTCGCGAGGCAGCTTACTGCGTAATAAATTCATATATTGTAGTTATTTTTTAACAAAAAACTAACACACAGCACATCATGTAAAGATAAAGGCATGGGAATTAAAAAATCCATGCCTTACCGGATTAGTTTAAAAGAAATTGGCGATGAAAGCTGGATATTCTATGATTTTCAATGAAACTGTCAGAAATGCTTGGCAACGTTGCACGGGTAGACAGAAATGGTCGCACGCGTAAACAGAGATGGTCGCAGGCGTAGACACGAATGACAAAGCAAGAACTATGAAAGTTATAATTTCGACAAGTTAAATATATTAATTTTAATACAAAAAAAAATTAATGCATTTTATATTTATTTATTTGTTGTTACAGTTGATAATAATTGCTTTGGTACAGTTTTCTCATTTTTCTTATGAACTGTCAACAGGATGTATCGATAATACAGTTACGTTTCGTACCGACTGGTAATATCATGTTGCTTGTGGTTCTCGCCTTGTTGTCATAGCTTCTGCTGTGTAAAATCTTACACTGCTATTGGTTGGCATGAAACGTTCACTTCCGAAAATTTTGTTATATTACTGAATTTCATAAACTAGTTAAATAGTTTTATTTAATATATTCAATGTTATTGTTAATTATACGATATTTGCAGCGAAATGTTAATTGTGTTAATAACCTATATCATACAAAAATGTAATAATTATTTTTATAAACTTTTTAGGTTACCTACCTATAGTTTTGTATGAGACTGTCATGATAGAACCACCTTAAAAAAAGTAGTTAAGCTACAGCTACAGCTATTCTTCAAAAAGTAGCTCAGCTACAGCTATAAAGCTACATTTTGTAAAATATAGCTAAGCTACAGCTAAAAGCTTTCAGTAGCTGTTAAATTTTAAAGCTACTTTTTTCAATTATTGTGAATGAATTAAATTTGCCATTGTCATATGATCAGCGATCAGCCTTTTGTTATAATGACTGTTAATTTACTATTATGTACATAAATATCAAAAATCGCAAATGGACAAATGTACTGTTAACTTTTGATGATATTATTTTTATTTATATCGAAATAAATTAACAGTCACATTAATAGAAGACTCCTAAACAGTCAATGTTTAGTTCATCTAATATTTAATACAAAAGTAGGATAGGCTAAGAACAAGTGAAAAATAAAATATGTTAATAGATTTTAAACTTGTTATCCTACAATTATAGAAAACAATAAATAAGGTACAATTCAAATACAAAACAAAAATAACTAGGTATTTCTTAATAAACAGTGGTAGCTGCAAGCTATAAAAAATAGCTTTGGGCTACAAAAAGTTGCTTTAAGCTACAAAAAGTTGCTTTAAGCTACAAAAAGTAGCTCTAAAAGTAGCTTCAGTTGTTTTAACAATATTTTTAAGCTAATAGAAAAAAAAATAGTTCGCTACAAGCTACAGCTATATTTTTTCACATTTAGCTAAGCTACAGCTACAGCTAAGGTAAACGTAGCTAAGCTAGTAGCTAAGCAAAATGTATCTAGCTACTGCCCAGCTCTGATAATAACAAGATGTAATATTTAGCGAGTAAAAGTCATTATCCACGCGTAGCGAATTAAATGCAGGAGTGTTTGAACATTAAAGTCGATAAACTGGCACGCAGGATGCAACCACTGCGGAAATATTGCAATAATTGGATCGTATATAACATAACCGCACTTTGTTCAACGCGGAGTTGGCGCCGGCGATTGCACAAAGCACAACCGGAAGATCGTTGGCCAATTGAAGTTTAAAAACCATTCAACTGTAATGCGTTATTGTTTTTTTTACTGTACGTAATTGTAATTGAGTTGTTACGTTTTTATTATTTGATGTTATTATTATTTATTACTCGAATGATATATTGCTAATTTTCTAGAATGTAATATTCATTACTCCCATAATGATGTAAAATTATAAGTGATAAATCAAAATTACAATGACACGGAAAAATATTTATTTATATGAATCATTTATTTAATAAATAAATCTACAGATTACTAATTAATTGTATTAGTCAAGCTAGGTAGCTTAAAATTAAAAGAAAAATAATTACAATAACCCAATGGACCATGGGGGTTAAAAATGTACGAATACATATTTCGCTAATGGGGTAATGGCTCAGTGGTATTAAGTCGGATCCTGAGAACCCTGGTTCGATCCCCACAGCCGACAAACATTTTCACCAATTTAAAAATTACCCCTGTGGCTCCCCCACCACTATCATCTTTGGGGGACGTTATTTTACGGCTGGTAACCGCACTTCACGTGCATAAATATATCACTTACCAAGATCTGCTTCTGCAGAGTGTCACACCCAGTAATGGGTAAAAGGCGTGTTGATATATTTATTTTATTTTATTTTTATTTATATTTCGCTAATTTTTGCATGCAGCTTTATTCCCAAAAAATATCATAGAATATTTATTCCTAAACAAAAACTTCAATTTATTTCAGAAAGATTTTCTCCAAAAATACTTCTAAAATATTTATAGATATCTACCCTTAAAAAAAATTAAGAGTATTTTTTAGACAATCATCTTTTCCAATAATATTTCTAGGTCATTTAGTACTGATTTATTCTGAAAAATGTACTGAATATTTTTAATGATTAAATAAATAAATAAATATATCATCACGCTTTCTAGTAGTCAAGAGTAATTTCCTGGCGTACGAACCAATAAATAATTAAATCAATAGGTGCGATAAACTATTTTATTTACTATCGTTTCATAAATTATCAAACAATTTTGAGTGTCATAATAACATATTTTGCCGTACTAGTGCGGTAAAGTGAATATACAGGTATTTTTCATTAATGAACATAATAATCAGAATTCATAGCAACTTTGCTTTTATTTATGAAATGTCGAAATATTTATTTTTATTATGTTTTTGAATAAAATTCAAGATCGTAGATAAAACGATGTACGATATTTGTAGGATAATATATTAATGCGGAACTCAATTTTTACATCTCGTATCGTAATATAACACATTACATGGGGTATCTAGCTCAGTGGTATCAAGTCGGCATGTGGATCCTGAGAACCCTGGTTCGATTCCCACAGGCGACAAACAATTTTCACCATTTTAAAACTATCCCTGAGGCTCCCCCACCACTAACATCTATGGAGGCCGTGATTTGACGGCTGGTAACCGCATTTCATGCGCAAAATATATCACTTACCGACATCTGCTTCGGCAGAGTGCTACGCCCAGTACTAATAGGTAGAAGGCGTGATGATATATTTATTTTTAATCAAATTAAAAAATCAACACTAGGTAGGTTTCAAAAAAGTAAATAAGTTTATTCACTATACGTATTTACTTTTTTGAAACCTACCTAGTGTTGATTTTTTAATTTTATTATAAAAATGTTTCAACGAGAACCGGCAGTGAAATCTATTGAATTTATATATATTTTTATTTTACGATACTTATATTGTAAATAACTATTATAAGCTAGTTTTTTTATCAGTTAAACAGTGCAAATTTTTATCAGCAAACAAAACTCTTACACATTCCTATAAAGGCCACACAAATCATAAATCCTACGTTTTGGAATAAGTACCTGGTAGCTATGCACATGCATGAGGTACGTTACACGGCACGAATATTACAATCTGAAAAATGAACATCGCTCACGTCAGCTCTCCACGCTATGTGCCAGTGTGTGTGTGTGTGTTCGCACACATGTCACAAGTTCTTGACACCTCGCTCAACGCCCGCTTCGCACATTAGAAGTTGCTGAGCTGCTACTGACCGTACTGACAGCTACTGTCGAGGACTCGTCAGAGTTTCATTCCATTATTTGCAGGTTGCACATTGAGATTAAGCGAACTGTTAAGTTAATTTAAAAAAAAATAAAAGGACATACCAACAACTTACCAATAAATTTAGAAGTGCCTACTCGACTGGCTACTGGTCGAATGCCATTCGACTGTCATCTCATAAAATAGCCTCCGGATAATTTAAATTTTTCTCTATTTTAACTCCGATACATATTTTGAGTAATCATATTTTTAGTCACAAGTTTAAATCAATAATAATATTCATGCTAATAATAGATAAAAAGGGGTAATGATATATTCATTTATTTGTACTTATGCAGATATCCTTCAATGATGATGTCATACTGTTTGTATATAGTCTAATTTTTGAGTATAGGTTATAAGAAGAAATTAAAAATATCTAAATATGAAAAAAAATCATTTTTTAAAATAAATAAATAAATATATCATCACGCCTTCTACCCATTACTGGGTGTGGCACTCTGCCGAAGCAGATCTCGGTAAGTGATATACTTTGCGCGTGAAGTGCGGTTACCAGTCGTCAAATTACGGCCCCCAAACATGTTAGTGATGGGGGAGCCACAAGGGTAGCTTTTGAAATTAAGAAAATTGTTTGTCGCCTGTGGGAATCGAACCAAGGTTCTCAGGATCCACAGGTCGACGACTTCATACCACTGAGCTAGCCACCCCATAAAAAATTTTAAAATTCATTTTTTATGTCACCAATACCAAACAAGTATACAACGTACGAAGATAACCTCAACAACATTGAATTTTTCGTACCTCAATCAACTCTAACCTAAGTTTCAGCTATTTTAATAGTTACCAAAAAAGGACAAGACTAACAGGTTTTTTGCGATTTTAGATCTTTTCATATTTTTAATCTAAAATGCTTTCTCGTACGCATAGAATAGTGATCGCGGTTTTCGATTCCCGATTATAGGACTGTAACATGTAAAATTATATTTTCGTAATTTCCTAATTATTTTAAGCAAAAAAGATAAAATACAGTAGAAACATTACGAAATCAATAAACAAAATTAATTTTGCATGTTCGATAACGGCAGAAACGATGTTTGAGAATGTTTAAAGTACAAAATAATGATAACCCTGGAACTCAAACAAAAAAGATAAACAAATATTTGACGTTTTGTTTGTCAGAGGAATAATTTTTAATGGTTCTTAAAGTTAATTGCCATTATTTATCTGCTAGTGTTAAGTTAAAAAAAATATATATTAAAAGAAAAAATAGCCGATAATTACACAAGTGATACTGTTTATTTTTAAATATTCAAAAAAATAAATCGTCAAACATTGGTTTACCTATTTGTTGCAATTTCATGGCAGTCGCTATTTTTGAAGTAGGTTGCTTAGTGGTATCGAGTCGGACTGCGGCGAACCCAGGTTCAATTCCCATAGCCGATAAAATTACCCCAGTAGCTTCTCCTCCACTAACATCATTGGGCCGTGATTTTATGGCTGGTAACTGCACTTTACACTCATAAATATATCACTTAACGAAATCTGCTACGGCAGTGTGCCTTTCCCAATAATGGGTAAAAGGCGCGATATATTTATATTTTTAAATTACTTTTTTGTACTCGCTGCATTCAAAATAATGTTTACATAAGCTTGGAAACCGATATAAAGTTTGATTTTGTGCACTAGTGCACAAAGTAATTGAAAATAAAAACACCCATTTTATATGATTCTAAATTTTTGACTATTAAAACGCTATTTGTACTTATTTATATACACACATTTTAAGGAATTTATAAAAGAAATAGAGACATCAGCTTATAACGCCATCAAACAGACATATTTTAACAAACGAGAAAAAATGTACAATTTGTTTTCAACAAATGTCAATTCATGGCATACTTAACTGTCAATATAATTCACACTTCAAATTTAATAAATTTCCTCATTATCCATCATATAATTTTTGCTCGTTACAAAAAGCATTGTACAAAACTCGTGCGCGAAGACGCCATTTGCACCATTTGCGCACTATATATGTAAATAGCTATTACAAACATCCTTTTCTGCCGTTATAAAACAAGCAAAATTACATAATTTTGTTTACAGAATTAGAAGTAGAATTTTATAATATTTCGCGATGAAAATAATTAAATTTCCGACCGCATACCTGTTCTTCTTTTGAATATGTGTTTAGAAGTAAATCAATACTGCTTAATTTTTTGAAATATATATCTTCCGGAAAGTATGATTTTTGTCAACTTTGTCCAACAAAATCAATTGTGTCCATCTTAAGTACTTCAACTTTCTAGCATCGGCGTTGACAAATACTCACATTTAAAATAAACTGGCTCATATACAACTCAGTTTAATAATTAATATCACTAACAATGTCTAAAACTAGAGCTTCACGTCATCCACATCGCTTTTATTCACCATCACAATACATCCCATCTGCATTTCACGTAGGCGTATCGCCCAGCATCACTCGCGGGGCTGCGTTGCTGCTGCTGCGCCCGTACAGGTGGCGTGTGGGGCCCCGACGCTCCCACGGTGCCACACCGCCACGCACCTGCCGTGGCTGCTGCGAGCCATCAGCTGCATGCTACAACACTCGCGACTGGGAAATTGATTTCATGCAACTGTGTTGGAAGGGTTAGAAAGCAGGGCATGCATTACAAGAAGGGTGGAGGAATGTGTTCTTAACATAACCACAGGGAAGAAAGGGAAGATGGTTGGATGTAAAGGGTTGCGAGGTTGCGAGGTTGCGTGGTTGAGACCACAGGTGTGAGGTTATGAATTGAATATGAATTTTATACGCGCACAACTGTGAATGAAATGACGACGCAATAATAAACAACATATGTTTCTTGGCAAATATTATCGAGTCACTTTTATATAAAATATTTATTCTCCCTTAATAACGATTGTTAATTCTTATTTTAATAAGGTAAATGACAGAAACAATTTGATCAACGTATATCGTATCAGGGCATGATGTTCTGTAAAGCGGATTAGGTTGTAGTATAGAAATGCAAATTTGAAGGGCTGACAAATTTTGAATTATTTTTTATCATTTATCAACACATATATGTATGTTAGTTATTAATTTACCACCATTAAGGGGGTTCTATCACGACAGTGTCATATAAAAGTATAGGTAACCTAAAAAGATTGTAAAAACAATTATTACATTTTTGTATAAAATAAATATATATCATCACGCCTGCTACCCATTACTGGGTGTGGCACTCTGCCGAAGCAGATCTCGGTAAGTGATATATGTTGCGCGTGAAGTGCGGTTACCAGTCGTCAAATCACGGACTCCAAAGATGTTCGTGGTGGAGGAGTCACAGGGGTAGCTTTTGAAATTATGAAAATTGTTTGTCGCCTGTGGGAATCGAACCAGGGTTCTCAGGATCCACAGGCCGACTTCATACCACTGAGCTAGCAAATTTGAAGGGCTTACAAATTTTAATTATTTTTTATCATTTATCAACAGATATATGTATGTTAGTTATTAATTTACTACCATTAAGGTGGTTCTATCATGACAGTCTCGTACAAAAGTATAGGTAACCTAAAAAGTTTATAAAAACAATTATTACATTTTTGTATGGTATAGGTTATTAACACAATTAACATTTTGCTGCAAATATTGTATAATTAACAATAACATTAAATATATTAAATAAAACTATTTAACTAGTTTATGAAATTCAGTAACATAACAAAATTTTTAGAAATGAATATTTCATGCCAACCAATAGCAATGTAAGATTTTATACCGCAGAAGCTATGACAACATTGCGAGAACCACAAGCAGCATGATATTACTAGTCGGTACGAAACGTAACTGTATTATCGATACATTTTGTTAACAGTTCATAACTAAAATGACAAAAATGTACCAAAGCAATTTTTATCAACTGTAACAACAAATAAATAAATATAAAATGCTGTAATATTTTTTTTGTATTAAATTAATATATTTTACTGATCGAAATAATAACTTTCATAGTTCTTGCTTTGTCATTCGTGCGACCATCTCTGTCTACGCGTGCGACCATCTCTGTCTACCCGTGCAACGTTGCCAAACATTTCTGACGGTTTCATTGAAAATCATAGAATATCCAACTTTATCGCCAGTTTCTTGAAACTAATCCGGTAAGACATGGAATTTTTAATTCTCATACCTTTATCTTTACATGATGTGCTGTGTGTTAGTTTCTTGTTCAAATTTAACTACAATATATGAATTTATTACGCAGTAAGCTGTCTCGCGAGATACCGTTCCTATAACGCCAATGCATTTTTGATCGACTTTAACTTTACATTACTCAGCTCAACAACTATAAACTTAAAAAAAAATTGCATACTAGTGTAGAAACACATGAAAAATAGCATACTTACATTTCATTCAAATCTGGCATAAATGCTTCCATTATAGTACCACCTTAAATAAAATGAAAGACTCAATTTCCTAAGCTTTATTTTCCACCAAGTGATCGCTATGATATAATACTAATGAATAATAATCCTGATGTACCATATTTTTAATAAATACAATAATAAGATAATAAGTCATTACTTTCGATTAAAGTCGGTTAAATTACGAAAGTAATCCCATTTTCACTTTCTTATACGCAGTATAAGGTAGTATTGGACTCGTGAAAAAAATCGTTGACGAGATTTTCGCGGAAATACGCGTTTTGAGGACCACTGAATCCGTTTTGATCATTTTCTCAATGATGTCTGTGTGTGTGTGTGTGTGTGTGTGTGGATGGATGGATGGATGGATGGATGGATGTGTGTCCGAGTGTGCAATATCTCATGAACGAGATAAGATTTGTTAACGAAACTTAGTAATTATAAGTTTCATGAAAATACGAAGAGCTGAGTTGATTTTGAATGAAATTATAAAACCGGAAGAGGAAGTTTACTGAACACACAAAACAATAAATTCCATTTATTTCAAAAATGGAATCAGTTACGAAAAAAAGTTTCAAATAAAGGATCTTGAATATTTGGAACATAAAATGTTATTATCAATGTTCCTGTATATGCATCTAATTTTGAGAAAAACTAAGTTTTATATTTATTAATATATTTCAATAATCATAGTAGCAATAGAAACAAAATACATAAATTTTAATTTTCGCTTTATCTAGTTATCTATGTCTTTTTTCGGATTTAATCGACTTCGTATTTCACGGTTCTTGAGATACCAAGGGTTAGGTTCGAAAAACCGACATCCTGTATATGCCCCATCAGTAAAGTTAGTCATAAAGTAGTCAACATAACTAAAAAATTATACGTAAACAAATTTGATATTTTACGTTTCAAACAGATAAACTAAATTACATGTTTAATAATATTTGTAACAGTGCTTTGTTTTAGATTTAAAATTGTTCGATCAGATTATATATCTAAACTTAAGTATTTCAATATGGATACTCTTGAAAATAGGAGACCTCTATCTGACATGTCATTTCTTTATAAAATTTTCAATAATTTAATTTACTCTAATCTCTTAATTCATTATTTTAATATTTATGTCAGCTTCAAAATGAGTAGATCTAATAATCTTTTTTCCGTACCACAAACAAGGACTAACAATTATAAAAATTCTCCTGTAATTAGAATAATGTCTAATTATAATTTGAGATTTGGGCACATTGATTTATTTAATGTTTCACTATTTACTTTCAAAAAGTGTATACTTGATGTTTTAAGATAAGTTAAAAATAATATGTTCATTTTATATATGTAATTGTACACTGTTTTTTCTCACTCTGTTTGATTTAGTTTAGTAGTTAGTATATATTATTATAATGTATTTATAATGTATTTCTCATACTTAAAATGTGAGTACCTATTATTGGTCTTCTAGACTGTTGGTTCTCCTAGAAATAAATAAATAAATAAATAAATATTATATAACATTCATATAGTCTAAATATTAAATATGCTGTGTATAAGAAAGTCGGGTGGTGACCACACCAGAGGGAAGTCACTTTACCTCTAGATAAATAACCCGATAACTCTGTTAGATACCAACATGAATATCTCCTTCTTGGTAATATTTAATGAATGATTTTTTTATATAAAATTTGTGGTCTGTAGGAGTAAAGGCTTTTATTATGGGTGTGTTTTATTCTTTGATAAAGGAATATGTTTCGCGTTTTACGACTCAGTGGGTCCATTTTTGTAGCGCTGTTCTAATGAGATTATTTTAGTTTTATATTTTTTTGGCATGATAAAAAATACTATTGTTTTCATTCAGACAGAATTATACGTCGAACAAATATAAAACTTAATATTTTATGATGATAAAACATAATTTTTTATTACTTAATAACTCATGCAGATAACAATTTCATGGCTCATGTTTCAACCAATTTGGGTCACCGCCTAATTTAAGTACTCGGACAAAAACGGCTTTATTATATAAATTGCATTTAATAACCTCTATTCGTAATTTACTTTTTACATTAACATACTTCATTTGTCGCATTTTAATAATTTTTTATTCGAATCTATTACTAATGAAAATTTAATTTAAAAATATAAGTTTTTAAAATAAATAAATAAATATATCATCACGCCTTATACCCATTACTGGGTGTGGCACTTTGCCGAAGCAGATCTCGGTAAGTGATATATATTGCGCGTGAAGTGCGGTTACCAGTCGTCAAATCACGGCCCCCAAAGATGTTAGTGGTGGAAGAGCCACAGGGGTAGCTTTTGAAATTATGAAAATTGTTTGTCGCCTGTGGGAATCGAACCAGGGTTCTCAGGATCTACAGGCCGACTTCATACCACTGAGCTAGCCATCCCATATATAAGTTTTTAATAGTTACTAAACTATCGAGCATATTAATGAGCTCGATTAATAATCGAGATATTTCAACGCGAGAGCGCAACGAGCGTGTTAATTGCCAAGATTATTAATCGCAAATTAACACATGAGTTAATTACAGTATTTTCCGTTGATCGTACCTTTTTAATTTGGAGAAAATCTAATTTTATCCTATGACAAATTTATTTGATTAGTAACGTTTGTAATATATCAGGTTAGTAACGTACCTGTAAAAATTGTTTTGATAACAATTTTCCGTGGATACTTTCAGTTCACTAAATGTTAGCTAGTAGCACCAGCAGTTTTTTTCGTTTTCAGAATAAAGTTTTTATTTTTATACTTATTTTAAAAGAATGTACGTTAATATTATTTAGCTAGAAGAGCTAGAATAATTTCATTTGACTCTGTTTAGCATTTTACTACAACTTTGCGCTAGCCAATATGTGCTGTATTACATACTGTACGCATCCAATAAAATCGTTCATTAATAAAAAATCATACATTAATAGGGGTCATTAATATCTGATTTTTACTTTCTTATACGCAGTATAAGGAAGTATTGGAATTGTGAAAAAATAATTATATCATCACGCCTTCTACCCATTACTGGGTGTGGCACTCTGCCGAAGCAGATCTCAGATTTTGCGCGTGAAGTGCGGTTACCAGGCATCAAATCACGCCCCCAAAGATGTTAGTGGTGGAGGAGCCAAAGGGGTAGCTTTTGAAATTATGAAAATTGTTTGTCGCCTGTGGGAATCGAACCACGGTTCTCAGGATCCACAGGCCGATTTCATACCACTGAGCTAGCCATCCCATATGTATACGAGTATGAATATAATTTACTACTCTCTTACTCCGACTAATTTTTAAGGAGGGCGGGGCATAAACATGTTTGATACAGGGCTCATCAAATGTTAGCTATGCCACTCTCCATCAGACTTAAATTTGGGCATGTAGTGTAGTTACCATCCGTCAAATTACATCTCCGAAGAAGGAAAGCAAACAACAAGAGTAATTTTATGATATCAAATAAAACATGAAGAAATTAATTGAGAATAAAATTTATAGAGCATTGTTAATAAAGAATATCCAATTGAATTGTTATTCGATTTTGATGTTCAATTGTTCTTTACTGATATTCCTCCAAAGAATAACGATCGTCTTTTGTGGTCGGTTGTCTGATAAATTATTTGTCCATAAAGTTGCGAGAAGTGCGTTTTTATAGACTTTGACGTTCACCGGACGAACATAGGAACATTAATATCGTATTCGGAATCGCTGAGATAAACACTCATTTGCATACAATCGCTGGGCAGTTTTTGCGGTGACGTGTTTGTCATATCATATTAGGACCGCTTCATTTCTCGCAGACATCTCTCCTAGAATCTACTCGAAACTGCTCTTCGTTTTGGGTTTTTGCTGTTAATTGTTTGCAGTTCGCGATTCGGGAATCAGATAAGGTAATTTGTTTCAACTCTTGGAACGGTTGTAAGTACATAATTTTGGGTTGCAGGCAAACTTGTATCTGTCACTTTTTGAATTTTTAATTGCTGTAATTGCAGTGAATATTTAATAAGATCGCTCATGCATTTTTATACCGTGTTACAGGTACACGGATTTTTTGACCGAAATTTGTTTTTAATTAAATAAATTGTAATACAAACCCTCAATTTGCATTTAAATTTACACTGATTCAGAGATAACACTTGTTTTATTTGCGAAGAATTTGGTACATTGAATTTTTACCTAGCTCAAAATTTAAATTAATTTTTTTTTCTTCCATTAATATACTTGTCAGAAATATCAAATTTTGCTTGAACATACATTACATATATACCTGAATATACATAATTAATTTCATAATGTTTGCATTTATACATACAAATATTGAATTTAATCAAATTAATATTACAACTTAATTTAATCAGTTTTTAATATTTATTCAAATTATTAACTTTTTAAGCTGTATGTTCTTGCATATATAAATTTGTAATTAGTTCTCACTTGAAGTAAATACCTAGTGTGCTAATTGATAAATTAGGAAATTAATTAATATTAAAAGTTACAATTTTCTTTAACGCATTTTAATTCTAAAACGGTGCTAGATGCAGCTAAAAGCTGTAAATCAAAATTATAGTTTATTGTAATGAGAATATGATTCATATGTCATGTGACATGTTTTTCGTCGATCAAAAATGAGAATCTTCCTCAGCAACATGTGTATCACCGCGATGATAAATAACAAATGAATTTATCACCTTATTTCGGTCATTTTTAAGGACAATTTTTCTTAATTGACAGCTAATTTTGTAATTTAAAATATAGAAAAGGCCAATTTCAATACATCAAAACTTAGATTCATCCGATGTGTTGCGTTCAATAAAAATAATTATTGGTAGTGTGTTTTAATAAGCCAAGGTAATGAGGATTGAAATTAAAGGACTTAGGCTTAAGTTGTAGTCAATGTTATTGAAGCATAGTTGACAACGTTTCGGTTACGGATGTAACCATCTTCAGGTCAAAAAACTAGTTGGTAAAAATAACAACAAAAAGAATTAATTTCTTTTATAAAATCTTAATCGAAGTTTGGAGTCAGCAAAGTGCAATAAAAAAGAATCTAAATTTCAATGCTGACTCCGAAGAGTCGAAGTGACGACACTTCGGAGTCAGCATTGAAATTTAGATTCTTGTATTTTGCTTCGTTTAACTTCTAATTAATTTTTTTTAATTGCACTTTGCTGACTCCGAACTTTGATTAAGATTTTATAAAAGAAATTAATTCTTTTTGTTGTTATTTTTACCAACTAGTTTTTTGACCTGAAGATGGTTACATCCGTAACAGAAAGGTTGTCAATTATGCTTCAATAAAATTGACTACAACTTAAGCCTAAGTCCTTTAATTTCAATCCTCCAAAAATAATTATTCATTATATTCTCTGAATAAATATATGATCATAATATTGTGAAATCAGAGCAGCATTACACTAGTCCTTTCGACTTGACCTAAACCAAATAAATATAGATAAGATATAGTCTAGATTTGGGTAAATAAATCTGTCACCGTTCGATTTGGTTTGTCACTCAGAGGTTATGTAAAATTGTTATTTATAAATTTGCATATATGAGTGTACAACTGTACGTAAAAAAATGTTTTACATTTTGGTTATTATGTAAACCTAAACAACATAACACTGATTTGTTTTTAACTAGTAGATATAACCTGCAAATATTGGTGTCAGACTTGTATACTTCACATTTAAATAAATTTGAATTAGTAATATAGATCGAAATAAATAAAAAATAAACCTGAACAAAAGTTAAGACTGGTCAATTTAAAGTGTTATCAGGAAATATCTCGGAAACTATAAATTTTACGCAAAAATGACCTAGACGAAAAACAATCGTACAAAAGAGGGCCATAATAACGAAATATTGGTTTTGTCCTAGATGGCGCTGTTGTCGCTAAATCATGGTCAACTAAATTTTTTTAAATGAAAACCCCTATTTTTTATTAAAGAATCAGATTCCTCGTTAAAAAAAGGAAGAATTTATTTAGTTCACTTTTTCGTCAGCATGATAGATGACGCTGTAATCGCGAAAAATGATGTTGCTTTCGGACGTTCCTGTATTAGAACTTATGCGCGCGGCTGTGTGTGTGTGTATTATTTGAGTTTGTGTGCGTGTGAGTTTGTTTGTGAGTTTGTTAGTTTTTGTTTGTGTGCGTGCAAGCGCATCCACTAACACGCACATCTAAAATCACAAATAGTCTCATTACATTCAATTGCCATTTTTATAAAATATGGTTCATCTGATTGTTTACATTCTGTCTAAAATCATATGGTGTAAATTTAAATTGCATTTTATTTTAGATTTTAATTAAATTAAGCATAAGCTCTAATACAGGACCGTCCGAAAGCAACATCATTTTTCGCGATTACAGCGTCATCTATCATGCTGACGAAAAAGTGAACTAAATAAATTCTTCCTTTTTTAACGAGGAATCTGATTCTTTAATAAAAAATAGGGGTTTTCATTTAAAAAAATTTAGTTGACCATGATTTAGCGACAACAGCGCCATCTAGGACAAAACCAATATTTCGTTATTATGACCCCCTTTTGTACGATTGTTTTTCGTCTAGGTCATTTTTGCGTAAAATTTATAGTTTCCGAGATATTTCCTGATAACACTTTAAATGGACCATGGTGTATATTGGAATTGTTTTCATTGTGTTAGCTATTTTGTTTTAGGAGGAATATAAGATTTAGGTCTAATACATGTGGTCAATATCAACCTTATGAAATTGGCCATTGAACAAGAATCAGTGGTGTCCCACATGTAACGTCAGTTTTCGAGTTAATTAGCTATGCAAGTTTGTCGACCTGAATCAGAAGTTTATGATTAAAACATAGACAAAATAGATTAATATGATAATCACCTGTAATTTTTCCATGTTTTTGTCAGAAACGATCAAATAGGGAATTCCGTGCCGTTCTATTTGCAAATGAGTATCCAACAGCGTTTTATATCATTTTGCCACGACATACAACAATAATAATTCAATATTAAAAATAATGACAATTACATTATTTACAAAAAGTAAAACAGCTGCAACACTCCAGTTTTTACACTGTTATTGTTTGGCAACACGCAAAGCGTTCGCGATCGCGTGTTGCGCACCCAGCGTGCTGGTTGCCTACAGATAGCCACGAATGAACGGACTTTGGGAAATTGAAATAAATGGTGACATGTCGTTTGTCTTGAGGGGTGCGGGGCCGCAATGCATTGTTTTTGGGGTGTGTTGCATTGTCGACTCCGTAGCGTGATACAATGAAGAGTTTGGAGCGATTCTACCAATGAAATAATCGATTCTGGTTAGGGTAACACTGCCGAATTGTCTTAGGTGTTAATGGAAATTAAATGAGCTCTAATGTGGGACTACGAGCCCCTTTATTGCCGAAATAACACGGCTTACAATTACAGCGACTTTTATTTTGAACTTAAATTTACAATTAGTGTTAGGAGGTCAAATAAATTATGTTAGAACTTTTAATTCTATTACAGATGTCCAGTTTTTTATTTACAACAGAAATAGAAAAGGTTATTTTAAAAAATATGCTAGATGACCTAAACTAGTTTGTATAGTACGTCGCCATTTTGTTGCCAGATTACTGGTTAAACTAAGAATTTATAAGCAAAACGCAATTTAAGTTCAAAAACGATAGAATTACCTGCAAAATTCATGGAAACCTTTGGAAATTGGTTAGGTAACACAAAACCATAATTACTGCAAAATATAAATTGGTATCGACAAAAATTATTTTATTCGAAGAGTTATTACCAATACTAATGTTATCATTATAAGCGTGGCAGGCTATCGTAGTCCCCGTATAAAAATGCGGTAAAACTTGCGTTTCTGAATTAGCAAGCAATAGGTCGTTCGTTTAAATCTAGCTGACTTCTACTTTTATCAAAAAATACGATTTTATCTGAATGATTCGGATTCCACTCTAAGCTGTAGGCCCCCTGTTCTGTAATATGTTCATATTGTGCAGATTAAATAATAAATAAATTTAAAAAAAATTCAATGTCACAGCCTGTTATTTTAAGTGTAAAATTAATTCTTGTTATTACATTATATAACATTCAACTGTATTTTATCTACGACTAATGTATTATATGTATATTTATCCACAACTCATATGTTATAAGGACATATTACACTGATTTCAGTTGAAATATATGGCTCATAAAGCACTAGTGTTTTATAATCCATAAAACACTGTAAACAACTTGTTACTTAGCAACCATTTCAAGATCTACCGTATTTTGAGAAACTATATAACTGAATCAACGTTAAACGTTTCGGCCCATCTTCTTCGATACCTATAATAATGAGTTGTGGATAACATTTTGTATTACACTTGTGTTTTATTGCTATAAAAACACTTAAGAAAATTAAACTTTTCTTGAGTATTTTATATACCTAATAAAACACTTGTACATATCATAAATAATAATTATTTTTCACTTGTATATTATTTGTTGTTTATTGCTACGATATGAAGTAAATAAACAACTCCACAAGGACTGGAGCATTATATGCAAACATTAGGATTCATTACGCCCGCTCATAATACCTGCTCCATACACGTAATTCCACAATTGGTGAATACTCTTATATGCATTACTATAGCCATCATTATTATAAATTAAAACTAATTCTACATATTCTAGTGAAAAACGAAAGCATGTATGCAACACAGATATTACTAGATGATAATGACCTCGGGCGATATGCATCACTCTCTGTGCATTATCATCTACCTAACGTTCTTGGCGCATAAAGTGCTATAAATAATAATATATAAAATAATGAGGAAATAATAGACATTTTTTCTATGGGGTAATGGCTCAGTAGTATCAAGTCGGCCTATGGATCCTAAGAACCCTGGGGTGAACCCCACAGCCGACATTTCACCAATTTAAAATTACCCCCACCACTGACATCTTTGAGGACCGTGACTTGACGGCTGGTAACTGCAATTCACGCGCATTAATATATCACTTACCGATATCTGCTTCGGCAGAGTGCCACACCCAGTGATGGGTAGAAGGCATGATGATATATTTATTTTATTTATTTTTATTTCTTTTTCTGTATCAATAAGAAAATTATTAAATAAAAAGAATAAATAAATATAAATATATCATCACGCCTTTTACCCATTACTGGATGTGGCACTCTACTGAAGCAGATCTCGGTAAGTGATATATTTATGCACGTGAAGTGCGGTTACCAGCTGTCACATCACGGCCTCCAAAGATATTGGTGGTGGGGGAGCCACAGGGGTAATTTTAAATTGGTGGAAATGTTTTGTCGGCTATAGGGATTAAACCAGGGTTCATTGGATTCACAGACCGACTTGATTATGCTGAATTAATTTCCAATTTTATTTAAATAAGGTAAATAAATAAATATATCATTACGCCTTCTATCCATTACTGGGTGTGACACTCTGCCGTAACAGATCTCGATAAGTGATATATTTTGCGCGTGAAGTGCGGTCACCAGTCTTCAAATCACGGCCCCCAAAAATATTAGTGGACGGGGCGCCACAGGGGTAGTTTTAATGTGGTGAATTTTTTTTTAGTTTGTAATTATTATGAAACGAAATTATATAATATACTATTAGTGAGAAGATGGCAGCACAAATGGAAAATCAGATATAGTATGATCCATTTATATAAACACTCGTTACTGTGTCCGTGCACACCATTTGTTTAGATGACATTGGCGAAGATCAATTGCATCTCGATCATTATCCTCCAAAATTAGAATCTAAATATAATTATCGCAAAGTATATATTTACCTAAAGTTTCAGTTTCCACTTAAAGGACTCAAACATGTTTACAAGCCGCCGCGCCGACAGAATCTCATCTTCGGTGCATCTGCGCAAACTTCAAAGAAAGCATTCATCGCCACTGTGATCACTGCTTACGCAGCGCGGCGATTTTGAAATAACATTTGCATCCACTTGGTATAAAGTAAGGTTAATGAAGTAGTTTTAGCCTCATTTAGCATAAACTTCTCTATTATTGCTGACAGATACATTATTTAAATTATAACCGGTATTGGCTGATTTACACAGCGTGGTGTCATGCCGTGAAACATGTGCTATCGATCAAACTGAGATTGTTGAGTGAAAACAAAAATGCGTAAGTTGGAACGTGGCTCAGATATTTCTATTGGTTATGCTACTTTTTTGTTTTGTTTTTTTCTTAGCAGGTATTTTAGTTCTGCTTGATAAAACTTGTTACACAGGAAATACAAACTGACGGCGAGATATTAAATAATGACACTTTGAATTTCCCGCTTTGCGCACGCGTATATTTTACACCATCTTGTCACAGCTTTTAAATGTTAATTGGATTTTTTTTTTTGACATTATACTAAAAAACAGTCATTGATATTCGATACGATATCAACACAAACTTTTTTATAGCATTACTTTCATTTCGAAGTGTTAACCGAAAATCTAAGAGTGATATTTAAATTCGGATTTGACCAGTAACAAGCAGATTCATAAAGCTGATTAGCGCTAACACCATAATTTATTTTGTTTGTAATTCTCTTTTCAATGTACGAAACAAGTTTATTTTAACTTGAGTTAAAAAGAGAGTTAATTAGCATAAAATTTAGTTCATTTCTTAAATATATTTCAATTAGAAACAGAGTTATACATAATATTAAAAACGGTGTTAGCGCGAACCCGTTTTATGAATCTGCCTGTAAATTTCTAGTGCTTTAATTAATTTTTACTACGATCGCGAAAAAAAGTTAGTCATTATGGACCTACTAATTTTCATTGAAAAAAGTGATTGTTTACCGAATAGTGTGCAATAAACGTTTTATTCCCCGCTGCTACTGGCAACTGTACGATAAAATAATTGATACTGTACGGAATATATTAGTAATGTGATCGTAGAAAAATTTGTGTATGTAACTAGTGTGAAAAGTGTCTTGAGTTTACATCACTCGCCTATGACCCGTGCTTTAAGCTTTCCACACATGGAATAAAGTGACACTTTTAACCCAAGTTGCATAATAGGTATTTACGATACTTGTACGTAAAACTAGTATTTAGTCACAAACGGGTCATAGTTAAAACATAAACAAAGCGAAACGAGTGTATAATATTGCTTAACGCATGTGTATCGTAATGGTAGTTTATATAACAAGGGAATAAAGTTCGTCATTATTTGTCGAGAGCGAAGATTAAATCCCGAGGGATGTAATCACACGAGACAAATAATGACACTGTACTCACGTGTTATATATGATATTATATATACGAAAAAATTCGCTATTTAACATTATTTAAAACTAGTAAGAATGAAGTACATTGCTATAAGCGAAAAACAATAGATTTTTTAATGTTATTAACAAATGTTAGTAATATTTTCAGCAGAGCTGGGCAAGTACCAGGACCAAAGTACTTAAGTATAAGTACCAGTACTAACCATGGTCAGTACTTGTTATGCAGTACTTTTTCAAGTGCAGCTTGAAAATACTTAAGTAAAGTACCAGTTTTTTTAGACCAAAGTACTTAAAAAATAAGTATTTTGCAAGTACCAGTATTGGGTAGATTCGTATGAAATAGTTTTTCTGTTATTGTTATTTATTTTAATAACAACATATTGTAAATATGCATTTTGAAAACATGATTAAAAAATGAAAAGATTTTTTAAATTTAAAAAAAAAGGTACATGCAAAATTTAGTATGTAATCGGAAATTACTAAAAATCTGTCTATATATATATATATACATACAATAAAAAACTCAAATATACATGTCTGTGCTCCTCACGTTCACGTCACTGTACAGCACAATAAAAAAACTGCATTCACCGCAAACTCAAAGTACTTTAATGTTTCGAAATATTTAAGTACTTTTCGTGACTTTAGTAATATTGATGTACTTAATTATTTGAAAAGTACTTCAATATTTTTTACATTTATTATCCAAATATGTAAGTCTTAAGTACAAGCTGAAATTTAGTACTTAAAAATTTCAAGTATTAAGTAACACAAAAATAAATATACTTCAGTATAAGTATTAAGTACTAGAAGATACGAAAAATTGGTACTTAAGTACTAAACTACTTAAGTATTGCCCAGCTCTGATTTTCAGTAATAAGAGGGTAAGAATAAATTAAAACTAATTTGACAGATCTTTAAAAAACTTGTTAAGTAATCAAACTATTAAATATTTTAGATTAAGTATAATATATATGTATATGTATGTGTACTACTTAATGTAAAATATTTAATAGTATGATTACTTTGGGGAGTTAAAATTTTTTAATGAAATTTTATAATTTTTCTTGGTACATTCTGAGCTACAGCCAATTAAAATATTTTTTTTCTATAATATTTTCTAGTATTTTATAGTTACGTTGCAAAGTGAATAACGGAACCAATTTGATCTGTTTGTACAAGATGCTACACAAACTAGATAACGGTACTTTCTTTTGTTAGAAAATTAATATGTCACAATTTAATTACAGACTTCGGGCCGAGCCATGTCCCGGTGTTTGTCTCTGAAAGAGTCGATAAAACAACAACGCACTCACAAACAACTATTTCAACAAATTACGAAATGCCATTATGGAAATTTGCATACTACTGAGGAATTCTAATTAAGCCGTAACAATAGAGTTATTTACTTCTTAGCGGCTAAAAATTACAGGTTGTTATTTCACTTGGAATGTAATATTTCATTCTCTTGTTATATTTTATATCTGTCATTGCAGTAGCCTTTTTTCCCGCGCGTTCTTACATTTTAATATTAAATTCTATGTTAATAAATAAGGAAAGCGGTCTTTAATTTAATAATCTTGACTCATATTGTTTATATTTATTTATAACTACCGTTAGTTTGTATTACATTTATAGAAATCGAATTTTTAATCAGACAATGAATTAGTTTCTTGTCTTTGTTATTTATGAATTAATTGCGCTTTTAATCACAACTCAAGTAATCAAGTACGATTATAAATTATAACTGGTTTACTTTTTATGCTTTTCTTAATGCAGTAAGGTCTTGCATATTTTTATAACTTTCTGTTTTTATTCCACAATAAGAAGATGAAAATTATAAGATATTTAATATTTTCAAATGATATTGAATATTTGAAATCGTATTAAATTATAAAGAGAAAAATTGGGATACCGCCAGAATTAGAACCTGGGATTTGAATCTCATGGCTACCGTAGCTTAGATGGTTAAAGAATATGACCGAAGTTCATTTGTTCCAGGTTCAAATTCTGGAGGTATCCCAATTTTTCTCAATAGTAATATAACAAGAGAGTGAGAATAAATTGAAAATAATTTGACAGATCTTTCGAAAACTTGTTGCCTACGGGCTTTCGTGGCTATTGCCAAATGGCAACAAGTTTGAGAAAGATACTGGAGAATTATTTTCTAATTTATCCAACTGTCGAGTTATATTTAATTAGATTATTTTTTGACTTAGCTGTTGAGGTCGATTCATCCGACTTAAATTATTTTGAATTGGATCCATATCGATTGATTACTTATTAATGTATTCTTGGAAATTGTTTCCAAAATTTGTTGGTATATTTCTGTATCTGAAATGGACCTAAATCAATTTTTTTCACACATTTTACTTGACGCGTTGACAGTTTTAAATAATTATTTGACAACTACCTGTCACTTGTCACAAACAAAAAAGCATCTACAGAGATTATTCCCGGGAATAATCACAAGAGCTTTATTCTCAGCATAATAATGACAGGATTAGTTAAAACGCAGACACGTGACATACAATGAAGCATTTAATTGGAATTGAAAAACGTCAAAAAGTAATCTTTATAATTTAATTTGATGAATTACTAAGTATTTACTAAGAAAATAATAATTCAATAAAAATTGTATATTTTTCGCCAAACATTTCTAAATTATTTTAGAGAGAAATGCTCCAAATAAAATAAAATAAATGTATCATCAGGACTTTTACCCATAACTGGGTTTAATACTCTACCAAAGCAGATCTCGATAGTGAGCCTCAGGAGTAATTTTAACGTGGTGAAATATAAATAGGAAAACGGGGACTAAATAAAAAATAAAAGTATTAGAAAATTTAATTCACCGTAACTTTTTTTAAAATAATTTAGAAATGTTGGAAGCAAAAAATATATGATGTTAAATATAATAAACTGGTAAAAGCTCTTTTATTTTTTTGATAAAACAGGTCATTTAAATAAATAATAATAATCAAAAAATGTGCAAGGCCTCATTTAGCAGCCAGTCACTAAGTAATTTTAACAAAAATATTATAAACAAAACGCTGCATCGGAATTACGCTTGAGATATTTCCCAAGGTTTTGACTAGTAATAAAACCATTTTATGTTCATTTTTGTTGCCGAAAATTGCATACAAAACGTAGCACAATCCATTGCATAAAATTATCAGGTTATATAATTGACAATTTGTATTCAAATTAGCATTTAATCAGTGAACAAAAGACCCAAAAACGGCTGTTTTTGCTAAACAAGGTTACGACTGCAAGCTGCTAAGTTGTTCAACAAATTAATATATCCGTTCATTACCGCAAAAGGTAAATATGGGATGTTATGGAAATTTGATTCCAACGATATATGTCGTTAATTACACACGAGACAGTTCTTATTATGCACCAAGCCGAGCGCAAATAATGCAGTGTTTATTTATGCATTGAACTGCAGCAACTCTGTGTAATCATTCGATTTAAAAATGTAAATTTATTAAGGTAAATACTCTGGCCATTTATTGGAGATTGACTAGCGGCTATTATCTTTGGCTATTATAGTTATTGCTTCGCTGCATGCGACGTACAACATATATCCGTAGGCTTTGCAGACTTCTTACCAAATTAGAATTTATCATTTGCAGCTGTCGATGGCGGATGTCGCACTTAAACAGAAAAAACTATAAAAAGATACATTATTTGCTGAATTTATTATTTAGATCTTTAGTTTTGCCACGTGCTTACGGTATGAATAAAAGTAATTATTGTGATAATTTTTTTTCTTTATACAGAACTAAGTTACATTAAATTTTAAAATAGTATATTACCTAATAAGTCTGGAAAGTGATATTTTACTTAACTAAGCGATTGGTTGAAATACGCAGGCCGAGCATTTTAATCTGTTGAGTCAAGTAAAAACACTTTCCTCACGTATTATGTATACTAATTATTCTGAAAACGTTTAATTGAATCAATAATTAATCATAAATAACTCAAAATGTTTAAATTTCTTGATATGAATTGTATTCATAGCAGACTATGTATCCAAGGTTACAAAAAAAAAATCAGTCAGGTAAAATACAAAACTGTTCGGTAAAAGCTTTACCAGACTGTTTTGTACTTTACCAGTCTGTTACTTTTGTTGGATACGTATTTTACTTGACTGTTTTTGTAAAAATCTACTTTCCATACTAAAATTGGTCAGAGAAGTAGGCAGTTTCTTGCCGGTTTCAGAAAAAAATTGTTTCATATGAAATTTTCGCAAAACGTGTTTTACTTCTTATTGAACCGGTGTAATAAATCCTGGTGAATGCTAACCCGAAGATTTGTATTATCAAAAATATCATAGGGCCGAATTCAGCACTCGTCTTTAGCTTATAGAGCATCACTAGTAACCATGGAAACATCTTGCATCTTTTTTTATTAATTTGTAATTATATATATTTTCCTTCTGATATTTTGAGACAAGTATCTATATTTTCTATATTGCAGAACGCAGCACGTTTCTGTAATGAGAATTCCGTTCGCTATCAAGAAAATAATAATATTATTTAAATGAAAATAAATAATAAAAATACCATAAACATTAATAAATTATATATTATAAAATATAACAATAATTTTGAAAATGACGCTTTTTGTTAGAAATTGTACAAACCCCCAAAAAATTAAGAGTTGCAGCTTCTCTCATGATATGGAGTAGTAGTTTTCAAACTTTTCGGAGCCATGACCTTGGAGGAAACAATCACAAATAAATTCTTTCGCGACCTCCGTACCTTTTCATGTGATCAAAATTTCAGTTTGTAAGAGGCTGATTTAATAATGTGAATTACAAAAATAGAACACCGATTTCCGAAATTAGTTAACGATTAATTTCTCATTAAGAACTTTGGTATAGTTTCTTAGGAATTTTGGTGAGTTGGTGTAATAGTTTGAAAGAATTACTTGTATTTTTCTATTAAGCTTGTAATAAATTATTTCATGAGCAGTTACTGTTACTTAAATTTAAAGTTTTCCTTAAATGAACAATAACTTGTTGAGAGGAACAATCAAACGAGTAATTTAACATTACTATTAAGGTGGTTCTATCATACAAAAGTATAGGTAACCTAAAAAGTTTGTAAAAACAATTATTACATTTTTGTATGATATAGGTTATTAACAGAATTAATATTTCGCTGCAAATATCGTATAATTAACAATAACATTGAATATATTAAATAAAACTATTTAACTAATTTATGAAATTCAGTAACATAACCAAATTTTTTGAAGTGAATGTTTCATGCCAACTAATAGCAGTGTAAGATTTTACACAGCAGAAGCTATGACAACAAGGCGAGAACTACAAGCAGCATGATATTACCAGTCGGTACGAAACGTGACTGTATTATCGATACATCCTGTTGACAGTTCATAAGAAAAATGAGAAAAATGCACCAAAGCAATTATTATCAACTGTAACAACAAGTAAATAAATATAAATGCTGTAATATTTTTTTTTGTATTAAAATTAATATATTTTACTGATCGAAATAATAACTTTCATAGTTCTTGCTTTGTCATTCGTGCGACCATCTCTGTCTACGCCTGCGACCATCTCTGTTTACGCGTGCGACCATTTCTGTCTACCCGTGCAACGTTGCCAAACATTTCTGACAGTTTCATTGAAAATCATAGAATATCCAACTTTCATCGCCAATTTCTTTGAAACTAATCTTGTAAGACATGGATTTTTTAATTTTCATACCTTTATCTTTACATGATGTACTGTATGTTTGTTTTTTTGTTAAAAATAACTACAATATATGAATTTATTACGCAGTAAGCTGGCTCGCGAGGTACAGTTCCTATAACGCCAATGCATTTTTGGTCGACTTTAACTTTACATTAATCAGCTCAACAACGGTAAACTTAAACAAAAAATTGCATACTAGTGTAGAAACACATGAAAAATAACAAATTTATATTTCATTAAAATCCGGGTTAAATGCTTCCATGATAGTACTCGTACCACCTTAAAATTGCTATCAAACATTCGATTCGATATTTTTCTTAAGCTTAAACAATCGTCAAAATTGAAGCGATGAATCTTTAAAGTTAGGTTTTTAAAATTTTCTAAATAGCATTCGACGACCCTCGTCCAATATCTTCGCAGTCCACTGAGGGGTCGCGACCCACACATTGACAACCACTGATAGAGAGGTAAAGGAAGAGTTGCCAATCACCACACATTTGATTTAACAAAAACATATTCGAAGTTTTATTTCATAAAAAACCCTATTTAAATTTTGACTAATTGTATACCATTTTCAGCTTGGTATGTGTGTTCTTTTTATCTTGAAAGTATGTTGGGTATCGATGACATGGACATCAATTAAATCTTAATAGGTTGAATTTGAAATAAACGATCATCAAATGTACGTTAAATAGTTGTAGCAACAGTATCATTATTTGTAACATTAAAAAACTAATTAATATTTAATTACATGTTCGATAAAATCGCGTTACTTTCATAAGCTGCAAGATACCATCTACATCTTATGCACGAGAAGTGTAAAATATTCACCGCATTACATCGCGTAAGAAAATTTAGTTTTCATTTAGTTTTCCGGAGCTAACTTACTGCGTCAAACAACGAAGATATTATTAATTTTAAAACAAATTAGAAAATATATGAGTTGTGTTGTGTAATAAAAATGTTTATCTCGCCAGCGAGATCTAATAAGTGTACTGTATTATCGCGGCGTCAATTTAATTTTTAATACAAGTTAAATAAAAAGAAGAAACAAGCGCAATATCTAGCTAACTGCAGCTGCTGCTGTCTTCCTGACTCACTGTGTAATAACATGTGTTCAGATTGCTTTGTTTTCTTCTTTGCCTGGCTATGGACACTGGATTAAAAATTATTACTGATTATCTTATGTTTTTGTGATTGAAAATTATTCACGCTCGCTTTTTCCATCCGCCTTTCATTATTCACTTTATATTATTTTGTTTTTTTCTCAAAGTTTCATATTTTCATATACAGATAATTACATACAATAAATTCAAATTCCTTACATGCCAGAAAATTTTTGAAATTACATTTTGCAACAATCAGATATGCATGATAGAAGATTTGTTGGGGAAGAACGAGATTAGAATTTAATTTAATTCTTTAACTAAAAATTATATTTTTATAAAAAGAAGCAGTGGTGAATATACTGTTTTTCTTTATTTACTTTTATTTTTAATATCAAATATGATTAACTAGCAGTTGAATAATGTAATTTTTGTTATCAATGTTACTAAATTATTTTAGAAATAAATACATTAATACACAGATAGTCTAAACTTCAAATATATAAAAATTTCTCCTTGATGACACAAGAATCAGAGTTGTCTCAATCTCTTCGTTTAGCCTTTCGATGGTTCCTTCTCAATAATGTAGAAGTTAAAATATAGATATGCACGGAAAACAAAATGACCCGCTCCTTAATTCATTTTTTAAATAATCTCTCAAATGTTCTTTGTAATGGTTATTTATGGTCTAGTACGTGAAGCTAGTCTTTAATTATGACCGGGTCAGATTTAAAACGCGAGCGAAGCGAGTGTTTCAAGACCCGCGATTGTCTAAAGATGCTTTACGTACGAATATCGTACGATATTTTATATACAACTGAAAACATTAGCAAAAGTAGCCAAATTATTGACATAAATGTCGTCCATGTATACTGAAATACTCACTATTTTATTGAGGTAACCATAGTAATCATGGTATACAGTGTGTAATGTAATTTTTCTGTACACATCACATTGAGCAGACAAGAACACAAGTATATCATTATTAAATATGATAAATATTTTCTTTGAAACAACCAAGTGTTTTTATTTTGTATTTTTTAAATATTAACTAACAATATATTTTTCCTACAACTGTGCGATTTCTTTGCTATTACGTAACTATTATTGCCTTGGTTACGGGTGGAAAGGAGACAAATGCAGACCAAGTGCGTTTCTGTAAACAAAGAAACACTCGTGCGGAAAGTAATTCATTACGAAAGTTATATTGAGAGCGATTTAACTTTTGCGCCGAACGCGGAATTCATATTTTGGCCACAGACGCTTATGGAAGAACAAGATACAGTGAGCCAACGCTAGTAAATATGCAGTAGTATATTTTGACCTTTATAAACATAACCTTAAATTGCAGTATATCTAATCTGTACACAATTAATAAAAAGAATCGAACAAAGTAAAATATATCGATAAATGGTTTTATTTAAAGAGTAAGTAAAATACATAATATTGATTGTTTGTATATATTAATAACACGTTGTTACAGTTGCTTATATTGACATAATTTGAAGTGGAAACTGTTATACTATCTAAAGAAACATTGATTTCCGTACCTGTTCATAACAGTAATATTATTGACAACAATTTCGGAGGTTTTAGAAGTACCAGCAGCAGGCTGATTGTCATTGGCAAGAATAGATCCAACAATTACCTTTGGAGGTGTATATGATAAAGAATAATCTCTCAGTGCAGTATTCCAATCTAGACGACTTTGAAAAAATTATCTTGAAATTATTGAAATATTTTTAAATAACGTAGAACAATGTGCAAGCAATCAACAAACAAACAATAGAAACGCCGTAAAACATCGTTCTCGTGTAATATCATTAAAATTTTATAAATTCTGATTTTTTTGTGATTTTCTAAATCGCACAGATGTAGGAAAAATGTTGTTTATAACACGTGCCGAAAAAGGTTAAGTGCTCGTGCAGATAACACTTGTTATAAAAATAACTATTAACCACTCGTTGCTCAGTAACCCGTAATTAATGAAATCTTGTTATTAAACAATCATTTTACGAACTGATAACAGCAAACCAAAAGTCAATTTTACACATGGTCGTTGATACAATTCTTTATAATAGTCAATATATCAATGTTTTATGAAAAAATAATCGTGTATCTATAAATTAAAAAAAAATTACATAGTGTTTTTCAAGGGCCCTTGAATAATAGAAATTATTTTAATGAGGTTTTCTTACGTATTATTATTTATTAGAATCTAGTTAACAATTCAATTAACAGATTTCAATTCAATTAGATAATATCATTTGTATTCAGTGAGCAAACCTATAATAAGTTAATGTAGAACAATTTAATTATAAATTAATGAAATGCAATTAATCACAAATCAGTCAAACATAACTCAAAAAGCGATGACAACTGAACATTTAAACCACTAATTTATTTATGACAAAGTAACTTTCTACAAATACCTATTTACAAGCAATTAAAATTAATTGAAAAATTGCAATCAAACTACAAACAGTTTTAAAACCTCTGTCCAACTGTTGAACAATTCAAAAGCACTCAGCATTTGAAAGCAAACTGAATTATGTATTTGCAACAAATGCGATATTAAGTCGAGAAATTAAAATGATAATGGTTTGTTGGACATTTGACGAGTAGATATTAAGTTTCAATAAATGTTTCCTTAATCGCTTCTCATCTGAAATGAAAATAAATTAGATTCGATGGCGAACAAACAGCGCGTATAAATTATGTTTATGTTTATCACATTAAAGAGAACAGGAACTTTGGTGTGTTTGAGTTGGTAGAGCTGTAAACGATTTGCAACTTGGGGCTGAGAAATATGAGCTTAGCACATATGTGTGATTGAATTCCTTGAATGCTTCAGTGCGCTTTACACTTCAAGTAGTGTAACTGTGTGTGTCGTTGTATGTTTCTCCTTAATTACTATTGTTTTACTCATTTCTCGCTATGATTTATTTGCTTGTTCAATTCAAGCTAAATTATGCATTAAATTAACTTGCTTATATCTTTTTGTTTACAACTAATAACTATTTATGACTAAAAATTTATAGCTGTAAAATATAAATTATAAATATGAGTAGGTAAAGTGGTCTATACCACAAGTGTCTTTTTCCTTGAATAAGAAGAATTAGATGGACTCATCAAGAAAATTATGCCATGGGCTAAAAAGTTCCTTTGCTGCCGCTGATTCCATTGTTATTTAAAAAAGATTAATATACGAGTATAAGTTATAAATGTTAAAATTTTATTTCTAAATCAGTTTAAACATTTAATTTTTCTTATGTAGTTATTGTTAAAATCAGTTACATTAAATTATCTACTCTCGTTATTGAAATGTCATTTAACGTACTGATTTCCATGGCGCTAAATAATATCTTAATCACACGAACGTTTTACGAACGAACTTAAAAACAGATATATTGAGCTTCCTGTATATGTCAATGTAACAATTTCTTTTAAAATAATTAATTATACTTTAAATTTTTTGTTGTTTTAATTTGCGATTGTAGAATAGTATATTATTATTCGAGTTTTGGAATGCTCCAAAGAAACAACTGACAAGAATGACCGTACATAAAAATCATACCGGCCATTTCAATATTGGAATATAAAGACATATTTTATTAATTTTATTAACTACAACATTGTCTTAAACTTATCAATTGTATGACATATTACAAAAACGTCCGAATTAAATTAATTCGTTTGTTATTCTGTTGTATGGGGTAATGGCTCAGTAGTATCAAGTCGGCCTGTGGATCCTAAGAACCCTGGTTCGATCCCCACAGCCAACAAATATTTTCACCAATTTAAAATTATCTCTGTGACTCCCCCACTAATAACATCTTTGGGGGGCCGTTATTTGACGGCTGGTAATCGCACTTCACGAGCAAAAATATATCACTTACCGAGATTTGCTTCGGCAGAGTGCTACACCCAGTAATGAGTAAAATCCGTGATGATATATTTATTTATATATTTATTTATTTGTTATGGGGTAGCATAGCACAGTGGTATCAAGTCGGCCTGTGGATCCTAAGAACCCTGGTTCGATCCCCACAGCCAACAATTTTTTTTTACCAATTTAAAATTACCCATGTGGCTCCCCCACCAATAAAATCTTTGGGGGCCGTTATTTGACGGCTGGTAATCTCACTTCACGAGCAAAAATGTATCACTTACCGAGATTTGCTTCGGCAGAGTGCTACGCCCAGTAATGAGTAAAATCCGTGATGATATATTTATTTATATATTTATTTATTTGTTATGGGGTAGCATAGCACAGTGGTATCAAGTCGACCTGTGGATCCTGAGAACCCTGGTTCGATTCCCACAGGCGACAAACAATTTGCACCATTTTTAAAACTACCCCTGTGACTCCCTCATCACGAACATATTTGGGGGCCGTGATTTGACAGCTGGTAACCGCACTTCACGCGCAAAATATATTACTTACCGAGCTTCGGCAGAGTGCCACACCCAGTAATGGGTAGAAGGCGTGATGATATATTTATTTATTTTATTTTATTTATTTGTTATTCTGTTGTTATTCAACTTGGTTACGTGAATAAATAATTCATTATTATTTTTATTAAAACTTTTTTGTTGACCTTAATTTTATCAATTATGAATTATTTTTCATTGATTGGGCTTCAGGACATCTAAATATATATACCGTAAAAAATTATCCTTTTTAATTAACTCCTTGTCTAATATAATCTTGTTGCCATTTGGTTTTCAGAAAGTGATTTGAAATGGCTTGTTAAAGTTGGACTAAAATCAGATTAGCTACTCCAAAATTTAGGATTAACTAAAACTTGTTTGAAAATCGGCTTTTTAGTGGACAAGTTATATATTTTACATTTAAAGATTATAAGATCTAGATTCTGGAAATGAAAATATATAAACCACTATAAATCAATTTTCGTAAACTCTGACTCTCTGGCAGAAGAGAGTTCATTAGTTCATTTTTCATCAATATAGATTTTATTTCGAGCATCGACTCTTTTCGTATTCGCGGCTTCACTTTGAACAAATGTATCGTTTTGATCGGCTAAATCACGGCCTCTACCGTTAGCAACATATGTACAACATAAATAACAACAAACGATTAATCTCGACGTTGGAACCCGGGCTTCTTGGTCGCGGCTCCAGGAGACCGGTTATCATTTTAGTGAAATTGACAGGTCACGAACGTAGAAGAAACATCGTTCTATTTAAAATTTAAAGTGATCTCAATACACTGGACAACACTGTAATTTAGTTTGGAGTAATAGCCGTTCACGCGTTGATGTAGATTCTCCTTGTAGTACATGAAGGTGTCTTCATATTTTACCCATTCCTAAATCGGACTCTGATGTTATTTCCTTTTACTTACATATAAAATTGTTCAAATAATACTAACAATCTTTTTTTTAAATCCTTTTATTATTATTTATATGGAGGGAACTATGAGTGTGGTTGAAGCGAGGGTGGTGTGTTAGAATGCTAATGTTGGACAAGAACTGAATATTTGATTAATTTGATGAGTGAATGTATTGTGAATTATTCTGGGGTTAAAGCGTGATGTTATGTATGTATGTATTAATTTATGATTATTCCTATTTGATTTTATAGTTATTTTTATAACAAGTGCCGAAAAAGGCTCGTTACGTGCAAGTGCAGAATTTAACGCACGAGGCTTGCCGAGTGCGGAAATCTGCACGAGCATGTAACCTTTTTCGGCACGTGTTATAAACAACATTTTTCCTACAACTGTGCGATTTAGTAAATCACTAAAATATTATTAAAATTTATAAAATTTATAAAATTTATAAAATTTTAATGATATCGTATTACATGAGAACGATGTTTTACGGCGTTGCTATGGTTTGTTTGTTGATTGCTTGCACATTGTTCTACGTTATTTAAAAATATTTCACTAACGTCAAAATAATTTCTTCAAAATCATCTTGATCGGAATAGTACAGTGAGTGATTCTTCTTTATCATTAACACCTCCAAAGATAATTGAAGCTCGGGATCATACTATGTTGGATCTATTTTTGACAATGACAATCAACCTGCTGCTGGTACTTCTGAAGCTTCCGAAATTGTTACCAATAATATTACTGGTAATAATATGAACAGGTACGGAAGAAATCAATGTTTCTTTAGACACAAAAGTTTCCACTTTACATTATGTCAATATAAGCAACTGCAACAACTTTATTAATAATATACACAAACAATAAATATAAAGTATTTCACTTTGTTCGGTTCTTTTTATTAATTGTCTACCGATTAGATATACTGCAAATTAAGGTTATGTTTATAAACGTCAAAATATACTACTGCATATTTACTAGCGCTGGTTCACCGTATCTTCTTCTTCCATAAGCGTCTTTGGTCAAAATATGAATTCTGCGCTCGGCGCGAAATTTAAATCGCTGTCAAAACAATTTTCTTTTGACAGTTACGTAATGAAGCACTTTCCGCACTAGTGTTTCTTTGCTTTCGGAAACGCACTTGGTCTGCATTCATCTACTTTCCATACGTAACCAAGGCAATTATAATTACGTAATAACAAAGAAATCGCACAGTTGTAGGAAAAAATAATTATGTTTATAGTATTAGAAGTTTAATCAAAATATTGGTCTAGTTGTATCGACGTATAACGTTTAATGCACCAATAATAACTCAAAATTCTCGACAAAATAAAACTACCCCTGTGGCGCACCTTCCTCTAACATTATATATATATATATATATATATATATATATATATATATATATATATATATATATATATATATATATATATATATATTATTTTAATTTACTCTCTGAATATGTACCTGTTGAATCTACTTCCGACGTCTAAATTAATTGTTCAGTGGAACTACAGATTTCGATGGTTCATATTTTATTAAATGAATCGAACTTTGAAATCAGAACTTGAGTTTGACTATAGATGCGTTCAAGTCCATCAAGACAAGCAATTGCTAAGTAAGCAAAAATCGATTTATTGCTTGGTCCACTGAACGGTTTGCTCGTTTCGCTACATTTTCAAGACCTAGTTGTACCGAACAAGACATCGTGAAATGTGTTCGGCTAATGACAAATAATATGAGTGCGCACGCTGTATGTAGTTTTTATGCGTTTTGAATTTTGACAGATTGGAATTTGCGCTAAAAATTTTCAGCCAAGTTTGTGTTGGTGATATTAGGCTATTGTATGGAATATGGAATTTAATAAATATACATTTTTTAAGAACCATGATGGCACATTCAGTAAAACTGATACGGTTATTTTATAGCCCTTGATAATAATAGTAATCCTACCGATAATAGCTTGATATAGATCAATCCCATCAACTACGAAAAACTGAATAGGTATATTCGTTTTCCATTTTTCATATATGTAAATTAATTATTGTCTGTCAACTGTCAAAATAGTTTCGATCTTTCAAGTTATAAACTACAATTTGAAATTCCCGCAAAAATATTTGAATGTCTTGCACTTCGAGCGAGAAATTTCTTGCTTGTTTTGCTTGCAAGCAAAACGAGCAAATGCTAGCCTAGCAAAACCGTTCAATAATTATTACTTCCGGTTTACTTGTTTTGCTTAGTACGTTGAACACACCTAATACTATAAAAATTATTGCTGTGCTTCCTTTCTCTCCACTGACATCTTTCAGGCAGATTCATAAAACGAATTAGCGCTAACACCGTGTTTAATATTATTTATAACTTTGTTTCAAATTAAAACAAATTAAAGAAATGAACTTAATTTGATGCTAATTAAATCTCATTTAAACTCAAGTTAAAATAAATTTGTTTCGTACATTGAAAAGAGAGTTAAAAACTAAATAAAAAATGGTGTTAGCGCTAATCCGCTTTATGAATCTGCCTATTTAGGATTAGTAATTGTACATTGGGTATAAAAAATATGCCATATAGCGACAAAAAAATTATGCCAGAACTGCAACTTCCAAGAATAGATAAAATGACAGGCCAATATGTTTATTAATTTATTATTAAATGCAATTACCTGCAGTTAATCCGTAGAACTATATAATTGTTGGTGGAAAGTGAAGCAATTTCAGGTCATATTTGATGATATCTCGTTGGATTTTTGTAGTTTCTGCAAAGCAAACAAATACCTTCTTTTTGGTAATTCTGTGTTTGGTTGAGATGGGAACGGCCGAAGTGAAATCCGATGTCCATCTTTCATCGCCAGGAGGGTAGTGAGGAGGGAGGGCATAGAATATTGTTATTGCTGAATTACCGGCGTCTCCTGTTTGCTACTTTGCCGACAGAGTTACTGCTGGCACTCGGCAAATCATGAAATATGTATTGGTGGTGTAGTTTATGATGCATAACATCACAATTGCCTTCCCATAACGTCTAATTATCCTAGTATATTGTTTAGTTTATACTGAATTGATGGCAAAGATAATCTTTGGTAATAACAAAATTTTAAAGTCAATAACACGGGGATTTTCTTCGCTGAAGAAGTAATTTTTAATTTATGACATCCGGTGGCGTTTTGTTACCCTTAATATTAATAATAATTAACACTTCTTCGAAGACAGAACATTGTATATATTTTTATTATGTTGGTACTACACCAGTATAAAAATGTAACCGAGAGGAACAATTAAATAATTTAACTAGATATGTTATGAAATTTAAACGTAAATACAACAAATTCAATTATACCAATTTAATATTGCGTGTTATTTACTATATAAATGTTAATTCATTTGTATAATGTACAAAACCAACAGAATAGCAGAAACTTCGCATATTCATGATTAAGAACTACACTTACAGAAATGACAGGTAAATTACCGAGAAAATTATGTAAAAATAACATATGCCAGATGCGAATAGACACTTATTTATCATTGTTATTTTCATATATAATTAAATACGAATTACGGAACGGTGGTACATTGTGAGTACTGAAGTTCAACATTTTAATATGCAAGTATTTTATTTTTATTTTTAAAACGTTACTTTTCAAAATTAGAATAAAAATACATGGAAAAATTAATAGAAACTTGACAATTTCAGAGAGAACATAGAATTTTGTTATACAAACTTTTAATAATCATTTTTTATTTCACTACATACTTGTTTGAACTATATGAATCTGGCAACGATCATAAAAATTATGAGAGGTGTCTTTCGTGTTCGAAAACTAGAAATCTTTTTTCTTATAAATGAACTATTTGAAAGATGAATACATCCTGAATTTTCAAAATTGAGTCCTAAACTTTGCTTCAAAATAAAACTTTTAAAAATAAACAAGAAATTCTTAGAACTGACAGTTGTAGCTCTATGGTTTCGAAATCGGCAAAAATATCCGATTTTTTTTTTAATATTCAATTTACATTATAATTGCCGGATCGGGTTTCAATTCCAATTTTGGATCGGATGACTGATTGGATTTCGGATCGGATTTCGAATCGGATTTTGGATTGAATGTTGGATCAGATTTCAGATCGGATCGGTTTGGATCTCGGGTCGAGTCGGATCAAATCGAATCTTAAATCAAGTCTGATCGGATCGGATATTAAATTTCTATTATGGTTACACTTTTGTTTTGCAAGCAAGAGATAACATTTTATAGATTCAATCCTCGCTGACTTTATCCTATGTACGAGATACTATCCAAAAGTTCCCGAACTCATTTTTTTTAAAAGCTGTATTTATTAACACTAGTATTCATAGTCGTTCGACAGCGGTTCGCCAGCGTTTCGCCAAGTGTATCGCTTATGGGCGCTTCCTCAGCGCGTCGCTAGGCGAACGACTATGCATACCAGTGTAAAACTTCAAACCAACAAAATATCTCTTTTAAAATAATCCCCACCTACAGTTATATACTTATCCCATCGTTTTTTCGCTGTTCAAAACACTGTTTTGTAGTCATTTTTTCAATAGCGCTTAGGACCTGCAGCGATATAGTTTGAATCTCCTCAGAAGTCTCAAATCTCTTACTTTTCAGCTTGATTTTCATTTTTTAAAAGACGAAAAACTTTCAAGGAGTGAGGTCTGGTGAGTAAGGGGGATGGGGAAGAACATTTGTTTGCGTGGATGTCAAAAATTCGCGGAAAACCAAATGTGTGGGGAACAAATTTTGCAGCAATTCTGCGCATCCCAAGTTCGCCCGCCAAAATTCTTTGGATTGTGCCATAGGACATTCCAACTTTATTACAGATGTTATGAATTGATTGTCGACGGTGTCGGAGAATTGTTTCACGCACAATTTGGATGTTTTGGTCATTGATTCCAGTTGAAGGACGTCCAGAGCGCTCATCGTCTTCCACACTCATCCTTCCATTTTTGAACCTCTTAAACCATTAAAAGGATTGGGGTTTGTCTATGATTTCATCACCAAATGCTTCTCAAAGCATTTGGTGAGTGTCGGTCGCTGTTTTCCCGAGCTAGAAACAAAATAAATAAAATATATCAAAACGCCTTCTACCCATCACTGAGTGTGGCACTCTGCCGAAGCAGATCTCGGTAAGTGATATGTTTTGCGCGTGAAGTGCGGTTACCAGTCGTAAAATCACGGCCTCCAAAGATGTTAGTGGTGGAGGAGCCACAGGGGTAGTTTTTGAAATTATGAAAATTGTTTGTCGCTTGTGGGAATCGAACCAGGGTTCTCAGGATCCACAGGTCGACTTTATACCACTGAGCTAGTCACCCCAAAAAGAAACAAAATTTGATGCAAATCGCTCATCACACTATCGCAGAACACAACAAACAGTAATACAGATATCACCACACTGATACGACAAAAGAACGCAAAATATTGTGAACACGAAAGGGAGGATTTGGTAAATGTACTAGTGCTGAAATCTAGCGTCAAATCGGTGCACTACAGTAGTTCAGGAACTTTTGGGTAGCATCTCGTACATCCAAAATATAACTGCAATTGTGTGGTTCGAATTCCATTATATTGTACTGCAATTGTTATTAATTTTCTGTTATGTAACGTATTATATAAATAAACTTTCAGCGTACTAGCCTTAACCAAAGTTTCAGTAGGGTTCATATTAAACAACAATAAAATTATCTATATTCCAAATAAATAGCTAATAATAACAGACCACTCCTCCTCTAGCTAGTAAATACGGTAGGGCAGATCTCTTCTTCACCTCTCGTATATTGTACGTGGATTACTTACGGTGATGTAATATTTAAGGAACAGCCTTGAATGCCGATGGCCTCGGAGGCTAGCTGGTCGCTGCCATTGAACCGATCGCGGAGAAGAAAGTTAATAACCAGCTTGTGTCTTCTCTCGTCACGGATGCAGCAGTCACTGCATTGTGATTGTTGCTTCATACCATCACTCCGGATTGTATCCCTGGCTACCGGATTTTTATTGTTATTGCGGTTACTCTATTTCTACTCAACGCTTATTAAAGATTTCTTCTGTTAATTTCATATGTATTATCAGTTTTGTTTTATAGCTACAAATTTGCTTCCGTTTTCTCTGTGTGTGTGTGTGTGTTCCTAGCAAATAGTTCCAACTGTTGTGGTCTATACTAGTTAACTTTAATATATGAGTGCATCGAATATTGTAACAATGCTTTAATAGTCCACAATTATATGGATATATTTTATTTTATTATAACTATAACAAATAAAAAATGATATTGTAGAAATCAAAATATAAACAATTCAGAGTTGATTGTATATCGAAGTTGTTAGATAACATTGTTTTATACAAAAGTGAATTGATTTAAAACTTAACGCTACTTTGAAATATATTAAACTGTTGCATGCAATCTGTTATTTAGAAAGTTATTGTTTCAAATATTGTTATGTTAAAACTCCAGATTACTAGATACTTCCAAAACTAAAAAGATGTTGGAAATAGTATATTATCATACTAGTCTATATGTAAGTCTTTAAAACACTTGTGACGAGTTTAACAGCACGACGCGAAGCGGAGTGCTTCTAACGGCACTAGTGCTTTAAAGGCTCCTATACACGTGTAGCATACGCTACTTTTGATTATACCAGCATCAAAATTTGGAAAATAGACTTGGAAAACAGCATTTTTATTTTTATTCATTTCATAATTTTGTATGTGTGATTTGATGTAATATTGTACACAGAGAGATACGAGGTGTGGCTATTAAATAACGAGACTGACGCTGCTACAAACGAAGTACGCATGCGCTAAACACCAGCGACCGTCAGCTTTTTAGCTTTCTCATTCGATTTCATTACCTCTCACTTCTGTAAACAAATCTGTATAGCCGTAGCATTCGTTCTAATTGGAGTTGTTTTTTTTTGTTTCTGCTACAGAAACTTATAATTTATTGAAATAAGTACCCGAATTGTGGAAGGACAAGTCATGGTTTCTTCATCAAAACAATGTGCTGGCTCATTCCGCAATGTCTGTCAAGAGATTTATAGCCAAGTACAGCATCCCAGTCTTGTACCATCCGCCTTATTCGCCAGATCTTGCACCGTGCGACTTCTGTCTGTTTCCTAAGGTGAAATTTGCCTTAATATCAACAAGATTTGAGCTTTGAAAGAGAAATTGGCTCGCGTTCTGAAGTAGTTGACAGAAGAAGACTTCCAGCACTGTTTCGAATAATGGAAGATTCGCATGGAGCATTGTAGGGATAGAGGAGGGGTGTATATTGAAAGTGATAATATGTAAATAGGTATGGAATCAAAATAAAATGTTAAAACAGTATCAGTCTCGTTATTTAATAGCCACACCTCGTAGGTTGTTTATTTTACTATGTGGATTCGTTGTTTTGCAATTTGTTAAGATAAATATGCATATATTTAAAGAGCAAAATAATTTTATTGTTGCTTAAAACTCGACGTGTTTTAATGTTGAGTTTTCGCACGCTTTTTAGTTTGTTAAACAAGGATTATTGTACAGGTATAATATATATATTTTTAATATTGTGGTAGATATTTTAGTTGAGTCGTGTAGCCGAGAAACCTTACTCCATGTAAAAAATCACCCTCCCAGACTCTTTCATTACTAACATCTTTGGAGACCGTGATTTGATAGCTGGTAACCGCACTTCACGTGCAAAATATATCACTTATCGACATCTGTTACAACAGAGTGCTACAGCTAGTAATGAGTAAAAGGCGTGGTGACATATTTGTTTATTTAAAACAATACCAAATTTACATGTAAAACAGTTAACTTTCAAATGAAGTTTAGAACTTTAAATAGTTGAAACAAGGGAGGAATGATGTATTTGATACTTCTGAAACTGTAGCAAGCAGTTACGGGATTGTGTATCTAGAAAGTCACGGTTTGAAACGAGGTCTATAGCTCTAGATAGCCCCAGAGGGGGGGGGGGGGGGGAATGATGTTTACTTTTCGCGTAGTAAAAACAAAATCTGTCGAGTCACGAAACGCCGGCGTTTGTGGGGTTCCGGTGCATTGCTCGTAGGTCCGTAGCTCGAAGCGCGTGAAGTTACGGAGTACTCTCGTAGTATCGTACTCTGGCACCGGCTGGAAATGTCGTCAGGTCAGTGAGCCAGAAGGCCGCCCACTTTTGCTACAAACAGTCATTCACACGCGGCCACTGCGGCATTCCTTCGACTCAATCACCTGTTCGAAGAGAAAACGTGTTCCTAAATTGTCCACGAATAAGTGCTTCGCTGGCCTCGAAGTCCAAATGCGCTCCACAGAACGCCTGAACGCCGGGCTCTAGCGACGAATCCAGTTTTAGTTACACGTGACACATTCACCTTCATTCTCACTCGAAATATATTACAGACAACAATCATAGAAATTTAAAATACTACAGGAAAATGCAATAAAACCATTTAAATCCGATTATCAATGCTGGAATGAAGTTATAGATACCTCATCCATTAGAAAAAATGAACAATAATATTAACTCTCATTTATTAAAATGAACAATGAACTAAAATTTTCACCAATAGGGTCACAAGCAGCAGACCTCCCTCCACACAATTTTGTGTGAAACAATAAATTTGTAGAAAGAGCGAGGTGACACCATGCCGAATCGAACAATTGTTTTCTCCTTTCAACACTTCTCCCCTCAGATCCCATCATTTGTTTGACGTTTAACGTTTGGATCACGTGATAAACGTCAAACTGTAAAGCTATACCATGTTCGCTACATAGCAAATTATTAAATTCTGTTTTACTCACTAGATGGCAACCGAAAAGTTTGAACTGTATAAGTCCCTATTGGAAAAAATGCCTTTAGTTTTCTGTTCTCGTCTAATAATATACAATGAACAATCCAGAGAACATAATTGACATCAAACAAACAAGAATTCGAATATTCAAATAATGCTGCTTTCATCTTATATAAAAAATACGATTGCATTTATATGTAAACTGTAGTCCCCCTGTATTGTAATTTGGATTAAGTTCCTGTTGTGCAGAATAACAAATAAATAAAATATGCGATAATCGCATTTGCCGATTGGCAATAAATCCTTAATCGATATCGATATACACAAGCAGATCTGTTAAAACAAAAAATGATAAAATCTAAATGAATTACAAAAAAATAAATGTATCATAGCCTTTTACCTTATAGGGTGTGAACTTTGCCATCTCAGTAAGTAATATATTTATAGACGTGAAGTGCGGTTACCAGCCATCAAATCACGGCTCCCAAAGATGTTAGTGATAGGGGAGCCACAGGAGTAATTTTAATGTGGTGAAAATATTTGTTGGCTGTGGGAATTGAACCGTAGTTTTCAAAGCCACAGTCCGACACTGAGCCATCTACCCTATTGAAATATAAATAAAAAATATTAACCTCGCTTCAAACCAACTAAGCTACGTTCGCCATGTGGTTCAAATCTTTATTTATTCCAATTTTTCTCTTTATTTTGCGTCAAAGGCAGCCTCGATCCCATGACTCTTTCATTTATTGATAGTCTTGATACTTGAATCTGCAGTGACACAATTATTTAAGAAGAATAATTACTATTTGAATATGACTTTATCAAATGTTCAGTATTTAATTTAAAATAGTAATTAAAAAATGATATTTTCTTATATCATTTTTTTTCCCTGGTAATGTTATATTAGGGGTAGGTAGGTGACTCAGTGGTACTCAGTCGGCCTGTAGATCCTGAGAACCCTAGTTCGATTCCCACAGCCGACAAACATTTTCACCACATTAAGATTACTCCTGTGGCTCCCCTATCACTAACATCTTTGGGGGCCGTGATTTGATGGCTGGTAACCGAACTTCACGCGCATAAATATATCACTTACCACACCCAGTAATGAGTAAAAGGCTTGTTGAAATATTTATATTATTTATTTATATATATTATATTGCATTTTATCAATCCAGAATTTTTAGATCTTACATACAGAACGTAGGCAAATATGAGTGGTCTGTACTGCAATTCAGATACTGTTGTGTAATGTAACAAATAAAGAAATAAAATTAAAAAAAATAAATAAAATCTTGAGAACCCTGGTTCGATTCCTACAGGCGACAAACAATTTTCATAATTTCAAAAAGCTACCCTTGTGGCTCCTCCACCACTGACATCTTTGGAGGCCGTGATTTGACGACTGGTAACCGCAGTTCACGCGCAAAATATATCACTTACCGAGATCTGCTTCGGCAGAGTACCACACCCAGTAATGGGTAGAAGGCGTGATGATATATTTATTTATTTATTTATTTATACATATTATATTGCATTTTATCAAGCCAGAATATTTAGATCTTACATACAGAATATGAGTGGTCCATACTGTAATTCAGATTAAGTTCCTGTTGTGCAATGTGACAAATAAAAAAATAAAATAAATAAATAGACACGGTTCTGCATTTTTCTTACTGAATAGGTAAGAACATGAAAAAGAAAATTTCTAGAAGAAGAATAAAATTATAAAACAAATTGAGGGTTTTATAACAAAAGATAAGGCACAAAGCGTGAAGAAATGTACAAGTAAAAGTCAGTTATTGCAAATGGCAGTGGTTTCTGTACAAAGTAAGAATTATTGCAAACATAACCAATAATTTCGTTTTGCCTAATATGGCTTCAAATAATCTCGCTTACATTTCCTATTTATTCTCCGTAGCATTATCATTTAACAATAAGCGAAAAAATCCCGCAACCTAACCACGTTGACATGAAATAAATGATGATAATTTTGCAATGCAGAATAATATTAATTTTCGCTATTTATTCCTTAGTACACACCTATCAGGAAATATGCAGATTTATTAAAAATTAATAGCGTTAATAAGTTATCCGACATTTTGTTGGGAACTATCATTTGAATAACGTATCATTTAATATTTAATCTATGGCAGTTCTCACAAAGCTGTTTAGTTCCTTGGTAATAATTGTACTTCACTGTTATCGGTTTTATTATATGAGCGCACTAATTAGATAAACTGAAATAAAGATTCTGTGTATGCTATTGCTGGATAAATTGGTAAGATGAAATAAATATAAATACCGTAAGACATAAAATGGCGATAACACATCGTTAACAGCAGTAATATTCGATAAAATATCCGTTATGTTTATACAGGTATTCAACGAAAACTGCGCCATGAGCGATTAACATGAGAAATGAATTTTGCCACCAACATTACTTCCCTAATTACTTCTTAGGAAAAGATATCCAACAAAATCTATAGATAAATAAATTCTGCGTTGACAGTAGTAATCAAATAACACATTTTACTTATTTCCTTATTGCTAAAATTAATTCTAAATGTTGGTAAGAACTGTTTTACCTTCCCTATTCTGTAATTTGATCATTATCTGTTACTGATTGATAAGATAATGACAACCCTTATAATAATGATTACTCTGTTGATTACCACCACTTTTGTTATTTCTAATTATTTTAATAACAAATAAAATTTAGATAGATTCTGATTTCAATTAGTGATTACGAAAAACTTATTTCTCATGCCTATGGAGGAGTTTTCGTAGGACAACAATTACTAAAAAATCATAGTCAAATAAATATACCATCATGCCTTCTACTCATTACGAGGGCAGGGTGAAAAGTCCCTGAAACATAAAACAGATGGCGCCACAATCGCAAATCTCATGTGACATTTGTGATATACCATCTTTAACTAGAACGCATTAAAATTTTCAGACTGATATGTCATTCAGTTCTGTTTTGACACCCATCGAAAGCAAGCAACCTTGAAGATTTTTGAAAACATTTAAAAAAGTGAATTTCGCGTCTTGATTAAACATTATTTCTTGCGTTAAAAAAACATTACGCAAACCAAAGCATCGCTTGTTAAACATTATGGGAACTCCTCACAATCGATTGGAACGATTCACAAGTGGTTTACTGATTTTCGTTGTGGTAGTACGACCACAAAGGACGCCGAACGTTCTGGTCGTCCAATTGAGGTTACAACGCCAGAAATCGCCGATAAAATCCATGGTATGATATTGGACGATCGACGAGTTAAAGTGCACGAGTTGGTTGAGACTAGGAGCATCTCAACCGAACGGGTACGGAACATTTTGCATACATTTTTGGATATGAGAAAGCTATGTGCTAGATGGGTGCCGCATTTGCTCTCTGTTGACAAAGTTTACTCCGCAACCGCAATGGCAAAATTGCATGAATTGCTCTACGAATTGGTTCATCATCCACCATATTCTCCATATTTGGCCCCTGCGATTTTTATCTATTTCCAAACTTGAAGAAATGGCTCGGCGGAAAGAGATTTGGCTCCAACGATGAGGTCATCGCTGAGACAAACGCCTATTTTGAAGGATTTCCAAAATCGTATTATTTGGAAGGTATCGAAAAATTAGAGACACGTTGGACGAAGTGTATCGAGCTACAAGAAGATTATGTTGAGAAATAAAATATGTTTTGACCAAATAAATAATTTTTTGTTTCATTTTTCAGGGACTTTTCACCCTGCCCTCGTACTAGGTGTGGCACTCTGCCGTAGTAAATCTCGCTAAGTGATATATTTTGCGCGTGAAATGCAGTTACCAGCCGTGAAATCACGTCCCCTAAAGATATTAGTGGAGGTGAGGCCACAGGGGTAGTTTTATGTAGTGAAAATTGTTTGTCGGCTGTAGGAATCGAACCCGAGTTCTCACAGGCCAACTCGATACCACTGAGCCATCTACCCCATCTATATATCAGTAATTCGTTTAATTTGAACATTTCTTATGCAAATTGTGTTTTATATTAGAGTACATTCAAAATTTTGGCAGATTTTAAAATGGTCTAAAAATTTTATGAAAACCCAAATGTCTTCTCAAAAAATCTGCATGTACGTTATATTTTATTTTTTATAGTAATTTATAGGTAGCGGATCTAATTATATGTTAGGAATAATCGAATAATGCTTACCGGAATGAAGGTATGTGTGTTATATAATTGAAATCATCCATTGGAAAATAGTTTATAAGCAAATGATAAATCGGCGATCTAAGAGGCTGGGTGTAAACGATACCAGTTTTCTCACCAAGCATTCGCGATATTTTTCACCGTAAAGCGTGCATGTAACACGGTTCAATGCATAGACTCCGCAAAGATACTATATGTCTAGTCTCACCCAGCAGACAACATATTTTCAAGATTTCATTAATTTCTTCTTGTAAGCGATTAATTCTCTCTCAATACCACACCAGCACATGCGAATCTTTTAATCGCTATCTCTGTTACTCATAATGTAGTGACATAAGTCTAACCTTGTTCCACAACTTGCGATTTGAATTTCTCTGTCGGTTAATCACATTTGCTCGCGGTTACAAGTGTTATGTGTGTATGGTCGTATGTTTGCGAATAACGTTTGCGAGTATTTTCTCAAAAAGAACAATCATTAATAACCGTGAAATGATTATGCAAGCGGTGATGAGATTTGTGCACTTTGCCATGAATACGGAAGTGGCAGAGAGGATTCAACACTCATTGTTAGCTAATGCATTTCAAGAGTTTTCTCTCTTTTTTGCCAATCGTTATTCCAACACTTCTAGGAATTAAATGATCTGAAATCATATACAGCCATTCTCAAAAAAAGTTTTAGCTAATCTGAATTTTGAATTAGCTAATATGGTTGTTGATTTTACGAATATTCGAGACTTCGATTGTTCGAATTTATTGAACCTTCGAATTTTGGAACATTTAGAATTTTCGAATTTTGGAATATACCGAATTTTCGAATTATTCGAATTGTGAACCTGGATCCTAACGTGAACACGGCATGTTGATATGAATTATTTTCAGAATAAACTCATGTGCAGAGTTTTGTATTAATTCGTAAGTAATTATTCATAATTATTTTTATTTGAAAAATTAATTCAATTTAGACTTAAAATTTCGCTGCACAGTCAAAAACGTTTTAATTAAGACGTTTTTGTATTCTTTTTATTGTCATTTTAAAACGTCTTACTAAAAGTCCATAGCATTTAGATGGGCGGTAAGAGAGTAGATGGCATAATTGCCGGCTTTTCGCGAATTATTCGTGAGCCTGTTTGGAGATGATAGATGGCGTTAATTCAGTGAGAAAAAAATTTTAGAATTCGGAGCTTCGAAAAATTTGAAAATTCGTCAATTCCAAGCTTCAAAAATTTGAAAATTCGTAGCATCGAAGTTTTCCTGACGAAGTTCAAAACAATCGAATGTTCAAACGTTCAGAAATTCTAACTTCGGTGGAAATCAACGACCCTATATAAAGAAGTTAATTCACTTTCCGAAAACTAAATGGAAAGAAGATTTATTAAAGTGTATTTAAACTCTTTTAGAAATATGGTTTACCTTAATTTGACTGATCCAAAATTCAGGATTATGTAAATGTTAACTAAAACTTTTTTGAGACTTGGGCAGATTATGTTTAATTTCCAAACTATTGTTTATATTTTCTTAGGGCCAGTTTTTCAATCACCGATTATTATTAATCATGATTAAATAACAATTGAAATCATGGTTTCGATTATTATTTAATCATGATTAACACTAATCGAGAGTAAACCGGCGATTGAAAAACTGGCCCTTAAATTATCATACTGCATTAAATATAAGGAAGTTACATTAGTATTTCCAAATTATTTTGGTTATTTGGCATCGCATTTATCCTGCTGTGACAAACAGTAAAAATGGTAGAAAATATAATTCTCCGTAAGCTTTATTTGAAGATAATATTTGACAGCTAGAAAAGGTAGAATGACAAGATAATTGAAAGTTTTGTTGTTTGAGTTGTTGGTTCAAATTTTGTTAATGTCAACAAGCAATCAAGTAATATTAATTAATTGTTGAGCTATAGAATTCAATGTATCTCAGATATGAATAAAAAGGTTTTCATTTTTAGAAGTAGGTTGTAGTTGATTTCTTTATAAGCGGGAGTTATAGAATCAAACTTGACTTTTTCTAATTAATAGTATAAATTTGAAATTGCAGTGTAACTTAAAAAAAGGATTTTATTTCACGGTGAAAAATACAAATAAATAAATGATCTCCAGTCTGTAAAGTTTGGAAACCAATAAGTCTATTTTCATCCTGTATTAGTTCTCATTTTCTTTCGTTCTCGTCACACACATTCGTCTCAGAATTTACGAGCCACCTTTTCGCGCACATGCTGTTGGCAAGTGTATACGGTCTATTAATAGAATTAATGAAATTGCTTTGCCCGTACGAGAGAAAAGAGCTATGGAAAGAGCTTTGGAGCAAGCGAGATGGAAACAATGCGCCAGAGTTTTTAGAGGAGTGAGATGGAAAGCAACTGTCGGCGATCGTACTGATTTTATTCTATGTTCAGTTCTTAAAGTGGTTCTTTAAAATCAGAAATAGTAGTACGTACTTATCCACTTGGCGAGAATAATACTCCGAATAAAAAGAAGTCTCAACAAAAATGCAGTTACTGCTTTGATAAACAAAGTTTATTTTATTGTTGCCAAATTTTAACAAGTATTTTTGCTCCACTCTAAATTAGCACCAAGTTATTTTATAGCAATCAGATTTTCTCCTTTTGTGCCGTCAGTTTTACATTCTAGCACAATCGAAACTTAAAACTGAAGTAGGCGAACGCAAATCGATACAAAGACCATTTCAAAAACCTCTTGAGAAACATTCAAAGAATTGTAGTGTTTTTCATGACGTATGTAAGTTCGTACGACATTCAAAACGCAGCGTTTTAAATCAATACACAAGCAGAACGACAATACAACGGAGAGTTGCTTTCGTTGCTTTCGCGAAGTTCTCTGCTTCGTTCTCGGCTTCGTTCTCGGCTTCGTTATTATGCTTTATGAGAAGTCTCTTGTCATTTCCACCCTCTTGAGGAGGTCTTTTCTCCCGAGGCTCGCTCGTAACGGCTTCGCTCTAAATTGGGAGGCGAACAGGCGAAACCATTAGAAATACCCACGTGCTCGAGCACAAATGATGGAGACTTATATACGCATGTATATAAAAATGTACCAACTTTGCACGAATGATATATTCAATCTTGCAAAAAGAGAACATTTTCAGCGCAAATGTTTAATTTTTTTCTTTAATATACTATTTTCTTTTACTTTTGTTCCATCCAGCATTTGAAATATAACTATGTACATTCGACATTTTTAAATTAGTTTGAGAAGAGACCGGACAGTTTTCATTGAAAGTACCCATCCAATAAAATAAATATAAATATATCACCATGACTTTTACCCATCACTGCGTATGGGACTCTGCCGATGTAAATCTCGGTAACTGCTATATTTTGCGCATGAAGTGCCGTTACCAGCCGTCAATCAGATGTTAGTGGTGGAGGAGACACAGGGGTAAATTTAATGTGTTGAAAATTGTTTGTCAAATCCACAGTCTGTCTTGATACCACTAAGCCACCTACCCCATTTCAAAAAGACATCTGAATATTTTTATTGATTACTGGATAAATTTATTATTTACAAAATGAGAAATGGGCTATAATTTCGAAAAATTCACATTTTTCGGAACTTCTAACCAAGATACGAATATACGCTCAACGGCATTGAATTCCTTGTCATGAGCATTTTCCATGAGCATTAATATTTTTATTGATTTAAATTAACGGATAAAATAACTAAGCAACAATATAATTAGAAATAATTTCTTGTTGAGCAACCAAATAAATTAAAATGACGATGAATTTTACGATCTTCTCTAATTAATACATTAACATTGTCTTTATTTCTATAATTTTAATAAATAAGAATGATAATAAAATAATCATGAATAATAAATTTTTAATGATTTGAAAGTTTTGTCGACCTAAATTGAATAAAAATCTCATTCATCTGTATTTATTTTATTGCGGAAACATAAAAAAATATTTTCAAACAAATGACATCAAAGACTCATATATAAAGAAGTAGCTTAAAAGTTTGACGCATCAAGTATTTTTATATAGATGTAGAGAAACTCGCACTGAATTAGAAAATATATGGAAATATGTGATAGTAAAGTTGTTAAATTTGAACTTTTACGTCTTATAAATTTAATTAATTGCCAGTTATAAAGTCTGTTAATGGAGTAAAGCGAAGTTTACGGTTTCTGACAGCCCGGGGCCAAATCTCAGGCGGTCAGGTCATCAGACGACTATCGAATGTTCTAATAGTATCTCTCGTGCTTTATTAGCATACGTTAACCACTCAGACAGTCAATTACTTTATAAAAACATCGTTTTATTGCTATACTAGCTCGCGCGTTAAACCAATGTGGGCAGTGCTAGCATTTTTATTTCTAGATTAGACACTTTTATCTAAAATTGGCGGGTTTTGGAAGACCACACTGTAGGGAAAGGAGTCTATGACCATAGTAAAAAAAAAACAAAGTTTGAAGTAAAAATTAACCTCCATGTTCTTATAATAATAATAATATTGAATTTATATATGAAACTATGTTATTCATTGCTGTCAATATAATACTTGTAGAAGATGGAAACCTACATCGCGGTAATATTTGACAGCTATCTCTCCCTCTTTACCTCTCTTTCTCTCTATCTATCTCTTTTTCAATCTCTCTTTCTCTCTATCTATCTCTTTTTCTACTTCTCTTTCTCTATATCTGTCACTTTTTCTACCTCTGTTTCTCTGTCTTAGTTTATCTTTATTTTATAATATTTAAGATGAAATAACCTCCAAATTGTTGCTAAAGTCGGTACCTGAACACTAACCTAACAAGATATAATTATTGTTATAAATATATCATATTTTGTATTGTACATACTTTTCGAGTAAAAAGATGAAAATAAAATAATAAATTTGAAAACATAAAATCTATGTGCAAATAATAAGGTAAAATTATTTCAAAATTGTTATATAATATTTTTAAACTGGCTGAAGAGAAGTTAATAAAGAATCAATATATTTACAATTATAGTGATCTATACCTCAGTAAATTTTAATTTCGCTTGAATATAATATGTTTTTAGCGTCTTGACTGACTTTTTTTAGATATTTATAAAATTCTAAATTGCTGAGTTCTAATAATTTAATGGGGTAATGGTTCAGTGGTATCCGAGTCGACCTGTAGATCCTAAGAACCCTGGTTCGATCCCCACAGTCGATAAAACATTTTCACCAATTTAAAAAAAAATTACCCCTGTGCCTTCTTCACCACTAACATCTTTGGGGGCCGTGATTTGACGGCTGGTAATCGCACTTCACGCGCCTAAATATATCACTTACCGAGATCTGCTTCGGCAGAGTGCCACACCTAGTAATGGGTTATTTATTTATTTAATAATTTACAAGTATGTGGAATTTTTGTTACCTGTCTTTAACTATTTTTGAGAGCTTAATTAAAAATTTAGAAATTTGTTTCCAATATTATTTGTAATAATGTTTTCAAATATATTTCAGTACTTGCAATATTATTTTCAAAAATATTATAATACGTAGGTACTATATTTCATTTATTACTTGTATTATTGCTATTGTTAACAATAATTTTTATTTGAAAAGATGCCGAGCATATTTAGGTAGATGTTTTATTTTAATAATAAAATATACTGGTATTTAGTATAACATGCAAAAAAATCTGAATTTGATTACAACTCCATTGGAATGTTTTCTAGAAAATACTATTTTAAGAATTGTCGTGAAGAATTAAGATAAAATTGAAATGACTTGAAGGGAATTAAGATATGACAAATAAATAATGAAAATATGTAACAATTCTGAAATATATTATGAAAATATATTCAAAAGAATGCGTACAATCGTAACATTATACATCAGAAGAACATAAATGACAAACGTATCTCTAGATAACTTGTTTATTGTTGCTGTAATATTTCATAAAAATTCTAATGGAAATTCTTTTGTACGTTTTCGTATTTTTGTTCGGCTGCAACTGAATTTAATTTACATTATTTCGCTGAATATGGTTAATATCGGAGCGCTGGAATAATTCATATTTTAGATATTAAATTTTCAGTCTGCGTTTCGCTAGCTGTATACTTCACACAACTCGGGAATGTAATAATGTTTTTTAAAACGTTGTGTTTTCTTCGCTTCTTCGGCAGTCCAATAATAAAACTCGCCACCTTCATTCTTATATATACGCACACACATACACCACAACAGTAATTTTAATATTACAACAATTACTCTCAAATTCATTTTAATATAAATAAGAATTCTTCCTTTTTATATCAAATTATAATAAATTTGAAATGTTTTTTATTTACTCATTACTGTGTGTGTCTGCAGATCTTCGAATATGACATAATGAAAATCAGCACCATAAGATATTTCACATAAAAATTTGTTTTACCCAGTCATTATACTCCATATGGAATCGGCCTGTGTATTTGAGAACCCGAATTCGATTCCCACAATCGAAAAACAATTTTCACCATATTAAAATTACCTCTGTGGCTCCCCCACCACTAACATCTTTTTAATAATAATAATAATAATAATAATAATATTTATTGACGAAAGTCAAAGGCAGGGTTCAGCCAAGGCTGTTCTACCACCCAACCATACATAATAAATACAAAAGAAAATAACAATAATGTCAACGAGATACAAAGGACGAACAAATTAACAAACAGCGAAAAATTATAACAGAATCTTTACAAACTGATCTAAAATTGTGGATTTCAAAATAGCATTTTGTGAAGATTATTACAGGTTAGAACATACTATTTACATGATATTTAAAAGTACACAGAGATAGCGATTTTAATGAAGGCGGAACAGTGTTATATTAAGTGGGCGCCAGATAAGAAAAAGAATTCTTACATTTAGTTTTACAAAAAGTTGGTACAATATATAATTCTTTCATACGAAAAGAATAATTGTAGATTTTAAGTACTAATTTGTCACATAAATGATAGCCTTATTTTGTGTATCAAACAGAGATACGCTATTTGGGGGCCGTGATTTGAAGGCTGGTAACCTTACTTTACGCGAATAAATATATCACTCATCGAGATCTGCTATGGCAGAATGCCACACCTAGTTTTGAGTATAAGGCATGATGATATATTTTCAGACGGTCATTTACGAAAGTAACCATAACAACATCATAAATTACTACAGAAAGTTGAACATTACATACACTGATATGTTATCATAACACACACTTCTAACATATCAGGTAAAGTTCCACTGATTGACAACATATGGTGTTACGATAAAAGAAAATTATAAAATAAATGAAAAGAATTTGTATTATTATTTAAATCGAAGTTTTGGCAGATTTTGCACCGATAAATGTAATTTTTTAAATTAATAATTACTTATTTACTAATATTTTAGCATTATTTAATATTTTGACATTACGGTTAGTACAGTTGGTATCATCACACCTAACCTCAAACGTTAAACGTCAACGCTTACCTTCAAAAACGTATCAGCTGTCAAAGTGTAACAACATTGCTCTTGTAAACTGTTTTTAGGAATATTTTGTGGTCGTCTGAAAAATAGTGTACATAACTCGCTCGAAAGTGTGGTAACTGTGCTCGTGTACTTAAATCACTCGGCGCTACGCGCCTCGTTTTTCAATTTGTACACTCGCACGTTATCTTACACTTTCGATGCTTTTGATGTAATATACTATTACCTATGTATTTATTTATAATTCCATTTCCATTTATATTAAATACGAGCAGTTGTAGACAAATTGCAAGATCAAAGATGTTTGTATTCTTTCATAAACTATAGGCCCTCTGTACTGTAATTAGGGTTATGTTCCTGTTATGAAACAAAACAAATACAAATGTATACTAAATTTGGTAGCTCTATAATCGCTTTCATCTTTTCTAATCTTGTAGATTCGTTGTTAGTTTCGTTATTAGATTCGTTGTTAGGAGTAAATGTGAGTAATTTGAGATTTTTTTATGCATATGTTATGTACGTTGAGGAAGGAAAATGAATGGTAAGAGAATAGGAATGATGTGATTGAAGGTTTGTTGTGTGATAATGTTTTCGAGTGTAATAAATGAATGAGTTTATATGGAGTGATCTATAAATGTGGTTGAAGTGAGGGTGGTGTGTTTGGATGAAAATGTTTGGTGATGGATGGTTGTTTGATGGGTGTGATGAGTGAATGTTTTATGAGTGATTTTAGGGTTCGTGCTACCCCATTTGTTGGGATATAGCGTGAAGATATGTATGTATGTATGTATGTATGTATAATTGCATATCTCGACATACAAAATGTTATTTACTACGATTAAAAAAATAAAAGTGTTACTTATTGCCCAACACAAAATATCCTTATTGGTAGTAGCTGACATATTTACAACTTTGTTTTCTTAAAAATACCACATTCTTTGAGAAATAAGCTACCTTTTAAGTCGGCATCCGTGTCGAAATACGCTAATTGCAAAGTTTACTCCGCATTTTGTATCAGGATTGGCGGGTGCAATTGGCCAATTACGCAGCAAGTTGCGCGATTTACCGACCAAGATCGGACTTGCATCACGGGTATATAGGAGTACTTCGTCACGCCGACACCGCAGGACTGCTTCAGATAACACGCCGAGGCGACGCCTCACTTATGAGAGCAATGAGTTAACAGAATCGCAGGAGGAACATTTAGCTACTGTAGAGAGCAAATAAAGATACAAAGTGTCCATAGAGAAGTGTTACATTGGAAATTAGTTTATCCGTAAGTTTTACTTGCCTGATAACTAGGGTTATCGGTGATGCACAGGATGTATCACACTAGGTTGGCAAATAGTAAAAGAATAATTAATATTAAAACAAAATTAAAATTCCAAGAAATTTATTTCGAAAAGTAATGTATTCAGGAGTAATATCACAAGAGGTGATTATTATTTGTTAGTCGTTTCCATGGCAACTTATTCTTTATCAGTTTCGCGATATAAAATATCATCTGAAAATTTCGCGAATCGAAGTGGGGAGAAATTTTCTGTGATGTTTTTTGAAGTGAAATTGTGAATTAAGTTGCCGTAGAAAAAAATATCACTTCGAGTGGTAATTAGGTAGTCTATTTGGTTGACGTTTTTATTTAACAATAGTATTTGTCTAACTTGTGGTAAAAGTGATATATTCCCGTACGATGCAGAGTGGGGAAAATTCGGATTTTACTGTTCAAATATATATATATATATATATATATATATATATATATATATATATATATATATATATATATATATATATATATATATATATATATATATCCCGATCCAATAGATATTAAGGTCTCTACCGATTTTTGAACAGTAAAATCCGAATTTTCCCCATATATATATATATATATATATATATATATATATATATATATATATATATATATATATATATATATATATATATATAAATTAAAGGTTATTAAATTCCCTACACATCTGTCGAGGCAATTTTTTAAATGAGTGTCAAATTTTATTAATTACATAATAAACTGTCAAAAAATTGTACAAAAATATTAAAATTGAAATAATGAAAATTATTTATTCTTATATTATTTTTATATATTAAAATAACATGACAGATTTTACAAATCTATTGACAGATGTCAACTTTATATTATGTTGAAAATAATTACAATACGGGTTGTCTGTCAAAAGATACCCTAATTAAATTATTAATCTATTCATTAAATCCGCATTGTAATTATTCTCAACATAATGTAAAGTTGACATCTGTCAATAGCTTTGTAAAATCTGTCATTTTGCTTTAATATATAAATATAATATAAGAATATTTTTCATTGTTTAAATTTTTAATATTTTTTATAGTTTTTTGAAAATTTATTATGTAATTTGACAGGCTCATTTAAAAATCTGCCTCGACAAATGCATAAGGAATTTAATTATCTTTAATTAAAAAAAAATTATCCAGATCCGATGGATAGTAAGGTCTCTACCGATTTTTAACAGTAAAATCCCGATTTTCGCAACTGTGCGATGGTGGGAAATTATGGGACGAACCGTAAGCTAGTCCAGCAACCGCCAGGAGTTCGGAAAGACACTTTTCCTATATGTTTTTTTTTCGATTTCGTTACGCTATCATCAGATATTTTGATCAAAACAACGCAATAATTTTGGTGGTTTTCTAACATCCATAAATGAAATATAAAATAACTAATTAATGACTACAAACCGATTGTGATGCTGTGCATTGAGTGGAATTTGCTTTCAAATACAAGCGCAGGCTATCGCTCTCTTTTTTTCTAATCTTTGAGATTCGTTGTTAGATTCGTTCTTAGAGTAGTAAGCGTGAGTAATTTGAGATGTTTTGCGCATATGTAACGTACATCGAAGAAAGACGAATGAACAGTAAATAGAAGTGATTGGATGTACGTGATTGAAGGTTTGTTATGTGATAAATGATTTCGAATATGATAAGAAAATGAGTTTATATGGGGGAATCCATGAATGTGGTTGAAACGAGGCTGATGTGTTTGACGAGGACTGATTATTTAATGAATCTGATGAATAAATGTTTTATGAATGATTTTAAAGTTCGTGCCACCCCATTTGATGGGATATAGCATGATGTTTTGTATGTATGTATAATTTTAATGGTTCATTTATACAATTTGAACAACTGAACACTTTAACAGTCCGAAGTTATATGCAAATTGGAATTCGTTACTTAAATATTTATATTCAAAATGAACACAAGTATAATTTAATAGGTAATAATATCAGTATGTACACGTTTTAGTATCTCTGGAAATATTTGCACATAATGAAAACTTTAGGAATGCGTATGGTGTACACAGTTGTCTAATAAAGCCTGCCCACTACGATTTGTAACAACGCTGTCGTTAACAACCAGCAACAAGATGGGTGTGTTGTTAACACACTGAGAATATTTTCTTTAATAAAATTATATGTGTCCGGTTGCTATTAAGCCCTACCTAAAATAAATAGAAAATATCTTTTACTATAAAGAAACTACTGTACGATATACACACCCAAAATTTCTCTTCTGTCTTTAACACTGCGGTCCTCAACAGTAGCGAAAAAACAAACAAATTGGGTCAATGCTAGGATGAAGTGACACATATCAATAAGATAAGTAAGTGAAAAAATATGGTATTAATAAATGAAAGTTATTATAAATTGTGTAATTTATACTAGGATTCCAATACGATACTTTGTTCTCATATTTGATAGATATCCAGCATTGATAACATGTCCTGAACTTATTATCGAGAAACAAACAAATATGGTTTTTATTAGAAGGAGGCGAATATCAAATTTCTCGATTTCGAATATTAATCAGGTCTAGAATATTCGAAAGCCTCGCATATTCAAGTAAGCTGAATAGTTACTTATTTAAAAATTAAAGAAATTAAATTATAAATTAAATTTATTATAGCAAATAATAATAAATTAATATTAATTAAATTATCATTATGAATTATGAAATGACTGAAATGAAGTAAACAAGTAAACCTGTACCTAAAACAAAGCTCGTTTTCTTTGCTAAAGTAGTACTAGTGTGACGGTGGCGCCATCGGTTGTCGAGTGGCGAAACTGTCGCCCAAAAAAATATAAAAATTGAATAAAATAAGTGTTTTATACCTATTATGATTTGAATATCATGAATTGTTAACAGGTTGTTGGTCTAGTGAATTTTCAAATACCATACCACCGTGTGGTGTTGCCATTATAAATTGGGATTCTTAATTTTTTGTTAAAAACAAGACTTTGTATTGCTATATATCCGTTATTAAACGATAAAAAACTTTCTCCTTCTGATACAATATACCTGGATAGTTATAGAACATCATACTAGTTTTGCAAATAAAACTGCAAAATTTTAGAGGTACATAAACCAAATATGTGCGATTCTGAGTGATGATCGCCATAAGCCCCGTGTATAAGAACTCAACTTTACAAGTGAATATATTTGTTCACAGACGATGAATGGGTTTCATATTTTAACAGGATGCGTATGACTATCCAATGTTTACGTACGCCAAATTTCATTCAGATCTGCAAAAAAAATTTTCACGCTAGTACTAGCTTAAGTGATAACTATACAACTACCAATTGAGAGTTCATCAAAGCGCCGAATGCAGCGCTGTTTCAATTTCAAGACGTGTCGCGTGATATTTGAAGTATTCAAATGGTCGTCTTTAGCGTAAATATCCGAAGATCTCGAATATCGAGTACTTTCAGTATTCGAAGTTTTCGAGTATTCGCGAGTGATATGCGCCAATTTCTAGTTTTTATTATTTAGTAAACTAATAATTTTAAAAATAATGAAATCCGTCTCTGGTGCCGAAACTCTATTGAAATATCAATTATGTTACAACATTTTTGTAACAACTTACTAACAGTATAACTGCATGAATATAAATGAGAAGCAGTTAGGTATCGTATTCAATAGAGATTAAATTAACAAATGGGTAGTGTATTTTTTGTGAAACAAATGCAAGGAATTGCGTGTCTGACGCAATAATTCTTGCGTACAATAGTAGAAGTAAGTACGCACGGTTGGAATTCGTTATTTTAATTTATATATTTTGTTATAATTGACAAGCCCACCTGGTTTATAGCGCAACGACATTATAATTAGAATCAGAACCCATTTATGCTACCTATGCGCTGAGTATTTTTTGCATGCCGTCGTAGAAATTTATTCCAACGCTAAATTTATATACCTACTATAATTTAGTGTGCTTGCATAATTCATTATGTTACCTACACTAACTAAAAAAGAAGAATTCGTACTATTTAGATTTTTAATTTCACTCACTGCAAAATATCACATATTTTTGTGACTATAAATAATTACACCAAATTTAAAAACAGTTTATTCAGTAACACCTCTATATTATAAATAATTAAATACGTAAACAAATTTTTCTTTTTTACATTCATAAGGAAGTCACAATTAAACCTAGTTGCGAATGAAAAGAACCTTTAGTCCGATACGCAACATTTTATTTTCAATATAACCTCAAATTTTTTTGGAAATAGATTATTTATCGTGTTTTCAACTATCTTCCATAATATATACGCAAAATCTAACAATAATAATAATAGAAATAAGTTCAAAATTCGAAAATGATCGCAATCTTTTGAAAAATTTCATAAATATCAAAAACAGTTACCAATCACAACATTTCATAAGTATACAAATTTCCCTAAATTAACGTGGTTTAAAATATTAGAGATTCTTTGAAAATTTTAATTCATAAAAGACACAAAATAGAAAAACAAGTATAAATAATCAATTTTATAAAACTTTTTCTCGCATTTGTTCCTTAGAAAACTCGCATACGGCTCGTTCTCTAAACTTCGACGCGTGCGAAAAAAATATGTGTTATGAAACTTGTTCTTTTTAAATATCTAAAAAACAAATTTAAATGAGGATTAAAAATTAGAACTGCGATAAACCTGAAACAATTCGATATGATTCGATTCTGAAATATATGTTTTTTAAAATAATTTTTTAGTTTAATAATTAAAATAATGAAAATTTATAAAGATAAACAATTCTAAACTCCATTCCCTGTATGAAAACGATGACGTCATATGTGGACGAGGTTATCATAGATACGATGAAATATAGCTATCTTTTTTAAATCATATTCGTACCTATGCAAATGGCATTAACGTATGTCTTAATAAGTAAAGACACACGTTTCATGTTTTTTCACGATCTATCACATTAATTATTGTAATGAAAACGTATGACCGTTCTTACTAATATGAAAATTTATATTTACTTTGTTCACATTTGTTTATAAAATAAAAATATAGACCTAGGACCATGATTTTGTTATTTTCTCGCCTGTCATTTCTAAGTTGGTGATATTTTTGATACATAAATAAAAACTGAGAAATAAGAAATGGCTTATAAAATTTTGGGTAATCAAATGCAGAAATGCGGTTTTCATCATAATGCTTATTTTGCGCTGGAGTTAGAGAATCGAGGATCATTGTATTTTGTATTTTCATATATTATTTATTTATATATAATAATAATACATATAAAATGTATATTTCTTTCAGTTTTATTTTACAAAATTACATATTTCAATAAGGTTAGGTAATATATTTCGTGGGATAAGATAAATTTATATTTGGTTATTATTTAATATATGCAGTATTTGGTTTCATTTATAAACTAATTAAATTTTATACACTAATAAATATTTTAATCTGACATTTAAATTATAGGTTATGTTTTAATAATGTCAATCCAATACCAATATTTTAGTTTTAAGTACAAAATCTTGAATCACATGGATACCGAATGTGACGTAATAATTTTCATACAGGGAATGGAGTTTATCTCCAATTAAGATGTGGTGAGCCTCAGCAACACTTTTGACCAGCAGTATACACTACAACAATAAGATCACCAAGTAGATAGCAACTGTTACTGCAGCTAAGTTGCAATTGCAGTGCTACCGAATGTGACGTAATAATTTTCATACGGGGAATGGAGTTTATCTCCAATTAAGATGTGGTGAGCCTCAGCAACACTTTTGACCAGCAGTATACACTACAACAATAAGATCACCAAGTAGATAGCAACTGTTACTGCAGCTAAGTTGCAGTTGCAGTGCTACTGTCTGAACCTGAACGCAGCTTTTTCATCCTTACTTTTATTTACTTTCGTTTCGATTCGCTTCTCTTCTAATCAACAACCGGCTATCAACTTAATTGCTGTGGAGTCTACAGCCGGACCCGCCAGACTGTCAGTCTTTGCGATTCTTGTGTAATTAATTTCCAGTACGCTAATTAAATCTTGCTATGGAGATACGAATATTTACTCGCGCCGTCACAACAGAGACGATGATCTTGACAATTTTTTTTATTTTTATATGGAAAGTGGAACATTTAGAATAAGTATAAAATAAGATAAATGTTTAAATTCGTATTGATGATTAATGTACTATTGTTTATTTATTTATTTATTTGTGCTACTCTATAGAACAGGAAGTTAATCCCAATTACAGTACAGGATCCGGACTCACCGAGCCGTAGTGTGACAGTTCATATATATTTAGCTTAAATGGGATTCAAACTCGGAATCTGCAGATTCAAATGCCGGAACGCTATGCACACCACCGTACTGTTATTAGTTAAAGTAAATTTTTAGCAAATTTAAGTAGAAAATACATACATACATACATACATACATATCTTCACGCTATATCCCAACAAATGGGGTAGCACGAACCCTAAAATCACTCATAAAACATTCACTCATCACACCCATCAAACAACCAGTCATCGTCAAACATACCACCCTCACTTCAACCACCTTCATAGATCACTCCATACAAACTCATTCATTTATTACACTCGAAATTATTATCACACAACAAACCTTCAATCACATCATTCCTTTTCACTTACCATTCATTTTCTTTCTTCAACGTACATAACGTATGCATAAAAAAATCTCAAATTACTCACGTTTACTCCTAACAACGAATCTAATAATGAAACTAACAACGAATCTACAAGATTAGAAAAGATGAAAGCGATAGTCTGTACTTATATATGAAAGAAAAGACCACACAATGCAGTAACTGAAAATGAAACAAAAAGATAAGAAAGGGAGGGAGCGTCGCCCTGCGCTTGTTTTTGAAAGTGAATTTCACACAATTGCAGTTAAACACTCTACGTAAGAACTGAAAACGAATTAAAAGATAAGAAAGGAAGGGAGTGTCGCTCTACGCTTGTTTAATAATTTCATTAATTAATTTATTTACAAAAGGAACTGAATCCCAATTATAGTACAGATTCTCGGCTCACTGAGTCCTAGTTATGGTACTCGTAGTTTATATATTTTTTAGCTTGAGTGGGATTTGTACTCGGGATTACTGGATTCAAATGCCGTGACGTTACTCAGACCACCGAACTGCTTTATTACTTTTTTTAAAGAAAAAAAAATATATCACCACGCCTTCTACCCTTTACTGGGTGTGGCACTCTGCCGAAGCAGATCTCGGTAAGTGATCATTTCGCGTGAAGTACGATTACCAGTCGTCAAATCACGGCCTCCAAAGATGTTAGTGGTGGAGGAGCCACAGGGGTAGTTTTTGAAATTATGAAAATTGTTTGTCACCTGTGGGAATCGAACCAGGGTTCTCAGGATCCACAGGACGACTTCATACCACTGAGCTAGCCACCCCATATTTTTTTACTTTTAATTACTTTTTTAATTATTGAAAATGAAAAATAATTCAAATCTGAACTTATTAATTAATTAATATTTACAACAATAAATTTATAGTAAACGTATTATTGGTAAATAATTAGGTAGTGTTTTCAAATTATGTGCCTTGAATATTTGATATTGTATATTTTGCGCTATCAAACGTTTCTAGATTATTAAGTAAAAATTCTTAAAATAAAATTTACAGGGAGCTAGATTAAATTTTTATCTCTTTTATTGAACGTATTTTTCACAAAATAACTGCGGCAAATATATGATGCTAAATGTTTAAGATAAATTTAAAAATGGGTGGATCTAAATGTAATGCTTCCATTTTTTAACAATGTCCTACTTAGTTTAGGGAAAGTAAAGTAAAAATAAGATAGTAGCTATATGGCAGGGTTATCTGCCAAATTTGTACACATACAAAATAAAATCATGTGCAATTGAAAACCACAACAATCTACATCTGAAATAACGCCTATTACAAAGTTAATCAAATTTACTAAGCAGTCCAGAATCACATAAAACCTCTATCAACAAAAAAATTGAAAAATAGTTAAAAGAATTTTTAGTTAATGCATCTACCATCTCAATAGTTTTCTAAAAAAAATGTTATTGGATTTGATAAATTTTAATATTAATTTAGAATTAATTTACTGTAATCTTATACTAATTTTAATATATGTACTATATGTTTATTCATAATTCTGTTTTTATTTAATACTACTTGTATATAAAAAAGAAAACTAGAAAATTGAATGACAATTCTATATGATAGTTCTGGAAAAGTATTTAATATTTTAATTTGTTTTGTAACACATGTATTATGCGCATTTTTCATGTATGCAATATGGTAAACTTCTATATCTGAATTTTCATACATAAATAAATAAAAATAAATAAATATATCATTACGCCTTTTACCCATTATTGGGTGTGGCACTCTTCCGAAGCAGATCTCGGTAAGTGATACATTTATGCGCGTGAAGTACGGTTACCAGTCGTCAAATCACGTCCCTCAAAGATGTTAGTGGTGGGGAAGCCACAGGAGTAATTTTAAATTGGTGAAAATGTTTTGTCGACTGTGGAGATCGAACCAGGCTTCTTTGAATCCACAGGCCGACATGTATAAATAATAATAATTATTATTATGGGGTGGCTAGTTCAGTGGTATGAAGTCGGCCTGTGGATCCTGAAAACCCTGGTTCGATTCCCACAGGCGACAAACAATTTTCATAATTTCAAAAGCTACCCCTGTGGCTCCTCCACCACTAACATCTTTGGGGGCCGTGATTTGACGACTGGTAACCGCACTTCACGCACAAAATATATCACTTACCGAGATCTGCTTCGGCAGAAAGCCACACCCAGTAATGGGTAGAAGGCGTGATGATATATTTATTTTTATTTTTATTTATTATTAAGATTATGATATGTGTTAACAAATGAGGTAGCAGAAATCTTTGAAACAGTCCTTGAATATTAATTCATTAGATTCATTTTACAATTAATCTCTAATCAGTGATAACTTGGATTTGACAATTTTTAGTTCGATTCCTACAACCAACAAAGAGTTTTTACTATACTAAATTATCCCTGTAGCTCTTCTTCATTATATCTTGTGGGAGAGGGGCCTGATTTGACGGTGGGTAATCGCACTTCACACGTAAAATATATCATCCGAGATCTACTATGGCAGAGTACCAAATCCTGTATGGGACAAAAGGCGTGATTATTATTAAATTTATTTAGCACTCTTCATCAACTATACATTTTCACTTCGTCTACATTCATAATTCCTATCGATCAAGCTCGTTATTTATTCTTATCATTTGCAGTTACTATAGTTTTATTTGTGCGGTTGTCGAGCGCGAGAATGTAAACTACTGCTTGTAATGATATACAATGCAGTCCTCGGTTCGAATCTACCTCCTGGCAAGTGTGTATGACATTAAAATGCCGCAATATCTAGCATTTAATCAATCACTTTGTACTGTAATTAGGATTAATTTCCTGTTGTGCAGAGTAACAAATAAAATAAATAAAATAAAATGATCGTGATTATTGTTAAGTAGGATGTTTTTCTCCATTGAAAACAAAAGACATAAATCAAAAGAATGAGTTTTTCCTCTTCCCGTGTTTTCTCAATCACTCCACACCCATGGTTCAAGGCTTTTGTAAATAATAGCGTAGCTACCTTCACCTAGTTGGGCCGGCTGTGGCTACGGTGTTTTGCGTGGCCCACGCGTGGCACACGCGTTCTAACGACCACGCACGTGCGGTGTTAGTGCCACGCCGCGAAAAAATTGCACCAGATTACGAAAATGCGATAATTTGTGGACTTCACCAGCTGATTTATTGCCCGCTAGATCGAGTGTTGTTTGTCGGCTAATTTAATAAGTGACAACTGACAAGAATGTTAAATTGTTGTTGGGTTTTAGTTCGTAATAGGACGTTTGTCTAGGTATACATCAAATACCTAATAAATCATCACACCTGAATAGACACATAATTAATATTTAGACATAGACTCAATCTTATTTACTATTTTATTATCTAATTAGAATTGTCATTCTTTCATTATTCAGTTTTCGCTTTGATTTTTTTTAAATGCACTTTGTTAACTAAAGCAAACGATTAATAGATCTTTTTTACCTATTCCTAACTGTAGGCGTACTCCATTCGCCATTTGGATCTGATCTAACTTACATTTACTGAACCAGATCAATTATTTATTTCGTTGCATTACTTCGCTGACTTTTTTTCCAGTACTAGAATTACTGATTCTAATTTACTTTCAGGTAAGTCACCCCAATAAGTGCATCAGTTTGTTTAATTTAGTTCATTTAATCATGTTGTCTAATTTATCTGAACTGATTTAAGTGAACTAAGTGGCAAATGGAATACAGCTATTGTCAGCACTATATAAACAAATTTGGGTACGTATTTGTCATATTTTTACCGTGAATAATAGCATTTACCTACGGCAAAATGTTAAAATATACCTAAATTATATAAAATAAATAAATATATCATCACGCCTTGTACCCATTACTGGGTATGGCACTCTGCCGAAGCAGATCTCGGTAAGTGATATATTTTGCGCGTGAAGTGCGGTTAGCAGTCGTCAAATCACGGCCTCCAAAGATGTTAGTGATGCAGGAGCCACAGGGTAGCTTTTTAAATTATGAAAATTGTTTGTCGCCTGTGGGAATACCTAAATGTTTATATGTATTTATTTCATTTCATATTGTATTGTATTTGCATGTTTATAATAGTAATTTCAGTTCATGAAATTAAATTTTACAGTTTGGGATATCATAATGAAATATTGTGGTATTGTTATCGGAAGGTTACTAGCTAACAAATAATTTTTGACTGCGTGTGCAAAATCGGAATCATCAACTTTTTTGGACAGTTGCATAAAAATTAAATTAAATTAAAACACAATTCTAAATAACAAGTACTATTTCATTATTCATGAATAAAAAATTGATATTAGTGCTACAACTGTATAATTTCTTCTGATGAAAAACTTCATATTTCGTTTGCAAATATAGCCAGACATACAGCAGCTAATAGCTAGACACGTTTTAGAAAATAATAGACTTGGACAAAGCTTCAAAGCTCGACTAGAATAAGATACTGAACGACACATTAGACACGTTGTTGGTTACTGAAGGGCGTTGAGGGGTGAAGATAGGGTTGGTTTATATGCATGACGTGGATGCAAGCTTCACGAAACCCGGCTAAAATTCCAATAAGGATTACTGATCGTCAGATTGAACCACGAACATTGACATGACTACGTGGATCAAGTTACGAAATATTTTCAACTCCACTAGCAGCCTAAAAGAAAAGTGAATTATAAATTAATACAAGTCATACTGGAACATATTATGAATTAATATATATATATATATATATATATATATATATATATATACACAAACAATTTTCCAAATTAAAAAAAAAACTACCCCTATGGCTCATCCACTACTAACATCTTTGGGGGCCGTGATTTGACGACTGGTAACCGCACTTCACGCGCAAAATATATCACTTACCGAAATCTGCTTCAGCCGAGTGCCACACCCAGTAATGGGTAGAAGGCGTGATGATATATTTATTTTTATATTTTTTTTTAAATATATCATCACGGCTTTTACTCATTACAGGGTATGGCACTCTACTAATCATAAAACTGATGCTTATGATAATTTAAAATATGTTAATTTTTTTTTGGAATTTAGAAATTTAATTTTGATAATTTAAAATATTTGGTTTTGTATTTTGTCATGTTTATCTATTTTTTTATTTAGACACATACATATATACACACATACATACATACATACATACATACATACATACATATCTTCACGCTATATCCCAACAAATGGGGTAGCACGAACCCTAAAATCACTCATAAAATATTCACTCATTACATTCATCAAATAATAAGCCCTCGTCAAAAATTATCATCCGAACACACCACCCTCACTTTAACCACATTCATGGATCACTCCATATAAACTCATTCATTTATTACACTCGAAATCATTTATCACACAACAAACCTTAAATCACATCATTCCTATTCACTTATCATTCATCTTCTATAATAATATGTTATAAACAGTTATTATATTAATTCATGTTATATTAAGGTTTTTATGACAATTTGAATTATTTTTGGTTTCATAAATAAATAAATAAATATATCATCACGCCTTCTATCCATTACTGGGTGTGGCACTCTGCGGAAGCAGATCTCAGTAAGCGATATATTTTGCGCGTGAAGTGCGGTTATCAGCCGTTAAATCACTGCCCCCAAATATGTTAGTGGTGGATGAGCCATAGGGGTAGTTTTTTTTTTAATTTGGAAAATTACTACAGGGGTAGTTTTAAAATGGTGAAAATTGGTTGCCGCCTATGGGAATCGAACTAGGGTTCTCAGGATCCACAAGCCGACTTGATACCACTGAACTAGCCAGCCCTTGGTTTTATATTATTATTATTATTGTATTTGTATATTAAAATGTTGATAATGATCTAAGTTTAGCACAATACGTTCAAAAATATTTTTTTTATAAAATTGGATTCCTTGAGCATTTATATTAATTTAATATTAATATTTGTTTTAAAAATAATGAAAGATTTATATTATGACAAAGACAAGTTAGAATTTGAAGAATAAATACCGAATTACAATTATAGGTTTTATAAAAAAGAATTTAAACCTTCAACAGACAAAATCCACGACTTTATCAAAATTTAGAAATGTAGCATTGCAGATACATTATCGATTTATTTTATTTTGTTTTTCATTCCACAAAAATGTTATTTTGAGCATAATTTATTTCTTCAAACTTATGTTCAAAGATAACTTGGCTATTATACCGTGAGTCCATATGAGTGAAGTTTTGGGCAAGTAAAAGTTCGATAACTACGTTCGTGATCTGCGCACAGCCCGGCAGCAGGCACGAATTTTTGAGGGCGTATTCAATAACCTACGGTATCGATTACGAATCCTGATAACTGCCAAAGGGTAACTTTGAATAAGGTAAAGTGCAACTCATGTTACAACGCCATCACAACAGTTTACCTCCAGGCAACAGACCAACCGACCTGTCAAAAAACCGATATCAGGACATCCAACCCGACAGAAAAAAAACCCAAATCGGTTACAAATTTCCGGTGCAAAAATTCCATCGACGCAAGTTGTGGTAGTAAATTGGATAAACTTAATTACGAAAGCGACTTAATTTAACTTTCATGTAACAATTAAGATCGATCAAATAATAATTAAAACAACTAATTAGTGGGAACAATAAATTCAGTAGTTAAATAAATATGTTGTACATCGTGTTTACATCAGTCTAGGAGACTAAAATCATTTATTTCCTACGGTCTGTTAGATGTCCAGGTCGGTGTTAATTGGCCAAAATGATTTTACTGCTGCAGAATTCATTAGCGTTAATGTGCAGTAGCTGGAGAATAATGCATTGCACTTCAAAAAAATCGTAATGTTCTAAATGTACGCGATGAAAAATCAAGATGTGCATATAATTCCAGCATTAAGGCATTAACTTTCAGTAAGATAATACTGTAATTAACATGTAATTTATTTCTTATGCAAATTTATATATTTTCGCAAGATCCATCTTTTTACAGCTGGTGAGATGAGATCAAATATAATGCAGGAGCTGCACTGCACGTGTAAAACTTTAAGTAATGAGTTGAAGACAAAATTAATTATTCTAGAATTAAGTAGGCACTTGGACGATGATTATCCGTAATTAAAAGGTAATTAGCAGTGTCTTTATTACAAGAAGACAACGAGAGGAGAACAAGTACATTTTATTTGCAAGGCTCACTGTATGCACACAACTTAATTACATCTACGAAAAATAAAACAGATGGCGCCACAATCGCAAATCTCATGCGACATTTATGATGTACCATCTTTAACTCGAACGCATTAAAATTTTCAGACAGATATGTCATTCAGTTCTGTTTTGACACCCATCGAAAGCAAGCAACCTTGAAGATTTTTGAAAACATGGAAAAAAAGTGAATTTCGCGTCTTGATTAAACATTATTTCTTGCATGGAAAAAACATTACGCAAACCAAAGCATCGCTTGTTAAACATTACGGGGACTCCTCACCATCGATTGGAACGATTCACAAGTGGTTTACTGATTTTCGTTGTGGTACGCCGAACGTCCTGGTCATCCAATTGAGGTTAGAACGACAGAAATCGTCGATAAAATCCATGGTATGATATTGGATGATCGGCGAGTTAAAGTGCACTAGCTGACTGAGGCTATGAGCATCTCAACCGAACGGGTACAGAACATTTTGCATAAATTTTTGGATATGAGAAAGCTATCTGCCAGATGGGTGCCGCATTTGCTCTCTGTTGACAACAAGCGCGACCGTGTGACAAGTTCAAAGGAGTGTTTGGCGATGTTCAAGCGCAATAAGAAGGACTTTTTTCTCCAGATTTGCCCCCTGCGATTTTTATCTATTTCCAAACTAGAAGAAATGGCACGGCAGACATATGGCTCTAACGATGAGGTCATCGCTGAGACAAACGCCTATTTTCAAGGATTGCCAAAATCATATTATTTGGAAGGGATCGAAAAAATAGAAAAATGTTGGACGAAGTGTATCGAGCTACAAGGAGATTATGTTGAGAAATAAAATATGTTTTGACCAAATAAATCATTTCTTGTTTTATTTTTCAGGGACTTTTGACTCTGCCCTCATTAGAAAGATCATTTTTGGGAAAAGAGCACAAATTATATTTATTTGAATACCTACAAAACCAAATATATGTGTTAAAAAACATAATAGAAATACATTTTTATAAACCAGTAAAGTAAACAAAGACATATTTCCGTACTTGAATGGTAATATGAATTGATGTGGGTGTCATACCTAATATAACGTGACAAAAGAAGTCTTTTCCCCCTCACATATGTCATCATATGAATGTCACAAAATATCCCATATGAATATTATTCAACTTTTAACTTTAAAATGATGATGAATTAAATTTATTTTTTGCGGTTGAATTATACCAGTTTTAGTATCACAATAAAGTCTAAATTTTACACTATAATTTAGAAAATTAAGCATTTAATAGATTTAAATATTGCCATTAAAATACCGCTAAAATAATTTCTAATTTGCCAAAGAGATTATGTTGAAAAATTATTTCCTTCGATTACAATATTTTATTTATAAACTGTATATTAACATATAATCCCGTTAGAGGTTCGATGAAATGAAATCATTTCTTAAGAGTCAATAAATAACTACAAAAATTTTAGTAGATATTCAAAATCTTGTTCAGAATATAAATGTATTTTTGGTCCATATCTTATCTCTTCTAAAAATGTCAAAACTTGTTATAGCAAAGTTATAGTTCTAAATTTGAACGAAAAAATCTCGTGATATGCTAATAATTTTTTTCAATTTGTAAAAGCAAAATTTAATTCTAGCTGACATTTTAACGACTACCAAATTTATTAATAGTACATATTACGTCATACATTGCATTGTTTCGTGAAAATATTCCTCTCACGTATTCCGACAATAAAAAGTGTTAAAACAAAATAAAAAACAAGTCACATCGACAGCAGAAAGAAGAAAGCTCTCCTTCGCTCGGGCGTCAGCAACTTTTCCATCTGATATCACATTCTGATTTTCCGTACTCGTCGCGTACACAAAAGGCTGGAGCTTTTCACAGACAGTGCATATTTTAATCTAGGAGTGTGCTGTGAGATCCTCTCTCGCCCCGCGTGTACGGCGCTGAGAGCAGCAGCGTTCCACTTGGTCCGTAATGAGAAGTATCACTCTCATCAAAGACCACTTGTCGCGGGCTCGGCGATGCTGAGCTGTCCTGGTACATTCACCGCCAAATTTGTTCGATCATGGTTTATGCTCCATTTAGAAATTTTCAAACGACGATGACAAATTCGATGTTATTTACTCTGTACTAGGAATATGTTGGTGCATGAAGAGTGTAACAATTAAGTAAATAATAAATATATCATCACGCCTCCTACCCATTACTGGGTGTGGCACTCTGCAGAAGCAGATCTCGGTAAGTGATATATTTTGCGCGTGAAGTGCGGTTACCAGTCGTCAAATCACGGCCCCCAAAGATGTTACTGGTGGAGGAGTCATAGGGATAGTTTTTGAAATTATGAAAATTGTTTGTCGCCTATGGGAATCGAACCAGGGTTCTCAGGATCCACAGACCGACTTCATACCACTGAACTAGCCACTCCATAGTGTAACAATTGAGGGTAGAAAATTGCGTAGAGGACCTAGAAATTTGAAGGAAGATTTATTCCGCGAATGTGAAGGATTCCAAATGGAAGGAATAAATGAGTGTATATAAAAATCAATATGAATGTGAATGGAGCGAAATTTGTGTGCTAGGTTATGAATGTTTGACAAAAGACGTATTCCATTTGCCATAAGGATAAGGGATCAATCTTACATTTACTGAACCAGATTACTTATTTATTTCGCTGGATTACTTCGCTGACTTTATTTGCAGTGCTAAAATTACTGATTCTAATTTTCTTTGAAGTAATTTACACTAATAAGTGCACCAGTTTGCTTATGATAGTACTGGCGTGAATTTTCTTTTTGCAGATCTGAATGAAATTTGGCGCACGTAAACATTGGATAGTCATACGCATCCTGTTAAAATATGAAACCCATTCATCGTCTGTGAACAAATATATTCGCATGTAAAATTGAGTTCTTATACACTGGGTTTATGGCGATCGTCACTCAGAATCGCACATATTTGGTTTGTGTACCTCTAAAATTTTGCAGTTTCATTTGAAAAACTAGTATGATGTTCTAGAACTATCCATGTATATTGTATCAGAAGGAGAAAGTTTTTTATCCTTTAGTAATGGATATATAGCCATGCAAAGCCTTGTTTTTAACGAAAAATTTAGAATCCCAATTTATAATGGCAACACCACACGGTGGTATTGTATTTGAAAATTCACTAAACCGACAACCTGTTAACAATTCATGATATTCAAATCATAATAGGTATGAAACACTTATTTTATTCAATTTTTATATTTTTTGAGCGTCAGTTTCGCCACTCGACAACCGATGGCGCCACCGTCACACTAGTACTACCTTAAGTTAAACTACAGATGGACTGTTTTAAACCTAACATTAGTAACTGTGCAAACCGCTTAAAATTTAAACCTTGCTTTAAATGTTAAACGGTAGTGGTGCAAATGGCCATTAGAGCACTCGGAATTAAGCGTGTAGTACCAGCCTTTTATAAATATATTCAGATAGCAATATTAGAAAATTTAATATATCATCACTCAATTCTCAATGTGAAAATTGTACAAATCCATATCTCATAAATTAATTATTAGTAATAATTAATTACGCCTCAGGTAATAAAAAAAAATGAGCACACAAACCATCTATTAAAATAAAAATAGCCTGAAATACAAATAACAAAATATAGAGAATTCTTTTCTATATAAAAGAGTCCAATGTTCAATTCCTCCCAAAAGTCTGGTGAGTGTACTCCATCACATACCTCCAAGAGGTCGCATACAAGAGCACAAGTGAACGTGTTCAAGGGATCAACATCCAGAACCGCAGACAAAGCCGTGACATGGAAGATTCCTGAGTAGAGATATCTCAGCTCTTGCATAATTAAAAAAGTGCAGAAAAAAAAACAACCCGGCCCTGGCGTTCAAGGGCCGTAGCGAGCGAGACAGACACTCCACTGTTTTAGGGTACTCATTACTCTGGTTTTAATTACAGACAAGTGCAAGAGGGTTTTGTTCCGGAGTACGGAGGATAGAAAGTAGAAAAATGAAATAAACTGTTTTACGTCGAGCTGAAACATGCCTTTGAAAGAGATTCTTTTCTCTAGAACTCTAGATGGGTTTTAGTTTTTGCATTGAAATTTTACCTTACATTGTTCTATTACTTTTGTTTTTATTTTGCTACGTACATTTTAAAATATGTGAAGAGGTTACAGTCTCTTTACATCATGATACGATACAAAAATTTAAAAATGTTTCTTTATATTAAACTGTTAGAAAAATGGTATATTGCGTCATAAGGGAAGATAAGGGCATATTATATCCCGAAGTTTTCTGCTGTACGAGCTGAGGGATGTAATATGCCGTTAGATTCTCGTAGGGCATAAGATATTTTTTCGTATTCATGAAAACCGCGTATTAAATAAAAACAGTTAATTTCAATGTAGAATACAACCTTATTTTAAGAATGTCTCTCGTCTTGTTCACAACTGAAACCATGGCAATAAGTAACAAAATTACTAATAAATACAAAGTGATCAAAAGAAATTGTTACAGTTGGCAATAAAAAAAAAATACTTGAAATTGCCTGATTTAAATTTGAGTACATTTGAGTACATTTATTATTACATTTATTTTTAAAGTATTTCTATTACTTAAAAAGTGAAAATTCTACTTAGCTGTCAGACTCCTGACATAACCTATTTGTATTTATTAGAAATGTCAAATAGCATTTCCGCCTTTACCTGACGTTGTTCCAACTGTGGAATAACAAGATCTCTGGAATTGTATTGCCAACTATAACAATTCCTTTTGATCACTCTGTAAATAATTGCGTGATTTTAACAGTTAATTTTTTATTAAATTTTCATTATGGAAGGAAGCGATAGCGAGTTTTCCAATATTCCTCTAGAATTAAAAGAAGAATATTAATTTGTTAATTAAATTTATCTGCAACAGTAGAATGCTATTTCTAAATCATGATTTCCACAGATTGCACAACAATACGTACCTTTTTGACATGTAACCTCAAATTTTAAGAATTAAATTTTCGTTCTAAAAATAACTTGTATTCTCAATTTTATAAATATTTGGAATTACGTTCGTACTTACTTGAATTTGAACAAATACTATTGTCCAATTCTATTGAAGTTATATTTGTTGTAAAAGTCAAATTATTTTTATTTCAAATTCATTCAGTTAGATGTCTCGTCCTACGTATAAATGATAAAAACCCGCATATGTTCATTTCGTCCCACGTTTTCTAATGCCAATGGCACACTGGTCGAGGAGCATGAATGAGCGTCGAGAAACTCATCGATGAAACAACAGAACGCACCCTGACTGATAAAATAAACAAACACGAAAAAATAGCACAAAGCAAAACCAAAATGACAGTCCACGCTAACATGAAATGAGACACAATAATACGTGTGAAATGAGACACAATCGTTTCATCGAGGAACTCCTCGATGGAAATAGAGGCGCCTCTATTTTTCATCGATGACGGGTGCGTTCTGTTGTTTCATCGATGAGTTCCTCGGCGCTCATTCATGCTCCTAGACAAGTGTGCCATTGGCATTAGTTGCCCGCCGTTGTTAACCGCAAATGAGGTAAACATTCATGGATACGATATTTTTATAGTGCTGCAAGTGAAATGTAATAGTATTTTTCTAAAGTAGCAAAAAATTAATAGTTATTTATGTATCAAGGGTGAAAACAGGCATTTCCAGCCCGTGACATGATTATTAGTACGAGGCGCAAAGCGCCGAGGGTTAGTAACTTGCTCAGGGTCAGAAACGATAATTTTACCCGTGGTGCATACAATATGTTATGCACAATACAAAAACACTTCATTTTATATTCAAATGATATTTATATGTCAAAATAACATTTTGCTAAATCAATTATTAAAAATAAATAGAAATTGTCATTTTGTTTATGTATCCGTAAGAAATTATTTTATTACGGCCGTAGGACTAAAAACAATGGCTGGTACCACGAGTTTGGTTTTTGCCGGTTTTATGAGCAGTTTTTTAGCTATCTTTAACATGTTAAAACCGTGCTCTCAAAATACCCGAAAACAGTGCTTGTGGTACCAGTCATTGTGTTTAAAGCTGCTTTTCAGGGCTAAAACACATGCAATTCGACCCGGTTGTACATACAACACATTAAATAGATTTATATTTTACCCCTTCTAAAACTACTAAAATTTCATAGCTGAAAGAAAATTATTAATATCATTCGTTTAATTAAGTATTTTTCAACACAGGTTATAATTTGAGAACATAATTTTCTCGTCGTTTAACAACACTTTGTTAGCTGCAAAAAATATTCCCCTAACACATCCTAGATCCCATCTCTCTAAAATATATTTATTCAAACAAGAACACACGCAGGCACATATAATTAATTAATAAACCAACCACTCCCAACTCATGTCCAGTCATCAGTAGTCCCACAAGTAATGGTAGAGTTAGTGGCCACCCTGTATAACCAGGCAATTAACATATAATAACATGCGTCCTCGAGGAGTCATCGGTTTCATGGCCTACTGTTCATGAACCCCAATTTGGTCACTGGAATGTAATTAATTATTTGGACTGGGGAATTTGGTCGTGATAGTTTGTGAAATGTACGAGTACATCTAATATAAAAAAGAGTTTGGTACATACAAGATTAACATTTTGTAGCAAAAAGTAACTGTTTTAAAACACCAGGCAATTTATAAAATTTACTAATTATTAAAACAATTCACAATTATTAGTCAATGTATTCAAACTTATCCAACATTTATATTAACATTTGATATCTTGCAATACGACATCTACCGGCAAAATTTTATACTAAACATTAACATTTTGTCTGCTGTAAATTGCATTTGATTTAGAAATAAATATACAGGTTTAATTTATACACAATTTTTAATAAGAATATAATTACTTCGACGATTAAATTAAGATGTAAATGGTCGGGAAGCCACAGAAAAAAATTATTTTAATACGGAATAAAATTTTCCGGCTGTGGGAATCAAACTCCGGTTCTCTAATCTACAGGCCGATGAGCCACTGGGCCATCTATCCCTTTTTTCTTCGCGCTTTAAATGACCTACTTTATTCCGCCAGGATTAAATTGATACTGTAATTAACAGAAATAAAGAAATCAATGTTTGTCTTGTGTTAAAAATAAATTTAAAAACGTATGCTAAGTAAAATGGCAAATATCAAATTTATACGTATATTGACAATTAAAATCAACTATAGAGGCGCTACGTTCGCCTAGCTTTGGTGGGATAAATGGTTTATTTACATTATAATACATATGCTAATGTACAGTTCGTTTCGCTAATTTTGACGATGAAATTAATTATTGTACATTTGTTAGAATTCTTGAATGTCTACATATTCGTAGGAAAATTGTATATATTTTTTTAATTCTGAATAACTCGCGTAACATTAGAAAATGAAAGCAGATTTTTTTCTCATGATCATTTACTCTTTGCTTGAATAATATTATTTTCGTATAGATAAATGATTTATTGTTACAAAATATATACTTAATATGGGGGTAGGTATTCAACTATCAAAAATTTACATAAAAAAATGTAAACATCGAATATTTACTCAATACAAAATTATATTAATTGCATGTTCTGAAGATTCTGAATTGCATTTATGTTCTACAGGCCTACAAAATTACAAGAACATAATTTAACTGACAAATTAAACTCTAAATTTAAATTACTTATTGACCACCGCTACGATAATTTATTAATGTATGAAATTAGTAGTGTAATGTTTGAGTTAAAAAAATGCAGCCAGTACATGTATTACAAATTATTAACTGAGGATTGTTCTGTTATCATAAGTTGCAATAGTTCAGAGTGATTTGCATCCTTAAAAGCAACAGCCCCCGGATCATGTAAATGTGAAAACGATATTGCGTTTTCACTTAAGTTAAAACGATATTCGTTATTCGATTGATCACGTAAAATTAATCACTCACTACGTTTTCAACTTCGGATATTTCCGTGAACTCACTACGTTTTTCTCTAAACGATATCGTATTCTTAGTACCTTTTTATTTTTATGTCAAAACACTTTGACAAGTAAAAATCAACATTATTTAATAAACATAAATAGAAAAAAATAATAATTATTTAAGTAAGTATATCAATATTATGTAGATAAAATTATTCATATAAAACAATTCTTAGCTCTTTCTACATAATGCTCCCTATTTTTCCTCCGCCAGTTTTTGATAGTTCTTTTTTTTAAAGCGCTGCTTTGTTTTTAGCCCTCTGCTTATAATCTGACCAAGCTTACAAATGAATACATTTTTTTTTAAATAATAAATGTCAAATTGCATTTATACTTTCTGCCACTATTGAACAGCTTTTATTCCACTGCCCAGCGCATTTAAGCGTATGATCAAGTCACTCCACAGTTCATTAATTTTGGCCCGTCCTTAAACTGTTTAATATGTCCTTGTATCATTTCCTTATTTATTTCAAAATATGATATAAAGGTTACCCATATATCAGCCTTTCGTGCCATTCTTGAAATTTTATTGTCCTGTAATATTAATTATTATAAATTTTATGAAAACATTAATCGTCAAATATTTTCATATGAAAAAATAACGTATTTCATTATTTATAATTGATGTACCTTGCTTTTTTTACCTGTGTCGAGTGCAAACGTCAAACTTCTTTAAATTGTGACATAGTAAGCACTGAGTAAAAATTGAAAAAAAAAGAAAAGAATTTTGAAATTATGAACGACTTATAGAAATATAAATGAATTAAACAAAGATGTTAATAGTGAGTAACGTTTTCACTCACAATGAACATTGCGTTTAGAAATGACAATTTAACTAACGCAAAACAATATCGTTTTCGCTATTCATTTTTACATAATCGCAATTGACACGAGTCACTACTATTCACTTCTAGTCATTTTTACATGATCCCACCCCTGTTCGTATTAGATTTTATTTTTTTAGGGTTTTCATAGAAAAAAATTAAAATTAACGTTACAGAAACACGTATGTTTACCATACAAACATGCACAATAAATGAAACAGTCGCACCAAGAGTAGTTATTTTTTTTACAGCTAGATGGCGTATTCGAGCGCTGGAGTTGTCAACAGTTACAAAGGAAATTTAAAAGTTGTATATAAATACAACATTACGGCTAAAGGGAATAGAATATAAATATTCTAAACTATGAATACAAATTTACGAAATGTGTAAACTTTTCCTTGATTAGTTATACACTATCCGAATTATGCAACAGTTGCGAAAAATTTATTGAAATATACCTACCGTAAATTTGAAACTAATGCGTAAAATTATTTTGTGCAGAAAATAGAAATTAAATATTTAAATTTGTTCATATGAATACTAATTTATATGATATGAGTACCTATGTGAAAGATACACTATACCAATAGGCTGTACGACTTCTGAATTAATTTGCAACATGCGTGATTATATGCCTGCCGTAACACATGCCAACTGTATCGTCCTGAAACTTATGACGTAACTAAAAACGATTTTCTGCGGGGGGTACAAATAACTAACTGAATTCACCTGTGCTAACCTGTTTTAATTGGTATGCAATGACTTTACATCACGGGCAAAAATCAAAACGAGAACTTACAACTCTACTTACATGGAAGAAATACACCTACAATAAAACTAATTAATAATTGATTATATGCGCACAACAGGGGAGAACTTAAAAGGTTAATTACGTACGTATTACTTTTATAGTATTAATTAAGGAAAATTAAAAATGCGAGTTATTAATATTTATATAACTTGTTAATTGATAGTTAATAATATTATTTTGCTGTGCACAACATAATAATAAGGTAATAAATTATTACATTGGGCAGGTACTGTATAAATACAAGAGTTTTTCATGAAATTCCTTCAGTAGTTGCTTACTTTACTTATGTTTCAATTTAAGTTATACCTTTCTATACCCCACACAGTCAGTAATTTTCTTTATTAATTTAATTAATCATAAATATATACCACACATAACGAACATAAAAAGTATTTAAATTAATTAGTATTTTACTTTCATATCCCTTTCAGTTAGTTACATTTTTTTTTAATTTGCTTTATTATTTACATATACATTTTACATGTTCACTGTAAATTAACACATTCGTCATATACATTTCTCGTTGGTGAATATTTAGGGTTTCAGTAAGTTCGATTTACAGTGGCCAACATACCAAGTACATTGTTGGTTGCTATATATTTCAAGATTTTCATTGATGTTCTTAAGTTATCAGAAAAATCAAGATGCATACAGTGATTATTGTATACACGACACATAGGCTGATACAACGAGCTTGCTTTTTGCCTGTTTTAAAAGCAGTTTATTTGAGTATGTTAGCTATCTTTAACATATTAAAACCGAATTCTTAAAACACCCAAAAACAGAGCTTGTGGTACCAGCTTTCGTGTTTAGTAGTGAGTTAAAATGGTATACTATTCAAAAGTGATTACATACAAAAGTTTGTTCAAGTCTCGTGTTACAATTATTAACATATTGTCGAGTGGCGAAATTGAAGTTCAAAAAAATATAAAAATTGAATAAAATAAGTGTTTTATACCTATTATGATTTGAATATCATGAATTGTTAACAGGTTGTTGGTCTAGTGAATTTTCAAATACCATACCACCGTGTGGTGTTGCCATTATAAATTGGGATTCTTAATTTTTCGTTAAAAACAAAGCTTTGCATGGCTATATATCCATTACTAAACGATAAAAAACTTTCTCCTTCTGATACATGGATAGTTCTAGAACATCATACTAGTTTTCCAAATGAAACTGCAAAATTTGAGAGGTACACAAACCAAATATGTGCGATTCTGAATGCTGATCGCCATAAGCTCCGTGTATAAGAACTCAACTTTACAAGCGAATATATTTGTTCACACTTCACACACGATGAATGTGTTTCATATTTTAACAGGATTTTAAGGGCGCCAAATTTCATTCAGATCTGCAAAAAAAAATTTCACGCTAGTACTACCTTAAATAGTAAATTTGGCCTGTCGATACAGCGATTTAAAAGTTTGTGCAAAAATACAATTAACAGTCTATACGCCGATTAATCAAATGTACAAAACCAAAATTAATTAATAACTGATTATACTCTCCTTGCGGTTATATGATAAGATACAGAGTAATATGATGTACGTGGTGTGGCTATTAAATAACGAGACTGATGCTGTTTTAACATTTTATTTTGATTCCTATTTACTTATTATCACTTTCAATATACACCCCTCCTCTATCCCTACAATGCTCCATGCGAAACAGTACTGGAAGTCTTCTTCTGGCAGCTCCTTCAGAACGAGTGCCGATTTCTCTTTCAAAGCTCAAATCTTGTTGTTATTAAGGCAAATTTCACGTTAGGAAACAGATAGAAGTCGCACGTTGCAAGATCTGGCGAATAAGGCGGATGGTCCAACACTGGGATGCTGTACTTGGCTAGAAATCTCTTGACAGATATTGCGAAATGAGCCAGCGAATTATTTTGATGAGAAACCATGACTTGTCCTTCCACAATTCAGGTACTTTTTTCAATAAATTATAAGTTTCAGTAGCAGTTTTGCCAAGTTTCATGTGAAATTTCACAACGATTCGTTGCTCTAATGTTGCACTTAACATTTTTTCGGCGAAACAAAAAAACAACTCTAATTAGAACGAATGCTACGGTTATACGGATTTGTTTACAGAAGCGAGGGGTACTGCATTCGAAAGAGAAAGCTTCACACTAAAAAATGACGGTCGCTGGTGTTTGCCGCATGCGTACTTCATCTGTAGTCTCGTTATTTAATAGCCAAACTTCGTATGTATGCTGTCAATTAATTCAGAAATTTTTTTTAAATCAAATATACAGAAAAATTGTCTTTTACCTCTTTTATTTTAAGTATTTTTCTATATATTAATTTGGGATTTTTTGACTGTCGAAATTATATAAATATGGTGGTTGGACGTGTCAATATTTTTATGAATATGCTATAATTATATATTTTAGAAAGATTGTTCAGCTTTTGCTCATTAGTTTCTTAATTATTTTAGAGAAATAAGAATGATTAATACCTCTATATTAGATGTATTTGTCTCGTTTGCATTTGATGTTAGTTAACTCCAAGTTTTAGAATCGATTTGTTGTAATTTTAAACTGATACATTTCTAGAATAATTTTTATTAAAAAGTTTATGAGTTGTGTCCCGATTAAAGTAGAACTGACCAAAACTATGTGGGAGTCAACCACATCCAATAAATTTACAAATTATACTCCAGCATAGAAATAAATAATATCCACATTTCGTGTGTGTACGAAGGTTAATATTAAATATAATTCACGACCAAAACTCACGCTAATGCAACACACATCAATTCTTATTTATACCTACACTTATCAATAACTTTACAACACATAAATTAAGTGTTAATGTGAAGCATTTGTCTGGTCGGATGCACTACCCCTTAGACATGTTGACCTTGAACGAAAGTATAGTTTACCCTCCGTCTGGTCGAGAAGGGGTGAACGGGGACGCGGGGGTGCAGACAGACAGACAACCTCCCACCGTTATCTTGAAATAGGCCCACTGAACTAGAAATACCCGCAGACATAATGCTGGCTTGTGTTGTGTTGTGCACAAGGATGTGGAACTTTGAAGGCTATCTTGGAATAATACGACGATAAAGAAATATTTTAAATAGAGTACTACAGATTTGGTCTAGTTATCGTTTAAAGTTAAAGTCATATGAAATGCAAAACGAAAATAGATCTTTTGTATTCCCATTAATCTATTTATATATATATATATATATATATATATATATATATATATATATATATATATATATATATATATATATATATATATATATATATATAAATGAATGTTTGTTTGTTTGTCCCATATGCGTTCCTATATCATTCATCCAATTGCGATGAAACTTTGCTAAGTTGTTGGGCGCACGCCCTTGAAGATTTCTGACTTAGCACAAGTCCAATCCGCCATCTTGAAACAAAATGGCCGCTAGCTATCTTGAAACGTACTGCACTGATTCAATTCAAATAGGCGTAGATGACAACCAATCTTAACTTATAGGTATAATAAAGCTTCAGTCCTATGCCATTCGAATTCAGACGTTTGTAGTTTCCGGTATGACTCGCATTTGCAATGACCATCAACAAAGCATAGGGACAATCGTTACAAGTGTGTGGACTAAATTTGGAAAATCCATGCTTCTCACATGGACAGCTGTACACAAACACTTTATTTGAGTTGCAATGCAACGCATGCCGGATACTCGCATTAAATTGTAGACCACGCGAACGAAGTCGCGGGTAATAGCTAGTATATATATATATATATATATATATATATATATATATATATATATATATATATATATATATATATATATATATATAAATGAATGTCTATTTGTTTGTCCCGTATGCGTTCCTATATCATTCATCCGATTGCGATGCAACTTTGGAAAGTTGTGCGCACGTTCGCCAAGGTAGGACAAGTCCAGTCCGCCATCTTGAAACAAAATGGCCGCTTGCTATCCTAAAAAGTACTGCACTGATTCGATTCAAATTTGGTATAGGCATAGACGAGAATCAATCTTAACATATAGATATAATAAGGCTTCAGTCCTCCATCTTGAAATAAAATGGTCGCTAGCTATACTGAAAAGTACTGCACTGATTAAATTAAAATTTAATATAGGCATAGACGACAACCAATCTTAACATATAGGTATAATAAAGCTTCAGCCCGCCATCTTGAAGGAAAATGGCCGCTAGCTATCCTGAAAAGTACTGCATTGATTCGATTTAAATTTGGTATAGGCATAGACGAGAACCAATCTTAACATGTAGGTATAATAAAGCTTCAGTCCTATGCCATTCGAATTCAAACGTTTGCAGTTTCCGGTACGACTCGCATTTGCAATAACCATCAACAAAGCACAGGGACAATCGCTACAAGTGTGTGGACTAAATTTAGAAAATCCATGCTTTTCACATGGGCAGCTGTATGTGGCATGGTCACGCGTCGGAAAACCTTCTGATATACATCCCAAAGAGAACAACAAAAAATATTGTGTATCCAAAAGCACTTCAATATACAAAATTATACACAAACACTTTCTTTCTTTGGGTTGCGATGCAACGCATGCCGGGTACTCGGATTAAATTGTAGACCACGCAAACGAAGTCGCGGGTAATAGCTAGTATGAAATAAAACAAGACAGTTGAACTTATAATAATATTGGAATTAAATACTTACAGTTTTTTCAAATCATCTTGACCATTTGGAATTTTATTTTCTAGCTGTTAAACGTTTCTAAATTATTTTAGTGATGGTTTTTTTTTTAATTAAGCCATGAATATTGCTAATAAAGGAAATATTGGCTTTCCTAATACAGTATAACCTCTTTAATTCGACACAGTTTAATCTGGACACTTCTCGTTCGTTCAGACACTTTGCATGCAAGGACTTCTTAAACATCATAACAAATCATCACTAGGTTGCACTTATCGTTTTATTTAATTTGCATATTTCTATAGTCCAATAATTATATAACCTGTATATCTTATTTATACATTAACATTGTTGCTAAAATATCCAGAAATCCGGACAAATCGATCACTCGGTTGTGCATTGTTGTACTATATTTAGTTATTACTTTAATCTTTCCCTACATTGAAAAGAAGTAACGGATAAATACATTTTCTGTCAGTTTTATTTGAAAAATTTTATTTTCCAAAATTTAGAAACATTTGACATTATAAAGTATGTAAAGCTAAATATAGCTACTTAATGTGTGATTCTTCAAGTTCAAAATACATTATAAATGATTAACACTCATTCTACAATGATTCTTCATTTTTTCCATTTCTATTTCTTTGTATGGGATGGCTAGCACAGTGGTATGAAGTCGGCCTGTGGATCCTGAGGTCCCTGGTTCGATTCCCACAGGCGACAAATTTTCATAATTTGAAAAAGCTATCCCTGTGGCTCCTCCACCACTAACATGTTTGGGGGCCGTGATTTGACGACTGGTAACCGCACTTCACGCGCAAAAATATATCACTTACCGAGATCTGCTTTAGCAGAGTGCCACACCCAGCATTGGGTAGAAGGCGTGATGATATATTTATTTATTTTATTTTACTATTTCTTTGCAATTTCACCATTTACTGATCATCAGTAACTGATGAGTAAGTTTTTAGCGTCCTAGAATAATCAAATATTAGTAACAAAAGTTCTCAGAAAAAGTAGGCTTTGAAAATGCGCCTCCGTAAGTTCACTTGTCTGAGAGAGCATTATATTTGTAATCCAGCCGTCAAGAACGAAACGAACCCTATGTTTATTTTCCAACCGTGTAAGACGAGATTTCAACCCGTTCACTCATAGCTGGTGGCTTTTTACTAAAAAACTATATATCCAGCCAGACACTAAAATATTTTAAACCGAAAATATGAACTCTATTAATATCACAAAAACCTTTCTCAAAAAGTTGATTCTAATAATAATCTCATTGTGATGTATTTTTATCGCCACAAAAACTATTCAAGTTTGAAAAAGGCGTTAATACCCCCGAAAACGATTGAAATAAAAGCCTCAGCTCCGCGTGGCAATTTGCTAACGCAGCGGAAAACATTAATCAACATAATGGTAACATATATTAATTTAACGATACAAAATTGAAAACACAAAACTATAGAAAATTTATCGGGCTCGTCGGTGCATGGCTTGCCTTCCCTAGGCTTCTAGAATCTAGATCAATAATAATATGTTATTTTATTGGCTATAAAACAGTGATAAGCTACGTTCACCTGCTTGTCTGTCGGCGCGATTAAAAAGACTTTAGAAGCCCCAGGCCCTAGTGTCGCCCTTTTGTGTTCAAACGAACAGGGAATTATAGTTTGAGACATTTGCTTCAAAGTTTTCGAATTTTAGGGCAGAAGTGACAGATGGCGTTGTTGGCCTAATTGAATGGAAATTATATATCATGTTAGGAAATCTTTTCGTGTGTTTGCCTAATATTTTACACTTTAAATTGGGGTAAAGTGTCACTGAAATGTATACTATTTATTATACTTATAATAACTTTGGATTTATTATAATTTTTAATTGGAAACTGGCATGATTTTAAATTTTAAATTTATTATTGTGAATACGTCCGTATTTTACTTACTATCTTAAACTGTCCAGCTCTTTTGTAAATTAACCAAACAATTGGCTTACTAAATTGGCATGTTCTTGCATTGTTTATCAACGTTAATACGCTCGCTTTAATCCCTTTACAACCATTGACAAAGATGTATTTTCCCATTCTTATTTTACTTGTTATACTGTTGTCATTATATATACTTTCCCTCTCCTGTCTATAATTTACTTGTTTCTACTATTTATAAGACACACACAAATGTACAAACTTATTATTCTTCTGTAATCATTACCTGATGATGGTCTAGTCGACCGAAATACGTATAGTGAATAAACTTATATATTTTTTTGAAACGTACCTAGTGTTGATTTTTTAATTTTATTTTAATAATGGCTGTAAATCATAATCACTGAAACTATACCTAATATTCATACAAGGAATAGCATATTATATACTAAGGGACTAAAGTGAATAATTTAGTCCTGTGGTATAATATACCTACTATGTGTTACACTTCCAACCATACTCGTACATTTTGAATTTATTTATAATAAATTTCGATATTGTCTTGACATGTGATTTTCAATGACAGCATTATATAAATTTGTAAGTAATTTAGGCAATATAAACAAATGAAATAATTTGAGGTTAATAATATATTTGTTCCTACGGCAATGCTTATTTACCTGTCAATATAATCCCTTCGGGTTTTAAAAATAACACTTCACTCCTCGAAAAGAAAGAATAAAGTAGCTCATTTACTTCCAGAAGTGGAAAAAATATTGTTGATTATTTTTTGACGGTTCTCAAAACCAATGAAATGCTTCATTGTATGTCACGTATCTGCGTTTTAACCAATCATATCATTATTATACTGAGAATAAAGCTCTTGTGATAATTCCCGGGAATTATCTCTGTAGATGTTTATTTTGTTTGTGACAAATGATAGGTATTTGTCACATAATTATTTAAAACTTTCAACGCATCAAGTCAAATGTGTGAAAAAAATCGATTGAGTTGTATTTTAGATACAGAAATACACCTACAAATTTTGGAAACAACTTCCAAGAATACATGAATAAGTAATCAATCGATATGTACCCAGTTCAAAATCTTTTAAGTTGGATGAATCGACCTCAACAGCTAAGTCAAAAAATAATCTAATTAAATATAACTCGAGAGTTCGATAAATTAGAAAATAATTCTCCAGTATCTTTCTCAAACTTGTTGCCATTTGGCAATAGCCACTCAAGCCCTACGGGCTTTCGTGACTATTGAGTGGCAACAAGTTTTCGAAAGATCTGTCAAATTATTTTCAATTTATTCTCACTCTCTCGTTATATTATAACTAAAAATTAAATATATTTGTAACATCTAATATATTAAATTGATAACATGTCTTATTCGTAATTATTGAGGCCATGAAATATCAAAAATTTCATTTATTTATAACAATTAATAATATCTATTACTTATATTTTCAAGTATATATCTAGCTTTTGATGAAATACATTAGACCAAGCCAAAAAAAGAAATGAAAAAAACAAGGTAGATATAAAAATAAAAGAAATATGTCAAATTTTCGTATTAGATAGCATCTTAACAACATCGTTGTAATAAATTACAATATTAAATGATTATTTAGAAATAATTTAAGATAATATAATGTCTATCTGTCGCTGCAACTTCGTTGGTATCTTTCGCAGACAAGTTAATAAAATTCCCGTTAGCTCTAAATAATTAATGAGCAATTTTTCTCAATAAATTAACAAGAAATGTCAATAAGCAAATAAATTAACATATCAACACAATGCGGTGATGCTTACAGCAATAAGAATTATATAAAAAGGCGTGAGTCGGCAAGAATTTCAGGTAAATCAAATAGCTTACTAAGAAAAGGACCGTTAATTTGTATTGCAAGCGTAGAGTCAAGCTAGTGCATTAAATATTCAAATTTAACTACTATCAAAAATGGTCATCTGCTTATACCGTTCGTTTAATTTTCGTATGTGATGGCCAACACTCCCACCAGCGATTCTCAAAATGTTACTGGTTTTTTTTCTTCAATAGGTTCCTAATTTACTTGAAAATATTACAAATAAAAAAATTAGTTATCTGTAACTCATTACTCTTTACTTAAAGAAAGTTTAACGTAGTTAATTATCAAATATTTATAAAAAAGAAAGGATATAACTAATCGCTATTATAAAAATTCCATTTAAATTTACAAAATAATTCTGTAGATTGATTATCTTAATTGCAAATTAAAATGTTCGAACCTAAATATATGGCAAATAGACAAATGCAGTCCAAGTGCGTGTCTGTAAGCAAAGAAACACTAGTGCGGAAAATAATTTGTACTTTACGCAATTATCACAAGAAAATATAAGTGAGAGCAATTTAAATTTCGCGCCAAACACGGAATTTCATATTTTAGGCACATACGCTTATAGAAGAAGAAGAAATATTTAGTAATATATTTTGACGTTTATAAACATAACCTTAAACTACAGTAAATCTAATATAATACACATCACATTGAACAGACAAGAACTCAAGTATGTCATTATTAAATTTAATAATTAATAAAAATAATCGAAATGGTTTTATTTAAAGATTAAGTGAAATACATAATATTGATTGTTTGTGTGTTAATAACACGTTGTTACATTTGCTTATATTGACATTATGTGAAGTGGAAACTTTTGTACTATCTAAAGAAACATTGATTATTAACAGTAATATTATTGACAACAATTTCGGAGATTTTAGAAGTACCAGCAGCAGGTTGATTTTCATTGTCAAGAATAAATCCAACAATTACCTTTGGAGGTGTATATGATAAAGAAGAATCACTCAGTGTAGTATTCTAATCAAGTCGATTTTGAAGAAATTATCTTGAAATTAGTGACATATTTTTAAATAACATAGAACAATCAACAAACAAACCATAGCAATTCCGTAAAATATCGGTCTCGTGTAATGTCATTAAAATTTTATAAATCTTGAATATATTTTAGTGATTTTCTAAATCGCTCAGTTGTAAGCAAAATGTTGTTTATAACATGTGCCGAAAAAGGTTAAGTGCTCGTGCAGATTTTAAATTCTGCACTTGCACGTAACAAGCCTTTTTCGGCACTTGTTATAAAAATAACTATTAACTTTCTTCAATTTTGTGTTTGATAGCAATAGTCATGATTTTTGTTTTTCATGAATTATTTATAAAAGTCAATTTTTGAAGATAATAACCGTCAACCTATTTTATTAATTAAATAAAACATAACTTGCGATATTCTGAAAATCGTGAATCAAACTCGGAAACTGTCCACAAACCATCATGATTGGTGATTACACTCACATTTTGTGAACCACTGCGTTTCGTTAAAATAAAAAGGCACGTTGATGACATTTTCATTATACAGTCGATGTAAGTACAACGATGGCGGTGGCGACGGTGGTGTCCAGGTACATTTAACATACGGACGCATTGCCGTTGCGTAGCGCTGTGCGTCGCTATCTGTGGGTGGATCGGGGAAGCGCCGTTTCCGCCGGAAGTAACACATCTGAGTGCCGGCATCGCAGTATGTAAATCAGTCATTGATATTTCCGCGTCAACTGCTACTACTCGCTATACCCGACAGGGTAGGTACTTACTGTTGTGACAGAATTGAATTATACGAGTACCAAAATACACAAATTAGGATTTGACAAATTTAGTTTTCTTCTATTATAATAATAGAAATATGATAATAAATGTCAACGGCCATGGCTGCACTCGTTGGAACTGACCTAAGCGATAACGCGAGTTAAGTAACGTTGCGCGCGGGTAGTACTTGGATGGGTGAGCGTCCAGAGAAACCCGCGTTGCTGTTGACCATAATATCTAAAACGCAGATCAGGGCGTAATGGCAGCATATGACCTAATTAGTTGGTCCGCCAAAGAAGCAAGAAAAAAAAATTATCATTTCCGGGTATGTCGGTACATTAGAAATTACTTTTATTGAAGTAGGTACTATAAAATAATAACGTTTATTATACTAAAATTTATAGATATTGTATACATACACACAATATTTATCGTTAAATGATATAGCAAGAACTCTTCAATACATTTACTGACCATTTATTTACTAGATTCATCCTGCAAGTAAATCGATTATTTCAGACACGACATATATGGCATTTTTGATGAATTTCAACAAGGCTGGTAAGTCGGTAAAAATCGACTCCACTTCCAACTCTGACCCCGACTTCTGATAATTTTAGTAGTTCGATTCCGATTCCAGCAATATTACTAATGGCCGGTTTTGTATACGGCAAATTAAGTACATTCCAAAGTAAATTAAATTTATTTATTCAAATGGCAGTCGAATTTTTGACTGTATTGTTATATGTGTTATTAATTAAATATAATTGATTCGAATTTGTTAATTTAAAAACTTTTTTCTGAAACCGGCAAGAAAGTGCCTACTTTCCTGACCAATTTTAGTATGGTTGGTTGTTTTCAAAAACAGTTAAGTAAAATACATATCCAAGGCTACGACAAAAATAACAGTCTGGTAAGGAACAAAACAGTTGGGTAGAGATTTTACCTGTTATTTTTGTTGTAACCTTGGGTACTAAGTCTGCTGTCAGTACAATTCACATTAAAAAATTTAAACATTCTGAATTATTTATAATTAAATATTGATTAAATTAAACGGTTTCAAAAAACATAGTATATATAATACGTCAGGAAAGTATTTTTACTTAAATCAGCGGATTAAAATACTCGACCTGCGGCCTCGTATTTCAAACAACCGCTTCGTCAAGTAAAATATCACTTTCCTGACTTATTATGTAATATGTATATTATTACTATGAAAGTAAATATTTTGTCATTTATAAATCGGAAATAAGATATTTTTTTGGCATGATTTAAAATTTCTACTAAAAACAGGAACGATCTCCTCGCAATTTTTTATTTTCATCAAATTATACTCTTTTTCTGTTAAACATACATTTGAAGTTTGGGTTATTGCAGAAACGACACTTGTGAAACTACAAATGTTATTTCTAGACGAATCACAATATTTGAGGCCCTGTTTAATAGGGAAAGAAACCATTCACCTGAGTCATTCTGGCACTAAGTAACACATTATTATTTTTACATATATACGAAACTGATTTTGGTCTAAAACCATACTATCAATATTAATCATTTTTTGTCATTATTCTGAAGTTTTAAAGAAAATAACCATCACCTAGCAACCACAGCAAATATTAATACTTCACAGGAAATACAGAGTGATCAAAAGGAATTGTTACAGTTGGCAATACAATTCCGGAGATCTTTTTATTGTACAGTTGGCACAACACCAGGTAAAGGCGGAAATACTATTTGACATGTCTAATAAATACAAATAAGTTATGTCAGGAGTCTGACAACTAATAGGATTTTGACTTTTAATAAAGGAAAGTTGAGGGAAACAACTATTTTATTTATGGATATTTACGAAAAATATAACTAAAAACGAATAAGAAGTAAATGTACTCAAATTTAGTTTTAAATTTTCAAATGTCACTGTCAACAACAGGAAATTAATTTTTGTATCAGGCTCACCAATTTGAAGTAGGTTTTTTTATTACCAACTGTAACAATTCATTTTGATCACTCTGCATATACTTTTCGAACAAATATCCTAACCAAAAATTTTACTTTTTTAACATAATCGGATAAAAAACAGTAGACAATTTTCGGCGAAAATACTTAAAATTGAAGTGCAGTAACCTCATCTTTATATATTCAAATGAATAAGTTAGCAGTTCTATTAAAAAGCAGATTTAAACAGTATCTTAATTAGATATATGACCGCGATAATAAAGCAGAATAACAACTTAATACATTAAAAAAATTGAACACGCAGCAGAAAACAGAAAACTCAGTCGCACAATGTATTCCAGTAAATATAATATGAATTTCAAATGAACAGAAAGCTATCGACAGACGATAAGTTAGCAGCGTGTTACAGAACTAATTTTATAAATTGCATTTATTAACATATGTATCGAGCGAGAAGCTTGTCACAGAGACTTGTCTTCGGAGGTAGCACAACGTTATTACGAACAAGATAAACTCCACATACTCTAAATGCATACTAATATGACATCAAGAAAACATAATCACGTTTTAATTTTTGCACGACGAATCTTATAGGTCTACATTTGAAAACTTGTCTTCGATCGGCAAGCTGCAGACTTGAAAAAGTCCCAAGATTTATGCGAGCTAATTTAGAATTTGACAACCGCATTTGTGTATCTGTCACTGAAGAAAAGAGTGTTTTTGTTAATCGAACTAAACGTCTTTCTCCACTGAGACATGATATATTTTAACTGATTATTATTCCGTTTTTAAAACGGGTTTATTTGATTTTAACTAGTTGACACATTCAGGAGCTGAACGTTGTGAAATTACAATGATTTATTTTTTAATTTTTAAAGATTTAAAATAGAAAATGGGTTCTTGAAAACATGATATTAATTTTCGGTGACATCATGCATTCCTTATTCTTTAATATATTGATTGAGCTAATTATAGACTCATTAATTTCTAGAGATTCAAAGGTACAAATTAGACATAAACATTTATTATTATTTATACTAATATCACCACAAAATTAATTTAAGTTTTAACATAATTGTTCTGGTTGTTTAGTTCGTAGTTTTATTAATTTTTCGCGACATGCGTAAAAAACTCAAATTTCTACCGCGAAATAATAAGAAAATAAGATTTTCCTCTCTATAATACTTATAAATATCATTATTTTATTTAATAACGTTTCAAAGTTACAGAATCCCACTGCAGTTTCCTGGTGGTGTCGTGTTAGTTTGAAAATATCTTATGCTCAATATTATAGTTTGGTGTAGCTAATTTGTCTTTATCAGTGAGAAATTCGAGTGTTTAAACCTAGATGTCTTGTTAGTGATTGCTTGAAGTGAAGAACAATCTCATCGGGCGTAGAAGCGGAGATTATACACAAGTGACAAAAAATGTATTAATTTTTGGGCGGGGGTTGATAAGTGCAAAAGGGCATAATCCTAATTTCGAGTACAGCTAGTTAAAGTAGAGAGAAAACAATTTTTTTCTGAAAGAATCGTCCAATTTTGTAAAAAAGTCTCTGAGTTTTGAGCCAAAAATCCCCAAATGCATATTCAACTTCAAACATGCATGACTCTGTACCAAATTATCGTAAGAATTTCGTTGCCTCGTTTGAATAAACTTTATTGCCCTGATGGTAAATTGAGTCCACAAATTTTTACAGATCGTCAAAGATGGACGTATTTCCTGCCTCCACAAACCTTTTTTTCTTCTAGAGAGCTGAGGGAGGCGGAAGAGATTAACTTTAAGATCGCATATATCCCCTTAAAATAGGCACTTTAAACGTTTTCGTGCTCGAAGATTCGTCCGCTAAAAATTAGCAAAGTTATGACGGTTTGAAAATAGAAAAAAATTATGGAAATGCAAGTTGACCTTTAGGAATATAAATTAAATATTGTTGATCTGCATTTCGGTCAAGTTTCAATAAATTAAACAATTTATTTATTTTCAAATATCTAGAACGTCGAACGTTTCGAATTTCAACGAAATTCTTCCTTTCTGTAAAACATGTGATAAGAATTCTGTCTATGATTGTGTCTTATTTTTTGACTACGACCTGTTTATATATTTACTAATGTTCTACTGTATTATTTTGTCGCTGAGGAAGAATTTCGTTGAAATTCGAAACAAACAATTCTCATAATTTTAAAAACTATCCCTGTGGCTCCTCCACCACTAACATCTTTGGGGGCCGTGATTTGATGACTCGTAACCGCACTTCACGCGCAAAAAATATATCACTTACCGACATCTGCTTCGACAGAGTGCCACACCCAGTAATGGATAGAAGGCGTGATGATATATTTATTTATTTAACCTGTTAAAATATGAACCACATTCATCGTCTGTGAACAAATATATTCGCTTCCCGTCTAAATGGACATCGGTGAGCCAGATTTACGATAAAATAATATTTGTACGGTTTTTGGGTGTTCTTACAACGAATAAAGCTCAAATAACAGTATCAAAGTTTCATATAAGCTCATTTTAGGAAAGTCTTGACATTGGTTGTTCTGGTTCCAAGATACAGAAAATATTATTCGAGGTTTCGTTCATTCAAACTTGCTAGCTTTAAGGTAGTTCTGAATGCAACTCGGCGCACGTAAACATGGGATAGTCATACGCATCCTGTTAAAATATGAAACACATTCACCGACTGTGAACAAATATATTCGCTTGTAAAGTTGAGTTCTTATACACGGGGCTTATGGCGATCATCACTCAGAATCGCACATATTTAGTTTGTGTACCTCTAAAATTTTGCAGTTTCATTTAAAAAACTAGTATGATGTTCTAGAACTATCCATGTATATTGTATCACAAGGAGAAAGATTTTTATCGTTTAGTAATGAATATATAGCCCCATGTAAAGCCTTGTTTTTAACGAAAAATTAAGAATCCCAATTTATAATGGCAACACCACACGGTGGTATGGTATTTGAAATTCACTAGACCAACAACCTGTTAACAATTCATGATATTCAAATCATAATAGGTATAAAATACTTCTTTTATTAAATTTTTATATTTTTTTGAGCGTTAGTTTCGCCACTCGACAACCGATGGCACCATCGTCACACTAGTACGACCTTAAGGCGAATATGTGACTAGCATAGAGCGCCCGAGTGTGGCAAATACAGGAAGCTGTATTTTTTATTTTAAGGACAAGCTACACGTAGTCGCCCGGTGGATTCGAACTGACGAACATTGGCTCGGGTGACGTCACAGCGTGCTAAGAGATGTAGCATTAGCCCGCTCGGCCACCGCACCGGCCATATTAGTATACTACTACACTTTTTATAAATTAGGACAGAGGGTAGCCATGTTTTCTTTGTTACTCAACTATGTATTTCTTTCGATGCAAATTCCCAAATTATTTAGTGCAGATGTTTGTTTAACGTAAACAAAAATATAATTATGTCCAAATGGTACAGATGATTGAATTGTAAAATGTTTAAACATAATCTCTGTCTTCACCAATTTTTGAAATTCCCTTCGATATAATTGGCCAATTCCAGTGCAGTGTATGTTAACACAACTTGATATTAACTGCAGATCATGTGGTAATTGCAGGTTAAAATTACATTACTTCTTCTTTAAAAAAATCTCTGACAGCCTGGACTAATAATCGAAGTGAGCTGGTGCTGGTGATTAACCGAGCAACAGTAACAGGGTGACGCTCTACTGCGTGGTAAACGACGCATTCTAGATTACCCGTAATTAAAACCATTGCTTTATTTTTGTTTGATGTTGACTCTGGAAGTGCAAGAACTGCAGTCTGCACTCTTCGGGCATCGTATAAATCATACGCGAGTGGTGTTATTTCGTAGGAATTGCTGTCAGAAGATCCGGCGAATAAATACCATTCTACGTTGGATCGACGCGCTTCATTTTCTTGATCAGTAAGCGGGAGACTGCGGCGAGTTTCAACCGTAACGGGAGCTTCTACACAAATTTGCATAAAAAATTATGTTTTTGAAATAAACAAATATACCGTCACACTTTTTATTTTATTCTTGGTGTGACTAAACCATCGATGATGCATTTATAAAGTTAAGGTGGTACTATCATGGAAGCATTTAACCCGGATTTTAATGAAATGTAAATATGTTATTTTTCATGTGTTTCTACACTAGTATGCAATTTTTTTTTTAAGTTTACCGTTGTTGAGCTGACTTATGTAAAGTTAAAGTCGACCAAAAATGCATTGGCGTTATAGGAACGGTATCTGGCGAGGCAGCTTATTGCGTAATAAATTCATATATTGTAGTTAGATTTGAACCAAAAAAGTAATACACATCACATCATCTAAAGGTAAAGTTATGAGAATAAAAAATCCATGCCTTACCGGATTAGTTTCAAAGAAATTGGCGATGAAAGTTGGATATTCTATGATTTTCGATGAAACTGTCAGAAATGCTTGGCAACGTTGCACGGGTAGACAGAGATGGTCGCACGCGTAAACAGAGATGGTCGCAGGCGTAGACAGAGATGGTCGCACGAATGACAAAGCAAGAACTATGAAAGTTATTATTTCGATCAGTAAAATATATAAATTTTAATACAAAAAAAAATATTACAGCATTTTTTATTTATTTATTTGTTGTTACAGTTGATAATAATTGCTTTGGTGCATTTTTCTCATTTTTCTTATTTACTGTCAACAGAATGTATCGATAATACAGTCACGTTTCGTACCGACTGGTAATATCATGCTGCTTGTAGTTCTCGCCTTGTTATCATAGCTTCTGCAGTGTAAAATCGTACACTGCTATTGGTTGGCATGAAACATTCACTTCCAAAAATTTTGTTATGTTACTGAATTTCATAAACTAGTTAAATAGTTTTATTTAATATATTAAATGTTATTGTTAATTATACGATATTTTCAGCTAAATGTTAATTCTGTTACTAACCTACACCATACAAAAATCTAATACTTGTTTTTATAAACTTTTTAGGTTATCTATACTTTTGTATGAGACTGTCATGATAGAACCACCTTAATAATCAATTGCATCGCTAAAATTTAAATAGGCAAAGAAAATCAAATGCTTGGCAACCACATAAACTAGTACACATTCCATATGACATATGACTTTACTTTGATGTTATTTATTTAAACTAAGGCTGCAAATCGCTGAAGAAACTGATTCGGTTTCAATGTGCTCTTCAGCATTGTTTATCGGTCTGTGAACCGATTTACAAAATCGGTTCGGTTCGACGGACGGTACGGTTTAATTATATGTAAAATAGTAATTGTAACGGATTATATGACAAATTTTTATTTCTTTTAGATATTCTTAAAATAAATGAGAAATATAATTAAGTTTGTCACGCCTTCTACCCATTACTGGGTGCGGAATTCTGCAGATCTCAGTAAGTGATATATTTTGCTCATGAAGTGCGGTTACCAGCCGTAAAATCAAAGCCCTCAAAGATTTTAATGGAGGAGCCACAGTTCAAATATGTAATTCTACTGGTTTCAATCGGTTCAAATAGGTTCACTTGTTCGGTTTGATTCAATTAATCAGTTCTGTGTGAACGTTTCAGTTCGAGTTCGCGATTCAAGTAAAAGGACCGGTTTGGTTCCATTTTGATTCAAGTTTCGGTACTGTTTTCAGCCCTAATTGGAACCAAGATTAAAATTTAATTTCTGACTGTGTCACTAGTTAGACGTGCAATTGTTGGCCGTAAAATTGTGGCACCCACAGATAAATACTGGGGAGATGCTCTAGTATTTTAAATTAATAACATTTGAAATACAGTAATGACTTGAATTTAAATCTATCTTATAATTAAATATAATAAAAAATAAATATTACATACATACATATCTTACCCTAATATCACTCATAAAACATTCACTCATCACACTCATCAAACAATCAGCCCTCGTCAAACATTTTCATCCAAACAAACCACCCTCACTTCAACCACATTCATAGATCACTCCATATAAACTCATTCATTTATTACACTCGAAATCATTATCACACAACAAACCTTCAATCACATAATTCCTATTCACTTATCATTCATTTTCTTTCTTCAACGTACACAACATATGCATAAAACATCTCAAATTACTCATGTTTACTCCTAACAACGAATCTAATAACGAAACTAACAACGAGATTAGAAAAGATAAATATTAATTACATAAAATCGAATTTCAATGCGCACCATAATATAGTACATGTTATTTTCGGTACATTTTACCAATAAATCTCTTTATATACATAAATCTTACAAATTAATAATATTGTAAAAAGTCAATGAAAATTTATCGCGTTTATTGCTTGTAAATGACATAGAAGACACATCACAAGTTAACAGACCGCGATGCACGTACAGAATAATCACCTTGTTTAATGTTACATTAAAATTACTCTGTACGTGGTTGGCATATGTAGATCAGAGTACATACATCATCTTGAAGTGAGCAGGTCCGTCATAATCGAGCCAGGGCCGGCGCTAGGGGGCAAAGATTCAATGGTGCCTTCCAGAGATGTAAAGCTACAATTTTCACACGTATCTTACATAGGTACTTATTTCGCAATTTTAACGGAAGAGTTATTTAGTTAAAAAGTAGTATTTGTAGTGCATTTAACACAACAGCTTATTATTATTATTTTTAGTAATTATCGTATTAAACTTGAATGTCTATTTGAATTTATGAAGCAGACAATTATATTTAAAGAATATGGAAGTAATAGAATGCTGATCATATTATTTGTATATTTATAAATTTGATTCATGTTATCGCGCCAATCATTGTTCATGCTTCAAATTAACGAACAATGTTTTGATTTGCGCAATTGACAAAAGTACAAACTTATTATCAATAATATTCTTAAGAGCTTAGATTCACTCTAGAAATAATAGGAGACGGAAAGTTTAAAATTAAAAATAAATATATCATCACGCCTTTTACCTAATATTGGGTGTGGCACTCCGCCGAAGCAGATTTCGATAAGTGATATATTTATGCGCCTGAAGTGCGGTTACCAGTAGTCAAATCACGGCCTCCAAAAATGTTAGTGGTGGGGGAGCCACAAGGGTAAGTTTAAAATGAAAAATCTAAAATCAAGAAATAAATAAAAGAAACATCGTTTCTTCCAAAATAGTTGATGATTTTGAGTTAATATTGGTCTCGTTAGATTTCTTGGGTCAAAATATATGGGTCTCAAGTATGACTTTTGAAGAAATAAATAAAGAAATAAATTTTTGTTCCATTCCCGCAAGCGACAAACAATTTTCATAATTTCAAAAGCTACTCCTGTGGCTTCTCCACCACTAACATCTTTGGGGGCCGTGATTTGACGACTGATAACCGCACTTCACGCTCAAAATATATCACTTACCAAGAACTGCTTCGGCAGAGTCCCACACCCAGTAATGGGTAGAAGGCGTGATGATATGTTTATTTATTTATTTTAAATTTTTGTGAATTTTCTCTCCAATTTTTTTCAAAATAAATATATCATCATGTCTTCTATCCATTATTGGAAGTGGCACTCTGCTGTAGCAGATCGTGATAAACTGATAAGTGCGGTTAACGGCCTCCAGAAATGTTTGTGGAAGAGGAGCCACAGGTCGACTCAGTACCACTGAGCTACCTATCTCATTTTCAAAATGATTATAGGACCTAGCCGATTCCGAGATCGTTAACACATACAGACATAATAATTGCTCATACGAGTACTTGTATTAGAGAGTAGGGAATACAATACCGGTTAAAAATTAGAATACCGGTATCTCGGTATTTTCGTTTTGAGGACCGGGATACCGGTATTAATACCGGTATTGATAAATTGAACCAATTTAACATTTATTTACAGTAGGATATGGTGTGGGCGTGTGGTATATAGATTAAATGAATGTCAAATTTAATAATTTATTTTAATAATTATAAAATATAAATAAAACATCAAAAAATAAAGATAGGTAGCTCTATATATGTAAAATAAACAATATGAACTTTTAAGTTTTTGCTTCAATGGAATTAAAATAAGCTTTTAGTAACCAAATATGATCGAGTGTGTCATTTAATCTGGATCTTATTCTCGTGCGTATTAGAGATGCAGCTGAAAATGCTCTTTCCGTTTCCACACTTGTTGGTGCCACTGTTTGTAAATAATCGTATGTTAACTGTAAATTCACACCCTTATTACGTTCCTCTTCAAAAAATATCATTTCCTTCCTGATTAATTGCTCATCTCCTTACTTTTTTTCTTTAGGAATATTGAGAACAGTTGACAACTTTTTACTTATGGCATATTGTAATTTATCTAATAATAGCTAATACTTTACAAATACACAACACTCTATTGTTTCATTATTTGGGATTCCCCGCAACAAGCTTGCCAACTCTTTAATAACAAAATTTTAAAAAGGAGTTAAACGTTAAAATAATAAATAATAACACACCGTTAAATTGTATCTTATACTTCAATTGAAAAAATACCGAAACACCGGTATTTTTATGCTAAATACCGGTTTTAATATCGGACAAATTTAGTCCGGGAAATTTAGTATAGGATTAACAACGCAATTACCGAATATAATAGTCTAGATACTCAGTATAAAAGCATGTCTAATATTCTTACTTTCAGAAAAGCTTTAAAAAAAATTATTGTAGCCATATATAAATATATTGTGTGTATTTATATTGTGTTAATATTTGATGTTAATGTTCTATATTTTTATTAAGTTTTACTTAAAATTATTTTGTTTTCGATTATATATCTGCCTGTATACTGTTATATAAGGTTCTGGATAACAGTCTTTAAGACTGGTTACAGAATCTTAAAATATATTGAAATAAATAAAATAAAATAAAAAATAATGTAGTAATATTGAATCGCGTAATGTTCTAAGTAAAATTTTGTATTTTTCTGTCATTTTTATTAAGTTGCACAATATTGTATATAAAAATAGGTTAAACCTGAAAAAAATTCTTTAAATTAAGTAATAAATAAAATGATCTAGATAAGTGCCAGCAATGTTATTAAAATCGTGCAATAGTATCTCCACTCCAATATTTATGTTCAAACATCCCCAAATTGACATCTCAGTCAGTTGCGTGTTTACAATATTGACAAATACGTGTAATATTTGACTGTCACACAGCGACAATGGGATTACCGAATCGGGCCCTCTCGCTACATTTTCGCATAAATCAATCGACGGAAGGTCTATTATTTACGCAAATCTACGTGTGCTGTGTCTGCGTGCAACGGCAAATGCGTCGAGGGGAAACGGAAGGGGTGAGAACGGCAAGGGTTGCGACCAGCAGAATGATTTGTGTGTGCCCTAACCACGTGGTAAGTTTTTTGCACACTTTTTAATTTTCGATGGGGTTGCCATTGATCATTCTACCTTCAAGTGGATATTGATTGATATAGGATGGTATTATACTAGAATTATTGAAAAAATATAACTTGCGTATTCATAGATCGTTTTTAAATAGCGATATTAATATCCTGTCATGTTTTAAAAATAAAATATACTACAAACATAGCGAACACAGTTACTACTACTGTAAAGATACATTGTGTACATATCTTCCATACGAGACGGTATCGTGTCGGGAATACATAGGTATGTTGATGTATGGTGTGTGTGAGATTTAGAAGAATGTTAGACGAGTAGGTGTGTGTCAGAAGAGATGGTTAAATAATAGTTATTTTTATAACAAATGCCGAAAGAGACACGTACTCTTTTTCGATATATGTTATAAACAACATTTTTCCTACAGCTAATAATTTAGAAAATCACTAAAATATTATCAGGATTTATGAAATTTTAATATTATATTAGAACGATGCTTTATGGCGTTACTATGATTTGTTTGTTGATTGCTTCATTGTTGTCCTTATTTAGAAATATTTAACTAATTTCAAGATAATTTCTTCAAAATTATCTAAATTACAATACTACAATAAATGATACTTATTGACACCGCAGGTCAAATTACGTAAGATCTATTCTAGGCAGTGACAATCAACCTGCTACTGGTACCCTAAAAATTTCCGAAATTGTTGTTAATAATAGTACTGTTGATAATATGAATACGGAAGAAATTAATGTTTTTTAGACAGTACAAAAGTTTCCACTTCACATTATGTCAATATAAGCAACTGTAACAACTGTATTATTAATATACACAAACGATAAATATTATTTATTTCTTTTACTCTTTAAATAAAATCATTTATTGATATATTTTTGTGTCTCCGATCTTTGCAGTAGTTGAAACAAAAATTAAGGTTAGATGGTTAGTAGCCAAAATATGAACTTACGCGCCTCGCGCGAAATTTAAATCGCTGTTAGTTAAAGCTACGTTTTGACATCTTAACATAGTCTCTGTTTTAGTCTTTATTTTTGGTTTTTTATGTTGGAAACATTCCAGCCATATCCAGCTCTTAACATAAATATAACCTTAATTCAATATTCCAGTAAAGGTTTTTCACTTAAATGAGAAAATAATTGTATAAAACTATTTAGAATACTTTAAAAATTATATAAAATTATTAATAAGGAAAAATAATTACTATTAAAATTAAGCACTAGTTTAATCAAATTATATAATTCCAAAACAATTTAAAAAAATAGAGACATTTTTGTAGTGAACAAACCAGGAATATTTCAAATAAAGTAATATAAATTTCAAAATTGATTTTTATATTATTAAAATATGATTAAATTGCAATTATACTTACAAAATCAAAGAAAAGAAATAAATTTTAAAATGACAGCGACCAAATAATTTCTTGTAAACATGTTAGTTTTGTTGTTGCTATTAATCTAGTAATTTTATTTTTTTCACAGTTGAAATTGTTACTATTTTTATTCTATTGTCTATATTTATCGTATTTTCAACACAAACCTAATGATATTTGATAAATACGGCATAGAATTGACAGTATAACAAGAGATAGCATTACCGCAGCTAACTCTCTCTTACAGAACAGCGACGAAAGACTATGTCGAAAGTATGAAGTCTGCAAACTTTGTGTTTATGCGCAGCGACAAAGACAACGACTAAGACTAAAATAGTAGCTGGAAACGCTCAGCTGTATTCAAATATGACAAACTCTCAAGGTTATGTCGAAAAACTAAAACTAACACTATGTTAAGAGCTGGAAACAAGGCTTAAAGTTGCTTTTGACAGTTGCGTAAACGAAACGCACTTGTATTTAATTTTTATAGAAAAGCACTTGTTTTGCATTTGTCTCTTTTTCACTCATAAACAAGGTAATAATTTTTAGGTAATAACAAATAAATCGCGCAGTTGTAGGAATAAAATTGAAGTGTTGGTGAAAATTGAAAGTTTGGGATTGTGTGGACGATCTACAAAAATGATTGGATATGATTGAAGGTTTAATGCGAGCACGAAGAATTCCGACTAGAAAGAATAAAAGAGCTTATATGAAAGATATAATAAATGTGGATGAAGTGAAAGTAATGTGTCAGGATTCAGGAATATTTGGCGAAGATTAATTGCAGGATTTATTAAAAGAATAAATATTCAGTGAATGTTTGAAATATTCGTACTTTCAAAAAAACTTAAATATTGAAAATCTTATATTTGTCAGTCTTTTAAATAATTTTTAAGAAAATTGTTTGGAATGAAAGATCATTTTTATTCTAAGAATTTATCGCTAAAATAATTTATTAACATTTGTGTTGAAAATCGTACAATAAATTATGATTGATAATAATAACGACAACAATTTGTATAAATTTAACTAATTCTCATATAATTTATTGTCAATAATAGCAGTTATTCAATATTAAACGAGGAATACATTCCTAATTAGTAACGCTAAACCAAAATTAATAATTTACGAGTGCTCCTCGGTTATAAAAAGCATAATAAATATTAGTAACCATTTAGGCATGTAAAAAATACGTCGGCAAGGGACAAAAACATTGTTGACCGGAACCGAATACCGAATACCAAACAACAAACCGGGAATTATTAACAGCATATTAATACCTGTACAGTACAATGACACTGCTTGTCTGTCATTGCACGAATTATTATTTTTCATTTTTGTATGCGTCTTTTGTGTTCCGCTTATAAATGAATTTTCGTCACGTACTCGATATATTTTTGGCTGATGATGTATGTCCGTGCCTGAGACTATCCTCGTTCGCTTTTGTCAAATTTATTATGACAATTGTAAATAAAATATAAACTGCCTTAACGATGGTTTTTAACATAACGGATTTTTTCCGCAATTAAAATTGTGTTCTTGTTTATTGTGTTTCTGCTTACTGTTAAAGTAATATTTAAAATAATAATCTTATAGTTTATGTTTTCGATAATGACTAACATGTAATAAACATTATAATTGCTGATTGTGCTAAAAGTAATAATGATACTAATAATTTTATTGCTAATTTCTCGTCAATGTTTCACAAATTTACTTCTCTTTAATTGCATATTGTCAATTGTTTCAACAATTAAAGCTTTGAAGTAATAAACGTTTATTTTGTGAAATTAGTTCCGCATTAAATGATAAACAATAGATCAATAAAACGAACAGAACATTACTACAATAATTGTCATTGTAGACTGTTAAATTTTATATTCATCGAGATGACTGCTAGTTTATTATCAGCTATTTTATTGTTTTTATAACGACGAATAATGGCTATATGTTACGAAATTAAGATATGTTTTTGTTGTATAATATCGCAGATCATTAAAATACTAAATAGTAATCATTATATAGATATATAAACATTTCTATTAATACAATGTTATAATATAATACACAACATAAAGATTTAAAAGAAGCAGAAATCTTGAAAATTAATTTATGTTTTGTTTTATTATACTTGTGTGGGTATTTTATTAGTTGTCGTGAAGTTATCAAATTTAAAATAGCTTTATTACTGTACAATATATTTTAAAATAAAATTATTAAATTTTATATGTAATTTACCGTGAAAGATATGATACGAAAAGATGTGTGTGCATTATCATACTAATGTCATAAAGTCTAACTGTTGGGATATTCAGTAACTAAGAGATGGCGTTGATCATAATCATGGGCGTCTACAGACATTTTTCCAGGGGAGGGGAACGGGTTGCAAAAAACTGTCAGATATACATAAATTTCTAAAATAGTTTTTTTTTACATAACATAAATACAAATACACATAACAAATATATAAAAAAATATTTAAATTTCTGAAATAAATTATTAGTCTTTGTCGTCTGGGTTTGAATTAAAGAGGAAGGGCATTTTTCTAATAACTCTTCTATAAATTGACACCATTTCTTCAATAAATTTCGATTTAGCAGTTTTACAGTTTAAAATTATTATTTTCTTTTATAGGGTGGCTAGCTCAGTGGTATGAAGTCGGCCTGTGGATCCTGTGAACCCTGGTTCGATTCCCACAGGCGACAAACAATTTTCATAATTTCAAAAAGCTACCCCTGTGGCTCCTCCACCTCTAACATCTTTGGGGGCCGTGATTTGACGACTGGTAACCGAACTTTACGCGCAAAATGTATCACTTACCGAGATCTGCTTCGGCAGAGTGCCACACCCAGTAATGGGTAGAAGGCGTGATGATATATTTTATTTTCTAATATTTTGTGTTTTAAAATCCCAGTATTCACTCATTTTAAACCTTCATGGTTCTTACAATTGTATATTCTACACTAAAGAAGAACTGATTCAAATATAGAATTTAAATCTCTGCAATGTTTAATTGAAACATTCTTCTTTGAAATCATTTGAAATGCAAAGTAAAACTTACTGGTCCGCTTCTTATATAAAATATGATGTTGAAAAACTTATGTGAAGGATTGTACAAGTGAAACGTGATTTTATGTTGATCTGATTTAGTGGCGAAATTAGCAAAATTTGATTAAAGGCTAACATGTAAAATCCGCTTAAGTTTTCAGTCAGTAAAATCAGCTTATAAACGTGTAATTATCCTCTAATGTAGTGTAAATTACAGTCACTTTTTCATGTCTGCCGCTCACTTCAGCCTTCAGATGAAAGGCAGAATTGCGACAATAAAACTACGAAATGTACCTGTATTAATGCAATTTAATCCGTCGGTTGTCATTAAAGCATAAGACTTAATTGATTCGTTAAAAGTACACAGAAAAAACTAAAGCGCCTAATTATTATATTCCGCGAATGGTTGTCGTATTTGGAGGTTCGATGCCCTCACAGATATTACTTAACAGTTTCACTCAGAGAAAGAATTATGAAGAGAGAATGGCCGGTTGGCCGTCTCAAATATTTCAAATTTACTACACTGTTCTAATATGTATATATATTAATTAACAGATATGTTTGCCTCCGGGATAATAACATAAATTAATTTATAAACGAAACGCCGTTGGTAAACCTCGACCTCGACGCAAGTTCTCAAAATGTTTGACAAGAGGACTAGATTTTTTTCTAAAACAAAAATATATTTTTTGATTAATAGTTGACAAGCTTCATTTATAATATTGATACGTATCTTAATCTTTTAATAAGCTTGTAAATAGTGTATTATACGTCTGAAATGATTTTTTTACGCTGGCATAAAAAATATCTAACAGATAAAATCAAGTGAATCAAATTAAATGTAACTGATGCCGTGTGTAGTTAATTAAATATGTAAAAACAAATAAAGTATCTAATAGTAATTAATTGGGATATGCAAAAAGTTTGCAGTAAGAACAGGTCTATATTTTTGCAAATCAGTGCGGAACAAATTGATTCCCATAAAATTACAAACAAAATTAGAGTTCAATAAAAAGTAATGACTTCGTCAAATACGAAACTAACCTATATTTTTTGTTAGAACCAGTTAAGATGCAATAAAAATAAAATGTAATGTTTAATTTTATAAGTTCAATCATTTCTTTTTATTTTATCTATATTTTATTAGAATATTTTTGAATTCTAAAATGGAAGTAATTTAAGCTACGTTTTCACATCTTAACATAGTCTCTGTTCTAGTCTTTGTTTTTGGTTTTTTGTTTCTGTTATGTCGGAAAAATTCCAGCCATTTCCAGCTCTTAACATAAACATAACCTTAATTCATTATTCTAGTAAAGGTTTGTGCACTTAAATGAGAAAATCATTGTATAAAACTATTTGAAATACTTTAAAAATTATATAAAATTATTAATGAGGAACCATAATTACTATTAATATTAAGCACCAGATTAATTAATTTATACAATTCCAAAATAATTTAAAAAAATTGAGACATTATTGTAGTGAAGAAACCAGAATATTTCAAATATAGTAATTTAAATTTCAAAATTGATTTTTATATTATTAAAATATGATTAAATTGCAATTATACTTATAAAATCAAAAAAAAAGAAATAAATTTTAAAATGACAGCGACTAAATAATTTCTTTTTGACTTGTTAGTTTTATTGTTGCTATTAATCCAGTAATTTTAATTTTGTCTCAGTTGAAATTATTATTATTTTTATTCTATTGTCTATATTTATCGCATTCCCTACACAAACCTAATGACATATGATAAATACGGCATAGAATTGACAGCATAACAAGAGACAGCATTACCGCAGCTAACTCTCTCTTACAGAACAGCGAAGACTATGTCGAAAGTATGAAGTCTGGAAACTTTGTGTTTATGCGCAGCGACAAACACAAAGCCCAAGACAAAAACAGTAGCTGGAAACGCTCAGCTGTATTCACATATGACAAACTGTCAAGGTTATGTCGAAAAACTAAAACTAAGACTATGTAACACGACATTATAATACTCGGGTTTTTCTCACCTGGATATAACATATTTATAAAATTTTATTAAAATATTCATACGAGAAAATATACTAGAACAAATAATCAGAAAACGATTAAAAATCGCAAAAAACGTAGGGCGAAAAATAAAAATGTCTAAAAATAAGTCAATTAGGAATTTGTTGCCGTTGAGCGCACTTTTGTAAATTGCAGAGTTTTTTTAGATAAAGCCAGAGAAGAATTGTATTTTTTACAACATTATTACCCAGTAATGGGTAGAAGGCGTGATGATATATATATTTTATTTTACTTTTTGTATCATAAAAAAATTTAAATCAATAAAAATATTCATACTCAAGATAAAACTGTGAGAAATTCTTTGGAGAAATTTCCAGACACATACCTTGTTTCATTTTTTTAAATAGACGGCAGTTAGAGAGTACTAAAACGAGATTTGAAAAACATTCTACTTTACGTCGGACTAGCATTAAGAATTGGTGTTATATGCTTGTGATTGTGAGTAAGTAAATTGGTACTAAAATGATATTAGGTATTATTCTGTTTATAATTATTTTCAATAATTATTATTGCTGTATTAAATGGATATTAGAAGTTAGTTAAAATTAACACATTATAATCAACGATGTTAAAATGTTAATTTACCGTGTAAACTTTTCCACGTGTTAATTATGTTTTTACTGCAATTGTGAAAAGATTATTTCCTTGTTTCTTCTTTAATTTCCTTATTTATTTATCTATGATTCACACTAAATAACACAACAAAGGAAATTAGTAATTACGTAACTTTTTTTCAAAAGAATTAAACTATTATACTCTTAGCCTACTCATGACTCATGTATGTAATTGAAAAAATTCCATAAAAATTACTGGTACTTGCTTTCTATAAATGCAATTATTTTTTATCGCTGTACAGGTACCTACTATTTTCAGTTCAACTTGACTATGACATCATAAATATATGATTTTTCCTGCACAATTCTAAATATTTTTTGTGATTTTAAATAAATAATGGAAAAACATTTAGTTCTTTACATATTTTATTATTTTTCCTACAACTGTGCGATTTCTTTGTTATTACGTAACTATAATTGCCTTGGTTACGTAGATGAATGCAAACCAAGTGCGTTTCTGAAAGCAAAGAAACGCTAGTACGGAAAGTGCTTCATTACGTAACTGTCAAAAGAAAATTATTTTGACAGCGATTTAAATTTCGCGCCGGGCGCGGAATTCATATTTTGGACCCAGACGCTTATGGAAGAAGAAGATACGGTGAACCAGCGCTAGTAAATATGCAGTAGTAGGTATATTTTGACGTTTATAAACATAATCTTAAATAGCAGTATATCTAATCTGTAGACAACTAATAAAAAGAACCGAACAAAGTAAAATATATCGATAAATGGTTTTATTTAAAGAGTAAGTGAAATACATAATATTTATTGTTTGTGTATATTATTAACACAGATGTTACAGTTCCTTATATTGACATAATGTAAAGTGGAAACTTTTGTACTATCTAAAGAAACATTGATTTCTTCCGTACCTGTTCATATTATTAACAGTAATATTATTGAGAACAATTTCGGAGGCTTTAGAAGTACCAGCAGCAGGTTGATTGTTCTTGTCGAAAATAGATGCAACATAGCATGATCCGGAGCTTCAATTATCTTTGGAGGTGTTTATGATAAAGAAGAATCACTCACTGTACTATTCCAATCTAGACTATTTTGAAGAAATTATCTTCAAGTTAGTGAAATATTTTTAAATAACGTAGAACAATATGCAAGCAATCAACAAACAAACCATAGCAACGCCGTAAAACATCGTTCTCGTGCAATATTAGAATTATATAAATTTTGATAATATTTTAGTGATTTACTAAATCGCACAGTTGTAGGAAAAATGTTGTTTAGAACACGTGCCGAAAAAGGTTACGTGCTCGTGCAGATTTCCGCAGTCGGCAAGCCTCATGCGTTAAATTCTGCACTTGCACGTAACCAACCTTTTTCGGCACTTGTTATAAAAATAACTATTTCTCTTAAAATATTTAGGAATGCTTAACAGAACGATACAAGTATTTTTGATATTTATAAAATAATGGGCAGGATTCAGAAATCTTATTAGTTACGCCACTGGCACCTGTAATTAATTTCATCGTAAAGTACTATTGGATTTCTTTCACTTACCGACGTTCACATAACAAAAATGATTTTCTATTTACAGCAAACACGTATGTGATCTCGCAATGTGGGTGGGTGAAAATTATTAATTACAGATCAATCGCAGATTTTTACCCGAAGCAGAAATTAATTTTATTGAATATGAAATCTCTTACGTGCTTCATGATCTTTAGATAAAATGAATGTTTGATTTATGATCGGACATGATAAGCGAGCACGCCTCTATTATCTGCTAGCACGCGCCGCGCTGCATTGTGTAAGGATTATTTATAAACATGCGTCAAGACTTATTGCTAAATTCACGAGAAGGAGACACGAGTAAGAACTGTTATTTATATGGGAAAAGCATTTTTCTCGTTTAAAATACGAATAATTTATGTATGAGAAAGATTCTTATAAATTTCTTTTATTACTGAATGTACCTACACGATCAGACTAGTGTTTAATGGTTTATGGAAATTTTGCTCACATAAATTTCAATGGAGAGTTGTAGCACTATGGTTGTACTCTTGTTTTGTAAGTATTTGTACCAAATTTCATTGTTAATGCTGCAAAAGTATGCTTGGGGAAATTTCATTATACCTAATCAAGGTTTTGAAAATTGAGTGAACATGAAAAGTTACTTAATACTAACTGGCTACTGGCTCAAAAATTGTTGTATAATAATTTGCACGATTGAAAACAAAATAATTTTTTTCTATCTTAATTGGCATTGCAAAATATATGCTGCTATGTCAAGATTTTTGAAAATTGTTTATTATCGGATATATTCTAGAGCTGTACGGTCTTTTTAGTAGGTATGAACATAGATTTTAATGATAAATAAAAATATCATAATCTTATCAAATATATTACATTGTTGTACGCAGAGCTGGGCAGTAGCTAGCTACTTTTGTAGCTTAGCTACGTTTACCTTAGCTGTAGCTGTAGCTTAGCTAATTTTAAATAATATAGCTGTAGCTTGCAGCGAGCTATGTTTTTTTTTCTATTAGCTTAAAAATATTGTTATAACAACTGGAGCTACTTTTAAAGCTACTTTTTGTAGCTTAAAGTTACTTTTTGTAGCTTAAGGCTACTTTTTGTAGTCCAAAGCTACTTTTTGTATCTTAAAGCTACCACTTTTCATTAAGATATACCTATTAATTTTTGTTTCGTATTTGAATTGTACCTTCTTTATTGTTTTCTATAACTGTAGGATAACAAGTTATTATATAGTGTAAAATCTATTAACATATTTTATTTTTCACTTGTTCTTAACCTATCCTACTTTTGTATTAAATATTAGATGAACTAAACATTGACTGTTTAGGAGTCTTCTGTTAATGTGACTGTTAATTTATTCCGATATAAATAAGAATTATAGCATAACAAATTAACAATACATTTGTCCATTTGCGATTTTTTTTTATTTATTATCAGTCATTATAACAAAAGACTGATCAACTGATCATATGACAATGGCAAATAATTCACAATAATTGAAAAAGAAGCTTTAAAATTGAACAGCTACTTTAATGAAAGCTTTTAGCTTAGCTATATTTTACAAAATGTAGCTTATAGCTGTAGCTCAGCTACTTTTTTTAAAGAATAGCTGTAGCTGTAGCTTAGCTACTTTTTTTGTAGCTTGTCCAACTCTGTTTGTACGATACAACGTTTTTTAGTGGAGTACGGGCTTTTGAAGTAATCAAAATATTTTCGGTGTTTTGTGAGTGTTTTACTGATATATAAATGCGTAGAACGGCTTGGAACTTCTTACCCACGATAATTATATTAACAGCTACGGCATTCGTTTCTGCTACAAATAGTCATTTATCCGATTTATGAAGTGTTTACAATTATAATTTAATTTTTAATATATTAGAAACAACTATCAATGTTTACTTCAAGTAAACAACCCTTAATTTAACGAATTTAAAAAAATACATATATTTTTGTTCTGTTGTCATTCAATCATGTAATTAAAGTTTGAACAATAACTCTAAAAACATTCTGTTTATTGCAAAAAGAAAGGGAGCTTATAATTAAGGTTTACTTCCGTTCCTATATTTTCATTTTGACGACAATTTAAATTGACAAGATGTGTTAATTTTGTAAACAAATTAGGTATTGTTAAAAAGAACTACCTAGCCTATAATTAAATCAAATTTTTATATTATATATAAAAATCAGTAGTTAACCAGTAATTAATAACGGATTATCGAAGTTAATTTTCTTATTAAACATGAGTTTGAGTAAAATTTTATTTGTAATTCACACAATTTTGCAATTTGTTGACTAGCAATTAACACATTAATTTATCAAGCAATTAACGTATGTCAACACAACTTACGAATGGATCTATGAATATAACTGTAAAATTATATCTAGAAATAGAATTAATAGAAACGATATCAAATACTTGTATTCCTATGTATTAATTATAGGTTTACAGCAGAATCCTTATAGAAATAAATTATTACTTGTTACGCCTTATCAACGGCGAACAGTCTACAAACATTCCCGATCGATAATTGAAGAAATTAATTTACGCGGTTCTGTTTCATCTGAAGAGGATATCTTATGATAATCCAAATGATGATTGATTTTATTCCACTTCTATATTCATTTAATCGAAGCTATTTGTACATGTTCATGTTCACATTCTATGATGAAGTCCGTATAACTATGTATTATTCATATTCATGTTTCTACTAAATAAGATTGAATATGCATTGAACTACGTAGTATGAAAATTATGACATTAAATTAACGACATAACTTTGATTTACTATGTAACACTGCTATAATTATTTAATGATAATTCAACGTCACTTTATACATTTGACATCGGATAAACAAAAAAGTATTTACGTTTATTACCTTGGAAACGGCGAATATACATTTCATATCTTTAATAATTCATTTTATTCACAACTCATATATTATAAAGACATAATTACACTGATGTCAGTTGTATTACATGGCTCATAAAACACTAGTGTTTTATATTCCATAAAACACTGTAAACAACTTGTTACTTAGCAAGCATTTCATGATCTACCGTATTTTGAGAAACTAGATATAAGCTGTATTCCATTTGCCACTTGGCTCATTTAAATCAGTTCAGATAAATTAGAAAACATGACAAATTAACTAAATTAAGCAAACTGATGTACTTATTGGCGTAAATTATTTCAAAGTAAATTAGAATCAGTAATTCTAGTACTGGAAATAAAATCAGTTAAGTAATCCAGCGAAATAAATAAGTGATCTAGTTCAGTAAATGTAAGTTAGATCTGATCCAAATGGCAAATGGAATACGCCTATAAATGAATCAACGTTAAACGTTACGACCAATCTTCTTCGATACCTATAATTATGAGTTGTGGATAAAATTTTGTATTACACTTGTGTTTTATTGGTATATAAAACACTTAAGAATATTAAACACTCGACCTTCGGTCTCGTGTTTAAACTTTTCTTCGGTGTTTTATATACCTAATAAAACACTTGTATAATAAATAACTATTATTTGGTAAATTATCACTATTAATATAATGCATTGAATATTACCAATAATTTTTTTGATCTCACGAGTGCTTTTGTTGCTATGGAAATATGCACGAGTCGAAGACGATATTCTCAATAAATCTGTACTTTGAAACAAGAACAACCAATGTCAAAAAGGTTGATTTCGAGCAAACAAGCTCTAAAGATTGTGACAATTTTTCACATAAAAACACTCTTCTCTAACGTCACATAAACATACCAATACAATTTTATAGAATAACCAATGTCGACATTCGTTGTTCTGGCTTTTAAAAATATAAATTGTAAGCATCTATGTGTAGTTTGGTTGCTTTTGCTTCAATTTTTTGTTCCCTTCTAAGTGTACATCGGTGAGGCAGATTTACGATAACATAATATTTGTAAGGTTTTTGGGTGTTTTTACAACAAATAAAGCTCAAATAACAGTACTAAAGTTTCATATAAGCTCATTTTAGGAAAGTCTTGACATTGGTTGTTCTGGTTCCAAGATACAGAAAATCTTATTCGAGGTTTCGTTCATTCAAACTTGGTGAACAAATATATTCGCTTGTAAAGTTGAGTTCTTATACACGGGGCTTATGGCGATCGTCATTCAGAATCGCATATATTAAGTTTGTGTACCTCTAAAAATTTGTAATTTCATTTGAAAAACTTATATGGTGTTCTAGAACTATCCATATATATTGTATCAAAAGGAAAAACTTTTTTATCGTTTAGTAATGGATATATAGCCATGCAAAGTCTTGTTTTAACGAAAAATTAAGAATCCCAATTTATAATGGCAACACCACACGGTGGTACGGTATTTGAAAATTAACTAGACCAACAACCTATTAACAATTCATGATATTCAAATCATAATAGATATAAAACGTTTATTTTATTCTGTATTTTTCTTTCCCTGAGCGTCAGTTTTGCCACTCGACGACTGATGACGCCACCGTCACACTAGAACATGGCCAACTTCATTGAATTGCGCTACGCTTATTATTGCCGTTTCATATGTCGTTAAAATTCATAGTTTCAAATTTACAGAGCGGGCACGTCAACTAGCGCCTCTAACGAGATACATCGTAACTAAATTTGAAAATACTGCCGATTGCATTGCTTGAAAAAATCCTAAAAACAAGCCTAGTCATTGTATATTTATTAACATACGATTTTTACAGTAAAATACTAACCGTTGGCACCAATAATTCAATAATACTTCCTTCTTTTGACCTATAAACACTTCAAAAATTTTAAATGGGTAGACAATATGGCGGCATTATTTACCTGAAGTGATAGATAATGCTACGTTGCCAAATAAAATCCACTTATTCTAGACTAGCTAGCTACTTTAGTAGGAAGCTCAAAATACCAGTCACAATATTTAATAATATTGAATGTATAAATAAAATACCCAGTTCCATTAAATGTATTTTGTTTGATCACATAAACTTCAGTTTTCAAATATTTTAAGGCTATTTTTGTAACTTGACAGCGTTGTCACTTTCCTTTTATAGAAATAAGAAGCACTAGATGGCATTACTTGACGTACCAAAACTGTAAAAAACCCACGACAAATTTTTATATGGCAAAACGATGGAATGAAACGGCCATTATAAGCGTAGTGCAATGAAGTTGGTCTTGACTAGAACTACCTTAAGGATGAAACGACTCGAGCTAAATGACAGACAAACAGTCAAAGAATGACATTTTGTATTTTATTTATTATGGAATATTTATATTTTATTTGTTATGGAATATTTACGTACTGTATTATCAATAAAAATATATATTGTACCTGTATGGTATTTAGAGCTTTTAAATAGAATGTATTTCACATCAATTTATTGCGAGCAAAAGATTGATTGAATACATTTAAAAAAAAATTGCCATTAACTATAAGAATAAGTAATTTCTATTAATGGTAGTAACGAAACAAGTTGTACGAGATAATACTTCTGCCAATTAGAATTACATTTAGAAGATTACGAACTTAATTTATGATAATATGATAATAAACACACGGATAATAAAGTTTTTCTTCAGTTATCGAAGTCAGGTCGAAGCACGAACCACTCTATACACCAGATTTGTTGGCCAATTTGATTTATATCGTATTAATAGGTTACAATTACAATGATTAATACCACAGAGCATGTTCTCGTAGATTAACTATTCACTTGTAATTTATTGAGTGGCTGCAGCGCTAGAAGGTATGCTATGTTGGAGAGATAACGTTAACGTTAGCGTTAGATAGTATAACCACGCTTCTATCTTAGAAATCAATTTATGAGTACGTGTATCTGACCAGTAATGTACTTTTAAGAAATACGTTAATTGTAGGAGTTAAAGATTGACGTTTATCAAGCTGATATATCAGAAGTAGATTGAAATTATAATAAAACGTGCAGTAAGTATAAACTATACGTTGTGTCTTAAGAAAATGTTGGCATAGGGAAAAAAATCTGGTGTGGGCACCACACGACTTTCTTATGCACAGCATATTTAATATTCAGAATATATAATATTATTAAACATGTAATTTAGATTTTCAGTAATTCAGCATTTATCTGTTTGAAACATAAAATATCAAATTTGTTTACGTATAATTTTTTAGTAATGTTGACTACTTTATGTCTAACTTTACTAATGAGGCATATACAGGTGTCCTTTTTTCGAGCCTAACCCTTGGTATCTCAAGAACCGTGAGATACGAGGTCGATTAAATTGAGGCAAAGTTGCCAAATTATTTGACCATTTTAATTATTTGTTTTTCCGAAAAAAGACAGATAACTAGATAAAGCGAAAGTTACAATCTATGTTTTTTGTTTCTATTGCTAATATGATTATTGAAATATATTATTAAATATAAAAATTAGTTTTTCTCAAAATTAGACGCTTATACAGAAAAATTGCAAATAACATTTTATGTTCCAAATATTTTTGCTAAGATCTTTTATTTGGAACTTTTTTTCGTAACTGATTCCATTTTTGAAATAAATGGAATTTATTGTTTTGTGTGTCTAGTAAACTTCCTCTTCTGGTTTTTCAATTTCATTCAAAATCAACTCAGCTCTTCATATTTTCATGAAACTTATAATTACCAAGTTTCGTTAACAAATCTTATCTCGTTCATGAGATATTGCACACTCGGACACACATCCATCCATCCATTCATCCATCCACACAAACACACAGACATCATTGAGAAAATGATCAAAACGGATTCAGTGGACCTCAAAACACGTATTTCCGCGAAAATCTCGTCAACGATTTTTTGCACGATTCCAATACATGCTTGTACAGCTTATAAGAAAGTAATAACATGCAAAATTAGATTTCTACAGATCAAAAGTGTCTGAAAAATAATCATGTTACCATTTCCCGAGTTCGAATCCCACTCAAGCTAAAAATATATGAACTACCATATTGCGGTTTGGTGAGTTTGGACCTTATAATGTAGTTGATATTAAGTTTCTGTTGGACAGTGTAGTATAAATAAATAAATAAATATTGCAAGTGGAAATACTAAAATTGATCACTGTAATGCCAGAAATTAGAAAAATTTATTGAAATAGTTCAAGAAAAACGCCTACCAATTTCTAATATTTATAACAAAAATTACCATCACAGCGATAATTATAATAAGTGGTTATCGTAGATGTCACCATAAATATATACAATCATAGAAAATGCTATTTTCAAAATAGCCTACTAACTATTATTTTAAATGATAACTATGCCATGGAAACAATAGTTGTCACTAGAACTGCCAATTTAGTTATAAGCTGTATTCCATTTGCCTCTTGGTTCACTTAAATTAATTCAGATAAATTCAATACAAGATTAAATAAACTGAATTAAGCAAACTGATGCTCTTATTGGAGTGAATTACTTCAAAGTAAACTAGAATCCGTAATTCTAGGACTAGAAATATAGTCAGCGAAGTAATCCAGCGAAATAAATAAGTGATCTGGTTCAGTAAATGTAAATTAAATCTAATATAAATGGCAAATGCAATGCGCTTATAAATATTATAAATTTGTAGGCTTTTTATTGAAGTATTTCAATAAATTTCTCTTTTTTATGGGGTTGAAATGAAGTAATTTGTTTTGAATAAGATGTATGGCTAGGTCTAATATGGTCATGTGTAATATGGTACTCAGAAATGAACATTCCATAGAAGTAGTTAACTTTGCTTGTACTACGATTATGATACCATTAATTTATATTTTAAAAATAAGGCCCATTTTACCACTCCTTTAACAATTCTAAATTCTTAGCAATTTAAGAACGTGTGACATACGAATATGTGTGTACAATATACTATAATATCTGATAGATATAACAGGAGAAGGAAAATGAATAAAACAAAGAAATAAAAGAAAGAAATCTCTTTTTACCCGAATATCCTTTCGAATTTTCGCGCATACATGAACAACAGTTGACAATATTGCGTTGATTTTTGTTTCAATCTAATTCTTAGGACAAATTACATTGCCCTGCTGTATTCACAATACTTTATTATGAATAACTATAGTTTCATGTTTTCTTCCCCAGTATTCTTTCAAAATGACGTAATAATAATTATTTATTTCATTAGGACTAAAAATACAATATTACGAGACTCGAAAAGGCCACAATCGCAAATCTCATGTGACATTTGCGATGTACCATCTTTAACTAGAACGCATTAAAATTTTCAGACTGATATGTCATTCAGTACTGTTTTGACACCCATCGAAAGCAAGCAACCTTGAAGATTTTTGAAAACATGGAAAAAAGTGAATTTCGCGTCTTGATTAAACATTATTTCTTGCGTGGAAAAAATATTACGCAAACCAAAGCATCGCTTGTTAAACATTATGGGGACTCCTCACCATCGATTGGAACGATTCACAAGTGGTTTACTGATTTTCGTTGTGGTGGTATGACCACAAAGGACGCTGAACGTTCTGTTCGTCCATTGAGAATACAACGTCAGAAATCGTCGATAAAATCCATGATATGATATTGGACGATCGGCGAGTTAAAGTGCACGAGCTGGCTGAGGCTATGAGCATCACAATCAAACGGGTACGGAACATTTATGCATACATTTTTGGATATGAGAAAGCTATCTGCCAGATGGGTGCCGCATTTGCTCTCTGTTGACAACAAGCGCGACCGTGTGATAAGTTCAAAGGAGTGTTTGGCGATGTTAAAGCGCAATAAGAAGGACTTTTTGCGCCAGATTTTGCTTCCTGCGATTTTTATCTATTTCCAAACTTGAAGAAATAGCTCGGCGGAAAGAGATTTGGCTCCAACGATGAGATAGATCATCGCTGAGACAAACGCCTATTTTGAAGGATTGCCAAAATCGTATTATTTGGAAGGGATCGAAAAAATAGAAAAATGTTGGACGAAGTGTATCGAGCTGCAAAGAGATTATGTTGAGAAATAAAATATGTTTTGACCAAATAAATCATTTCTTGTTTCATTTTTTAGGGACTTTTCACCCTGCCCTCGTACCTACAGATCCAACAGAAAAAGTATCACTTTAGCTCCTTATAAAATAATATACTATTAATATGCATAGCTATAAGATGACAATTTTAATTTTTCATCTATCTCGTGACAGGAACTTACTATATTAATAACTTGGACTCATTGTATGCAGTTTTTAATTATGAACATTTTTTGCATACACGCTTTTATTCTAAAATTAAGAGGACCGAAATTACCGCCACATGAAAATTGTACCATTGTATTCCTATGATCCATAAGAATTAGACACCCGGTATAGCTTCTAAAGAGCTTAAAATTTCATTATTGAAGAAGTGTTTACATTACTTAATTCAATAAAATTAGTCTTTAATTAAATCTCCTTAAAAAATTACATCAAGCTTCAGGTTTCAGTTCAGTGCAAGTTGGAAGTATTTCTCGTCCACGGGAGTACAATAACATGATTGTTCTTGTAGCACGTTGTCTGTGCTCGTCCCTCGCGTCGCACCCTTTGACCCGTGGCCCAGGCCCGTGCATGATTAATTAACGCGAGCGCTGCTGCCATCTATCAAGTGTGAACATGCAAATATACCACCGCGAGAAGCATCTGTTGTTCGTGACGATCACCGCTGTGCAAGTAATATCATTTCCGGCCCAGGCTATGCGCGAGGTGCGAGGTGCGTTGTTCTACCTGACCCGAGTGCGTGTTCATAAACATTTCGGAAAGGAAGACATCAATAGGAAATTATTTGAAGATTTCATGTAACTGTCTTATGTTTATTTAATTAAATTAACGGATATGTTAAAATAGATCAGTGAAAACCCATCAGACTGAAAATAACAACTTAAATTTTAAATGGAGTAACTTGAACTCTAGAAACAGTCATTGAACATTTATTCATTTAAAACAAATTTAATAAATGATTTTTAAAATTACAATATACTTTTGAATTGTATAATAAATTAAATATAAATATATCATCACGCCTTCTACCCGTTATTGGTTGTGGCACTCTGCCGTAGCAGATTTCGGTAAGTAATATATTTTGCGCGTGAAATGCGGTTACCAGCCGTTAAATCACGGGTCCCCAAGGATGTTAGTGGACGAAGAGCCACAGGAATAGTTTTAATGTGATGAAAATTGTTTGTCGGCTGTGGGAGTCGTACCAGGATTCTCAAATCGACAGGCCGACTCGATACCACTCAACTACCTACCCCAAAAATAATATAACAAGTAAAACTGGAATATCGCCACGATTTAAACCTGCAGCCTATGAATTCCGATCATATGCTTTAACTATCTAAACTAGGGTGGCCTTGAGATTCTAATCTGCTTTTATTTCAATTTTTCTCTCTATGTTTTTATTGCTAATGCTAATGTCGATTTAGTTGACGAATACTAAATTAGAGCACTAAAAGTTAAGGAATTTTAATTTCCCAATACACCATTCAAAATAAATTGTAAATACATAAGCCCTAATGTATCTTTTTTGAACTAGTAATGGACAATAGCGCTGCAAAACAGACTCATCTAGTACTACAAATTTAATTGATTAAAAGCTTTGCCAGTTGAATACTTTTTGTTAGATTTTGTCTGTCTTATAATCCAATAACATATATATATATATATATATATATATATATATATATATATATATATATATATATATATATATATATATATTTTATTCTCTACAACTTTTATTTGAAGTATTTTCCTGTAAAATTAATTGGGAAGCAATGCGCATCAAAAAACTGATATCACATGTTATATGCCTATGTTCGGGTTTTGGATGAACACACTGTATATATCATAGGGATTTTAATTTCTAACGTTGGTATTAATCGGAACCACGGAGTATTTTGTGTTGATACTTATAATTTCTGACAGCCACATGATGATAGATATATATATATATATATATATATATATATATATATATATATATATATATATATATATATATATATATATATATATATATATCATAGGGATTTTAATTTCTAACGTTGGTATTAATCGGAACCACGGAGTATTTTGTGTTGGTACTTATAATTTCTGACAGCCACATGTTTGGTTTTCTTTGTTAAACTCAAATATTTTTGTTATTGCTTAATCTTGACATATTACAAATTGACGGAATTTTTAATAACTTTCAAGCAATTGGTAATATTTTAAAAATAAATCATATAAATTTCAACAAAAGCTGAAATAAATATTTTTACATTAAAAATTATTATGAATGTGTAAATGACAATATTGTTGTCCTAATTATCGGTAATGTACATCTGCAGCTGAATTTTGTTCAATAATTGGCAGATCCTACTCGTATTTACATTTTATTATAATAATATACAGTGCACATAAAATGTAAAACTTTTCAAACTTCGAAACTAATCAACAAAATATGCTAAGCGACTGACGCCATGACACTTCGCAACAGACTTGTACTAGTCGCCAGCATACGCGACTCCCTAAGCGACCAGTCGCCAACAATGACGTCAAGACTGTACTTTTTAACTATACCAACAGATGGCGCCAGTATCAAAGTCGCCAACTATGACGTAAAACGGTCGCTAAATCTAGTCGCCAACGAATTATGTGCAAAATAAAATAAATAAAAAAACTAAAATAAATCATTCCTTTGATACAAGCTCATAATGCCACTTGTAATCTTTCGTTCACATAATAATCATTCAATCATTAAAATTGCCTTTCTATCTCTTTCACCACTATTATCTTCGAAAACCTTGATTTGATGACTAATAAGAACATTTCGCAAACTATAGATAATTCGTAAAATAGTGTGATGATTTTGGGTTGCATAGACATAGCAAAAACTGAAAAATGTCTATAACCTCTGTTTGAACGCTTATTATTTCAAAATGTATTGTAATAATTACGTATTAAGTATGTTAATGCATCTGAAATAATGGATATTTTGCAATCACAAATCTAGTTTCTATATTAATTCGCACTAGGTAGCAACACAGTTAGCTAGGAATCATACGTATATGTGATATCATAATTGATTAATAAATATGAATATACGATATCATTAATAGCTATAGTCTTTTTATTTTTAGCACAGAATGAATTCGTTCAGTTTGTAAATTTAAATGTAAAGAGAATAAATAACGTTTTGCATCATTTGTAGAATGATAGTCGAAGATTGTCATAGTTTTTATTAGTTTTATTATCCGCGGTAAAAGGTAACATTAACATTAAAAATCAATTTACATGTAAATTAAACTGCACTTCTATTAATTTAAATAAATTACACAGAAACAAACGTCTGCTTTTAAAGTAACACAGCGAACTTTATACAGCAGTCCGCCTTTATTAAATATCCCCATTAATAGATAAATTAGCAAATGAAAATACTAACTGCAATGACGTTCAAAGTGAATCATGCTAAGTGCTTACAAAGAGCTCTTTATAAGCCAAGCAGACGTTCCAGAACCGTACTCAGAACAACAAGCCCCTTGTTCACTAACTTTTATCTCAGAATCATCGAAAAAAATCTTACTTAGAAATTACTCTTTCAATTACCCCTTGAGGAAAATAATTCAACGCTGTCTATGAACTGCGTGTTGAGTAAATTGTGCGTGTAAAGATGGGATTTGAACCCGGGACTGTGGGCGCGAAAACATTTGGGTTTGCCGCTCACCCATACATAAGAGACACGCAAACTCTTCAATGTCTATTATTGTAATATACTATCAAATATAGTGGGTTATTCGTATGTTAATGAGCAAATTAAATCAAAACTATGAACAGATTTATAATGGAGAGAGCTTTAGCTAGTGTACACTTTATTTCAAAATAATTGTTACTAAAAAGTAAAACAAATTTCTGATTTTTTAACTTATAAGCTATAATATTTTTACTAAAAATAACATAAAAGTGTTTTCGTACAACTGTGCGATTTATTTGTTATTACGTAACTATTATTGCCTTGGTTACGTATGGAAAGTAGACAAATGCAGACCAAGTGCGTTTCTGTAAGCAAAGACACACTAGTGTGGAAAGTATTTCATTGCGCAACTGTAAAAAAAAGTTGTATTGAGAGCGATTTAAATTTTGCGCCGAGCGCGGAATTCATATTTTGAATACAAACGCTTATGGAAGAAGAAGATGCAGTGAGCCAGCGCTAGTTATGCAGTAGTATATTTTGACGTTTATAAACATAACCTTAATCTGTACACAATTAATAAAAATAACCGAATGAAGTAAAATATATCGTTAACAGGTTTTATTTTAAGAGTAAGAGAAATACATAATATTTATTGTTTGTGTACATTATTAACACAGTTGTTACAGTTGCTTATATTGACATAATGTGAAGTGGAAACTTGTGTACTGTCTAAAGAAACATTAATATCTTCCGTTCCTGTTCATATTATTAACAGTAATAGTATTGACAACAATTTTGGAGGCTTTAGAAGTACCAGCAGCAGGTTGATTGTAAAATAAATAAATAAATATATCATCACGCCTTCTACCCATTACTGGGCGTGGCACTCTGCCGAAGCAGATCTCGGTAAGTGATATATTTTGCGCGTGAAGTGCGGTTACCAGTCGTCAAATAGATCCAACGTAGCATGATCTGGGGCTTCAATAATCTTTGGAGGTGTTTATAATAAAGAAGAATCACTCACTGTAGTATTCCAATCTAGACGATTTTGAAGAAATTATCTTGAAATTAGTGAAATACTTTTAAATAACGTAGAACAATGTGCAAGCAATCAACAAACAAACCATAGCAATGCCGTAAAACATCGTTCTCGTGTAATATCATTAAGATTTTATAAATTTTGACAATATTTTAGTGATTTTCTAAATCGCACAGTTGTAGGGAAAATGTTGTGCCGAAAAAGGTTACGTGCGCGTGCAGATTTCCGCACTCGGCAAGCCTCGTGCGTTAAATTCTGCACTTGCACGTTACAAGCCTTTTTCGGCACTTGTTATAAAAATAACTATTTTCCTGAAAGTGTATTTGTTTTATTGATTAAAATTAGAAATACGTCATTGCATTTGTTTGTAGTACAGTTTATTTATATCATTTATATTTTCAGTATATCTCAAGAAAACAACAATAACAACAAGAACTTTGAACTTTTGAAAACTGATACTTTTATTTTTGAATATCTGATGATTAATATAACGCCTATATTTTTCTTGTGGAGTGTCCAATTTCGGGTATCAACACACAAGAAGTCGGAGCTCTAGTGTTCGTGATACAAAAACAAAATAATAAATAACTATCACATGACGTCTAAATGTTTGAGTTAATATCTAATTAATAATCGTGTTTCACAGATAGGTGTGCGATTATAATTGTTTTACAGCACGAAATATTAAATCATTCATAATGAAAGCGCATGCGCAACCCAACCGCCAAATAAAGATATTAAAATGCTGAACACGTCTTCAGACCCACGTCTTAGGGCGTGTTGGTTTTAAATTTTCACGTGTAGCAACACTAGACGTAATTCGGCAGGAGGTGACTTCTGTTTCTGTCAGTTTGCGGTTAGCAAATATTTGGAATTGTAATGTAAAGAGAAATGACCACAAATGGGGTCATACCTAAGAAGTTGGTGACTTTTTAAGAAATTAAAAATTTGCTCGTTCTAAGAAAATGAAACAAAAACTAACAGAAATTGTAACAATCTCTGTTATAGGATTTCTACTAAAATTTGGCGATTGAAATGAACTTCATTTATATGTTCACACATTTGAAATGTCAAATGCCGATCTAATTTTAATATATTATCTACATGGCCTCTTGATATTTTGTAGATATTATTTTACGAACAAACATGCTTAAAACTTTATACCTACATTTTAGTATAACAAATATTTTAAACATATTTGTTTTACAAGAAGTTGAAATGGTTTGGACATGTGGTAGGTACTTACATGTGTTGACTGAAAGATTAATGAAATTGAAAGCGAACCATAGTGGGAAAAACAAGAATGGACAGGGTAAAAAATAAGGATGTGAGAGACCAATGCCCAATCATGGACATCGTAAAATTCACAAAGAAAAGAAGAAAAGAATGGAATATAGATAGAACAAAGGAAGACAGACTAATAAAAATTAGCAGAGATAACAAACCATCTACCAAACGACCCCCAGGACGCCCCCCAAAACGATGGAAGAAAACTGGGTAACCACATCTGAGGACACTCCATGAGCATGTGAAAAGGAACAGGCGATAGCCTAATAAAAGAGAAGAAGAAGAAGAAGAGAGCGAGAGATTGCGTGGACGACTTAAAAATAAAAGGGATGAATATGAGTCATGATTTATTGCATAAAGTTTATAAAATAAATAAATAAATATATCATCATGCCTTTAACCCATTACTGGGTATGGCACTCTGCCTAAACAGATCTCGGTAAGTGATATATTTATGCGTGTGAAGTGCGGTTACCAGCCGTCAAATCACGGCCTCCGAAGATATTAGTGGTGGGGGAGCCACAGGGGTATTTTAATTTGGTGAAAATGTTTTGTCGGCTGCAGGGATCGAACCAGGATTCTTAGGATCTACAGGCCGACTTGATACCACTGAGCCTTTACTCCATAAAGTTTGATCGTAATAAATATTGCTTTTTCCGAACTAAAATATGTAGAAACAAATTAAATATAATGTAATAATTTTTGTTTTATGTTTGTTAATAAATATTTTTATATTCTATCCTTAACGATTGATTAGATGAAAAAATGGTATATTCACACGTAATTACAAAAAAAAATTGGAAAATTAATATTAATTTTGTTTATAATAGCGACTATTGTATAATTGTATCGAGTTTGTAGTTGTTGTACTGCAAAGAATGTAGAGGCTGACTTAGCGAAATCTTGCTGAACTATTCCAGAACTTTTATTCAAACCCGCTAGTAACATTAACCAAAACAGAAATGACATTTGAATTCTATTCTTAATACTGTTGTCATAATCTCTGCATCTGTCAATATTATTTCCAATAATATATCAACGTTGATCATATTTTAATCAGGCTATATCTTTTTCATAAAATTATATTTAGAAATATTGAGTAAGTACAAATAGAATTAAAAAAAAAATAATAATAATGTCATCGGCCTAGTAAAGATCCTTCACGAACCACGTTTAGCTCGCGAGCCGCCAGTTTGCGACTCCTGGTATAAACGAAATATGGGGTAGGTGACTTAGTAGTATCGAGTAGACCTATGGATTTCAGAGCCCCGGTTCGATTCTCAGAAGCGACAAACAATTTATATCAAATAAAAATTATCCCTGTGGCTCTCCCTTCACTAACATCTTTGGGGGCCATGATTTGACGGTTAGTAACTGAACTTAACTTAACTTAAAATATATTACTTACCTAGATCAGCAGGTATGGTGGTCGAGCATGTTAATGCACATCTCTTAACATACTGTGACGTCACCCGAACCAAGGTTCGTCAGTTCGAATCCGCCTGTCGACAAAGTATGATTTGTCGTTAAATAAAAAATACAGTTACTTGTATTAATAATACTCGCGCGCTATAAGCTAGTCACTTATACATATGCCTTAAAAAGTAACATCGATTACGGAAACCGGTGGTACGACAGCGTAAAAATTGCGGCTCGGTGTGCCCGGTAGGCCCAGGCCCGATTCGGGCTGTAGCGCCATTGAAGAAGAAGATCTGCTTTGACAGAAATCCACGTCCACCAATGAGTCAAAAACGTAATAATATATTTTATTTTTTATTTTTATGACATGTTCCAAGTTGGAGGAATAAACAATTTTTATGAAAAGAATTATAAATGTGAATGAAGTGAAAGTAGTACTTAATTTGCAAAATAAGTCTATAATGATCAAATGTTCAAGATATGCTTCATAAGTTCGTGCTATCTCATGATTGGAATATACCATGATATTATATTTATTCTTAGATCAAACAAATGTCAATTTTAAATTATCTAGCACACAATCCGGAAATGACATAATGAATCTAAATATATGACACTACCAGAATCGAAGATTCCCGCTGTCAAAATGTATTAATAGGAGTAATTTGTTAATTATCAACTAAGAACAAGAAGGAGAGCAAAGAAGGCTACGACAGCATCAAAACAAATGAGGACTTTAATAATCTCTGACATAAATTTCGCAATTACGATTAACAAATTTTTGTAGCAAACTCAACAGAGATTTGTTATAGATAATTAATTTTTGGGAATTAATCATATTTTGTAATGACGCCAAATTAAAATTTAATGATTAAAAAATAGAAATTTATAGTAGCCGCAGTTTAATGATGTTATTATTCATGAGATATTGAACATTTTTAATATAATTAATATTTCGTTGTATAAACTGGCATATTGACAAGCATGTTATGAAATGTGGATGCTGTGGACAAAAAATAAATTGAACTTTTAATTTATATCCGATAACATAATTTATCTACGCCACTTCGCCCGATTGTATTTAATAAACATGTTACATTAATTCTGTATCTGTATCTGGCTTGAAACGTTTCAATCTCATAAATACTTACCCAAGCTCTCAGATTCTAACTGGAACGTCCATTAAAATTCAAATTAATCTCAATTTTCTTTACGAGATTCAAATTAGAAGCAATTAAAAACCCACCAAGCAAAAAGCTAAAACTTGGGAACTCAGCAATCCTACTATATTTGTATAAATAGTTTATCATCTATTCATTCTTTGAAATTATCACCATGGAAGACGAGATATAGAAACAAACAAAAGAGAAATATATATTAATTATATTTTAAATACCTCGTATATGTACAGATTTTACGATCTCGTAATTAAATTATAATTATTTATCTTTGAAGTAACTGTATTCTGTGTTATGCAAATAACACCTTATCAAAATAAAAATAATTAACTTGTAATAAAACAGGTTAGGTAAGTCAATGTCATTCAGTCGTAATTTAGAAGTGCTCTATGGCTGATCTCATTGGCTTTTTTTATTTATAAAATTAGTGATACACCTTTCTATATCTTAAGGTAAATCATTCGCCTGATGTTGTCATAAATTAAAACCTTTTGCTTTATTATTTACACATAAATTTTGTGTTTTTAAATTTAGTTCAATAATTTCAGTCTTTAATTTCAAAAATATTAACATTAAATATGTTTTTTTAACAATATTATATTGTTTTAAAAAGTAACAACTTCGGATTAAGTTATGCATACGATTCACCTTAACCGTCAGTTAGCTAAGTAATACATAATTCTGTGTATTGTGAAATAATAATTATTGACCAAAGATAGTAATATTAAAAAAAAATTGAAATGTTCAATGATCTTCAGGTACAATTTAACTTTTAGTAGAAATCGGTTAAAGACTGTAGTGTAGTGAAGGAGTATAACGGAGAAAAGAAAAGCGAATGGTCGAGAAACCGAGTAAATCTATCTATTAAACCAAAATATTAAACATTATATAGGGCTGTCACAGGCGGACTTTGGTCTAGGCTAAAGAGGCAATAGCCTAGGGTCCAAAAATTTTAGGCTCCGGATTCAAGTTTTTAGTATAAATAATAGAAATATATATATATATATATATATATATATATATATATATATATATATATATATATATATATATATATATATATATATATATATATATATATATATAGGATAACAAAATCATAATTTTATAATTTCCTGCTTCGCTAATTATTTTAAGCAAGACAGCTTCAAATAAAAGTTTTAGGACATAAAATTCTGCATCTAATCCAATAAACAAAATTAATTTTGCATGCTTCGTAACGACACAAATTAAATCTGAAAATAACAATAATAGCCTCAAAACTCATGAAATTTAAACAAAATTAAACAAATGTTTGACGTTTAATCTGTCAAAATAATTTCTTTATTTATTGTCATTTATTTTGACACATAAAACGTTAAACATTTGTTAATTTTGTTTCAATTTCATGGCTATCGATAATTTCGTTATTTTAAGATCTAATTTATGCTGTTACGAAGCATGTAAAATTATTTTTGTTTATTGGATTAGATGCAGAATTTTGTTTCCTAATGAGCCCGAAATAAATATTTTGCCTCGCACCCGAAATATTTTAATTCCGCTTCTGAGGGCAGTGCTTTCCAATCTACCATATTTTAACAATTAATTTATCCGAAAAAATTGCAAATGAAATTATTTTTCAATAGCCATTATGTTTTCCAGCATCAAGCATGTCGACAAATATAATCCATAATAATTAATAGTGCAATAGCAAACACTACTTAATTTTTCTTTTTTTTGTCCAGTTTTGAGACACGTATCTATTGCTCTTGTATTGCAATATATAGTACTCGTATATTGCGTCATAAGGGAAGATAAGGGCATATTACACCCCGAAGTGCTGCACGAGTGACCATAGGGAGCGAGGGCAGCAAAAGCCGAGGGATGCAATATGCCGTTAGATTCCCGTAGAGCACAAGATATTTTTTCGTATTCATTAAAACCGCATATTAAATAAAAAGAGTTAATTTTATTGTAGAAACAACTTTATTTTAAGAATGTATCTCGTCTTGTTCACAACTGAAACCATGGCAACAAGTATCAAAATTACTAATAAATAAATAATTGCGTGATTCTGACAGTTAATGTTTTATTAAATTTTCATTATGGAAGGACTCCTCCATAATTAAAAGAAGAATATTAATTTGTTAATTAAATTTATCTGCAACTGTAAAATGTTGTTTCTAAATCACCATTCCCACAGATTTCACAGCAGTACGTAACTTTTGGACATATAACCTCAAATTTTAAGAATTAAATTTTCGTTCTAAAAATAACTTGTATTAGCAATTTTATAAATAATTGAAATTACGTTCGTACTTACTTGAAATAAATTACAATTGTCCAATTGTCCAATTGTATTAAAGTTACATTTGTTGTATAAGTTTTTATTTCAAATTCATACGATTAGATGTTCTTTACGTCCCGCGTTTTCTTAGTTACCCGCCGTTGTTAACCGCAAATGAGGTAAACAATCTGTCAATTACGTATCACGGATACGAAAAAATATATTATATATCTCGTGGAATACCGATTGGAAAACTCTGATCTAGGACTTCTATATGAACATTTTAATTACTGACTATGATAATGCAGCGCACTGATTAGTTAAGTTCGTTTTTTTTTATAGACATCGAGCTAAACATCTATACAGTATAATAAGCAAAAAGTTAAATAAATAAGTACGTAGTTAAATCTACATAAAATATTTTTGTAGCATTATATATATAATTGCATGTAATATAGTGTAGATATAGGTAATAATAATTTATGGTAATCTAAAACATATTTTAAAAAGTAGAAGTATTTTTTTGTTTTCTACTGATAAAAACAATAATTAGAATGTGTCAAAAATGAATTATGGTTCTCGTTCTGCGGAAATGAATACCTACTATATTTTTTATTTAAATCACTTAAAGTACTGAAATAAACTTATGTAAAAGTTATTTATATAAATAAATTAGAATTATACAATTCATATCACCAGGAATTAATTATGTTGTGACCGTATTTACCAACGAAAGATAAATTGCTGACATTTTCCAATAAAAAATGATAGTTTTATGAATGTAAATATGGAAAACACAATGAAACCAATGAGATCAACCAACAACCAACCTCTGTGACCTTTCCCTGTAATAATTAATCATATTGCCTGGCATGTGTTAAAAATTTAGATCGAACCCACTTAACAAAGAGCGCTAGGAGCTATATTCGCAACAAAGACACAAATGCCATCACACCAATTAAAAACTACAGCCATAAATTAACTACATAAATGAAATCGCAGCGTTTTTCATAACATTTTCATATTCATCATTCGAAATAGACGTGCAGGCGGCTATAGTATACGTATGTTTGCTGATATTATTACACAAACACACATTAGACGTTCTAAAAATGTTACTGTGCCATACTAGCGATTGAAAAGTTCTCGGCCTTTAGTGGGATAACACCATATAGAATTCTGTAATACGAGTATGATGCAGGCGATAATTTTTAAATCATCTTATTAGTATGATATTTTAAATAATTCCGTTGTAGAAATATAGTGTGTATTGGTAAAAAGCACCAATTCACGACTTGCAGAACAGGTAAAACTCGGGTGTCGAGTGAGAAGGCGGGGTAACTGGTGAAAAAAGGCTGGGGGGCACTTTTTACACTTGAAAAATATGATACTAGTAACACAAAAAATTATGCATACATACATATCTTCACGCTATATCCCAACAAATGGGGTAGCACGAAACCTAAAGTCACTCATAAAACATTCTCTCATGACACTCATAAAAAAATCAGCCCTCGTCAACCACATTCATAGATCTCTCCATATAAACTCATTCATTTATTACACTCGAAATCATTTATCACACAACAAACCTTCAATCACATCATTCATCTTCTTTCTTCAACGTACATAACATATACAAAAAACATATACTCTTAACTTACTCCTAGCTTACTCCTAACAACGAATCTAATAACGAATCTAACAATTAATCTACAAAGATTAGAAAAGATGAAAGCGATAGCCTGCACTTGTATATGAAAGAAAAGTCCACACAATGCAGTAACTGAAAGTGAAACAAAAAGGTATGAAAGGAAGGGAGTGTCGCCCTGCGCTTGTTTTTGAAAGTGAATTTAACACAATTGCAGTTAAACACTCTACGTAAGAACTGGAAACGAATTAAAAGATAAGAAAGGAAAGGAGTGTCGCTCTACGCTTGTTTTTGAAAGTGAATTCCACGCAATTGCAGTTAAACACTCAATGTAAGATCAGAAAACGAGTAAAAAAGATAATAAACGAAGGGAGTGTCGTTCTTGCGCTTGTTTTTTAAAGTGAATTTCACACAATTGCAGGTAAACAACAAATTAATTTGAATTGACTTTTTATTTATACCATGCTGCCATCTCTGATTATTGTGCAGTTTGACTAACCCCTCATCCTTGCCACGGCATGTTCATAATACTTCTAGCACAACAAATCTTATTAGATGTCAGAGCCCTATTCTCAATTAAGATTAGAAAGTGTTTATGCGTGTGTTTTTCAGCTTACTGAAAAGTAAAATATGTGAAGAACAAAAATGATTAAAATTATAATATAAAATTTGTGTCTTTATGGCTCATATTTGTGTGTCAACAATATATTTAAGCGTTTGTCCATTGTTTTTTACAAAAAATATTCAAAATATGCCGAGTTTGGTATCAAAGCTCTCAGAGAGGATATTCTAGTAAAACTGGAAATAATAATATTCAATCGATTATCAAATCTTGTAAAAATATAAAAATGATATTTATTCAAGCGTCAATTGTTTATCAAAAGTTATACCAGAAATACCGATTTTATCTAAACTTGTGGTCAAAAAAGTACTGTGGTCCCCACAAAAGATTATTTTACTATACAAATTATAATAGTTATTTGTGCAACTAGTGATAAAAGTGTCACTTTGTTGCTCGAATTAGAAGCAAATCTATGCGTTAGAACAGTTATGACACTATTCTATTTTGCAAATCCAAAGTATCATAGTTTCGCAAAGATTTCGCAAATCCAGCGCAAAGTGACGTATTTGTCACAATTCTGCGTTTTGGACGCGTTTCAAAGCGTTTCTTGATGCAAAGGACACATTTTAGGAAAGGTCCGCAAAGACAAAAGGAGATGAATTTTTCATTTTTCCAAAAGCCAATTCGAATGCTAAGCATTCATCTGCGATTTGGACCAAACCAAACTTTACTCACGAATTTTAATAATAAATAAAGCTCTTAGGCTTCTTCGCCTAACTGACGAGACCCGAACGTCGAAAGCATACCAAACTGGGAAACAAGTACCTGTCTAAAGTAAGATGAGAAAATCTGAAGTATCATAGTTTCAGGGCATTTCCCTGACTGAAGAGGCGAACTAAACCGAAACAGTAGCAAAATTGTCTACTCTACAAGAATGTTATTGAGCATTCGTTATCTTTTGTGTCAAGAAACGCTTTGAAACGCGTCCAAAACGCAGAATTGTAACAAAGTCATCACTTTGCGCTGGATTTGCGAAATCTTTGGGAAACTATGATACTTTGATTTTCCCATCTTACATTAGACAGGTACTTGTTTCCCAGTTTGGTATGCTTTCGACCTTCGGGTCTCATCAGTTAGGCGAAGAAGCCTAAGAGCTTTATTTATTATTAGTTATGACACTAGTTGCATACATTATTTTTCTACTATCGAGCTTTACACAACTAGTAATTGAATTTTAACCGTCAAAGACATTTATTTTGTACATCATCTTAGGTTGAGTAGTTAACTCATTTTCATTCCAATACTTGATTTACTTATTTGGATCCGCTTGAAGTAATTCACCTAATTAAGTGCATCAGTTTGCTTACTTATTTTATTTAGTCATGTTGTCTAATTTATGTGATCTGATTTAATAAGTAAACCAAGTGGCAAATGGAATATAGTTATTAATAGCACTCATTTATAATTATTAGATAATGGAATGTGAAAACTGGGATGCTTTAAAGTTTGGAACAAATTTTAATCCTCATGCTTTCACCTTAATACTTTTTGGTTATTCATCTTGAATTTGAAGTTAATACATACCGATAGGTATTAAATGGTATTACGAGGACAGGGTGAAAAGTCCCAGAAAAATAAAACAAGAAATGATTTATTTGGTCAAAACATATTTTATTTCTCAACATAATCTCCTTGTAGCTCGATACACTTCGTCCAACGTTTTTCTAATTTTTCGATCCCTTCCAAATAATACGATTTTGGCAATCCTTCAAAATAGGCGTTTGTCTCAACGATGACCTCATCGTTGGAGCCAAATCTCTTTCCGCCGAGCCATTTCTTCAAGTTTGGAAATAGATAAAAATCGCGGGGGCCAAATGTGGAGAATATGGTGGATGACGAACCAATTCGTAGCGCAATTCATGCAATTTTGCCATTGCGACTGAGGACCTGTGCGCCGGTGCGTTGTCCAAATGCGGCACTCATCTGGCAGAGAGCTTTCTCATATTCAAAAATATATGCAAAATGTTCCGTACCCGTTCTGTTGAGATGCTCATAACCTCAGCACTCTCGTGCACTTTAACTCGCCGATCGTCCAATATCATACCATGGATTTTATCAACGATTTCTGGCGTTGTAACCTCAATTGGACGACCAGAAGGTTCGACGTCCTTTGTGGTCATACTACCACAACGAAAATCAGTAAACCACCTGTGAGTCGTTCCAATCGAAGGTGAGGAGTCCCCATAATGTTTGACAAGCGATGCTTTGGTTTGCGTAATGTTTTTTAATGTTTAATCAAGACGCGAAATTCACTTTTTTCCATGTTTTTAAAAATCTTCAAGGTTGCTTGCTTTCGATAGGTGTCAAAACAGAACAGAATGACATATCAGTCTAAAAAAATTAATGCGTTCTAGTTAAAGATGGTACATCACAAATGTCACATGAGATTTGCGATTGTAGCGCCATCTGTTTATTTTTCTTTTCACCCCGCCCTCGTATTAATGTTAATTTATCTACACATGTAGCAATATTGGTATTGTATATATTTTTTTGTTTGACTTGGAAAAGTATTGCATTACAATTGCGTTTAACAATAGTTTCATCTAGTTAGATTAATCTTTAAAAATTAGAAAATGATTGCAGGTTAAGTTATTGAATATTTATCAGAATAAGTCAATTATGATTGATATACTTATTGTTATAGTGTGTGGGAACAATTTTTACACGAACTTTCAAATTTATCGTAATGTGAATTGCCAAGGCTACATAGCTATGCATTTTCATCGTCCCTGACATTTGAGAATAATGATTTAAAAATAAGAACCACATTCATAACTGCATTAGATACCAAAATACAAAAAACACACACAAAAACCATCTGATTTCCAATCAAATGATTTATGAACTGGGATTTTTACGGCAGTATACGCTTGAATTAAATAACAGTGTGCTATGATCGCGCAAATTAACGAGAAAATAATCGACTTCAGACGATTTTTTGTCTCTGCGAACGCCCAGTAGCTTAAGAATTATAACCTGAGCGCTAGGAATTGTTGTTTGGTGCGCGGTGTACTCGGCTAAAGAGAAATATGTTTGGCGTCTCTACAGATACATGTAATTAGTTTTATGCTTTACTGTAATTTTGTAATAAACGTTGCACTTAATTACACAAATGGAATGGACAAGGAATGAGATATTTTATTTCAGGACCGTACTGCGCACGAACATACCATTTAGCAAAAAAATCTACTTTCGCTGCAATAATATTGTGGAAAAAATATTATGTTTAAGTATATCGTCACGTATTAGTAATTTTAAAGATATATCTAATTAATTTTTATTGTATTGGTATTTATTAATAAAACTGAGAATATGTATATCTTTTTTCTTACTCTGCATCACTTAATACACCTTGAAATTATCTAATGCATCTTTTTACTTTCTTATACGCAGTATAAGGAAGTATTGGAATCGTGAAAAAAATCGTTCACGAGATTTTCGCGGAAATACATGTTTTGAGGTCCACTGAATCCGTTTTGATCATTTTCTCAATGATGTCTGTGTGTGTGTGTGTGGATGGATGGATGACTGGATGAATATGTATCCGAGTGTGCAATATCTCATGAACGAGATAAGATAAGTTAACGAACCTTGGTAATTATAAGTTTCATGAAAATACGAGGAGCTGAGTTGATTTTGAATGAAATTGAAAAACCGGAAGAGGAAGTTTACTGGACACACAAAACAATAAATTCCATTTATTTCAAAAATGGAATCAGTTACGAAAAAAAGTTTCAAATTAAAGATGTTGGCAAAAATATTTGGAACATAAAATGTAATTCGCAATTTTTCTGTATATGCGTCTAATTTTGAGAAAAACTATTTTTTATATTTAATAATATATTTCAATAATCATACTAACTATAGAAACACAAAACATAGATTTTAATTTTCCATTTATCTAGTTATGTATGTCTTTTTTCGGAAAAAAAAATACATCATTAAAATGGTCAACCAATTTGGCAAATTTACCTCAATTTATTCGGCTTCCTCACGGTTCTTGAGATACCAAGGGTTAGGCTCGAAAAAAGGACATTCTGTATATGCCTCATCAGTAAAGTTAGACATAAAGTAGATAACATTACTAAAAAAATTATACGTAAACAAATTTGATATTTTATGTTTCAAACAGATAAATGCTGAATTACTGAAAATCTAAATTACATGTTTAATAATATTACATACATACATACATAATCTAATACCTCTTATACCCGAAGGTGTCGAGGCTTAACATGTCTATTGACAAAAGTTAATTCTTATAAATAAAATCCCGCCATTCTTTTCTGTTCCTGGCCATTTTCTTTGCCGAACTCCAGCTTGTGTTCATTTCTCCAAGACTTCTTTCTACTGAGCTATTCCATGTGGGCTTTGGTCTTCCTCTTCTATTCCTCCCAATTGGTCTTGCTTCCCAAATATTTTTTACTTGTTTAGACTCCTCCATTCTTGTCAAATGTCCGAACCACTGTAGTTTCTTTTGTGTCAATATTTCCTTGACTGATCGTACTCCTGCTTGCTTTCTAAGATCTTCGTTTCTTCTTTTATCAATTCGTCGAGCCCCTAAAACGCCCCTGATATACTTCATTTCTGTAGCTTGTACTCTTTTCTGTTGTTTCTCCGTTAAAACCCAGTTTTCGCCGCTGTGGAGCATTATTGGTAGATATATTGTCTTATATACTGACATCTTTGTTTTTATTGAGATATTTTTGTGCTTTATGAATTTACTGTATAATGCTTTGTAGACTCTGTTTAATAATATTATATATTTTAAATATTAAATATGCTGTGTGTAAGAAAGTCCTGTGGTGACCACACCAGATTTTTTATTTTGAATTTACAATTTTATATTTTCAGTCACCTATATATTATTTGGAAAAACAAAAGAGAAAGACAATAAAATCGTTTCTAAAATGGCGTTACTTTGGTAATTTAATTACTTTCGCATCTTATGGTTTTTAAATGCCGGATTCAATAATCTTCTTTAGTTTTAAGATCATCTCTAAAAATCATGGCAACATTTCCTTTCAATATATTTAATCTCTGTCTTAATTTACATCCTAAATACAAAATAGAGATACTGTATAAATAAATATTTTTAGAATTATTTTGCGCATCTTGCTATGAACAATATTACAGTTTATCTCACATTATACGGAAATAATCTATTTCGCGTACTGTTTAAGTGGGCAAAGACTACTTGTTTAACAATTATAGAATATTTCTTTTAGATTCTGAACTAAAACATTCGAAAAAAAATCGTACTCATTCTTTTTTATATAGTTTATTTATTCTGAACTAAAAAAATGTAGAATATAGATCCTAGTGGTAAATTTAGATAGTAACTTGTAGATCTAAGGATCGGTAATAAATATAAATATTAGAAGAAATTCTATTTTATTACCGATCCATAGATTTAAAAGTTAGAATAAAAATTTATTCTGAACTGATGAAAACAACTTCTCTTCTAACAGTGTGTATAATTCTCATTTAACCGCATACTATCACACAATAAACAGCAAATGAACAACGTTCATTACGAAGTATACGCATTTTGTGTGGGTCCCGCGGGTGTCATATTTCCTAGGAAAACTCTAGAGACTTTTCATATTCCTCTGCGACAGATTCCACGCGGACACTCGTGTCATTTATCCACCACACACCGCCGCCCGCGTATCGCATGATGTGCAAGAGATTACGCAAAGTGTATTAAGTCACGTTAGCTAGGTGTGGCATAGTTAGACCTAGTGTTGGGGTAGAGAAATACCACCAAAGAATTTACATTATGAATATTATTCGTTTATGAATTTATATTATTGTGATATATGAATCAGGCACTGTAACAACTGTGAGCGCTGTAATTTGACGGATAGTAAACCTGTAAAAATATGTTAACGGAAATTGCCACTCCAATAACATATTTTTATTTTTTTTTAATTTTGACTCATTTGTATCATGAATATATATTTTTTTCTACGATTATGCGAAAAGTGAGTTGTTATATATTCATTTTCAGTGCAAAGAGTAATTGTTTTTTGGATAATGTGAAATAAAACTTTTTTGGCGTAAACGTAATAAAATAGTTGCTATGAAACAAACACTACTAAGTGACCCACAAAATAAATATTGTTGGAGTTTGAAATATAAAATAAATAAATAAATATATCATCACACCTTTTACCCATTACTCGGTGTGGCACTCTGCAGAAGCAGATCTCGGTATGTGGTATATTTATGTGCATGAAATGCGGTTACCAGTCGTTAAATCACGGCCCCCAAAGATGTTAGTGGTGGGGGAGCCATGTTTGAAATATAATCAGTATAATAAGTATAATTAGTTAAAGCTCAATTGTAGAAAAAATTAGTGAATGCCACTCGTGTTAAAAATAGTCCTGTATTCTTTTCCCTCTTACACTAGTTGCATATATATCTGTTATGTATTTCTTTTTTCTCCATGCTTACGTGAAAATGTTGGCTGATGGTACTGGTAAGATGTTGCCAATCTAAGCGCTTTGGTACGGTAGATGCTGGGTTTGTTTGGAACTCATGATTACGAATAGTTCCCAGCAGCTTTGAACTATAGTGGACCTCAGTATGGCTGTTAACCATGCAGCGAGCAACTTAGGACTGCAGCAACCGTAACCAGGTCACGAGAGACATACGATATGAGTTATTAAATGTAGTGATTGAGTAGAAATATATTCTCACTGTGCTTTCGCTTCTTCTAGATCTAAACCGTGTTTAATTCACTTTAAGCTTGTTTTGGACGGATAATTCTGAGTCCCATTTTGTATAAGTAAAGTTAGTTATGGTAAATATCAACTTCAGCTCTCTAATTCAATATACCCCTCACAATATTTGTTACCATACATTTCCCGTTGTCAAACGTTTCTAAAATTTTTTAGAGAAATCTTTTCTAGGTAAACGGTACGGGTAGCATATTTTTCTATACTTCTAAGAAAATTAGAAACATTAGGCAATTGAAAATGTACAATACTAATGCTGGGTTGCAAGAAAAAAATAAAGATCTCTTTAGTTAAAGAATTGTTTATCTAGCAACAGTATCAATAGCGATTTTCTGAAATTTACTGAACCGTTAGTTGCGAATGAACCGATAAAACTTTCATGTAACCCAGCATAAATATAAAAACTCTTTTTAATTAGATACACAAGGCATTATAACATATAAATATTTATTACTTTATTTTTATTGGTTATTCGAAGAATGTTATAGGTACGTTAGAGCATATGTTACTTACTAAAGTATGCGATTTAATCTACCTAATGTAGTGTTGCAAAAATTATATCAAATTACTTCTGCATTGCAATTTGCAATCATATAAACATAAATTGAATGAAGCTTAATAATCACAAATTGGCAATAATTATTATACTTATTTTCGACACACCCTATATAATATGAAGTGCGTGCATGGTTAGACATTAGAGTTATGGTAATTTGAATTTCTTTGGTTTTAATAATCTACGAGTGAAACATTTGTTAGTTACTTTCATTAAATTACAAGTTATCTAATTAGTGACGTCCTCTGATTACTTAATTACCTAATTTTAAATGAATTGATAAGAAAAATCTGTTAAGTACTTCGCTCTCCCTTTTTTAACATTTCAATTAATGGAATTATGTTGTATAATAAGTTATAAATAACTTTGTAGTAACGTATCAGATTGTGGAAATGAGAACCCTCAGCTTAAATTCCACCAGTGGCGGGGAAACGACGGGGGCCATCACTCCCTTACGTAATTTTTGTTCCGTATTAAAAAATTAATAACTCATATAAACATACAAATTGAATCTTACGTGAATTAATACACGGCACAATAATTAGAATTTTATTGGAAATTGACCCTCTCCAGAATATTACTCTCGATCTGCACTTCTATAGCTGAAATTTGACTTCTCACTGTGATTTAACGACTGGTTATTCCAATCCATCCATAGAAATAAAGTGTCAAATAATGTGCAAATGCAGCGCCGAGTGATTTAAGTACTCGAGTTATCACACTTTCGAGCGAGTTATGTACACTATTTTTCAGACGACCACAAAATATTTATAAAAAAGTTTACAAGAGCAATGTTGTTACACTTTGACAGCTAATACGTTTTTATAGGTAAGCGTTGACGTTTGACGTTTGAGGTTTGGTATTGTGATACCAACTGTACTAACCGTAATGTCAAAATATTAAATAATGCTGAAATATTAGTAAATAAATAAATAAATAAATAAATATATCATCACGCCTTCTACCCATTACTGAGTGTAGCACTCTGCCAAAGCAGATCTCGGTAAGTGATATATTTTGCGCGTGAAGTGCGGTTACCAGTCGTCAAATCACGGCCCACAAAGATGTTAGTGGTGGAGGAGGCACTGGGGTAACTTTTTAACTTATGAAAATTGTTTGTCGCCTGTGGGAATCGAACCAGGGTTCTCAGGATCCACAGGCCGACTTCATACCACTGAGCTAGCCGCCCCATTAGTAAATAAGTAATTATTAATTTAAAAAAATAATATTTATCTGTACTAATGTGTTGAAAAATCTGCAAAAATTCGATTTAAATAATAATACAAATTCTTTTCATTTATTTTATTATTTTCTTTGATCATAACGCCATCTGTTGTCAATCAGTGGAACTTCACCTGATATATTAGAAGTGTCGTTATACTAACATATCGGTGTATGTTATTTTCCACTTTCCGTAGTAGTTTATGATGTTGTTATGGTTACTTTCTTAAGCGGTCGTCTGAAAAATTTATTTATTACGTATGACAGTAGTTCCCAGTTTCCCAGTAAAATTTCGGACCACCACTTTATATTTAACAGCGCAATACCCTAATTAAAATCTTCAAATGTTAACTGATTAGTGAATCGGCATATATACAATCAACCAAGTTGTTATTCAAATAAGGATTAAGTTATTTTTCTTTGCACGAATTTGTTTATATTATTAAAGAGTAATATTAATAAGTCTTATATAAAAGTATATTAGTATAATATACCAATTTTATATAATTTTATTTAAAGTTTTTTCTTGGTTATGTTTTCTTATCTTCAACTAAATTTATAGTCCTAGAAAAAGTATAGTCTGCAACTTATTTGGAATGGCTATTCCAAACTTGTTACCAGAATATACTATTATCTGTTTAAAAGTATGTTAGAATAAGATAAAAAATGAGAAAGTTGACGCTATTACATGACATATTTTATATTAATACCGCAGCCGCGAACCCCAGGTTGGGAAATACTGCCTTATGACATTAACAAAAATGTACGTGTGTATTCTTCCTGCTTCAACCGGTCATAACTTATTGTAGTATAGATAACACTATCTATACGATTTTCTGTAATGTTATATTTTATTTGTATCCTTTTTCTATTAACAAGTTAAAACATGTAAACCAGGGGTCGTAGGTTTAAATGCAGCGAAGGGCCTGTAGGTTATAGTTGTATCAGCGATAAGATGTATAAGTAGACAATATTACTTTTTCTAAATTAAAATACAATCATTTGTATTTTTCTCTTATATTTTTTTGTAAATAAACCTTCTTACATTCTAACCTTAAAGTTTGATTTATAATTAGATGTATTGCAATTTACATAGAAATGGGATATTCTTATTCTGTTACAAAACATCTGGAAAAATAATGTTAATTTTGTTGATAATAGCTACTTTATTCTAAATATTGTATTATTATATCGACTTTGCAGTTTGTACTGCAAAGAATGTAACGGCTGCCTAGCGATATGTTGCTGAATAATTGGAGAATTTTTATTAAAACCCGCTGACATTAACCAGAATCTATTGTTATAACCTCTGCAACTGTCAATATTATTTTAAATAATATATTAACGTTGTTAACATATTTTAATTATGCTATATCTCATTCATAGTATTATATTTATAAAAATCGACTAATTACAAGCGAAATTTTAGAAAATTTGTCTGGCAGGCCCCCAATTTGCGACCCTTGAGGGAAACAGTTATCAATACAACATAAGACAAAACTGTTTCTCAAATGAGTTACACCTAGATTTCTTTATTGTCAAGTTTTTGATAGATTTTATATTGCATTTTTCTTACAAAAACTTATATATATATATCTTAAATAATCTATATTTTCTATTACTTTCATTTATCACAATTTTCTCGAAAACATCAACGAACACGTTTGACACTGATGACGTTTTATGCAATCAATTTTAAATTTAGTGTACTTAGTTCTACTATAGCATAATGAATAAATATGACATGATGATATATTTATTTATTATTATTTTTTATGACTTCGTTCAAACTTATGACTTCTAAATAATAAGCCATCTCCAACATTAGCTAATTATCTTTCTAAATAAAAATAACAACAGCAATAAAATTAATTTTGTTTTTATTTGTTGCAGGACAACGAAATTTTGCTGTTACATAAATTGGTAAGTCTTGAAATCATGTAATAATATTAATTACCCACCTGTAGCAATTGGTAAAAACCTTGTACTGCAATCAAATTTCATTAAAAAATAATAATAATATCCTATCTTGAAAATGATCAGAGCGAAATCGACACATAAGGTAATAAATTTACAATCTGAGCTGAAAACGAACATCAGACTGCAGCTTCCTTATAAGTACATCACTAAAGGTACCGCTCTCCAGCGTTCGTGTTCCGAGCTCACGGTTAATTATTATGTTAATTAATATCCCTGTGTCACTCTGGTACCTTTAAAGATCAATGCAATCAAGCCTCCATACACAAACTGGATTTTCTAATTAAAAATCTTTTTATACTGACACATCGAATTAATTTCGGATATCGATAACCTGTCAGACAACTAGAACTTCGATTTCGATTCCGAAAGGATCAATTTGCTTCGGTTGATTAAATGATAAATAAAACAATTAATATTGATATTGATACGTAGAGAATTATCACTAGCATATGCATACCGTAAAATTTTAAAGTTGTTTTACTAATATTCATGTTTAGTTCATTTAAAATCCAATTAGTGTCAGCAGTATTTCAATATAGAAGAAGTATTGATAATTTTGCTAATATGTGATTGATTATTTTAGCTTTGTGGTGCTAAAGTCCACAATTTTTTTTTCATATTTAATACAAGACATTTAAAATTAAATAATAATAAAAAAAATATATTAACACGCCTTTTAGCCATTACGGAATGAGGCACACTGCCTCGGTAAGTCATATATTTTGCGCGTAAAGTGCTGTTACCAACCGTCAAATCATGGCCTGCAAAGATATTAGTGAAGTAAGAGGCGCGATGGCCGAGCGTGTTAATGTACATCTCTTAACATGCTGACGTCATCCGACCATTGGGTCGTCAGTTCGAATCCGCCTGTCGACAATGTGTGATTTGTCGTTAAATATAAAAATACAGTTACATGTATTATCACGCTCGGGCGCTATGAGCTAGTCACTCATACACCTAAAATAATGTAACATCGACTATGAAAACCAGCAGTACGGCAGTGTAAAAACTGCGGCTCGGTGTGCCTGGTCCCTATATGTTCCACTGAGGAATGATGGGAAACAGTAAGAGCCACAGGGCCAATTTTAATGTGGAGAAAAGTTTGTCTACTACGGGAATCGAACTCGGATTCTTGCATCCATAGGCCGACAAACTTTTACTAAGCTATCTACCCCAATTACTTTTGTTCAAATAAAACTTTATTGATACATTACAAATTGCCGAAATGTCGTTCTTAGTTTATTTATTTATTACAAGAATTTAATCTGAATTATAGTACAGGGTCCGAAATTCTGGACTCACCGAGTCGCAGTTTGGTAGTACATATAGGTTAATAAATATCAAGTCTAGATATCCAGAACAAAACATTAATTATTTTATAAAATTATAAGATGACATATCCAACGAGGTCAAAGGGAATATCTTTCGGCGAAAAGGTGAACTACTACCTGGAGATTTCTCGTAAAATTCATTTGTTCTTAAATAAAAATAAATAAATAAATATATCATCACGCCTTCTACCCTTTACTGGGCGTGGCACTCTGCCGAAGCTGATCTCGGTAAGTGATATATTTTGCGCGTCAAGTGCAGTTACCAGTCGTCAAATCACGGCCTCCAAAGATGTTAGAGGTGGGGGAGCCACAGGGGTAGCTTTTGAAATTATGAAAATTATTTGTCGCCTGTGGGAATCGAACCAGGGTTCTCAGGATCCACAGGCCGACTTCATACCACTGAGCTAGCCATCCCATATAAATATAAAGTTTTGCTTCTCAAAATTATTATTTTTTTAAATCTAATTTTAACTATTCAAATTAATAGTAGTAGTATGTTTTAATAAGCCAAGATAATGTAGGAAAAATAGTAATGGACATAGGATTAAGTTGTAAATCATTTATTGAAGATTTGTTGACAACGTTTCGGCTAAGGTTATAGTCATCTTCAGGTCAAGTGTGTTGCTTCTACGACTCTTCAGGGTAAGGATCGTAATTTAGATTCATGTTTTTTGCTAAGTTTTAGATTCACTAGTTTTTCATTTTTCACGTGCTTACCCTGAACTTCGATTACCAACTTTAAATTATGTTTGTTGTTATTTACATCGACACACTTGACCTGAAGATGGCTATAACCTTAGCCGAAATGTTGTCAACAAATCTTGAATAAATGATTTACAACTTAAGCCTATATCCATTATTATTTTTCCTATTAAAATTAATATTAAATTTACTAGCACAACTAGAATTTTCAATATTGGGAGTTATAATTTATCAAGTAATAACCGCACATTCAGAAAACTAATGTATGGAGGTGTCTACTTTTTTATGGATAAAATTTATTAATATAGTACGTTTATGTCATAAGATACACATAAATTAAAATTTCCACCTTTAAGTTGTTTACAGAGAGCGACAAAACAAAAGAAAGAATTTGACAGATCTGTCAATACAAAAATTAAAATAATTTCTTTCATTTTGCATGACACTCTGTAAATAGCTTAAAGATAGCAATTAATAATTTTGACTCTTTTGATACAGTTTTTAATTATGAACAGATTTTGTTCAAAATTTAATAAAACAGAAATTACAACCAAGAACGTTGAAAGGAGGGGATATGGCATTCAAGTCAAGACTGTGAGGCTCGGCAGATTGACAGAGACAGAAGTATTATTTTCTGTACCGTGCTTAGCCTGCTATTGATTGACATGTGTCATAAAGAGATTTGAAATTTAAATAGACAGAACTGAATCATTCTCTCTAAAAGATTATACATTTTTACAAGGAAACTGAAATTATAAACACTTTGTTACCATTTTATCCACAAAAAAACATGTCCAATTCCATAGAATGCAAAACTTTAAACACAAATGACACTTCGTGGTTATGTTTACATAAAACAACGCTCCCTGGCAACGTCTAAACGTCACCTTTCTTACATAAAAATTCAAAATATTTGAAAGAAGAAGAGATTTGGCTAAGCACGGTGCAGAAAAACTATTGTTGTGTCTTTCCCTTGCCCAAGCCTCACTTCAAACATTGCTACAGTATCGTCATGCCATATCCCCTCCTTTCAACGTCCTTGATTACAACCATATAGGAATTTTATCAGTGTATTTTCTATGATGCATAAAAAAGTAGAGAGTCGGTATACTGAGGCATGTGAATTAATAAAATGGCGTGATGTTTATTTATGTTTTTTTTATAAATGAAGTAAAATTAAAAACAAAACAAAAAATAAAGAGAATACAATCATAGGCAAATAAAGTAAAAAAACTCATGTATAAATCTATTCAAAACAATTTTCGTAGCAATTAACTATTAATTTAGTCATGGCAGTACAAAATACCGGTTAAAAATAGCCAATTACTTCACACGCGTCAACAAAGATAACATGGAATTCTATCAAGCCAGTGTGGCGCGCCGAACGTATTATTAAATCTATTTATTAAAATTTAATAATGCTTATGCGAGCGAACGTGTGAGGTGAAATATATAATCTCATTGTCATTTCTCCTCTGACAGCCAGGTCGTCTCTGGGGCACCGCACCCAAGCACGCCCAGGCGCGCGCTAGCGCATGTGCTCAATTAAATAATGACGCGGTTTCGATCTGATCTAACGCCTGCCCTGTCAGCTAAATTGTTTGTTTATTACTACTTAGAACTATGTGATTTCTAACGGAAACAATTATTTAAATTACTTTGATCAGGGAAAGAATGAATGAAGCCTATTTATTTATTTATCTACAGAAACAGATATATGTCTCTACGATTGATTTTCAACTTTATTATTTCATAACTTTATTTTCTGATGAAAAACAATTTATAATCTTTGTCTTTTAGTATTTTATTACTTTCCTGGAATTGGTGATGTGTTTGTTAACAATTTTGTGGTTCCACCACAATGATTTCCGTTTGAGTCAAAGTTGAACATGAACAAGGATATACTAGTTCTGATAAAGGAAACCGCGTTGTTTCCTATTGCTTCGTTTTATCGGAATTCATTTTACTTATTTTACACAATTTTTGTAACCTTTGTTTTATCATTCGCAGTAATTTTTACAGTTACACTAATTATAATTTTATTATTCACATAAGTAGTAACAATAAAAAAAATTCTGTAGCCTTAAAATGACATATTATTTTTTATCTTCCTTGAAAAACAATAGTTATTTTTATAACAAGCCTTTCCGGCACGTGTTATAAACATTTTTCTTACAACCGTGCGATTTAGAAAATATTATCAAAATTTATAAAATCTTAATGATATTACACGAGAACGATGTTTTACGGCGTTGCTATGGTTTGTTTGTTGATTGCTTGCACGTTGTTCTACGTTATTTAAAAATATTTCACTAATTTCAAGATAATTTCTTCAAAATCGTCTAAATTGGAATACTACACTGAGTGATTCTTCTTTATCATAAACACCTCCAAAGATAATTGAAGCCCCAGATCATGCTATGTTGGATCTATTTTCGACAATGACAATCAACCTGCTACTGGTACTTCTAAAACCTCCGAAATTGTTGTCAATAATATTACTTTTTAATAATATAAACAGGTACGGAAGAAATCAATGTTTCTTTAGTAAGTACAAAAGTTTCCACTTCACATTATGTCAATTTAAGCAACTGTAACAACGTGTTATTAATATACACAAACAATAAATATTATGTATTTCACTTACTCTTAAAATAAAAGCATTTATTGATATATTTTACTTTGTTCGGTTCTTTTTATTAATTGTGTACAGATTAGATATACTACAATTTAAGTTTATGTTTATAAACGTCAAAATATACTACCGCATATTTACTAGCGCTAGCTCACTGCACCTTCTTCTTCCATAAGCGTCTGTGCCCAAAATATGAATTCCGCGTTCGGCGCGAAATTTAAATCGCTCTCAAAACATCTTTTTTTATAGTTGCGTAATGAATTACTTTCCGCACTAGTGTTTCTTTGCTTACAGAAACGCATTTGGTCTGCGTTTGTCTACTTTCCATACGTAACCAAGGTAATAATTGTTATGTAATAACAAAGAAATCGCACAGTGGTACGAAAACACTTTTATGTTATTTTAATTTATTATTAACAAATTCATGTAAATAATTGATTAAATTTAAGTAGCAACAATAATAATAAAGTCAGAAACATACAGCATCATATTATCGATCTGTTTACGATGAGCATCACAGTATTACATCCGTTCATTTGCACGTGCATTTCTTCGAATCATCTAGTCATCCTTCTCACGTATCCCTGTTGCGTAACTAGTGCTATCTTTCTCACACTTAACGGTTAAATAGTCAATTAAACTGGGCGGAATAACCGGAAGTGACGCATTATCTTGGTTCCGACTGACTGTTATGATTCCTAATGGTTCGGATTTTTTCTAGAGATTGCTTTTATAGAAGGATTTATTTTTTGTTTGGGGATTGGCTCCTATTAATCTGACACACTTCTTACGGACAGAATTAATGATAATATACGTAAATTTGAGAACCTTTAAATAATTCGTTAACTGAACTTAAAATATGAAATATTTAAAATCAGCTTTGGTTAAATTTTAATACATTTTATAAAAGGAATTATCATGACTGAAAATTTAAATAATCCATAATTTAATATGTAAATAATAGTCTGTCAATTGAAACATATCAAGCAATCTTATGTTAATTTAAACGAAATTTCTTTAGTTTAAAATATGTTCAATTAGGTATGCCATTTTTTCCACTTCGTCGTAGCAGACCTTGATAAGTGATATATTTTTGCGCGTTGATATCCGTGAAATCTCGATCCCCAAATACATAGTGGAGCCGAAAGCACAGGAGTAATATTTGTGGTGTAAAATCCAGTTGTTTGCTTTGAGTCATGGGCGTCCGCAGGGGGGGCAAGCCGTGGTGCCCCCCCCCCCCACCTGGATATTAACTAGGGTGGTGACCACGACTCTTGAACATAGGACTTTAACATGTAAAATTATAATTTTGTAATTTCCTGCCTCCCTAAATATTTTAAGCAAAAAAGCTTGAAATGAAAGTTTTAGGGCTTAAAATTGCATCTGAACCAATAAACAAAATTAATTTCACATACTTTGTAACGACATAAATTAAATTTGAAAATGACGAAAATTGCCTCAAAATTATCGATAGGCATGTAATTGAAACAAAATTAAACAAATGTTTGACGTTTTATCTGTCAAAATAAATGGAATAATAAATAATAGTTATTTATTATACAAGTGTTTTATTAGGTATATTAAACACGCAAGAAAAGTTTAAACACGAGACCGAAGGTCGAGTGTTTAATATTCTTAAGTGTTTTATATACCAATAAAACACGAGTGTAATACAAAATTTTATCCACAACTCATAATTATAGGCACCGAAGAAGATTGGTCGTAACGTTTAACGTTGATTCAGTTATATATAGTTTCTCAAAATACGGTAGATTGAAGTAGTTGCTAAGTAACAAGTTGTTTACAATGTTTTATAGAATATAAAACCTTACAAGCAGATTCACAAAACGGATTATCGCTAACACCGTTTTTAATATTATCTATAACTCTGTTTCAAATTAAAACAGATTAAAGAAATGAACTAAATTTGATGCTAATTAACTCTCTTTTTAACTCAAGTTAAAATAAACTTGTTTCGTTCATTGAAAAGAGAGTTAAAAACGAGATAAAAAATAGCTCTAATCCGCTTTATGAATCTACCTGTTAGTGTTTTATGAACCATATAATTCAACTGAAATCAGTGTAATAATGTCTTTATTATATATGAGTTGTGGATAAAGAATTTATTTTGCCAGTTTTGACAGATTGAATGTCAAACATTTGTTTAATTTTGTCTCAATTTCATAGCTATCGATAGTTTTGAGACAATTTTAGTAATTTTCAGATCTAATTTGTGCCGTTACAAAGCATGCAAAATTAATTTCGAATTTTATGCCCTAAAACTTTTATTTGAAGCTTTTTTTGTTTTAAATAATTATGAAGCTGGAAATTAAAACAATATGATTTTACATGTTTAAATCCTATGTTCAAGAGTCGCGGTCACCATCCTGTATATGTATAGGTATATATATATTAAATAAAAATTAAATTATAAGTTTAACGATACTAAATTCAAGCTGAAACTTTCCAGCAGTATTCTTATGGCCAGCTAGCGACATGTTCCCTATCGTAACGATTGAGTAATCTAAGTTTATTAAGTATACACAGACACAAAATATTAGAAAATAAAAACTGTAAATCGGAATTTATTGAAGAAATGGTGTCAATTTATGGAAGTGTTATTCGAAGATTGTCTTTCTTCTTCAATTCAAACCCAGACGACAAAGACTAGTAATTTATTTCACATATTTAAATATTTTTTTGTCTATTTATAAATAAATAAATCAGCATGTAAATATTATTGACTATCCTAATTTATTGCGATTGACGTAAAGTGCTTACAATTTTTTAAAAATATTTTAATCTGTTAGTGTCATTATGAATATTTTAAAAGTCGAGAACCGAGTAAATCTTATTAGAATATATTATGGGGAGGCGCAGTACACAACAAATATCTAAGCACTTCGCTAGAAACAGTTGGAAAAATTCAAATATTCATAATGACAATGACAGATGACAATGCAGATTAAATTTGTATTCATATTATGTAAAAAAAATTATAAATTTATGTCTATCTGAGAGTTTTTTGCGAGCTCTTGTGATTATTCCCGGGAATAATCTCTGTAGATGCTTTTTTGTTTGTAACAAATGATAGGTGGTTGTCAAATAATTATTTAAAACTGTCAACACGTTAAGTAAAATGAGTGAAATAAATCAATTGTTACATTTCAGATACAGAAATACATAAAAAAAATTTGGAAACAACTTCCAAGAATACATTAATAAGTAATCAATCGATATGGACCCAGTTCAAAATCTTTTAAGTTGGATGAAACGACCTCAACAACTAAGTGAAAAAATAATCTAATAAAATATAACTCGATAGTTCGATAAATTCGAAAATAATTCTCCAGTATCTTTCTCAAACTTGTTGCCATTTGGTAATAGCCATTCAAGCTCTACGGGCTTTCGTGACTATTGCCTGGCAACAAGTTTTCGAAAGATCTGTCAAATTATTTTCATTTTATTCTCACTCTCTTGTTATATTATTACTGAAAATATTTTGACTTTATTATACGCGGAGCATATTGTATAAAATAATGTATTTTTGTATGTGTGTGAAAATAAATTATACAATTTTAGATTTTGGTAGATGACATGCGATTACTAGGTGTCAAATCATAACACCCACAAATATGCATTTACTTTGATATATCTGTGGCCTGAAAGAGTAAAAAATATTACCTCTTCATGATTTATTAATAAATTCATGGTAAATATGTTTGGCATGCACATAAATACAATTTGTCGTAATGCGTAAAATACGTTTGAGAAAATGAAGCCGCCCTATTCTGTCAGAAAGTAACAAATCTCTCTCGGTAAAAGGTATTCATTTTTCGCGTATAATTTTTGACGTGTGGCGCGGTATATCGTATATATGAACCATTTTCCATATTTACGAAGCGACGTAATGAGTGAAATGTCACCGCAAAAGTGAGAAAATACACAGCAGAGCCTGAATTTACATATGGAAACATGGAGTTCGCATTACCGGGCCATGTAGTCGCGTGTTTCGAATTCTGTCACTTGTAACATATGAGAAACTCCACCGCGGATGCATTAATATTCATAGATTTAGGAAATGGCTTATGGTTATCTCTAATCCCTTCGCTTGATGTATTTGCTTTATCGCGCTGTTTCCTTCCATTTTTTCTGCGAACTTTTTGTTATAATGTATTTGTTAAATAATGTACATTCACTGTTATGACATATTTGTTAAAATACATTTTTAATAACATAGTTATCTTATATAGGGTGATCAAAAGGAATTGTTACAGTTGACAATAAAATTCCAGAGATCTTTTTATACCACAGTTGGTCCAACGTCAGGTAAAGGCGGAAATGATATTTGACATTTCTAATAAATACAAATAGGTTATGTCAGGAGTCTGACAGCTAATAGAATTTTGACTTTTTAAGTAATAGAAATACTTTAGAAATAAATGTAATAATAAATGTACTCAAATTTTAAATGTCACTGTCAACAACAGGAAATGAATTTATGTATCAGGCTTACCAATTTCAAGTAGTTTTTTTTTATTGCCAACTGTAACAATCCCTTTTGATCACTCTGTAGTATATTACATAACAAGCATCGAAAGTGTAAGATAACGTGCGAGTGTACAAATAGAAAAACGAGGCGCGCAGCGCCGAATGAATTAAGTACACGAGCACAGTTATCACACTTTCGAGCGAGTTATGTTCACTATTTTTCAGACGACCACAAAATATTTCTAAAAACAGTTTACAAGAGCAATGTTGTTACACTTTGTCAGCTGATGCGTTTTTGTAGGTAAGCGTTGACGTTTGACTTTTGAGGTTAGATATTGTGATACCAACTGTACTAACCGTAACGTCAAAATATTAAATAATGCTAAAATATTATTAAATAAGTAATAATTAATTTTAAAAAATTAGATATATCTGTGCAAATGTGTTGAAAAATCTGCCAAAACTTCGATTTAAATAATAATACAAATTCTTTTCATTTATTTTATTATTTTCTTTCATCGTAACACCATCTGTTGTCAATCAGTGGAACTTCACCTGATATGTTAGAAGTGTACGTTATACTAACATATCAGTATATGTTATATTCAACTTTCCGTAGTAGTTTATGATATTATGGTTACTTTCATAAGTAGTCGTCTGAAGAAATCATTAAAAAATATTCGTTGATCCAAATTTTGTAGCTATAAAACAAGAACAAAAGAGAAACAAAGTACAAGTAAATGTGCAATGATTTCACTTTAAAATAAATATTGTACGAGTAATTTTAAACTGAATGACATAAAATATTTGATGATTATATTCTCCCATTTGGGAGAATAAGAAAGTAATAAGTTCACTATTTCTTATGTTCGATTTATCAATTGATTGTTAAGTAAACGTTAACTAACAGCAATATAAATATATATATATATATATATATATATATATATATATATATATATATATATATATATATATATATATCATCACGCCTTCTAGCCATTACTGAGTGTGCGCCTATCAGCTATCAAATCACGACCCCCAAAGATGTTAGTGTAGGGGGAGCCACAGGAGTAGTATTAACGTGGTGAAAATGTTTGTCACCTGTGGGAATTGAACCAGGGTTCTTAGGATCCACTGGCCGACACGATACCGCTGTGCCACCTACACCATAAATATAAATGACTTATATGCAAAAGATCAACAGTTGAATATAAAACTGAGCATTAGACACATAATTTCCAGAATTTGATTAACTGCATTTTTCTGTGACGCATTTCGTAAATAAATATGTTATATACGTAGATCAGCCATTACAGATCAACCACGCCTATCAATATGTAAAATGTTTAATTCTATACTTTTTTGTTTGTCTTTCACTTACAATTTTTTTGGTGACTTTACTTTAAAAAGTTGATCTACTTTTTATTACTCAAACTTTACATTATCAAAAAAAAATCTCATTGTTCTAGTTTGTCATGGTGCATTTCGTTAATACAAGCACATAATGAGAATTTGAAATGATGGTAATAAATTTGATTCCGTGCTTTTTCTATGAGAGAATGATTATTGAATAATGTTTATGTTAATTATAAAATATCTGTTAAATTAACCGTATATAATTTATAATTAAATAGGTCTATCGCATGAACATCTTAACTAGTAGCAGTGTATATTATTGTATCAATATTTAGTTACGAATTAATTTGGTTTCGTGAAGAAAACTAATTTAAAATTACAATTTTATTATTGTTGATATATTCCCTTTTTAACTTTAGTATATTTTTTTGTACGTCAAATATGTTTTAAACAATTTAAACTTTAAAAATGTTAGAATATAATTAATTTTAAATATGATGTAATTTATAATCTATAAAGATTAATATTATCATTGTGATAAATTCTTGTGAAATATTAAATGTCAAAATGATTAAACTAACCAACGAATTATATCATCCTTTTAAATTATTACGTTTTGATAACTGTTCGCTTTTTGTACAGCTTCAGAAATTATTTATATTCATATTTTTATATTATTATCTTTATTTACTAAGCTATCAAAATAAATGTTCATACCCAAAACTTTTACTATTTTAAATAAAATATTACTAATAAATATATTTAAATTTTTTGTCGGATATTACCATGATGGGACAGATAACGAATATACACATTTTCCAAATTCGTTGAATTAGCATTAACGTAGGTTTACACTGTATATTAAACATTATCGTAAAGTGAGATATCTTTATATCCAGTTAATGAGAATTATGAATGACTTTGTGTTTCCATATTTGAATAACTCTTGCTTCAGAGATGAGGAACCAAATTTCTACACATTCGTAATAGGTGGTGGTGTGTTGAATCAAGTACTCATTGATTTTACATTAGATGATATGCAGATTTCTCTCTCACTTTTGACGAAGAGGATACAGGGATCTCAGAAGCGTCGGAAATAAAATTTACAAATGGGTAATCTCATAACTAGGTCGTTGTTTTCATTACAATTATTTAATGGAACAAATTATTCTTGAAATTGAGTAAATTAGTTCTGCGTAATTATGATTTGATGCTCTTTTTCTATAATTTAAATCTAATTAATTAATTATTACTTTTGTAAAAAAAATAATAAATATATCATCACGCCTTTTACCCATTAGTGGGTGTGGCACTCTGCCGGAGCAGATCTCGGTAAGTGATATATTTATGCGCGTGAAGTGCGGGTACCAGCCGTCAAATCACGGCCCCTAAAGATGTTACTGGAGGAAGAGTCACAGGGGTAATTTTTTAATGTGGTGAAAATTGTTTGTTGGCTGTGGGAATCGAACCACAGGCCGACTTGATACCACTGAGCCACCAACCCCTATTTCTTTTGTATTTAATGCAATTTCTTTTGTTTTGAGTTTAAGACATTATGTACACATTTTTCACCTTTTATTTGTCAAATTTGATAATCTACTAATTTTGCAGATCTGAATGAAATGCGCACATAAACATTAGATAGTCATACGCATCCTGTTAAAATATGAAACACATTCATAGTCTGTGAACAAATATATTCGCTTGTAAAGTTGATTTCTTATACACGGAGCTTATGGCGATCATCACTCAGAATCACACATGTACCTCTAAAATTTTGCAGTTTCATTTGAAAAACTAGTATGATGTTCTAGAACTATCCATGTATATTGTATCAGAAGGAGAAAGTTTTTTATCGTTTAGTAATGGATATATAGCCATGCAAACCTTATTTTTAACGAAAAATTAAGAATCCCAATTTATAATGGCAACACCACACGGTGGTACGGTATTTGAAAATTCACTAGACCAACAACCTGTTAATAATTCATGATATTCAAATCATAATAGGTATAAAACACTTATTTTATTCAATTTTTATATTTTTTTGAGCGTCAGTTTCGCCACTCGACAACCGATGACGCCAACGTCACATTAAAACTACCTTTAGTAGCTTTTAGAAACGATTGACAGTGGAAATATAATTCAAGAAAATTTAACATACAAATATCAGTAATCAATCTAAACAAAATTGTATTTGTTATTTATTATTCTATCAACAGATACGAGTATAGGCGAGAGTATGGTAATCTCTCATTCTACTGCTTTATCAATAAATATGGCTGTATTCGAGTGATTTGAATTTCTAATGGTTTCCTCTACTATAGTCACAAACTAATAAATTAGTCATTTATATTAAGACTAGACTCAAAAACTTAATTCCTGAGATGATCGAAATTTAAAAAATGCTATTAGTTTTTAAGACATTTAAGTTTTTAATGCCATTAACTCTGACCTCAGAGCATTGCAATCTTTCTTTAACCATCTCTCTCACATATCTAGTCTATTCAAAACTTTTTCTACTTTTCATATCTTGTCTTCGTCTATCAGCTAATTTTGAGGGTATTGTTTTGTTTACCTCATTATATACGAGTACAGAATTAATAACTGTATTTTAAATACATATTTAATATATGTATTATTTTTATCTTACTTGAGTAAAATGGTTTTAAGTACTGCTTTAGTTAGGTTTACACAAATCATTGAAGGAAAAGTCGAGCTGAATAGTATAGATCAGGAAACCATACCAGTAGTATTCAAACCGTTGACTAAGTTTTTTTCTTTTCTTTCTGAACATTTTTAATTATTTACCACAAAAAGTTATTTAAAGACCATTCCTATGTTTTTCTAAATGCTCAAGTAGATTATATATGTGGTTATAATTATATGTGAATTCCACTGTTTGAGATTCATATTTCCTTAAGTCTAATGTCACAAAAATTAAAAAAAAATCATTGTGGCTTAATAAATAACAATTAAGATTTTCTAAAACTGTACATTGTTTTCAGTTAGAAGATATCATAAAATATTGGGAAGGCTCCTATTGGAATTAATTTCCTGTTGTGCAAAGTATCAAATAATAATGAAACTACCCTGACTACAAATTTTATGTACGACACTGGAGCAGGTTCGTCGCTAAACGTTTCTGTTTGACAACTATTACATGCGAATTGCGAACGTATCTGCTAATGATAACAACGATTACCAAGTATAAAAACGCTCGTTTCACATATTACCCTCGCCCGGTGATCGATCGAGAAGTATCGAGGTTTTCATCGCTGCAAATGATCCAAGTTTGCCCTGGAACTCGATTTATAATGCGTCCTCACACCGTCATTATACAATATGCACAATGCCAAATCATGCCTCCAATTTATTTTTAACGAAGAATTCAAATTCCTTGAAGTTTTTAAAGAAATATGTTCTCAGCGTAATAATTACTTTTGTGGATTAAGAAATATTTTTAAAGTAATAAAGCTTGAAATAAATAAGAATAATATTTATTTCTGTACGTTACTTAGATGTTATTGTAAATTACAATATTTTTGTCTAATTTTAGAAACTATAACTCGCAAAGTAAAAGAGATATCAAAATTAACTCTTCACCAGTTAATTTATAATGCTTTAATTTATTATAATTGATTTAAGTTTCTCAATTCATCGTGACGAGATGATAATACATATTTTTGAAGAAAAAAAGCTTCAGATTTTAAATATTTTTTTCGACAACTGCTATGAAAAGTTGATATTTATGCTTTCAGTTGTCATCGTAAAGTTGATTGTTACTGAGTAACGAATAATAAAATACTCTCCTATAGCAACCAGCGGTAAAATACTTTACCGTTCGCTTAGAAAAATATAAATTGTTGCTGAAATCTTAATTTATTGATTTGACGACTAGTAACCGCAATTCACGCGCAAAATATATCACTTACCGAGATCTGCTTCGGCAGAGTGCCACACCCAGTAATGGGTAGAAGGCGTGATGATATATTTTTTTATATATGTTACATGAAGTTTGCTGCTCTATGATTTGAAGTTGAACCTGAACACAGCTGGGCAGCAGTGCCAACTTAATGAGGATGAGGGACGTTAAAATTGAAAGTGCAGTATTGACAGTTTTGTATATTTATTCCGGAACTTGAAATGGTGTTTGATAAATTTGAGGATAAAGTAGAATCTGTAATATTGTCATTAGAATTTTCAGTTAGTACGCCAATACTTTGATTTTTTAGAATATTATACATGAAGTTTGTTTTATGGGATGGCTAGCACAGTGGTATGAAGTCGGCCTGTGGATCCTGAGGTCCCTGGTTCGATTCCCACAGGCGACAAATTTTCATAATTTGAAAAAGCTATCCCTGTGGCTTCTCCACCACTAACATGTTTGGGGGCCGTGATTTGACGATTGGTAACCGCACTTCACGCGCAAAATATATCACTTACCGAGATCTGCTTTAGCAGAGTGCCACATCCAGTAATGGGTAGAAGGCGTGATGATATATTTATTTATTTTATTTAAGTTTGCTGCGCTATGATTTGAAGTTGAACCTGAACTTTACTAATATCAATATCATTCGCTTCGCTCACGCTTCAATTACCGAGCACGTACAATAAAGATTCACTTTATGCTCTTGATACACAAATGATTATTAAAAGAAATGAGTCTTTATTGAACAGTTTTAACAGTTTGTTTTTATATCAAGAAATTTATGAGAAATCTAAATTATAATACGAAATTTCATCTTTGTTGAATTTTAAGTTTTAGCTTGTAAAAGTGTAGTATTTTTAAAATACTGCTCTATTTTTCTTTAATTTTTATTAAAATTTATGGTATTTTTTAAAGAAAACGTTGATGTCACACCCAAAACTAAATAAAATATTTATTTATTTTACTACTGGTAACAATATCTGTGTACATTAAAATATATTTTCCAAAATTTTATATAATCTTACCAGATATTTATTTGTTATTTATTAACTGTTAAATGGCTATTTCTTGAAACACACATTAGGAAAAATAAAATATGATTACAGACTCTTTAGAAAAGATAAGATTTGACGTTTGGTAAAAGTTTACAAGTCGATTTTTAGGTTAGGTCTGTGTAATAAATTTGTGTCGCACGATCAGCATAAATGATAAGCAAAATAAAAATTCACAGAAACTTGATATGATTTATAGAAGATGTAGAAAGAGATAGCGTCGGGCGAAGCCTACACCGCGCTGGTTTTGTTTTATCTTTAGTAGGTAAAGCGTGCGGTCCGTAAACAAAATAGTAAAAATTTCAACATGGTACGTAGGTACCACGCCTGTTACTCACATTATCGTGACATGGTCCCAGTACCTGTGTTGTGTGTATCCAGTACCATAACTATGCATGTATGTTTTTCTCTCTGCGCCATTTTACAGGCACGGCTTCACAATATTTTATTTCCTGATGTGAATACACATATACATAACATTCAGAGCTGGGCAGTAGCTAGCTACTTTTGTAGCTTAGCTACTAGCTTAGCTACATTTACCTTAGCTGTACCTGTAGCGTAGCTAACTGTGAAAAAATATAGCTGTAGCTTGTAGCTAGCTACTTTTTTTTCTATTAGCTTAAAAATAACAACTGAAGCTACTTTTAAAGCTACTTTTTGTAGCTTCAAGCTACTTTTTGTAGCTTCAAGCTACTTTTTGTAGCTTCAAGCTACTTTTTGTAGCTTCAAGCTACTTTTTGTAGCTTCAAGCTACTTTTTGTATCTTCAAGCTACTTTTTGTAGCTTCAAGCTACTTTTTAAGCAGAAGGTTAACAAAGTACGCATGCGTACAAGCTAAACCCACACAAAATAATTATTTGTTGCCGGTTCTAACTGGCTCTAATACGCAAAAATACACAGTAGGTGCCAGATGGTATTTACTATTTTTGATATTTATGTACGTAATAGTAAATTAACAGTCATTATAACAAAATATTGATCATATGACAATGGCAAATTTAATTGTTTCACAATAATTTAAAAAAGTAGCTTTAAAATTTAACAGCTACTTTAATGAAAGCTTTTAGCTGTAGCTTAGCTATATTTTACAAAATATAGCTTATAGCTGTAGCTTAGCTAGTTTTTTAAAGAATAGCTGTAGCTGTAGCTTAGCTACTTTTTTTTAAGTAGCTTGCTCAGCTCTGTTAACATTACGCCATGTTCCATCAAATAGGGGTAGCACGAATCTTTGAAACATTCACGAAACATTAATTCATTCTGCAGTTAATCTTCGCAAATATTGCATATCACTTTCGCTTCATTCACATTCATAAATACTTTCAGAAACTCATATAGTCGTTTGTATGTAAATAGCGTAAAAATTAAATTAACAATACAACTCACTGAAATGTAATAAACAACCAATTCAGGGTAACCAACTTTATTTTGCTGTTAAACGTTTCCAAATTATTTAAGAAAAAAAGCTTGAAATAAAAGATATACAGAACTAAATATTCTATCACCATTGTTTGAAGTATTCTTCTCAAAAATGTTAGGAGGTAGCTGAAAAATCAAGTCTTATCAGCAGTGGCGCACCTAGAACTTTTGCCGCCCAGGGCGGTCTCCAATTTGCCGCCCTTTCTAAGTCAATCAAATGGTAGTTTTTATAAATTAAAAAAATAAATATAAAATAAATATGTCATCACGACTATTATCCATTACTGGGTGTGGCACTCTGCCGAAGCAGATCTCGGTAAGTGATATATTTATGTACGTGAAGTGCGGTTACCAGCCGTCAAATCAGGGCCCCCAAAGATATTAATGGTCAGGGAGCCACATGGATAATTTTAATTTTGTGAAAATTGTTTGTCGGCTTTGGGAACCGAACCAGGGTCCTCAGGATCCACAGGCCAACTCGAAACCACTGAACCATTACCCCATTAAATTAATAAACATAAATGAATTATTGTAATTGAGACAAACTATAGGTGGGGAACTTTTTTACCATTGGATGGCATATTTAAATTAGACAGTAATAAAGGAATTTTTCGAGATAATATTTTCAACCCTACATTGACTTGACGATGAAGAAAAATATTCGAAATCATATGGCAATTCATAATTTGTAGAAATCTAATAGTGAAGAAGTTGTTTTTTACAACTAAAACTAAATATAAAAAATGTATTTGACTCTAAAAATAATTGATAGCTCAAAATATGCGATGACGAAAGTATTAAAATCTCCTGAAAAAGTCTTAGGATCATAATCTCAAAAATAGGCTTTATAGACACAATAATAACTAACTTTACCAAAGTCATCAATGATTGTAGAGCCGACAAATGCATAAAAATGAGTAAAAGGCGTGTATAAATATATATTCAAGTTTGTATTTAAGGTGTAGTGCGGCTCTGTCCGTATTTGTGAATAAATGGTGTACAACTCAAGTGTCAACATTGAAATGTATATGCAGGGCAAAATACAAAAGCACTTTTACAGTAACGCTACATAAATTTCAGCAGCGATTAATTAAAAAAACAAAACCCACAGAACACCACTACCACTAGATCTCGTACAACGGTTCGCACCGTATTACCACGGCGTACAAACTGTGCGATGTGAAAATCCCTTGCCGTGTTTTTGTTACATTTAAAATTTATTTACTTCAAACATATTTATTATCACGGCGAGTCCGTGCGTGTGATTTTTATCAAAACCGCCACATACTTCTATTTCCTTTCGACATTAATTTGCCGGGCTCAATTAGCGTGTTTTTTATGTGTATTTATTTTACAGCGTTCACGTAACTTAATGTTCCGTATCGTTTATAAAAAGCCAGTGACTCGAAAGCACTAATGTTCTACTCAGGATTGCAACCAACAACCAACGCGTGTATCCGCCAGAGAGGGTAACAATTACTGCTCTTTACAATCGTCAAACGACTGAAATTTGAAAGTAATTACGGACATTTTCGTCTCTTAATAAACGTAAATGATGGTTTTGTTAATTGTTCGTAAATTGATGTCTTCCTTTTAAACAAATTTGGAAACAAACGCTGTGAACTACATTCTAACACCTAAACTTCTCTTCCGGTTGTTAGGAATAATTAGAAGCAAAAACAATTCGGTTTATCTTATACTTTGTTTTTTGGTAGCAGTAATATTTGTTTTGATTTTTTTGCCGAAAATGTGTGAAAGATTGTTAGTTCAGGATCTGGTGGCTATCGTAACAGCCAACTGAAAAGAAAAGAAATATAATTCGTGAGAGAAATGACGGATGTTCCAATCGAAAATGTCTCAATTAAGCTAATGATTATTTGGTAATTAAAATATTTTGACATGCACACTACAAGAAAGCGAATGTGTTCTTATTTCTACCAAAATAAATAATACAGCATGCACAAATAAACCGACTGGATAAATCCTCATAGGCTTTCATCGAATGAGGTTGCTTTTTGTTCGTACTTTATTTGGAGTAGATGGTTCAGTGGTATCGAGTCTGTCTGTGGATTTGAGAACCCTGGAGACCTATTATAATTCTTGGCGACTGCTTGGCGACTAGTTTCAGTCGCTAAGTCGATGACGTCACGGTGCAGTCGATATCATAGGGATTTTAATTTCTCACGTTGGTAACTTTAGAACGACGAAGTATTTTGTGTTGGTACTTATAATTTCTAACAGCCACTTGCTAATATTTGTTTTTCTTTGTTAAACTCAAATATTTGTATGTTGTTCCTTAAACTTGGCATATCACAAATTGATGGAATTTTTAGTAATTTGCAAGCAATTAGTAATATTTTAAAAATAAATAATATAAATTTTAACAAAATCTTAAATAAACTTTGTTATATTAAAAATTATTATTAATGTGTAAACAACAATACTGTTATTCTAATTGTCGGTAATTGACATCTGCAGCTGTATTTTGTGCAATAATTATAATTATTAATTTAATAATGTAAATAATAAATATTTTATAATAATATACAGTGCACATAATATATAAATTTTGTCTAACTTCAAAACAAATCAACCAAAAAATACTTAGCGACTGACGCCATGACACTTCATAACAGCCTTGTATAGTCGCCAGCAGTTATACTTAGAAACAAAATATTAACCTTATACTATTTCTTACTCTGCCTAGGTTACTCATTATCATTGATAAAGTTTGATATAATTTTTTAGAAACTTAAATGAAATTGCACTTTATTTCAGATATTTTTCGGGCTTTACTACCCGTCGGTTGCGTTGTATTTGCATTTAACACTTTACAATCAAACACGATAAAATTTAGGACTACACAATAGGATTTTTCTGCTGTCAAACGTAAATATATTTTTTCTTGATGAATGACTCCAATTTATTTTGAATTTTTTACAAGATATTTTGAGTAAATAATTCTTATATAGATTTTATTATGTTTGAGTCAATATATTTTTTATTCCGCTCTAATTTTGTTGTAATTATTTTACTTTACAATATTTGAATAATCGAACGTCGCTCAGGAAATAATGAGTTTATAATGCAAAATAAAAACCAAGAAATAGATCTGTACATAACATAAAATAAAATAAATAACTTTTCTCCCCAATTTTCTTGAATTGAATTTGGTCTCAATCGATTTCTAGAGTCAAATTATATTGTCCTAAAGTACTCACATGTCTACATGTTAAAGAACAAAATTTTCATAAATATTTCGGAGTCTAAGACCTATTTAGATGACTTTCTGAGGTCAGAAAACATTAAAATATCAAGTTTCATCAAAATTGTTATAGTCAATTTCAAGATGAATGACAGACACAGATAGACAGACAGACAGAGTATAGGATTTAAAATATTAGTTAGTAATGCATCAAAATGTTATCTCCGGCAATTTGATAATTGTGAATCGTCAAACCATTTAATAAAAATAGCAGAAGCCTGTAATATATTCATTTTATAAATTTCTTATAAATTTTTCGTTGGACTGTACAGAAAATGGTAAAAATATTTACTGGCAGTAAGCGGGGGGCAATCAGGTGCGTGTTCACAACCATTTTACACTCTCGATAGGTGGCAGATAATTCCGCGTCCCTTGGACCGTGCATTCATGATACGAACTCATAAACACAGCATTGTACATAGGCGAAATGGAGTTACCTATAATTTTCACTATCAGATAAATGCGTGGTTTCCGTTTTTACACATGATTCGAAAAATGCCCAACAATTAATTACATTTTTGAACCGTGTACTAGGTTCATTATTGATGCATCACTGCTCCTTAAATAAAACAAATAAAACGTTACTTTTCTCGACAATCCATTACTTTTCTCAGTTTCCACAGATGAGAACAAAGTTTGGTCAATTACAAATCATTTTTTCGATTTTTTTTTTTGTATGTTTACAAACCTGGTAGTTTTTTCCAAATAAGTTACGAAATGGCAACAGTTTGATATGTAATTTTAGCTTACACCAATTTTGATACTTCTTATATGCTACTTCGTAGAAGCCCTTTGATTTTACCATATCTTTTATGTCAGATGTTTCACTCATTTTTAAGCACAAAACTTTGCGCAACACTGACAATTAATTAGGCGCATTCTGTTACACATCTGTTAATTTTTAACGGAACGTTAAAATTTTTAACTTATTACATAGACGATACTGCACAAAAATGAAAATTTCATTTAATACCTAAATATAATTTTTTTTTAACTAATCGTTGGAAATTGACGTATTATTTACAAAATATGACCCAATGTTTGCTAAATTAAAATAAACCCAATTGTGTTAATAGTAACGACTGATTCTTCATAGCAACACTTGTCTTTTCACAGAAAGGGGTTATTACTATTATTTTATTAAATTATACCCATATGTTAAAGACAAAAATATATAATTCTATTATTATTTAAACTTTCTGAATTGGAAATATCTTGTATGAAACACATGATAAAATGTGTCTTTATATCACACGTCGTGTCGTTCATCTTGATTGCACCTTGATGAACAATCTCACCCCTACTGATGAAAAGCACCACATTTCACAACTAGTTGCATAAATAGCTAATTCTTATGGATTTCTCATTTCACTATAATGTATTCGAAAACTTCTCAGCGACACTACTAAGACATTGAGACGAGACAAGAATAATTTAAGTTTTAAAACTAGAAATGTTTTAAACGAAAGAAGTTGCTTTTTTCGTCAATTCTAATCTTAAGTATTTTGTCCTTTAATATTTAGATTCTATAAACGAAAATTAAATGTTAGTCAATCTTGAAAACACAGTATGGGTACTGTGATTTGACAGCTAGTAGCAGTACTCATAAAATATGTTATCTCCTGTGATCTGTAACTGTATAAGAGTCGTGATGACATGTTTATTTTACTGTATATATTTTCAATATTTTGATTTTTTTCCTGTAAGTAAAGTATCTTTAAGTACCTTTTTGAATATAATATTTATTCGTGTTGGTTTATTGAGTTTAACATTTAAATACAGTGTCTATTCATATTTAAATTCTTGTATTGGTACTGAAATATTGGGTTGTACATTTCCATCAGGTAACAATTTTGTCTATGAGATTAGTAAAACAGATAAATTCTCGTGACAAAGAGTTAATTGTGTCCAAGGTTTGCGCGTATGTAATGCTGTAATGCACCATATGGCTCGATAGTCCGCTCGGAATATCAGAGCTGGAGTCCTATCTCCATTCACCGGATACTTTCACTGCACCGCGCTTAAAAATACACGCAACAATAAAATATTGTCTCCCTTGGGCATTAAACATTCTTGTTTTCGTGTTGTCTCGTTGCTTAGTTCGTTATTTCGTTACGTTTACTTTATTTGTATCCTGTTCCAGTTTCTGCTGTTAACCTTTCTAACATTGTTCTTAACCCCTGTTAACAAGAAGTAAAGTACACTTCTTCTTTTTGTGCGGCAAATTAGTTTGATAATTGCTAGAATGAAAATGCTAATTATATGTTTGGTTTCGTAACTACAAATCGATTCAGATTTGGTGTATGCAAATATATTGAAGGGGATTATTTACATTTCTAAGTACTGTGACACATTAAGATTATAATTGCTTCTACTGAGGAAGTAGTTACATTCGATACACGTATTGATCAGCCGACGACAACACACACGCTACTTCTCATTTAAGGTTTAAATATAGCTACAACCTCCGGGAATTTTCCAATGGAGCTACTTTTATTCCAACTGAAAGTTTCAGGGACGGATTGACTATGGAATGTTCGAAATTTCATAAATGTTTCATATTTGAAAAAAATAGTCGTCTAATTATTAGAGGAAAAAACAGAGTCTAGTTTTAATATGTTTTTTAATTATTTATATTTTATGTCAATAACTATTTGCAACGGATTGAGTTTTCACATACTTTGTATTTATTCGCATTACAATAATTTATTTTTGCTATTATAGATAATATTAACAGACATTATAAATTAAACTGCAACTCATTTTTACTTTCTTATACGTAGTATAAGGAAGTATTGGAATCGTGAAAAAATCGTTGACGAGATTTTCGCGGAAATACATGTTTTGAGGTCCACTGAATCTGTTTTGATCATTTTCTCAATGATGTCTGTGTGTGTGGATGGATGAATGGATGGATGGATGGATGAATGGATGAATGGATGGATGGATGTGTGTCCGGTCGTGCAATATCTCATGAACGAGATAAGATTTGTTAACGAAACTTGGTAATTATAAGTTTCATGAAAATACGAAGAGCTGAGTTGATTTTGAATGAAATTGAAAAACCGGAAGAGGAAGTTTACTGGACACACAAAACAATAAATTTCATTTATTTCAAAAATGGAATCAGTTACGAAAAAAAGTTTCAAATAAAAGATGTTAGCAAAAATATTTGGAACACAAAATGTTATTTGCAATTTTCCTGTATATGCGTCTAATTTTGAGAAAAACTAATTTATATATTTAATAATATTTTTCAATAATCATAGTAGCAATAGAAACAAAAAACAAAAACATGTTTAACATTTATATGTCAAATAATAATTGTCAAACGCAAGGAGCAGTCATAAGTGTTCAATTCAGCGTTTTTAATATGAAATATGCTGTGTATAAGAAAGTCGTGTGGTGCCCACACCAGATTTTTTTAGATACTGTATTTATAATTTTATTATTTTCTGTGAAAGCTGTAGTAAGGTGTAAACCGATCTTTTATTTATGAATTAATTGCACACTGTTTCTTTTTTTATAAATTAGATATGTGAGTGAAATGTTCTGATGAGTAAAAGTAATATTTTGACAAACATGGGCGTCCACAGACATTTTTCCAGGGGGAGCGGGTCGCAAAAAACTCTCGGATATACATAAATTTTAAAAATATTTTTTTACATAACAAAATACAAATACACATAACAAATAGAGAAAAAGGTATTTAAATTTGTCAAATAAATTACTAGTTTTTGTCGTCTGGGTTTGATGGAGAGGAAGGACAATTTTCTAATAACCATTTCTTCAATAAATTCCGATTTAGCAGTTTTACAGTTTTTATTTTCTAATATTTTGTGTCTGTGTATACTTAATAAACTTAGATTACGATAGGAAACATGTCGCTAGCTGGCCATAAGAATACTGCAGAAAATTCAGTTTCAGCTTGAATTTATTATATTTAAACGTAAAATTTAATTTTTATTATATTATATATACATATAAAGGATGGTGACTGCGACTCTCGAACATAGAACTTTCCTGTTTCATAATTATTTAAAAGATAAAAGCTTCAAATAAAAGTTTTAGGGCATAAAATAAGAAATTAATTTTGCATGCTTTGTAACGGCACATATTAGATCTGAAAATGACTAAAATTTTCTCAAAACTATTGGTAGCTATGAAATTGAAACAAAATTAAACATATGTTTGACTTTAAATCTGTCAAAATTGTCAAAATACATTCTTTATGTATTATTTCATTTATTTTGACAGATAAAACGTCAAACATTTATTTAATTTTGTTTCAATTTCATGCCTATCGATAGTTTTGAGGCAATTTTCGTCATTTTCAAAGCTAATTTGTGTCGTTACAAAGTACATAAAATTAGTTTTGTTTATTGGTTCAGGAAATTACAAAATTATAATTTTACATGTTAAAGTCCTATGTTCGAGAGTCGTGGTCATCATCCTAATTAAAACCTACGGGGGGAGGCAGTGCCCTTGCTTGCTCCCCTCTGCGGACGCCCATGTTGACAAATATAATAAAAGTATATGGTAAATTTTTATTATAACCTTGTAAAATAGGACCATTTTACTTTAAATTTCTTCTGGCTGAGTTGCTTTATCAATCCGGTCCTGGAACTTCTACTCATTTATTGCAAATTTTTCTACAACTACTATTTTCTAGTTACCTATTAATAATTTCTCGAACATATCTTTTACATTATTTTCAGTACTCACTGTACTTTTTTTTAAACTAGCTCCCTTGGGATTGGTCTGCTAGCTATAAACTTATTTCGGTGTCTTTCTTTAAGTTCAACGCACCTTGTGTAATGGCTTTGAGAGCTGTCCTCCTATTTTGATATTATCAAAAACGTTCACTGAATTGTCTATCAACTACAAATTTCTTCTGACCAGAATGTTTTTAATGACATAAGTGCCATCAAGAACAACATGACGACAGGTCATAACATGCTTTACAGATCTGCTTTTAAGAATGGAAACGACGCTGAAATTTGAATAATAATAATATTTGTTTTTCGTCGACTACAATGTAAAACAACTAATTTTACATTATTTACTATCCACAGAAAATAATAAATTGCGCATAGCAACGAAACTGCATCAAAATGGCTATGAACTTCACTAATAATACTTTTAGTACACTCCACTAAACGTTAAAAGAGTTATTCTAATCTAGAAAAAAATGGTAAATTATAATGTAGTTAAGTTGTCGACAAAAAAGAATAGTAAATAACTTATATTGAGTTGAATATTTTCAGTACACGTTACAATATACAATTATCTGTGATATTACGGGACCAATATTTTAGACTGTTCAAAATAGTACATACTAGTGTAATAAATAATTCTGTAGTGAGACAGTAACCAGGAAAATATAAAATTTAATACATACATACATACATACATACATACATATCTTCACGCTATATCCCAACAAATGGGGTAGCACGAACCCTAAAATCACTCATAAAACACTCACTCATCACGCTCATCAAACAATCAGTCATCGTCAAACATTTTCATCCAAACACACCACCCTCACTTCAACCACATTCATAGATCACTCCATACAAACTCATTCACTCATCACACTCGAAATCATTATCACACAACAAACCTTCAATCACATCATTCCTTTTCACTTACCATTCATTTTCTTTCTTCAACGTTCATAACGTATGCATAAAAAAAAAGAGTTAAAATACTAGTAATAACATTATTTCACTACAGGTAGTCTTCAACTTAAATTCTTGTATGTATATTAATATTTATGCTTCAGGACTAATAGTGTAACAAAATTTAATAGCCTATGCCTCAGACCAATTTGAATAAAATATGACATAAGAACATTATCCTATTTCTTTTGGTTACCATATCCCAAGAAATCAAAGTTTTATAAATAACATCATATTTTTAAATAAATATCAAGTTATAATTTAATAAATTATGGAAAACAAAATATGATATAGCAACAAAACAAAATAATTCAATGAAACATATAAATTAATCAAATTAAACATAGCACAGCATAACAAAATATGGAAAAACACAGCGAGCGTTACCATTACTAAATCCATGTTCAATATCTGAGTTTGCTCTTGACTCGCTTCGCAAAAGTCGTGCAATGCATGAGATTCTACTTGTTTTTAAAATTAGTAATAATCTTATTGATGATATGTCTTTTGTATATGAATTTTAATGTACATCCATGTAACACACGAAATATTACAATTTTTTGTGCACCAATTCTAGAACTAACAAAAAGTATAACTCTGCAGTAAATTTCTTGTTTCGTTTATTCAGTAATTATTTAATTAATTAGATCTCTCTGATGAATTAAAGTTTTTCAAGAATAAGTTGATTTCTTTAATAAACTTGTAATTAATCATTTCGCTTCTGCATTTATATTGTATCATTAATATTATTTTTATATATAATCTATAGTTACGGTTAATTATTCTGTATATGGGATACTGAATCCTGTAAAATAATAATAATAAATAAAATAAATAAATATAAATAAATATATCATCACGCCTTCTACCCATTACTGGGTGTGGCACTCTGCTGAAGCAGATCTCGGTAAGTGATATATTTTGCGCGTGAAGTGCGGTTACCAGTCGTCAAATCACGGCCCTCAAACATGTTAGTGGTGGAGGAGCCACAGGGATAGCTTTTTCAAATTATGAAAATTTGTCGCCTGTGGGAATCGAACCAGGGACCTCAGGATCCACAGGCCGACTTCATACCACTGAGCTAGCCATCCCATATAATAATAAATAAATAAATAAATATGTATGGTTTTGCAGACGATATAAGAATAAAAATTTCAAATAAACTTTATTAGAAAAACTCGTCAATAATGTATAAAAAAGAAACTGTGTGAAGTTATAAATTATTGAATCTGTAGTTTGGCATTAAACTTAATCCTGAAAGAAATTCGTAAGAAGCTAAATAAGCAGATGAGAAATACTACCGTTTTGAGAGCACTGGTGAAATCGAACGTCCAACAATACGAATGCATGTTTTATTTAATATTCAGTTACTCTTTTTACGCGATTTATTTTTATTGATTGCCCACCTACATGATGTCAAAAAATGTCTGAAAATATTTTACGAGTATGGCTATAGAATTTACAAAGCAAGAGTCATGTAACATAGATTCTACAAGTTTGAGAGACAAATATAGAGTCATGTTCCTTCGCGAGACCCATTAAGCAAATGATATGCATGCATGTTCATATCACATCAGCGTATGTTAAATATACAAGAACATGCTGTTGCTGCTGAACTTTGCATCGCATTGGAATTTTTAATAACTTTATAAATACGTGTTATTGATGAGTCAGGAAATTAATTATTAATTAGGAGGTACCTTTTGCTTCAGATGTTTAGATGATAATACGCATATTCTTATTAATTGCTGTATGTTATTATGCGAATTTAAGCAGGACGTTTAATGTCGTATATCATTTGCTTGATTAATTGTACAAACAATCGATGATTATGATTAGCCAATATGATGATTAAGATCTCTACATAATTTTCAACAGTTCATATTTTATTCATCCTATCCATATTGCAATTTTGTCACGGGAATTTATAATTAGAAGTGCGAAACTGGTACACATTATGTAATCAGTATTAATTAATGTTAAATCATTTCTCATCGGAGATGAATTATGCAGATATGTTCGAGTTGTATTATTGATTTGCAAGATTTGAATAAAATGGTAACGAAAGAGACAAATTCATAGTAAATATAGATATGATTGACAGTTTAATGATGTTCTTGTAAAGACGAATTAGAAAAGCATATAACTGAAAAATTATGAATGTAGATAAAACGAAATGAATATATCTGGTTAATAACGAATGTTTTGTGAAGATTAATGGGGTCTGTAGCCAAAATTTGAATTTATATATATATATATATATATGTGGTGGCTAGCTCAGTGGTATCAAGTCGGCCTGTGGATCCTGAGAACCCTGGCTCGATTCCCACAGGCGACAAACAATTTTCACCATTTTAAAAACTACCCCTGTGGCTCCCTCACCACTAACATCTATGAGGGCCATGATTTGACGGCCGGTAACTGCACTTCACGCGCAAAAATATATCACTTACCGAGATCTGCTTCGGCAGAATGCCACACTCAGTAATGGGCAGAAGGCGTGATGATATATTTATTTATTTTTTAAATATATATATATATATATATATATATATATATATATATATATATATATATATATATATATATATATATATATATATATATATGGAGTAGGCGACACAGTAACATGGAGTCAGGCTGTAGATTTGAGAACCTGAATTCGATTCCTATAGTCGGCAAACAATTTTCACCACATTAAAATAATTCCTGTGGTTCTCTCTCCACTAACATCTTAGGAGGCCGTGATTTAACAGCTAGTAAAATAAAAAAAAATGGCGCCATAATCGCAAATCTCATGTGATATTTGTGATGTACCATCTTTAACTAGAACGCATTAAAATTTTCAGACTGATATGTCATTCAGTTCTGTTTTGACACCCATCGAAAGCAAGCAACCTTGAAGATTTTTAAAAACATGGTAAAAAGTGAATTTCGCGTCTTGATTAAACATTATTTCTTGCGTGGAAAAAACATTACCCAAACCAAACCATCGCTTGTTAAACATTATGGGGACTCCTCACCATCGATTGGAACGATTCATAAGTGGTTTACTGATTTTCGTTGTGGTAGTATGACCACAAATGACGCCGAACGTTCTGGTCGTCCAATTGAGGTTACAACTCCAGAAATCGTCGATAAAATCCATGGTATGATATTGGACGGTCGGCGAGTTAAAGTGCACGAGCTGGCTGAGGCTATGAGCATTTCAACCGAACGGGTACGGAACATTTTGCATAAATTTTTGGATATGAGAAAGCTATCTGCCAGATGGGTGCCGCATTTGCTCCGTTGACAACAAGCGCGACCGTGTGACAAGTTCCAAAATTGCATGAATTACGCTACGAATTGGTTCGTCATTCACCGTATTCTCCAGATTTGGCCCCCTGCGATTTTCATCTATTTCCAAACTTGAAGAAATGGCTCGGCGGAAAGAGATTTAGCTCCAACGATGAGGTCATCTCTGAAACAAACGCCTATTTTCAGGATTGCCAAAATCGTATTATTTGGAAGGGATCTAAAAATTAGAAACACGTTGGATGAAGTGTATCGAGCTACAAGGATATTATGTTGAAAAATAAAATACGTTTTGACCAAATAAATTATTTCTTGTTTCATTTTTCAGGGACCCTGCCCTCATATAGAGTAATCATGATAGATAAAGGTTATCATTAACTTATCGATCAGTAACAGATAATGATCGAATTACGGAATAGGGGAGTAAATTTGTATGCAGAATTCGATAGAAATATTTTGTCTTCTATACGTTCTTTATGGATGACCCTCACATATTATACGTAAAAATTAATACTAATTTAATCCTGTACGAACCAAAATTACTAAATTCTAAATCATTCTCCACAAATTTAGTTACATCAAAATATATCATCATACATCATCACTACTTAATACAATTACAAATCCCCACATGTATCATTTCATTTGCCAATATTCTTCTGACTTTCATGTCAACTCTTCAACATAAATTATGATGAATGCGATAGTCGCACAAAAAATAGAAATGAGGAATCAATGATGTCTTCTCAGCTGTCCAGAACCAATCTGCAAACCACCTCATGAACTTGGTTTACCTTGACGACCACTCTTCCACGAGACATTGTATAACACAATGGGTGCAATATTCCATATGTGCTAATTCCATGGGGAGCGCGGGGCTGGGGGCAGCGTCGCAGCTTGTGCAATGTCCGATGTAATCAGCTGGTGCCGCTGTCGCCGCGAGCAGCGTCCTTGCGCGCGACTGACATTCACTTCGCTTCCTACTTGCACACCAACACATACACACCAACACGGCGAATCGATTATCTACATGTGATAGACACTGTCGTGTCATCATCACTGATGGTACAATCACATTCCCTCGAAGAGAAGACTCGTGTTCTTGATCAAATGACATGGCAGAAACTTGAACCGGTGCTGTATTTACATACTCAAATTATGAAATATGATCTGTTATTGTGTGACAGAGTTTATTGTATGATGGGAATATTTCGTGGGTAGATTGACTTCTTAGAAAGGACAACTGGATAGTAAGTAATAAAATAGAATCCTTAATAATTACGAGTACTATAGCTGTTCAAGATATAAACAGTACTTTAAAAAAGCACTTTAGTCCTGTGGAATATTCAATATTTTCTCTTTACGGCATATTAATACAGGCAATCATAGCTCAGTGGATAAAAACGAGGTAAAACATGCGTTCAAATCTCGCTGACATCAACTTATATAAAAAAATACGATTGTGTCTGAGTGGTTCGGATTCCACTATAAGCTGTAGGCCCCCTGTACTGTAATTGGGATTTACTTCTTGTTGTGTAGAGTAACAAATGAATAAATATTGATGTTAGAATGAGCTTCAATCTTAAACGATTATTGGTGACATATTGTTATCATAGATTGGTATAACTGCAGTAAATACACAAAAATATCTAGACAATTGACAAAATAAGGAAACACAAATATCTAGGAAACGGACAAAATCAATTGTAAATCAGTCACCAACTTAACTATTCTACTAAAAATTTCTTTTAATAGCAAATGTCAACTATTTTTATAAAAAAATTATGCCAAGGAAAGCCGAAACAGCGAAAATAATATAAAACACTCGTTACAGAAGGGTACGCGGCTCGTGTCCGAATTTCGAAGTCGTGCTAGAATAGGTTGCGTTCTGTAACTTATATTTGAATAATCTATTTTCTACTCCCTTTGTTATAGTGTCATTTCACATATTCATTTCCTGGCTCTAAATAACATCTTAATCACATATTGACAAACTGTGGCTTCAAAGTTTGAAGCCACAATTTGAAGTTCAAACGTTTTAGTCACGGAGTGAAGTTAACAACTGACAAATTAAGTACGGACTGAAGTTAGCTACTTGCATCTGTCAATGTGATTTAACCTTACTATTCAAATAATTAATAAGTCTATTTTTTTTTTGTTTTAAGCTACATTCACAAATCGAAATTAGTTTTTGTTTTATGTTTTCCATTTATGTTTTAATAACCTTGTAGTCATGTTACCTTATGCAGCCATTCACAAATCAGTATTTAGTTTTGGTTTTAACACAAAAGTTTGCAAATTCCAATCTTATGTTTTAGTTTTACGTTTTATACTTAAGAACAGACCAATAGGACGAAGCGTAGAATGATGTAGTGATATATACTTGTCTCTTTCTATCATCCTTCACATTGACAATAACCTAAATTTGTTTTTATTCAAGTGTCAAAATGAATGAAAATAAAAAGATTTTAAGAGTAGTTTTGCTAATCAAATCATCTAAAATAGTTTAATAACAAATTAATACCTACCTTCTTATTACAATAATATTTACCTTGTTCTTCCAAAAAATACGAAAGTAAACAAACTTCAGCACGTGTAACTTAGCATATCTGACAGTTGCATTTACTGTATTACCGATCTTCTGAATATAACCGATTTTTAAAAATTTATGATAGATATCACTACTAACTAAAACCGACAAAAGCAAAACTATTTGTGAATGCCACCTAAAAACACACTAAAACATAAAACATAAAACAAAAACTAATTTCGATTTGTGAATGTAGCTTAACTCCGGTCATATGCTTTAATTCAACTAAGCAACGGTCACCCTGGATTCAAATCTGATTTTATTCCAATTTTTCTCTATATATTCGTTATGTATCATAGACAACCTCGATCTCATGACTATTTCATATACTGTTCTTGTTAATTGTTATTAAAAAAAGGCATAGCTGGCCTTTTTTTAATAACAATTAACAAGAACAATATTATGCGAATATTTCGGGTAGCTTAGGTAACATAAAGAACGTGAAATATTTTGAATTCTATTTTAATAAAAAGAGGCCACAGGCCACAGTTGAATTACTACCTGTGAAATTAAGGAAAATATGCGAAGAATAATCCAAAGATTTTTGAAAATTATATGATTAAAAAAAACACAAAAATACACATAAATCTTACTTATTAATAAATCAAAACTATCCTTTGAGTGCAGTATTCGATGATTATTAAATATTGTTAATTGAAATAATGTGATCCTAAATGCTTATTACAATTATTATTATTATTTTATTTCCCGGACTACAATGCCACGGTCATATGCCACATCGGTAGCACGTTGTCAGTGATATAACAATCGCACGTGAAGTTCAAAGTTATAGATTATCGCTAGACGGTCACCTATTCATTTAGTATCATCCTGCTGTGGTCGTTGCCAAAAAATATCGAAAATATATAAATATATCGCACACCTGTAGCTACGACGGTCTACTATGATTAGTTGTGCGCTCTCTCGTCTAATACCTACTAGAGGTCGGCATTTTCGAAAATTATGATATCCGATCCGATCCAACTTGATTAAAGATTCGATCCGATTCGACTCAATCCGAGATCCGAAACCCAATGTTTTAACCAACTTTAGAGTCTGATGTTTTATCCGATTTTCGAATCGGATGTTTTATCCGACATTTAGATCGGATATTTTATCCGACATGCGAATCAGATGTTTTAGCCGATTTTAGTATCGGATCTTTTATTCGACTTTCGGATGAGATATTTTATTCGACTTTCCGACGGATATTTTATTCGACTTTTGGATCGAATCCGATCTGAATTCGATCCGAGAGTTCTCATCCGATTCGATTCGAAATCCGACTTCGAATCGGATCGTATTTGGAATCGACTATTTTTTCAAACCTCTAGTACGTACTATTTGACAGAACAAACTTCATACTAAAATCAGCAGTTGCAAGACATTGCCGAAGAAGAATTTTAAAGAAAATTTAAATAGGATTCATATTTGCGTATAAATGTGAAATAAATAAGATGTGTTAAAAAAACTATTGACAGTTGTGTTTATTTCGTCGTCGCTGTTGCGTTGCAAGTGATAATTCAAAAGTTCAAATCTATCAGATTTACCAATTCTAAATTACAACTGCATTTCATTAATTCAGATGCCACTATAAGCTGTAGCTTTCCTGTTCCTGTGCCATAATTATAATTAATTTCCTGTTGGCAACGTAGTAAAATTATATGTTTAATTTTAGCAATAAACTTTAGAGAATATAAAAATTCCAAATGTTTAGTAAAGGTTCATTATGATATTCCATAGCTTGTTAATGCATAGTTTCCGTTTATTGAATAATGAAAACTTGTTGAAAATACAGTATTTACAAATATATTATTTTCTTAAAGGAGCAGTAATTCATTGCGGAAACAAATAACATACAACATTTCTATAAAGAAATAAATATTTGTTTCCCAATTATACTCATAGAATAACTATTATTTAGTAAAAAAGTAATGGTAGAATATTCGCAGTAAACACAAACACTGGCTATGTGAAGTATGATGAAATATAATCTTTTACTCTGGGCTTCCAGTTAATTATCTCTAATCGTAGAATTTGGTGGCAAGATAAAGTTTCTGTTCTAGGAAATATAGTAAACAGTTTTTAGCGGTGAGTTGAAAGAGAATTTGAGGAATAGTAGCAATAAAAAAAATATTTAAAATTCCTTTGAAATTCCATGTAACTCCGCGTAGTGTCATTACTGACGTATAAAATACTAGTGAAACAACAGAAAAAACTTTATAGTTGTGATATAAACGCAATTACAGCTGTGATAAAGTGAAAGAGATAATTTAAACATAGCTATTTTAAAAGATATATGTATACTAATTACTAATGTTGTGTGGGACAAAGAAATATTACTATCGTATATTCCGTTTTATTATCATGTGTGATACATGCAAACTTACTTGATAAATACCGTTGTCTCTACAATAAAAATACTGCATTTTTAACTACATACTGTCTTCCTTCGTGCTACTGATGTGTGACATTATCTAGTATGAATTACAGAGTTGGAACCAGGGTTGCATCTAGGAGTAAATAAACTAAATTTTACAAAAGGTGGCAGCTTACGAATGTGACATTTTAGAGAATTCAATGTGTGAATAAATAAATTAAATATATAAATGTATCATCACGCCTTTTACCCATTAGTGGATGGGGCAATCTACCGTAGCAGATCTCAGTTAAGCTGGATTTATAATGAAGTAAAGTAAGAGATAAAGGTAAAATAAAGCAAATAAAGCTGGATTTATAATGAAGTAATGCAAGAAGCAACGCAAAAGTATTAAGTAAGGCAACAAGTTAAAACTTGTGATTTAAATAGAACCATTTATATTAAAGTAAAGCAATCAGTAATGTTAAATAAGCAATGCAAGAGATGGTCAACTTTCATCTTTCTACGTTACTTTACCTAACATTTCTTACCGCTGGCCAAGCAGAAGTCAGCGTTTTAAACTTTGTATTATAATCTCTATTACCGACCGTGAAATATCAGCTGTCACTGTCAAACATTTTGATTGATCTATATTTTTCAAAAATGGACAGACAAGTAATACAATTTTTAATGGATAATAAAATTCTGCATGGTAAAGTCATCAAAAGATTTTAATTTTTTTAAGAAAAAACAGCATATATATATATATATATATATATCATATAGTCGATAATTTGTAATGAAAAGAAAATGATAATTTCACCAAATTTGAATACGTACAAGTACAGAATGACCAGAAGTAATTGTTTTAGTTGGCAATACATTTCTGAGGCTTTTTTTTATTCCACAGTTTTCCCAACCTCAGGTAAAGAGCATGTTATTTTTGGAATAAATGCGAGTATATATATCAAGAGCCTGACAGCAAATAATATTTTGAGTGACAGAAATACTTCGAAAATATGAGATGTTAATACTCATGTAGAAATCTTAAAATGTCATTGTCAACAACAAGAAATAAATATATGTGTCAGTCTTACCAATTTCATGAAAATTGTTTATTGCAAAATAAAACAGTAATTCTGATCACTCTGTATTGTACGAATACAGGGCATCAAACGGGTGAAGCCCGGTATCTTACCAATTAAGTTTACAACGTACATCGTTTGTTCGAGTTGAGTTAGTAGAGTGCGGGCTTCTGTAATGTGTGAAATGTTTTTTGTGTTTTCTGGTTGTTTCACTGAATGTTCCGAAAACGAAACACGATGCGGTGAAGGTTTTACCACGATTACAGTTTTGTCGTTACCGTAAAGAAACGGAACATAGCAGTGTCGGTATATTTGTTCGCGGTTTTCGTGGTAAGTAAAAACTACTTCATATTTCAGGATATTTTAATATGTAAATTGACTTAATTTGTGTGTTAGTAATCGTATTAATTTGTAAAGTATACAAGAAATATTAATATAGCTGTATGAGGCGTACCTGTACCTATGCCCTATCCGTTTTAGCTAAAAAGCGTTGGGTGAGATAGTGCCTACGATTTCAGCTCTTTGATTGGTTCAAACGCGAACCGAGTTTACACAGCTAAATAATTGATGAAGAATTACAATCAGCTTACAGAAATGGTCATAACCAAAAAATTAAAGTTTTGAAACTTTGTCTTATATAATTTTTAAAACACAATAATCTGGGAATAAGTAAATTTGTTTCTGCAATTTTTATAATTGTAGTAGTATAATTAATAAAATAAATATAATAATTCTGTATATCTTTTTCAACAGATTAAAATATAATACATAAAATTTACAAGACAATGTGCATGCACGTATATACAAAACAAAATTACACAAAAAATATCATGTACATATATGTATAAAATTAAATTAAAGAAAAAATATTAGCTATAAGCAAATTTTTGAAATTCAGGAATGACGCCAAAATTTGAATTCTGTATTTTATATGTAAAAAAGCCACGCTTGAAGCGCCATATATGGATAGAGCTCAGACAAAACATTAGTAGACGAAGAACAACGGCGTTTGGTGTGAAGTAGAAAGGGTTAGAATAACTGGGTGATGAGACGGGTGCGCGGCAAAGAGCTAGTACCCCTTGGTGTTATGCGGGTTGCATTTTTGTTGATGACAGTTATCAGACGCGAGCATTTTATTTATTTAAATACAAAAGTGCGTATACAAAACACTTAATATGTCAAAAACTAACCTTTACTTTGATGTATGAAAAGTAAATAATTGAATATAAAAATAATTACACAAATGTTTGCAACTTGCATAACATCAAAGTGTACTCGCTCCTTGCCGCGCACCCGCCTCACCCACAAGTTACTCCAACTCTTTCTCCTTCACAACACTGCATTGACTTGAATACGGCAGACTTTGTCTAGGTATGTTTTGTCTGAGAGTATGATGTATAGAATAGACTGTAAGAACCTTATAGGATTACAGAATATGTTGATTTTATAATGGACTATTCAAAGTATGCTACAATATTATTGATACCATTTTAAAAATTCTTTTAGATATACTAGTTATTGAAAATAAATTTCTGGAGACAATTGCAATTCCACCACTGTATTTTGAGGTTGATATTGTATTATAATTTGCGAGATAAAAATATATTGAATTTTTATAGTGAAATCAAGATAACGAAATTTCATTGTATTTTACAGAATTTTTATTTTTAATGGAATTATTTTTTTCAGTCACTGCTTTCTGACCGTGTCATAGTAGTGAAAGTTTTTTTTAGTGCTGTTAACGTTTACCGATTAATACTGCAATAGGGACTTTTCAATTGCCATCTAGTGAGTAAAATAGAATTTAATAATTTGTTATGCAGCGAACATGGTGTAGATTTACAGTTTGACGTTTATCACGTGATTCAATCATTAAATGTCAAACAAATATGGAGATCTGCGGGGAGAAGTGCTGAAAGGAGAAAGCAGTTGATCGACTCGCCATGGTGTCACCTCGCTCTTTCTAAAAATTTGTTGTTTCACACAAAATTATGTGGAGGGGGGGCCTGCTTTGAAGGTCTGCTGCATGTAACGTCAAAATTATAAGTCCCTATTAATCCAAATTTCGACTAAATTTCTACAAAATATGTTTTATATGACCAATGATAATGAGTAACCTAGATAGTATTGGATACAGCATAATGATGTTTTTGAACTGTCATTTGAATTGTGAAAACATCCCTTCTTTTGTTTTAAATCAGTTTGTTATATAAAGGAAAATAAATACTTAATTATACTTTATATTCTTTCTTAATATCAAAAAGAAGTCCCCACTTGATAAATTCGTCCGAGGATTTATTTCCTGTCGGTCGGATTATCTGTATTGTATTTTTAAGATAAGCAATGCTCATTCTAAGAGAATCTCAATTTTTGTCTTGAATTTGACGGTGGTGTGTAAACTTTCATTAATATTGTTTTTATTTGAATTTTATTGGCCGTATTTGTTTGGGAAATTTTGATCCAACCCTGAACTGACCTAGAACTAACTCGTGTTACTTCCAAATAAATGATGCATCTCAAGTGTCAGTTGTAAATATTAGCGGTAAATTTAAAATCTGAATGCATGTTCGGAGCGACATCTGCTTAGTTTTGTTTGTGTGTTAAATTGCGCTTTTAATTGGATATTTTGAGTCATCTTTATATTTTTTATATGTAGTCAAAAAGCAAATAACGTCAGGGTCTGTTTTTTTTTATAATTTTGTCATCAGCACTAAAAATAATGAATTTCGGAGTCGTAATAATGTGTCGTAATATTATCCTCTGTGACTTATATTGCAAGAAGCACATAATGCATATTGCACTTCCATCATCTGCATAAATAATAGTTTAGTATATTTTTTCAAAATATTATTATAAAATTACTTAGTTTTTCATAAAAATAACTCCTAACCTCTCTATACTATTACAAATCGCGATGCCGCCACAAATAACAAGGAACACAAGTTGATTAGATAGAGATAGTAAACAGGTTGAATCTACCAACCCGCTAAAATAGCTGGGGCAGTAGGGTCAGTTTAAGGTTAGTTCCAGGTTACTTAAAGTGTGCCAAGTAACCTGCAGGTTACTTTAAAAATACCAAATAAATACGGCCATTATAATGTAATAAAAGATGAAACATTGTCAATCTTCTGCATAAGTTTGTTGTAGAATTTTTTGCACGTGTCCACTTAGTACTCGCTAGTTTTACACGATTCATTATATGATAATTCACTAAGTGTTACATAGCTGAGCGTACGTATAAATTTACAAACGATCCATGGCTACCTACGATACGTGGCTAGTTTATATACACGTTCAAGTATTATCTGCATTCTACACCTACAATTCACGTTTCTACATGAGCAGATCGTTAAAGTGCACTTTGCTTCACGGAAATTTTCCACTTCAATTATATTTATCATCGTACAAATCACCACAGATTGCACCTCTCAGTTATACACCTTCATTTTTTATTTCAAATTTTAGCACGCTGTTTCTGGGTCCTCTAGCGGAAAAAGTGCACATCGAAAAGAATATGTATTCTATTTAAGGTGGTTCTATCATGACAGTCTCATACAAAAGTATAGGTAACCTAAAAAGTTTATAAAACAATTATTACATTTTTGTATGGTATAGGTTATTAACAGAATTAACATTTTGCTGCAAATATCGTATAATTAACAATAACATCAAATATATTAAATAAAACTATTTAACTAGTTTATGAAATTCAATAACATAACAAAATTTTTGGAAGTGAATGTTTCATGCCAACCAATAGCAATGTAAGATTTTATACCGCAGAAACTATGATAACATTGCGAGAACCATAAGCAGCATGATATTACCAATCGGTACGAAACGTACCTGTATTATCGATACATTCTGTAGACAGTGCATAACAAAAATGACAAAAATACACCAAAGCAATTATTATTAACTGTAACAACAAATAAATAAATATAAAATACTGTAATATTTTTTTTTGCATTAAAATTAATCTTTTTTACTGAGCGAAATAATAACTTTAATAGTTCTTGCTTTGTCATTCGTGCAAACATCTCTGTCTACGCGTGCTACCATCTCTGTTTACGCGTGCGACCATCTCTGTCTACCCATGCAACGTTGCCAAGCATTTCTGACGGGTTCATTGAAAATCATAGAATATCCAACTTTCGTCGTCAGTTTTTTTGAAACTAATTCGGTAAGGCATGGTTTTTTAATTCTCATAACTTTACCTTTACATGATATGCTGTGTGTTAGTTTTCAAAACTAACTACAATGTATGAATTTATTACGCAATAAGCTGCCTCGCGAGATACCGTTCCTATAACGCCAATGCATTTTTGATCGACTTTAACTTTACATTACACAGCTCAACAACGGTAAACTTTAAAAAAAATTACTAGTGTAGAAACACATGAAAAATAGAATACTTACATTTCATTCAAATCAGGCATAAATGCTTGCATGATAGTACCACCTTAAATAATATCACCATCTCGGAAATTTTAAACTATATTTTTATTTTAAACTTAGTGCATTGTTTGAAAGTTCTCTTTCGGAGAAATGCAATTTGTAGCGTTGTGAATGACATGCATTTATAAAGTATTATAATAATCAAGAATCAAGAAAATCAGTAAATATTAGAAGCACGATTCAATAATTCGCAAACATGATCTTTACAGTTTGATGAGCGCATACGCACTCAATTTGTCATGAGCTAATTGATAATAAATATGGCGTTCACGTCAGTCACTGTAGCGCGATCTGGTGCCTCTGTAGCAAAACATATCTCTTGGAAAGGATGTGCTCGTCAAAAACTAGCGTACCGTTCATTTCTTTGAATTCCGGTGCTGCGGATGACAGACATCTACGATTGGGAAAAAAAATGTTAAAAAATGATTACAAAATACACGTGTTTCTTCAAACTCATGCTTGGTATGTTCTTTTTAAGAGCCATATATAACGAACCTACTTTTTTCACGAGCGATTGTAAAACCTTAGATATTCATTACCTATCTTGCTGAATGAATATTTCGAATTCTTGGATAGTATTTTTAAATGGTGTACTTAAAACTGGTATGAGGAGCGTTATCTCGAAACCATTTTCAATTTCAAATCATCAACGTTTTTCAATTTGTTAAACATCCATGTTTCCACGTGTGGCATTAACATTTTTATGTCTTCCTAGTTCATTATTGTTTATTAATACCAGGGACATAAGGTACATTGTTTAGTTCATAATTCCCTAGGGCTTTATACAGGGTGACCCATTTTAAATAATCCACTGGAATATCTCGAAAAATATGCATCAGACAAAAAAATATTTCAAACAAAAGTGTATTGGTTTTGAGGCGGCCACCCGATGCTGTAATAATTTCTCCTCCCCTCAGCCCCACGGGGTCGGGGAGGGGTGTAACTTTGACATTTTAAATACGGACCCCCACTTTTTGTTTCATATTTGGATTTTACGCATAAAAATAAGTAAGTTTTGTCTGAACATTTTTTTTCGATTTGCGATAGATGGTGCTGCAAATGGTGAAATTCGATTTTTTTCTCGATATGTTATTTTTTTCTGGTATTTTATGGAGGAGGATTGAAACCAATGATTTTTTACCATTGACGTAAAGGAACATCATTTTACCGCCGGCATTAACGTTACCCGTTATACACCACGAGGAGGTTGCACGGTCGAATTTGAAAATTATTGGTATAAACTTTAGAATTAAAATCGGCCAGTTAAACCGATAATACTAGCCCATTTTACTAGCCGATTTCAATTGTAGTTAAACTGTTTAACTTCGTTTCAAAAGATACAAAGAGCTTTCGACAGTATTCCTCGTGCAACTCTTTTGACAACCTCCTCGTGGTGTACATCGGGTAACGCTAATGCCGGCGGTAAAATGATGTTCCTTTACGTCAATGGTAAAAAATTACTGGTTTCAATCCTCCGCCATCTATCGCAAATCGAAAAAAAATGTTCAGACAAAGCTTACTTATTTTTTTGCGTAGAATCCAAATCTGAAACAAAAAGTGGGGGTCCGTATTTAAAATTTCAAAGTTACCCCCCTCCCCGACCCCGTAGTGGTGGGGGGAGGAGAAATTATTACAGCATCGGGTGGCCCCCTCAAAACCAATACACTTTTGTTTGAAATATATTTTTGTCTGATGCATATTTTTCGAGGTATTCCAGTGGATTATTTAAAATGGGTCACCCGGTATGATTTTAATAGGCCCTAGAGAACGGGTCGACAAACTGCGGTTCTTTTGATAGTTGTATGCGGTTCTTTGGAAATAAAGTTTAAAATAAATAAAAGTACTATATCTCATTTATAAAAAAATTAAAACGATTTATTCATAAGAAAAAAACTAAAATTTATTATTATATTATAAAATATAACATTTTCTTGCGCAGTGTATGCAGTGCCTACAACAGAGCAGAATATGATGCACGGTAAAACTTAAAAATTGCTTTTACAAGAACGAATAATCCCAGTATCCTGACCGTTTTCGAGCTTAAGTTACTTTATATTCTAGGTATTGTTGGCATTTCAATTATTTGAATTTCAAATAGAAATAATATTCATCTTATATTTTACATATTGTTAAATGTGCTTCTCAGCATGGCAGCGAAAAAAAAACAACAAAGAAAAACAAACAAAAAGTAATAACCTTAAACTTATTTGTAATATACGTTTATGGCTACTGAATTATTTTTAAATCACTGTAATAGACATGTTTGGCTTTTCTACATCTAAGTTTGCCGATCGTTGCCATAGGGTATTAAGATTGACATTTCTTCTATTCAGTGTTGCCAATTGCCAATTATTATTTAGGTTATTAAAAAATTATAGTACGACAAAATATTGTGTGCACATATTCACAATACCCTAGATACATAAATAACTATTATTTTGCAAATTTGTAAGTGGTTTCTACTTCTCAAGATAATATATACATTAAATAATTATTCATTTTGTCTTGCAGTTACGAAACGTTAAAGATATATTTCTCTTCTTAAATTTGTTATCACTGGACGAGAAATTTAAAATTCTTGAACACTAATAACTAGTGAAGAAACTTTTCGTATTTACTGTTATTTTAAATTATTATATAAAAATATAAACCAAATTAAATGAAATTTTTGTTCTTCCATTAAAATTTATAAGATTATTTTTTGACGTTTCTCAAATCAATGAAATGTTTCATTGTATGTCACGTGTCTGCGTTTTAACCAATCCTGTCATTATTATACTGAGAATAATGCTCTTGTGATTATTCCCGGAAATAATCTGTGTAGGTGCTTTTGTTAGTGACAAATGATAGGTACTTGTCAAATAATTATTGAAAACTGTCAACGCATCAAGTAAAATGTGTGAAAAAAAATCGATTTAGTTCCATTTGAAATACAGAAATACACAAAGAAATTTTGGAAACAACTTCCAAGAATACATTAATAAGTAGTAAATCGATATGGACCCAGTTCAAAATCTTTTAAGTTGGATGAATCGATCTCAACAGCTAAGTCAAAAAATAATCTAATTAAATATAACTGGAGAGTTGGATAAATTAGAAAATAATTCTCCAGTATCTTTCTCAAACTTGTTGTCATTTGGCAATAGCCACTCAAGCCCTACGGGCTTTCGTGACTATTGCCCGGCAACAAGTTTTCGAAAGATCTGTCAAATTATTTTCAATTTATTCTTCCGCTCTTGTTATATTATTACTGACGAGCGTTAGTTATTTTTCGTCTAGATTCCAATTAGTTGATATTTTTCAAATTCGTAAACACCTCATATCCGTATGTGTAGTTAATAGCTAAAACTTTTATTTTACATTCTAATTAGCAAAACAGACTTAATATCTATAACTATTGGTAAAAACTGTTGACTGCTACTTGAGTAAACAGCTCCTGGCAAGGAATTCTGGCATTTTATGTATTTATGATAACCGCGTCACATTAAAAATTTTCCTCGATGTAATGGTCGGATAATTGAATAATTTGCTGCGATTCTCGGCAACAATTTGGAATGCTCGCTACCCACAAGTAAATAAATCATCTAGTGGAGTTATGTTCACTTGGCTGTTTATGCAGTGGAGTGACATTATAATTAATATAATTATGCACAGACGTGATAAATTATTCAATACTTTAATGAACTGTTCAAGTTATCGATAGGTGATAAGTAGCTCCAGGTAACTTACTGCACTCAAATTACGCCAGGAAAATCACTTGTTAATTTGTCTCACGGCAAGTCGGAGAACTGGACAATTTGCAGTAGTTGTAATTTCATGATTTTTATTTAACACATTTGCAAGAAAACATAGAAATATTGAAATTATAGTTTACTTTACTTTGGCATTTATCTACATAAATTTAGTTCTTTGTTATTTGCTTAGATCCTAGAAACTGCTGTTTATATATGGCTAGGTATTATTAATATAAATTTAAAGGTTACGGTGCAAATTAAAATTAATTGACAGCTATGGCATGTTGTTATTGCTTCAGTATGAAGACTGATTTATTTTCCTTTGGCACTCAAATTTGCATTACAATTTATCTTAAAACAATTCAAATTATTCCGTGCTCTACTTGTTTGTTATTGTTATAAAACTAAAGCTTTATAAAGTGGTAATAAATTCAGTATCTAGATTTTATTTTTCTTATGGCCGTTTGAGACGATTCAGTACTTTGTACAAAATTATGAACATTTTTCTGTTTCAGAATTATGAAAAAAAAAATGTACCGTTGCATACAGTAAAATAACGTTCAGAAAAATGTTCAAAAAAATGTACAACATTATATAGAACTTGTTCTATATTCTAGCAAAATTTTGTACAGAAATTGCGCAATGGGGTTGCGCAGTGAATTATTCCGTTTTCGTTTACTATTTAACGTTTAATTATAACCTAGTTTTATATGACTGCTTTTGATTCTGTATTTACATCTGGTTTCATTTGTTTTATTTCTTCTTTTGTGAATTTTAAATTACAAAATGTCTTGGTGTCGCGATGATGTGAAGATTTTGATTGAAAAATACCATAAATATCCATGTTTATAACGACATCAAAATTAAATTCAATGCGTTGAAAACAAATAGACCATTTTAAAAATGTCTGCGACCCCTAGGTGGTTATTTTTTTAACTAATAACTTAGTGCCGCCAAATGGCGAACGAGATATTTCAAAATAAATTTAAATACAAAGTAAGTGAAATGTTTATAGTGAAAATGAAAACTTATTGTAGCATCAAAATAAATGAAGTATATTCATCAGTTATTTATAAATTATGTTAATATGATTCTTTTCTTCTGTTCACATTTTGAGGAAAATAGTGAAATGAAATGTTTCTTGTTTTTTTAAATTATTATTACAACCCTGTACACAGCATATAGTACCCGTCATAATTACTATTATTAATTACTTTTCAATAAAGAAACAAATACTAACCAACAAAAATAATCGAACTGTCACTTGTCAAAATATAAACAAAGATGAGTATACGGCACTAACTTTTTTTATCTCCGTCTAACGTTTGCACATGCGCAATGAATTTTTATAATGGTCTATTCAGTTCTCAATTCGTTATTCAATAAATGCAAAATTCCTTTGATCTCCTCACGTCTTTTTAGCCAATTCTTACACCATATTTTCTTTTTTGTAATTCTTCTTTTATTGTCTATTTGCTACAACTTGTATTATAGGCGACAACAATAATAATAATTTTAAATTAATTTCTTTTAATTTATTAGAGACCTCAAACAATTCCACGTTACTGGTTGTGATACAGTTTGTGCGCAAGCGCTTATATAGAATTATTTACAAAATTATGAAGCAGTGGCATACAGTACTGCAGAAAAATGTTCAAAAAACTATATCATTTTTATGAATAAGATTTAATACAAAATTATGTACAAAATCGTGTCAAACGGCCTTTATTTAGTTTTAAATATGCATAGACAATTAAACATTTCACATTAGTTTACATTTGTTCCAATAGGGACTTATAATTTTGACATCACATGCAGCAGACTCGAAGCAGACCCCTCTCCACACAATTTTGTGTGAAACAACAAATTTGTAGAAAGAGCGAGGTGACACCATGCCAAGCCGATCAACTGCTTTCTCCTTTCAGTACTTCTCCCCGTAGATATCATCATTTGTTTGACGTTTCACGTTTGGATCACGTGATAAACGTCAAAATGTAAAGCTGTACCATGTTCGCTACATAACAAATTATTAAATTCTATTTTACTCACTAGATGGCAACCGAAAAATTTGAAGTCCCTATTTCACGACCAACTAAACAACAAATATAAATTTTCAACAATTTTTATACTTAACTTTAACAGTAATAAAATAAAATAGTCACATTGATCTTAATTTTAATTATCTTCAACAATTATTGTTTAAAAATTTTCTATAAAGTACAGGGTGATCAAAAGGGATTGTTATAGTTGGCAATACTATTTCAGAGATCTTTTTATTCCACAGTTGGCACAACGCCAGGTAAAGGCGGAAATACTATTTGACATTTGTAATAAATACAAATAGGTTATGTCAGGACACTGACAGCTAATAGAATTTTGACCTTTCAAGTAATAGAAATACTTTAGAAATAAATGTAATAATAAATGTACTCAATTTATAAATGTCACTGTCAACAACAGGAAATGAATTTATGTATCAGGCTTACCAATTTCAAGTAGTTTTTTTTATCGCCAACTGTAACAATCTCTTTTGATCACCCTGTATTTAAGGAAGCAATGGTTACAGTATAGCAGAAAACTTTTTGGAGATCATTTCAGCCATTCCACTGTAGAGCCGTCCCTGGTGGTATATAACGATAGCTTCAAAAAGTAATAGAGCATGTTTATTATGACGAATGCGTGGCCGATAAAGCCTCTCTGTACACGTATTGCTTGCGTTCCGTTTCATATTTGCTTTTCGCGAGATGTCAACACAGAGAATTTTAATTAGGATTTATTGTTTTTTGTTCGCACAGTTGTTTGTGTGAGAGGAATCAGATAGAAATAGACATTCTTTCGTTGATGCGGTTGATTGCTGCCACGAGATACATTTTGATTTAGACGCGGACTCACTATGTAACGTTATTTGTGTGGACAGCTTTCACTCATTTTTTTAATTAGAACTAACCGAGGATGGTTTGATGCATTCATCTGCACATGGTTCTAAAACAATCTTCTATCAGAGCTATACAATTTTTAATTTTTAAGTAATTTTTCAGGACAGTATCCAGCTAAATAAAAATTATTCTGAGTATTTATATAATTAATATAATATTATAAATAAATAAATAAATATATCATCACGCCTTCTACCCATTACTGGGTGTGGCACTCTGCTGAAGCAGATCTCGGTAAGTGATATATTTTGCGCGTGAAGTGCGGTTACCAGTCGTCAAATCACGCCCCCAAACATGTTAGTGGTGGAGGAGCCACAGGGATAGCTTTTTCAAATTATGAAAATTTGTCGCCTGTGGGAATCGAACCAGGGACCTCAGGATCCACAGGCCGACTTCATGCCACTGAGCTAGCCATCCCATATATAATATTATAATAATTATAATTATAATATTTCATCTGTTAACTGCATTTTACGCGCGGGTAATAGGCGTGATGATATATTTGTATATATAAATTTTTATTCTTCAACCTGTGTTAAATAAAAAAATATATATGTGTCATAACGCCTCTTACCCATCACTAATGTGGCACTCTGCCGAAGCAGAGCTCGGTAATTGACATATTTATACATGTCAAGTACGGTTATCAGTCATAAAATCGCGGCCCCCAAAGATGTTAGTGGAGGAGGAACCAGAGGGATAATTTTAATATGGTGTAAATTGTTTGTCGGCTGTAGGAATCGAACCGAGATTCTCGGTTAAATAAAGAGTGCAATTTGACTATTTTCTCGATAGAGTAGTCTCAAGTTGATGGAAGACGATGGCTTATGATTCTGAAGTCGTTCTGAAGACGCAGCATGTCATAGATTAAAATATTTATTCCAAGACTAAAATCTTTTATAGATACGAGTATAATTCATTTTTAAATGCTGAGATTTAACAGTTGATAATATCACTTTCTGTTTATTATTATTATTTTTGCTACAACCATTTAAAAGAAGAATTTAAAAATCAAATAATTTGACAATTTTGTTTATTTGAAATTCATTTGAATTACGATGACATATTTTATCATAAAATTTTATTTTCCTACAACTACCATGAAAAGTTTACATTTATGCTTTTAGTTGTCAACGCAAAGTTGATGGTTACTAAGGAATAAGCTAATAAACATTTTACCGCGCGTCTCCTTACGGCAAGGCGCGAAAAAATATTTTTGACTAAAATATGATAATTTGTGAAGATATGACAGACTCAAACAGAATTTTTAGTTTATTTAAATTGATTGTATATACTGTCATAGTAAAAAAAACACGAATTGTTGAACGTAGATTGAACTAACCGAATATAGTTATTTTAAAAAATAAATATATCATCACGCCTTCTACCCATTACTGGATGTGGCACTCTGCCGAAGCAGATCTCGGTAAGTGATATATTTTTGCGCGTGAAGTGCGGTTACCAACCGTCAAATCACGGCCCCCAAAGATGTTAGTGGAGGGGGAGCTACAGAAGTAGTATTAATGTGGTGAAAATGTTTGTCGCCAGTGGGAATCGAACCAGGGTTCTCAGGATCCACAGGCCGACACGATAACCACTGTGCCACCTACTCCATAGTTATTTTCATTTTAAAAATACCTATTTTGATAATTTAAGTCGTACGAAAAATTATGTGTATTTCGAGCGTAAAGTTTTGTTGTTTCTCTTGCACTATTGCAGCTCTCGCCTGCGGCACGCACTACAAATACCGTGCGTGAGTAATAAAGAATCACTTTACGGCCTTAATACACAAATATCTATGACCGCACACTTTGCATGAAATGCCTACTTTTCATACATTAAATGAGTGCAGAAAATCAAGCTTTCTACTATAGTCGTTAAAAAAGAAATACACAACAGATCTACAACTACAAAGATGATAGTTTTGTTATACAAATATTGAATACATTTAATGTATTTTTTGTAGTACATTTCTGAAAGCTTTCAAGGCTTGCTCGTATTTTATGGAGACAATGGATGATAAAGCACTTACCGTGCGATACATTTAAGCCCCTTAAGAGTCACCGGTATCCCCGTTCTCAATTCCTCGGTTCATTTAAAAGAATTTAGATAGTCAAAAAAATGAATCCAGGCCAGCATACAAATATGCCTTAACGAGGAGTGATCCCAAGTATTTACTTTCCACCCAGTGAAACAGAAATTTGTCCCGTGAAATATTTCCGAAATGATCTGAATGTCTTAACAGCGCGATAGCGCCGTGTCATCACAACTTTTATATCTCTGTCTCTGTCTGATGCTCAGGGCCTGGTATCACTTTGTCTTTGTTGGCGCGGTCTATTACACGCGAGACGCGACTAATCGGCCAGGAGTGTCGGAGGCGGTGGCGGCGGCGGTGGGCGAGGATCAAAGTCGGCCGCTGCGACCGCCACCCGCCACAAAGCCGCCGACAAACGGAGATAAGTTGTGTCTCTCTCGAACTGACTGGTGGCGTCCTTTTCTCAATGGTGCAACCCTTCTGATAAATGGTATTATAAACTAAATCGGAGGTTATCTTTTGGGAAAAAAATCATGCGCTGCCACTGGTGTTGATGACATATATCTATCATATGATACACATTTTTATTTAAAGCTGCGTTAAAAACCGTTAAAAAATTTAGTAAAACATAATGTTTGTTTCTGGGGAGGAGGAGAAAGCAACATGTGCGCTACTGATTGAGCGTTGGAGTAGCTTGCCTTTTCAATTGAATGGATTAATTGAATGGTCAACCTCCTTGTCAGAAGCTGCGGGTATGAAAATGTTTACTTTTAGTTAAAACTCATGAAGACCTTTGAGGAACTTAATAAGCACTTGTTGATCTTTACACAAAGGTCACGAACTTAATACTCGTATTTCAATTGTTTTATCTTTTTATTTATCTCTGTTTTTGATTTAAAATAAATTATAATTAAAAGAACTGGCTGTAGTTATATCTAGAGGTGATGCTTTCAATTAAATATGGACGCTAGTAAATTAAAACATTTATGGTAATCGTTTGTTAGTGTGGCCAGATATATATATATATATATATATATATATATATATATATATATATATATATATATATATATATATATATATATATATATATATATATATATATATATATTAAAATATTGTTAATCATCGAATGGCCGAGAACCATATAGACCCTAATTTTTAATTAATAATTTTGATAAACTAGACTATTTTGACCCGAAGACTGAGTTTACGACTTTTTCTATTATATATTAGACCTCATTTCTCCGGGTTAACTAATTTGTTTAATTAATATTTGTCACTGAGTACAGAGATTTCCCACGTAATAAAGATTCATTTTAATGTGTAATAACTTTTAAATTTCCAAAGTAAACATGTTTTAAGATTTTGATGTGAATTTTATGCATTTTTGTATGAGGAGTGAGTAATATATATATATATTTTTTTTTTTGCTACGGATCCATGGATTGTTTTAGAAGTAACATGGATCAACGGTCGGCATAATAGTCCCTGATTCGAATGGTAGGGAAGTAGAAATTAATATTAGTTTTAAGCATTGTTCAAGAAGAATATTTGGAGAAAATTTTCAGATTTTAATTATTATGAAATTTTAGGAGTAAGTATCTTTTTTTTTTGTTGCGAAATCTTCAGGTGAGATTAGGATTGCCACCTCTGCGGGTTTGACCCGGAGACTCCGGGTTTCAGTGAGGTATCTCCGGGCTCCGGGTTTAATTATTATTTCTCCGGGTTGCGTAAGTAAAATTGAATATGTAGTTAGTTGTCCAGGATAAATCTGTCTCACTTTCGGAATCTTCTACGCCGCTAAATTATCAAATTTTTTTCTTTGATAATCTTCGACATCTTACTCTTATCTAGTTTAATTTCTGTCACTAAATCTTCCAATTTCTTGATTCTACCGTCATGATTTTAAGGAAGAATTTATACAATTAATTTCGGTTCTAATAGTTGATATATCATCTTGTATCAGATCAAATTTTTTACAATTGTATCAAGTTTTCAGAAATAGACATAATTTTAGGTAAGGGGATGTCTTCTGTTGCATGTGATTATCTTCAATTTTGTCAATATTGTCACAGTTTAATTGTATTTATGACGTTGAATACACTAATTTTATTGTTACAGTACATTTATCATTTCCAATCTTGTTTTCCTTTTTTATATGTAATTATTTTACCATAATAACGAAAACACTTGTCTTTAACAAAACAATGTAACCATTTTTTTTATCAAATATGGTAATAATAATAAAATTGCAGGATCTTCTTAAAAAAATAGTCATCGTCTCCGGGCGAGACTTAGTTCTGAGGTGGTAACCCTAGGTGAGATTGAGTTCATAGTTAATAATCCTTTTTTACTTTTCTAGTCTTTCAATTATATTCCAAGTTAGATGATGATCGATCAGTCTTTTATAATTGCTATAAGAGTTCGTATAATTACTGAATTAAAGTTTGTTGTTCTGTTCTTCCAATTAAATAAATAAATAAATAAATATATCATCACGCCTTTTATCCATTACAAATCACGGCCACCAAAAATGTTAGTGGCGGGAGAGCCACAGGGGTAATTTTAATGTGGTGTGAGTTATTTATTGGCTGTGAACATAATTCTGATCTTCTAACTTCTATAAAGTTGAAGAATCTAAAATAGTTTGAGAATCTTTGTCAATAAAGTAAGCAAATACTAGTTTAGTTGACTACTTGTTAGTAAAGTGTTAGGAATACAAATGTCTTTGTCTGCTTCTGGAAACAGTGGAAACAATGATATCATAAACAGCACTTAATTTTTACCATTCACTCGATCCAGCAATGAATAATGTTCGCAACAATGTACAATAAGAGATAAAATACTGAGATACGCCTGTCATATTTTACAGTCATATTAATTATCACAGAACACGCGTTTGCTGCGCCCGTATTGAAACACAATGATGTGAAGTAGTTTAGCAGCACATCATGTAACGTGGAATCATTTAACACAAAGGCTATCGCGCTCGCGTTATCCAGGAGAGCCATGAGCCACTGGAGCACCTGCCCACTTGCTAGTCGGATTAATAACTGAAATGCGAGACCGGGAACAGGCTTCTGTAATCATTCAACTCCTTTGTTTTACTGTCGATGTTGTGGACTACGTCAATGCGCGTTTTATTCTACCCTTTCTTCTCATCATTAATTAATAGATTCATTATTACTTTATAGCTAATGGAACTACGACTATTATCAAACGAAAATGGTTCAAGTGTCATTTTTAGATTAACTTTTTTTTAGTGATAGTTTCAATAACAATTCCATTTTTATAAACAAGTCCGTTTTTTCTTATTTCGTTTGTGTAGTGCTGAAAATAATGATTTATATTTTGAAATTTGTAAAAAAAAAATGTGTTTACTTTATAAGCTCCAGGGTGAATTTGCTACTGCATATAGGGACAAATAAGGCTTCAGCCTTAGGTCCTGAAGTGCCCCACATGATATGCAGGTATAATAATTATTATCATTAAGTACAAAATTATTTAAATTTTCGTTGGTACAACTGTTTAAAATAAATAAATCATCTCACCTTTGAGGTGGCACTCTGCTATAGCAGACCTCATTTATTGATATATTTATGCACGCGAAATACGCTAACATCTGTTAAATCGCTACCCTCAAAGATGTTACTGGTAGGGATTCCACAGGGGTAATTTTGACGTGAAGTTTGTTGCTTTTTCGTTTAGAATCAATTGGAGATTGACAATAAAAAAATAATTTTTGTTCAACATAATCTTTTAGTAAAAATGTATTAAATAGAGGTCGGTAAAAATATCCGATCCGAAAGTCGGATAAAACATCCGATCCGAAATTTACATACACAGCTTTTAGGTATCCACTCTGAGTAAAAACATAAATTCCAATTCCACTCTAAAGAAATATAATCCTACGTTATATTTATAAAATAAATAAATATATCATCACGTCTTTTACCCATTACTGAATGTGGCACTCTGCCGAAGCAGATATCGGTAAGTGCGGTTAGCAGCCGTCAAGTCACGGCTCCCAAAGATGTAAGTGGTGAGAAAGCCACACGGGTAATTTTAAATTGGTGAAAATGTTTTGTCGGCTGTGAGGATCAAACCAGGGTTCTTATGATCCACAGGCCGACTTGATACCACTGAGCCATTACCCCATATTATATTCAATGATAAAAAAAATGATTAAATAACATTATAACAAACTATATCTCTTTAGTTTTTCTTAACAAAATTATTTATTAAGTTTCATTTATAACTGTTATTTTTCTTTCGAATATGCAATGTTACAATTGGTTTAGTATAAATAGGAAAAACTGCACTGATCTAATAAGATGCCTGGTCGGATATCAGATCGGATCTCGGATCGGATTTCGCATCGGATTTCGGATCGGATTTCGGATTGGATTTCTGATCGGATCTCAGATCAGATCTCGGATTGGATTTCAAATCGGATCTCGGATCGAATTTCGAATCGGATTTCGGATGGTATCTCGGATCGGATTTCGGATCGGTTCGGATCTCGGATAGAGTTGGATCGGATCGAATCGAATCTTGAATCAAGTCGGATCGGATTGGATCGGATATCAAAATTTTCAAATATGCCGACTTCTACTATAAAAAAACGCATTTTTCGTAAAGCTCGGTTAGAGCACGTTCAGAAATCGAATTCGGAATTCATACGGGTAGATTGTACGCCTCTTCCATGAACTCACGGCCTTAAACATGGTTTTAGCTAAATTATATATTAATGAAATTACAACAATTGGTTATAATTATAATGTCTCGATAAAATCTCTAGCACTCGAACTTCAGACATTTCAAAACCTAGATCCACGAATGTAGCAAATAAATAACTCATTTTACCGGGACTTATAATAATTGTCAAATCTTTACCCAACGATAAATATTATATTCTTATAATTTCTTTTGAAAAAGTTACAAATTCGATTTCGAATTTGGGAAATGTCGAACATTTAGAAAACATTTTGAGTATTACTGTATTAACTATAAATCAATGTGTACATTAAAGTTAATTTTCTGTAATACATCACTTACAGTATGAAACACTGGATGTCAGAAAAAATATGGCAACATGGAACAAAAATAGTCGTAATGCATAATGCATGATTAAACGAAAACTATTAATTATTAATGAACCAACTGTAATAATTTATTATTTATTTTCTGCAGCTCCGTTTTTATTTTAACTGAACAAATTTAAACGTTACTATAAAAAGCTGATCTGACGATCGACTGCAGCGCCATATAAGCATCTAGTGGTATACGATGCACTACCGGACGTTGCAAGTGTGCTTGGAATAAACTCGATAAAAAATCACCTATGATACGAACGAAACGTGTCGGATTTTTAGGTAACTTTGGAAGTTAGTTATAAATTTAAAAACTTTAATTACATCTCTTATGTTTCAATAAATAAGAAAAATAGGAAAAAAATTTCCATCACTTGTCTCATAATTCCACAGAGGTTTTACAGCACGTTTGCATCAACTTCTCAGGTCATCAACAAACCACGAGTGGCTTCATAGCTCTCATGTCATGTTACCGTTGTAGATAGGTTAACATCAGTCAGTTCAGCTAAGTCGGTATCACAATCCACTATTTCCTAGTTGATCTAGTTGGATAAATGATCGCACCATACTGATGAGTCCGGAAGGACGAAACGCGTCTATGGTTAAAGCTGAACTGACCAGCCGTTTGTTGATGACCTGAGAAGTTGATGCAAACGTGCTGTAAAACCTCTGTGGAATTATGAGACAAGTGATGGAAAATTTTTTCCTATTTTTCTTATTTATTAAGACTCAATTATTATTTATGAATATTAATCGGATATTCATGGTGTTGTGTATCGCTGTTGAAGAAAAGTGAAAGATAGCCTAATATACTACAAATAAAAACTTGTAAAGTGATAAATAGAGTGCATTACAGGTAAATACAACTAACTTGCGTAAATAAAACCAGCTAAACTAAAGTGCAAGCGCTACAAGAGTCCTAAATCAAAGCTAATCAGCTTTTTAGGTTAGAACTGTAACCAGCAAATAAAGCGCCAATCCAGGGCTTGAACAGTGGAATCATCAATGAAAAGACCAACAAAAGTGAAAAGCAATTGATACCACTTATATTTTGCATGTACTAATCAAGATATTAAACTAAATAACAAGAGTTAAATTTTGACATTTATAGGGAACATTTTCAGTGATCTAAAATAGTGATCTAAAACTAGTACGTTCTAAAACTTTTCGATCTAAACAAGATATTAAACTAAATAATCAGAGTTAAATTTTGACAGCTATAGGGAACATTTTCAGTGATCTAAAATAGTGATCTAAAAACTCCTACGTTCTAAAACTTTTGATATAAATTCGGATTAAAATCCTTGCCTGACAGAGAACATTTTACGAACCCTAAAACAAAGTCTAAATTCTTTATGATCTAAAACCCTCGATCTAAACCTAAATTCGCCTGTGGCAGTGTCGGGGAACATCTTTCCGGACTCTAAAATAAAATTCCAAAAACAAAAATACTAAAATATATCGGGACTAAAATTTAAAAATTCTATATCGAGCAAGCTAAATCTGGTTGCCTACCCACGATAAACATGAGTGACACACAGAAAATACTCGATGCTATCGCAGGCTTACAGATAGGAATGAACGATATAAAATCCGAAATATCCAGTTTAAAAGAAGACATAAATATCAAACAAGCAGAAACAAAAACTACACTATCAGACCACGAAGAAAAAATCAAAGAACTAAACATTCAATCGAAAATCCAGGACAGAAACAAGAGAGAAAAAAATATCATAGTCTATGGCTTACAAGAAAAGGAAAATAATGTAAAAGAACTAGAAATACTGTGCTTGGACTTCTTCAACACTACTATGGGGGTACAAACTACAATTAACGAGATAGATAATATCTACAGAATCGGAAAACCAGAAAACCTTAAAATAAGACCTGTAATGATAAAGTTTATAGCACGCAGGAAAGTGATACAAATACTCTCCAACCGGGGAAACTTACGAGGAACTAAAATATCAATATCCGAGGATTTCCCAAAGGAAATAATGCAAGAAAGAAAACAACTAATCCCATTAATGAAAGAATTAAGAAAAGAAGGAAAACTGGCAGTAATTAAATACGATAGCCTGTACGTAAATAACATCAAAATAACAAAAGAAGAAACAAATATCATGTACCAAGACAGAAACTCCAAGAAGAGAATACACTCGGAAGAGATAGAAGAAAATAATGAAGAAATTCAAGGCGCTTCTCAAGTAAACAGAGCTGACTCCGATACATTACTAACAGCCGATGACACAACAAACAATACACAGGAAAAGAAAAAGATAAAGCAACACATGGGAAGAGAGATGAAAACTAAAATAGCACAGACAGGAAATACAGCAAGTGCGTCAACCAAGCCTATACATGAATATATGCAAAGACCACGAACAAACAGCTATGACGATAGACCAATCAGAGGTGAACAACAGTCATAGCAATCAAATAACAGCGATACAGATTATTTGGCGACGACACTGCAAAGAAAATTGTACATGAATAATAAGCCTCTTCCCAATAAATTAAGAAATAATAGCAAAAATCAAAAGTCAAAACATAATAATTTGAATCTCCCAAAACGACTGGTCACCGAGGGAGATTACGACCCTCCACCCCCCATTGTTACACAAAATAAAGAAAAAATGCATACAAAGAAAAAAGAAAAAACTATATACGTATCAACTTTAAACACACGCTCACTAATGTCAGACGACCGTCTAATCGAACTAGAAGAATCACTTACCAATATAAATTGGGATATAGTTGGACTAAGCGAAGTAAGAAGACAAGGAGAAATGATTATACAGAGAAAAAATGGTAACACTTTCTACTTCAGTGGCACAACAAAAGGTCAATGTGGCGTAGGATTCTACATTAAAAAAAAATGGAAGAACTGTATAAAAGAAATACGAAGCGCAAACGAACGAATAGCAGTATTAAAACTAAAAATAGGTACGGCTTTCAACATAGACATAATACAAGTCTATTTTCCTACGGCTAACGCAACAGAAGATGAAATACAAAACTTCTATCAAATACTCAACGAAACCATAAATACATGTAGAGCAAAATACAGATTAGTAATTGGAGATTTTAATTGCAAGATTGGACAACGGAAACAAGGAGAGGAAAAAATCTGTGGACCTCATGGATTTCAGAAACGAAACAACAGGGGGGAAAAGTTAATACATTTCGCTGCCCAGAATAGACTTAAAATCGCAAATACTTTTTTCAAAAAAAACCACATCACCAATGGACCTGGCTATCACCAAACGGCAGAACATGTAACCAAATAGATTACATACTCACCAATGATATGAGAATAGTTACAGACACGAAAGTAATCCAGGGACTAAATTTTTACACGGATCACAAAATGGTAAGAAGTACACTAAAACTAAGTAGACCGCTAGCACTTAAAAAAGATAGCAACTGCACACCAACCAAATCTACCATAATAAATGAAACATTATATATACGAACACTAACAGATAAATTAGAAACAATGAGCAGCCATACTTATGAAGACGCACAAAGAAAGTACGAGGAGCTAGTTGAGAGCGTAAAATACGCTGCAATATCAGCAGGGACTACAATGACTACAGAAAAATGGAACAGTATAACAGAACCCACCAGGAAATTAATAAAAAATAGAGAAATGCTAAAGTTAAAAACTAATAAGACAGAAATAGAAAAAATAGAATATGCAGAAACTAACAAACTAGTCAAAAGAAAAATAAGAGATGACATAAGGCAAAATAACACGAAAATTATCCAAGATCTTCTGGAATCCAGCGGATCAACAAGAAAGATAGCACGGGAATCTACAATGGGTACAAGTTGGATCCTTGGTATAAAAAACGAACAAGGAATAATCATACACGATAGAACCGAAATAAACAATATTGCCACAACTTACTACAAACAACTATATTCATCATCGCTAACCGAGAGGCAGAAAAAACAACACGAAATAGATCTAACCGTGGAAGAGGCTATATTACCTATCCTAGAAGGAGAAGTGGAAAAAACAATCAAGGATCTAAAAAACGAAAAGAGTCCAGGAGAAGATCAAATTACAGCCGAACTATTAAAAATGGGTGTAGATGTTCTCACCCGCCCCCTAACAAATATCTTTAACGAAATGCTTCAAACACAAGAAATCCCAGAAAGCTGGACTTCCTCAACCATAATATTGCTTCATAAAAAGGGCCCAAAAACAGACATATCAAACTACAGACCGATAAGCTTACTATCGACCATATATAAAGTCTTTATAACCATAATCCTTAGGAGACTAACACCAAAGCTGGATGAAAATCAGCCAATAGAACAAGCTGGCTTCAGAAAACACTACAGCACTACAGATCACCTACAAACTATAAATCAATTAGTAGAAAAATTCACGGAATATAATATGCCGCTTTACATGGCGTTCGTAGACTATACGAAGGCATTTGATACAGTTGAACACTCATATATGATAAAGGCGTTGAAAGAACAAGGGATAGACAGCAACTACATATCCCTAATTAAAAACATTTACGAAAGAAGCACAGCATCAATAAAAACAGAAATATCTGGCCATAAATTTCCGATAAAACGGGGAGTAAAACAGGGCGACCCACTGTCCCCTAAAATATTCAACTGCATCCTGGAATCGATATTCAGAAACATCGATTGGGGAGATGTAGGGATCGATATAAATGGGAGAAACCTCACCAATTTACGTTTTGCGGACGACATAGTACTACTAGCTCACTCTAAAGAGAACCTTGAACATATGCTGTCACTACTACACTCAACGGGACACCAAGCAGGTCTCCAAATAAACTTCGCAAAAACAAAAATCCTCACGAACAGACTACAAGAGGAAATAAACATTGAAGGAAAAAAAATAGACTACGTAAACGAATTCATCTACTTAGGACAAATTATAGCGTTCAAGGATAAACACAAACTAGAGATAGAAAGAAGAATAAAGAATACTTATAAGAAATACTGGTCGCTAAAATTCTTAAGACTAAATGATATACCTTTAAGCCTAAAAAGGAAAATCACAAATTCCTGCTTACTACCCGTACTCACATACGGCTCGCAAACCTGGGCTCTGACAAAAACACAAGCCAACAGCCTAAGAATATGTCAACGAAACATAGAAAGAAAACTTTTAACTATAACAAGAAGGGATAGAATAAGAAATATAGAAATAAGAGCAAGAACACAAATAACAGATGCGATACAATTCGCAAAAATCCAGAAATGGAAATGGGCAGGACATATGATGCGGACAAACGACAACCGGTGGAGCAGGAGCTGTACGGATTGGATCCCATTGCACAAGAAAAGAAGTAGAGGACGCAAATTAAAACGATGGAGGGACGACCTACACTCTTTCGACAAATATTGGCCAACCAATACAACAGATCGGGAAACCTGGAGAACAATGGGGGAGGCCTTTGCCCAGCAGTGGGATGTATAGGCACAAATCATCATTAAGACTCAATTCCACTTCGCAATAGACATTTTGTCTTTTGTTTTATTCTTATGTTTCAGTTTGGCTGTAGGATAAAATACAAAAATTACGATGTTAATTTTTTTATTATTAAGACGAACAATAATTTTATGTTCATGTTTGTATTTATATGCAAATTTGCTAACGGAAACTTAGTATAAAAATAAAATATGATTTTTTTTTGCCTGTTGAGTAGGTAATAAATAATCTATTACTGCTAAACATACATGCATTTTCAATTCATTATTTCATCTTTTGTTGTGATCGTGAATAATTTTTAAATAAATTTCCTGTTTTAGAAGTTGAACTTTTAGAATTTTGATTTTTTTTTTTTTAAATGACTAAAATTATAATTAAGGAAAAAGTTTTATGTTGCCTGCCTGCCTACCTTAACAGCAGTGGCGTACCTAGAACTTTTGCCTCCCAGGGCGGTCTCCAATTTGCCGCCCTTTCTACGTCAATCAAATGGTGGTTTTTATAAATTAAAAAATAAATATAAAATAAATATATCATCACGACTTTTACCCATTACTGAATATGGCACTCTGCCGAACCAGATCTCGGTAAGTGATATATTTATGTACGTGAAGTGCGATACCAGCCGTCAAATCACAGGGGTAATTTTAATTTGATGAAAATTGTTTGTCGGCTGTGAAAATCGAACCGGGGTCCTCAAGATCCACAGGCCAACTCGAAACAACTTAGCCATTACCCTCATTAAATTAATAAACATAAATAAATAATTGTAATTGAGACAAACTATAGGTGGGGAACTTTTTTACCATTGGATGGTATATTTAAATTAGGAATTTTTCGAGATAATATTTTCAACCTTACATTGACTTAACGGTGAAGAAAAATATTCTAAATCATATAGTAATTCATAATTCGTAGAAATCGAATGGTAAACTTATGAAGTGAACAAGTTGTTTTTTACAACTAAAACTAAATATAAAAAATGCCGCCCCAAAATATGTGCCGCCCGGAGCGGACCGCAAGCCCCCCTCCACCCCCAGGGGTACGTCACTGCTTAACAGATGACACAAAAAGTTTCCTTTTGTATCATTTCAATACGGTGTATGGTTTTTATAATACTTTATCCCATTCGGCCATTTATTCTTAAGAATCAGGGCGTATGTACGTCATAATTGTAAATCCGCGACTGCAAAAATCATTGAATACCATTTGAGTTTTTTATAATGTAGATATAAGTACAATAAGTACCGCATTATTTCAGTATCGATAAGACAGATTGTCATTTAAACAAACATACTGTCAAACACACACACGCACGTGCAGAAACAAGTGAATAGAACAGCTCTAGCAAGCAAGCGAGGAAGTAAAAGTTAATGCATGTTTAACTATGTGGCCATAAAATAAAACTGTTCAACCCAAACGCTATCGGCGCCATGAAATTTATTAATATTAAAACGGCAAGTCGAAGTCGACGATTGTAGAAAATTTGTTATTCGTATATTTTCAACCTTCAGATAGTTGTCGCCAGCGTTGACTGCTGTTGGCTATTATTGTCGCTTTTTATTAAATTAGAAAATTATTTTAATGCGTGACACTCGGGTGTAATTAATTTTAATGTAATTTACTTTGTGTTTTGTGCTCCTGGAGATACGAGTAAAATGGGCTTGGTCAACATATTATTACGACCTGGATATTTTTATTGTCCCTCAAGAACTATTTTATACATGCTCTCATAATCCTTACACTATAATTTTATTTACACCTTCTGAAACATTTATTTACACTATCCCATTTATACATTTGAATTATTTATAGGTTATTACTTCAGTTTTTAGACGGTCGTCGATATTTGGTCTCTCATAATTAATCTATAACAATTGATTCAAGAACAAGTTCTTCTACGCGATAGTTAGTTTCCAATATTTATGAAATAGATTGTATTATTGTACAGAGTGATCAAAAGGAATTGTTACAGTTGGCAATAAAAAAACTACTTGAAATTGGTAAGCCTGATACATAAATTCATTTCCTATGGTGACAGTGACATTTAAAATTTAAATTTGAATACATTTATTATTACATTTATTTGTAAAGTATTTCTATTACTTAAAAAGTCAAAATTCTATTAGCTGTCAGACTCCTGACATAACCTATTTGTATTTATTAGAAATGTCAAATAGCATTTCCGCCTTTATCTGACGTTGTGCCAACTGTGGAATAAAAAGATCTCCGGAATTGTATTGCCAACTATAACAATTCCTTTTGATCATCCTGTAGTTTCAATCGCATATTAAAATAAATATAAAAATGTTATCTTTATGCATGACCTTATGTCTTATCCTTATTAATGCTTTTAGCTCTGTTTATAGATTACTAATAATTATTAGTTGTTACTTATCTTCAAATAGGTAATAAAGTAGTAGTTACGTAAATATAATATATTTTTTTATCAATCGTATTCACACTTAGATACGCTATTAATGATATCATATTATATATTAATATTATGTTCATAAATTCTATAGTGTAATATATTTATCTAAATTATTATACTTAGTGTGAATTATTATCTATTAAGTTTGAATCAATTGTCGGATAAATTTTCTCGAGGACTAAACATCACGGACGAATTGCTAGGGTCCAGTTCTACCAATTTCAACACAAGGAACATAAAGATATAGCTTATTATGGATTCCAAAATATTTGGCCTCAGGTAGTTTTATATTTGGTTATTTTATATCCACGAGGATTAAATTAAAATCTTAAACTCACTCGTTAAGAGAGACCACAACTACGAGCCCAGTTCTGCATCAGTTGGCCCGAATCTAATTTTTTCGTTAAAAATTTAAGTAATACTAAAAACCTAATTTTCAACATTCTTAACTAAATTTAACATTAAATATACCTTCAACACAAAATGTATAGCAGTATAACTCACTTTTTTTTCTTCACGTAAACTAAATCAACACACAAATGAACTATCATGATTATTATCTTGTTTGGCGGATGAAATTGAAGTTTATTATTATTTAGAACAAACTTTATTATTATACAGTTTTCAAATAAAACAATTTTTTTTTTAAGTTAAAACGGAAATATTTACTTCCTCTTTCAATGCCTGTCATTTCTAGATGTATGTATCGATTTACTTAAAATTTTATCTGTGTATTAACAACATACTAGTATATGTCTTGTTATAATTTCATTTCATTTTCTTGCATACTACACGAGAAATAAAACAGTAAAATATGACAACAAACGAAAAATAAAATTGGGCCAACTGAAGTGGGGCCGGGCTCGTATATAACTATAACTTGCGTATTTTTTCTAAAATATATTTCTTCCTTATTGTATTTTAAACTAATTTCAATTATCCTGGAACAATTTTGCCTTAGTTTCTGCAAATTTCCAGTAAATAACATATTCAGTATAGTCAAATCATGGTATTAGTGGCGAAAATTGTAACTACAACAAAGATACACTTTGTTACTAATCTAATAATTAAGTACTTGAAAAATAAATAAAGATGAATGATAATGGAACTAATATTTACATCAGTAATGGTAATAAAACAATAATTAACTAATATTATACTAAAATAACTCATTTCTACTAAGAAAAACCTACACTACCAGAACTTATGAACTATAATCTTGAATTTATACTTAAAAGTTAAACAAAAAATGAAACTAATACTAAAACAACAACTAACGACAACAAATAACTTAATTTTATATAAATTAATAACGTTATTAGCAAAAACAAATCAGCTGAAATTGTACCTTTGTCTCAAGCTTGACATATCAGGATCAACTTCATCTCTTAGTAGTTGAATATCCCAATGGGGATAATTTGGACACATATCTTTGAGTTAGAGTCTAATCCGAGTCTTTCTTATTAAATCAATTTAATTTTTGTTCGTTCTAGTAAACAAGGTAGTAGGTATTCATAAATAATTATGAAATTTAAAATATTTCTTTCAATATTTTATTTCTCAGCATTAAAATATCAAAAGATTTATAAAGAAATATTAACTTTGCAATCAAGTGAATCATATTCATATTTAGTTTGTTTTATTTGTTTAAAGATAAACAAAACTGAACAGAAACAAAATACTGTATACTGGATGTGGTTGTAGTTCGGGGGCGCAGGAGGACGCCTCGTAAATTCGTTAGGGTAATGGCGGAGAAATGTCGACGAGGATTCTTCTTCTCCTTCTTTTATTTAGTTCTTTATAGTTTACGCGGCAAGGGATGTATGCTACATTCGTCGGTCAACGACCTGATTATAATAAAGTGACACTATTTTGTTTCTCATTCTTTGAAAACAAAATGTTTTATTTGGAATTTAAAATTAGATACATGCTTTTGTTTCATTAAAATAATCACTAAATTTTAATCACTGACTTTTCGCCAACACTATTTTTTAGAACGGTCGAGTGTTATTCAATGTTTTTCTATAGAGTTTCCAAGGTTTCCAAGTTTCCAAGTTATGGTTACAAATTACTGTTCAGCAAGTTATAACTTACCGAACTATTCGGGAGGCGATATGTAAATTAAAAAAAAACATTCCTCCGTGGTAACATTTATTTATTTATTTGTTACTCTGCACAGCAGGAAGTAAATCCCAATTACAGTACAGGGAGCCTACAGCTTATAGTGGAATCCAATCCATTCGGACACAACCGTATTTTTGGATATAAGTAGAAGTCAGTGAGATTTGAACGCGCGACCTCTTGCTTGCTAATTAGGAAACGCAAATTTTACCTTGCTTTTATCCACTGAGCTACGATTACCTGTAACTAGCAACTATCAAATAGTGTATTACGTACCATGAATTGTAAGTGACAGTTTTCAGGTCAAGAATGTAATTTAGGAAATCGATGCCCGTAGGGAAGAGATTTCCTAAACATTCGCGACCTAAAAAATCACTTACAATTTGAGGTTAGTAAGCAATTTTTTACTATACCTATAAATAGAAGGAAAAGAAAAATAAGTTTTTATCTGCCTTTTTATTTCACAAAACAAGTTTATTTTAATTTAAATTAAATGAGTGTTAATTAGCATACAAATTCATTCATTTTTTGAATTTGCTTTAAATTCTAATATAGTTATACATAATATTAAAGATAGTATTAGTTTTAATCCGCTTTATGAATCTGCCTGTAAATAAATAAAATAAATATAAATAAATATATCATCACGCCTTTTACCCATTACTGGGCGTGGCACTCTACCGAAGCAGATCTCGGTAATTGATATATTTATGCGCGTGAAGTGCGGGTACCAGCCGTCAAATCACGGCCCTCAAAGATGTTAGTGGTGGAGGAGCCACAAGGGTAATTTTAAATTGGTGAAAATGTTTTGTCGACTGTGGGGATCGAACCAGGGTTCTTAGGATCCACAGGCCAACTTGATACCACTGAGCCATTACCCCATGCCTGTAAATAAATATTATTAATATTCAAATTTATATTTTTGGAGCTTAAAATCTATTTAGTATCAAAGAAAGATATTATTAGATATTTAATTAACATATTATTGTAAATAATTGGTGAATATGAGAACTAAGTAACAACAAATAAACAGTAGCGTACCTAGGGGAGGTCGGCGGGTGCGGTCCGCACCGGGCGGCACATATTTTGGGGCGGCATTTTTTATGTTTAGTTTTAGTTTTAAAAAACAACTTGTTCACTTCATAAGTTTACTATTCGATTTCTACGAATTATGAATTACTATATGATTTCGAATATTTTTCTTCATCGTCAAGTCAATGTAGGGTTGAAAATATTTTCTCGAGATATTCCTTATTACTGCCTAATTTAAAAATGCCATCCAATGGAAAAAAAGTTCCACTCCTATAGTTTGTCTCAATTGCAATCAGTTATTTATGTTTATTAATTTAAAGGGGTAATGGCTCAGTGGTTTCGAGTTGGCTTGTGGATCCTGAGGACCTCGGTTCGATTCCCACTGCCGACAAACAATTTTCATCAAATTAAAATTACACCTGTGGCTCTCCCACCACTAACATCTTTGGGGGCCGGGATTTGACGGCTGGTAACCGCACTTCACATACATAAATATATCACTTACCTAGATCTGCTTCGGCAGAGTACCACACCCAGTAATGGGTAAAAATTGTGATATATTTATTTTATATTTATTTTTTTAATTTATAAAAACCACCATTTGATTGACTTAGAAAGGTCGGCAAATTGGAGACCGCTCTGGGCGGCAAAAGTTCTAGGTACGACACTGCAAATAAATAAACTTAGTTAAAATAATATGAACGAAATATCCCTTGACTAAATCTTAGCAAAATCCTTTCTCAACAAAATACCCATGTACAGATTCTTATCGCATATGAGAGAATGTGCTTATATTAAAATAAATTTGTAAATTTTGGGTATCAGAATGTAGAGATTTAATGATTAAATCTTTAATGAATAGCTTCTTAAGCGTTCGTGGTAAATTGATTGGCGCGCTTAGAAATGTTGTTAATGCGCGCGAACCATTTGATATGGAAATGCGATTTTTTGCACATCTGCATCAGTGAATTACAAACCGAGCAATAATTAATCATTCTACTTTTCGCTAGGATTTTTTGCAGCGATTATCTCATTTAGCGCATCCCATGTTGAAAGCGAATTTTAAAAAGCGGACCTGCACATGCAAAAGAGCTATTTAGCTCACTGAATCTTGATACTAACGCAGAGCCGTACGTGCCGAATTAAAAAAATTCCCAACGGGGATAATTAATTTTCTACTTGATTCTCTTTAATTCACATGATTAAATTTACTTTAAAATGCAATATAACCTTATTAACTCTTTCTTTTAAAATTACTTTATTTTAAAAAATAAATTACTGCATCTACTATTACAGAAGTTTCAACAAAAGTTAAATCCTGACAATAATAAATTATTTATTTATGTTACTCTGTACAACAGGAATTGATTCCCAATTACAGTACAGGGTCCGGACTCAATTATGCAGAAAGCTATCCTCTGAATTTACTAGTGAAGTCGCCAGATCCGTATTTAATCCATTGAGATATAGATTTGTAAGACAAGAAATGGGGTAATGGCTCAGTGGTATCAAGCCGGCCTGTGGATCCAAAGAACCCTGGTTCGATCCCCACAGCCGACAAAACATTTTCATCAATTTAAAATTACCCCTGTGGCTCCTCCACCACTAACATCTTTAGGGACTATGATTTTATGGTTGATAACCGTACATTACGCGAATAAATATACCACTTACCGAGATCTACTTCGACAGAGTGCCACACTCAGTAAGGGATAAAAAGGCGTGATATTTATTTATTTATTTTAAGACAAGAAATTTTAAACTGGACCAAATTGACAAATTTGTGTAATGATAACTCAAAAACTAAATAAGATATGAAGTTACGATCAACGCATTGAATTTCTTATATTTTAAATGTCTTATAAACAACTTTTATATTAGTTTTTATCCTAAATGAAGTTAAGACCATTTTTTATTAATTATCAAATATTTTCTTTTTGCTCTCAAATTTTTTTTGTGCAAACATTTTAATATCTTTTAATTATTTATGGGGTAGGTGGCTCAGTGGTATCAAGTTGAACTGTCAATTTGAGAACGCGGGTTCGATATCCACAACCGACAAACAATTTTCACAACATTTAAATTACCTCTGTTGCTCTGTGACCGAGCAGAAAATAGACTTTTACAACTATCAGTTGAAAGCAGAACGTTGACATTTGTCGCTTGCCGAGCGGCAATAAGATATTGCCGCTCGCGCATTGAGAGCGACAATAGACTACTTTCTGCTCTAATATACACAAATAACTATTTTGCGCATTGACATTGGAAACGCGGGACAATAGCTATTTACATAACTAGTGCGCGAAGACATACTTTCCACATGAGCGCAATTTTAAAGCACGAGCGAAGCAAGTGCTTTAATTTCCGCGAATGGTGCAAATGGCGTCTTCGCGCACGAGTTTTGTACAATACTTTTTGTAACGAGCAAAAATTATATGATAGACAATGAGGAAATTTATTAAATTTGAAGCATGAATATATATTGACAGTGAAGTATGTCATGAATTGACATTTGTTATTTGAAAACAAATTGTCCATTTTTTCTCGAAACGTTTGTTAAAATATGTCTGATTGATGCCGTTATAAGCTAATGTCTCTACTTCTTTTATAAATTCCTTAAAATAAATAAATATAAAATAAATAAATATATCATCACGCCTTCTACCCATTACTGGGTGTGGCACTCTGCCGAAGCAGATCTCGGTATGTGATATATTTTGCGCGTGAAGTGCGGTTACCAGTCGTCAAATCACGACCCCCAAAGATGTTAGTGGTGGAAGAGCCACAGGGGTAGTTTTTTTTTTGAAATTATGAAAATTGTTTGTCGCCTGTAGGAATCGAACCAGGGTTCTCAGGATCCACAGGCCGACTTCATACCACTGAGCTAGCCACCCCATAATTCCTTAAAAAATTTGTATATAAATTTTTTAATTACTTTGCGCACTAGTGCACAAAATAAAACTTTCCGTCGTTTCCAAGGTTATGTAAACATTATTTTGAATGTAGCGAGTACAAAAAGATATTTTTCGATTGTTCCACAGAAAAATCGTTGACGTTGACAAATGAGAGCGTAATTATCAACTTTTCATAGCAACTAGGTTAAAGCTAAATAAATAGATATTATTATAAATATGTTTATGCCGGTCCTGGAGTATTGAATGCACACAAGCACTCCTTGTTGCAGTTGAAGTGTCGGAAATTTCGAAACACCTGATGAGCCATGCATTGCTGCATCTACCAACCTAGAAGTAAGAACTAAAACACGGATTGTTAGTACACAAGGCTGCATTGTGCCGTTCCACTCGTTCCACTGTTCGCTGCAGTGCGCTCATTTCGCTTCATTATTTACCGCGCTCGCTCCGCTAATTCTCACTTCCTTTTCTACTCTAGCAATTTTTCCGCGAATCCTACAATCGCGTTTTGACGATCCTTTTGTGTCCTTAATTCACTTAGGCTGCGCTCTGTAGTGTGGAATCGAAAACACTTGTTCTACAAAACAAATTGTTATTGCTTTTCTGCCACGGCACCTCGGCAGCTGCTATCGTATGTTTGTTTTCGGAAATTTGTAATGGAACATTACATACTACAGTTACGGTGACCATATTTTTTCGGGAAAAATAAAGAACAAATCTGATAAAGATTCATAATAGAAAAACCGTGTGTAGTTATTGATTTTACAAATAAGAAGTCAACAATAAAACGAAAATAATTTTCATTTCAATATAATTGTCAAAATTATTTTTTTATAAAATAACAAAAACGAAATTTTACTTTCGTTCAATCATCTTCAATTTAAACTTATTTAAACTGTAGAAACTGAATTCCTGTATTTTCAATGAGACAAATAATAAAAGCCAAAAGTTGCTTTTTAAGAAAAATCTTTATAAAGGACAACGCTTTACAAAAACGGGTTGTATGGTCACCATAACTATAGTGTATGACAATGTGCCCTGTCAAATATTCTTAAATTAGTTTAGAAAACATTGCTTACTAAGAACAAAATATTCTACTATTTTTAAGTATTTGAAGCATTTTTGTCAAAAATAATTTATAAACATTTGATATCAAAAAATTTGTAGGCTATGCAAAATAGTTTGATAATTACGTCACAATTCACAACGCAAATACAAATAAAAAAGCGGAACTAAAGGCCAGTAAAATTCAGAAAATTTATAACTAAAGTGTAATTACATTTTATTTTCTTTAAAATGGGTTAAAATTTGACCATTGACAACTTAAGTAATGTAAGAAACAGTAAAATGTTAACAGATTTACTTTTTATGAAATTTTATTGGAATTTTTCATTTTATTGTTAATTTTTTTATTACCTACGAAATCAATTGATATTAATATTTCGACATTAGCTGAATTATTGATATTTTTTATTGTATTTAAATAAAGCTGACACTTTTACTCAAATTAATATTTTGTTTGCTAATAAATATTTCAATTACAATTTGATTTCTGAGCATATGTAATAAAATATAGCTTATATATTCAATTTGATACTGCATAAAAATGCTTAATTTACGATTTTATGCATATTTTATGTTTTATGCATATTTAAGTAAATTTTACTTTGTTTTTACATATTTTGCAAATTTTATAATTTTTCATTTTAAATTTTTATCTATATGTTGGTATAAATCAGTAGAAAATATATCTTTCGATTTAAACGGTAATGAAAGCAATAATACCAAATTAAATAATACATGGGATGGCTAGCACAGTGGTATGAAGTCGGCCTGTGGATCCTGTGGTCCTTGGTTCGATTCCCACAAGGCGACATATTTTCATAATTTGAAAAAGCTATCCCTGTGGCTCCTCCACCACTAACATGTTTGGGGGCCGTGATTTGATGACTGGTAACCGCACTTCACGCGCAAAATATATCACTTACCGAGATCTGCTTTAGCAGAGTGCCACACCCAGTAATGGGTAGAAGGCGTGATGATATATTTATTTATTTATTTAAATAATACATAATATTAAACAGTAGCTAAGTTAAAATATTTCTCGCGATGCCGATAGTTTCTTTTAGTTCCCATAATACAAAAATATTTTGCCAAATTGGCACCATTGTTTAACTAACATTAACATTAAAACTACCTCTGTGGCACCCATCCCACTAACATCCTTGGGGGCCGTGATCTGACGGCTGGTAACCGCAATATATATCACTTACCTAGATCTGTTACAGCAGAGTACCATATTCTGTAATGGACACAAGGCATGATTATATATTTATTTATTTATTTTAATATTAAATAATATTTATTATCATTGTTTAGATTTAATAAACATTTGTCATTATTAAAAATAAAGTAAAATAAAAATATCGTCTCGCCTTCCATCCATTACTGGGTGTAGCACTCTGCCGAAGTAGATCTCGGTAAGTGATATATTTTTGCGCGTGAAGTACCAACCGTAAAACCACGGCCCCTATAGATATTAGTTGACGGGGAGCCACAGAAGTAGTAATAATGTGCTCACAATGTTTGTCAGCTGTGGGTTCTCAAGATCCACAGGCCGACACGATACCACTTGTTTTCAACAGAGAACAAATGCGGCACCCATTTGGCAGATAGCTTTCTCATATCCAAAAATGTATGCAAAATGTTCCGTACCCGTTCGGTTGAGATGCTCATAGCCTCAGCCAGCTCGTGCACTTTAACTCGCCGATTGTTCAATATCATACCATGGATTTTATCGACGATTTCTGGCGTTGTAACCTCAATTGGACGACCAGAATGTTCGGCGTCCTTTGTGGTCATACTACCACAATGAAAATCAGTAAACCACTTGCGAAACGTTCCAATCGATGGTGAGGAGTCCCCATAATGTTTAACAAGCGATGCTTTGATTTGCGTAATATATAATTTATCCGGCAGTACGGTGGGGTGGGTATCGTTACGGAATTCGAATCCGGAGATCCCGAGTTCGAATCCCACTCAAGCTAGAAATTATATGAACAACCACTCTGCGGCTCGGTGAGTCCGGACCCTGTACTGTAATTGGGATTAAATTCCTGTTGTACAGAGTAACATAAATAAATAAATAAATAAATAAACCAAGAAATTCACTTTTTTCCATGTTTTCAAAAATCTTCAAGGTTGCTTGCTTTCAATGGGTGTCAAAACAGAACTGAATGACATATCAGTCTGAAAATTTTAATGTGTTCTAGTTAAAGATGGTACATCACAAATGTCACATGAGATTTGCGATTGTGGCGCCATCTGTTTTATTTTTCAGGGACTTCACCCTTCCCTCGTAAATGAAATATCTAAAGTATTTATTAAAAACTACTCGTATTCGACAATCCGAACTATTTGTTCATTATTATTGTTTGACTATTTATCCTCATTGACTATTTGAATATTCAAACTATTCGGCCTGTTCGGTTATTCGAATATTCGATCAGTACATATATCCGAATTATTCGGATATTCGAATTATCCGGGATAGTCGAGCTATTCAGATAGCCGAACTATCCAGATTTTTTTCCTGTCATTTTATTTTATTCCTGAAGTATTGGCACACCTTGTACAGATCTGGAAATGCAGATTTGTCACTTTGGACTTCAATACGGAGCAAAGATCAACAAGAGACTTTTATTATGATTGAATAATGCAATGCAGTGCAACAAAGTATTATGTTAATCAATAATTAATAAATGTATATCTTACAAAGTAATAAAGTGCATTCTTGCTGTCAGTTATACGCTAAATTATGATTATGTGCACTTGTGCAGTAACAAGTGTGAAGCCATTTTTTTATTAAATACTGTCTTTAATCGCATGTCGAAAGTAACCGCGCGAGTGAACAAATTTTTAATTCTTTTTAAATCAAGAATACAAAGATTGTAATCTACTCAACCAATCAGGTTTGAGCGCACCCTTTTTCGACTTTTTCCTTCACTACTTTATACGCTAATTGTTAAATTAAGTGTGTAAGTTGGCTTGTGTTTTAATAAGCTAAACAGCGTTTATGAAACGCACTGTCATGACTTCCTGTGTTTAATCATCTATAATATCTACAAGAAAACCTAAATCTTGAGTAGTAAATATGATTGAATAATTAATTCGTAGCGCATACTATATAGAAACATTTTTATTATGTAAAGTAGAAATGATATTTATGAGTGTATATATTTATATTCTCTGAATAGTTTAGAATTAATCAACCCACGTAAATTTTCTTGAATATAAAATTAATCAAGGTCTCAGTGTTACGGAATTTTGTATAATTTAAAACATACTTTACTTTCATTAGAACAATAATTAAATGTTTATTGTTATGTTGTTTTTATGATAATTTTAAATATAATTTAAATATTTTACAACTTACTTTGGTCTGTTTATTTTAAATGTAAGATGAGATGACTTTAAATTGTACTTTCTTTAGTGAGGTACTAAAAATTTAACTTATTTACGTATAACAATTTATAGCAATTCTGCTCTAATCATCCCTTATAAATATATATTCTACCCATTACTGGGTGTGGCACTCTGCCGAAGCAGATCTCGATAAGTGATATATTTTGCGCGTGAGGTGCGGTTACCAATCGTCAAATCACGGCCCCCAAAGATGTTAGTGGTGGAGAAGCCACAGGGATAGCTTTTTAAATTATGAAAATTGTTTGTCGCCTGTGGGAATCGAACCAGGGTTCTCAGGATCCACAGACCGACTTCATACCACTGAGCTAGCCAGCCCATTACTATAAATAAATAAATAAATAAATAAATATATTATCACGCCTTCTACCCATTACTGGGTGTGGCACTTTACTGTAACAGATCTCGATTAGTGATATATTTATGTGCGTGAAGTTCTGATCTACGAGCCCTGTCTCACGTCAGTTAAGCCGAATCTTATTATACTAAATACGCAGATATCTCACATTTACTAAATTCTAGAATTAATTTTCAACATCATAAATTAAATTCAACATTGAATATTCCTTAGACACAAACTGTATAACAGTATTAGAAGCAATTATTGTTTTACAAAAAAACTAGTTCAACACTTAAATAAACTATAATGATTATTATCTTATAGGCAGTTTGACCTATCAAATCAAAGTTAATTATTATGTAAAACAAACTTTATTATTATACAATTTTTGAATAAAACGAAAAAAATGTTAGTTACTGCAAAAAAGTTTACTTTATCTTTCATTGGCTGTCATTCCAAGATGTGTGTATCGTTTGACTTCTAATTTTATCTGTGTATTAACAATATATTAGTATATGTCTCATTAAAATTTCATTTAATTTTCTGGCATATTACAGGAGAAATAAAACTGCAAAATAAAAAATCAAAAGATAAATTAGGATTCTACCCCATTACTATATCATTTATAATTTTATATTCGCTGTAGTACTTCTATAATTTTGGAGATTATTAGCACAACTAACTTATATACTAAACAATAAAAATTATTCATTTATTCCGGGAATGAAAAAAAAAATATTATAAAACGAAAAATTGGTATAGGCTAAAGCTACATTCACAAATCGAAATTAGTTTTTGTTTTATGCTTTATGTTTTAGTATGTTTTTAGGTGCCATTCACAAATAGTTTTGCTTTTGTCGATTTTAGTTAGTAGAGACATCTATCATAAATTTTAGAAGATCGGTAATACAGTAAATGCAACTGTCAGATGTGCTAAGTTACACATGCTGTCATATGTTGTTTCTTTACTTTCGTATTTATTGGAAGAGCAAGGTACATATTATCATGATAAGAAAGTAGGTATTAAAATCTTGTTTTTATTTTCATTCATTTTGACACTCGAATAAAAACAAACTTAGGTTATCATCAATGCGAAGGATGATAGAAAGAGACAAGTATATATCACTACATCATTCTACGCTTCGTCCTATTGGTCTATTCCTAAGTATAAAACGTAAAACTAAAACATAAGTTTCGAGTTTGCAAACTTTTGTGTTAAAACCAAAACTAAATACTGATTTGTGAATGGCTGCATAAGATAACATGTCTACAATGTTATTAAAACAAAAATGGAAAACATAAAACAAAAACTAAATTCGATTTGTGAATGTAGCTTTACTTTCACCACGTAAAACTGACCTTGTAGATATGCAGGTCCTCCTTTACTAACATTTTTGGGTCACGTGATTTGATGGTTGGTAGAAGACAAAAATCATATACCGGCGTCTACATTTATTTATTTGTTAATCTGCACAACAGGAAGTAAATCCTAATTACAGTACAGGAGGCCTACGGCTTATAATGGAATCCGAACCACTCAGACACAATCGTATTTTTTGGATATAAGTAGAAGTCAGTGAGATTTGAACGCACGACTTCTTGCTTGCTAATTAAGAAACGCAAGTTTTACCTTGCTTTTATCCACTGAGCTACGATTGCCTGTTATTATAATAATAGTATATTTATTTATTTGGTGCACAAAAAAAACGGATGGCTAGCTCAGTGATATGAAGTCGGCCTGTGGATCCTGAGGTCCCTGGTTCGATTCCCACAGGCGACAAATTTTCATAATTTGAAAAAGCTATCCCTGTGGCTCCCCCACCACTAACATGTTTGGGGGCCGTGATTTGACGATCGGTAACCGCACTTCACGCGCAAAATATATCACTTACCGAGATCTGCTTCAGCAGAGTGCCACACCCAGTAATGGGTAAAAGGCGTGAAGATATAATTATTTATTTATTTTATTTTAAATATGAACTCTCATCCACAGTTAGTTTTCATATGCGTGATAACGCGTAGGTATGCGCGTGAGCACGTCTCTAGCGCGGATTCGCGGGTTAGCATCCCTTACCGCCCCCTCGAGGGCAGAGACTGCCATATGTGGCCCCCGGCACGATATCCATTCTATTTCCTCGATTGACTAGTTGCCATGGAAACGAGTATCCGGTTTCTTTCTCGCGGATGTGCATGTTTCCGTTCGTGGAAAACGGTTCGACGTTCGAATCCTCTCTTTGCTCCCCTTGCGTCTTTCACATTGGATTGTCTGCCTATAGACGCAGAGAGATTTTTTTACGAATGCGAAAAAGTTTATGGAGAATTTAGATATTTTGTGTTCACCGAAAATATTAGAAAAGTACATACTTATTGAAATGTATTCTTTCACGAATTGTAATAATGATTAAAAAGATGGATTGCTTAATTCAACCCATTAAAGTGGTTCTATCATGACAGTCTCATACAAAAGTATAGGTAACCTAAAAAGTTTATAAAAATAATTATAACATTTTTGTATGGTATAGGTTATTAACAGAATTAACATTTCGCTGCAAATATCGTATAAATAACAATAACATTGAATATATTAAATAAAACTATTTAACTAGTTTATGAAATTCAGTAACATAACAAAATTTTTTGTAGTGAATGTTTCATGCCAACCAATAGCAGTGTAAGATTTTACACAGCAGAAGCTATGACAACAAGGCGAGAACTACAAGCAGCATGATATTACCAATCGGTACGAAACGGGACTGTATTATCGATACATCCTGTTGACAGTTCATAAGAAAAATGAGAAAAATGCACCAAAACAATTATTATCAACTGTAACAACAAACAAATAAATAAGAAATGCTGTAATATTTTTTTTTGTACTAAAATTAATATATTTTACTGATCGAAATAATAACTTTCATAGTTCTTGCTTTGTCATTCATGCGACCATCTCTGTCTACGCCTGCGACCATCTCTGTTTACCCGTGCGACCATCTCTGTCTACCCGTGCAACGTTGCCATGCATTTCTGACAGTTTCATTGAAAATCATAGAATATCCAACTTTCATCGCCAATTTCTTTGAAACTAATCAGGTAAGGCATAGATTTTCTAATTCTCATACCTTTATCTTTACATGATGTAATGTGTGTTAGTTTTTTGTTAAAAAATAACTACAATATATGAGTTTATTACGCAGTAAGCTGCCTCGCGAGGTACAGTTCCTATAACGCCAATGCATTTTTGGTCGACTTTAACTTTACATTACTCAGCTCAACAACAGTAAACTTTTAAAAAAATTTGCATACTATACTCTATTTTTTAACCAGGAGGAGTAAATGCACAAGTCAGATTTACACTATAGAAAGTTACCAAAGAAAGTTACTAGATTTTTGTTCGCGCAAAATACAAAAATTTCTTACACATCTGCACTGATGAAGTCTCATGGAATTTATTTTAAAATACAAATGACATTATAAACTCTAATTTGTCACTCCGTATATTATTAGTTCTTAAAAGAACTTAAAACCAACAAGAAAACAGATAACCTCAAAACTTATGACAGCTCTAATAAATCAAATGTAAAATCTATGTACAGTGTAAACTGGACGAAGCACTAGCCAATCAGAAGCGTCAGTTTTAGCGGTTAAAATTTAAATTACTCCTCCTGGTTAAAAAACAGAGTATAGTATAGGAACACATGAAAAATAACATATTTACATTTCATTAAAATCGGGGTTAAATGATTCCATGATAGTACCACCTTGCAATGGCTAAAAGGCCCTAGTCATTCTGTATTTTAGGTCAGTGTAATTCTGTTTTGATTCGACGCAGACGAAGAGATAAAATTTATTGTAACTATTGTAATATTTCTCAAGTAAACAATAATGTATTTCGATTGTTGTTGCATAATAATGGTTTAAAAAATGGCGTCATTGTCAACTCATTTGACATGGCATATAGGAATAGTTTGTTGTAACTGTTTGAAGACCACCCGCAAAGTAATATCATCACAATTATTTCTAATATAATCTGCACACGGACAATAATGTTCGGAGTAATTTACGATAAATATTAATAACTGTTCGTGTAGTAAATTTAATTGCAAATAAAATATTGAACAAGTACACACCTATTCATCGAAACAAAAAATACTACCAACATAAGAAAATCTTTCCTTAATCTTAAGATTTATAGATCATTACAAAATAATGCATTTAATTTATAATAATTGTAGAGTTATTTACTACAGCAACGCTTACAAAAATGAAAGTACATTGGTCGTATATTACAATGTCATAAACATATCATTTCATTCATTTTGAGTAAATTTTATGGCTGTTTCTTCTTGTGTTGGAATTGAATCTTTAAAAAATTGTTAGACAAACGACTTTCACATGATACGCCATGCGGGTGCCTCTATGTTCGTATGTAGATAGCCTATTTCACTAGCGGATCCCACGAGTGCTTATGTAAGCTGATAGCTTCAACATTTCTTTCCTTCTATCAAGTAGGCGACTGTATGTATACTCTCCATTCATTTGTTTTTTATTTTAATTTTAATATTATTCAATGAAAAAATAAACAAACTTCCTTACATGGAACGCAACGGGAAATTACTATTATCTTTAGTTTTTTTAATATTTTTTTTTATTTATCAGTGACTACATCGTTTAACTATTATTATATTTAAACTTTTCAAAAAACTTCAGTCATTTTTACTTTCTTGTATACAGTATAAGGAAGTGTTGGAATCGTGAAAAAAATCGTTGAGGAGATTTTCGCGGAAATATGTGTTTTGAGGTCCACTGAATCCGTTTTCATCATTTTCTCAATGATGTCTGTGTGTGTGTGGATGGATATCATAGTAGCAATATAGAAACAAAAAACATAAACATGTTTAACATTTTATAATAAATATAAATAAATATATCATCACGCCTTCTACCCATTACTGGGTGTGGCACTCTACCGAAGCAGATCTCGGTAAGTGATATATTTTTGCGCGTGAAGTGCTGTTACCAGTCGTCAAATCACGGCCCTCAAAGATGTTAGTGGTGGAGGAGCCACAGGGCTTTTGAAATTATGAAAATTGTTTGTCGTCTGTGGGAATCGAACCAGGGTTCTCAGAATCCGCAGGCCGACTTCATACCACTGAGCTAGCCACCCCATAAATTTTATATGTCAAATAAAATTGTTAAACGCAAATAGCAAGTCATAAGTGTTCAATTCAGCGTGTTTGATGCAATATCAATTTCATTGAACAAATAATAAGCAATTTTATATTTCTATTTCTATTAATATAAGTTTATATATAATTTTATTAGGAAGTTGATTATCTGTAATGAAAATTAAAAAGAAATAAGTAAAATCCCAAAATTTATTAAAACAAAAATTATACGTAAACAAATTTGATATTTTATATGTTTCAAACAGATAAATGCTGAATTACGGAAAAACTATATTACATGTTTAATAATATATAAATATGAAATATGCTATGTTGAATTAATGTTGAAACATACATGCCAAATAATTTAGAGGAAAAATAAATGAAGTAATTAATAAAATAAATTTAAAAGTGGGTAAAAAAAATCGACTCAGATTTCTGATAATTTTAATATTTCGACTCCGACTCCGACAAAGTTATATTCTAACGACCGGTATTATCAGCCACATTTATTTCTTCCAACGAACTCTTTATGAAATGTTAGTATTTCTGTCAAAATTTAAACAGTAGTTAACGATAAATGGGCATTAAAAAATTTTATAATTTCGGCTATACGACACGTTGTATGTAATAAAAAAGAAATGTCATTATTATTAAAATAATAATTTAACATCATTAATAAAGCCATTTTATCCAATATTCCTGGATCATTTATTTGATTCCTTATTTAAAATAGAAATGTGTATTTATATAATGAAATTATTCAAAAGTGTCAGTCAGAATCGGTACATTTTTCAGGCTCCAACTTTACTGATCAGAAATTCCTCCTGAACTCCGACTCCACAGCCCTGACATAAACACAACATTACCCAGTCAAATATAGTTACAAACTTTTTATTGAAGGTCATAGGTATTACATAACATAATTTGTCGAGTCTTCCAATAAACTGCACAATTACGACATGAATCAAATATCTAAAGACACAGCACACGCACAAATTCTTCGTTGTCATATATTACCGGTTTTTATTTCGATGAGTCAACAGCTAGACGCTACTAAGAACTCAGGACTTCGTTCGAACAGTGATATCGATAGCCACACCTGACCCGAAACCAATGAGCTAAAAATACTCCGGAGATTCTGTCAATAAATTTGAAGAGTTCGTCATAAACTTGATTTCGAAAACGAAAGGATGGCCCCTCTTGTTAGGAAAACAGGTTTACGAAAGGAATTCGGCGATTACAGATTTTTTATGAAAAAATTATTTAACTCTTGTCAACTAAGTTTGGTCAAAGATTAAAATTATTACAACTGGAGACTTTTAAATTTAAAAGTTTTCAAGTTTAGCTGCCATTTAGTTTTTTAAATTTATTTGTTGAATATTTTATATTTTGGCCGTAGCCATTTCCAAAATATTATGGTAGGTACGTTTCGATTTAATTAAAATTTTACTTGTAAATTTCTTTATGTTGAAATGGACGTAAATTTAACCAAATTCTTTCGATAACTCCCACAGCCACACAAAAGACATACATTTCAATTTACATAAAACTTTATTTTTCTACACATTTGATGGTTATTTGAGGTTCATTTTGTTTTTGTTAAGTTAATAACTAATAATTAATACTACTTGTATATCTTTTTAGGATTTTCTCAAGGGAGTTATAAACATTGAGGAAATGTCTAATATGAATTTAGGAATTACGATTTTTTGCTGACGTATCTTCGATTGTTAGAAATAATTTTTTGAAAAAGTATTGAGCGTTCGCCGGGATTTGTACCCAGAACCTTTCATTCGCATGATGACTGCTCTAACCAATTGAGCTACAAACACTCGGCGAATACTCATGCTTTTCGTGCAATATTTAGTTGAAGAAATGTAAAGTGACATGGGTTGCGTCAATTCGTTACAAATCAACAACCTAGTATGCGATGGGTAAATTCCCTGGGTGAAATTATTATAAGAATTTGATGAATGACAATTTGTCTGTTGGTAATTATTAGAAATAATCTTCAACTAAATATTGCACGAAAAAGCATGAGTACTCGCCGAGTATTTGTAGCTCAATTGGTTAGAGCAGTCATCATGCGAATGAAAGGTTCTAGGTTCAAATCCCGGCGAACGCTCATTGCTTTTTCAAAAAATTATTTCTAACAATTACCAACTGACAAATTGTCATTCATCAAATTCTTATAATAATTTCACCCAGGAAATTTATCCATCGGATTAAAATACTCGGCCCGCGGCCGAGTATTTCAAACAACCGCTTCGTCAAGTAAAATATCACTTTCTTGACTTATTATGTAATATACTATTACGTAACAAATTTGTTAATTTTAATAACATTTTAATTTTCCATTTAAATCCAAGATTTTTTAAAATAAATCATGTGATTTAAATCGCGATTTAAATCAAACGATTTAAATTATATCAGCCTTACATTGTATTAATCACATATAGTTTAATTTCCTCAGCATCAGTTTCTGTTATGTTTGAGAGCTGAGAAAATCCGAGTACCCAGATTAGTCCCGTTCGCCATAATAAGCAGATAGCTAATGGGCACGTAAGGCGCTGACACTCACCTTACAAGGTGTTATTACAGCGACAAGATTCAGGTACTAGATAAGTCAGAGGTGCGTAGAACCTCCGCTGCATACGGAATAGATCTTACTTTACTTCTTAGCACTCCCAGGAAAAAACTTCTAACACTACGTCAACGTCAACTTGTTAGAGTATATGGTGTATGACACTCTGATTTTGTATTCCAATTTAAGTATTATTGCACTTTAAAATGCTACTGTGACCGTATTTATTTGGAATTTTTAAAGTAACCCAGTAGGTTACTTTTGTTTAATTGGCACGCTTTAATGGGGTGGCTAGCTCAGTGGTATGAAGTCGGCATGTGGATCCTGAGAACCCTGGTTCGATTCCCACAGGCGACAAACAATTTTCATAATTTCAAAAGATACCCCTGTGGCTCCTCCAACACTAACATCTTTGGGGGCCGTGATTTGACGATTGGTAACCGCACTTCACGCGCAAAATATATCACTTACCGAGATCTGCTTCGGCAGAGTGCCACACCCAGTAATGGGTAAAAGGCGTGATGATATATTTATATTTATTTTATTTATAATTTAAATAGTTTACATTTCTATACACATGTACTCTTGTATCTGTATCTGTAGTTGAAGATTCACTGCAACTTCACAAGTTTTGTGTAACTTTTTACGTGTAATATGAAGCCTAGAATTATGCAACTAGTTTAAGTGTTGCAAAAATTTATGGTTAAATAAAATATAATTTTTGCGGTTTTCTAATAGTTTTGATAGAAAGAAAAGATGTATGGAAGAATGCTGTAATGTCAACAAAATACAATGAAAAAATTCGAATCAAAACACTGTTGATAGCTGATTGTTATCGCATACTGACATCTTGTTTAACAACATAAAACACCAAATTAATTAATTAATTAACTATAATAAGATAAATTGAAAGTTGCAAAAACTCTTCTGAAACCAGTTGCATCATATTTTAAAATCACCTCAATAGAAATATTGAATAAAGAACATGTTTTCATAAGGCCTGTTATCGCACTGGTTCATTGTAAAACTCGCCGCAGAGCGGATCGTTTTCCAAATTTGGATTCGTGTGTTAACCAATTGTCTTATAAGACTAGTGCCCGGTTACATGAAAGTCGGTTAATTCCTTAATCAATGATTAAATTTTAATTACCTGATTAAACTAGATATTTTGTTTCATGACAGTTAATTAGCTTAATCGGGGTGTTAAAGTTTCGATTAATTTAATCAGAGAAATTTGACTGGTTAAATTTTGACACGTCAATTAATTTTCATACTGAAATAAATATTTTTTGCTAGGTATGACATAAAAAGTAAAAATTTAATATTTTGAACTAGCAGGAATGTGATATAATCATAATAAAATGATTTAATGCACAATTATGAATAAAATATATTTTTTAAAGCCAATATGTCAACATGGAGTCGCTAGTTGTTGATCCTGAAAACCCTGGTTCGATTCCCACAGGCGACAAACAATTTTCACCATTTTACAACTACCCCTGTGACTCCTCCACCACTAACATCTATGGAGGCCATGATTTGACGGCTGGTAACCGCACGTCACGCGCAAAATATATCACTTACCGAGATCTGCTTCGGCAGAGTGCCACACTCAGAAATGGGTAAAAGGCGTGATCATCACGGGACAGTACTGACAGCGATGACGATTTTATTGATATTATGGTAAATAATTTACTACAGAGAAGAATATTTGGAGATCGTAATAATTTTTTCGATATTTATGATAATGACGATTTCAAAATATAATTTTATCCTCTCTTGCGCCAAATCTTTTCTCGCTTTTCTTTTTATTCCTACATAATTTTTTCCCATGTTTCTTACTTGTATTTTGAGGTAATTGCATCGGTCTTCTTATTTTTAATTACGTGTTTATATTTATTTATAATATTTAATAGCTCTTGCTTATCTTGCTCTGAAAAATTTGGTCCTTTTTCCTTTTTAGACATTGGTTTTTATTTAAATTTCTTAATAAGATGTAGCTGTCTAACACATGTACATATACACATGAAGTTGGTTATGGTATCAGGTATCTACAATAACAAAGAAAGTCCCCAAATCTTAATTTAACGACGATTACTAAATCAATAAAAGTTAACATACAGATTAAATTCATGAAATGAAAATTTATTTAATCATTGATTAAAACTAATTTATCAATTTATTAATCAGCGATTTAACTTGCTTTCATGAAACCGAGCATAGTTCTTTAATATAATATTAAAGTAAATAGATGGGATGGCTAGCACAGTGGTATGAAGTCGGCCTGTGGATCCTGAGGTCCCTGGTTCGATTCCCACAGGCGACAAATTTTCATAATTTGAAAAAGCTATCCCTGTGGTTCCTCCACCACTAACATGTTTGGGGGCCGTTATTTGACGACTGGTAACCGCACTTCACGCGCAAAATATATCACTTACCGAGATCTGCTTTAGCAGAGTGCCACACCCAGTAATGGGTAGAAGGCGTGATGATATATATTATTTAGAAATAAGCGTACATGTGATATTTCCTTAAGGTGTGTGTATGTTGGTGAAATATTACGTGGATGACCTAGGAATAAATGGATGGATATAATTCAAGGTTTGTTGAGTGAATGCACAATTTAGAGAGGGGGGAATAAACGTGCTTTTACTCGTTTGAAAGGAAATAAGAATGTGGATAAAATTAAAGTGATGTGCCACTATAAGTATTATAAGAATTCGTTCTACCTTTTTTTGAAATAACGTAGCGTATAAAAGAAAGATATTTAGATTTCGGTAATAATGTATTAATTATTGCAAATGGTATTTTACTACAAATTCTCTCTATCTAGAAAATGATTCTACTTAAATATTTGTTTTATCCCAAATTTTGTTATTCGTAAAAAAATGACCAATTGCTATTTATAAGTTAAATTTGAAACAATTTTTTCTAACTAACATCATTTATGAGTTAACATACGAGGGCAGGGTGAAATGTCCCTGAAAAATAAAACAGATGGCGCCACAATCGCAAATCTCATGTGACATTTGTGATGTACCATCTTTAACTAGAACGCATTAAAATTTTCAAACTGATATGTCATTCAGTTCTGTTTTGACACCCATCGAAAGCAAGCAACCTTGAAGATTTTTGAAAACGTGGAAAGAAGTGAATTTCGCGTCTTGATTAAACATTATTTCTTGCGTGGAAAAAACATTACGCAAACCAAAGCATCGCTTGTTAAACATTATGGGAACTCCTCATCAGCGATTGGAACGATTCACAAGTGGTTTACTGATTTTCGTTGTGGTAGTATGACCACAAAGGACGCCGAACATTCTGGTCGTCCAATTGCGGTTACAACGCCAGAAATCGTCGATAAAATCCATGGTATGATATTGGACGATCGGTGAGTTAAAGTGCACGAGATGCTAAGGTTATGAGTATCTCAACCGAACGGGTACGGAACATTTTGCATAAATTTTTGGATATGAGAAAGCTATTGACAACAAGTCGCAATGGTAAAATTGCATGAATTGCGCTACGAATTGGTTCGTCATCCACCATATTCTCCAGATTTGGCCCCTTGCGATTTTTATCTATTTCCAAACTTGAAGAAACAGCTCGCCGGAAAGAAATTTGGCTCCAACGATGAGGTCGTCGCTGAGACAAATGCCTATTTTGAAGGATTGCCAAAATCGTATTATTTGGAATGGATCGAAATATTATAAAAACGTTGGACGAATTGGTATCGAGCTACAAGGAGATTATGTTAAGAAATAAAATATGTTTTGACCAAATAAATCATTTCTTGTTTCATTTTTCAGGGATCCTGCCCTCGTACATACAATAAGAAAATCATTATTTTGACAAATTGTTTATATTAATTAATCAATCTCAATTTAAAAAAATGCATTTATTTGACATGTTTCAGTGAGAAGTGATGGTTAATCAAATCAGTTATTTATTTTGTAATTCTGCGTAAAACAATTCGCTTCACTAGCAATAATTCCTAGTCTGGCTGATTTTATCTAATAACTATAAATACAATAAATGTGTCCGAGTGGTTTGGATTCCACTATAAGGTGTAGTTCTTCTGTACTATAAATGGGTTTAATTTCCTGTTTAGAGTCTTAATAAATTTTTTAAAAATCATTAAACCATCATGTCTAGTAATAATAAATTTTAATTACTCTGTATTAGTTCTCATAAAAACTTATATTGTTCATGTTTCATATAGTACCTTAATTAGAAAGAAAAATCATTATAACGCACAATTATATAGAAACATTGCACTTGAAAGTAATATTACTCGGTCGTATAAACTTCTAGCTAAGTATAATAAACGGCATTATACTTAAAAACTATGCAGCAAAGCAATGAAGGTATACCAATAAAAAATAAAATCGAATTCCATTTATGATTACATCTTAATAGCTGTTATTATCTATATACTCGACAATATTAACAAGCCGAGGTGGTAGAGCGACAAAGACAACTGCTGTTAGAACCAATATTCTAATCATAAAGCATTATTTCACGCCCTTATTGCATTTATGATATATGTTGTGGAAATACTTTAAACTCTAGCTTTGAAGGAATGCGAACACTTACTTCTGGTTAGGGATTTTTGGCGTGGTAGCACTGATAATTAATTAACTGGCTGCTGGAGTTTGGTATTTTATTAGTTGGTACCACGCCTTTAGCATACTATTAGCAAGAATGAACTATACTAATAAACTTGTGTTATTGAAATCGAGCTATTATGCTAGTATATGAGTGTTCAATGAAAAATACGAGTGGTTCACAATAGAATGGTATGAATGTGCTTTACGAGTTGGGCAGCGTTGCTCAAAATGTTGTAAACGCTTAATAAAATAAAAATAATAAATATATCATCACGCTTTTTACCCAACACTGGGTGTGGCATTCTGCTGCAGTTATATATTAATAATAATAAGTCTACATTTGTCAACGGCCGTAGCGCAGCTCGTTAGAACTGATTCAAGCGGTAACGCTCGGGAAGTATTTAGATGGGTGAGCGTTCAGAAAAACCCCCTTTAGTGTTGACAGAATAAGATCTAAAAACGCGAATCAGGTCGTATTGCCTTAGAAGCCACAAAAAAATACTGGTAAGTCTAGAATTATCAATGAGATACATTCCTTTATTTAGTTTAATACATACATACATACATATCTTCACGCTATATCCCAAAAAATGGGGTAGCACGAACCCTAAAATCACTCATAAAACATTCACTCATTACACCCATTAAACAACCAGTCATCGTCAAACATTTTCATCCAAACATACCACCCTCACTTCAACCACTTTCATAGATCACTCCATACAAACTCATTAATTTATTACACTCGAAATTATTATCACACAACAAACCTTCAATCACATCATTACTTTTCACTTACCATTCATTTTCTTTCTTCAATGTACATAACGTATGCATAAGAAATCTCAAATTACTCACGTTTACTCCTAACAACGAATCTAATAACGAAACTAACAACGAATCTACAAGATTAGAAAAGATGAAAGCGATAGTCTGCACTTATATATGAAAGAAAAGACCACACAATGCAGTAACTGAAAATGAAACAAAAAGATAAGAAAGGGAGGGAGCGTCGCCCTGCGCTTGTTTTTGAAAGTGAATTTCACACAATTGCAGTTAAACACTACGTAATAACTGAAAATGAATTAAAAGATAAGAAAGGAAGGGAGTGTCGCTCTACGCTTGTTTTTGGAAGTGAATTCCACACAATTGCAGTTAAACACTCAATATAAGATCAGAAAAGAATAACAAAGATAAGAAACGAAGGGAGTGTCGTCCCTGCGCTTGTTTTTGAAAGTGAATTTCACACAATTACAGGTAAACACTCTAATGAAATTACTAAACAACGAAACTAAAATCTAAAACCCTGCGCTTTTCTAAAATCATCAGATTCATTTAGTTTAATCACTACCGTAAAACGGGGTTAAATTGACTTGAAGGTAACTTTGACAGTTCTGGAGGCTATTTTATCAGAGCGTCAAAATCCTGTTTAAACATTCGCCACATAATGCAACCTCAGAACGTGGGTGTATATGGTCCTTTAAAGGAACAATGAAGAAAAGGTCTAATCAATTGGAGAAAAGAATCAAGAATATGGGGCACCATTCCAAAACCACATTTTCTCATGTTGCTAAAACGATTAATGGATGCATTGGCTCCCAATATATCAAAAAATCTTGAGAGCTCCTTTAGAACTACATATCTTTAACCTTTCGACCCAAAAGCTGTTTTGAAAAAGCTTCCAGCAGAACGTTCAGAAGAAACTGAACATTTCTTGGATAACAGTTTGCTGGAGTTTCTAAACGAAACAAGGGGTTATAACTCTGAAAGGACGTTGTTAATAAAGATGGCCTTCTTATTAGTATAATGTTGCCAAAGTTGATTGTTATATTGCAAATTGAATTTGATCTCTAATGATAATTCTTCTTCTTCTTCAATGGCGCTACAGTCCGATTCGGGCCTGGGCCTACTGGGCACACCGAGCCGCAGTTTTTACGCTGCCGTACTGCCGGTTTCCGTAGTCGATGTTACTTTTTAAGGCATATGTATAAGTGACTAGCTTATAGCGCCCGAGTATGATTAATACAACTAACTGTATTTTTTTATTTAACGACAAATCATACTTTGTCGACAGGCGGATTCGAACTGATGAACCTTGGTTCTGGTAACGTCACAGTATGTTAAGAGATGTGCATTAACACGCTCAGCCACCGCGCCTGTCTAATGATAATTATAAGACTGATTATGTGCCTATGATAGTACCCTTGGTACTGTTGATTATAAGTAATAATTTTTCATTTAATTCCTCCAAAAATAATTATTATAATGCATAAATATTATTATTTTTTATTAAAATGATGTCAAAGTAACTCACAAGTTACATTTCAATATCTTGTCAATGAAACACCGCATTCGTGGTTACTGTGACATGCTTTTTAAAAAATATATATATAACTGTAGGGAGAGGGTGGGGATTAAATTTCTTATACATCTGATAGCCAAAGGACACATTGTTCTATTAACGCAGAAAAATGTGGAATTTAGAGCGTAAAAAAAAGTTACCTATAAAAAACTGCCAATACCTGTTCAAAGCAACCCCATTTTATGGTAATTCAAGGAATAGGTCTCAAGCTCGGTTAGAGCAAAGATTTCCTTTAATTTTCTTTAATGTTCTCTATCTTGCGCTTATCTTGTTCATGGTTTTTCACTTTTCTGAAGTGCGGTTACCAGCCGTAAAATCACAGTCCCCAAAGATATTAGTGATAAAGGAGCCATAGGAGTAATTTTAGTGTGGTGAAAATTGATTGTCGGCTTTGTGAAAATTGAACTCAGGTTCTCAAATCTACAGTCCGACTTGATACCACTGTGCCACCTACCTTACCTACCGCTTGTTTCTAGCCGCATATTTAACATAAAATATTAATGACTAGATACTTAAATATATCAATTGTCCTTTGTTTATTTTTATTTATATTTTATACATTAGGTTTCTATCGTACGTTTCTCTATATCAAATGTTAGAAAAAAAAAATGTAAATAAACGAAAAATTAATTTTCTATTTTTTGTATGCAGTGTTTTGCTCTCAAATAATTAAAAATCTATTGACAACAGAAAACCACACTAAATGTGCAAGATAATTCAATAATATATTCCAACACAATAATTCTACTGTTATATTTTAAGGAGAACTGTAAAGCACCAAAATAGCTTTATATAAATGTTGAAAATTAAAAACAAACAATAATAAACAACACAAATATAGCCATATGGAGAAGAGTAGCACAAATTTAATATTTATTTCAGAATGTCAAAATATGTCAATATAATATTTTTATCAATAACAACGATCGACAATATATTTATATTCGTAACGAGAACAATAATCAAAAAAAAAAAAGTCAAATTATCGATAAAGTTACTAGATACAATTGAAAAATATAAAATTATACGAAAAATTAAACGAGAAGCGAAAGATAAATATAAATGGAAGAAAGCAGTAGAAAACATATCATCGAAAACAAAATAAGGCTGGCAACCTTAATACAAAATTGCTTCGAATCACCTAGCGGTGCCCTATGCTCCTTTAGGAGTAAACAGGATTAATAATATACGAAAAATAATAGAATGACTGCATAATTTAAATATAAAAAATTGGTGACAGCCTTTCCTCCTCCTGTAAAGTGTAACTAACTTATAAACGAGAGTTAAAAGTGTTTATCCCTGCAAAAAGAGCTAAAACTCCGTTTAATTTCCACAATTTAATTTTCAAATTAAAAGCCTGTTATAATAAAAATTATTTGAAACATTTTTTGTAAGTAACAGTGTGAACAGATGTTACTCACCCTTTGGGAAAGTTTGAGAACGTCTGCTCAAGCGCATTTGTATTAAGAGTAAGGTTTATCTTCCAGATCAATCTCTAGATAAGTCCATAATCAACCCAAGTCCGATCGCACATGTATGTATGTATATATGTACTTACGTCAGACCAGGTACTGTACAAGGATAAAGCTATCCAAGATATCTGTATAGTACATTCAAGTAATCTTAAGCGAGCTTTATAAATATAAGTGATTATCGGTGTCCTGACAGTTATACCCGTAAATATCTATTGCTGCCTACGTACCAGAAATTTGAGGTTGAGAATTTGCAATCGCAAAGTAGTTTAGATAAATCAAATATCTAGATTTTTATATGTTTATTAATGTAGGTGAAATTAATACTGAATTATTTTTTGGATTAAATTATGTCGTTCTGTCGTTTGTGAAAGATATGTAGGTTGATACAGGTGTTTGTTAAACTTGATAGTTTAAAATGTTCGTAAAACTTTGATTTATTTGCTTATTTTCGACATTAGATCGCATAAAAATTTGTAGCTCAACATACAAATTGGAGTGACCCGAATTATTTAACATATGTTAAGTTCTGAATTTCAAAATAATCGCCGTTGTGGCAAATTTTATGGGTATTAGATATTTTGAAACCTAAATCATGATTTGCAGACATTTGTGGCTAACTGGTTAACGTCACAAAACAATATTTTGTTACTCTGCACAATAAGAACCTAATCCCAATTACAGTGTAGGGAGCCTATACCTTTTATTTTGAAGCTTTTTTTCTTAAAATAATTAGTGAAGCAGAAAATTACGGAATTATGATTTTACATGTTAAAATCCTATGTTCGAGAGTCGCGGTCACAACAACGTGAGAATAATTTTACGCTTATTTTGGCCACCGCGATCGCTGTAGTCGTTTTGGTTGTCCCCACCATGTCTCTGCACCTAGCGAATAGTGAAATCCGAATCACTCATACCACAGGCGGACTTTAGCCTAGGTTAAAGAGGCAATAGTCTAGGGCCCAAAAATTTTAGGGCCCGGATTCAAGTATTAATTTAAATAATAGAAATATATATATATATATATAGAGGATGGTGACCGTGATTCTCGAACATGGGTATTTAACATGTAAAATCATAATTTTATAATTTCCTGTTTCCCTAATTATTTTAAGCAAGACAGTTTCAAATAAAAGTTTTAGGACATAAAATTCTGCATCTAATCCAATAAACAAAATTAATTTTACAAGCTTCGTAACGGCACAAATTAGATCTGAAAATAACGCAAATAGCCTCAAAACTATCGATAGTCATGGAATGGAAACAAAATTAAATAAATATTTGACTTTTAACCGATCAAAATAATTTCTTTATTTATTATGTCATTAAGGGCCAGTTTTTCAAGCACCGATTAATGTTAATCATGATTAACACTAATCGAGAGTAAACCGGCGATTGAAAAATTGGCTCTAAGTTTGACAAATAAAACGTCATATATTTGTTAATTTTGTTTCAATTTCATGGCTATCGTTATTTTCAGATTTAATTTGTGCTGTTACGAAGCATGTAAAATTATTTTTGTTTATTGGATTAGATGCAGAATTTTATGCCCTAAAGGGCCCGAAATAAATATTTTGCCTAGGACCCGAAATATTTTAAATCCGCTTCTGATTCAGACATATTCGTAGTTTTCGGATATAAGTATAAGTCAGTGAGATTTGACCGTATTTGACTTCTTGCTCGCTAATTCAGAAACGCAAGTTTTACTTTTCTTTTATCCACAGGCTACGATTGCCTGTTAAATATACAATTTAATTTCACACTTTGCAACATAGTACATATTATTTGAATCAAATGATAGTTATTTACGTTTTAATTCAGATAAATAAGTTTTTACAGTACGAGTAAGATGTAATTTCGAAATTAGTACTGTGTCATATTTAATTAATAAACATTATTTTCATATCCTAGTCCTGAAAGTAACATCTTAAAATAATTAAAATTAAATGTCAAAAACTGTTTTTTATCTTGCAACCGGGAAGTGAGACTTTACAGTATTAGATACCGTAATGGAATAATACGATAATATATCGTAAAGATGCGAGGTAACAAATGGTTTTTAACATTTAATTATAATTATCTTACGATGTCACTTTCAAGGTTAGGATATGATAATAATGTTTAATAATTAAATGCGATATAGTATGAAATAAAACGTTGTACATCATACGTTCGTTAATAATAAGTTTTTACGGTACGCATTTCGATATTCCAAACTTCTTCGTCACCTTGTATGGAAACATCTTACTCGTTCCGTAAAAACGTATTTACCGAACTTATAACATAAATAACTATAACGGTATCTAATACTGTAAAGTCTCACTTCTCGGACTAAAATCAATATTGTAAACATGGTAATACGACATTGTATGAAATAATATTTATTTACAATACGAATATTGTACAAAGTTTTATCTACATACTATCTTGAATTTTATTCAAAAATATAATAAAAATAAATATGTTGACGTGTTATAAATAAAAACATTAACAAAATTACGAAAAAAAGCAAAGGCCATGAATTTTGATTCTTATGTTTATTAATAGAAATCTATACAAGGTGGAGAAAAAGTTCCGGAACGGTTAAATATCTTGCGAAATACATATTAGATCGAAAAACGACAAAACACGTGTCAAATATTTTTCAAAAATCTATCCAATGATACCAAACTCGACCCCACCCCTGCCTCCAGGCAGTGGGGGAGGGCAACTTTGTAATCTTAAATGGAAACCCCCATTTTTTTATTGCAGATTTGGAATCTCCAGAAAATTTCACATTAATTTGATCAACGACTCAAGTTATTTTTGTTCACAGATGGCGCTGTGATCTCCACAAATGGGAATGGAATTGATGTACACCAGCACAATGTAACACTCATTTTAAAATTGACAGTTCCAAATAATTCTAAAAAAATTCTAAAACAAATTCTACAAAAATTATAAATTCTAAAAAAAAAATTAGTGTTACATTGTGCTGGTGTACATCAATTCCATTCCCATTTGTGGCGATCACAGCGCCATCTGTGAACAAAAATAACTTGAATCGTAGGTCAAATTCATGTAAAATTTTCTGGAAATTTCAAATCTGCAATAAAAAATGGGGCTTCCCATTTAAGATTACAAAGTTTCCCCCCGCCCCACCCCCTAGAGGCGGGAATGGTGGTCGAGTTTGGAATCATTGGATAGATTTTTGAAAAATATTTGACACATATTTTGTCGTTTTTCGATCCAATATATATTTCGCAAGATATTTAACCCTTCCGGATCTTTTCCCCCACTCTGTATATCCACTTTACGGCACTAGTACGGAAAAATGTGTTATTACGACACTCAAAATATCTATATAATTTTGATATTATGTAAAAATAGTAGATAAATTAATATTTCGTCCTTAAAATTACGGCCTCCAATGATATTAGTAAAGGTAAGTAATCTTCATTTGATGAAAATCAGTTGTCTGTGCGAATCGAACTCAAGTACTCATTTCCGCAATCCACTAGTTTTCCACAAAGTTATTTATCGCATACAAGTATTATGTAGCCAAAATTAAACTAATTTGTTTCTAGACATTAATGTCTGATCAGTTTTTGAACTCATTCCAACAATCTACAAAGCCAGAAACTAAAAACCAAATCTGCTTATCGTCTCGCAATTTTAACCTGTGATTTCGATGGAATTAAATTCAGCAGTACGAGGGCCAGAGGGGTGTGTTTATAGCAATTAAAATCAATTAACGATCTGGGAGTGCAACCTGTGCACTGCACGTTTTAATTGTTAACGGTCGGTTGCCTAGCGACGCCGGGAACGCCAGGCGTCCAGAGTTGCATTCAGCACGCCGAATAGTGTCGTGCCGAATAACAGGCCTCCCCTTTCCCCGTTGCCACGCCACTGCACTAATGATGGTGGTTTCTTTGCCAACTGCGCCAGCGCGACCAATTAATGGTTACAATTCGTGTACTGTGTTGTTGTGACGTCCTTCACATATGGGAGAATCACTCATTCTCTCAATCAGCGAGATTCCACTAAACTTTGATATTTACTGAATAAAAGGTAAATAAATATATTATCATACCAATTATCTTTCTGTTTGCTACACTGTGCTATAGCTGATCTTAGTATTTGATATATTTTGCGACTAAAATGCAGACAAATTACAGTCCTCAAAAGTAGTGTCAATAAATTGTTTTTATGTGGTGAAAATTTCATTTGTCTGCATCGAATTATGGTTCCTTATTTCCACAGTTCGATGCCGTTACTGATCTCATACAGGCAGATTCACAAAACGGATTAGCGCTAACACCGTTTTTAATATTATCTATAACTCTGTTTCAAATTAAAACAGATTAAAGAAATGAACTAAATTTGATGCTAATTAACTCTCTTTTCAACTCAAGTTAAAATAAACTTGTTTCGTACATTGAAAAGAGAGTTAAAAATTAAATAAAAAATAGTGTTACCGCTAATCCCCTTTATGAATCTACTTGTTAAGGGCCAGATTTTCCCACAAGGTTAAATAACAATAATATATTTTTTAATATATAAGGTTCTGGATAACAGTCTTTAAGACTGGTTACAGAATCTTCAAATATATTGAAATAAATAAAAATAAAATAATGAGCAGTAGATGATGGTAAACTTGATTTCTGAGTATATACCAAATAAAATCCTATACCTCATCTACAACTATTGAGTATACTGAACAAAAATTGTAAAACATAACCTTATTTACTTATTTCATGGATCAACAAATGACAAACCACGTGTAATTTGGAAAATACTTGATTGCAATTGGTTGGAAATTGGACATGGAATATGATCTTTCCTATTATACTAGTATAATATGAGCAGCTTTATTTATTTAGAGTTACATATTCGTTTATAATGAAGGTATTATTTAATAGCTGTAGATAAAGGTATTTACAATTTTATTATTTAGTAATAATACATTGAATACAAATTTAATTCTACGACTTTATAGAATACAGATTAATTTCAAATGCAATCAAATTGTGTTGTCCGTCGTATTGTTATTGTTTTTTTGTTAATTCTAAATAAGTGTAATTTTTTACGACAACATTTCATTAATTGTTTACAAGAAATATAAATCTTTATAGTTAAATTTAAGATTTTAGGAAAAACCTGTTAAAATATAATATATGCGATTTATTTTTTCAAAGAAATATTTACTGTTTTTACATATTAATCATAGTGTTTGCTGTGACTATGCTTTTGCTGTCATGATCATTATTGCTTGTTCGACAAAAATACGATATTAAAATTTTAAATTTCAGTCGCGATTAGATCGACAAAAAAAAAATTATATCTATAACCGGCAAATTGATAAATACCGCTATGGATATCGCCATACTAATTATTTATAATAATTTTATACAGTTTGATTAGTTGAAACTTCATTTTGAACATCAATTTTTTTATAAGATATTTTAAATTAATTAATGATCTCAAATTGATTAAATCAGGCAGTGTAAATGAGATCACCAGATCGAATCTAGTATTGGCGATGCCAGCGCTTAAACGGAAAATATTGTAATCTTTCTACACGGTATTGTATTTTGTATGTTTTTGTTTACATTGTGCAAGCATAACATTCTGCTAACATTTCAATATTTTATTACTTATTCTATTGTTATTTAATTAAAGCATTATTTTTTAGTGAAGATTATATATATTGAGCTATATATTTTAATAATTAGGACAAAGAATTGTGTTTTATAAAGTTGTGTATACAAAACTAACCTCAAATTGTTTTAGAAAACATGAACTATTCTAAAACTAGTAATAATTGCATTAATTGTATTAAAACTAGTATTAATTGCATATTTTAATTAAAATTCATTCTAAATATTTATCATCTGTTTCTTTTATTCCCAATCGAATAATAAATGACATTTTTCATTTACCAGGTTTGAGAAACTGGTGAAAATTAAATTTTTGGCTTTTTTATCTCATGAATGTCACATACATATTACGCATTGTTAAGAAGAATATATTAAAATAAATTGGAGCCACTTGGGTATTATAAAATAAAAAGAAAATACTCACAACGCTTTGCGAAAGCAATGAAAAACTTTGAAAACAATACCAGGTAGAAGAGTTCTAAATTTATCCTCCAGATGGCGAGCGCTAAGTTGGCATTGCCAATAGTCTATTAAAATTTTCACCGAGCAAAATTTGCTCTTGTTACTGTCCCTCTGATAAGATTGAGGGCTCTAACTTTACGGCTGGTAACTGTACTTCACTCATAATATACCTATCATTAGCGATGCCACACAGAAATGAGTAAAATCTCTTGATGTTTATATTTATTTTATTTTTCTAAAATCGTTATGAAATCTCCTACGTCCCTGTAGAATTACCCTGCCTAAGCAATGGTAAAATTCAACATTGCCACATCTATTTTTACAAATATATTTTGCGTTTCAATACAAATCCGTTTCGTATATTATTTGTACTGTCGAAGTAATCATTTCGCGCATTTGATATTTACAAACAATCGACATATAGAAAAAAATCGCTTGTCACACCTCTGTGGTCTAAGTGGTAGGACGTTCGCGGCCCAAGTGGAAGGTCCGGGTTCAAATCCTGGCGGAGGCAAGTTGATTTTTTCAAATTTAACAAAATACGATTATTTATGTTTAATTTTCAAATTTTATTATAAAAATGAATGTTTGTTTGTCCCGTATGCGTTCCTATATCATTCATCCGATTGCGATGCAACTTTGGTAAGTTGTTGTGCGCAGGCCTGCGAAGATTTCTGACTTAGCACAAGTCGAGTCCACCATATTGAAACAAAATGGCCGCTAACTATCCTGAAAAATACTGCACTGATTCGATTAAAATTTGGTATAGGCATAGACGAGAATCAATCTTAACATATAGATATAATAAAGCTTCATTCCGCCATCTTGAAACAAAAAATTATTACTTACCTCAGCATTAGGGTTCCCTTTCATGCCTTGTTTTTTCAATCAATCTCCATATTCGTCATGAAAATACGAACCTCCCTACCTTGATAAGTAAATAATTATTACATATAAAAATACAATTAAAGGTATATGATTATAAATTATTATTGTTATAAGTAATTAAATAAATAACTACGTTAGCTGAATTGTTAAAGAAACAGAACATAATCTAGAAGTCTCAGGTTTGATTGCTACTGAATGATGAATGTAGTACAAGGTAAAAATCGAGGTTTGTAAATCAAGTAAAATATTTAAATATAAATCCAGAGGAAAATCGTAACAAGCACAACAACATGAAAATCTGTCAACGTAAAGTTCTCTTTCCCGGCGTCGGCGTCGGCATTAACGCGTCTTGTTGAAGTGCGTCCGCGTCAAGGCGCTCGCTGCCATCGGAAAGAGCTTTTCTCGCAAACGAATGATTGAAGCGCGGAGAAAAATGAATTACCGCTAACATGTATTTCATTTGGGAACGCGGCGCGTCGACGTCCTATTTCGCGGACACCGTCTGTTTATTTATGAGTGCTTTCCCGTAACTTGATTTGCGGAATTTATACACGGAATTTTATTCCGTCGTCGACTTGAATTTTCGCTGTATTTTGACGTGAAGAGCACGCATGAAAAATTAAATTATAACGATTTTCTTGCTTTGCATTTTTCATATAAGCAGTGACAGACCAGAAAATATTAGCACAAACCGGCATCCTTACTTAAAAAAAAAAACAACAACTGACAGTATTATTAATTAAATATCTTTTAGAACAATATACTAATTACGGTTTCTGTTAAATACTATCTATAAATGATGGTATATGTATAAAGAGAATAGTATCAAAAAAATTGAAGAGATAAAATATTTTTACATTGTTCATTTGTTTCATATACTTCACAAAATATCACATTTTTGCCTCTTTTCAACCATACAACGATGTTTATTATTTTTTTATTATTTAGAAAGAATGTACAAGTAATTCATATTTTTAGACGACCAGTTATGAAAGTAACCGTAACATCATAAATTACTAAGGAAAGTTGAATATAAGATACATTGATATGTTATTATAACGCACACTTCTACCATATCAGGTGAAGTTCCACTGATTGACAACAGATGGTGTTACGATGAAAGAAAATAATAAAATAAATGAAAAGAATTTGTATTTTTATTTAAATCGAAGTTTTTGTAGATTTTTCAACACATTTGCACAGATAAATCTGATTTTTTTAAACTAATAATTACTTATTTAGTAATATTTTAGCATTATTTAATATTTTGATATTACGGTTAGTACAGTTGGTATCACCACACCTAACCTTAAACGTCGAACATCAACGTTTACCTTCAAAAACGCATCAGATGTCAAAGTGTAACAACATTGCTCTAGTAAACTTTTTTTAGAAATATTTTGTGGTCGTCTGAAAAATAGTGTACATAACTCGCTCGAAAGTGTGATAACAATGCTCGTGTACTTAAATTACTCGGCACTACGCTCCTCGTTTTTCAGTGCACATGCACGTTATCTTACACTTTCGATGCTTGTTATGTAATATACTATAATGTTAAAAGCCTTAATCATAAAAATACAACAGATAGTATATAAAGACCATGTCAAAGTCAGATGTCACAATGACATTAGGAATTTGTTTGCAATACATATTTTGTTTTTTTAATTTTATTTTAAAAATATCTCCGGCAAACAAAACAACATATTATGTTTGTTGTTCCGTTGTTATGGCTACCAAGATGACGTAATTGTCAATATGATATTTATATTACCTACAATATATTCGTGATCCTTTCCTAAATGTATAAACATAACATCTTCACATCTCTGCCTGACTAATTCCGTTTAGAAGCCCTGATGATATATTCCCGTACAAATTTCGGAAATGATCTGTTGCATTTTGGGCTGTTCATTGCGTCGCGAGTCGTTGAACCCACAAGCGCGCGGGGTGTACGTTACAACGTTGCACGTTATATATCATCTCGGTGCGCGGCTGTTAATTAACTCCAAACCTAATTAATGCCCACGCGGCGCGAGACATGTGCGACTGCGCAGCTGACTGATGAGAAGCGAACAATAAAAAGAGTCATACACAACACGCATGTAGTGTATGTGCCCTGCTGCCCTGCACCCGCTAAGATAGCATGATGTCCGCGTTTATTAAAACAGCTGTTTTGCACTGGCGACCCGGCCATTTGTTTTCGATTGGAGGACGAGGACGGACGTCAGGAACGGACTCAGTTTATTTATTTCTGTTTGTTTTACATTATACTTAATCAGAGCTGGGCAGTAGCTAGCTACTTTTGTAGCTTAGCTACTAGCTTAGCTACATTTATCTTAGTAGTAGCTGTAGCTTAGCTAAATGTGAAAAAATATAGCTGTAGCTTGTAGCGAGCTATGTTTTTTTTTCTATTAGCTTTAAAATATTGTTATAACAACTGAAACTACTTTTAAAGCCACTTTTTGTAGCTTAAAGCTACTTTTTGTAGCCCAAAGCTACTTTTTGTAGCTTAAAGCTACTTTTTGTAGCCCAAAGCTACTTTTTGTAGCTTAAAGCTACCACTGTTTATTGAAATACCTATTAATTTTTGTTTTGTATTTGAATTGTACCTTCTTTATTGTTTTTTATAACTGTAGGATAACAAGTTATTATATAGTGTAAAATCTATTAACATATTTGACTTTAACCTATCCTACTTTTGTATTAAATATTAGATGAACTAAACATTGACTGTTTAGGAGTCTTCTGTTAATGTGACTTAATTTATTCCGATATAAATAAGAATTATAGCATAACAAATTAACAGTACATTTGTCCATTTGCGATTTTTTATATTTATTTACAGTCATTATAACAAAAGACTGATCAACTGATCATATGACAATGGCAAATTTTATAATTCACAATAATTTAAACAAGTAGCTTTAAAATTTAACAGTTACTTTAATGAAAGCTTTTAGCTGTAGCTTAGCTATATTTTACAAAATGTAGTTTATAGCTGTAACTCAGCTACTTTTTTAAAGAATATCTGTAGCTGTAGCTTAGCTACTTTTTTTAAGTAGCTTGCCCAGCTCTGTACTTAATAGACTCCTATTTAAGTATTAGTAAAAAAAAACATAAAATATATATTGAATTATAACTGTTAGCGAAAAAATAGTTAAGAATAATATTTAATGTTTACTATATAAGGGATTAAAAATACAGTGACATCACAAGTATATAAACGTTCTCATTAGCCACTTTTTTCACGCGGAAAATAAGACACATGTGCGGAGCAGAATATAACTAATTTCATTGAACTATCAATGGGATCTGTCTCATTTGTTTACTTAGGTTAATTGTTCTTTTTACTTGCCTGAAAATAATTAATTACAGTACAACACAAAAAATTCCTTTTCTGTCTGTCCCTAAATATCATAGACAAATATGAAAAATTCTGTAAATATCTGACAGTTCCTTTTCACATTTTTGTTTAACGCCATGGTTATTTAATTTCCGTTCCCTAGACGTTCAATTACAAAAAATATGATTTTTAAAACATTCAGATTATCTTTCAAGAATTCTATCGTATGTTACTTGTACTTGAATGAAACAAGTACCACTGAAAGAAACTTGTGTCGTCAGTACTCCGGTACAAAACTTCAAAATATCATATCTTTTGTAATACAAGGATATATAAATCTGCGTTTTTACTAATCGTCATAGTTTATCATGTAGTTTTTCTTTTTAAATTGGTATAAGAACCCGTAAAATAATATTCATTTTGGAACATCTAAATTGTATAGTGTTAAATTCGACTCAGTCATAGATCCAATTTACGAAGCACAATTTTTAAAACAATTTGCTGTTATGTGTTACAGTCATTTTTATATCATCACATTAATTTTATTAGTTAGCCCGTCTTTACTCATGTCATCTCTTTTTACTAACGCAACTAAGTATTTACGTAATGATTAAATATTAATTTACCGAGTCGTCGGATTTCTTACGCTAATGATACAGCGAGCAGCTTTGGGCTGTAGAAACCCTAACAAGAGAAACTCACAAGGTACGAAGGGATATCGAATGTTATGTGACTTGGTCAATTTGACCTGTGGAGTATATGAGATGAATGAATGGATTTCACTGAGCTTTAGTGCTTAATTAGTATATTCTTTCTAGATGCTAAATCGTGATTAAATGTCTTAGAACTTTCTATGCACACGTAATTCTTTCAGTTTAATGGGCTCCATTTTATGTAAATGGGATTAATTAGATTAATTATAAATATCGCCACAGCATTTCATTCCCCTAAAATCACCCCTCATAACATATGATACTGCACAATTTAGATTATTAAAAAAAAGTTCATAATCTTGTTCAATATTATGTAAAACAAGCTTCAAACAAAATGTCCCAATGTTGCTATCGCATTTAATTGAATTTTTGACAGGACATGAAAGTAAAAATACACTTTTAATATAAGATATATGTAACAGTAGCTTTAATGGCTGGTTGCATCAACATATTGTAAATTTTGCTTAAATTGAAAACATTGAATTAAAAGTTTGACAGCAAATATAATTATTTCGCATGAAACGAATTTGACTTTATTTCATTTATATTAGTTTAATGCTGGGTTACATGAAAGTTTTATCGGTTCATTAGCAACTAACGGTTCAATAAATTTTAGAAAATCGCTGTTGATACTGTTTCTAGATTAACAATTCTTTAACTAAAGAACTCTTTATTTTTTTCTTGCAACCCAGCATTATACTTACAGCTAACCATAAAACGACAGTTTTACCGAATATAATATAGGTCCCTACATCCTTGAAACATTATAATGAATTCTGGAAATTTTATTGTAGATCAAGTCAATTAAATTGTTGAATGCTATTATGTACGAATATACTACAACACTATCATGTACTCATTCGTATTTTATTTTTGGTGCTATTCCGTATCTCATCAAATGTTTTTTTGTTTTGTTGCAGGTTTTTGCCTTCTTTGGAATCCTTCCGCACACTTCTAATTTGTAAGTAATTAATTTTTTATTCACCTCACATATTTCTGAAACCAATTCTAAATATTTTTAGGCTTTTCTATTATTATATATAATAGAGCTTAAAGTTATACTTTATTATTCGAACATAGTAATAGCACCTGCCGAAGGCGAGAGCTGCAATAATGCAAAAGTAATAGACACTTTACGCTTGCAATGCACACATAATTTTTTTTTAATTTCATTCTAAATATTAGTTTGAGAAGTTTCTATTTTGTTTGTATCCATAGTGATTCATGGATTCCGAATAAATGATTTTATTCAATTTATAGCAAACGACGAGCGTAAGAGGTATTTACGTTATAAGTCCGGTAAATAAGTTTTTACAGTATGAATAATCTGTTTCTGGACAAGGCGTAGAAGGAGACGATTCTGGAATTACAAACTGAATTTCGTAAAAAATTATTAACGGACGTATGACGCACAACGTTTTATTTTATAATGTATCGCATTTAATTATTAAACAGTATTTTCATATCCTAACCTTGAAAGTGACATTTTAAAATAATTATAATTAAATGTGAAAAACTGTTTGTTACCTAGAAAACTCACGATAAAATACCGTAATATTCCATTACGTTATCAAATATTGTAAAGTATCACTTACCGGATTGAAATCGCTATTGTAAACCTGGAAATACGATGCAGTATGAAATAAAGTTGTTTTCACGCCTCCGTCCGAGATTGATAGTTATACATATCTCAAAATCGTTCGGAAACCATGTTTTTTACCAATCTCTGTTCGGAAATAACTAGGTACTTTTGTAATGTTAGCATTGGTATCACTGGCTGTCAGTGTCAGTGAGTGCGGAGGTTATAAATTTTTACCAGTTTTAGAGCTTATTTGTGAATTACTAACTCAAATGAAAGTAATTATAATTGAATATGCAGTTGTTGTGTACAAACAATAAAAAATATGTATACATATAATTGAACTATCTTTAATAAGTAATATTTATAATGTAATACACTGTAGAGAAAATTCAGCTGGGCGAGTCCAACGTGTGATAGTAAGAATGTTACGATGTTATGAAATTGACTGTTAAATTCGTGCTTGGAAGTTAGAGATTTTTACCAATTTTAAATTAAATAATTTCATTTAAATCTTGTGTATCACGTCCAGAAACTGTTTTGCGAGTACTTGCAATTTGGAAACTTCATGTTCGGTTCGGCCTGTCAAAATATGATCGCTCTCGCAAAAGTCCAGTTTTCAGCCTAGTGTTAGAAATAACTATTGACATGGCAACGCACGGTAATGTTAGGTGTATTCCAATTGCCACTTGGTTCACTTAAATCAGTTCAGATAAATTAGACAACATGACTAATGCTGGGTTGCAAGAAAAAAATAAAGAGCTCTTTAGTTAAAGAACTGTTTATCTAGCAACAGTATCAATAGCGATTTTCTGAAATTTATTGAACCGTTAGTTGCTAATGAACCGATAAAACTTTCATGCAACCCAGCATTAATGTACTGAATTAAGCAAATTGATGCACTTATTGGGGTGAATTACTTCATAGTAAATTAGAATCAGTTATTCTACAGGGTGATCAAAAGGGATTGTTACAGTTGGCGATAAAAAAAACTACTTGAAATTGGTAAGCCTGATACATAAATTCATTTCCTGTTGTTGACAGTGACATTTATAATTTAAATTTGAGTACATTTATTATTACATTTATTTCTAAAGTATTTCTATTACTTAAAAGGTCAAAATTCTATTAGCTGTCAGTCTCCTGACATAACCTATTTGTATTTATTACAAATGTCAAATAGTATTTCCGCCTTTACCTGGCGTTGTGCCAACTGTGGAATAAAAAGATCTCTGAAATAGTATTGCCAACTATAACAATTCCTTTTGATCAGCCTGTATTACTGGATATAAAGTCAACGAAGTAATCCAGCGAAATAAATAAGTGATTTAGTTCAGTAAATGTAAGTTAGATCTGATTCAAATGGCAAATGGAATACGCCTGTTAATGTGTAGTTTTTCTTCAGAAATCGTCAACATTCCGTTGACAAATGAGAGCGTAATGAGGCAACTTTTCATAGCAGTTGTAGAAAAAATAAATGGCGTAACAAGGTTGTAAATTACGTTTATTTATGTACACTTAATCATTTCATTGTAAGGCAGCAAAAACCGGAAATATCAATTTGATGCCTTGAGAATAACTTGTAAAGTTTACGTTGAGTGAAATATTTAAAAACCACGTTGAATTTAGGTGTAATACGTTCCTGGTGGTAGATCGCGCACCGCGGTCTCTTTGAGCTGCGGTCATGCCCGAGATCGGCAGTTTGCACACAACATCCAAGTTGTGACCGCGCGCTCACGTGCTTGTGTACAACGCTCTCCGCAGTTACCACCACGACCACCACCACGGCATCTGGAAAAATAATATAAAAATTAAATTACTTTGCCTCCGTCACTGATGAATATAAAGCTTCGAGTTCCACGATGTTATTTCCTTGAAACCGAGAAAAAAGTCCGCAACGCGTTTAACGAAATAAAATATAAATTATTAACTTACTTTTCATAAACTTGCTACAAATCGACTTCTTTCTGCGACAAACTCGAAAATTATTATAATTTTGTCTTCATCCAACATTTTATTCATTTGAAACAGTTTTAGTTGTTGCTGAGATATTTAAACTCTTTCATTAAAATAATGGCTATGGCCCTAAAAGTTCTCGGCTGAATTCATTTCTCTACTATATGAAGACATCATTTATAGCTCATCTTCTACTAACATCTGTGGATGCAAACAGAATAAGATTTATTTTAATTGTGGTGAATTAGTAAATATTTTCAAATCAATATTAATTCACAAATAATAATAAATAAAGAGAAACGTTTGAAATACGAGGATGAATTGTAGATACTAAAGTCTTTTTATTTAGAGATAAAGAAAATGTAATGAAAATATTCCCTTGATGATTGGAATTTTGATTTTTATATTAGATCAACAAATTTTCTTTTCTTCGATTTGTTACTGAATCTGTGTTCAGTTATGTAATTTATATTCATTTAGTATGACTAGACAATGATTTATTTATTTATTTTCATAATTTTTACTTTCTTATACACAGTATAAGGAAGTATTGGAATCGTGAAAAAAATCGTTGACGATATTTTTGCGGAAATACGTGTTTTGAGGTTCACTGAATCCGTTTTGATCATTTTTACTTTCTTATACGCAGTATAAGGAAGTATTTTGGAATCATGAAAAAAATCGTTGACGAGATTTTAGCGGAAATACGTGTTTTGAGGTTCACTGAATCCGTTTTATTCATTTTCTCAATGATCTGTGTGTGTGTGTGTGTCTGGAGGGATGGATGTGTGTCCGAGTGTGCAATATCTCATGAACGAGATAAGATTTGTTAACAAAACTTGGTAATTTTAAGTTTCATGAAAATACGAAGAGCTGAGTTGATTTTGAATGAAATTGAAAAACCGGAAGTGGAAGTATACTGGAAACACAAAACAATAAATTCCATTTATTTAAAAAATGGAATCAGTTACGAAAAAAAGTTTCAAATAAAAGATGTTAGCAAAAATATTTCGAACATAAAATGTTATTTGCAATTTTCCTGTATATGCGCCTAATTTTGAGAAAAACTAATTTATATATTTAATAATATATTCCAATAATCATAGTAGCAATAGAAACAAAAAACATAAACATGTTTATCCACAACTCATATATAATAAACACATTATTACATTGATTTCAGTTGAATTATATGGCTCATAAAACACTAGTGTTTTATATTCCATAAAGCACTGTAAACTAGAGATGCGCATTTCAACCCGAACCCGAAACCTGACCCGACCCGACCCGAACCACCGTCGGGTTTCGGGTCGATTTTATATCCAAATATAAAGTTCGGGTCGGGTTCGGGTCAGGTACCGTTCACGTCGGGTTGGTTCAGTTCGGGTCGGGCTGGATAAGTTCGGGTCGGGTCGGGTTCGGGTCGGTACAGTTCAGGTACCGTTCAGCTCGGGTTGGTTCATTTCGAGCCGGGTTGGTTCAGTTCGGGTCAGGTACCGTTCACGTCGGGTTGGTTCAAATTCGGGTCGGGTCGGGTTCGGGTCAGGTACCGTCACGTCGGGTTGGTTCCGGTCGAGTCGGGCTGGTTCAGTACGAGTTCTCTCAGCTCCGGGTTCGGCTCGGGTTCGGATCGGGTTCGTGTCTGGTCGGGTTGGTTCATCTCTGTTCATTTCTATAATCGTGCGGACGGCAGTTCATATGACACAATTCATGCAAGAAGAGATTATTATAAAATTTTATGTCATCCAGATGACCAAATACGGTGGAAGTGTAATTTCTAATTTTGGTACCAGGTATCCTTCTATGTTCTGTTCCCAAGTATATTGCCGGAATTGCAAATTATACTTGAAATAATAACAATGGCTATAATGGGATAATAAACGACAACCAGATGTTCATTCAATTTTCAAACCTCTCTAAAATGAAAAAGTAAAATCAAGACTTCTTTGAAAAAGAATATCGATTTAAAATTATAAGGAATATATATTTATTGAATGTTTGTTCAAAATATTTCATTGGCTATCGAAGAAATAATTATAGTCAGTTGAGTTTGAAATTCAGACCTATTTACTTTACTCGATATTTTCCAGTTTTATTATATAATTTACCCAATCAAAGGTAATTTTTATCTCTGTCTTTGATTTGAATTTTGTATAATTTCTCATTGTACTTCGTTTCGAAATGAGCTGGTATAATATATCAAAATTTGTAATAATTTTATTGGATTTTTGTCAGGGATGCGGCAAGTAAACTCACTAAAAATATTAGATATAACTTTACTACGGCACCACCCACTTTGTATCTGAACAAAATTTACTTCTCTTGCTATATCTAACAATAGAAAGACCTCACTAAAACTTTCAATAATCCCTTTTGAAGACTTGCATAGCCGTAGAGAGAAGTTTTCATAGAGATTTGCTTATGTATTTACATTATCTGCAAATTTGCAAAATTTATATTTATTTTAATATAAAGTGACTTCAGCTGATTTCTAAAAAATAATTGGGAGCTGAAACGGTCGATCTCTATCGAATTCAGTTCTTTTGAGAATCATCAACAAACAAAAATTTATTGACGCGCCACTGGAATACTATGTTTGACGGACTGATTTATAATTCCAGCCCATTTTGAAGCGAAGTATAGTTCGTTTGTGTGAAAAACAGATAAGAAAGTATGTAATAGAGCAATAAAAATAACGCTGGATTTAAAAAGAATTATACAAATAAATAAAATTTTAAATGGTAATGCTGATTTGGCTTCAAGCTTAATTGCTATACTTGAAACACGTCCCTGCTTTAATTTCTTGCGAGGTTGACCGTACATTTACCCTTTAAACTCATTTTTACTGATAGAAGGCAAAATGTTAGTTTCAAACACAGTTATTGTATTATAATATTTACTGAAACAGGTTCATTAAAATACGTAGTTATAATTTAAAAACTAATGATATGTTACCGTGCGGGTGTTTACCTGACGTCAACACGTAAGTAATCATTTCTGGCGTGGTAAGACTATAGACATAGGTGTATTTCTCGTGCCATTTAAAATTGATATTAGTTTTTGTTTAGGTAAACAAAGATTTTTTCACTTCGGGTCGGGTTCGGGTCGAGACAGTTCATTTCGGGTCGGTACCGTTCAAGTCGGGTTGGTTCATTTCGGGTTGGAACCGTTCAGGTCGGGTTGGTTCATTTCGGGTCGGTACCGTTCAAGTCGGGTTGGTTCAGTTCGGGCCAGGTACCTTTCGGGTCAGACTTGTTCATTTCGTGTCGGGTCGGATTCGGGTCGGTTCGGAACAGATATCGGTCGGGTCGGGTCGGGTTCGGGTTGGTTCGGAACAGATACCGGTCGGGTCGGGTCGGGTTGGGTTGGTTCATTGATGGTTACCGTTCGGGCCGGGTTTCATTTTTACAGAAAATGCGCATCTCTACTGTAAACAACTTGTTACTTACCAACCATTTCATGATCTATCGTATATTGAGAAACTATATATAACTGAAGCAAACGTTAAACGTTACGACCAATCTTCTTCGATACCTATAATTATGAGTTGTGGATAAAATTTTGTATTACACTTGTGTTTTATTGGTATATAAAACACTTAAGAATATTAAACCTTTCTTGCGTGTTATATACCTAATAAAACACTTGTATAATAAATAACTATTAACATTTATGTGTCAAGTAATAATTGTCAAACGCAAGAAGCAAGTCATAAGTGTTCAATTCAGCGTTTTTGATGCTATAACAATTTCATTGATCAAATAGTAAGTAATTCTATATTTCTATTTCTATTAATATAAGTTTATTTATATGAAATTTTGTTAGGAAATTGATAACCTGTAATGAAAATTAAAAAGAAAAAATATTAAATATGCTGTGTATAAGAAAGTCGTGTGGCGACCACACCAGATTTTTTATGTTGTATTTGGTCGTAAAAATAATAGTGCATGCAAGTCGTGAATTCATAATCCGAGAAATACGATATGACAGCTGGTGACAGAAATTAGAATAACTGTATGAAGACATCTAAAGTGTCGATAACATGTGATTTATATATGCTTCATAGTTTCAAGTAATGAAAGTTGTAAAAAAGATGGAAAAGTATCATTACGTATTGTATTTACTGCTATTCAATGCTATTCAAATACGTGACTCGAGGGAAGTTACAATTTTCACTTTGAAGCTCTGGACTGCAACCCATATTACCCATGCGTTTACCCGGTTCTTATTTACCAATGGGGGATTCAAGTGGTAGAGCTTTTTAATATATATTTATTAAAATAAATTCTTGACCGTACATCATATTTAATACAATATAAAATCATACCATAAATGATATCTTTATTGCTGAAATATGAAAGTTAAAGTTGAATCATTCAAATCACTCATTTGTATTTCGCACTGCCATATTGCAATTACGTAGTTGCATTAAGCCAATCACAGAACTTTGTCTGAAACGTTTGTCGGTGCTCAATTTTACTGAGAGGAAGACGAAGAAATAATCATTCAGCATTCTACGATTCCACCAATGACATATAATACTAGACGAATTATGCCGTATTCAAGTCAATGCAGTGTTGTGGAGCAGAAAGGGATGGAATAACTTTTGGGTCCGCCGGGTACGCGGCAAAGAGCGAGTACACTTTGATGTTATGCAAGTTGCTCCTTGCCGCGCACCCGCCTCACCAACCAGTTATTCTATCCCTTTCTGCTTTACAACAAACGCCGTTGTTATCCGTCTAGTTATGTTTTGTCTGGGAATTCTATGACAACGACACACGTTACGTGAAGTTACGTGTTATTTATCTCTGTCTTATCTGTCTCTCTTTAAATTAAGATGCAACTACGTCATATTCGTTTGTTTCGAAAGTTTAAATATTTTTATCATGCTTAATACAAGTTTAAAAAAAATAATTTTTTTTGGGTCGAATAATTTTATTACGTAGATTAATATACAAAAATTTTTAAAAGTCTTGAAAGGCCCATTAATAACCGAACTGTACAGTAAATATGAAAATGTAGTCTATCTTCTTCCAAAATCTGCAATAATACAACAGTATGCGCTACAAGAAGGGTTGATTTATTGTATAATTTTATTATACAACAGCATGGATTCAAAGTTGGCTTAATTTATTGTATAATTTCATTTTACAAAAATTATGCGCGCTTGCGAAGAATTTAAATTGTGATTTATAAAAGAGTAAATTGCAAAATTAGTTGTAGTACAAAGGGAAAGAGGAGATGTGTAATAAATACGGGATGTTTGCGTGCCGATCTGGCATGTTCACGTATTAGTTCAGCTAAGACGTGTGTAATTATCGGATCAACCTGTAATGCCGGGCCCGGACAGCGTGTGCATTGCACATCACGTTACCAAATAACTAGTGCACACACACAAACACATATTTGCAGCCACGTGCATGTGCACACTCTCTTAACAAATACCATCCTTGTCTGCCACACTAGAGCCAGAGTGGTGTTATCTTTGTCTCGCCCTTCACTTCGGATGATGCATTTACGTTTAGGTAATGCATTCTTTTCGTGTCCATCATCGTCCATCGGGTGGACAGACATCAAGGGTGAACAAAATGCACTCTGCTGTATTCAAAAACTGTTTTGTAATTGAAATTAGTAATTTTCCTTAGTCTATTTTTAGTCATGACTTAATTATTTCGACATATAAAGCCTAAAATTAAAATGGATTAAATTTCATCCTCAATTTTTTGCAGTTATCTGTAGCAACCGTGAATTTAATCTAAAAATATAACACACATTGGGCTGAATTCAGCATTTGTCTTTGCTTAAAGATCGTTTCTGGTAACCATGAGGGGCGTCTTACATCTTTTCTTTACTAATTTTTCATTGTATTGTTATTTTTAGATAAGTTTCTTTAACTCTTTGCTGCGCGGCATTTCACAGATTTTCTAGACCCTTTCTGCACGAGAAATTCAAATAAGAAAAGTTAAGAAAGAAAGATTTTTTAAAATTTTCTAGAATTTTATTGTAATGCACTTCAATTGAATTTGAGAACTGGTCGTCTGGCAGCTCCGCGTTGACGCTAGGACTATAAGAAGCAAATGGGGATAGGTGGTTCACGATTTGCATCGATGTGCAACTTCATATAAGCAATTTTGTAAGTGGTTTATTTTGTGGACCGATGTGTCACAACTGGCTAGAATTTGGTAGTTTAAATTTTAATCCCGTATGCCGCAAAGAGTTAATTAGAGATGATTGCTGAAAAATCTTTAAAAACTTATAAATAAGACCCGTTTGACACAATACAATAAAGAAACAAAAATTGAAATATAGTCTTCCAACTAAATCGTTTATATGTATGCAACACATGCAATATTGTGTACAAAATGTAATAATTGTGTATAATCTCTTCATACTTTGATACTTCCAAAATATACACAGAGATGGCGAAACAAGTAATATATAAACGAGACAAGTAGAATTTTGTGGTTAAATATACCAAATTAAAATGTCAAGCATGTTAAATATACTAAACAAACAAAAATTGATGTTTTCACCTACATAACTAAGCACGGCAATTTTATCACGGATACTAATTAAACGTAAAAATATTTAAAACTTTGTTAAACAAAGAGGTACGAATCGACTTTTATACTCTTTAGATTTTACTGCATATAAATAGAGTCACTTTTTGTATTTTTCTATCGTTGTGATCCCGTGCCGGTAACTTTTGTTACAACAACAATTACAAAAGTAACCACAGGGGAACAAACTAATTTCTTTACTCCGTAAAAATAACAAGCTAATCAAACTTTTTCACTCCTGTCATTCAATCATGTATATTTGCATTCAATATTAACTATGCGCACTTTTAATAAAGTATTGAGAAAAAAAAACATGTATTAATAAATTTTTTACAAAAAAAAATGTTAAATGTAGTAAGAATTTTTCATGTATGCTACGATTCATGTTGACTTTATTTTTTATTTGTAAATGTACTAATTTTTTTATATAATATTGAGCCGTGTCAAACGGATTTTAAATATATTTTCTCTTTGGTCATCCCTGTTTGGCGAAACTGTAAGGCCATCTGATATTCATCAATGGCGTTCCTCATTTGGCCTAAATGCCCTCGAGTCATAAACGAATTCATGTAATGATGGGAGACTTTCAATTACCTTTCCAAGTATCGTAATTTATAATTAACTACTGTCGTATCTCTATCTGCGCTGATATCACACTGCGATACGCGAGTGCCACAGCCAACTTGTATGCCATCAAGTCAACTATGAAAATTCACCAAATTTGCAATTTCATGACCGGTTTTCTGCAAGTTATTCCTTAAATTTTAGGTAATCATTTATTATTTGATAAACGATGCAAAAATGGTTCTTTTTTCCTTTTCTGTCATTTTGATGTTAAATTGTTTAAAGAAAATCGTTGATTTTGTAGATTTACTATTACTTAAAACATTTTTTGCATTTTTTAAAAAACGAAAATACCATTTTCCTACAACTGTGCGATATCTTTGTTATTGCCTAACTATTATTGTCTTGGTTCTGGGTGGAAAGGAGACAAATGCAGAACAAGTACTTTTGTGTAAACGTAAAACACATGTTGGTTTCGTTTACGCAGCTCTCAAAATAAACTGCCAGCGATTTAAATTTCGCTGCTTCGCACGGTGCGCGGAAGTTCATATAATAGCTATTAACCTCAGACAAAACATTACTAGACAGATAACAACGGCGTTTGTTGTGAAGCAGAAGGGGATAGAATAACTGGTCGATGAGACAGGTGCGCGGCAAGGAGCTAGTACAAGTTGGTGTTATGCAGGTTGCATTTATGTTGATGACAGTTATCAGACGCGAGCATTTTATTTATTTAAATACAAAAGTGCGTATACAAAACACTTAATATGTCAAAAACTAACCTTTACTTTGATGTATGAAAAGTAAGTAATTGAATATAAAAATAACTACACAAATGTTCGCAACTTGCATAACATCAAAATGTACTCGCTCCTTGTCGCGCACCCGCCTCACCCACAAGTTATTCTATCCCTTTCTGCTTCACAACACTGCATTGTCTTGAATACGGCATAATTTGTCTTGTATTATACGTCATTGCTATTAACCAACTAACCTCAATTTCTGTTTTAACTATTGCAAAGCTCGAAGAAAGTAAAATATATTGGTTTTATTTAAAGAGTAAGTAAAATACATAATATCTCTTGTTTGTGTATATTAATAACATAGTTGTTATAGTTGCTTATGACATAATATAAAGTGGAAACTTCTGTACTGTCTAAAGAAATATTGATTTCTGCTGTATTCATATTATCAACAGTCCTATTATTGACAACAATTTCAGAGATTTAAAAGTACCAGCAGCATGTTAATTATCACTGCCAAGAATAGATCTAACCTAGCTTGACCTGCGGCTTCAATTATTATTATTATTATTTGAAGAAATTATCTTGTAATTACTGAAATATTTCTAAATAACGTAGAACAATGAAGCAATCAACAAACAAACCACAACAACGCCGTAAAGCATCGTTCTAATGTAATATCATTAAAATCACAAAAATCCTGATAATATTTTAGTGATTTTCTAAATAATCATTTGTAGGAAAAATGTTGTTTATAACACGACGCGAAAAAGATTACGTGTACGTGCACATTTTTTGCACTTTCACGTATCGAGTCTTTTTCGGCACTTGATATAAAAATAACTATAAAATCATCTCCAAAAATGATATCTAATCTGCTTTGTATCCGTAGTTTAAATATTTCACAAATAATTTAAACTAATTGGAGTGTTGTAATTGAATATAAATTGCAACGCCAACAGTGACAGAAGCAGGAAAAAGTTGACAAAATTATTCCGTTTGTAAAAGTGAAAAAAGTTATTTGCGTGTATAGTTCAAAGTACCTGACAGTGGCAACATGGAAGTAACGTAGTCAAGTATGCAAATGCGTTTCTCGCCACAAAAACTTGCCGGATATGAACTTGAAAACTGGATTTAAATTTGAGTGCCGTTTGTGTTTTTGTAGCGATCGTACGGACGTACGTTCGCTTGTTAGGAACCGTTGTAGTGTTTTGTTTTCGTCGACCCATCATGCGGAAAATTGTACACAATGAACTAAGTTCGCGATAAAAACTGCCATAAAAATATGAACCTGCGAATAACAATAATAAACAAGATGGAAAAAGTGATTCAACTTTTTAGTTTACAAGATGCAGATTTTATAACTCCGCAACTTCTACAGCTGAAATTTTCATTCCTTTTTATGTAGATACAGCAGCATTTTCTTTCTATATTCTTAATCATATCAAATTAAGCTTATAGCTTATATTCAGTGGCGTACCTAGAACTTTTGCCGCCCAGGGCGGTCTCCAATTTGCCGCCCTTTCTAAGTCAATCAAATGGTGATTTTTATAAATCAAAAATATAAATATAAAATAAATATATTCTGCAGAAGCAGATCTCGGTTATTGATATATTTATGTGCGGTTACCGGCCGTCAAATCACGGCCCCCAAAGATGTTGGTGGTGGGGGAGCCACAGGGGTATTTTTAATTTGGTGAAAATTGTTTGTCGGCTGTGGGAATCGAACCGGGGTCCTCAGGATCTACAGGCCAACTCGAAACCACTGAGCCATTAGCCCATTAAATTAATAAACATAAATAAATAATTGTAATTAAGACAAACTATAGGTGGGGAACTTTTTTACCATTGGATGGCATATTTAAATTAGGAAGTAATAAAGAAATTTTTCGAGATAATATTTTCAACCCTACATTGACTTGACGATGAAGAAAAATATTCGAAATCATATAGTAATTCATAATTCATAGAAATCGAATAGTAAACTTATGAAGTGAACAAATTGTTTTTTACAACTAAAACCAAATATAAAAAATGCTGCCCCAAAATATGTGCCGCCGGGTGCGGGCCGCACAATATCATCACGCCTTTTATCCATTCTTGGGTGTGGCACTCTGCCGGAGCAGATCTCGGTAAGTGATATATTTATGCGAGTGAAATGGTAATCGAACCGAGGTACTCAGGATCCACATATCAACATTGTTATTTTCAACAAAAAGAGAAATAGTTATTTGTTTAATTAGGCACAAAAGTGCTAGATTTACTGCCACGACAAGAGTCTATTCAAGGCAGTAAATCTACTTTTTGTGCCGCTTGGTTAAAATTAAAATGAATTTTGTGATTATTTTCTTATTTTTCAGTGTTTTTGGCAGTATCATGTTGTTCTGCATTTGTTAAGCGGGGACTATGTACAAACAATTTGACATTTATAATTTCATAAATATCAGTCTGCTTTTTGTGAATATTGTCATTAACTATATATTAATTAAATTTACAAGATATAATGGAAAGTGACTAATGAATGTTTAGCCAACCTGAGATTAAAAGGTGGCATACCGTTATAATTTAAATTAAATTAAATCATAAATGTCAAATAGCAGCATTTTTACATTCTAGGGTGTAAAAGTAGCACTTCAAGGCCTGTGAATTGTCAACAAAAGCTCACTTTTAATGTCAGTCGACAAAAACACATTTTAGTTTTATTCTTCAGTCTTCAATTATAAAATATGAATACTAACTGTTTTTCTATTTTGATAAACTTTCTTCAGATTAGTCCTTTATTTTCAACAAAAAAATATGGTCATCGTTACATATAACACGTAATTAAGGCTTTTTTTTCATTCATTTGATTGAAGAACACCGTTTTTACCGTCGTGCATCAGGCTTCAAATTCGTAAAAAGAAGTTTTGTTTTCATTCCTTGTTGTACGAATAACAATTAGCATATACACGAATTACTCTGTAAGCTAATAAGTGCTCTGTACTCTAGTTAAGTTCTTCTTGACGAATGATATGTCTTTTTCAATAGACAACCATTCATCGAGTTAACGTGATGATTTTAAACACTCCTAATTTGTCCTATACATTTTGGCGTTCATTCTTTAATCTACATGGTTTGGAACATTCTAGATTTGCTTCGAGTATTTCTAAATTTAGTAAAACGGTAATTTTTTATTGGATTGTTAGCGCTCTTGTTTTACAAACAACAATTTGTGAGTTTAAACCTCTCTGACTCCACCTTACAACTAAAAAAAGAACTGTAATATTATTTATTTGTTACTCGGCACAGCCTACAGCTTATAGTAGAATCCGTGCCACTCAGACACAATCGTATTTTTGGATATAAGTAGAAGTCAGTGAAATTTGAACGCACGACCTCTTGCTTGCTAATTAAGAAACGCAAGTTTTAACTCGCTTTTATCCAATTACTTGATTTGTCACCACTAGGTGCACTATTGTACTAGATTTAGTACAATGAATAACGTTTTAGTAGATCAGCACCCCTTTCTAAAATCTAGTACTATTTTGTTATATATATTTATACAAGAAAAAATAATGAAAACAAAAACATAATTATTTTCTGAAACTGAAGACTTTTGAATTCTTATTTGTAATGATTGATAGTAATGGTGGGATGTGTAGTTGAGTATTGTTAACAATGTTGACATTTATTTGACAGGCATTTACATTTATCCACCGTCGTTGGTCGCCGTATATTTGTGTCGTGTATGAGGATTGAGGTTATAAATATAAACATGAAAAAATAAAAGTTACCAAAGAATAATAAATCATTTATTTTTATTACTTATTTTGACGGCTGGTAACCGTACTTAAATAAATATATCATAAATATATCATCACGCCTTTTACCTAATACTGGATGTGGCACTTTGCCGAAGCAGATCTCGGTAAGTGATATATTTATGCGCGAGAAGTGCGGTTACCAGTCGTCAAATCACGGCATCCGAAGATGTTAATGGTGGGGGAGCCACAAGGGTAATTTTAAATTGGTGACAATGTTTTGTCGGCTGTGGGGATCGAACCAGGGTTCTTAGGATCTACAGACTCGGATACCACTAAGCCATTACCCCATAAAAATATATCATTTACCGAGATCTGCTTCGGTAGAGTGCCACACCCAGTAATGGATAGAAGGCGTGATGATGATATACTTATTTTATGTTTTGTTTAACAATATAAGTCATTTTCAGTAACATTTTATCCATATATTATGCTTCGCCGCCATTTCTGAATTTAATACAATTACGTTTATTTTTAGTACAAATTCCCCCCAGAAGTTAGTACATTTTTTTTTGTCTTTGGAACAACACTGTTTGTCACTTGATTCACTTATAATCAGTTCTGCTAAAACTGTGGTACGATTGCCTGTATTATAAATGCTTTAGATTCTACTATAAACTATAGGTCCACTGTAGCATATAATTTCCTATTTTGTATGGCATAGAAAATAAAACAGAGTCAAACCATTTACCTCAAACCATCTGCTCACAAAATACGTTGTACGAACCCAGAGATAACCCATCCTACAGAGTAGAAACGCTGGTACGTTGCGTTGATCATGCGAGGCGCGTTGTCGCATGCGTGCAGCGGCAGAGGTGGCGGTGAAGAGAGCGGTGAAGGGGCCTCGAGCGTGCGTAGAGTCGGGCCCCCTGCGACCTTGAACTCGCCCGCCGGTTATCACTGCACTGTTGCAGTGACCACGCCGAGCGACGACGAAGTTTTATGTTTGGGTTGTTGATTTCGTTAATGCAACGCAACGGCACAGTTGGGAGAGGACGATGATCTCGAGAAGTTAGGATTTCTTAATTTTTTGGACAGTGTGACATGATTAGACTTGTTTCATAGTTGTTTATTTTAATTTTTCACCTTTTTATACTACGTTTAATTTAAGTAAAACTTAATAACTTTAAAATTCTAATGATTTTCACCATCGGCTCAATAGTCCAGTAGTTGGTTAGTCATTATTTATTATTTTTTTCACCATTTTCAAGTATAGATGTCTTTATTTTGATCGGGTTAGTTAAAATAATAGGTTTTGGTTGAATTTTACTAGGGATCAAAAAAGAAAGAAATGTCAGAACATTTACATATGTAGAGACTATGATATGATAGCAATAACCGTACTTACAAATACCGATTTCTTTTTGTAAAAAAAAATAAATATATCATCACGCCTTCTACCCATTACTGGGTGTGGCACTCTGCCGAAGCAGATCTCGGTAAGTGATACATTTTGCGCGTGAAGTGCGGTTACCAGTCGTCAAATCACGGTCTCCAAAGATTAGTTAGGTTAGGTTAGTGATGGGAGAACCACGGGGGTAGTTTCAAAATTGTTTGTCGCCTGTGGGAATCGAACCAGGAGTCTCAGGATCCACAGGCCGACTTGATACCACTGAGCTAGCTACCCCATTGATCTTTTTGTGCTAGTAATAAAAGCATCTTTTTTCCATGAATTTAGTTCGAGTAATTTTTTTGTATATTGATATTAGATTAATTTTATGGAGTTAAAACTTATTTTGATAGATATAAAAATTAATAATAAATAACAGGCAGATTCATAAAGCAGATTAGCGCTAACACCATTTTTATTTCGTTTGTAACTCTCTTTCCAATGAGAGAAACAAATTTATTTTAACTTGAGTTAAACAGACTATTAATTAACATCAAATTTAATAAAAATTTTGAATCTGTTTTAATTTGAAACATAGTTATAAATATTATTAAAAATGGTGTTAGCGTTAATCAGTTTTATGAATCTGCCTGTTAAAGTTTATTGTAAGCAGGCATAGCCTATACAAAAAAGAAGGTGAGTGTGCCATAATACAAGTACATGATACAAATTTGTGGTGGTAACAGTGATGCAGAGTGTATTTGATGTACAATTTAGATATTTGTGGCGAAAGCTCGTATTTGGAGAGCAGAATTTGTGTAATTATAAATATCGTACTTTTTTTTTTTGACAGAGACTTTAGAAGTTGAAGCAGATAGTTGTCCTCGTTCGTGTTTTGAAGATGTTTCTACAGGAATGTCTGTTTGGGTGATGTATAGTATGGGCATCTCATGAAAAAGTGGTAGAGATTATCAGGTTCTAAAAAATTGCAAATAGTACATATATTGTTTTTATCAAATTTGTCGTTCTCTTATCAATATCAAAATTATTAGAGCAGGTTTTTAAATTGTAAATGATCTCCAAAAAGATAAATAAATAAAAATAATGACAAAAGAAAAATTAAGCCAATGGAAATGTAGAATTTTGATAATTTTAAAAATAGTTGAAGAAGTATCACTTTCTACATGATTTTTCGTTAAAACGGACAAATTTCATGATAAATACACAAAAAAATATGTTTATTCAAACAGCTATTAACAATACTCAAGAGAAAAAATAAATTACATTAAAATTTAATGTTGTACTATATTTATAGTACATACAGTTACATACATGACTGCGTTTTGAGTGGTTCACGAACCATTATAAAAGTATAGGTCCCTTGAATTCTCTGAATTGATAAATCATACTATTTCAGTGCAAGTCATTATCGCAATTTGTGCTTCACTACAATTAAGAATAAGTAATGTAGGTTCGTGTTACGAATCATTGTTTTGATTTTTTTTTATTCAGGGTCTTCTAAATATTCAAACACGACAACCTATGTTATACGTTTGGAAAAAGTAAAGTAATGAATATGAAACACTGACATTGAATTGCTCGTATGTTTCACATTCGCCGTTGGCATATTAGTAATGAATTATTTTTAAAACTGATTCATACAATTGTATGTAGATTAGATTACGTCGTAAAATCCCGTACTCAAATGTCCGTGATTTAACCACCACACATAAAAATAACCAAAATTATCAGGCAAGAGAATGTTGAGCCCACAAACAAACAATCAACAAGAAAAACAAACAATGTTAAATGTTTTGTCCAGTGCTGACCGCTCATACGGCGTCGTGCGCACGCGCAGGAATTAAGATGGCGGCCACGGGCAGGTCGTGACACTAGTAACGTCTCCTGTATCGTGTAACCCAGAGTGTGATAACCTCGCAGGCGATTTATCAAAAACCGTCAAACGACCGAAGACGATTGTGATTGTGGTGTTATTTGATGTCTGCATGTGCATGTCCGATGACCGTTACTACGTTACAAGTTATTGTATTCGTTATACGATTCTTAATTACTTGTATAATTTTTACATTTTATACGCTTTCGCATTATTTTTGAATGATATACAATAAATGTTTGACGTATTGTGCTCATTAATATATTTTTTTAATGAATTGTATTTAAATACTGCAACATAAATAAAGTATCAGTGGTATCGAGTTGGTCTGTTGATCCTGAGAACCCTGGTTCGATTCCCAGAGCCAACAAACATATTCACCACATTAAAATTACCCTTGTGGATCACCCACCACTAATAACTTTGGGGCCAATTATTTGAAGGCTAATAACCGCACTTTACGCTCAAAAATATATCACTTACCGAAATCTGTTTCGGCAGAGTGCCACACCCAATAATGGGTAAAAGGCGTGGTGATATATTTATTTATTTAAGAATTTTACGACCATAAAAGTTGCATTTATTAAATCAGTCTTTTTACTAAATGACTGAATGAAAATTTAACAGGAATACTACGAAAACTGTTTGAATATCTCATAGGTAATTGCGATAAATGTCGATACTTTTTATTACACCTCGTACTGTCAAATACAATAATAAAAACTTAATTTATGTTTATTTGTTTATGACATCATTACATCCGAATGGTTTATATCTAAATCTATCTTAAGTAAACTATAGATTATAAATTATTACGGTTTGCCATTTTGAATCAAAATGGCGTCAACTGTCTTGTGATCGGCTTAAACAATTCTAATAAAAATTGTCAAGTGCTTTATAATTGTTTTTTTCTACGACTGCTGTGAAAAGTTGATATTTATGCTTTCAGTTGTCATCGTAAAGTTGATGGTTACTGAGCAACGAACACTAAAATACTTTACCGCGCGTCTCATATGGCAACAAGCGATAAAATACTTTACCGCTCGCTTAGAAAAATATAAATTGTTGCTGAAATATTAATTTATTGAAACAATACTTACAAAATCTAAAATATAGGTTAGATTCATTTTTACACTTTTACACATATTATACATGAAGTTTGCTACGCTATGATTTGAAGTTGAACCTGAACGCAGCTGGGCAGCAGTGGCAACTTAATGAGGATTAGGGATGTTAAAATTGAAAGTGCAGTTTTGACAGTTTTGTATATTTACTCCGAAACTTGAAATGGTGTTTGATAAATTTTAGGATAAATTAGATTCTATATATTGTCATTAGAATTTTCAGTTAGTACGCCAATCACTATTTTATGAGATTTTTAAACACATTTTTTATTTATGAGTGAAATTTTAGCACAAACAATGATTGTTGATAACAGAATTTTTTAATAATTTACTTGGATACTGATATCGTCATGGTTACATACAATACAAGGCGTATTCCATTTGCCATTTGGATCAGATCTAACTTACATTTACTGAACCAGATCATTTATTTATTTCGTTGGATTACTTCTTTGACTCTAATTCCAGTACTAGAATTACAGATTCTAATTTACTTTCAAGTAATTCACCACAATAAATGTATCAGTTTGCTTAATTCAGATCTTTTAGTCACGTTGTCTAATTTATCTGAACTGATTTAAGTAAACCAAGTGGGAAATGGAATACAGCTACAGAAATTGGTGCAACGTGAATTGAACTAGCCCAATATTATTTTTTTAATTTTTTTAGTAAGTAAAGCCGTAGAAAAAATTATGTGTGTGCTTCAAGCGTAAAGTGTCTTTATTGCTCTCGCTCAATTACCGAGCACGAGCAATAAAGATCCACTTTACGCTCTTGATACACAAATAACTATTATAATCACCTAGAATTGAAATTGTTCTCGTAACACGCTAATTTATTTATTTGTGCTATTCTGTACAACAGGAACTTCATTCCAATTACAGTACAGGGTCCGGACTCACCGAGCCGCAGTGTGATAGTTCATATTAGTTTTTTTTTAGTTTGAGTGATATTCGAACTCAAGGTCTTCGGATTCGAATTCTGTAACGCTAACAACGTACAGCCGTACTGTTATACTACTTATATTTAATTATTTAGAGATTCGCAATTATATAACGTCATATTTGTAGCAACAAATAAAAAAAAAGGAATTGTGTGTAACATGTCAGTGTTAAAATAAATTACAATTTCACAGAATTTAGGAGGATATTATATGTTTTATTTTTTGTTGTGCGCTCGTTGAATTTAAAATATTTTAACTCGAACATTCCACAGTTGTCGTTATTCACACAAACTGTCAGCACTTGAATCTTTTTCAAATTTGCTTTGGCACAAAATTCATGTTTATATTGCCGGACATTTATGTTAGCTGTTAAGTTTTTATTTATTAATATTATAGTTTAATTTATTAATGTCCGGTTTATCATTCGACATTATTAATGTTAACGAAATAACATACAGTTTGTCCCAGTTTACTTTTTCACTATTGGCATCTCGAAAATTAAAAAATCTGGTGTGGTCGCCACACGACTTTCTTATACACAGCATATTTAATATTTAGAATATATGAATGTTATGTAATATTATATGGGATGGCTAGCTCAGTGGTATGAAGTCGGCCTGTGGATCCTGAGGTCCCTGGTTCGATTCCCACAGGCGACAAATTTTCATAATTTGAAAAAGCTATCCCTGTGGCTCCTCCACCACTAACATGTTTGGGGGCCGTGATTTGACGGCTGGTAACCGCACTTCACGCGCAAAATATATCACTTACCGAGATCTGCTTCAGCAGAGTGCCACATCCAGTAATGGGTAGAAGGCGTGATGATATATTTATTTATTTATTTATATAATATTATTAAACATGTAATTAGATTTTTCAGTAATTCAGCATTTATCTATTTGAAACATATAAAATATCAAATTTGTTTACGTATAATTTTTTTAGTAATGTTGACTACTTTATGTCTAACTTTACTGATGAGGTATATACAGCATGTCCTTTTTTCGAGCCTAACCCTTGGTATCTCCAGACCCGTGAGATACGAAGTCGATTAAATTGAGGTAAAGTTGCCAAATTAGTTGACCATTTTAATGATGTATTTGTTTTTTCGAAAAAATACATAGATAACTAGATAAAGCGAAAATTGAAATTTATGTTTTTTGTTTCTATTGCAACTACGATTATTGAAATATGTTATTAAATATAAAAATTAGTTTTTCTCACAATTAGACGCATATACAAAAAAATTGCAACTAACATTTTATGTTCCAAATATTTTACCAACATCTTTTATTTGAAACATTTTTTCGTAACTGATTCAATTTTTGAAATAAATGGAATTTATTGTTCTGTGTGTTCAGTAAACTTCCTCTTCCGGTTTTTCAATTTCATTCAAAATCAACTCAGCTCTTCGTATTTTCGTGAAACTTATAATTACCAAGTTTCGTTAACAAATCTTATCTCGTTCATGAGATATTGCACACTCGGACACACAACTATCCACACACACACACATACACAAAGTCATCATTGATAAATTCCAATACTTCCTTGTACTGGTATAAGAAAGTAAAAAGCTACAATTTTGATATTTTAGGAGTTATTATGTGCCTTTGAAAGGCAATTTAATCATGTCCTTGTTTTCCCAGAATTGTTATAGCCTACTTGATATACTGGTCAATATATTCTTTTCTAAGTAACTCTTAAATTGCTGCATATTTACAACAACAAAAAGTGGCCGCACCGAGAATTTTTCCAATATTTGAGAAAATATGCAGTGAACAACAGGCTCATCCATCATAAATTTATTATTATTTTTTTTAATTAACCAACTAAATATTATCAAGACTGCACCGCAACTGTTAGTTCTTCTTCTTCTTCTTCTTCTTCTTCTTCTTCTTCTTCTTCTTCTTCTTCTTCTTCTTCTTCTTCTTCTTCTTCAATGGCACTAGAGCCCGAAACGGGCCTGGGCCTACCGGGCACACCGAGCCGCAGTTTTTACACTACCGTACTGCCGGTTTTCGTAGTCGATGTTACTTTTTTTTAAGGCATATGTATAAGTGACTAGCTTATAGCGCCCGAGTATGATTAATACAAGTAACTGTATTTTTTATTTAACGACAAATCATACTTTGTCGACAGGCGGATTCGAATTGACGAACCTTGGTTCGGGTGACGTCACAGCATGTTAAGAGATGTGCATTAACACGCTCGACCACCGCGCCTGTTAGTTAGTTAGACCTATATTTCTTCTTGGGACGCCGTGAAAAATTATAATACTCTATGTGCGACGTGAACCAAGAAAGTTTTGGAACCACTACTTTAAGGTATATCCAGTAGTGTAGGTGAATATTTTTCTGAGGAATATTTATCAATGGATGAGACATCATCCTATATAGGCCGTATTTATTTGGGATTTTTAAAGTAACCTGCAGGTTACTTGGCACACTTTAAGTAACCTGGAACTAACCTTAAACTGACCCTACTGCCCCAGCTATTTTAGCGGGTTGTTAGATTCAACCCGTTTACTATCTCTATCTAATCAACTTGTGTTTCTTGTTATTCGTGGCGGCATCGCGATTTGTAATAGTATAGAGAGGTTAGAAGTTATTTTTATGAAAAACGTAAGTAATTTTATAATAATATTTTGAAGAAATATACTAAACTATTATTTATGCAGATGATGGAAGAGCAATATGCATTATGTGCTTCTTGCAATATAAGTCACAGAGGATAATATTACGACACATTATTACGACTCCGAAATTCATTATTTTGATAGTGCTGATGACAAAATTATTAAAAAAAACAGACCCTGACGTTATTTGCTTTTTGACTACATATAAAAAATATAAAGATGACTCAAAACATCCAATTAAAAGCGCAATTTAACACACAAACAAAACTAAGCAGATGTCGCTTCGAACATGCATTCAGATTTTAAATTTACCGCTAATATTTACAACTGACACTTGAGATGCATCATTTATTTGGAAGTAACACGAGTTAGTTCTAGGTCAGTTCAGGGTTGGATCAAAATTTCCCAAACAAATACGGCCATAGTTAACAGAATGATAATTACAACCATTTAAACAAAAAGAAAAAAACAAAATAAATTATTATTTTCAAATTAAAATAAGTAGACACTTAGCAATCAAATCAGAAGCTATTAATTTATATTTAAATATTAGCTGCATATATTTACATGGTAAATATACATCCAAATTACAAACTCGGTGAAAAAATCCTTCATCAAATACTGAAGAAAACACTCACTATTAATTAAATAAACTGACATGTTATTAACTGTTCTATAAATTAGTGAAGAGTTAATTAAGAATATAAAACAAAAACACGGAGCATAAAAGATTTCTTCTAAACATTAATTACATTAAGATACTTTAGGTTGTATATCATCAACTTCAATCAATCGAGTGATTGACTATCGACTGTTAATTCATTCCGTATAGTAATTCAAATTCAATTTTAAATAAAAGATAAGTATAACAATCATTAATTAAAACTAATTATAATTAATTACAGTAATAAAAACTCTGTGGGAACAAAATTAATAAGCATTGTCAAATATTAAAATTTTTTCTCCAAAGAAGTCGAAGCAGTTTGACTAGCACTGGAATTCAACCCGCACCCATACAGCAAACAGTCAAAAATGCACATTGTGATTGCATGTTTGTGTCGTTTATGGACTATATTTTAACGCGCTTCATTTTATTTCAGCGCGTATGAATACACGATCTGACATATTGGTATTTCATAAATCATAACTTCACTTATAGTGTCACCATAGTTACGAAAAATAAAAATGATTCATATTTATTGAGTGACAGAGAATTTATTATACCCCGGTTTCTTTTTATCGAAACAAAGTAAGTGATTTATTGAGAGATGCAGGTTTTATTTCTTGACTCACCTACTATATATTATTTTTATTTAATTCTTTAAAGTTTATTTTGTTTCATCAATTCAGGTAGTACAATTTACAAAATTCGCTGTACATTTATTCATTGACTTTGGTTTTACAATTAATATTACCACTTCGCTTCATCCACATTCATAATTCTTTCATAAAAATTAGTTTATTTCTGCCATTTCGAATCTTTCGTTCACAACAAACCTTCAATCATATCCATGCATTTATTACTTAGCGTAGCCTACATTATCATACAAGGCCATGAATCGTCAAAAACTGGGCAAACTACAGATGCAACTACTCGCCACAAATGGTGCTTTATATCTGTCAATCTGTCAAAATCATGTCAATCACTGTAATATTTTATAAATTTGAAATAAATGTGATCGTATCAATCTAATTTTCATAGTTCGAAACCTTGTTTTGGGTAAAAGTGCAGTATCACTGACCAATTTTTAAAAATGTAATTTTAGATTGGTACAATTTGGTGAATATCAAAACTCTCTAAAAATTACTAAATAAACCAGTGATTCGAAACTGTTATTTGAAAAAATATTTTCTAGCTTCCAACCACAAGCATTATGTAATCTACTATTATCAGGAAATAAAAAGTAATTCTTTTTAACCTAACCAAACCTTATCTCAGTCTTTGCCATTTTTATACATTTATGACATTTATACTCCTTTGCGGTGATCTTCAAATGTCTGAAAATTTTTAGGATCACTGATAAGTAAATGTAATTATAGTAGTGGGAGAAATTTTAATAATTGGTCAGTGATCTTGTACTCGTATTTTAGCCTTGTTTTGTTGCATTTTGAATGTTATGTTCATTATTGCTCGTTATTTCTTGTTCAGATTTTTTATATTATTATTTTCGTATCCTGTTAATTGTATAATATTAGTATTTAACATGTAGTCTTTATTTTATCAACACATGACAAAACTGCAAAAGTATGTTTTTTTTTTCAAGTTTCCATAATGCACAACGTACAAATTTTTGGTGGAAATGTATATATTAGTATGAACAATCTTTTTGTTTAAAGTAGACGATCTGAAAGTCATTACATGTTTATAATCGTGACTTTCAAGAATCTAATTTTATTATTAGCACTACTGCTCAATTACCAATTGCATCCACGTTCCAAATCGTAAATATGAAGTTTATAGAAATATTTTTCCAATAGAATTTATGAACACAGTTTAGATTAGGAGAGCAAAATTTTGTTAATTTTATAAATAATAAAATCAATTTCAAAGTTACAAGACAGTGATTGACATGACTTTGTTAGATTGACAGGTATAAAGTAGTACCTTGTATGTTCATACCAGCAAACGACGAACAGTTTGAAAAACCAGTGCTGAGATGACATAGTTAGTTACGTTTTTCTCCGCATATGTCTCTTATTTACGGGAAAATGAGCGCTTCCAAACATGGGACGTCACTATATTTTTAATCGCTTATATCTTTGAAGTAAAACATTATTTGTAACTAATTTTTGCACTAATATATATTTTATGTTTTTATCCTTTATTCTTGTTATTTCGATTATGGTATAGGAGCCGTTTTAAGTAATCCAGAACTGTTTCTGAACTGATCCTGTTGCCATAGCTATTTTGGTAGGGTATCATGTTGAACCCGTTTTTATCACTTTATAATCAACTAGTGTTCCTTGTTATCAATTTTGAATTGGTGGCATTCAGATTTTCCAATTATCGCTAATTTTTACAACTGAGACTAGGGCAGGGTGAAAAGTCCCTGAAAAATGAAACAAGAAATGATTTATTTGGTCAAAACATATTTTATTTCTTAACATAATCTCCTTGTAGCTCGATACACTTCGTCCAACGTTTTTCTAATTTTTCGATCCCTTCCAAATAATACGATTTTGGCAATCCTTCAAAATAGGCGTTTGTCTCAGCGATGACCTCATCGTTGGAGTCAAATCTCTTTCCGCCGAGCCATTTATTCAAGTTTGGAAATAGATAAAAATCGCAGGGAGCCAAATCTGGAGAATATGGTGGATGATGAACCAATTGAACATCGCCAAACACTGCTTTAAACTTGTTACACGGTCGCGCTTGTTGTCAACAGAGAGCAAATGCGGCACCCATCTGGCAGATATCTTTCTCATATTCAAAAATGTATGCCAAATGTTCCGTACCCGTCCGGTTGCGATGCTCATAGCCTCAGCAAGCTCGTGCACTTTAACTCGCCGATCGTCCAATAAAATATCATGGATTTTATCGACAATTTCTGGCGTTGTAACCTCAATTGGACGACCAGAATGTGCGGCGTCCTTTGTGGTCATACTATCACAACGAAAATCAGTAAACCACTTGTGAATCGTTCCAATCGATAGTGAGGAGTCCCCATAATGTTTAACAAACGATGCTTTGGTTTGCATAATGTTTTTTCCACGCAAGAAATAATGGCGAAATTCACTTTTTTTCATGATTTCAAAAATCTTCAAAGTTGCTTGCTTTCGATGGGTGTCAAAACAGAACTGAATGACATATCAGTCTGAAAATTTTAATGCGTTCTAGTTAAAGATGGTACATCACATATGTCACATGAGATTTGCGATTCTGGCGTCATCTGTTTTATTTTTCGGAGACTTTTCACCCTGCCTTCGTAGTATGTAAACCCATTCACTTGTGCCAATCTTAAGTGTTTCGCTAGATTTTGTGGTTTCTCTTCGCACAATTCACAAGAAGCAGCTGTTGAAGATGCATTGTAATCATTCCCGCGTAATTTATTAACTTCATCTGATTCATTGTCCGATTCAGTTCTACACGTAAACGTGTACAAATTACAACATTGTACAGTGTTCATGTGGCCGCGACCACTCATAAATAAATATTTGCTCTGCTCTCTACTCAGCACGTTGTAACATTGTATCCACCGCTGGGTTCAACACCAACTCTGCCAGCCGCGTCTAAAGCTCTGGGAGGTGTGAGTAATGCAATGAAAGTCTTGTATTTTATATCACGGACAATAACAAGATGTGGCGCTGATATCAAACTGTTATGGCAACCATAAGTCGCGAGCTTGATAGCCGGACTGTGAAATACGTGATTGCGAGGTGCTGCAGTACACTTTGGTTCAAAAACCTCTTAACTCTTCACGTGCTTATTTTATTTATCTATTGGAGATTATGCGCTTGAATTTTTAACTACTGTCATTCTTTAGTATATTGTATCATAGCTTTATTCAAGATGTAAACAGAATATCAAATGATTTGATAATTGCATCATTTTTTAAAGTATGACAATGTAACAACAAATACTAGATATATTATCGTTGTTTATGTGATGTGGTTATAATAGATACATAATAAAAAAACTCCTAAAGGTGTATTCACATAAGAGTTTAAGTTTACGGTTTAGGATTTAGTTTGTGAAATATTGGGTTAATATATTGAAATGGAAGCATTCACACTGCGCAATCGTAGCGTATTTTTAAATCTTCTATGTATTCCCGATCCCTAAAGAGGTCGCGATTTACTAGGGTCGTTGATTTCCACCGAAGTTTGAATTTCTGATTGTTCGAACAATCGAATTTTTTTAACTTCGTCAAAAAAACTTCGATGCTTCGAACTTTCGAATTTTTTTAAGCTTCGAATTTACGAATTTTCGAATTTTTCGTCACTGAATTAACGCCATCTGTCATGTCCGAAAACGCTTACGCATAGTTCGCGAAAAGTCGGCCACGAATGAAATAATAAACTCGGTGAAGTATCCTGCAAAAACTCTGCAAGATTAGGAGTCATAATTAAGCCATCTACTCTCTTACCGCCCATTTAAATGCTATGGACTTTTAGTAAGACGTTTTAAAATGATAATAAAAAGGATACAAAAACGTCTTAATTAAAACGTTTTTAACAGTGTAGCGAAATTTTAAGTCTAAATTGAATTAATTTGGCAAATAATAATAATTACTTACGAATTAATATAAAACTCATGAGTTTATTTTGAAAATAATTCATATCAACATGCCGTGTTCACGTTATGCCAATGGCACACTGGTCGAGGAGCATGAATAACCGTCGAGGAACTCATCGATGAAACAACAGAACGCACCCGTCATCGATGAAAAATAGAGGTGCCTCTATTTCCATCGAGGAATTCCTCGATGAAACGATTGTGTCTCATTTCACACGTATTATTGTGTCTCATTTCATGTTCACGTGGGCTGTCATGTTGGTTTTGCTTTGTGCTATTTTTTCGTGTTTGTTTATTTTATCAGTCAGGGTGCGTTCTGTTGTTTCATCAATGAGTTCCTCGGCGCTCATTCATGCTCCTCGACCAGTGTGTCATTGGCATTAGGATCTAGATTCACAATTAGAATAATTCGAAAATTCGAATATTCCAAAATTCGAAAGTTCGAATCTAAATTCGAAGGTTCAATAAATCCGAACAATCGAAATCTCGAATATTCGTAAAATCAACAACCCTACGATTTACCGTTTGAAACCTACTGAACTAAAGAATGTAGCTTGCATCTATAGTATTAATAAACAAAAATGAACTAAGAAGACATAAACGTAAGTTATTGTTCTGCTAAAGTATAAAATTTAGATAGTTAGAAATAAAAAGCGTTGGAGACATCAAGATCTTAGGATATCACTGTGAATACTTTTTTAAAATCTCTTCAAGTTACAGGCGAATTGTAGATTTGTCCATATAGTTCTAATTTCTTCAGTAGATAGGAGTATGTATTTAAAATATCAAATTGCAAGGAATTTGCGGAATGATCGCTCCGAGAGGATTAACAAATAAGGTCCGTAGGCAATGAAATATAATTTGCAACAAGCAACAATTTAGCAATTTGTTGTTTAAATTGTAGGTAATTTGTATCAGTTGACACTAATAGTCTACTTTAATATTTTTAAACGATTAAGACATAATTTCGTAACTACTAAAACATTTTAAACGTCATTACAAAAACAAAATGCAACAGGAATGCAAAATGACCTTCAGACCAAACAACAAAAACTTCAGAAAAAAGAAGAAAAAGTGTTGAATCACGACATAAAAATGCTGAAGTATTTGCACATTGCCGGGAACAAATGCTTTCTAACCTAACTGCCTTTCCGGTTAGGTGCAATTTTGAGCAATGCGCGGAATGACGGAATGCGCAGGCCATGCATCACTGTGAGATGCGCATTCGCAAGGGCTTGGTGAGGTTATGTTAGGTGCGTTGCTGATCTTTGGCTCCGAGCTACGCAGAGGCACAGCACTCTCCGATGCCAATAATCGCAATGATGGAATGGATGCCGGAAACCTTGTTATAGATGGTTCGTCTTAGCTTCTTGATTGTCAATTCACTCGATAGATGGTTTCAATTTGTGATTGTGGTGGATGATTTGATGGGTTATTATACAATGCTTGGCAGAGATCATGATTTCATATGCTATTTGAATTCTAAATGAAATTTGCATCGCTTGGATGCGCACATCAACAATAAAAATAATAAATCATCAATAAGAACGTATGCGAAGATTCTTACTTTCTTCGATCGAAATTATTAAGATTTTGGTTGCCGTAATTCAAATGAAGAAAAGTAAATATTTCACAATTATGTTATACTATCTATTTATTAATTAAAATAAATATATCATTACGCCTTCTACCCATTACTGGGTGTGGCACTCTGCCGAAGCATATCTCGGTAAGTGATATATTTTGCGCATGAAGTGCGGTTACAAGTCGTCAAATCACGGCCCCCAAAGATGTAAGTGGTGGAGGAGCCACAGGGGTAGCTTTTGAAATTATGAAAATTGTTTGTCGCCTGCGGGAATCGAACCAGGGTTCTCAGGATCCACAGGCCGACTTCATACCACTGAGCTAGCCACCCCATAATTTATTAATTCATTTACTATAATGCTCAACGGAGATTGGTGGCTCAGTGGTATCGAGTGGACCTGTGGATTTGAGAACCCGGGTTCGATTCCCATAGCCGATAAAAAATTTTCACCATATTATAACTACCCCAGTGAATCTCCCTCCAATAACAAATTTGGGGGACGCGATTTGACGTCTGGTAACCGCATTCCACGCCCAGAATATATCACTTACCGAGATCTGCTATGTGCTAGACCCATTAATGGGTAGAAGGCGTGATGAAATATTTATTTATTTTATTTTAGGAAATCAATCTTATTTATAAGAAAGGGATCCATATTGAGATGTAAGATATATAGTGGAATTAGAAAGTGTTACATAGATGTATTTTGGTATAAATTGAGGTTAAAAAAAGTTTGTTCTTATGCTCACTTGCTGGCACTAAAGCAAGCGTATTACCCATCGAGCCACAACTGCTTCTTTATCTGTTGAAAATTATTATTTTACTATAGAATAACCTATTTTATTGTTCCTTCATCGAAATATATGGCTCAATCAACAGTCAATATAAATTTAAGTATTTAGTAGAAATATTTGTAAATAAAAATTTATTTTTCCTACAACTGTGCGATTTCTTTGTTATTATGTATACCTTGGTTACGTATGGAAAGTAGATTAATGCAGGCCAAATGCGTTTCTGTAAGCAAGGAAACACTAGTGCGGAAAATGCTTCGTTACGTAATTTCAAAAGAAAGTTGTTTTGAGAGCGATTTAAATTTCGCGCCGAGCGCGGAATTCATATTTTGGCTACAGACGCTTATGGAAGAAGAAGATACGGTGAACTAGCACGCGTAAATATGCAGTTGTATATTTTGACGTTTATAAACATAACCTGAATATATCTAATCTGTATATAACTAATAAAAAGAACTGAACAAAGTAAAATATATCGATAAATGGTTTTATTTAAAGAGTAAGTGAAATACATAATATTCATTGTTTGTATATATTATTAACATAGTTGTTACAGTTGCTTATATTGACATAATGTAAATTGGAAACTTTTGTACTGTCTAAAGAAACATTGATTTCTTCCGTACCTGTTCATATTATTAACAGTAATATTATTGAGAACAATTTTGGAGGCTTTAGAAGTACCAGCAGCAGGTTGATTGTCATTGTCGAAAATAGATGCAACATAGCATGATCCGGAGCTTCAATTATCTTTGGAGGTGTTTATGATAAAGAAGAATCACTCACTGTACTATTCCAATCTAGACGATTTTGAAGAAATTATCTTGAAGTTAGTGAAATATTTTCAAATAACATAGAATGTGCAAGTAATCAACAAACAAACCATAGCAACGCCGTAAAACATCGTTCTCGTGTAATATCATTAGAATTATATAAATTTTGACAATATTTTAGTGATTTACTAAATCGTATAGTTGTAGGAAAAATGTTTTTTATAACACGTGCCGAAAAAGGTTACGTGCTCGTGCATATTTCCGTTAAATTCTGCACTTGCACGTAACAAACCTTTTTCGGCACTTGTTATAAAAATAACTATTAAATCAATATAATTTTGGCTACCATGTTTTTCAAATTGAAAAAAAAATTCATTACTGAGCAGATTAATTAAGAAACCCAAAATTATATTTTATCTAATGTCTAATATCCAACAAAATTTATTAATATCTCCTAAATGAATTTGTTTCGCGTTCCAAAAGATTTACGTCTCTCCTGTATTAGATTCGAATACTGGTGTTTCTGTTGAAAGAACTACGCAAGTGTCCGTAGCGGTGACGCATGCCAAGAACTTTGTACCCTTTCATTATCTCGGATTACGTGTCCCAGGTTCGTTACAAAACGGATTGAACAGCCGGCAACAGCAACAGCAACAGCGGTCAGTGTTGCAAGTTTCACTCCACGAACCTTTAAATCATGCTACGTTTTTATGGTATTTAAATTTTTTTGATTCTGCTTGATATGGATTGCAGTGACATTAATAGTTGAGTATAATTATTGCTGGCAACCGCCAAGTATTGTTTTTCAAGATGACGTGCGTTTATGGCCTGTGCGATTTCGACCCAAGCCTCAATTCGTACGGTTACGGCTTAATTGCAACTTTTCTTTTTTTAGGATTATTTTCTCTCTAACGTTTATTTTAAAAACTAGACTAAATACAAAACTGGCAATTATACCACTGAATTTCTGCATAAATGTGAATATTTTTATTACATATCTTCACGCTATATCCCAACAAATGGGGTAGCACGAACCCTAAAATCACTCATAAAACATTCACTCATCACACTCATCAAACAATCAGCCCTCGTCAAACATTTTCATCCAAACAAACCACCCTCATTTCAACTACATTCATAGATCACTCCATATAAACTCATTCATTTATTACACTCGAAATCATTATCACACAACAATCCTTAAAATATTTTTATTGATTTAAATTAATCAATAAATTTAAGAAAAAAATATTTTTTTAATTACGCACGTACACCCAACGGTATAACATTCTCTGTGTTTTAAATGACACATAACCATATTTTCAGACCTTTCCAATTTTAGGCCAGAAAAGAATTAAAATTTAATTTCTTTTATTTATAATTTTTTTTATCTCGAACTATTTTTCTTTCGAATATTTATTGTATTTATTTATGTATTTTAATGACTCAGTGGTATCGAGTCGACCTGTAGACCCTGAGAACCCTGGTTCGATCCCTACAGCAAATTAAAATGATCCCTGTGGCTCCCCCACCACTAACATCTTTGGGAGGCCGTGATTTGACGGCTGGTAACCTCACTTCACGCGCATAAATATTTCACTTACCGAGATCTGCTTCGGCAGAGTGCCACACCCAGTAACGGGTAAAAGACGTGATGATATATTTATGTATTTTAATACTCTAATGCTGGGTTTCATGAAAGTTTTATCGGTTCATTAGCAACTAACGGTTCAATAAATTTCAGATAATCACCATTGATACTGTTGCTAGATAAACAATGGGCCTTTCAAGACTTTTTTGAATTTGTAATATATTAATCTACGTAATAAAATAATTATACCCAAATTTTTTATTTTTTTTTTAATCTTGTATTAAGCATGATAAAAATATTTAAACTTTCGAAACAAATGAATATGACGTAGTTGCATCTTAGCTTAAAGAGAGACAAATAAGACAGAGATAAATAACACGTAACTTGTTGTCAGTAGAATCCTCAGACAAAACATAACTAGACGGATAACATCGGCGTTTGTTGTGAGTCAGAAAGGGATAGAATAACTGGTTGGTGAGGCGGGTACGCGGCAAGGAGCAACTTGCATAACATCAAAGTGTACTCGCTCCTTGCCGCGCATCCGACGGACACAAAAGTTATTCAATCTCTTTCTGCTTCACAACACTGCATTGACTTGTATACGGTATAATTCGTCTAGTATTATACGTCATTGGTAGAATCGTAGAATGCTGAATGCTTATTTCTTCTTCGTCTTCTTGAGCACCGACAAACGTTTCAGACAAAGCTCTGTGATTGGCTTAATGCAACTACGTCATTGCAATATGGCAGTGCGAACGTTTTAAATTATTCAACTTTAACTTTCATATTTCAGAAATAAAGATATAATTTATGGTATGATTTTATATTGTATTAAATATGATGTACGGTCAAGAATTTATTTTAATAAATATATATTAAAAAGCTCTACCACTTGAATCCCCCATTAGAACTCTTTATTTTTTCTTGCAACCTAGTATTAATCTAATGGTGCAATCCTCGCATAATTATAATTTCTGAGATATCGCCAATTATTGACAAAAACTACAAAATTCTGAAAATATGTTGAGTTAAAACAAATTCTATTATGCGCATCATCTTATACTATAACTGGAGACATACATGTCTTTTCTTAAATTTTATTCAATTTTAAATTTGTGCCTCTGTATATTTCCAAAATTAGACTAGATACGGACGGACCTAGCACTCACTGAATTCCTCATAGTTCTCTACATAAGCATTTATCGGTTTAAATTAATGGGTACCTACTTTTTTATGATACTAATGCTCAGTTTTTCTTTTAACTGTTATGATTCTCTTATAATTATCTACCTGTTAAATATAGGACAATACGTATAATTTATATTGCTGCTAGTTACCAGTTACTTAACAAACGTTTGATAAATCGGACAATAAACAAATGCCTAACTACATTGAATTTAATTTTTGTTAAGCTGGTTTTATCACGACTGTCTCATACAAAAGTATAGGTAACCTAAAAAGTTTATAAAAATAATTATTACATTTTTGTATGGTATAGGTTATTAACAGAATTAACATTTCGCTGCAAATATCGTATAATTAACAATAACATTGAATATATTAAATAAAACTATTTAACTAGTTTATGAAATTCAGTAACATAACAAAAATTTTGGAAGTTAATGTTTCATGCCAACCAATAGCAGTGTATGATTTTACACAGCAGAAGCTATGACAACAAGGCGAGAACTACAAGCAGCATGATATTACCAGTCGGTACGAAACGTAACTGTATTATCGATACATCCTGTTGACAGTTCATAAGAAAAATGAGAAAAATGCACCAAAGCAATTATTATCAACTGTAACTACAAATAAATAAATATAAAATGCTGTAATTATTTTTTTTTGTATTAAAAGTATTTTACTTATCAAAAAAGTAACTTTCATAGTTCTTACTTTGTCATTCGTGCGATCATCTCTGTCTACGCCTGCGACCATCTCTGTTTACTCGTGCGACCATCTTTGTCTACCCGTGCAATGTTGCCAAGCATTTCTGACAGTTTCATTGAAAATCATAGAATATCCAACTTTCATCGCCAATAGAAACTAATCCGGTAAGGCAAGGATTTTTTAATTCTCATACCTTTATCTTTACATGATGTACTGTATGTTAGTTTTTTTGTTAAAAAATAACTATAATATATGAATTTATTACGCAGTAAGCTGCCTCGCGAGGTACAGTTCCTATAACGCCAATGTATTTTTGGTCGACTTTAACTTTACATTAATCAGCTCAACGACAGAAAACTTTTTAAAAAAATTGCATACTAGTGTAGAAACACATGAAAAATAATATATTTACATTTCATTAAAATTCGGGTTAAATGCTTCCATGATAGTACCACCTTAATAGAATATAATTACAACATCACATAAAATTAGGAGTTTGATTTAAGATTTGGGGCGAAATATTGTAGGTACCCTTCTTAGCCAACTATCTTAGATTCTTTATTGTAGCTATAATATCATAAGAAAGATATATTTTTCTATTTCTGTTTAGTTTGTATGATAAAATACGGCTTTCTCTTCTGAACGATGACACTAATTATAATTTAAGACTGTAATAAAAATACAAGTGCTATTTAACCCAGTTGAAGATTTATTCACTCAAGTAAATAATGAAATTTTTCACATATTTCTAAAGAGTATAAATCTTGTTATAATACGAATAAAAAAAAAAGTAGAATCAAGTAGTTCAGATAAATAATGCCGTTACACATGTGAGTTAGTTGCTTATAAATTATTTCAGTAATACGAGTATAAAGCATCAATTTGATTAGCCACAATGTGCGCCCTGAACAATATTCGCAACATAGAATACAAACAGCCAGGATTACGATTCAATAAATCATCCAGAGCTTAATAAAATGAAGTAACAAATAGCCTGAACATTTATCTCCTAGATAATAACTATTCTCATATAGACACAGTCTTCATATATCAGCAAAGCAATCTACGTTTTCTGCTCGTCGTAATCCATCAGCCGTATTTACATTTCCGTTGTTGAAATTTTTACAATCAAGCGAGGATTGTTTCGCTCATAGTTATGCAAAGAAGGGTGTGGCGTAATCCGAAATACGCCTTAGAAACCCATGTCCGCGCGCTCAAAAATAACAAGCTGTCTCACACCTGACACGCTGCAAGTCATTCGACGACAAGACAATCCCATTTAATTAATTTACATGTGTGCACTACATCTCTCAAACAATGCACTTTTTGTACCGCGCTTGCTTGCATACCTCAATTCTTCTTGTCACCGTGTTGCCCGCCGATAAGATCGTGCTAACACGTGCTCACGCACTCAATCACAGTAATCATTATTTTGACCAATTGTACATTGCCTTCTTTGGAAAGAATTGCATAGTTTAGTTATTTGTTGAGAGGCACAACAGGAAGTTAATCTCATTAAGTATTATAGTGAACCAATCAGCTACAGTTGCATCTTTTGTTATGTTGAAGTTAGGGTAAACCATGATGTTTATAACTATCCGTATAGCCTGTTAACCCCTTGAACAATCTAAACTGTATAAAAGATAAAAGATGAAGATAATAGAAAGTGACTTTTGCTGCCAGTTGATTACTCAGTATGCTCAGTTTTGCTGTTTTATTTCTCGTAAAGACTTTCCTAATTTTTGGCTATAGTTTCAATAATAAAATATTTAACTCAAAGTACCCGACGAACTGAAGTTATCTAATTAAATGACGACCGATAGAATATTTATTCGACAATCTTAATAATCTAAGTCGTTAAACTTACTTTGGATAAAAAATATAACTTTACGGTGGTTGCACAGTAATCTCAATCCATCTGGTAAGTAGTGAAAAAACTGGGCCAATACTAGCAATACTAATACCCCTTTTTTAAATATATTCAAAATAAAAAAAAATTCCTAATCCCAATATTGCACAAGATGGATAAATGCACATTATTTTACTCTGGACGATCGAGCTTTGCTCGTTAAGTAAAAGAAGATGATAAGTTTAAAATGAAATAAGAAATCAAGAAATAGATAAAAGAAACAATTTTCCTCCTCAATTTTCTTCCGAATTTTCGCTCATATCTTGAAAACACTTGGTGATATTGTTGATTTTTGTCTCAATCGATTTTTGGATTAACTTATTTTGAGGATGAGATCTATCTAGATCTTTTTTTGAGATCAATAAACATTAACAACTTAATTCTTAACAGAGTTTTAAATAGAATCTAGCTAATCCTGAGTTTTGTATTTGTCAAATTAAGCTAAACCGTATTCCCAAAAAAGTTTAAATAAATTTTAATATAATCTTAATACCATTTAGTTTTCGGAAAGTTAATCGAAATAACTGTTTTAAATCGGACTAGCATAAGATGAGCTAATCCAAAATTCAGGATTAGCCAAAACTTTTTTGAAAATCTGGCCGTTAAATACTAAGTTTCCACAATATTAATAGTACCGATTCGCAGATTGTTAATAGACACACACAGACTAGCAAGCAAATAGACAATAATTGCTCCTATTAGAGTACAGGCTTTCTTAATTTGAGTAAAATTTGACATAACCCAGTACCTCATGAACTATTTGTCTAAAACTTGAGTTTTCTTATTAAAATTGCAATAAATATTACTATTAACAGTTTGTAATTTTCTTTTATCTGATGACAATTTATAAAAATATTGTTTTATATATGAATTACAAGAACACATAATACAGATTTGAATAAGCTTTCACCAGAGGAAGAAATTAAAACAAAATTGAAGAAGCATTAATTTTTATAGTACAAATAAGCAAAATTTACTTTACTATTAGCCAACTAACCTAATTAAAATATATTTATCTAACTGATGTGGTAATAGAATAGAAATCTTCAATAAACATTTAATAACTTAAAAAAAAATAACTAGGATCCAAAAATATAGCAGCCCTGAGCACCAGAAACTGTTTATTCGGTTTAGATTGCCCACACATATCACCGGAAATTACGTTAAAAAGGCGAATGATGGATGATGATATATGGTATTTGGACATAATTTCATTCATAATAAAGCATTCTACCTTTAGCAAATTAATTCAGAAAGAAAATTAAAAATACCGGTCCAGTAATTTCAATTACTCAACGTCTCTCACTCAGGAGGTCCAACCTAACAGATGATTTAATAGTTTTCACTTGTCGCACGTCAGATCCAAAAAACAATAACAAGAAAACAGTATGTTTGCCTATGAGCCACTTAATTATAAATTCAAATTAGGTACGCTAGAAAATTCACACTTGTCCATTAACGTTTTTCTTGCTCGGTGTCGGCTCCGTGAAGGATAATGACTTTCCTCCACCTCTTGCACTGCCACGTGACGGCCAGAGGAGGAACTACACATTCTAATCTGGACACGAGTACTTATTTTAACTAAATTAAAATTCCATCATTTTTTCCTCGCACTTATAACTTAATTTGATTGGGTAATTAATAACAAGCATCTTACTTCATTAGACGCAGTTATTTTTTCCCTCAGGGTTGCACAATAATTTCAACAATAACTACCAGGTGTAACAGAAGGTTAAATGTTAGAATACAGGTATTACAAATGATTGTTGTGAATAGAAACAAACAGATGAAACAAAAGACTATAAAAAACATCTATGAGATGTAAATAGTGCGCGGACACGGCCTACTGGGATGATTAATGATAGCCTAGGTGCGGTACCAACGCAGATGCCGCTCTTGTACATAATTCAATAATAAACAAATAAACAATAAACATACAAAAATGGCCGACAATACTTCATTTACCAAATCTTTTATTTAATAAATAGAAACTTTATTTATTCATTTATATTGGTGGGGAACTATGATGATCTACAATTACAATTTTGTGAACAATTTTTTGTGGGTTAGTTATTTATTTATTATTTATTTTTCATAATTTAATTAACTACAAACTAATCAATATTCCAATTTCACGTATCAATATAGGTAATCAAACTTTGTTTACCAATTGGAGAACGTTAAATTTGTAGGTAATATTGTAATTTAAATATTACTTTTAGTAAGACAACAAATTAGGTGTAGCACTCCGCCGAAGCAGATCTCGGTAAGTGATATATTTATGCACGTGAAGTGTGGTTACCGTCAAAACACGGCCCCTCAAAGATGTTAGTGGTGGTGAAGCCACAAGGGTAATTTTAATTTGGTGAAAATTGTTTTTCAGCTGTGGGAATCGAACCGGAGTTCTCAGTATCCACAGGCCGATACGATATCACAGACCTATTACCCCATACATAATAATAACAATTTGAACTGGAGTGGGTTCATGTTAAAATGACTAGAAGTGAATAGTAGTGACTCGTGTCAATTGCGAATATGTAAAAATGAATAGCGAAAACGATATTGTTTTGCGTTAGTTACATTGTTATTTCTAAACGCAATGTTCATTGTGGGTGAAAACGGTACTCACTATTAACATCTTTGTTTAATTCATTTATATTCGTTCTTTATTTCAAAATTCTTTTCTTTTTTTTTAAATTTTTACTCAGTGCTTACTATGTCACAATTTAAAGAAATTTGACGTTTGCACTCTACACAGGTAAAAAAATCAAGGTAAATCAATTATAAATAATGAAATGTGTTAATTTTTTATATGAAAATATTTGACGATTAATGTTTTCATAAAATTTATAGTAATTAGTATTATATCATATTTTGAAATAAATAAGGAAATGATACAAGGACGTATTAAGCAGTTTAAGGATGGGCCAAATTTAATAAACTGTGGAGCGACTTGACCATACAGTTAAATGCGCTGGGCAGTGGAATAAAAGCTGTTCAATAGTGGCAGAAAGTATAATTGAAATTTGACAATTATTATATAAAAAAATGTATTCATGTGACTTTGTAGGCTTGGTCAAATTATAAGCAGAGGGCTAAAAGCAAAGCGGCACTTAAAAAAAAAAGAACTATAAAAAACTGGCGGAAGAAAAATAGGGAGCATTATGTAGAAAGAGCTAAGAATTGTTTTATATGAATAAATATTATCTACATAATATTAATATACTTACTTAAATAATAATTATTTTTACTGTTTATGTTTATTAAATAATGTTGAATTTTATTTGTCAAAGTTTTTTGACATAAAAATAAAAAGGTACTAAGAAAACGATATCGTTTAGAGAAAAACGTAGTGAGTTCACAGAAATGTCCGAAGTTGAAAACGTAGTGAGTGACTAATTTTACGTGATCAATTGAATAACGAATATCGTTTTCACATTTACATGATCCGGGGGCTGATCTGAAATTATTATGTATGAAATCACTTTCTTAAAACAAAATTCTACAAATAAACCATGCAGACATGTCAAATTTAATAGGTTAAATTCTTTAGTATAAGTCTAGATTATTTCTTGAATTCGCAGTTAATAAATTTTCTTGTTACATAACTATTGTGAACACAACAAATCGTTTGAAAATTTTTTTTCTGTCAAATACGCATAAAAATTACTATATTATATTTGCAAAATATTACTTAATTGGCGTGTTTAATTAAATATAATATTAATAAACGTAAAAACCTGTAAGTTTCATATTTCTGCAACTATTAGCATACCTATAGGCCTTCAAGAAGCTAAACATTTCTCACAAAAAAAAGCTACCTGCAATTTATTCGCGACAAAAGACCTACTTTAAAATTCACAACAATGACATGAAATGATGCTACGAGTATATGATTGGTTGAATTTGTAATGAATGAAATAATTATATTTAAATTTTTTATATTAAATTATTTAAAACTTTAGTTGTTTTGGCTCCATACATATTATTATTTAAAAAAATATAATTAATTACTGTCGAAACAAATACAAATTAAATGATGAACACAAAACATAAATACAAGTTGTTTTGAAGTTACAGCGCCTGCAATGTCAGTTTTCAATTCACAAACACATTGCAAGATTAATAACCTGTTAATGTGGTGTCTGACACAGCAATTCGAGTTTATCATGTTTAATAAACATGTGGGTGAAGTGTGCGATATTTTCAGCGGGCAGCCGTTAAGCAAGGTGAAAATTTATGCGTTTGTTGAGTGAGGCAATACCTGCATTTCCACGAGCGAGGATGCAACATGCATAGAAATTGCATTGTGAGTAACGTATTGCAAAGTTTTGAGGTCAGCTCCTGCGCAATACACCGCAAATAGAACATCGACATCGTGGTTTCTCAATTATTGCTACTTGAATTTTTCTTTTTGGTTAATTTATCATTTTGTAATTTACCATGTCATATGGATGCATTCTCTTTGAATTACATGGTAACTAACTTAGAATTATAGTAGATAATATATGAAATACAAGTACAAATATTGCTCTTGGGATATCTGCGCTCGTTTTCTACTCGTGCATATTTCCATAGCAATAAAAGCACTCGTGAGCTCAAAAAAAATATCAGAAATAATATAACAAGAGAGTGAGAATAAATTGAAAATAATTTGACAGATCTTTCGAAAACTTGTTGCCTACGGGCTTTCGTGGCTATTGCCAAATGGCAACAAGTTTGAGAAAGATACTGGAGAATTATTTTCTAATTTATCCAACTCTCGAGTTATATTTAATTAGATTATTTTTTGACTTAGCTGTTGAGGTGGATTCATCCAACTTAAAGGATTTTAAACTGGGTCCATATCGATTGATTACTTAATAATGTATTCTTGGAAGTTGTTTCCAAAATTTTTTGTATTTCTGTATCTGAAATGGAACTAAATCGATTTTCTTCACACATTTTACTTGACTCGACAGTTTTAAATAATTATTTGACAACTACCTACCATTTGTCAACAAAAACAAAAGCTACAGAGATTATTCCCGCGAATAACCACTAGAGCTTTATTCTCAGTATAATAATGACAGGATTGATTAAAACGCAGACACGTGACATAGTTTTTCTTTAGCAGTATCTAAGATAATAAAATATTTTTAATTATAACGTTAAAAAATATTGAACAACCAAAAATGTTTTCATTTTGCGTTTTTTTATTCTAATAAAACTCTTTCGTGTAGTTAATAGCGTGATTAACTAACAACGTTTATGCAATCGGACCACTAGCTGGGATGTGGCCGGTAGTACGGTGGTGTGTGTAGCGTTTCAGCATTCGAATTCGGAGATCTCGAGTTCGAATCCCACTCAAACTAAGTATAAGTAATTTAATAAATACAGCTCATCAGTGGGTAGTATTTTCGAATATTTTCGAAGCATTTGCGGTATAATAACTGACTATACAGCACTTGAACGATATTATTATAACAGATTGCACTGAACAAATAAAAGTAAAAGAGAAATAGTTCATCTTAGCATCACGTTCGCAACAATCAGTGCAGCATCAAGTTTCAAAAATACAAAATGCTGATTGTTGATTTATGAAGGCCTGATTACAATCATTTGTCTCGAATGATTTGATCTCATCTCGTTGCAGCCATTTATTTTCCTGCTTCACTAGTTTGCTCACTTACAACTTTATCGTGCAATTATTGCTAATAGAATCTTTAAAATCAATTATTACTTTATACTAAGGTCTGAAACAATGCATAAATTGACATCTGAGCTATTTTCCAGGTATCCCTTAATCACTTGGTTAAATATCATTTATTAATGTAAAACTGTACAATTGAAATTCATTCTTCGCTACGATGCAACGCCATGTAATACTCGTAGTATATTACATAACAAGTCATTTTACTTGACGAAGGTCGAGTATTTTAATCCGCTGAGTAAAAAAAACCACTTTCCTGACTTATTATATATACTATTTTTTCTGAAACCCTTTCATTTATTCAATAATTAATCATAAATAATTCATAATGTTTATTTTTTTTTTATTTAAATTGTATTGGCAGCAGACTACGTATCCAAGGTTACAAAAAAAATCAGTCAGTAAAATCTTTACTAGACTCTTTTGTATTTTCTTCTTCTTCTTCTTTACTGGCGCTACAGCCCGAGTCGGGCCTGGGCCTACCGGGCACACCGAGCCGCAGTTTTTAGGCTGCCGTACTGCCGGTTTTCTGAGTCAATGTTACTTACTTTTAAGGCATATGTATAAGTGACTAGCTTATAGCGCCCGAGTATGATTAATACAAGTAACTGTATTTTTTATTTTAACGACAAATCATACTTTGTCGACAGGCGGATTCGAACTGACGAACCTTGGTTCGGATGACGTCACAGCATGCTAAGAGATGTGCATTAACACGCTCGGCCATCGCGCCTTTTGTATTTTACCAGACTGTTATTTTAGTAATATTCTTGAATACGTACTTTAGTTGACTGTTTTGGTAAAAATATACTTTCCATACTAAAATTGGTCAGGAAAGTAGGCACTTACTTGCCAGTTTTAGATAAAATAATTTAATAAATATATCATAATAATACAAACGAAATTCTTGATAAATATTGAAAGTGGCTTGTGATTCTAATAATCAAATAATGACAATAATCCTGAAAACATGTAACAAAATACCATACATTTACATTTTTTTTATGAAAGGTATTAGTATTAAATATTTTTGTTTTCATTCTTAAATTTATTAATCACAAATTCCTTATTGACAGTTTGGGTTCCCCTGATATCCTGAACATATGACAGATACTTTTGTAGGCGGTACATAAGCTTTCTGATCTCCTATTGGCTGAACCACAACATATGACTATCGAGATTTGCACTATACGCTAATGCAAAATAAAAATTACACAAGAAAAAAAAAGTACTGCACACTTGCATTATGTTTGAATATATTATGAATAATAAACACTTGTGGTATTGCAAGATATGCTTTTTAACAGGCCTGTACGTCCAGCTAATTAGCTAATTTATTTATAGAAATAGAAATTAATTATATGTGGTAAATGATAGCGTGTTTGTTTAGAAATCGCTATTGAGGAGCTAATGGAAGTTAAATACTCAAAATAAAAGACTATCCATCCTAATGCAAAGTTTTCTAGATGATAAAAATTTACATATGATGTTTATTTGTTTATCTTCTTGTTGACTATTATTATAAACGGTGTCACAGGTGTAGACATCTTATTCTAGTTTTCTAATGTACATATTAAGATTATGTCTGTTCTTAGAATATATGAAGATAGCAAATTGCACGGATTTACGGATTAAATTTTATAGCAAACATCTGTGGAAGAAATTGCTTTCGAAATATCGCGCTGTAAATCAAATAAGAGTATATATACTAATCGTTAGAAAATTAACACCTAGTTTTTGTCTTTTGAGCCAGCTTCACACTAAAATAAATAAAATTAAATATACATTACTACAACAAGTGTCGCGTCTAGACAAAAACAAGCACCTTTTCTCATATAAATAAGAAAATGACAAATATTAAAAATTTTTAACTTATTTTCACGGGCATTTTATTAGTAACGCATTTTATACTTTTATTAAAATTATTATAAAATAAAAATAAAACTAAATTTAAATAATCACATTTTATAATGATAGTACGAATTGTAGAGGGATGTACCTACTTTTGTTTTCGAACTTTGGCATCGATGTACGATTGATTATTTCATCATAAAGATTTTTAAGAGCACTTTTTTAATATGTAATATTGCTGAATCATTTAATTCTTATTCGGAAAGGATACTTAATTCACAAAATTTTTCCTAGTTTTAGTACTAGAAAAAGATCTCCTCTACCCCTGTTCGCACTAAAACCAGATAAAAATAGAATTAAAATAATATTATACTCTAATATAAAATTTAATTTATCAAATGAATTGCCACAGATCACAAACATATCTCTCTTTGTTTGCCTACTTTCATTATTTAAGGTTACTAAATTTTCAGTAATAATAGGCGTATTCCATTTGCCATTTGGATCAGATCTAACCTACATTTACTGAACCAGATCACTTATTTACTTCGTTGGATTACTTCGCTGACTTTATTTCTAGTACTAGAATTACAGATTCTAATTTACTTTGACGTAATTCACCCCAATAAGTGCAACAATTCAGTTATGTATCTAATTTATCTGAACTTATTTAAGTGAACCAAGTGGAAAATGGAATACAGCTAATATAACAAGAGAGTGAGAATAAACTGAAAATAATTTGACAGATCTTTCAAAAACTTGTTGCCAGGCAATAGTCACGAAAGCCCGCTGGGCTTGAGTGGTTATTGCCAAATGGCAACAAGTTTGAGAAAGATACTGGAGAATTATTTTCTAATTTATCGAACTGTCTAGTTATATGTAATTAAATTATTTTTTGACTTAGCTGTTGAGGTCGACTCATCCAACTTAAGAAATTTTGAACTGGGTTCATATCGATTGATTAGTTATTAATGTATTCTTGGAAGTTTATTTCTGTATCTGAAATGGGACTAAATCGATTTCTGCCACACATTTTACTTGACGCGTTTACAATTTTAAATAATTATTTGACAACTACCTATCATTTGTCACAAACAAAAGCACCTACAGAGATTATTCCCGGGAATAATCACAAGAGCTTTATTCTCAATATAATAATGATAGGATTGGTTAAAACGCTGACACGTGACATACAATGAAGCATTTCATTGATTTTGAGAAACGTCAAACAATAATCAGCCTTAGAGAAAATGTAAAATTATTCTAATACGATTTGATACTTCTTATGTGCTGCACAAGAACATATCCAACGATTTACTCAATAACTCAGTTTTGACTAGCAGCATGCTAGACCTGTATACAATTGCTGCGAGTATCCCTTTTTAGAGCATTTGATATTTTTTCCTACAATATTTTGTCTTGTTCTTGTGATATGTTGATTAGCCAAATGAGAGAGAAAAATTTGAATGTACTAATAATGAAAATAATACCAACTTGATTCGAAGTAGATGGAATATTTTTATTGTGAATTTTACAATTTTGGCTGACCTGAATGTAAGCGAATTAACTCCGGAGAAAATTCGTGGTTATCGTTAAGTTAGGGTTAAAAAGCGTAGATTTACGACAAAATCTTTGAAGCTTCAGATTTTAAAGTCAAATAACTACAATAAAAGTATCGAACTACTAAAATTTTTATATTAATAAATTTATAGTTCTAATAATTACATATTAATGTGCATTTGAACCCTACATGTACTGAAATATTTAATTAAAATCACAAAGCATAAAATGTGTGTGATAGCCATGTTGGAATTTTAAACAGCAACGTATGGAAAATATTCTGAGGTTATGTTTTATGTTTTACGTTTATTTTCAAAGTACTGGGAAATGGCGTGATGATACTACAGCAAAAACCTAATTATCTTATAGTAAACAATTTAAAAATTGAAATTCAAATACATATAATTATACAAAAGAAGTGCGTTTATCTTTAACAATTTCTTCAAAATAATAAAGAAATTATCCTCCATGCATCTAGAGTGTTGAAATAAGTAATTATGGTAAATATCATATCATCACTTGGAAAGAAGCGTTATGTTAGGAACATATTCCGTGGTGTCTTGCACGCATACGCATAGGTGTAGCTAGTGTAGTATGTGGACATAGGAGCATATGTCCGTGTGACCAGAATGAAATATGTGCGAACGTTTTTAGATTTATAATAAGCCACCATTGTATGTTAATGTCACCAGCAACAGCTACAGTGTCAGCGCATGAATATGGTTTGGTTTATGAATATCTAAAAAATTAGTGGATCTCAACATTTTTCAGATATGGTCCATAAGCAGAAAATTAATCGCTAACTAGCTAAAGCAAATGTATCGTCATATATTTACAAGCAATCGTAAAGTTGATAAAACCGAAATAAAACTTGCCTCCCGAGCAAGAAATATCGCGGACCTCAACTTATTAAAAAATATATACGATTGTGTCTGAGTGGTTCGGATTTCGTTATAAGCTGTAGGTAACAAATAAATTAAATTAAAATATTGCCACAAATCACAAACATAATATCTCTTGTCGTCAATTTTGTTTGCCTACTTTCATTATTTAAGGTTGCTAAATTTTCAGTAATAATATAACAAGAGAGCGAGAATAAATTGAAAATGATTTGACAGATCTTTCGAAAACTTGTTGCCAGGCAATCGTCATGAAAGCCCATAGGGCTTGAGTGGCTATTGCCAAATGGCAACAAGTTTGAGAAAGATACTGGATAATTATTTTCTAATTTATCGAACTGTCGAGTTATATTTAATTAGATTATTTTTTCACTTAGCTGTTTAGATCGATTCATCCATCTTAAAAGATTTTAAACTGGTCCATATCGATTGATTACTTATTAATGTATTCTTGGAAGTTATTTCCAAAATTTCTTCGTGTATTTCTGTATCTGAAATGCAACTAAATCTATTTTTTTCACACATTTTACTTGACGCGTTGACAGTTTTATATAATTATTTGACAACTACCTATCATTTGTCACAAACAAAAGCACCTAGAGAGATTATTCCCGGGAATATTCACGAGAGCTTTATTCTCAGTATAATAATGACAGGATTGGTTAAATCGCAGACACGTGACATACATTGAAGCATTCGGGCTTTCGTGACTATTGCCAAATGGCAACAAGTTTGAGAAAGATACTAGAGAATTATTTTCTAATTTATCCAACTCTCGAGTTATATTTAATTAGAATATTTTTTGACTTAGCTGTTGAGATCGATTCATCCACCTTAAAAGATTTTGGACTGGTCCATATCGACTAATTACTTATTAATGTATTCTTGGAAGATATTTCCAAAATTTCTTCGTGTATTTCTGTATCTGAAATGCAACTAAATCTATTTTTTTCACACATTTTACTTGACGCGTTGACAGTTTTCAATAATTATTTGACAACTACCTATCATTTGACACAAACAAAAGCACCTACAGAGATTATTTCCGGGAATAATCACAAGACCATTATTATCTGCATAATAATGACAGGATTGGTTAAAACGCAGACACGTGACATATAATGAAGCATTTCATTGGTTTTGGAAACGTCAAAAAATAATCTTTTAAATAATTTTCAAAAGAACTTGACACACTTATTATTTTATAGAAAAATACTAGAAAGAAAATTTTATTTGAAACATTTTTCAAAAATTACCTCTGTGGCTCCTCCGCCACTAACATCTTTGGGGGTCGTGATTTAACGACTGGTAACCGCACTTCACGCGCAAAATATATCACTTACCGATATCTGCTTGGGCAGAGTGCCACACCCAGTAATGGGTAGAAGACGTGATGATATATTTATTTATTTTTTTTTATATTTTTCTCGTAACTATTTTCGGAACATTTGACAATGAAAATTCTGTGTTTATTATTGACTATCTTTAAGTAGAAAGTGAAGTAATAAATGTAACATAAGTTATATATGAATGACTATTGTTATCGCAATTTCATGGTGAAATAATATTAATGAATTACTAATGTAATCACAAAAACAGTAACTTTTACGACGTTTTCATTGCAATGTATTTTACGGTTAAATTATTCGTTAATGTACCAATATTATTACTTATTGTTCTACACTATTTTTGTGGTTTTATACCAGCAATAAACTTCTTACAATTTGTTAGAAGTGCAACAATGACTACTTAGTATGTATTATAAGATCCATTGTTAGAATATAATACATTATTCAATAGAAATATTTCTGTATTTTATGGTGTTCACACCTTACGTATTGCAAGCGTAAAGTACACAAAGTAACAGTTTAATGTTGCAAATAAATTTTACTATTCAGCGAAATAAATTATTTCGTATGTTCTGCTAAATTAGCTTATCACTACAGGTACATATAAAGGTAGATAAATTTAAAACAGAAATTGTCTACGCAATAAATTATAAAATTATGACGGAATTGATTTTTTTTGTAATTTTTACCACTGTTTGAAAACTGCAGTGTAGTGTATGCGATTGGTAGTTCGTATTCTGAAAGTCGTGGATTCAAGGACAAGGTGGAGTTACACGGAATGCATTTCTTTATGACGGTTGCAATTTGTGACAGTCAACTATGTTTCTGACGTCCGCTAAGAATTTAGTGCAGACAAAGCAAAATTAAAACTAAAAAATGTAGACACAACTTGATAAAACCATAAATATGTGATCAGTAAATTTCTGAATAACTCAGGGACGCATTTTGATTTATTGCCATTGTTTTATATCTGTTACAATCTTTTTAATTGTCTTGAACATTTGTTATCATATAAATTTTACTGTTAAATATTTCTAAATTATTATAGGTAAATGGTATAAAATTTAATTTTCGATAATTTTTATTTTAAGTATTTTTCTCTAAAATAATTCGAAAACGTTTAACGATGTAAAACAGAATATGCTGAATGTTTAATATCTTTTGTTAATGTGATAATGCAGTACTTCTGACTTAGCTTCAACTTCATGTTATACGTTTGAAAGTGCAATTAATTATACAAATATGTCGATATTTTAATTATTATTTTCTAAGTAAATATTAGTCATTAATTAAATTAAATTATGAAGAGAGAAATTGGGATATCGCCAGGATTTGAACCTGGGATTTTCTTTCTATTTTTCTGATTATGTGTCATAGGCAGCCTCGATTCTATGACTCTTTCATATATGGAAGACTGGGTACGGTTGTGACAATTTTGGTTTGATCGCCAATAATTTTGTTAATTTACTAGTTAGCTGCGAGAAAAGTAATTTAAATCTTAATTTGTACTTTTGTCTACGTAAAACTACCAAAAACTGAAAGATTTGATAAGATTCAAATCCTGGTGCTATCCCAATTTTTCTCAGTAATACTCGTAATATAACAAGTGAGTGAGAATGAATTGAAAATAATTTGACAGATCTTTCGAAAACTTGTTGGCAGGCAATAAGTTTGAGAAAGATACTGGAGAATTATTTTCTAAGTTATCCAACTCTCGAGTTATATTTAATTAGATTATTTTTTGACTTAGCTGTTGAGGTCGATTCATCCAACTTAAAAGAATTTGAACTGGGTTCATATCGATTGATTACTTATTAATGTATTCTTGGAAGTTGTTTCCAAAATTTGTTGGTGTACTTTTATATCTGAAATGGAACTAAATCGATGTTTTTCACACATTTTACTTGACGCGTTGACAGTTTTAAATAATTATTTGACAATTACCTATCATTTGTTACAAACAAAAAAGCATCTACAGAGATTATTCCCGGGAATAATCACAAGAGCTTTATTCTCAGTATAATAATGACAGGATTGGTTGAAACGCAGACTCGTGACATACAATGAAGCATTTCATTGGTTTTGAGAAACGTCAAAAAATAATTTCTATAATTTAATTTGATTAATTACTAGTTATTTACTTAGAAAATAATGATTAAATTACAATATGTTAATATTTTCCTCAAATAAAAGTATCACTGTAAGACGACATTCGTGTTAAGTGTTTCAGTGACCGGAGTTAAATTTTTCTCTTTATAATTTAATGTCGATATTTGTAAATATAGAGATTTGTATATTATATATTTGCAAATATTTTTCTAATTACAGAATCAAGAAATTGCAGAAGATAAAAATAATATTTTTCTGTAGGTTTAGTATTATCAAATTACTTATCTTGAGAATTTAAAATAGGTACTGGCATCGTGTAATTTCCATGAAGTGTTCTAATAAGTATGTATGAACCAAGGGCATTACTGGATGATAATGCACAGAGGTAACCAGTTCGAGAATTTTTTTATTTAATTTATTATAATTATGATAGTAATTCGTAAAAGAATATTAATTAACTGTGGCGTTGCGTAACTTTATGGACGGGCGTTATGAATCATAATGTCCGCACATAAAGTTGTTTATATACTTCGCGTCATAGTAAGAAACAACAAATAATATTAAAGTGAAAACACTAAACACACGTCCTTAAGGAAATCCATAAATGCACTGTTTTTGATGCTTTTCATTTTCTAGCACTGGTATGAATGCTTGTTAATCTAACATATTAATCCATATAATCTCAATATGGTAAATTATTCGTGTCGAAATAATCCTTTTAATTATGGATCTTTTATCCTTTCTCTAGGTGATGAAACTAAAAAGATTAGGTACCTACATTATAATCAGATATATTTGGCAATATTCACAATACAAAAAAAAAAATTAATTGTTTGTGATATATTTTTGACAAGTCGCATTTCTTTTTAAATCTAACAGAATTATAAAATTGCCTTAATAGAAAAAATGTATAAAGACCACGTTTTATAAGGCCTGTTATCGCACTCGTCCTTTATAAAATTCACCGCAGATCACCTTGTTTTTCATATTTGGACTCGTGCATTAACAGATTTCTTTATGAAACTAGTTCTTTAAAATACCATTAGAGAAATTTTAAATAAAAGTTATGATGACACGAATTATCAATCATTTTTATTGGAAGCTTTTTTGTCTAAAATAATTTAGAATCGTTTGACACGGAAAGAATACGTACATTTTTATGTTCTCTAGAAACCTGTTCGTTCGTTCACGACTGTAGGATAGTTCTTAGAAATGTTAGTAAGCGTATTGAATATATATTTATTTCTTAAATTTTAAATTTATGTCTTGGAAGATACTTCAATTTATGACAAGTCAATACTTAGAGTCAAGTCGCCTCAATATATTATGCGATCTTATCCATTTCATTGAGCAAGACCAAAACCATGGGATACTTTAAAGTAAGTTAAAGGCAGATAAATTCATCCACCTACAAGCTGCAAGTTATTTAACATACACAGTATGTCCCAAAAATAACGAAACTCTTTAGATATAGAATAAAACACGCATTGTATTATGTTTGAAACTTAATATTTATTCAAAATAAGTTCAATTTGAATCAATACACTTTTTAGAACGATCAACTAGAGCATGCATAGATTTTTTATGCTATCTAAAGGAACGTTCTTTAAACCCTGTGTCACGGCTACTTGAATGGCTGGAATATCATCATAAAACGCTCCTTTCAGGGCAATTTTCAGTTTTGGGAAAAGATAATAGTCACATGGTGATAGATCAGGCGAATACAGAGGGTGGTCGATGACACAAATATGTTTTTTCATCAAAAATTCGTTGACTTACACGATCGACTTTTTGGTTTTCATTAATTCATGTGGAACAAAACGTGAACAAACCTTTCTTTTACCGAAATCTTCAGTTAGAATTCTCCTAATAGTATTTTTACTCGTATTTAATTCTTCACCCAACATTCTAACAGTAAAATTCGCATCGACAGAAATGATTTCACGCACTTTTTCGACTAATTCAGCACGATTTCCGGCTTTTGGATGTACAGATCTTTCATCATCATTTAAATCTTCACGACAATTTTTAAATTTTGCAAACCATTTATAAACTTGTGAACGAGATAAACAATCATCACCATAAACTTTTTTCATCAATTTGTATGTCTCAGCAATTTTTTTTCCAAGTTTAACACAAAATTTAATATTTGCTCGTTGTTCCAATGTATTTTTACAACATAAACACAAAAACTACTGTTATTAAAATGCGCGTCAATTTTTAAACTGTCACTTGATTGCATGAAGTTGTGTGCGTTCGAAAGAGGAAAGATGTATTTTTCTAACAATGTGTATGTTCAATAGATTGCGCTACGTGTTCTATGATTTAAATTAAAAGTTTCGTTATTTTTGGGACATACTGTGTAAGTATCATGAAAAACGTTATTCAAATATTTATCTGAAATTTGAATCCCACAATGGTCGGCAAGTGACACGCGGACAAAGCATATCCCAGCTCAAATGTCCACCGACGACACAAAGGGCCTTAACGTAACAGAACACAACACTAACATAAAGCCTTTGTTGCTTGCTAGCTGGCGCTGTTACGTGTATAGAAATATTTATCGTGACTGTGATATGAACAAGTGTTTATTTTATTTACAATTGACGGAGGAATATCCGTGAATGAAGTATGTACGCGCATAAACCAGTAGGCTGCAGGCTACATACGTGGTTGTTGCAAGATGACGTTTCCGGTGACAGTTTCACGGAATTTTACGTTTATCTAACACTCCGGATTCCATGTTTTGTATTCCATAACCAACAGACCTTTTTCTCTTCGGATAAATTAATATGCATTCTAGTATGATGCTGTAATAAAATTGATGATGAAAGCTGTGTCGTCTCGTGCATTTTATAATAAGGCAAGCAATAACAAATAAATGCTAGGCAAGAATAAAATTGTGAAAAACGTCTCCCATTCTGTATAAAAAAGTACAAGGATTTTTATAAATAAATAAAATATATATAAATATATCATCACGCCTTCTACCCATTACTGGGTGTGGCACTCTGCCGAAGCAGATCTCGGTAAGTGATATATTTTGCCCGTGAAGTACGGTTATCAGTCGTCAAAACACGGCCCCCAAAAATGTTAGTGGTGGAGGAACCACAGGGGTAGCTTTTGAAATTATGAAAATTGTTTGTCGCCTGTGGGAATCGAACCAGGGTTCTCAGGATCCACAGGCCGACTTCATACCACTGAGCTAGCCACCCCATAAGGATTTTTATAAAAAAGAAAAACTATATCATCACGCCTTTTATCCATATCTGGGTGTGGCACTCTGTCGAAGTAGATCTCGGTAAGTAATATATTTATGCGCATGAAGTGCGGTTACCAACCGTCGAATCACGGCCCCCAAAGATGTTAGTGGTGGAGGAGCTACAGGGGTAATTTTAATGTGGTGAAAATGTTTGTCGGCTGTAGGAATTGAACCAGAATTCGTAGAATCCACTGGCCGATCTGATACCACTAAGCCACCTACTCCATAAGGATTATTATTATTTATATAATTTAATTAAAACGAATTGAATACAGTAATATACCATATAAATAAATCTTACTATTATCCTATCCTATTTACTATGAAATTTTCTTCAGAAAAGAATTTTAAAATTTCTTTCATTTCAACGTGTCGGGTGAAATATTTCCAGTATCGAAGGCAACATGTTCGACAATGTTCGGTATACTGTAATATGGACGGTGTAAGCATTCGAAGTTCTACTTGCCTACATGTATTATAAGAGAGGGTAAGATCGTAATAGTTCGTATGCGAGTGAATATACTCGTATTTGATTAACGGGGCGGTAAACAACAGCAAGTACATTTGAGAATCGTGTTTTTTTATAGGTATTTATAAATATATTTTTTCTACTAGTATTACACTGTTTTTGAGAACCTGACCGTTCGAAAACTTGTTACCAGGCAATAGTCACGAAAGCCCGTAGAGCTCGAGTGGCTATTACTAAATGGCAATAAGTTTGAGAAAGATACTGAAGAATTATTTTCCAATTTATCCAACTCTCGAGTTATATTTAATTAGATTTTTGTGTCTTAGCTGTTGAGGTCGCTTCATCCAATTTAAAATATTTTGGGTCCATATTGTTTGATTACTTATTAATGTATTCTTGGAAGTTGTTTCCAAAATTTGTTGGTGTATTTCTGTATCTGAAATGGAACTAAATCGATTTTTTTCACACATTTTACTTGATGCGTTGATAGTTTTTAATAATCATTTGACAATTACCTATCATTTGTTAGAAACAAAAAAGTACTTACAGAGATTATTTCCGGAAATAATCACAAGAGCAATAATGATAGTATTGGTTTAAACGCAGACACGTGATATAAAATAGAGCATTTCATTGGTTTTGAGAAACGTCAAAAAATAATCACATAAATTATTATTTTTAAAATTTTTATTACAATATGAGTTAGCAACGCACAAGTGTTGAAAAGACTAAGAAAAAAAGAACAGTGTATGAAACTATTTTGAGAAGGAAAAGAATGTTGGGCCATACGTTTAGAAGGGATACACAAAGTAAGGACTTAATAGGAGGAACAGTAGAAGGAGAAGGTAAATGAGGCAGGAGGCGGAGAAAGATAGTAGATGAACTGAAAGAATGAAAAGGCTGGTTATGAGTAGAAGATGTTGGAGAAGGTATTTACGAGTGTTGACAATATTTACTAGCAACATTTACTTTTAAATATAGAATACATAATATATTTTACATATATTTTATTTCAAAAAGATCAGTACTTTTGTGCCAACATCAGGCCCAATTAGACGCGCGATTCATTTTAAACTCTCGAACACATGGTTGTGATACAGGGCTACCATACTCTACATATGCCTGTAGTTATTTTCAATCATGTCTTATAGTATGTAGGCCCGTTTATGCTATGGGGTTGCAATAAATAATTCTATAATTGTTATTAAAATATTCACGAGAATAAATTTGTAATCATGCACACACAATGAAATTATGCGCATAAAGACATTTGTCAAACAGTCAAAGGCCGGCGTTTTATACTTACATATACTGGGTTGCATGAAAGTTTTATTGCTTCATTAGCAACCAACGATTCAATAAATTTGAGAAAAACGCCATTGATACTGAGCTCTTTATTTTTTTCTTGCAACCCAGCATTAATCTATTATATCAAGGTGTTGTGATCAGCTATTCTATTAGTGCAATGTTTCATAAAATCGTTTATAAATTTAATAAACCGAAATATGTAATAAAACTAAGCAGGATGTAGAAGGCATACCAATAAGTACGTAAGTTTATTTAAATAAATACCAGTTATTTGCAATTTACTTATTTAATTATTTCACCTAATGGACTATAACATTTTAATGTGCTCTGCAATTTTTTGTTTGTTAAGACGACGTAATTGAAGTATACTTTACTATTTAAAATAAAATAATTATACTTTTTTGTTGTCTGTCGTCTACGTGACGTTAACAGTGTTGTACTGTTGTCCAATTAATTATGATTGGTGCGGAGTGTGGACTCACATTGCATTCTGATATGGACTATTGGTTTTCGATTTAACATGCTAAGCTGGCTACGGGCTCTTGGCATGGGCGTCCGGAGGGGGTGGCAAGGAGGAGTGCCCCCCCCCCTGGATATTAACTAGGGTGGTGACTACGACTTTAACATGTAAAACTATAATTTTGTAATTTCCTGCTTCCCTAAATATTTTAAGCAAAAAAGCTTGGAATAAAAATTGTAGGGCATAAAATTCTGCATGTGAACCAATAAACAAAATTTATTTTGCATACTATGAAACGACACAAATTAGATGTGAAAATGACGAAACTTTTCTCAAAACTATCGATAGGCATAAAATTGAAACAAAATTAAACAAATGTTTGACGTTTTATTTGCCAAAATAAGTGAAATAATAAATGAAGAATTTATTTTGATAGTTTTGACAGATTGAACATCAAACATTTGTGTAATTTTGTTTCAATTTTATTGCTATCGATAGTTTTGAGACAATTTTAGTTATTTTCAGATCTAATTTGTGCCGTTACAAAGCATGCAAAATTAATATAAATATATATATATATATATATATATAAATTAAATAAAAATTAAATTATAAGTTTAAAGATAATAAATTCAAGCTGAAACTGAATTTCTAGCAGTATTCTTTTGGCCAGCTAGTGACATGTTCCCTATCGTAACGATTGAGTAATCTAAGTTTATTAAGTAGGTATACACGGACACAAAATATTACAAAATAAAAACTGTAAATCGGAATTTATTGAAGAAATGATGTCAATTTATGGAAGAGTTATTAGAAAATTGTCCTTCCTCTTCAATTCAACCCAGACGACAAAGACTAGTAATTTATTTCACAAATTTAAATATTTTTTTATCTATTCGTTCTTTGTATTTGTATTTATATTATGTAAAAATATATTTTACAAATTTATGTATATCTGAGAGTTTTTTGCGAACCGCTCCCCCACCCCTGGAAAAATGTCTGTGGACACCCATGGCTCTTGGTTAATGTTAGTAATAACCTGGACGAGTTCATATAAACCCTATACCAAATCCAAATTTCAATCGTTTGTTTTTACAGAATACAAATATACAATTTTTGTTTCTCACTCGATTAACTTAAGAATATTGTAGTCGAATAAAGTCATTTCGTCCTATGTTAAGATCATGAACAAGTGATTATCTCAAATCATTTATTCTAACATCTTTGGACCATAATTTGACGGCTGGTAACCGCACTTCACGTGCATAAATATATCACTTAACGAGATCTGCTTCAGCAAAGTGCCACACCCCGTAATGGGTAAAATGCGCGATGATATATTTACTTATTTATATTTACGGATATAAATGGTAAATTACTAGAATTAGTTAATTTTAATTGGTATTTTTTATTAGATTTTTAGGGTCCCTAAAATACTTTTTGCGCTATTTTAAGGCGAAGCGGATCTACTTTCCGTGCATCTATAGTTAGGGTTACCACCTCAGAACTAACTCTCACCCGGAGACAATGACTATTTTTTTTAAAGAAGAGGCTGCAATTTTATTATTATTACCATATTTGATAAAAAAGGGTTACATTAATTTGTTAAAGACAAGTGTTTTTGTTATCATGGTAAAATTTTTACATATAAAATAAAGTAAAACAAGATTGGAAGTGATAAATCTACTGTAACAATAAAATTAGTGTATTCAACATCATATATACGGTTAAACTGTAACAATATTGACAAAATTGAAGATAATCACATGCAACAGAAGACATCCCCTCATCTAAAATTATGTCTATTTCTGAAAACTTGATACAATTCTAAAAAAATTTGATCTGATACAAGTTGATATATCAACTATTAGAACCGAAATTAATTGTATAAATTCTTCCTTAAAATCATGAGGACAGAATCAAGATATTGGAAGATTTAGTGACAGAACTTAAACTAGATAACAGTAAGATGTAGAAGATCATCAAAGAAAAAATTTTATAATTTAGCGGCGTAGAAGATTCCAAAAGTGAGACAGATTTGTCCTGGACAACTAACTACATAGCACTATTCAATTTTATTTACACAACCCGGAGAAATAATAATTAAACCCGGAGCCCGGAGATAACTCACTGAAGTCTCCGGGTCAAACCCGGAGAGGTGGCAAGCCTATCTATAGTCCAAGTTCCAAATTGTGCGTCTGCTGCCAATCTACCTGCGCATGCGTGTTAATTCGGCCCAAAATCCCTTTTTGCAGTTCTGTTACCTTGTTTTGATCTCAGTAGGCCACCACAGACACAATTTGGAGCTTGGGCCGAAGACGCACTGGACGAATGTGGAAGACACCCCATTTCAAGAGTGTGGGAAGTTTGTCTAACTAGTTGTCTATTTGTGTTTTATGATGAATATTTCTGTTGTTCTGGTTTGAAGTAGGAAAACGATGGACGCGTCCAGGCCTCTTCATCTGTCACAAGCCATGTCGTAGACCTAATTGCTCGTTATTCCACACAGATGCCCTAGCGGCCGTACGTTCATTAATATAACTAAATTTATTATCATTAATATTATTTATTTATTTATTAATTTTCATAAACATTTATGGTAGTTTTCTCTGAATTAATTAATTGAATCTGCATAAAACATGATAAACATAAATTCATTATTTATTTCACAACTCAACAGCTATAAAAAGTATTGTAAAACTAGATTTAAAGTAGAAGTAGTTCATTAATCAAGACATACAACTTAACGATCGGATTTACTAGAGTGATTGAGCGATATCACTCCAATATCGTGCACGCTAATATGAAAAAACACTGATAGTGCACCGTCATTGCTACCGACACGACCTACATAACTCGATGTCAATTTAGTCAAGTGACCATAGGCAGAGGTAGTCATGTAGAATGACTTTGTTGTGGTAAACTTACTTAACAAAAGAGAGTGGAATTTAGGACACATGGAGCAAACAATTGCTCATATGTTACAAGAATATGACAAAGAATTAAGATGTTAATCTAATCTGTAAATTAATTATAAGTGAGATTTATTATTTTTCTTGTTGTGGAAAAAGAAAATGGAAAAACATGCACGTTTTTATTTGATCTGACCGTATATGGAGGCGCTAAGAGCTAAACGCAATGAGTACGGCTTTGCTATACATCGTTCCAATTGAAAAAGTAATTCGTTATAATTTTTTCATTGCAATAAATCATGCTGAATATAGATTAATAATTAATTTTAGAAGACATGAATAAGTGTATCAATTTTTGTACTGCATTGAAAACTAAACAACAAAATTTAAATGATGCTTTAAGAACTCAGAACCATGAATTAGTCAGTATAATGTTAGATCGAATATCAAAAGTCCCTACTGTACCATAAGCATGAAGTTAGTTACTTTCCACAAATTCTTTCTCGCGATAAAGGCACCGCAATCAATTTCAAGAAACTTTATTGACTTCTTCTTCCTTTGAAAAAATTTCTCAGAAAATTTTTCTCTTGTGTACAGGACATTACGAGATTAGAAATTTTAACTTAGAAAATTTCGCAGATTTATTCCAATAGGGACTTACAATTTTGACGTCACATACAGCAGACCCGAAGCTGACCCCCTCCACACAATTTTATGTGAAACAACAAATTTGTAGAAAGAGCGTAGTGACACCATGCCGAGTCGAACAACTGCTTTCTCCTTTCAACAATTCCCCCCTCAGATCACCATATTTGTTTGACGTTTAACGTTTGGATCACGTGATAAACGTCAAACTGTAAAACTATACCATGTTCGCTACATAACAAATTATTAAATTCTGTTTTACTCACTAGATGGTAACCGAAAAATTTGAATTGTATAAGTCCCTATTAAAATGAAAGAAATTGACAAAATTATTTTTTATCACCATGACAACTATAGTAAAAATGCTATTATAGGTCCTAAGACAAAAAATAAAAAGACGTATTACTGTGGTGTACGTAGTGATACGGCATTCGAATCCGAAGATACCGAGTTCGAATCTCACTCAAGCTAAAATATATGAACTACCAAACTGCGAAAAGTGCAGCTCAGCGAGTTCGGACACTGTACTGTGATTGAAATTAAGTTCCTGTTGTACATAGATAAAGAAATAATCTAATTTTATTTTTCCAGAAATCTCCAGTAAACTACAACTTTTGGATCCATTTTTTTTTCATCAGCTCGACGTAAATAAGGTAAGAATAATTATAAATTATTTTCATTTTTCTTTGAAAATAAATAACCAGACCCAAGCGATATGTCTCTCAATTCCTGGAATGCTGCTGTTTTTTGTAATTTTTATTACAGAATTATTAGATTATTATCAAATTTTAAAAAGTCAAAAATTTTAATATATATTCAATCAATTCTGTACCAGCTTATTTATGTTACAACAAAATAAACATAGAAATTAAAATTGTAGTTAAGATATAAGTTAGTTCAGCTGTTGTCCGTAGGATATTCCCAAAGGCGGACTTTGGCCTAGGCTAAGGAGGCAATATCCTAGGGCCCAAAAATTTTAGATCCCGGATTCAAGCTTTAGTTTAAATAATAGAAATATATACTGGCTGGTGACCGCCACTCTCGAACAAGGGTATTTAACATGTAAAATAATAATTTTATAATTTCCTGCTTCCCTAATTATTTTAAGCAAGACAGCTTAAAATAAAAGTTTTAGGACATTAAATTCTACATCTAGCCCAATAAACAAAATGTATTTTGCATGTTTCGTAACGGCACAAATTACATCTGAAAATAATGAAAATAGCCTCAAAACTATCGATAGTCATGGAATTGAAACAAAATTAAACAAATGTTTGACGTTGAATCTGTTAAAATAATTTCTTTGTTTATTATGTCATTTATTTTGACACGTTAAACATTTGTTAGTTTTGTTTCAATTTCATTGCTATCGATACTTATGTTATTTTCAGATTTAATTTGTGCTGTTGGATTTATTGGATTAGATGTAGAGTTTTATATCCTAATGGGCTCGAAATAAATATTTTGCCTAGGGCCCGAAATATTTTATATCCGCTTCTATTCCCCTTTGTCATATTGTACTTTTCTGTCATTCTGTTTGGAAGCAGAGTATACCATCTGCGGTATCCACATAGTTACAGAAACGCAGAGATACATAGATTAGAACAACAATGCCGAGAATATCTTGTCTACAGAACTGTCCAATTAACTCAAGACGCGGTTCAAATACTAGGAATTGTCCTTAGTTTTAGCGGCTGACAACACAGGCACGCTAAATGCAATTACCGTGTAGATATCCACAACTGTGATCGCGAGATCGCCTTCCGATCGTTCTTCGTCCGATTTATATCGCGCGTAAATTATAATCGCCAATCGCCGCCGTAAAACACGCGTGATTAATTGTAGAGGCATAATTGCAGATTAATTCTAATATAATCAAATTTAAATAAAGTTCACTGGTTAACGTTACCGCTATGACTCTGCCGAAGACTGATTTATTTCCTAGATTGATTTGGTCTATTTTGTGATAGTAAATTTTGTATAAAGATAAAAATTTGACTTTAATGTCTTTCGGTGAATACCCATGTTTATTAATTAAAGCAATAAGTACCTATCCATGTTTTCCAATTACATATTTTGAATTTCTAATTCACATGAATTATAATTTTAGCATCATGCTAATAATTTTGCTCTATAGTTAAGTATGAGTTATCTTTATAAATCAGAAACGCGCTAAAGTATTCACAATATAAAAGATGCAGTTTGACTTTTGATTTGGGTTCAAGGAATGATTATCTATAATAAATTCTGAGGTATCTTAATAACTACTGAATAACTAATTAAGTAATTACTATGTAGCTAACACCAATTATGCCTAAATGTTAATCAAGTAAACTGGGCATTTACATTTGAAATGACAAGTAAAATTGATTTCATAATGAATATTAATAAGAGCTATTTGTGTACCTATTGCGCAAAGTGATAGTTCTCGCTCGTGGCACACACAATATTTTTCATCAAACCATTTCGATATAAATGACTATAATAAATACCCAATATGATTTTTCTACGACCGTTAGGATATCTGCTCATTGTACGAGGGTAAGGTGAAAAGTTCTCGGCCTCACATAGAGATGGCGTTCTAATCAGCAAAAAATTGTGTTTCCTGCCTGGGTGCACTTGTCATTAGTTCATATGACAAGTTTAATTTGTTCTCTCAAGTAGTTTGTTTACACGAATTTTTGAAGTAGACGCCTTACGTGTTTTTCGTTAAAATTGATAAACTTGAATATCGTGCGGTAAAAATAAAATTTTTCGTTTTGGATGGATTAACCCCTAAGGAAATTCATCCGAAGTTGACAAAAGTTTACGGCGACTCTGCTCCTTCCATGTAAACCGTTAAAAAGTGGGCAGCTGAATTTAAACGTGGTCGCACGTCTCTCGAAGATGACCCACGTGAAGGACGGCCAAAAACCGCCACCACACCGGAAATCATCGAAAAAGTACATGATATAGTGTTGGACGATAGGCGAGTAAAGGTGAGTGAGATAGCTGAGGCTGTGGCGATATCGGAAGAAAGGGTGCGAAACATCTTGTCCAACGAATTAGAGATGCGAAAGATCTGCGCAAGATGGATGCCGCATTAGCTGAATGCCGATCAAAAGTAAATGCGCAAACGATCTTCACAGCAATATTTGGACCGATTCAATAGGGATCCGACCGATTTTGTGCGGCGATTTGTCACCATGGGTGAGATTTGGGTCCACCACTATACTCCAGAAACGAAACAGCACTCTGAGCAGTGGGTGAAAGCCGGTGTGGTTCAGCGCCAAAGAAAGCGAAGTCCATCTCATCTGCTGGAAAGGTGTTTTGGGATGCGAAAGGAATCCTGTTAATTGATTACTTTGAAAAAGGCAGAACAATTACAGGCGAATATTACTCCAACCTTCTTGACCAGCTGGATGCCAAAATTCGCGAGAAGAGGCCTGGCTTGCGGAAGAAAAAAATCATCTTTCACCAGGACAACGCATCTGGAATTGGAGTACGATTTGCTCGGCTATCCCCTATATTCTCCTGATTTGACACTCTCAGACTTCTATCTGTTCCCAAACTTGAAGAAATTTGTTTCTGGGAAGCGCTTCGCGTCCAATGAAGAAGTTTAGAGGGCCGTAGATGAATATTTTTACAGCCTTCCAGACTCTCACTTCCGGGAAGGAATATTGGTGTTGGAGAAACGCTGGACCGTGTTCTTGTGATCCTGACAAAAGTGCAGAGTTGACCAATCACAAAAATCCAACAAAACAGTATGTACATCATAGAAAGGGTACGGGCGCGCGTTGCAGAATCTAATTAAAATAATTTAGGAAACTTTGGTGGTAAAAAGTTAGTCGACATTTTAACTAATTTTTCTTATTATATTTTAATCGTCAAAAACATTTTGTAAGTTATTTAGCTGAGTTTGTCTCGTAGCAGCTATTTTATTACTTTTTTTGCACACTTTTTGCTCTGAAATGATTGCATAATGTCTTACTTTACGCACGATTATAGAAAAAATATACTTAGAACATTATTAATACTTGGAAGGACGATGTAGTTGACTTTTCTGCCGAAAACGCACCTCCTTTAGCCCAGGTAAACCAAATAAAAAGTATGTTGTACATTTTTCTCGATATGCAGCTGTTTACATATAATTGAAGTGATAAAGAAAAGTCACCATAAATCTGGAAGTATTAAAATTTAATTCATTAAATTAATAATTTAGCTTTGTCTAGCAAATTTTCTTGTTACTTGCAGTCTGTTGCAAACCTATTATTTAATTAGCGCTATTGTCTGAGCCTGATTGCAAATGCCTGCGGTACGCCACTGACGATGAACAGAAGGATGAACAATACAGAATAATTACACTTCATTTCTTCAACGGTCATCAACTAAAAATAAAAATTCACTGGTAAAACAGGTTTACTGTCTCTTTTCTGTTGTTCACAACATTCCCGCTTTATAAAATTTGTGAAAGAAAATATAAATTTCAGCGTTTATTTGACAACAAATAGAAGGCCCGGAGTGTACACAGCACTTAGACCGCGCCTTTATGTACATCCTAGTACACGCGTAATAGTACAGCACACTGAAAGGATATTCCTTTTTTCGTACAGAGACGGACTTAATTAAAATTAATTCTACGACCCTGAAGCACATGGTCTACTCATTAATATCGTTAGAAATTGTGTTTTAATTGCTTTACGAAACATTATATTAATTATTGTGCAGAGAATTGCAATTTAGCGCACTAAATAGTTTATAAAACAGCGTACCGAGTTTATTTTTTGTTTATGATTAATATATCTATATCATTTCCAACTGACAGTTTATATTATTTGTTCAATTTATACTGTGAAATGAATGTGTTATCGTTTCATTTCTCTGCATAGGCGCAAACTCTAGAAGGCAAAATATTAGGCTACTTGTACTGAATTAATATCCCGAGCTGATAGAAAATATATTTGCTATTAAATGTAATAAATTTTACAATTCTTATTGTTCTAATTATGAAATAATTACCTTTTATTTACAATAATAAGCACATTGTAATATGATATAAATACTGGCCAATATGTATTTTAATTTTTGAACTTGTTGTATAAATATAATTAAATTTTTCTTGACTTTTTTTAGGTCCTCTCAATAATTGCTTTAATTTGATGTCTATGTTTATATAAGGAGTAAGGTTGTTAACTAGTCTTTTTGAAATAAATATAAATAAATATATAAATATATCATCACGCCTTGTACCCATTACTGGGTGTGGCAATCTGCTGAAGCAGATCTCGGTAAATGATATATGTATGCACGTGAAGTACGGTTATCAGCAGTCAAATCACGGCCCTCAAAGATGTTAGTGGTGGAGGAGCCACAGAGGTAATTTTAAATTGATGAAAATGTTTTGTCGGCTGTGGGAATCGAACCAGAGTTCTTTGGTTCTACAGGCCGACTTAATACCACTGGGCTATTACATCATACTGGTCTTTTTTGTCTCAAAGAAGTTGGGTTCAGCGCCTTTTCTCAAAATTCTGGATTATTTACTCATTTCTGCAAATTAACTAGCTTTTTAAATAAAAAAAATAAATATATAATTACACCTTTAACGCATTACTGAGTGTGACACTCTGTCGTTTCAGATATCGGTAAGTATAGGTGATAAATTTTACGCGTGAAGTGCGGTTATTAGTCGTCAAATCATAGTTCTCAATGATCAGGGTTGGGGGAGCCACAGGGCTAATTTTAATGTGGATTTAAATTTTCGGCTGTGGGAATCGAACTCGTGTGCTCAAATCCGCAGGTCGACAAGATACCACTAAGCTGCGAATATTTACCCAATGTTTTATTATAATCATTTAATATATATATATATATATATATATATATATATATATATATATATATATATATATATATATATATATATATATATATATATATATATATATCTGTAGAATGCCCAATATACAAAAGATTCATTTTAATAAATTTTATATTTTCCAAATAGAAACGTTGCAGATTAAAGAAATCTTACTTGAATAAATTTGTTTGCAGAATTTATAAAAATATAATTTTGTTTTCTTTTTTTCTTTCCAGAATCATTTTTAGTATTGATACAATAGTTATTGAATGAAACCATAGGAAAGTTATGAAATTTAGAAATTTAGATATTAATTATTTTGATACATCATTGGGTGACTATGGTTGGCAATCCTAGATGAATTATCCGTACCTTATCGTAGAACTTTAGTAATAAAATGCGAGTAACCAAGATTTATAGCAGTGGCGACTCGTGATTCTATCGAGCAAGTGAGGCGACTTGGCCCAATCTAATAATCGGAAAAGAAAAAAAGAATAATAATAAAAATAAATAGTTATTTTGCATTAAGTGCGCGAAAAACTTTTGGTTGAGACTGTCAGGTCGGGACAAAAAAAAAGTCATTTGAACGCGCCAAAATCACGAATTTCACCTACGAAATACAAACAACTTTTTTTCTACAACTGTTAAAAAATTACATTTTTACATCGCTATGGATACGCGAACTTAATGTTTTTTTTTTTTCATTAGTATGTCAAATTTCGAAATTGTTGATACTTTTTTATTTATTTATTGAACATTAACACACTCCCTTGGTTACAGCACATCAACTTCATATTATTTTTGTTATTTTTCCTTCAATTTACTTGAATAAATCAATAATTATTGTATTATAATTTTTTGGCAGTTGTAAAACAAATATATTTATTGTCATAAACATATAAAATGAATAAAAAAAATTCCCCCAAACTTAAAGCTTATTTTTTATAAATTAGGTCTATTCTTCTGTCTTTTAAATTAGCAAATTTCTTAAATGTAATATATAAAGTCTAGCTGAGAGACGCATAAGGTCTAAAACGCAGCGAATGACACGACACGCATCATAATATGCGTTTAGCTCAGAGCGCTAATACGGAACATACCGGAGAGACAACAAAAGCAACCGCCTCACATTATAATCAGAATATAGGAAGAATACAGCAATGCGCATGCGCCAGACAGCTTGAGCTATCCAATTCGACATGGGGAAGTATGTCTAGTGAAGCGGGCACTGTAGTCGTCTCAGTCAGCAGACCGATGACAAAGTAGTACAGCGTTTAGCCTACGCGTTGTCGCCTCACAAATTTTAGGTATTTTATTTAGAATAAATTTGAATATTGTTAAAACAACTTAATTTATTTGTACTTACAAAACTTTAAATATTTTTATTATTGTTTCAAATGCATGAGGCGGCGCCCTCAGTTGCTTCATCTGACAAGCCGTCCTACAAGGGAAGTAATTATTATTATTATTTTTGATAATATATTTCAAGCTTAATATTTAAAAATGATGATGAAATTGGGTAGATAATGATAAAATAACACACAAAAATAAAATAAAATAAATATATCATTACGCCTTTTACCCATTACTGGGTGTGGCGCTCTTCCGAAGCAGATCTCGGTAAGTGATATATTTATGCGTGTGAAGTGCGGTTACCAGCCGTCAAATCACGGCCCCCAAAGCTGTTAGTAGTAGGGGAGCCACAGGGGTAATTTTAAATTGGTGAAAATGTTTTGTCGGCATTGGGATCGAACCAGGGTTCTTTGAATCCACAGGCCGACTTGCTACCATTACCCCATAAAAAATAAAATAACACACGGTGCAAATAAATACTGCATATTGGAGTAAAGATTTATAGCTATTCTCTTTTTTCCATTTTAATTTCAAGTCCTGATTTTCACGATTTTTACAAAATTAAATTTGAGTAAAAAAGCACATTGTTATTATTAAGTCTAATAAATTTAAGCAATAAATAAAATAAAATGTAAATATTATCTCTGAAATATTTTGAATACAGTCCTGTTTAGTATCAACAGGCTACAAGTCCATCAACGCTACAATATTCCACATATTGCTCGTGTCTTCATACCACCATATGTAAACTACCATAAACCATGCTTATAATAATAACAATAACATGTATGAAAAACTGCAATGTGTCGACAATCCTCGCGATGGGTGTGCTAAAATTTCAATTTTCATGGAATTCGAGCTGTAACCGATGGTATTTGCATGCGAACGATACTGATACTGATACTGCGCTGCTTACATATACGCGAGTAAGTGAATGTCTTCTTGCCTCGCAAGTAAACAGACAAATTAGAAGAGGTTAAAATGAACGTTGCACTCTGTGAGGCACACCTTTGAGGTAGGTATAGATAACGTGGAATGTATATTCAACAGATAAGAACCTAGAAATGTAGAAATGTTGGAATTTTAAACGAGGCGAAGACTGTATTTAAATTTGTGATAGCTGAAATGGTTTAACGAAGAGAACGACTAGAATCAATATTGTAAACTTATTTACTTACTTTGATAAATTGCACAAATAATGTTTTGACGGTTACTTGCTAATTTTTGCCACTTTAAAATTTAAACTTCAAATATTAATTTTAATGATTAAAATAATTTATTTTATGAAAAAAAATATATCCGAAAAATGCAACTAAGGGCCGGTTTCTGAAAAAATATTTAACGGGCATGTTAACTAACTGTCGCTTAAATTGATTGAAAGGTTAAAATTGCATCGGGTTTCTGAAAACAAACGTCAGTTAATTTATATGTTCTATACTCAGACTAACCATACCTTAGACAAAGTCTGTCGTATTCAAGTCAATGCAGTGTTATGAAGTAGAGAGAGTTAAAGTAAGTTGTAGGTGAGACGGGTGCGCGGCAAGGAGCGAGTATCCTTTGATGTTATGCGAGTTGCAAACATTTGTATAGTTATTCTTATATTCAATTACTTACTGTTTATACATCAAAGTAAAGGTTAGTTTTTGACATATTAAGTGTTTTGTATACGTACTTTTGTGTTTAAATAAATAAAATGCTCGTGTCTAATAACTGTCATCAACAAAAATGCAACCCGCATAACACCAAGGGATACTAGCTCTTTGCCGCGCACCCGTCTCACCCACAACTTACTTTAACTCTTTTTACTTCACAACAAACGCCGTTGTTCTCCGTCTAAGGTATGGTTAGTCTGAGGTTCTATAACTAACTCATGATTCTATCCTGAACTAACATTTATTCTTGAGTGTAATAGATGGCGTCACTATCGTTGTCGATAAATGTCGGTAATTTTTGACGTCAATTTCAAATTTCAAAATAATTAATTTGACGTCAATTATTGTACTTCGTGTTTGTGGTTTGTGATTGTAATAAAATTATGGAAGAAAAGCGAATTCGTGGAAAAATTTTCACAGAAACTGAAAAGAATGTTCTTTTTGAGTTGGTGACGGGGAAATATAAAGCTATAATAGAAAATTAAAAAACTGATGCCGTTACAATCGCAAAAAAAGTTTAGCATGGCAACAAATCGCTAAAGAATTTAATTCGCAAAATCAGACAGGGCACAGAACTGCGAAGCAACTTCATGTCCTGAACTGTGTTTTTTAACCTTTTTTCAAACACCAACAAAGCCAAACGAAACTAACACAGTGGCATAACGAATTGGTTTTTAAAACAAGGTTAGGAAAGATGAGCACTGTCACTGTCAACCGTTATCTTCAATTTATGAAACAACTGCGCATGCGTCATACAATTTAATTGAACCAATTTACCGCGTTAACTTAACGGAGCAGTTAAATACCAATATGATGTTTCAGAAACCCATTTGACAGTTTATCGAAGAGTTAAACTAACTGACCAGTTAAATTTGTTTTAAGAAACCGGCCCTAAGTGGTTAGGATTCTGCTATAACTTTTAGCTTTCTATTGAGATAATCAACTATTAAGGTAGTTCTAGTCACAGCCAACTTCATTGTCTTGCGCTACGCTTATTATGGCCGTTTCATTCCATCGTTTTGCCATATATAAAATTGTCGTGAGTTTTTTACAGTTTTAGTACGTCAAGTAGTGCCATCTAATGCTTTTTATTTCTATGAAAGGAAAGTTGCAACGCTATCAAGGTACAAAAACAACCTTAAAATATTTGAAAACTGAAGTCTATGTGATCAAACAAAATACATTTAATGGAACTGGGTATTTTATTTATACATTCAATATTATTAAATATTGTGACTAGTATTCTGAACTTTCGACTAAAGTGACTAGCCAGTCTAGACTAAATGAATTTCATTTGGCAACGTAGCATTATCTGTCAGTTCAGGTAAATAATGCCGCTTTGCTGTCAACCTATTTAAAAATTTTGAAGTGTTTATAGGACAAAAGAAGGAAGTATTATTGAATTATTGGTGCTAACGGTTAGTATTTCACTGTAAAGATCGTATGATAATAAATATACAATGACTAGGCTTGTTTTTAGGATTTTTTCAATCAATGCAAGCGGCAGTATTTTCAAATTTAGTTACGACGTATCTCGTTAGAGGCTCTAGTTGACGTGTCCGCTCTGTAAATTTGAAACTAGGAATTTAATGACATGATCGGCCATAATAAGCGTAGCGCAATTCAATGAAGTTGGTCATGTTCTAGTGTTACGGTAGCGACATCGGTCGTCGAGTGGCGAAATTGACGTTCAAAAAAACAAAAAAATTGAATAAAATAAGTGTTTTATACCTATTATGATTTGAATATCATGAATTGTTAACAGGTTTTTGGTCTAGTGAATTTTCAAATACCGTACTAACGTGTGGTGTTGCCATTATAAATTGAGATCCTTAATTTTTCGTTAAAAACAAGACTTTGCGTGGCTATATACCCATTACTCAACGATAAAAAACTTTCTTCTTTTGATACAATCATGGGCGTCCACAGACATTTTTCCAGGGAGGGGGGCGAATCGTAAAAAACTCTCAGATATACATGAATTTCTAAAATATATTTTTTTATATAACATAAATACAAATACACATAACAAATGGATAAAAAAAGATTTAAATTTGTGAAATAAATTACTAGTCTTTGTCGTCTGGGTTTGAATTGAAGAGGTAGAACAATTTTTGAATAACTCTTCCATAAATTGACACCATTTCTTCAATAAATTCCGATTTAGCAGTTTTACAGTTTTTATTTTCTAATATTTCGTGTCTGTGTATACTTAAACTTACGATAGGGAACATATCGCTAGCTGACCATAAGAATACTGATGGAAATTCAGTTTCAGCTTTAATTTATTATCTTTAAACTTATAATTTAATTTTTATTTAATTTATATATACATATACACGACTTTAACATGTAAAATCACATTGTTTTAAATTTCCTGCTTCCTAATTATTTAAAAGAAAAAAGGTTCAAATAAAATTTTTATGGCATAAAATATGAAATTAATTTTGCAAGCTTTGTATCGGCACAAATTAGATCTGAAAATGACTAAAATTGTCTCAAAACTATCGATAGCTATGAAATTGACACAAAATTAAACAAATGTTTGTCGTTCAATATGTCACAACTGTCAGAATAAATTCCTTATTTATTATTTCATTTATTTTGACAAATAAAACGTCAAACATATGTTTAATTTTGTTTCAATTTCATGCCTATCGATAGTTTTGAGGCAATTTTCGTCATTTTCAAATCTAATTTGTGTCGTTACAAAGTATGCAAAATTAATTTTGTTTATTGGTTCAGATGCAGAATGTTATAATCTAAAACTTTTATTTCACGCTTTTTTACTTCAAATATTTAAGGAAGCAGGAAATTAAAAAATTATAGTTTCACATGTTAAAGTCCTATTTTCGAGAGTCGTGGTCACCACTCTAGTTAATATTCAAGGGGGGCGCGCGCCCCCCTTGCCTCCCCCTGCGGACGCCCATGGATACAATATACGTGGATAGTTCTAGAATATCATATTAGTTTTTCAAATGAAACTGCACATTTTTATAGGTACACCAACCAAATATGTGCGATTCTGAATGACAATCGTCATAAGCCCCGTGTATAAGAACTCAACTTTACATGCGAATATATTTGTTCATAGACGGTATATGTGTTTCATATTTTAGCAGGATGCGTGTGACTATCCCATGTTTATGTGCATCAAGTTTCATTCGGATCTGTAAAAATGTTTTTCACGCTAGAACTACCTTAAGAGATGGCGTTAACCACGATATATCAAATTTGTGAAAAGGTACACTCTTAGTTGGTCTACATTAACTTACCAGTACTGTCACTTGTATTTCATTGTGTTTTTCTTTTATTTTCTGTTATATTTATCACCTGAAAGTTATTTTTCGGCTGTGGGAAAACAGAGATTCTCAAATCCACAGGCCCACTCGACACTAAGCCTCCCCATGGAAAAAAGTAAGCGCAGTAATTTCAGGTCTTCAAGTACTGAGTACGAGTACTGGTGTTAGAAGTGCTCTAGAATATTAAGAAAACTATATGATGATGAGTACAGAGTATAAAAAGTTCTCATGCCATATGAATACAAAGTTTATGATTACGATTGCAATTCTTTTTCGGTTATAAGTTATGAAATTATTATATTGAAACACAAATAAGATACAGGAGGAAAAAGAGATTATTTTTATTACGAACTTAAAACCCGAATATAATAATAATATAGGATATTTAAATTTGTTTTTGGCATTTTATAATTACTTATTCAGAATAGCTTAATAGTTCATAAATTAAGCAATTAGTTGTTTTAGATTTCAACCTATAGTTATTTTGTTGAATATCTCTATAATTACTTATAAATAATAACCAGATTTTATATAGATTCAATAACAATTAAACAGGTACTAAAATAAGTTCCCACACTACTTTTACAAAGGAACTCTCCACTCTTCCGATTAAACAAAAGAATGACAATCAACTCACCAATCGCTATTTTAATGAATTCGAAGTCTTAATAACAATCTGTAATTTACTGGACAATGTGAACAGTTAACCGATAGAGTCTCACATAAAAATTCTTCAATTTTTAATTACTAGAAATCAGACATCTGGAATTTTTATGTTCGTATTTGTTTCATCGATAAACAAAAAAATAGATCGCAGTGTCTTATATTGTTTAAATGACTGAAAATTCTAACTATGTTCCAAGAAGTAGAATCATTTATTAGAAATTATGAATCTTTCATTTGCAGTTGCTACATTACTTAGAAAATATTTTGCAAGGAATATGGCTATATACATTTTTAATTAATTAATGAGACATCAAATTTTGTCATAAAAAAATTCGTGAGATCGTAGCGTGCTTCGAAATAAATGTAATTCGATTCGTTTTTATTTTTAAGTATAAACATTTTTTGCGGGACTAACTTGCAATTGTTTTATTTTATATTCCAAATCTTTTCTGAACTATCTTTATCTGTCTTCATCGATCGAAGAGTACTTGAATGAAATGAAATCATTTGTCGCTGTATATAAGTATGTAAATAAATTTTCTAGCATTTTCGAAATTTTAATATTCTACATATTATGTCTTAATTACAATTTATGTCTTAATAAAATGTTATAAAAATATCGTATGATCCTAATGTGGTTGAGTAGGACTGGACGTCTGGCGATATATTTTCAATATCGAAATATCGATGTTTTGATATATCGATATGTTTGATATATCAATATTTTTAATATATCGATATTTTTAATATATCTATATTTGCAATATATCGATATTTTCGATATTTTTGATATATCAATATTAACAAATTTAAATAATAATGAATTAATCACTGATATTGAGGCTACTAAGTTTAAAAATATTATTTTGTCAGTCCTAAAATATATTTTCTACCTAAGGTTCACAGAACAGATTGCCGTTTATATCCTATAGTGTCCAATTTATAAAATCTCGAACTGTTAACTTGTCTCTAGTTTTAACATCAATATATTCCAAATAAGAAATAATTTTCATATGCCCTTCTGACGCGTAGTATAGCAATATTTAAAAATATATCGGTATATCGATATTGCGACTTTTAGAAATTCGATATTTTAATATATCGATATTCCGTAATTTGGTAAATCGTTCTTTCGATATATCGATGTATCTAAATATCGATATATCGACATTTCGGTTGTTATATATATATGGGATGGCTAGCTCAATGGTATAAAGTCGGCCTGTGGATCCTGAGGTCCCTGGTTCGATTCCCACAGGCGACAAATTTTCATAATTTGAAAAAGCTATCCCTGTGGCTCCTCCACCACTAACATGTTTGGGGGCCGTGATTTGACGACTGGTAACCGCACTTCACGCGCAAAATATATCAATTACCGAGATCTGCTTCAACAGAGTGCCACACCCAGTAATGGGTAGAAGGCGTGATGATATATTTATATTTTATTTATATATATATATATATATATATATATATATATATATATATATATATATATATATAAATATCGGTATATAGATATATTAGGATATCGATATCTTTGAAATATCGAAATATCAAGACATCGATATATAGAAATATCGATATATAGAATAATCAAAATATATATATATATATATATATATATATATATATATATAGATATTTCGATATATCGATATTTCTACATATCGATGTCTCGATATTTCGATATATCAAAAAATCGATATCCCGATATATCTATATATCGATATTTTCACGATATCAAATATCGATATTGAAATTTCAATATCACTCGTCCCTAGTGGTTAGACACAAATGAAATTCTGTTCGGTTTTTGTTTTTAAGTATGTAGATTTTTTTGTGGCATTCGAGCAATTGTTTTTGATGTAACACCGCCATGAAACAGTTATAATTAGACGAAACGTTGTTCGCAGAGCGCTGTAGATGGACCAATTCCTAAACGGTTCGTATAGAAACGCGATTAAATGCTTCATTTCCAAGAAATAGCGTGTGAAGAACAAATCACACTGAAGGAAGATCTATGGAGGCCATGGACTAATTCGCCTCTTAGTTTTCTTAGAATGCTATAAAGTGAATAACCATAAAATTACAGTAATTAAGTTTTTGTTTGTGTCCGAATTATATGACTATTGTCGATAATAGTTTTTGTCATTTTTAATTAGGATTGCATATAATAGATAAAAAATTAAGAACATCTTACATGCTACAAGAAAAAGAAGCACGAGTTGTTAAACCATTGATTAATAAGTATATAGATAGATTGACAACTTAATTAAAATAACATCATAATTTTTAGTTTCTCTCGTTCTGTATTATTTAAATATAAAGAGTGGTGATCACGGCTCTCTGTCCTACCTTCGTGTCCTAATTATTTTAGACAAAAAAAGATTCAAATATATGTTCTATAATATACTAATTCTAAATCAATAAACTAATAATTATTTATGCACTTTATTGCACTAAAGGCAAGCTTACAATAACAACACTTTTAACACGAGTTGCATACATTACTTTTTCTTCGATCTAGTTTCAACTAATTACATTTCAAATGTAATAAATAGTATATTACATATAATAAGTCAGAAAAGTGATATTTTACTTGACGAAGCGGTTGTTTGAAATACGAGGCCATAGGCCGAGTATTTTAATCCACTGAGTCATGTACAAACACTTTCCTGACGTATTATGTATACTATTTTTTCTAAAACCGTTTAATTTAATCAATAATTAATCATAAATATTTCAAAATGTTAAATTTTTTTGATATGAATTGTATTGACAGCAGACTACGTATCCAAGGTTACAAAAATAACAGTCGGGTAAAATCTTTTTGAGACGACTACTTATGAAAGTAACCATAACAACATCATAAACTAAATAACATAACTGATATGTTAGCATAACGCACACTTCTAACATATCAGGTGAAGTTCAACTGATTGACTACAAATGGCGTTGTGATTAAAGAAAATCATAAAATAAATGAAATGAATTTATATTATTAATAAAATCGAAGTTTTGGCAGATTTTTCAACACATTTTCACAGATAAATTTTATTTTTTTAAAATTAATTATTACTTATTTTCTAATATTTTTGCATTATTCAATATTTTGACATTACGGTTAGTATAATTGGTATCACAATACCTAACCTCAAACGTCAAACGTCAACGCTTACGTACAAAAACGCATCAGCTGTCAAAGTGTAACAACATTGCTCTTGTAAACTTTTTTTAGAAATATTTTGTGGTCGTCTGAAAAATAGTGTACATAGCTCGCTCGAAAGTGTGATAACTGTGCTCGTGTACTGCGCGCCTCGTTTTTCAATTTGTACACTCGCACGTTATCTTACACTTTCAATGCTTGTTATGTAATATACTATACCAGACTGTTTTGTACTTTACCAGACTGTTATTTTTGGTGTAACCTTGGATATATACTTTACTTGACTATTTTTGTAAAAACCTACTTTTCATACTAAAATTGGTCAGGAAAGTAGGCACTTTCTTGCCGGTTTCAGAAAAAAATATTTATTTTGTAGGTTACGTAGTTAAATTTGTTTTGTAGCAACTTTTTAAAACTTTGTAACTGCAGAAATTAGATATGAAAATTTAGAAAATTCTCTTAAAAATAGCGAGAGCCATAGAATTAAATAAAAAAATGCACAAATGTTTAACACTGACAAATAATTACTGTCAAGAAATAAACGAAACATTAATTATTAATCAAATTTTTAATTAAAACATGACGCTTTTAGAAACTTAATCGTGCCTATCTTTCTATAAATTATTATTCAATGATTGAACTTATTATACTCGTATTAAAACAATTAATGTTAATAATAAAAAATAAATATATTGTCAACTTGTCAATTAAATAAAAACACGGAACTATACCAAAGTAATTTTTCAATTATTATCAATTGTGTTTTGAAAGTTTTTTCAGTCTTATATTAATTTATTAATTATTTACGATCATATGAAACGTTTTTATACAATGGTAAATCATTCTGTTATTTAAATAAAACATAAAATTAATGAACCGAACTAAATCCAGCCCACAAAAACATACAACAATAGTTTCCAAGCAATATATTATCAATTTCACAACTTGGAACAATAAAAATAATTAGTCTATTATTACAAGCTTGTAGTTAATTCAGATCCTACAGGAATTAATTAAACGTGGTGGTGTAATTGATTCATTGAACCATAATTATTAAGAAATAACAATTAACATAAACATACAATCTGCGGTGGGTGGTTGAAATGCCTACACTGTTTTCACATTTCGATTTTTGTGTCGTCGCGAGTAGGCAGCCGTTATGAAACTAAACTCATGAATTTTAGCGCCTCATGTGTAATTATTTCATTGAGGAGTCGCCGCCCGCTCACTCCTCCATGGCGCCATTATCCTCTTCATGTCGGTAAGAGTGCTGCCTACTTGGCCGGTATGAATACGTTCATTATACCGACTGAGAAAGTCTGGAATGAATATTTGAACGAAGAGTAAATTTATTTTTGGTGTTAACATCTGTTGTTTAAGTGATTTTGATTAACTCACATGTTGGTTTTGCTGATTTTTTTCTGAATTCTTTATGCTATTTATTCCTTTTTTCAAACATGCACTGATACTTGGTTCAAATTCCTGAAATGAACCATTTCATTTTCTTTTTTATCGTAATCGTAGGGTCAGTTTTTTAATTAGCGATTAATGTTAAATAAATAAATAAAATAAATATATCATCACGTCTTCTACCCATTACTGGGTATGGCACTCTCGGTAAGTGATATATTTTGCGCGTGAAGTGCGGTTACCAGTCGTTAAATCACGGCCCCCAAAGATGTTAGTGGTAGAGGAACCACATGGGTAGCTTTTTTGAAATTATGAAAATTAGACTCTATTGAAGAAGCTGTTGGTACTAGGTGAAACATTGTAGAATAAATTCAACAAAAAAAAAAGCACTCGGTTAGTTTCACAAAAATAAAAGAAAATACTTTATTGTACAATTTCGGCTGTTAAGCCATCATCAGAAGAATAATATTCTTTTTATGATGGCTTAACAGTCGAAATTGTACAATAAAGTATTTTCTTTTATTTTTGTGAAACTAACCGAGTGTTTTTTGTTGAATTTATTATGAAAATTGTTTGTCGCCTGTGGGAATCGAACCAGGGTTCTCAGGATCCACAGGCCGACTTCATACCACTGAGCTAGCCACCCCATAAATCGGCGATTGAAAAATTGGCCTTTAGTATGATTTATTTTATTTTGTCAAGTTAGGATCACATCCATTGCATCTTCCATATTTAGTACATTAGACCCAAGTTAAAGGCATAATGACATATTTTGTAATATATAGCAAGTAGTAATATAAGGAAAGAGCTTAGTTACAGTTATTGAAGGAAGGATAAATGTTTGTACTGTCTGTGAAATAAGCGTAACATGTCGGTAATTTCTGCAGTTAATAGGGTAACAAATTCGTATTAATGTCGTAGATTTAATGGAATATTGTTGCATATCGATACTAGAGCTCGACAAACTGAAGTAAAACCGTGGCTGGAATGCGCTTTATCTCCACCCATTCGGGTAGATAACGAATGGCGCGAAAGTGTGATATATAGTCTCAGTGAAAACACTTGGCCGCTGCACCTTGCAAATTTATTAATGTTATATATATATATATATATATATATATATACAGGGTGGTGACCGCAATTCTCGAACATAGGGATTTAACATGTAAAATTACAATTTTGTAATCTCCTGCTTCCCTAATTATTTTAAGCAAAAAATCCTTCAATAAAAGTTTTAGGGCATAAAATTCTGCATCTAAGCCAATATACAAAATTAATTTTTAATGCCTTGTAAGGGCACAAATAAGTTCTGAAAATAACGAAAATAGCCTAAAAACTATCGATAGCCATGGAATTGATATAAAATGAAACAAATGTTTGACGTTTAATCTGTCAAAATAATTTCTTTATTTATCATGTCATTTATTTTGACAAATAAAACGACAAACATTTGTTTAATTTTGTTTTACTTCCATGGCTATCAATAGTTTTCAGGCTATTTTCGTTATTTTCAGAACAAATTTGTGCCGTTACGAAACATGCAAAATTAATTTTGTTTATTGGTTTAGATACAGAATTGTATGGCTATCCCTAATTATTTTAAGCAAAAAAACTTCAAATAAAAGTTTTAGGGCATACAATTTTGTATGTGAACCAATAAACAAAATTAATTTTGCATATTGTGTAATGGCACAAATTAGATTTGAAAATTATTAAAATTGTCTCAAAACTATCGATAGCTTGGAATTGAAACAAAATTAATCAAATGTTTGACATTTCATATGTCAAAATTGGCCAAATAATTTCTTTATTCATTATTTAATTTATTTTGGCAGCCAAAACGTTAAACATTTGTTTCATATTGTTTCAAATTCATGACTATCGATAGCTTTCAGGCAATTTTCGCCTTTTTTAGATCTAATTTGTGGCGTAATGAAGCATGCAAAATTAATTTTGTTTATTGGTTTGCATGCCCTAAAACTTTTATTTGAAGCTTGTTTGCTTAAAATAATTAGGGAAGCAGTAAATTACGAAATTATGATTTTACATGGTTAAATCCTATGTTCGCGGTCACCACCCTATATATATATATATTATCAATTTTTGTGAGGTTTCATAACACTGTTCTACAATTACGGGATGTTTGACGCTTGGGAGACATTTTTACATTCAAACACAAAGTATTTAATGCATTTCAGTCGCCAAATCCACTTTCGGACAGATATGTTGGCGAAATCAACCATTTTTGTAAGGCCTAAAAACTGTAATTTCAACTCACAACTTCAATAACTTCATATTTTTTTGTTCATTATGCGTCATATGCTCTTTTAACGTAGTCTAGTATCACGTAGCATTAATTGATTTGATAATTTCAGAACAAATCGCCCATCAGTTATAATAATCTACACTCGAGTGAAAAAACGCATTACTTGAAAATGCAACAAAAATGGCAAAAATTCCGAATGCCATAACTCGGTTGCATTCAGTCGAAAATGGATGAATCTTTGAGTTCTGGAAAGATTATAATTTGCCCTTTAATATTATGCTAGTTAATGTGATACCAAATCCATTCCACCCGTAACTGCATATATATATATATATATATATACGAGCTCAGTCCCGCTTCAGTTGGCCCGAATCTAATTTTATCGTTAATATTTAAATAATACTAAAAACCCAGGTAACTTACATTTACTAAATTCTACAATTAATTTTCAACATTTTTAATTAAATTTAACGTTAAACATACCTTAAAGACAAAATGTATAACAGTTTAACTCTCAATTTTTTTTCGTCACATAAACTGAATCAACCCTCAAATGTACTATCATGATTATTATCTTGTTTGGCGGATGAAATTGAAGTTAATTATTATTTAAAACAAACTTTATTATTATACAGTTTTTTAATAAAACAATATTTTTTTAGTTAAAACAGAATTATTTACTTCCTCTTTCAATGGCTGTCATTTCTAGATGTATGTATCGATTAACTTAAAATTTTATCTGTGTATTAACAACATATTAGTATATGTCTCATTAAAATTTCATTTCATTATCTTGTATGCTACACGAGAAATAAAACAGTAAAATATAACATCAAACGAAAAAATAAAATTGGGCCAACTGAAGCTGGGCCGGGCTCGTATATATATATATATATATAAATAAATAAAATCCGTTATAATTATTATTCTAGATTAAACGAAGAGAAGTCAACCAAACGACACTTATCGCAACAAAACCAAGTCGTTCTAATTTCACGTTTGTTTTAGTAATTATACAATGGTTCATTAAAGCATGTATAAATGCATGCGTAGCGCATTAATTATTGCACTTATTTCTTAATTAAAGTGTTCTAATTAGTGTATGATGTATAATTATTTCGGTACTTATAACCAGGGAATACTTGTTCAAAACACACATAAAATTATAACTCGGCTACTAACTAGTGTTTAGATTAATAGGCTTCTAGCTCTCACACGATTTGAGCAAAAACATTTTTAATAAAAAAAAAAAATAATTTGTATTCTACTCTAATTGTATGTTTCGTTAGAAATTATATTTACAAATACGTGCAAGAAATGTGCAGTTGCAATCTTTTGTTAACAATGCGGTGAGAATATCGCTCACTTTTTTCGATATGTAAAAACAAAAGTCGATATGTTATCGTCATGAGATAATAGAAGGCTGTGCCTCGTTGCGAGCTTGTTAATTATGCTGCCAATGTTTTTCTTTGCGCGGGATTTTTAACAAGGAAATGATGTTCCGTCTGACTACTGTTCAATTGGATTTTATGAAAAATGTATTTGATATAAAAACAGTTACACGCTTTGTAACAAACATAAATGCAAAAAAAAAAATCTGGTGTGGTCACCACACGACTTTCTTATACACACCATATTTAATATTCAGAATATATAATATGTAATTTAGGTTTTTAGTAATTCAGCATTTATCTGTTTGAAACATATAAAATATCAAATTTGTTTACGTATAATTTTTTAGTAATGTTGACTACTTTATGTCTAACTTTACTGATGAAGCATATACGAATGACCGATTTTCGAGCCTAACCATTGGTATCTCAAGAACCGTGAGATACGAAGACGATTGAATTGAGGCAAAGTTGCCAAATTAGTTGACCATTTTAATGGTGTATTTGTTTTTCTGAAAAAAGACATAGATAACTAGATAAAGCGAAAATTAAAATCTATGTTTTTTGTTTCTATTGCTACTATGATTATTGAAATATATTATTAAATATAAAAATGAGTTTTTCTCAAAATTAGACGCATATACAGAAAAATTTCAAATAACATTTTATGTTCCAAATATTATTGCCAACATCTTTTATTTGAAACTTTTTTTCGTAACTGATTCCATTTTTGAAATAAATTCCTCTTCCGGTTTTTCAATTTCATTCAAAATCAACTCAGCTCTTCGCATTTTCATGAAACTTATAATTACCAATCTCGTTCATGAGATATTGCACATACGGACACACATCCATCCATCCATCCATCCATCCATCCACACACACACACAGACATCATTGAGAAAATGATCAAAACGGATTCAGTGGACCTCAAAACACGTATTTCCGTGAAAATCTCGTCAACGATTTTTTACACGATTCCAATACTTCCTTATACTGCGTATAAGAAAGTAAAAATAAATTTGTTAAGTTAACAAGAGCAGTATATTTTTTTCTTACACAAAAAAATAGCACAAAGCTAATTTGAATATTGAAAAAGCATATGTAATAGGATAAGCATAAAGGGTAGATGCAAAAAATGCGTTATCTGAGCTGAAACCATAAAAAAGGGTTTGTTTTAATTACGAGCTCGAATTTAATAATAATATCGTCGCATAAAATTACGCATGCATAGATGAACAAACGGGAATACATCTGTTTAAACACGAATATAAATAAACAACTCAGTAAAATGCAAGCTGACGCTTACAACTCATGACAATTGCATTTAAAAACAAAAGCCGAGCGTCTGTCACCTCAGGTTTTGCCTTAACCCCTTCTTTCATGCATCGAACAAAAAAAAACAACGCTCTTTTCAAATTTTTTCTTCAGTTTTTTGTTCCAAACATATTGTTCCACAGTCACCCAGGGCTTATGCTTCAACTCATAAAAAATCATTAAAAAAAAACAAAACGTAAACGCATTCATTGTGCTGTAGAACATGTCTGATAGTGTGAATAACAATTGTTCAAATAGAGTACACGCTCTGGTCCCCACGCTAATTTTTATATTAAAATTATTGTGATGAATTACATACAACTGGCGTTTTTCACTTTTTTGCCGCGTGTTTTTAGCGCTTGGGCGCAGGGCCGGATTTACCATGAAGCAGATAAAAGATCTGCCCACTTTTAATATTGGTCAAATTATTTGACATTACATATGTACAATATTTTCCGCTTACTTTATCAATTAATTACAATGGAAAATAATTTACAAATATTAATTTGAATATAAAAAGTCATACAGGATGTCAGAGAGCACCCGTCCACCCCTTTTAAAATTCTGTGGATAAATATTTTACAAAAATACAATTCGGAATCTTACTGATGTTGATGTGCTCTATCTAATGACGTATCAATCGCCCCTGCCCCCCTCCCTTGAAGGGGTGGGACGAGGGCAACTTTAAAAATTTAAATGGCAACCCTTATTTTTATTGCAGATTTGAATTGTCAATTTAAAAATATGAAACATTTATTCGAAACATTTTCTTGTACTAGTAACAGATAGCGCTACAATCGCAAAAAACAATGACATGAGTATCCCTCAACTGGAAAGTTTTTTTGGCTACATAACATAAAAACCTTGATTTTCTCGCCTCTAGAAGATTAAGAAAATTAACATTTTATTTTTCCTTACCGAGAAACATAGTTTGCATGATGCAAAGCAGCAAACCGTTTGTGAAACAATCACAACATTATGTTGTTTAGTGATCGTACAGTCCTAAAATCCTAGAAAAAAAATGAAGAAAAAAGTAGTTTTTTTGCGATTGTAAAAAAAAAGATGTTTCGAATAAATTTTTCATTTTTTTCAATTGAAAATTCAAATCTAAAAAAAAAAAATATATATCATCACGCCTTCTACCCATTACTGGGTGTGGCACTCTGCTGAAGCAGATCTCGGTAAGTGATATATTTTGCGCGTGAAGTGCGGTTACCAGTCGTCAAATCACGGCCTCCAAACATGTTAGTGGTGGAGGAGCCACAGGGATAGCTTTTTCAAATTATGAAAATTTGTCGCCTGTGGGAATCGAACCAGGGACCTCAGGATCCACAGGCCGACTTCATAGCACTGAGCTAGCCATCCCATAAAAAAAAATTCAAATCTGCAATAAAAAAATGGGGGTTGCCATTTAAAAATTTAAAATTGCCCCCTGCTCCCACCTTGCAGGGAGGGCCGGGAGGGTTCGATTGATAAGTCATTATATAGAGCACATCAAGGAATATTCTTCGGTTTATACCTTCTACTTTTAAAACACCCTGTCACTGAACACGACATTTTGCAACGAATAGAATAAAGTATACAGTACTTAATGTTTCTCGAGATGTTCACTTTTGACATGACAACCTTAAAAATGGCCGAACCCATAGCGTTCCTTGAAAATTGGATGCACACTCGTCCAAGAATCTTCTACACTACACTATTTCTCTGAAACAAAGGTATGCTAAAACTAACTAAAATAAATAATATAACTTTTTTTTCTACGGTCGCGTGGAGTAATATTCAAAATGAGTGTGGAAGGTATCTCTTTGAAATACTCAGTGCAGCATGAGAAAAAAATAAAATAAATAAATATACCATCACGCCTTCTACCCATTACTGGATGTGGCACTCTGCCGAAGCAGAACTCGGTAAGTGATATATTTTGCGCATGAAGTGCGGTTACCAGTCGTCAAATCACGGCCCCCAAAGATGTTAGTGGTGGAGGAGCCACAGGGGTAGCTTTTTGAAATTATGAAAATTGTTTGTCGCCTGTGGGAATCGAACCAAGGTTCTCAGGATCCACAGGCCGACTTCATTCCACTGAGCTAGCCACCCCATAAATGATAGATATCAAATATCGATTTTAAGAAATAAAAGTTTACAATCGTTGAAAAAAATAATATGTAACATATCAAAACATTGCAAAACTAGTGTTACAATATGCTATTACTCCATTATTTATTTTAGAATGAAAATGAATTTAAAACGATGGAGGGGTCCTTTTTTTGTAGTGTAGATCCGGCCCTGCTCGGGCGCATGTGCTGCGTTAGTTGCCAAGCAACACGACGTGTGATAAACGCATGCGCGTTCGCCAGCTGCTGGATGACGCGTAGTGTGACCTCATCTCGCGGCGAGCGCAACTGCCGCACGGCACAGTTTCGCTCGAAAAGATACAACTTCTATTATTTCATTACGGCAATTAGTGGACTGCACTACACGGCCAATGATGGTTAAATTATGGAATTGACCGCGTGTAAGATGACGCACACTTTCAACGTTTTTAACAAATCTTTATACTGTAATTACTTGACGCTGTTGCCTGTTGCCTGTTGCCTGTTCTTATCATTATCACTCGTACCAACCATGTTCTACGTGTCAACATTTGTTTTTATCTTCCACGTCATTTTACTTAATTCTCTATATTGCATTTACTTTTAACACGAAGTACATTGACATCATACACTATTTAAATTACACTTTTTTAGACAGCGAGAATAAAGTAAAACTAATAAATAAGAATGAATACAAATACACCATCTGGCCACTTAATCATTTAATTCTGAATGTAGTAGTTCAGGTTCCGCAATTACTGATATCATATTTTATAGTAAAGTACGACTACCAGTCATGAAATACCTGCATCTGCATCCATTCTCGTTTTGTCATATGCACTTAGTTCTCGTCTTAGCGGTATCGCTAAACAGAAAATTATGTTATTATATTTATGGATGAAACATTTTTTGTTCTGCAATTGCAGACCTTATATCTTATTTTGAAGTACCACTATCAGTCAGGAAATGCCTGCTTCTGCATCTATAATTGTTTTTCATCTTTATGCATTATTGAACTAACTAATCTTATTCTACACCGATATTAAAAAGTTAATTTATATCATATTCTGATAACCAAAGGTACTAAGATTATATTTATTTAAAGTTGTTTAAGAATTTGGTTCAGATTAATTTAAGATTTAGGAATCGGGCTGTTAATTATCGTCTTAGAGGTATAATTAAGTAGAACATTAGGTTATCTAATTATAAATGAGGCAGCTTTGATTCTGCAAATGCAGGTCTAATATTTTTTACCTTCAAGAACGTTTAGGAATCAAAAATTCAACAAGAGGGTGCGCTCCAGATATAAGATCAATTACATATCAAAAGTTTCCTAAACACACCAAGTAAATAATTTCTTAAGTCCAGTAGATATCATTTGCATCTACCAAAGAAGAGTTCGTTGTGTTCAAATCTCGTAGACTTCAGGTTATATCCAAAATATAAGGATGTGCGTGAGCATTTCGAATTCCACTGCAAGCTTTTTAGGCTCAACTCAAGATTCTCGAGTGTCTCGAAAATTTGGTGACATCACCTCTATAAATGTAATCTGCAGCCCAGCAGATATGAGTAAACGTATCTAAGCTTGTAGATAACAAAGTATTACTGTATTTTTATTAATACATAATATATTAATTAGTTAATTAGATGTACATAAATTATGTTTAAAGTTATTTTCATTTAAATCTCATTCAATGTTTTTAAACATTATATCTGATTGTGATAGACTATATAGGATGTTTCTATATATATATTTGTGGATCAAAATTTAACGGTATATATTATATAACGTACTGTTTATAGAACAAATAGATTTTTATGAAAATTCGCAAAATTGACGATAGTTACCTTAAATAAACATTTTTATTAACACTGGTTTGATAGTTATTTCAAATATATTAATTATTAAATTATAATTATAAACACTTCATTTGTTAATAAATATGGATTACTGGCTTTAATAAAGTCTTTATTAGAAAGACGACGTTTCGTCTCTGAGTAGAGTCATTTTCAAGTCTTAAATGGAGTTTATTTTACATGTTTATAACTAAATTTGCAACCGTAAGGTTGAAGTAATGATAAAAAGTTAAAAATTTTTTAAACAACTAATTGTATTAATAACAACTGTATTAAAGCCAGTAATTCATATTTATTAACAAATTTATCCGTTCGGCTCAAATATTCATCAAATAAATAGTCAATTTATTTATTATACAACATCAGATAAATGCTAGCTTGCAGCGCTCATGATTTTATTTAATTATTGTTTTATTAAGAATACCTAGCAATTCAGCGGCATAAGAAATGTTCTCCTAAAATACATTGAAATTTATTTTGCAAATTTTTATTCCGTGATCAGTATATCATATCACAACTAAAAGTTTGATTCACAAGTATAAAAACACTCTGTATATATCAACATTTGTCCTTTTGTTTCTTTTACATTTTAAATATATCTGTATTCCGTTTGTAGCATGTTTTACATGACAGCGTAGAGACAGTTGAAAGAAGTTAAAATAATTGCTTAACAAGCGTGTATTAAAAAAATACGTCCTAACAGTTCGGAAATCATTACAAGATGTTGTTTGTCTGTTCCTGGACTGTAATTGAGTAACTAAAATAAATTTCCTGTTGTACACAGAAGCAGATACGAGTAAAATAAAAATAAATAAAATAAATTCTTGTTTTCCTATTTGACGACGAATATATCTATATCATAAACAGTTTGTATATTTGATTAATTTGGTTATAAAGATTTGTAATTGCTTCGAATATTTTAATTTGTGTATACGAGTTAAAAAGTAAAAAAAAATCGAGATCCCAAATTTTCATTCTTGTCTTGATCTAATCTCGGCGATATTGATAAATGAATCTACTCTCGCCTCGAATTTCTCGAATATTCTAGACGAGATCTTGTAAAGCTGAGATCTCGCGGCGTCACTAACCAGTGGCGTACCTATGGAGAGCGGTCCGTACCGGGCGGCACATATTTTGGGGCGGCATTTTTATATTTAGTTTTAGTTGTTAAAAACATCTTATTCACTTCATAAGTTTACTATTCGATTTCTACGAAATATGAATTACTATATGATGTCGAATACTTTTCTTTATCGTCAAGTCAATGTAGAGTTGAAAATATTATCTCGAAAAATTCCTTTATTACTGCCTAATTTAAATATGCCATCCAATGGTAAAAAAGTTCTCCACCTATAGTTTGTCTCAATTACAATTATTTATTTATGTTTATTAATTTAATGGGGTAGTAGTTTTGAGTTGGCCTAAGGATCCTGAGGACTCCGGTTCGATTCCCACAGCCGATAATTTTCACTATTTATTTTTTAATTTATAAAAACCACCATTTGATTGACTTAGGGCCAGTTTTTCAATCACCGATTATTATTAATCATGATTAAATAAATATATCATCACGCTTTCTACCCATTACTGGGTGTGGCACTCTGCCGAAGCAGATCTCGGTAAGTGATATATTTTGCGCGTGAAGTGCGGTTACCAGTCGTCAAATCAAAGATGTTAATGGTGCAGGAGCTACCCCTGGGTAGCTTGAAATTATTAAAATTGAAACGAACCAGGGTTCTCAGGATCCACAGGCCGACTTCATACCACTGAGCTAGCTACCCCATATTATTTAATCATGATTAACACTAATCCAGAGTAAACGGGCGATTGAAAAACTGGCCCTTAAAAAGGGCGGCAAATTGGAGACCGTCCTGGGCGGCAAAAGTTCTAGGTACGCCACAGTCACTAACTCTAATTATAATTCCTTTTGTTCCTAGTAGTATATAAAAAATATCTTTAGTACTATTAGTTAAGCTGTTAAAACATTATTGCAATTTAACAGTGTTGTTGTAAGTACCTACTCTGTGATTACAAATTGGAATGAAATGTAAGAAGATTATCAGTCGATAAAAGAACTCGAGTCCAATTTACTGGCAATCAAAAGACAAGCTATTCGTAATAAGCAATCGATGCAGAGAGCTTCGCATCAGAAGATAATCAAGCATGTTGGAGCTCAAAGCTCAGTTAACAACCGCCAAAAATGTAGCTTCCACGCATGACTTTACATCACGTAATAACACGTTTCAAAAACACAAGTGTTTCGCAAAATTGCATATAATATCTGGCATCACAGAAATTACACGGGAGCGAGTTAGTGATTACAGTTGGTATTTCCGCTGCTTTGACTCTTTCTACGTTGGCTGCAATGAACAATGCCGACCGTCCTCTCGACCATCCTCTCTACCGTATATAATATCATACATAACATGTACACGCTTGAAAAATTTTTAATTAAATGAAAAAATACTATTTGAACAACTTGTCATCAAGGATGCACCAGCTAATAATAACAACGGCTTTTTGATTCTTTCTCGTAATGCAGCTCTGCAATTTTGTACTATCTCTTACTACGAGTAAACTCTATCACGCGGAAACGAATAATACCTATGTGGAATTTTTACAGTCATGTTGGATTCTATGATTTAACTATCATCATGATTACTAGGTAAAGAAGTCATTAAAATCACACATTATGTTAGTGAATTAAAATAGCGGAACTTACAGTTGTTGAGTTGTTCATTACACTATAAAAGTAGGAGAATAATTGTTGTCCGGATTTAATCATTATTAAAATCTATTTATATTTCTTAAATCTACTTTTGCATTAGTAATCAACTAGACCTCTATTAAATGTAAATAGTTAGCAGTTGACTAACTTTATTTTGCAACTGTCAATGAGGTCCTCCATTATTTTAATTTTTTTTTATTAAACCTTATCTGAATTGAAAAAAAAGTACAGTTTTAGAAAGTCTTAATTGGTAATCATTAAATCATAATGATTTAAAAAAAAAACTTGTGACGTCAGACTAAACAAAGCATGGACCTCAAACAGTGGAGCTCGCGTATAATTGTTGTCACATAAATGATCTATTTTATCATTTAGAAAAAAAAAATATAATAAAAATAAAAAATAAATATATCATCACGCCTTCTACCCATTACTGAGTGTGGCACTCTGCCGAAGCAGATCTCGGTAAGTGATATATTTTGCGCGTGAAGTGCGGTTACCAGCCGTCAAATCACGGCCCCAAAGATGTTAGTGGTGGAGGAGCCACAGGGGTAGTTTTTTTTTTAATGGTGAAAATTGTTTGTCGCCTGTGAGAATCGAACCATGGTTCTCAGGATCCACAGGCCGACTTCATACCACTGAGCTAGCCACCCCATAAAAAAATATAAATGTAGTATAAATAATTTTCAGTTAATTAAAAAAATAAATAAAAAATTATTATAGTTATTTATGTACCAAGGGTGAAAACGGGCGTTTTTGGCCCGTGGCATGATTATTAGCACGAAGCGCAAAGCGCCGAGGGCTAATAACATGCTCAGGGTCAGAAATGGGGAAATGGCTCACCAATTTAAAATTACCCCTGTGGCACTCCCTCCAATAACATCTTTGCGAGCCGTGATTTGACGACCGGTAACCGCACTTCACGCGCATAAATATATCACTTACCAAGATCTGCTTCGGCAGAGTGCCACTCTCAGTAATGGATAAAAGGCGTGATGATTTATTTATATTTGCGACATGTTGCAATTGTTGTAAATGTACAATTAACATGATAAAATCCTAATGATATATTTATAATTTGTATATTGTTTGATAAATATTTGTCAAGGCTTTGAGAAAAGAAATAAATGAACAGGAAGTATATGATGTATACTGGCGTCCACTGAAGTGCACTTGCTTCTTAACGACAATCCAAGTAGCCTATCAAATGTGTTTGCCGCTTCTAATGGCTCAGCAGCCGATATCCGCTGATATACCGCGTTGCCCGGGTCCCACACTCCGGTACAGCAAGAGACATACCACTATGCCACATACACTTGAAGCCGACACGTATCATGAGTAGTTTTATAGTTCCGCAGGTTCCCACAGAGCTGCGCTGCCGGTCATTGCTTGACTAATGTACACTTGTGAGATGCCAATCTTGTTAATAATAATATTTCATACTTCTGTTCCGTTTACCTTATGAAGAAAATATAGCCATGACTCTTTTCTTAGACAAATTATACTGTTTACTTTGTCGTAAGCTTTACTTTCACGGAGGTAATATATTTGTTTTAAAAATAATACCTTTGCTAAGAATAGTAACTTGGCAGTAAAGTACCGAGAAAGAACATAACAATAAACAATGAAGCAACTGTAAAACTGTTATTTATTTCGTCTTTCTTGTTCGCAGCAGATTGCAAATCATTATTTTTGTTCGAGATATTATTTTTTTCAACTTTTGTAAAACTATAACAATTTATTTAGTTTCGAATTATTTAAATACTCGGGCAGTGATGCAGTGCGAAATAGATAATTGTCGCCATGTGTTCAATTTTTGAGACGGGCAATAAAGCTGCTCTCGTCGTAGATATTTCTTGACAATTAATTTGAATAGAATATAGCCTTTTTATATATACAGGATGTTAAAATTAGTAACATATATATATATAATATAAAATAAATATATCATCACGCCTTTTACCCATTACTGGGTGTGGCACTCTGCCGAAGCAGATCTCGATAAGTGATATATTTATGCGCGTGAAGTGCGGCTACCATCCGTCAAATCACGGCCCCCAAAGATGTTAGTGGCGGGAGAACTACAGGGGTAATTTTTAAATTGGTGAAAATGTTTGTCGGCTGTGAGGATCGAACCAAGGGTCTTAGGATCCACAAGCCGACTTGATACCACTGAGCCATTACCCCATTATATACTTTTAATGTGGCGATTTTTGAATTTATTTTAGCAAATCTGCTCATCAAAATATATATTCACCATTTCAATTTTTTTCATAATTTTCTAACACCCTGAATATGAAGAAATTCTTATTTTCTAATTGTTTAATACCGTTGGCAATTTTTCACTCATGTATTTTTCGTTTTTTCTAATCAAAATAATTAATAAAAGTATTTGTTTGAAGCATAAAGGAGAAGGATTATTTATTTATTTATTTATTTATGCTACTCTGTACAACAGGAACATAAGCCCAATACAGTACAGGGGCCGGATACACCAAGTCGTAGTGTGGAAGTTCATATATATTTAGTTTGAATCGGATTCGAACTCGGGATCTCCGGATTCGAATATACTAACGCTATCCATACCACCGTACTGTCAGACATATTATATCATATGCATTTTCAGACGACCACTTATGAAAGTAACCATAACAACATCATAAACTACTACGGAAAGTTGAACATAGCATACACTGATATGTTAGTACAACGCACACTTCTAACATATCAGGTGAAGTTCCATTGATTGACAACAGATGGCGTTACGATGAAATAAAATAATAAAATAAATAAAAAGAATTTGTATTATTATTTGAATCGAAGTTTTAGCAGATTTTTCAACACATTTGCACATATAAATTTTATTTTTTAAAATTAATAATTACTTATTTACTAATATTTTTGCATTATTCAATATTTTGACATTACGGTTAGTACAGTCAGTATCACAATACCTAACCTCAAACGTCAAACGTCAACGCTTACCTACAAAAACGCATCAGCTGTCAAAGTGTAACAACATTGCTCTTATAAATTTTTTTTAGAAATATTTTGTGTTCGTCTGAAAAATAGTGTACATAACTCGCTCGAAAATGTGATAACTGTGCTCGTGTACTTAAATCACTCGGCGCTGCGCGCCTCGTTTTTCAATTTGAACGCTCGCACGTTATCTTACACTTTCAATGCTTGTTATGTAATATACTATTACATACAATTATTATTTGAAATCACTATATTTGTTAATGTAAATAGAATTCTTAAAAAAATAAAATAATTTTTCTTTTACTTTTAACTATTAAGAAATTTTTATTTTTCGTAAGAAATTTCTGATCTCAGTATGATAAAATCTTCAGTATTATTTTTATTAAAAATGGGTTTTAAAAAATAGTTCGCAGAGTTTAAATTAAAGCGACAAAAAACTCCGCAAACATGTTCCTTATCGCAGCTTTTAAAAATATTTTATGACATCAGTTGGAACACATCGCATCCAATAATCGTGTGTATGTTCGCTCGAATAGTAAATCATGTAAACAGATAACATCGTAATAGCTGTAGGTGCAATACCGTGTCTTGTATAGATTCCGTTACAGATAACCTTCTGGGTTGTATACTCTCACACACTTGATCTTACTCGCACCCCGTCACTTTCTAAACCATTTTATTAATTACTATTTCCTCATACTGCATTCATTAGTCGTTTACTTGTCTTGAATTTCAAGAAAAAAGTCCAGCTGAAAAACTAGGAGACTGGAATTCTTGCCTTTACAAATGGTAAGTTAAAAATTCAGCGGCGACTCGATCTGAAGTCGACGCAACGGTTGTGATTGCAAATAAAAATTCTCTTGAACTCTTAAATACACATAATAGCGGAGAAAAACACTATCCAAGTTTGTAAACTGATGGCCAAGACAACGCGAGAATACCGCGAGCCACTGCAGAAAAATACAACACACTTTTTGCTATTTTCTAACAGTTTTCATTCGAAACATAAGTAGCCACTGTATCTTTCACACCTTCAGAAGAAACCTTGAGATTCTAAAAATAATATTATAAGTATGATTTTCATAATTACTTGTTTTCATAAAGATTTGTATTAGCCGTAAAATCAAGACTTTTAGTGCATTTCGTTTTATACATTATTAGCGCAATTATTATCTTAAATCAGGAATTGAACCTGGATCCTCAAAGTTAATAAATTATTACTTTAATGCGTTCAACTACTCATCAATACAACTTTAGTACATTCTTAATTCTGTGTTTGTGTTAGCCGTAGTATTACGACTGTTATATTTTAGTGGTTAGTATTTTACATATTATTAGAGCAATTATAATTCATTTAGTTTATTTAATCATCGTGATTTTTTACATCTACGTGGTTGAGTTCTTAAAGAAACTCGGTTTGACATGTTGGCTAAGTTACGGTTCTAGCCACACCGTATCCCGAGAGACATCGGACTACCCAATATTATAATAATAATGGGATGGCTAGCTCAGTGGTATGAAGTCGGTCTGTGGATCCTGAGAACCCTGGTTCAATTCCAAAAGACGACAAACAATTTTCATAATTTCAAAAGCTACCCCTGTGGCTCCTCCACCACTAACATCTTTGCAGGCCGTGATTTGACGCCTGGTAACCGCACTTCACGCACAAAATATATCACTTACCGTGATCTGCTTCGGCAGAGTGCTACACCCAGTAATGGGTAGAAGGCGTGATGATATATTTATTTATATATTAGAGCAATTATTGTCTTGACTCGTGAATCGAACCTGGAACTATAAACCATTACTTTAACACACTAAACTACTGATCAACATCATCATCATCAATAGCTATCTGCTTCATGCAAGTCGTAAATGCCTTCTCCAATTTCTTCTAGTCATAGTCAGTCATTTCATCGTGACTTCTCCCTTCTTTCAGATCGTCTACATCTTCCACTTTCTCCTGCTTCTTTTACCTTCCCCTTCTACTTTTTCTTCTATTATGTGCTTCATACAGATCTATAAATAATTAATCATAATTTTGTAGATACTTAATTCTGTGTAAGTGTTAGCGGAAATGTCGACATAACAAAAAATAATTTTATTTGAACAAATATCAAATAACTATGTTTCTTTGCTAGCATGATACATTCGAAGAAGAAATAAATCAACATAATAAAAAATAGTTACACAAATAAAATAGCTTAGATAATACTAGACAAATTTGGGAAATCGTTTGAAATAAAAAGGAGACTCCACCTTTCTACAAGTTTTTGGAAGGTATTTTTAGAAATTCAAATTGGAATAATAGGGGTATAAATATTGACGGCACGTACCTCAGTAATCTCCATTTCGCTGATACCATTATTATGTTCGCAAAATTGACACAAAATCTACGATAAATGTTTGAAGACATAGAAAATTAAAATACAAAATTTGGGCTAAATATAAACTAATTAAAAACCAATTTTATAACAACTACGAAGCGGTAATCGACTGTAACTTAAATCATATCAAACAGGTAATAGTAATTTATACATCAAGGGCATTATATAGATGATAATGCACAGAGAGCGGCGATATCCAGCACAAATGTATTATCATCTAGTAATTTTATTTGTCACTAGAAAATGCAAAATTATATCTAATATATTCTAGCAATTATGAAATGCATATAAGAATATTATATTATATTTTTATGGGATGGCTAGCTCAGTGGTATGAAGTCGGCCTGTGGATCCTGAGAACCCTGGTTCGATTCCCACAGGCGACAAACAATTATCATAATTTCAAAAACTACCCCTGTGGCTCCTCCACCACTAACATCTTTGGGGGCCGTAATTTGACGACTGGTAACCGCACTTCACGCGCAAAATATATCACTTACCGAGATCTGCTTTGGCAGAGTGCCACACCCAGTAATGGGTAGAAGGCGTGATGATATATTTATATTTATTTATTTTAATATTAATCAAGTGTGGCGTTGCGTGAAAGGAGCAGGTATTATGAGCGGGCGTTATGAAAGGAGCGGGTGATATGAATCATAATGCCCGCATATAATGTCTCGGTTGTTTAATAGTTGTTTATATAATTCGTAACATAGCAATAAACAACAAATAATGTTGAAGTGAAAAATAAATGACTATGTATAGGCCAGATAATATTCTGTGAAGACAAGGCAGAAAATAAGCTTAAAAAAAATCAATAGTATTGGTCCTTGAAAAATTTACTTAAATTTAATCTATTCACAAAACTAAAAAGGAAGTTTTCGTTATGTGAATTTTGCCTTGTTTAACGTATATTAGTCAAATATGGACGCTAATAAAAAGTCAAGAAGAAAAAATGCAAGTATGCCAGAGAAAAATGGAACGTAACATGTTAAAATTAACGAGTACATGGCCAGATAAAATAAGTACCTAATAAAGAATTATTTCCTCATACTGCATTCATTAATCGTTTATTTGTCTTCAATTTAAAGAAAAAAGTCCGGCTGAAAAACTCGGACAGTAAAATTCTTACGTTTACAAATGGCAGAAAGCAGCAATTACAAATTCAATGGCGACTCGATCTGAAGTCAACGGAACGGTTGTTATTGCCAATAAAAATTCTCTCGAACTCTTAACTTCTCATAATAGCGGGACACTTTCCTGAAAAAACACTATCCAAGTTGGTAAACTGATGGTCAAGACAATGTGAAAATACTGCAAACCACTGCAGAAGAATACAACATACTTTTTGTTGTCTTCTGCAAATGGCAGAAAAACGAAATTAAAATTCACCGGCGACTCCATTTGAAGTCGACGCAGCGGTCGTGATTGCCAATAAATATTTTCTTGAACTCGTAAATACACATAATAGCAGGTGACTTCTCTGGAAAAACAGTATCCAAGTTTGTAAACTGATATCCAAGACAACGCGAGAATACACGTTTTGCTTTCTTCCTACAGTTCTGTATTCGAAACATAACTAGCCATTACATCTTGCACACCTTCAGAAGGAACCCTGAAATTCTAAAAATAATATTATAATTGTGATTTTCATATTTATGTGATTTCATAATGATTTGTATTAGCCATAAAATTAAGACTTCTAAATATTTTAGGGTGTTTTACACATTATTAGCGCAATTATTATTATTATTTATATTATATATATATCTTCGCGAAATCGACAAAAGAACTACAACAAATATTTGAAGACATAAAAAATGAAATTAAAAAAATTGGTCTAAATATGAACTATTTCGAAACCAATTTTATAACAAACGATAAAGTGGTATCGGGCTGGTAATTAATTCTCATCAAACAAGTGATAGTTTTTTACGCACCAAGGGCGTTATGTAGACGATAATGCACATAGAGTGACGGTATCCAGCCAGAGGGCATTATAATCTAGTTACGGCCGTGGTGCATACAAATTTTTATATAAATAAAATAAATATATCATCACGCCTTTTATCCATTACTGGGTGTGGCACTCTGCCGAAGCAGATCTCGGTAAGTGATATATTTTGCGCGTGAAGTGCGGTTACCAGTCGTCAAATCACGGTCCCCAAAGATGTTATTGGTGGAGGAGCCACAGGGGTAGTTTTTGAAATTATGAAAATTGTTTGTCGCCTGTGGTGGAGGAGCTACAGGGGTAGTTTTTGAAATTATGAAAATTGTTTGTCGCCTGTGAGAATCGAACCAGGGTTCTCAGGATCCACAGGCCGACTTCATACCACTGAGCTAACCACCACATAAAATTTTTATATTACTCAGGAATATGTAAAATAGTTTTATAATCATTATATTAATGCGTATAAGATATCAAGTGTGGCGTTGCGTGAATGGAACGTGCAATATGATTCATAATATCCGCATAATAATGACCCGATGTTATGGAGTTGTTACGTACTTCGTATCATATAAATAAACAACAAGTATTGTTCAAGTGATAAATAAATTAATACACAAATCTACATCAAATAATATCCTTCGAAGATAAGGCAGAAATGAAGCTTTAAAAAAATCCATTGTACTTATCTTTCTAAACTTTATTTAAATGTAATCAAAACACTAAAGTAAAAAAAAAAGTTTTCGATTTGAGCATTTTTCCTTGCTTGATATATATATTAGTGAAACATGGACACTAATAAAAAGAAAAGAAGAGACAACGCCAATACATCAGAGAAAAATGTATCATAACAATCTAAAGAATATAACAGAGTAAGTATGTAACAAATAGAGAATCCAACATACTTCAATATTAAAAAATCTCAAATGTAATTTCGTTGAAAATCTCGTGAATTTTATCGTTCAAGTTGAGAAAATCTCCCGGTGTGTGCTCACCTGATCAATTACCGTCTTACCCTTCCCGGGTTGGAATATTTGCCTTCCCACGGCCTAGCGTTCACCGTTCACGTTCACGTGAAGGCATTTGCATACGCAGCCAGAAATCGAACCGCCACCGTCTTTCAGTCAGATGAAATCAATGTGAAAGGGTTAAATCAAACCTTTGCATTCGTTACCGGTGCGTATTTGAATAAATGCGGATTGTTTTGCATACGGCCTCGCAATATTCAAATCAGTTCCCCTTCTGGCTGGACCCAGGGGTGTCCGAACCCCTGTACCCCTTGATGTGAGAACGAGACTGCTGCTGAGATTCTACCGGTGATAATTCTCTCAATACGCCGAGGTGATATGCTAAAATTTAGATTTAAATATTTTTTCTTTATGTGTCACAGAATCTCGGAGTTGGATCGCAGGTAGCGATCGATTATATTGTTGTTTAATCATATTTACATATTTTGATTCTTAACATTGACGGATAATTATATTATTCAAATATTAGCAAAACTAGAAATTAATTTATTGGACTGTTGCTTCACAGACTGTGGAAAAAGTTGGGGCGAGTGGTTTGATTTCCATTACAAACTTTCGATTCCCTGTGCTTTCATTGAAATTAATTTTACGATATCTTAAATATATGGGGTAATGGCTCAGTGGTATCAAGTCGGCCTGTGGATCCTAAGAACCCTGGTTCGATCACCACAGCCAACAAAACATTCTCACCAATTTAAAATTATCCCTGTGGCTCCCCCACCACTAACATCTTTGGGAACCGTGATTTGACGGCTAGTAACCGCATTTCACGCGCATAAATGTATCACTTACCGAGATCTACTTCGGCAGAGTGCCACACCCAGTAATGGGTAAAAAGTGTGGTGATATATTTATTTATTTTTTATATTTTAAATATTTATAAGATTATTTTAGAGAAAAATATTTCTTTGAAGTATTTTTTGCTTTAATAATTTAGAAACCTTTAAGGTTCATTCATAAATCAAAACTAGTGTATATTTTATATTTTTTGTTTGTTTTAATAACCTTGAAGCTATATTTTCTTATGCAGCCATTCACAAATCAGTATTTAGTTTTGATTTTAACACAAAAATTTGCAAACTCCAAACTTATGTATAGTTTTATGTTTAACTTAGAAATCCACCAACAGGAAGAAGCTTAGAATAATATAGCGATATATAGTTGTTCTTGTTTAGATTTATAATTTTTTTTTATTGTTTATACAAAATGTTCCATTTAAGTGTGCCACCAGAGCTACCTCTAAAAATCTGTTGTTTGAATTCACGAACATTCTGTACAACTTAAATTTTGTCTAGTACCCTCAACAGACTTGGTACTGTATAAACCCCGTGAGAGAAATATGTTTTTTCGATTCATCCTTCAATTTTATACCTCGATGCACTTCTTTCCTTTGCTATATAACATATTTTTTACATACATATATTCAAATAAATAAAATTTGTTGTGGATTGCTCTTGAAATAGTAAAGAGCTTATTACTCCGGCGTTAACCAATATAACCACTGCGGCATGTGTCTCTTGGATAATCCAGATCTGTTGTCAAAGCGCATATACTCGTACTCATCGAAATTTAAATGGAAGCCAGCATATTTTCATATATTGAAAGAACTATGCAATTAACGAGTGAAATATTATCTTAGAAAGAAATTCTTCCAAACATATTAAGTTTTATTATGCTGGTTATACAAAGCAGGCGACTTAATAGCAGAGAGCAGTGGCGTACCTAGAACTTTTGCCGCCCACGGCGGTCTTCAATTTGCCGCCCAGAGTGGTCCACAATTTGGGTTTTTTTTTAGATTATTCGATAGAAGAATATTACAAAATAACTGAGCAAAATGCATGTTAAATTTATATGTATTTTATTTATATCTGGCTGAAACAAGAGTGCTTTGCATAAAAAATAATTGAATATATTGTTCTGTATAACATTGTTTCATTGTTTGTTGTTAAATGATATTAATTTTAATATTATTGTTGTTACACCATTGTTTGATTTGTTTATTTTTCAATTATTTTCTATCCAAAGCACTCTTGTTTCAGCCAGATATAAATAAAATACATATAAATTTAACATGCTTTTTTCTCAGTTATTTTGTTATATTAGAATATAATATGTTTATATCGTTGAATACAGAAAAAAATACCATACCTAAAAAAAAACATATGTTCCCCTTTAAAATAATAAAGTTGGGTCCAGTTTTTTGAGAACCACTGGTCAAAAAAGTTCTTTTTACTCATTGCAATAGTCTTGTAAGATGGTGTTTCTTTGCTAATTTAACCAACCTCGTAGCTCTTATAGTTTCCGAGATAGCAACTTAAATAGAACGCCCTGTATAGTTATGAATAATAAGAAATCGTTAACTGCAGTTTTATTAGAAGAAAAAGAAAAATAAAAGATAGTAGTAGTACGTCCAATAAATAAAATACGAGAAGAACAAGGCGACTGGAAAAATTTGCTACAAGAGATGAGATTAAATGATGCAAAGATATTTTTTGAATATACCCGATTGAATATTGAACTATTTGACAATTTACCATCAATGGTTGGACCACCAATAAAAAAAAATGTGATCACGATTTCTGATGGCGTCTTATGACACCAGTCACCAAACATATGCTTCACACATTTGTCATTAGGTGTCACTACTAATTAAAACCACAACTAAAACATGTTTTGTAAATGCTGCTCAAAAATTATATAAAACGTAAAACATAAACTAATATTAATTTTAATTTTTGGATGAACCTTTAGAAGCGAAAAACATACGGTGTCCAAGGTACAAAATAATGTTAAAATACTGCATTTTAATGTTTGTTTTTTACCCTTTTATAACACAGTTAAAATCAATAGTGATAAATATATCAAAAATATAAATATATCATCACGCCTTTTACCCATTACTGGGTGTGGCACTCTGCCAAAGCAGATCTCGGTAAGTGATATATTTATCCGCATGAAGTGCGGTTACCAGGCGTTAAATCACGGCCCCCAAAGATGTTAGTGGTTGGGGAGCAACAGGGGTAATTTTAAATTAGTGAAAATGTTTTATCGGCTGTGGGGATCGAACCAGGGTTCTTTGGATTCACAGGCCGACACGATAACCACTGTGCCATTACCCCATTATTGTGATAAATATGTACATAAAAATATAATTAATGTTTGTTTATTAGTTAAGCAAGTATTTTAATTAGTAATGAAGAGAAAAGGACAGAGGTAAAGAATCGAAGCTGTAATATTTTGTAGTATTTAATTAGAGAGTGGACAGTCGACTAATAAGAACTGATTTATTAAAATTACACGTTTTCTTAAATTGCGTGGATGAATTCCAAAGGAAACAGGGGATTACAATTTCTAAATAAATCACAATGGAAACACGCTTATTCAATTAAGACACGTTTTTGCTCTATAATTATGTCAATTAAAAATGAGAAAATTATTTTCGACACGAAAGTCCTTAATACGTGGTTACTTGAGAGAAATAGACGGATATTTGTTTTTGTATTTCTGTTTGATATTTGTTTGCATTTTGTTTCAAAGATATATATTATAAATTATTGATATTCTACTTTGAATTAATTTCATTATTTCTGAATAAATTACGAGATACAAAGGAAGAGATTAATTGCAGTGAAATATAATTTTTCTTTTTACGTAACCGCAGCTAATAGTCTAATAATTAATGTACTTAACATCATAAATATGAAACAATCTTTTTATATCATTTATATTGCGATTCGCTTGTAATGAACAAGATTTCATTCTTATTACTTACACAGCAGATGGCCGTAAAGACACTTCTGATTATTATACATTTTAAGTCAAGATTATATTTTCTGTTGAAATTTTGTAATTTTATTCTTGGGTTGATACTATATTGGTATTTTATATTCCAGAAACTCTTTCAATTTTGAAAGTAGATGTGTAAGACCAAATCTTTTCTGAGTAGTAGGTCTTATTAACAGTTTACCTAAAATGTGTTGTTTCAAAAATGATATGGACTGACATTAGAAGCACATCAGCTCTTAGTGTCATTCAACTTGCAAATCTATTTTGAATAATTGGACGAAACGCTGTAATAAATATACAACATTTCAAAGAAACTAGAACTAAAACAGAGAATGCCCTAATTATTGCTAAGCAGACGAAATTAAAACTGCTACTCTAAATAGGTAGATCACAAAATAAAATATAAATAATTATTCACATTAAAATTAAATAAAAAAGTAATAATTTGTTGTAGCTCCTTAGTCCAAATGCATTGTCTACAATTTCTTGATGATTTCATATTTACCGGTTTAATCGAAATTATCGTAACATGTACATAGACAAAAAAGACAAATGTCTAAGGCCCATAATTCCGAGGAGCCCGATTCTATCCAGCAAAAACTGAAATTGATTTACAAAATGTTTTTTTCTTATTCGATTGTGTCAAAAAGTGACGTTTTTCGTTTAGAATATTTGTACAAAAAGCGAAGCAGTTGCGTATTTATGGTAGGTGACGCCTTATGCGCAATAACTTTTCGAGTCCCATTTCATTACGTAATATATAAAACTCAGACAAGAAACGCATTATTATTTGCAGCAACATTATACATTTTATACGATAAAACAAAAATATAAATAAATAAATATATCATCACGTCTTCTACCTATTACTGGGTGTGGCACTCTACCGAAGCAGATCTCGGTAAGTGATATATTTTGCGCGTGAAGTGCGGTTACCAATCGTCAAATCACGGCCTCCACAGGGGTAGTTTTTTTTAAATGGTAAAAATTGTTTGTCGTCTGCGGGAATCGAACCAGGGTTCTTAGGATCCACAGGCCGACTTGATACCACTGAGCTAGCTATCCCATACAAAAATAATAAGTATAATTCATCTTTACAAAATAAAAATCTACATTTTTAGACTGTCTGGAGCCCTTTCATCGCTCGGGACCCTGCGCTTGCGCACACTGCGCACACCTATAAAAACTACACCTCTGCAGTGAAGAATGAATGTTTATTATGGTTACTAAGTTGTTTAACCGTACTTAAAATAATTTTCGGCCTAGGACAAATAATAAAATATTATTTGATTTTAAAAATTCTTAAAAACACAAATGCCGTATATCGAATAAAAAATAGTGTATGACATAGTTTCTTTCGTTTTTTTGCTTATTATAAATAATATTGATTATTAAATTCATTAACATGTTTGGGGGCCGTGATTTGACGACTGGTAACCGCACTTCACGCGCAAAATATATCACTTACCGAGATCTGCTTCAGCAGAGTGCCACACCCAGTAATGGGTAGAAGGCGTGATGATATATTTATTTTATTTATTTTTAAATATATTTTTCTTTTACCTCTAAAAATCTGTTGTTTGAATTCACGAACATTCTGTACAACTTAAATTTTGTCAAGTACCCTCAACAGACTTGGTACTGTATAAACCCCGTGAGAGAAATATGTTTTTTCGATTCATCCTTCAATTTTATACCTCGATGCACTTCTTTCCTTTGCTATATAACATATTTTTTACATACATATATTCAAATAAATAAAATTTGTTGTGGATTGCTCTTGAAATAGTAAAGAGCTTATTACTCCGGCGTTAACCAATATAACCATTGCGGCATGCGTCTCTTGGATAATCCAGATCTGTTGTCAAAGCGCATATACTCGTACTCATCGAAATTTAAATGGAAGCCAGCATATTTTCATATATTGAAAGAACTATGCAATTAATGAGTGAAATATTATCTTAGAAAGAAATTCTTCCAAACATATTAAGTTTTATTATGCTGGTTATACAAAGCAGACGACTTAATAGCAGAGAGCAGTGGCGTACCTAGAACTTTTGCCACCCACGGCGGTCTTCAATTTGCCGCCCAGGGTGGTCCCCAATTTGCCGCATTTTCTAAGTCAATCAAATGATGGTTTTTATAAATAAAGAAAATAAATATAAAATAAATATATCATCACGACTTTTACCCATTACTGGGTGTGGTACTCTGCCGAAGCAGATCTCGGTAAGTGTTATGTACGTGAGGTGCGGTTACCAGCCGTAAAATCACGGCCTCCAAAGATGTTAGTGGTGGGGGAGCCACAGGGGTAATTTTAATTTGGTGAAAATTGTCAACTGTGGGAATCGAACCGGGGTCCTTAGGATCCAGAGGTCAACTCGAAACCACTGAACCACTTACCCCATTAAATTAATAAATATAAATAAATAATTATACTTGAGACAAACTATAGGTGGGGAAGTTTTTTACCATTGAATGGCATATTTAAATTAGGCAGTAATAAAGGAATTTTTCGAGATAATATTTTCAACCCTACATTGACTTGACGATGAAGAAAAATATTCGAAATCATATAGTAATTCATAATTCGTAGAAATCAAATAGTAAACTCATGAAGTGAACAAGTTGGTTTTTACAATTAAAACTAAATATAAAAATGTCGCACCCACTGCCCTCCCACTCCTCTTAGGTACGCCGCTGAGAGTGCCACATCCAGTAATGACTAAAAGGCGTGATTTTTAAATTATTTTATAACTACACATTTATTTTATGGGGTAGGTAGCTCAGTGGTATTGAGTCGGCCTGTGGATCCAAAGAACCCTGGTTCCAACAGCTGACAAAATATTTTCACCAATTTAAAATTACCCCTGTGGCTCCCCCACCACTAACATCTTTGGAGGCCGTGATTTGACGACTGGTAACCGCACTTCACGCGCATAAATATATAAATGCCGCTCCAAAATATGTAGCGCCCGGTGCAGAGCGCAACCACCGATCCCCTTTCTCTAGGTACGCCACTGGCAGAGAGCCTATTAATGCGAGATGAGTGCGGGTCTGCAAATATTGTCATTTGTATAATCTACATATTTTCCAAGTCGTTGCTTCTGTCATGATAGCACCAACAACAGCAACAGCCAGTATTTTTTCCATTTTATTAGAACCGGCAGACAATTTAATAGCGCAAAAAATATTAGAGCAATTTAAACCGTTGTTGGCTGGATTCTATAAAATTAGAATTTAGTGCCTGTGAACATGTAACCATGTTTAGCGGCCCGTGCCGTTTAATTAACAAAACAGTTGCGAATCGTATCTACGTTCAGTTCGGCCAAAGCTCACTATCTACTCGGGCGTGAAACGCTTTCCAGCTTTGCTCAGCGCTCACTTCGGGTTTTATTTGTCGGTTTTTGCTCGCGCTAAAACGGGTAAATATACATAAACTCCACTTAATGTGAAACGGTATAGGTTATGTTGCATCGTTGAACGTTTAAACACTTATAAAATTCTTTTTACTGCTGTTGAATATTTTATCTACTACTGTTCACAATGGTTGTAATTTCTAATGTACCATTAAATTGTCTGCATTAATAATAACCTCTACAATTGTAAATATTAGTAGATATTATATTTTACTCTACAGTTCTGTAAAATTACGTCACCAAATATCAGTGGATGCTGGAATTACAGAATAAATTTTTTGTCCACTTGTGTATTGAATCGAACCAGAAATTATAAGATACCTTTTAATTCGTTCATTTACTAAGCAGCAAATCATACTTTGATAGTTAATTCCTGAAAATTTATTATGTTAAATGTTCTTATACTTTCGTTTAAAAAATATTTCCAAATTATTTTTTAAAAAAATGCTTCAAATAAAAGTGGTAAAAAAATGAATTCTCCATATCTCAAATTTGAACTATTTTCTACTAAAATAATTCTTAAAAGTTTGACATTTATATTAAATAGAATATTGCCCCACGACTTTAAACAACCAATAGCGTTTCATTATTTGATCACGTTGTCATGAAAATGAGAGAATTAATAAATATTTTCTGTATCAAAAATTTACAGTTTTAATCCAATTTTTTTTAGTTACCTAGCAACTAGGTTATCTGACATTTTAGCTGTATTCCATTTGCCACATGGTTCACTTAAATCAGTTCAGATAAATTCAACACATGACTAAATGAACTGAATTAAGTAAACTGATGCTCTTATTGGGGTGAATTACTTCAAAGTAAATTAGATTCAATAACTCTAGTACTGGAAATAAAGTCAGCGAAGTAATCCAGCGAAATAAATAAGTGATTTGGTTTAGTAAATGTAAATTAGATCTAATCCAAATGGCAAATGGAATACGCCTAATGATCAAATGAATATAATAAGGTAATGCTGCGTTCCATGGGTACCAACTAATGATACAATAAATTTTAGAAAATCACTATTGATACTGTTGCTATATAAACAATTCTTTAACTAAAGAGCTCTTTATTTTTTTCTTGCAACCCAGCATAAGCATGTCAAATATTAGTTCTGTAAAATTCTTGAATGTTTTCGTGGAGCAATATTCTTATCGAATATAACACTTGCATTAAATATTTTTCTCGCTATTCACTCAGCCTTTTGTTGCTCTAAGCAAATCTTAACTCTTCGTCAACTCGTACATATTTCCATAGTGATAAAAGCACTCGTGAATTTCAAAATATTATAACAAAAGAGTGAGAATAAAATGAAAATAATTTGACAGATCTTTCGAAAACTTGTTGCCAGGCAATAGTCCCGAAAGCCCGTAGAGCTTGAGTGGCCATTGCCAAATGGCAACAAGTTTGAGAAAGATACTGGAGAATTATTTTCTAATTTATCGAACTCTCGAGTTATATTTAATTAGATTATTTTTTGACTTAGCTATTGAGGTCCAACTTAAAAGATTTTGAATTGGGTTCATATCGATTGATTACTTATTAATGTATTCTTGGAAGTTGTTTCCAAAATTTGTTGGTGTATTTCTGTATCTAAAATTCAACTAAATCGATTATTTTCACACATTTTACTTGACGCGTTGACAGTTTTAAATAATTATTTGACAACTACCTAGCATTTGTCACAAACAAAAGCACCTACAGAGATTATTCCCTGGAATAATCACAAGAGCTTTATTCTCAGTATATTAATGACAGGATTGGTTGAAACGCAAACACGTGACATACAATGAAGCATTTCATTGGTTTTGAGAAACGTTAAAAAGTAATCGGTAATATATAATGCACTATTTATATTATAAGTGAATATTTTTTTCCACTACTATTTCACAATGACAGTAACTTATAATTTATCATAAAATTGTCTGCATTATTAATAAGTTAAAACAATGCACCAACGATTAATTTACGTAAATGACATCGAGAATGACTAATTCTTTTTTCCGTTTTCGCTAACACACAAAGAATAATAAATAAATGCAAAAATTGTAATTACGTTTATGTGTACAATGCAATGACTCATACTTCAGTACACTCAATAAAAATAAAATTCCATCGTTCTAAACCTTATTCTGTTCTAACATTCCGACACAACTATTCGACTAGGATTTTTGTGAGCCCTACATAGTTTTGAGCTAGATTGCGAGGTAGAAGTGAGTCACAAAGTGGTTAGTGTGCACTGGAGTGTACACTCAGTGCACAGGTATGCACCAGGAGTAATTAAAGACTTGACTAATAATTAGGATGAAGTTTAAAACCTACAGGGAAATATGAAACTTATTTGTGGTTTGTTATTGGCATATGGTGAACTATTCATTGCTAAGGTATGTGTTATGGGAATTATACATTTTATTTCTTGGTTAATAATTGTTTCTTACCGCAATAATTTGCCGTTGGTATTAATTCTTCGAAGATGAGCAATGTTTTTTGATTTGAATTTATTTTTGCAAAAATATTAATTGGTTTATATTGTTTAAAACTACTTTTCTATGAATTTCTAATGACTTTCTTGTACCTTGAAAATTTTAATTGTGTTATGTTATTAATTAATGGTTTCATGTTTTAAAAATAAGTTTCTATGAATGAAATATATAAGTAGTTATTTTAGAAAAAAATAAAATAAGTAAATATATCAACACGCTATTTTATCCATTTCTGAGTGGCACACATCACTTTAAAAGCAAATATATTTGCGTGTGGACGTCGATTAAGAGTGTTACGCTATTCAAAAGATCCACCATCCGCGGTCTATAAAATTTTCTGCATCGGTAGGTTTGTCCGCATTAATATTAACTAATAAGTTTTAAAAACACATCACAGCAAGAAACAGAATTTATTTATTTATTTAAGCTACTCTGTACAAGAAAAAAAAATCCTAATTACAGTAGACGTTTCGGACTCAGTACAGTGTAATAGTTCATATATTTTTTAGCTAGAGTGGAATTCGAACTCGGGATCTTTCGATTCGAATGCCGTACGCTATCCAGACCATCGTAGTACCGCACTAATTATAAAATTTTAAAATTATTTGTTACATGCTTTCATAATAGACATTATCAATGTATATGTAGGAATTCCCTGTCTATAACAAGATCTATCCTCCCTATTCTGTAACTCGATCATTATCTGTTACTGATCAATAAGTTAACGACAACTCTTATATTTCATGATTACTCTATGGATTACCACCATTTCGACAATGTGCAAATAGAATTATTTATTTTGTTATTTCTATTTTACTTTTATGTATTTTGGTCTAGTACAAAATTGCTAACATAATTTTTTTTATTTTTAACCTCACTTTTTACGGAGCTGTCAGTGAGCTGTAATTATATTTCTTTATTAATTAACAGCTACGTATGTTAGTAAACAAAATTGCATGGATATAATTTAAAAACGCCAGAGGAAATTATTCTGGTCTCAGAATACCGAAATTTGGATAATCAGTAAAATAACCATGAAAAATTAAAATTGTCATTGACTTATCGATCATTAAAAGATAATAATGCAGTTACAGAATATGGGGGTATATTTGTATTCGATCGGACTTTTTCTATTTTATGTTTTCTTTTTTTATAGATTATCTCAATTTCGGTATTTTCGTGATTTATTATTTTCATGCATTTTGCATACTTGTGTAGTAGTTGTTATTATAAAATTGGGTATAATGTAGCATAAAAGTAAAAATGAAATCACAAAATACTTGTAAATGGTTTTATTCACAGAATTACAAAATATTAATGTATCGAATAATCATGAAAAAAAAAAAGAGTTGCAAAAATGATCAAGTTACAGAAAGGAAGAAATTATTTTTGTTTTCCTTAAAATGTTTTATTTGCCAATGATAAGAAAGTAAACCGGAAGAGGCATGTGTACATCTTTTAAATGGAACAGAGTACAAGTAATTCCCCGAATTATTGACAGTCAATAATACGCTGGTAGATATAATTTGTTCACAAGATCCGTAATTTATTTAAAGAATTTTAATACATCATAGGGGTCCAATTTTTTAGTTACCGTATTTTTCGGACTATAAGACGCACCTCAAATCTATAAGATGATTTTTAGAAAAATATACTTTAATGTTACTTTCGGATGATAATTTTTATTTATTGTTAACATAACTCGTACTAGCAATATTCAGTTCATCTTCACTCTCGGTACTATCACTCGTCTCGTTAATGTCACCGTTCGTATTACTTTCGTCTGAACTATTGTTGTCACTCCGTTCAAAAACATGAATTTTTCACCCAGGTACATAGTTCTGAAATTGTTGGTCGTTTCATACGTCCTGTTGCGGTGGCATCATGATTTGGCTTTGCCATCCATTTATTCCACTCTTCTCGCATAATTTTTTTTAATGAATTTAGAGACGATTTATTGAAAACAATATTTTAATGTTACCTTCGGACCATAAGACGCACTCAAAATTTGAGTCCATTTTTCTATGGAAAAAGGTGCGTCTTATAATCCGAAAAAATTCGGTATATGACTTCGCTGAGAGCTGGTGCCATTGTCAAGTTATTATCTAGCATAAAAACAAACTACTCTGTGTTGTTTCTACTTTTGTCAATATAATTTTTAAAATAATTTTGCCTTGCGACGGTGGTGCCATCGGCTGTCGACTGGCGAAACTGACGCTCAAAAAAATATAAAAATTGAATAAAATAAGTGTTTTATACCTATTATGATTTGAATATCATGAATTGTTAACAGGTTGTTGGTCTAGTGAATTTTCAGATACCATACCACCGTGTGGTGTTGCCATTATAAATTGGGATTCTTAATTTTTCGTTAAAAACAAGGCTTTGCATAGCTATATATCCATTGCTAAACGATAACAAACTTTCTCCTTCTGATGCAATATACATGGATAGTTCTAGAACATAATATTAGTTTTTCAAATGAAACTGCAAAATTTTAGAGGTACACAAACCAAATATGTGCGATTCTGAGTGATTATCGCCATAAGCCCCGTGTATAAGAACTCAACTTTACAAGCGAATATATTTGTTCACAGACGATGAATGTGTTTCATATTTTAACAGGATGCGTATGACTATTCAATGTTTACGTGCGCCAAATTTCATTCAGATCTGCAAATTTTTTTTTCACGCTAGTACTACCTTAACAAAACTATGGACAAAAAGGTCATTTTTTTGTATCTATGTAGTTATTTTGTTTTAATTTTAATTTATAGAAATTTATTTTTATTTATTGATATTACTCTACTTGTTGTTTATTTAATTTAGTTTGTTACAAAAAAGTATATAGGTACAAATTATTTTAAGTGTAATATTATTTAATTTTCTTTTGTTTTAATGAAATTTTATCTAATATAGTTCTTTAATATGATTTCACGGGCAGTCAAGCCCTCCAAGTGGATCTCCCCTCGAAATTCTCTCTGAAGAAAAATGTCTGGATTCAACACTGTACCTGGGGGTCTCCCAAATTCAAATTTGCCTAAGGCCCTATGAAGGTAAAACGTGCCACTGAAAAGAACACAAATTCTCATTTTAGGTTTTCATAATAATGAATCAATAATAATTGATTGTCTCGCGGTGAAATTTATTCGCGCACTGAGATAAATATGAAATAGATAGTTGGCGTAGATCAATCAGCACCCTTCTGTTAAATATTCATCAATCATGAAATGATGGGAATTGCCTGAACTTTCGTAGGACAGCATTTTTGCCCGCCGCCCATTACGGCTCGGCTTACGAAATAGTCGAATTAGCATAAGCATAACGTAAGGTAAGGTAATGTTGCTGTTGCCTCGAGTTGCTAATGTGATGCCCGGTTAAACGTCGATTATAATATGAATACCTACGATGAACGAATTCGTTGCGAAACTGGAATATTCTAATGCAACAACACTTTGTTACTGACTTCAAGCGCCATATGTTACTCACATTCTTATGTACCTTTCTTCGGAAAAGAAATTCGAAAAGAGAGCATTCAAGAAGCAGACAACCACTATGAATGCTGCGATAAAGTGACAGAAAACTGGAAGAATTTCATATCAATAAATAACACTTAATATTATTTGTGCAATATATGATTTCAGAGTGATATTTTGTCATTTATCTAATAGATGAATTAGCTGTTATTTCTTCTGGAATTTCAAGCTGATCTTTGAATGCATTAAATAATAAAATAACATTTTTATTCCAGTTTGCTTCAAAACTATAATTAGCTGACCCTAAACAACATTTTGATTATTTACATTTATGAGATAGATACCTCAGTAGAATTGCAACAGGCTGTATATTTGAGATGTCGAGTTCGATTTTCGCAACCGATAAACTTTACTCCATTTTAAAATTATTTTTGTGGAAACATGAAGTATTTCGTGAAAAAAATTAAGATGAAGTGCATAAAGTGTGTACTTTTTCACATTAAATTTATAAAAAATCCAAACAAAAAAATCTTTGAGAACTCATGGTTTAAAATCAATTAAAATAATAAATAATGAACTACAAACGCGTTTCTTTTAAGATGAAAATAATTTTTCACTTTATCTTTGAATATTTTAAATTTATTTTCATAATTTTGCGGCCTCCCGTTATAGATTTACCAGACGTCTCGATTTCTTTAGATTTGTACCTTTTTGTTATCCCGATGTCTCGAATTATTTTTGGGACTATTGTATGTCCTGATTTTCAAATACTCAATATTTTTAGTTATGATATATTGCTGATATATATATATATATATATACATTTTGAAAATGTAGATAAATTGAAAACTCAGTTTCTACATTGCAAGGTATTATTTAAAAAAATCTTTATATTTATGAATATAATCTTCTGGAAATGTTTGATGAAATTTGAAATTGTAACTTTTGAAAGAATTTCAAAAAAAAAGAACTATACAATCAAATCTATTTTTGAGCATATTTTACATAATTTTTCTCAAAAGTGCATGTTCAAATTAAATAAGAATTTACTGTTTTATAAACAAATGACTATATTCGTAATGATATGTTAATATAAAAAAATAAAAATAAATATTTTACAAACAAAATTTAAAAGTTAACAATATTGTATGACAATATTAACATTTTTTTTAATATTACACTTAAAAAATCGCCCTAAAACTGTTGAATAAATCTGTGTCCCACTCCTGTGACGTCAGTTAACATATAGCCATTGAAATGTAAATATTAACAGGATCGCTGACAAAAAAAATCGAGTGCTCAGCATGAAATCTAAGTTAGCAATCGTTGAAAACACACTGTATAATATCAACAACAGTAAACTAATGTTGAATTTGCAAAATAGGTCTAGAAAAATTATAACATCCAAGTTATTAATATAAAACTAACATATAGAATCAGAGAATCTTAGTTTAATAGTAACAATACATCTTCAAGCAGTCATATAGAAAGATATTTCTTCAAAATCATGTATACATAGTACAGATTTTAGTCGGTTGGAGGTGTTGCCATTGTGTGAAATGTAATGTCAAACTACATTTTAAATGTAGGTATGTAGTTTTCTTTTATCAATTAATAATTCCTGAAAACACCGACCCTATATAAACATGGGCAAAAGATGATGAAGAAGAAGACATTTTTTTAAAATAAATAATATTTATGTAACAAAAATTTCTGATTTATAGTATTGTTTTATAATTACAAAAATCTAACAACTATCTTGTAATATTTGTATTGTTTTTGTGATTGGATCTTTTCCATTAAGTTATGAAACCGTCATTGATGGTTGGCAACTGTACCTCAGAGTTGAAAAATGCCATCAATTGTAATTGAAAGGGAGCTGTAATGATTTAATTTGCCAGGAGTAGTTTGAGTACTGCTGTGTAGCGAGTAGTGTATTCACCTAGTTATTACGACTCATGTCATTTTAATAAATCTTCCTACAATAAATGAAGAGCAGCCTACAACGACACATGATATTATTATTAAGATTTCAACTGTAGTTCGAGTGCAGCTTCCTTGGAAACAAATTAGAGTTAATAATCAGTTGTAGCTCGGGATTACATCAGGATCGGGGGCTCGGCAAATCCTACGCACTCTGTACAACACAGCCAAGAACAATCTTAGCTCTTGCGCAACGAGTCGACAGCGACCTCGCGGAATAACTAACGCTAACACTAAGCTATGCCCAACAACGAAACTTGTCATTAACAATTTGTCAAAATCCGACCTGAATTACTGAATGGTGCCCACGTAGAGCCGAGCCGAGCGAGCACATGGTCGGATATGTTATGTTGGTACACCTGGCCAAGACAATGAGGAATTGGTTCATGATTTAGTTGCTGCTAATGAATGCGTAGGGACGCAAATTGCTGATAAAGAGTTATGACGTAAAGTAGCCAGCGATTTGAATGGTGAGGCTGTTATTCATGTTGACTTAGATAAGCATATCTTTGTAGTTTCTTTTTATTTCCTTCCGCTCATTGAATTCGTACACTGTTTTCTTTCTCGAACTTCTTAGAAATTCAAGTTTTACTTATTAGATAATTTGACAGATAAAAAAGTACCTTTGTGACTTTTAATGTATTTTATTAGTATTAATTATTATTTATGGGGTAGCTAGCTCAGTGGTATCAAGTCGGCCTGTGGATCCTGAGAACCCTGGTTCGATTCCCACAGACGACAAAAAATTTTCACCATTTCAAAAACTACCCTTGTGCTCCCCCACCACTAACGTCGTTGGAGGCCGTGATTTGATGGCTGGTAACCACACTTCACGCGCATAAATATGTCACTTACTGAGATCTGCTGCGGCAGAGTGCCACACCCAGTAATGGGTGGAAGGCGTGATGATATATTTTATTTTAATTATTATTTATATATTCAGAACTGCAATATTAATTATATTTTATGCAACATTTTTTAAGGTGATAGTTCGCTGTCTTAGACATCACGAGTTCGATCTAAATAATAATAATGCTGTTACTCATCGTTTACTAACATCTGTTAGTGTGTCATATATACGATTGGTAACCGTAATCGAGGTAAATATTTTCTATGAAAACTACAATCAATCAGAGATTTATTTAAGGTGGGTTGAATATTCAAATTTCCATCCCATCCTGAAAAAAAATTATATGTATTATAATTGAAGACTTGACAATCAAAAAGGTCTAACTGCTAAAATTAAATTTCAGAGGAAATCAAGTTTTTTTTATGTTAAACGATAAAACAATAAATTAAATTTGTAAAGTTTGTGTATACATAATAAGCAACACATAACCATCAGATACATAGAACCTATTTTACGGTATTATACAAGGCACTTAGAACCTGTTAAGCGAACAAAATTAATTTTGGCAGTTAGACCCAGTTGATTTTCTAGTATCAGACAACATAAATTTGTATAAATTTTGTAATTATAAAAAATACTTACGTGAAAAATCATTTAGTAGAGTGTTTTAATAAGCCAAATGTAATATGATAAGGTAATAATGAACATAGGCTTAAAGTTGTAGTTTATTTATTAAAGATTCAATAACGTTTCACCCAAGGTTATGGTCATCTTCAGGTCTATATAATAAAATAACAAATATTTTAACAATCAAGAAATTGTTAGTCAAAATAAAGAATTAACTAACAAACGTAAATTTTAAACGAATAACAACATACAGAATAAGTTACGAATTGAATTTGTAGGGCCAAACATATATCAAAAAGAAAAAAGTAATTATGAATCAAAACGTTGCAAAAAGGAAAGAATCTAAATTTATATGTTTATATTTAGGGCATACATATAAAGTGTTCATTGCTATGAAATTATTATTGTACTTTGAGTTAACTGAATCTCACTTACGAAATGTTTGCAAATCCTTTAGTTCTTATATTGCTCGAATTTCCAATTTTGACTCTCTTGCAGGAGAACGTTTTATAAAGAATATTTTGATTCTAAATGTTTTCAAATTTAGCCCCAACTTCTCTCCATTATACAATGCTAGATATGCAATTGCATCCAAAATTGGTTAATTTTCTGTAATAGTAAAATAGTTCTTCTTTTAAATTTATATTTTTCCTTATAAGATGAACAATAATATTTACCCCTATTTCGTTAAACTAAAAGTAAAAAATAATCTGATCAAAGTAGGGAATGTAAAGTCCTTTCAAAGATAAATTATCCTAACAACCATCAATTGTGTCTGGGACATACCGGTCGTTCGAACAGTTACGGATGATCCTGTATCCGCCCCGATTCAACTCCCGGTATCCAAGGGTTAACTCCGTGATTAATATGCATCACACCCCTGCGTCCCCGTTCCTGACCCTTCGACAACCCGTAGCTACGGAACATCCCGTATGCAAAAAAGGTGGGACGGCCGGCCTGATTTAATACCGCTGAGAAAAAAAATCATTTGCGTAACCAGGTGAGATGCTAGGAGGCTGCCCTTTGAATGTTGCATGCAAATGCGGGATTTGAACCTGGAACTAGAGAGACTAGGTTTGTTAAGACCTTGAAGGGTTGATTTTTGGGGTTGTGGACCAATTTTTAGGTTTCGTGTGAAAAAACGTTGTACAGATTCACATTTGTAAAAGAATTACGTATCTTCCTAAAAATTTCAGTTGGATTTAAATAATAATGGACTGCCGTAGCCCCGTGAATACATTCTAGCTTCACAAACAAGAGTTCGCGGGTTCAAACAACGCTGACTAAAAGTATTATTATTGGAATTAAGTTTTTTGTTGTATATTTGTAAATAAATAAATAATATGTGTACAAAAATGTTGATACATGAATTAATGACTTAAGCGATATTTATTTTTGTATCTTGTTTCATGTAATGATTATTTAACATGATGCATTTTTATCTTCAAAGTAGTGTACATAATTTTGTATTAAATTTTATTCATAAAAATTGTACATGTTTTTTTATCGTTTTATTAAGTTTTTTTCATGAACGATGGTCTTAAGACATTTCTACTGCAAACGTTAAACACCTTTATAACGTCGAGATACAAGTTGATTTTATTTTTATATTACATATCTTGAACATAGTCAAACGGCCTTAAGAATTTAATAATAAACATCTCAGTTCTCAGTGTGTACAGTCGTTGTTTATCTATCCATGTTTTTTTTTAATTTTCTACCAGAAATACGTAGTTCTATGTTACATAGTTAGTGCCAAGTTGTACCTGTCCTGTAATTGGATTTTTTTCTGTTGGGCAGTTAATTAAATAAATAAATAAATACAGATCTCTTCACTCTGTAAATTTGTAAAATAGTTTTAGCTGCATTCTATTTTTTATAACTAATTAAAATTGATGACAGACTATAATCTATACAGGCAATCATAGCCCAGTGGACAATAGCGAGGTAAAACTTGCGTTTCTTAATTAGCAAGCAAGAGGTCGTCCGTTCAAATCTCACTGACTTCTACTTATATCCAAAAAATACGATTGTGTCTGAGTGGTTCGGATTCCACTATAAGCTGTAGGCCCCCTGTACTGTAATTGGGATTTACTTCCTGTTGTGCAGAGTAACAAAATAAATTAAAAAAATAAATAAATAAATATATCATCACACCTTCTACCCATTACTGGGTGTGGCACTCTGCCGAAGCAGATCTCGGTAAGTGATATATTTTGCGCGTGAAGTGCGGTTACCAGTCGTCAAATCACGGCCTCCAAAGATGTTAGTGGTGGTGGAGCCTCAGGGATAGCTTTTTCAAATTATGAAAATTTGTCGCCTGTGGGAATCGAACCAGGGACCTCAGGATCCACAGGCCGACTTCATACCACTGAGCTAGCCATCCCATAAAAAAAAAATATATCATCACGCCTTCTACCCATTACTGGATGTGGCACTCTGCCGAAGCAGATCTCGGTAAGTGATATATTTTGCGCGTGAAGTGCGGTTACCAGTCGTCAAATCACGGCTTCCAAAGATGTTAGTGGTGGAGGAGCCAAAGGGGTAGCTTTTGAAATTATGAAAATTGTTTGTCGCCTGTGGGAATCGATCAGGATCCACAAGCCGACTTCATACCACTGAGCTAGCCACCAAATAAATAAATAATCCATTTCAAATTACTCCATTCTTATATGAAATGAAGTATATTTTATACCGGGAAAAATTTGTGTCACGGAAGAAAATTACAACATTTTAAAGAAATATAGTATACGACGTATACATATTTACATATTCAAATCTTCTGAGAAACGTCTGTACGTGAGTATGTAAATATTTCCGTTGTATGCACCACACCTAGCCATAGTTTTAATTTTTTAGTTTAACGATACTTTGTTAGAATCCACACCAAAGACAACTAAAACGTTTGCATTCATCTCACAAATGTAAGAACATAATTATTAACAAGAACATTTCAAAACACAACATTGTATTTGTCAGAAAGTTTGATTTAAAAGTTACAGCTTTTCAAAACAACCAATGTTTTTTGTTCTTCACTCATTCTCCTATTAAGAAATAGGTCAACGGTTAGACGTGTAATTTTGACGCTTCTGCATGAGTATTAGTTAGGGAAAGTTGGAACAACCCGACAAGAAACATATTTTTTCGAAGTGAAATCGTTCGTGTATGTTTTCACATACCGCTGTGGAATTTACATTTTTCTCCTGGTAGCAACGCCTTTTGTGTCTAGTGGTTGTGGAGTTTTTTAGGGCAAAACTCGACTTCTAACATCTGGGACTATAATTATATTTAGAATAAATATGTAGAGTTTTTTACTAGGTAGAAAGTTTAATTTTACTGTTAGGGAAAAAGGTTTTTTCTACAACCTCAATAACATATTTTCAGGAGATAATCAGCACCTGGAATTTTAAGTTCATACTAAAATGGAGAATATTTTTCAAGGAAAATAATAATATACTTATAGCTTCTAAGGAAGTTTATAATTTAATGAAATAGTATAAAGAGAAAATGTTGGATTTATGATTAGATTTACTGTATCTCCTTATTTAGTTATTTGCAATTTCCATGGGTTGCGTAAATAGTAGTAGAAAATAGTTATTTTTATAACAAGTGCCGTAAAAGGCTTGTTACGTGCAAGCGCAGAATTTAACGCACGAGGCTTGTCGAGTGCGGAAATCTGCACGAGCATGTAACCTTTTTCGGCACGTGTTATAAACAACATTTTTCCTACAACTGTGCGATTTAGTAAATCACTAAAATATTATTAAAATTTATAAAATTTTAATGATATTACATGAGAACGATGTTTTACGGCGTTGCTATGGTTTGTTTGTTGATTGCTTGCACATTGTTCTACGTTATTTAAAAATATTTCACTAACGTCAAGATAATTTCTTCAAAATCATCTTGATTGGAATCGTACAGTGAGTGATTCTTCTTTATCATTAACACCTCCAAAGATAATTGAAGCTCCGGATCATACTATGTTGGATCTATTTTCGACAATTACAATCAACCTGCTGCTGGTACTTCTATAGCCTCCGAAATTGTTGTCAATAATATTACTGTTAATAATATGAACAGGTACGGAAGAAATCAATGTTTCTTTAGACACTAAAGTTTCCATTTTACATTATGTCAATATAAGCAACTGTAACAACTGTGTTAATAATATACACAAACAATCACTTACTCTTTAAATAAAACCATTTATCGATATATTTTACTTTGTTCGGTTCTTTTTATTAGTTGTCTACAGATTAGATATACTGCAAATTAAGGTTACGTTTATAAACGTCAAAATATACTACTACATATTTACTAGCGCTGGTTCACCGTATGTTCTACTTCCATAAGCGTCTGTGGCCAAAATATGAACTCCGCGCTCGGCGCGAAATTTAAATCGCTGTCAAAACAATTTTCTTTTGACAGTTACGTAATGAAGCACTTTCCGCACTTAGTGTTTCTTTGCTTTCGGAAACGCACTTGGTCAGCATTCATCTACTTTCCATACGTAACCAAGGCAATAGTAGTTATGTAATCGCACAGTTGTAGGAAAAAAGGTTTTTTGTACAACCTCAATAACATATTTTCAGGAGATAATCAGCACCTGGAATTTTAAGTTCATACTAAAATGGAGAATATTTTTCAAGAAAAATAATAATATACTTATAGCTTCTAAGGAAGTTTATAATTTAATGAAATAGTATAAAGAGAAAATGTTGCATTTATGATTAGATTGACTATATCTCCTTATTTAGTTATTTGCAATTTCCATGGGTTGCGTAAATAGTAGAAAAAATAATTTAATAAGGTAGCATTCTCAATGTAGGTATATTAATATTGATTAAATGAACGCAGCTAGTCGTAAAACAAAGTAGGAAGCATCGGATATTCAATTAAGGATTCAACTAACGTTAGCTTGCATGCGCCAACAACGTTACGGAAACTTAAACAATCCCGTTTTTAAATACCCTTATTAATCTAATCATCTCACTAATTAAAAACGTAACAATAAATTGCAAGTTGTAAATCAGTGTGTGCTCAACGAATGTGCAACTGAAATCGTTGCGTGATCAACAAAAATTAAATTAGTGCCTGGAATTTTAGATGCGTTTTTTACGATTGAAGACGTCTGATTCGTAGCTGGCTTTGATTCGAGGCATGGCCTACTAGAAAGACACCGTGACTAATACATTCTGAATTTCTAGCAATACAGACATATTTAAGTGTTTTGTTACTTTCAAAATGGAGAGAAGGAAGCGAAGATATAATCACAACTTTTACCCAATTTTAAGGCTTCTAAGGTAAGTTATCGCCCGTCAAATTACGACACCTTTGGTTGATAGTTATTGAAAGGCAAAATAGACTGATATATAACAGTAGTATAATAAATTTTAAATTTTGATACAATAGCAGACTGTGATTAAACCCAAGGGCATAGAGAATACAGCAAGCAAAAATATTGGTGCATCGGAATTGCAACAAATTTTAACATTTTAAATAATTTATTTAAAAAAAAATAATGTTTTAACCTTTTAACTACCAAATAAATGTTTGTTATTAAAATAATAAAATTAATATATCATCACGCCTTCTTCATAATTTCAAAAACTACCCCTGTGGCTCCTCCGCCACTAACATCTTTCGTGGCCGTGATTTGACGGCTGGTAACCGCACTTCACGCGCAAAATATATCACTTTCCGAGATCTGCTTCGGCAGAGTGCCACACCTAGTAATGGGTAGAAGGTGTGATGATATATTTATATTTATTTATTATTTTAATAATACTTTTTTTAATAAATTTCCTGTGTTGACACATTAAGGCAGTCCGGCACTTGTTAGTAATAATAACTTTTCTTTTTAGCTTCAATATAGTTTCTTTCAATAAAACATTTCATTTAAAAAAATATATTTTTGTTTACAACTCACAAATTCGCTTTGGTCAAAATGTAATGATCATATTGTTGGTAATTTAGATATTTAATTCTTTCCCATTTTATTTTCTTTCTGTTTTTTCTAATTAAATACAATACAAAGTATTTCACATTGGCACTTATAAAATTTGGGCGCCGTCAAAGCCAAATTGAAAATTCTACGTCTTTGTTTCTGTGCGGCGTCAGTCCATAGTGCGTTCCAGTATTGTAATATTTGCTGCCACGCTGCCTAGTACTAAAAGAATGAAATCAAATTTTAAAACAGTACCAATGGTATAATTTTTGGTATAAAAATTATTATTGTTTGTGAAATATTTGAAATATGAGTCACAATATAAAGTTGCATGCAAATTTATTGTTTAAAATGCAAAATTATGAAAGACGTATAAACGAATGAAATAAAACGGTAGTCAACATAATTCATGTCAGACTATCGTACTTATTCTATTAACAGTGCATTTTGCTTCATAATGATTTAATTATAATATATAAAATTTAACGATTATTACCAATAATGAAGATTGATAATAAAATTATGAATATTATGTTGCGAATTTAATGACATCAATCATCACCAATTACTTTAGAGATTGCTAACTACACTGAGACAATAATTTGTAACGTACAAAATATAAACGGTAATTACTGAAGTCATTTTAAACCGGTAAAATTGTTTGGAACAATTCTCGGCTATGTTTATGTTTGTTTTATTAATTCGCGTTCATCGTAGTTCGTGGCGTCGCCGTGAGAGGGTAGCAGTGCTCAGGGCGTCACCACGTGTAGTTCAGGCGTCGTTTACTAGCGCCATGATGGCGTCTATCCCCACCACGCATGCGTCTCTCACAACTATACTCTCAATTGCTCACACCAATATACTCACACATTTACAGAGTTCGCTACTCGTTGTGCGCACCCCTACGTGTTTAGTGGAGGGGATAGGGTAGATAAACTCCAAAGGGTAAGGGGATGAACTATGGAAACTGTACGTGAACTTTTAAAAGGGTTGTCAAATGTGACAAGCGAGGAATAATGCGAAGTTTTGACGTTGCATATTATTTTGTTGCTGTCGTGTTTATTCTTTAAATAGTTTAATTTTAATCTGCTAAGTTGTATTCGTATGGAAATGTACGCGGTTTTACGCTGATTCACAATTTTAACAAGATGGAATTTATTTATTTATTTCATATCCAATAGGCTAACAGGGAAACAACAATAATTAGATACAAAAATAATTAAATTGTAAAGTTAAAGAATAGCAAGTTAGTAAAGGAACTAAAATAGACTAGAAGAAATTAACTTGAAGTTTTTAAATTTTCCTAGAGAATCACTAAACATGTCAACAAAATTTTGCAATTATAAAGGGAATATATATTGTACAAGGGCGATGAAGTAAGCTTATCGGAACGGGGCGTAGATACTAGGATTACATATTGCTAAATGAAAACATGCTAAGGAAATATCGATAAAATGGTTAATTAATTCATATAAATATAGACTAAAACAAACGTGTTTCTTCGGTTTGCTAAATTGTTCAAATTAAAAGTAGAAAAAATTCAATGTATGTATGTGTCTTAGATGGAATTGTTCAAATAATGGTTAATCTCTACAAACATAAAAATTGTAAATTAATACACATAATAATTTTATCTAAATATAATTATGAAATTAAACAAAATATGGGGTGGCTAGCTCAGTGGTATGAAATCGGCCTGTGGATCCTGAGAACCCTTGTTCGATTCCCACAGGCGACAAACAATTTTCATAATTTCAAAAGCTATCCCTGTGGCTCCTCCACCACTAACAGCTTTGGGGGCCGTGATTTCACGACTGGTAACCGCACTTCACGCTCAAAATATATCACTTACCGAGATCTGCTTCGGCAGAGTGCCACACCCAGTATTGGGTAGAAGGCGTGATGATATATTTATTTATTTATTTATTTTAAACAAAATAATATATTGAGCACATGATAAATTTAGGGCCAGTTTTTCAATCACCGATTTACTCTCGATTAACGTTAATCATGATTAAATATAAATGGTAACCATAGTTTCTATTATTATTTAATCATGATTAACATTAATCGGTGATTGAAAAACTGGCCCTTAGTCATTTAATTTCGCCTGACAATCGATGCTAATTATTTTAGAGTAAAATATTTTTATATGCCATGTCAAATTCAAAAATAGAGTCGATCTGTGGATATTGAGAACCTCGGTTCGATTCCCACAGCCAACAAACATTTTCACCACATTGTAACTATCCTTATGGCTTCTCCTTCACTAACAAGTTTGGGGGCCGTGTTTTGACGGTTGGAAACCGCACTTTACGCGCAAACTATATCACTTACCGAGATCTACTACAGCAGAGTGCCACGCCCAATAATGGATAGAAGGCGTGATGATATATTAATTTATATTTATTTTTTAAATTCTTAGCACACATACATACATATCATCACGCTATATCCCATCAAATGGGGTAGCACGAACCTGAAAATCATCCATAAAATATTCACTCATTAAATTCATCAAATAATCAGTCCTCGTCAAACATTCTCATCCAAACACACCACACTCACTTTAACCACATTCATAGATCACTCCACATAAACTCATTTATTTATTACACTCGAAATCATTTATCACACAACAAACCTTCAATCACATCTATCCAATCACTCCTATCTACTTATCATGTTGAGCTGAAAAATCAAATTAATTAATTTATAAATAAAAGTTACCGGTGTTGTTGTTTAAGTGATTCGCAAGTGAATATTAATTTGAAATTATAGCAAAACAGCGTGTATGAGACTATCAGATAAATATGTTTACTGTTTATTAAAGCTAGCAATAATTGCTTTAAAACGCATAAATAATAAAGTACCATATTTATCATAATACGTAAAATCCAGTAAAATATAAGAAAACAAGGTATTTAAAAAAAATAGTATCGTTATCAAACATTTCTAAACGCTTCAAATAAAAAATACTAAGAACAAAATTTTCTACCATTAAATTTGAAACATTTTCATATAAAATAATTTTAAAAAGTTTGACAGTGAAAAATACGATGCCAAATATTTCAAAATAACAATCACAAACTCTCCTTATTAATGATGAAAGTGTCGATAACTCCAGCGGTCCACTGTATTCAAAACGTGCAAGGCGATTAAAAAGTGAATATGCAGAGTCATCACTGACACTAGTGGCACCGGAAGCAACATGGCGTGTCATACGCAATACGCAACGACGGAGCGTCCGCACGTAAACGCAACGTACATGTAAGCCCAGCTAGTCTATGATACCAGCGAATTTGCATATGGATAGAGAAATTGCTGGCGTGTGACGTCAGCATTGTGTATTGGCTCGGCACGAGAGGTGCTCGGTACTTGGTGCCCGCAGAGAGGACAGTCACGTACGCCAATGCACACGCGAATTTCAACCCTTTTTACAGCACACATACGGACGAAATTTATTTATGAGAAGTATGTTTTTATGGGGTAGGTGGCTCAGTGGTATCGAGTCGACCTGTGAATTTGAGAACCCGAATTCGATTACCGCAGCTGAGAAACAATTTGCACCACATTAAAACTATCCCCGTGGTTCCCTCTCCACTAACATCTTTGGGAGCCGTTATTTGACGGCTGGTAACCGCACATCAGGCGCAAAATATTTCACTTTTCAAGATCTGCTCCTGCAGAGTGCCACAATCAGTTATGGGAAGAAGACGTGATGATATATTTTTTAAACATTTTTTTCGTGTTAAAATAAAACAAAATTTTATTTAAAAGTAACATATATTTGCAATACAATTTACTAAGTGGTATTAACTTATGATTGCAAATCATGGGTTATATATAAAAAAATCTGATGTGGTCACCACACGACCTTCTTGTACATAGCATATTTAATATCAAAAACGCTGAATTGAATACTTATGACTTGCTCCTTGCGTTTGACAATTATTATTTGACATATAAATGTTAAACATGTTTATGTTTTTTGTTTCTATTGCTACTGTGATTATTGGAATATATTATTAAATATATAAATTAGTTTTTCTCAAAATTAGACGCATATACAGGAAAATTGAAAATAATATTTTATGTCCCAAATATTTTTGCTAACATCTTTTATTTAAAACTTTTTTTCGTAACTGATTCCATTTTTGAAATAAATGGAATTTATTGTTTTGTGTGTCCAGTAAACTTCCTCTTCCGGTTTTTCAATTTCATTCAAAACACACACACACACACACACACACATACGTCATTGAGAAAATGATCAAAGATTCAGTGGACATCAAAACACGTATTTCCGCGAAAATCTCGTCAACGATTTTTTCACAATTCCAATACTTCCTTATAAGAAAGTAAAAATCGGAAGTAAAATACAAGTATTAGAAATGAAATGTAGTAATGCTACTAGAACCCTTGACCTAGCGGTAAAAGGGTACTGACTATACATGTTTTACCCGTAAAATACGGTAACGAGCAAATCATAGCTTCCTAAGATTTTAATGGAAGGAGATCCACAGAGGTAAATTTAATGTGGTGAAAATCGATTGTCGTTGGTTGGAATCGAATTAGGACTCTCATTTTCACAGTCCGTAGCGTTGTCTTTGGAAATGTAAGTAACGGAAAGAAAATGAGTTAACTACGTATATATTTACGGATGAGTGTAAATGCAAATTTTACCTACCTATTGTTAAAATATAAATCGCTAGAATTGAAAAATGATTGAGAGCATAAAATATCTACCTTACGGTAATTTATAATGAGAGGAATAAGTGAAATCAATGACATGTGTGTTAATTAATAATATTAAATTAAAAAAAATAAAAATGCAAACAGTTGCAGTATGTCAGCCATCAGCTTTAACAAAGAGTAATTTCTGCAAGTAAAATAATTGCCTGCTGTTACGAATTGCAAGTAAATTACTAATTACGCATATCTAAAATCGTATAGATCATTCGACTGTCACCAAGAAACAAAGCCAACTTAAAAAACCGTTCGAGCATTTAAATCAACAGGTTCATAAAAAAAGATACTGTGTTAAAAAGTCATTACAAAGAAACTTTAATTATACGGCGTAAATACAGTCATGTGTTTTACTCGCATCGTTACTGCTGCTGCTTTAAATTTTTATGAGTGCATTTTTACCTACATATACTTCACTGAAATGCTAATAACTTTAAATTTAAACCTAGTTTTAATTATAAGAAACTCTACTAGCTAATTTTTATTTCTTGAAAAATTAAATTTATGTTTATAATTTATTCTTTCATAAATAGAAATACAGTGAAACTTTCCTAACTCGAATCTCAAGGAACAAAAAAAAAATCGAGTTACGGAAAATTCGAGTTATAGATAATACACAAAAATTTCACGACAAAATAATGTCATGACTAGTATATGGTCCAATATGGATAAAACATTTTCAAGCCAATGGTCACGAGTTTGCAAATCCGCTGCAGCACTTTCACCACAAATCACCTTTTGGACAATATTATGCCTTTTTCTAAACTTATCTAACCATCCTACACTAGATAAAAAAATCTACCTGCCCCAAAGCCTCTGCAAATTCTTGAGCTTTTTCTCTAATTACGGTTCCCGAAAGAGGTAAATTTTTATTTCGTGTAGTGGTTACCCACTTGATCATAGCTTCGTCAATATCATCATATACACAGGTTGTAAGCCTTTTGTGTTTACTGCTAACACCATAGTCTTTGATATTTTCTAAAAGTGTATCCTTGTTTTTCAAAATGGTGGACAAGGTGCTGGGAGGAATACCAAATTGTGCAGCAATATCCTTTTTTTCTTTACGTCTTTTTCTACTTCGGTAATTAATAAACATTTTTCTTCAACTTTAAATTTCACTTCGCCATTTTAGAGGTGCACTTCCACAATAGTACTAGACGGAAGAAAGCTCTAATTGCCACTGAACTTGTCGTCAACTCGAACTCGTCCACGACTTAAGGGGAAATCCCTAGTTACGGACAGTGAAAACACTGTTCGTAACTAGGAATTGCCCCGAAAAATTCGACTTACTAGTGAAATATCAGTTCGAGTTATAGAAATATTCGAATTATAGAAATTCAACTTAGGGAGATCAAAATACATTAAAAATAAAGGGAAACGGAAATATTTGTGATAAAAATTCGAAATAATTCGAGTTCTAGAAGTTCGAGTTAGAGAAGTTCCACTGTACTAGGATAATATGGTATATATATAAAACTACTTCCTTGAAGGATAGTCGAATCAATTTAGATGTTGGATTGTAGCTTAGAAATTCCAGGGTCGATGGAGCAAAACTTTTCTTCAGTTCTATAAATATAAATGTAAAAAAGTCATCTATTTGATTCATGTTCCACCATCAACTGTGGATGCCATGATTTAACGACTGCTAATCATTTATTTATTTGCTGCTCAGTACAACAGAAACTTAACCTTAATTTAGAAACAATAAAGCAGGCCTAGAGCTTATAGCAGAATCTGATTTATTCAGGTACCGTCATATTTATGGATTACAGTCAGCGAAGTTTGAACTAGTTTGATAGATGAAAATTGTATCTACTGAACAACGAATGCCTATTATTTCTATCAAAATCTATAAAACTGGGCAGAGAAATTAGTTTTCAAAACTGAAAGGTGTCTATGTTTATGAGTGCTAATTGAACACAAGATTCCTTTTTTGAAAGATTAAAATAGTGGAAATTAAATTAATTAATTAAACAATCAACCGAACTGACTAACAAATGTTATTTTTTTAAATGAAATATGTCTAACAGGATCATGTAGATTGTGGTATCCGTTTAAGTATTTTCATATTCGGCCTAAGGAAATAAATTAGTCGAAAGGTAAAATATAAATATATCATCACACCTTTTAACCATTGGGTGTGGCATTCGTCCGTAGCAGATAACTAATATATTTTGTGGTTAACATGTCTACTATTTATACATACCCTCAATTATTGAATAAAAAATTATGTGACATCTTTCTACAAAGTCTAGATCTTCCTATTCTTTTTACGTCACTTATAGTAAATGGCCTGTGGATCCAAAGAACCCTGGTTCGATTAACACAGCAGACAAACATTTTCACCAATTTAAAATTAGCCCTGTGGCTCCCCCACAACTAACATCTTTAGGGACCGTGTTTTGACGGCTGGTAACCGCACTTCACGCGCATAAATATATCACTTACCGAGATCTGCTTCGGCAGAGTGCCACACCCAGTAATAGGTAAAAGGGCATGATGATATATTTATTTATTTATTTTTATAGTAAATGACGTTAATATAACATGTAGAAAATTGAAATAAAAGTGGTAAAAAGATGTTTTTCTACGGTAGTGTTGAAAAGTCAACATATAAGCATTCAAAATAAGTGTGGAAAGTATTGTTTAGCAACACTCTGCGGCATGTTTCCAAGACAACCATTATTGAATAATTACTTGTGAAAATGACATTTCCCTCACTTAATTTAATTGTTATAGTAACCATTTCTCCCACTAGTGATGAAAGTATATTACTTTCATCACAGGTAATAAAAATGGTTATTATCACAATTAAATTGAGTGAAGGAAACGACATTTGAAAAAATTTGACACATATCTATTATTTTTGTTTGTGGTGACCAAGAAAACGTGATGTGCATTTACAAATACAACTCCTTTGATTTATATAAAATAATTATTAAATTTCTTGTAAATATATTACTTTCACATTTAATGTTGAAAAAGAAATAGTACGAGTATATAAAACATTTAGGAAAAAGACATTGCAAAACTCGTGTTGCTCGTGCACCAACTTTGGTACTTGTTTTGCATTGAACCCTTTCCCTATCTAGTATTAGAATATACTATTTTCTTTAATTGATATGAATTTTTTTCTTTAATTAATATGAAATATATCAATAAACATGGCAAATAACGATTCAAATATCGATTTTAAGAAATAAAAGTTCACTACAATAGGACAAATTGTATGTAACATACATGTGGCAATTTAATGTGAAAATTTATTATTGTTTATTAATATTATTCTTTCTTCTGATAAAATGTGAACTATGTCTTTTATGGTGACACTAAAATCAGACACAAGTAACTAAATGCCTAAAAGAGATCTTGGGCTGAATCAGCACTTATGTGCAGATAGCTGAACCATGGATACACAATTTGAATCTTGGGCCGTAGATACTCAGGACGAATGTTTAAGATAAAGATACCGAAATGAAAATCATTCTAATAAAACATTTTAGCAAATATCGATTGCAACAAAGTAAACGTACTAATTCTGTTGCTTGTAAAAAGATATTGAAAATTAGCTAGTAGTGTTAATACCTCCTGGGAGGAAGTGGAAGATGCATTATTTACGGAATATTATGACATCGTAAATATGCGAAATGTCTCATCTAGATTGCGCAATTACTGGATCCGTTGGCGGCAAATGCCCGCACTGGGAGCTGCTGAGCTGCTGAGTTGCCCGCTGCAGTCCTGTCTCCTGTCCTCAGTGCTCAGCAGCAACAGCAGCCAGATGCAATTATTTATAATGACAATATTTAAATGAATCGCGGAGTAATGACGGAGTTGCCATGGGAACAGCTCATTTTATCGAAATGTATTACGAGATAATTTTCTACAGATTATTTATTCTCAATAAGTGGTACATGGTTTAAATTAAATTGTTTGCTATTGTTGATAAGTTTATTATTACCATAACTGTTTTATGGTAGTCTTAAATTAGATTATAATAAACTATTGTGTAGTTAGTGTGACATATATTTAAAAACACTTTTGATTAAACTCTGGGCGTGGTAGCATTACAATCTCACATCTCTATAGATTTAGATAACTCTATTTTTACCAGGATTACGAATTTATAATATTCATATACAGTTTCTCATCTCACTGTTATGCTATTAGTATAATTATACTCTTGTTAAATAGATATTATATTCAAATGATCTTGAACAGTGGGATTTTTAAATAATACTGCGCCCATAGTAGCGAAAATTGGTACTACGAAAAAAAGTACAGTTTGCTAATAACCTAATAACAACGTACTTCAAATAGTATATTAAAGAACTAGTTTCATAAGACAATCGTTCTTTGTAAAACTCGCCGCAGGGCGGAGCCGTTTTCCAAATTTGGACTCGTGCGTTAACAGGTCGAATGAAACGTGTTCATTATACTATTATTTCTATTGAGGTAATTTTATAATTCTGTTAGATTTTTAAAAACTGCGACTTGTCAAAACATAAGTTGGTGTTTTTTATCATCCGTGTTGGAAGCGCTTCTCATAACACAGACAATTGAAATATCGTATTTTTTTACAATTAATCAATATATTTTTCTGTATTGTGAATGTTTGAATTTTTTCTGATATTCTGTTAGTAATATTTCAACACCGACTATTTACAATTTTGAGGTTATGTGTCATTCATCCATCAGATTTAAGGACATTCATACCACTCCTACAAAATAAAAAGCGCCAAAAACAGTGCGCTTATAGATCTCCTTAGCAACGTGTTTACAGTACGTTTATAGAGCTATAGACACCGAAATAGAAAAAATAAATAAAAATATAATAGAACTAATATTTACATAAAGAAAATAATAAAACTGTAATTAATTAATATTATACTAAAACTACACTATTGATAGAACTTATATTTAAATTTATACCTAAAACTTAAATTACAACTGAAAATAATGTTAAAACTACAAATAACACAGAACTATGTTTAAAAAAAAAACACTACTAGCAAAAACAAAATAAAAAAAGAACTAAGAAATATAAGTGACAGCCATGGGCGCCCGCAGCCCTTTTTAAGGTCGGTTGAAATAGGTAAATTATATATAAAACCCTCTTTGATACTTGTAGTTTATTTTTTATCTAATTTTTAATTAAATGAGGTTAATATTTTCTATATGCCGGGTGTCTACATTTTTTCCGAACATAGAAAATTCAATGTTAAAATTTTCATTAGATAATATCTCTTTACCTATTAATTTTAGAGCAGAAGTATAATAAAGAAATATGTTGAGAATAAAAAACTGCATCCAATAACTATTAAAATAGTTGTCCTATTGTTTCTTATGTACGAGTTAGAAACAAAAGAAAATACACGATTGAAGGTAATTATCAGAGTGCCATGACAAATAAAACATTAATTATTTGCTTGTTGTTTCTGATATATCTGATAGATTTGACATTTCTTTTGGTTTTTTTCTTTTTTATTATTAGAATCTGTGATTAGAAATAGAGAAATACTTAATCTTGAAGATAAATCAGTTTTTGAATTGATAACACAAAAGAAATATCAAATCTGTCAGAAGTAACAAACAAGTAATTATTGTTTTATTTGTCATGTATTTCGTGTATTTTCTTTTGATTCTAACACATACATAAGAAACAATAGAACAACTAACTTAGTAATCATTGGATGCAGTTTTTTTTTTTATTTTAACATATTTATTCATTACACTTCTGTCTAAAATTAATAAGTAAAATTTAACATTTAATTTCCTATGTTCGGGAAGAAAAGTAGATATCCGGTATATAGAAAATATTAACATTATTTGATAAAAATTAGATAAAAACCCAACTACAGGTATCAAAGAGGGATACATTGAACCCTCCCTTGCGGGCGCCCATGATAACAGCAATGGTAAAGTTGTGGAGACCAACCGAAATTGTACCTTTGTCCTAAGTTTGACATACTGTTATCAATGTCATCTCTTGATAGTTGAATATTCGAATACTTTGCGCTGTCAACCGTTTATAAAAGATTTTCTCAAATTTTAGAGAAAAATGTTTTGAGTAAAAGTGACGGCTAAATTTGTTATATGAAGCATTTATTTCTTAAATAATTAAGAACCTTTTGACAGCGAAAAATATACGATGTCAAACGTTCATGATGATTTTGATGGAACTATAACATAAGTGAGTTGAAATGATTGAACCATGTGGAGTGTACGTCGAATGGAAGATTAATAAAACAGGTTTATAAGAGCAAACAGATGAATTTGATGGAAGGTTTGTTGTCTGATAAAATATTCAGAATGTGAGGAACAAATGAGCTTAAAATAAAATAAATAAATATATCATCACGCCTTCTACCCATTACTGGGTGTGGCACTCTGCTGAAGCAGATCTCGGTAAGTGATATATTTTGCGCGTGAAGTGCGGTTACCAGTCGTCAAATCACGGCCCCCAAACATGTTAGTGGTGGAGGAGCCACAGGGATAGCTTTTTCAAATTATGAAAATTTGTCGCCTGTGGGAATCGAACCAGGGACCTCAGGATCCACAGGCCGACTTCATATCACTGAGCTAGCCATCCCAAATGAGCTTGTATGGAGGAAATCTGAATGTGGTTGAAGTGAGGATGGTGTATCAAGATGTTTGATGAAGACTGATTCTTTGACAAATCTGATGAGTGGATGTTCCGCGATTTTGATACAATATAGCCAGAGCTGGGCAGTAGCTAGCTACTTTTTTTGCTTAGTTATTAGCTTAGCTACGTTTACCTTAGCTGTAGCTGTAGCTTAGCTAAATGTGAAAAAATATAGCTGTAGCTTGTAGCGAACTATGTTTTTTTTATTAGCTTAAAAATATTGTTATAACAACTGAAGCTACTTTTAAAGCTACTTTTTGTAGCTTAAAGCTTCGACTGTTCATTAAGAAATACCTATTAATTTTTGTTTTATATTCGAATTGTACCTTCTTTATTGTTTTCCATAACTGTAAGATAACAAGTTATTATATAGTTTAAAATCTATTCACATATTTTATTTTTCACTTGTTCTTAACCTATCCTACTTTTGCATTAAATATTAGATGAACAAAACATAGACTGTTTAGGAGTCTTCTGTTAATGTGACTGTTAATTTATTCGGATATAAATAAAAATAATAGCATCAAAAATTAACAGTCATTATAACAAAAGACTGATCAACTGATCATATGACAATGGCAAATTTAATTAACTCACAAAAATTGAAAAAAGTAGCTTTAAAATTTGACAGCTACTTTAACGAAAGCTTTTAGCTGTAGCTTAGCTATATTTTACAAAATGTAGCTTATAGCTGTAGCTCAACTACTTATTTAAAGAATAGCTGTAGCTGTAGCTTAGCTACTTTTTTTAAGTAGTTTGCCCAGCTCTGAATATAGCATATGATGTTATGTACATATAGTTTAAGTACGTAAAAGTATGTAATTTATACGAAGAAATATTAGTGCTGTTAAGAAAAATTCAGCTGTTAAATAACTAAAGTTGTCAGTTGCATCAGATAATATATCACCATATTCCAAAGTGCCAAAGAGAATGTATGTATATTATATGTATACATGTCATATGTCTGCGGTCGAACAGGTTAGGAATAATTGCATATTAAGCAATTAATATTCTCATTAGTGTTACAAGGATCACCGGGTGGTATGCATACTTATAGGTACTTGATTTTAGTTATCTTACTTGAATTTCAACATCTTTGGTCTTCATTCTTTTGTTCTTGCTTTTCTAGGATTGCACACAAGTTGATAAATTCAGTTTTAAGACAAAGGGTTAAAAATAGTATGAGAATATTAATTAAAAACTGTACAAACACACAATATTTCATTGATTCTGAGAAACGTCAAAAAATAATCAGGGTAAATTATTCTGGTCACAAGATATCGGAATTGCAATAATCCTTAAGTAATGGGGTGGCTAGCTCAGTGGTATGAAATCGGTCTGTGAATCCTGAGAACCCTGGTTCGATTCCCACAGGCGACAAACAATTTTCATTATTTCAAAAACTATCCCTGTGACTCCTCCACCACTAACATCTTTGGGAGCCGTGATATGACGACTGGTAACCGCACTTCACGCGCAAAATATATCACTTACCGAGATCTGCTTCGGCAGAGTGCCACACCCAGTAATGGGTAGAAGGCGTGATGATATATTTATTTATTTTATTTCTTAAGTAATTATGATATATAGAAAGTTGACTTTCATCGATATGAAATCGATGTCGATAACAAATAATGATCCAGTTCCAGATAGGGTTGAAGGGATAAGTGATTATTAGCTACTACATTCCGATACACCTTTGTCGATAATTGCACATGAAATATGGACCATGCACATTCAAATGCATTTGTGGTTTGTTGTATTTTAGAATTGAATGTGGAAAGTAAAGTGATCCTGTAGTAATTGTCGTAGCTTAGCCGCAGTGCTGACATTAACTAACGTTGTTTACGCTGTTGCAAGAACTCGAGCTGTTAAGATAACCAAACTAATAGAGATAGATGGGAAGTACATCTGAAGATTGTAATTAAAAACTAGTTATCAGCCTACGAAAACCATTCCATTTTTCTCACTTTCACTTCGGATTTTATCTCGGATTTTATTACGAAATTATGCACGATCACTTTGCACATTCAAACTAAGTACAAACATTTAAATAGATAATCAATTTCGAATTGAAATTAAACAAATTAAATCTAATAGATAGGAAACATATTTTTTTCAATATCTGTCGTAACACATACAACAAGACAGTGGCGTATCTAGGGGGAGGGGTGCGGTCCGCACCGGGCGTGCTATTTTGGGGCGGCATTTTTTATATTTAGTTTTAGTTGTAAAAAACTACTTATTCACTTCATAACTAAAAACATAAAAAGATTACGCAAACCAAAGCATCGCTTGTTAAACCTTATGGGGACTCCTCACCGTCGAATGGAACGATTCACAAGTGGTTTACTGATTTTCGTTGTGGTAGTATGACCACAAAGGACGCCGAACTTTCTGGTCGTCCAATTGAGGTTACAACGCCAGAAATCGTCGTAAAATCCATGGTATGATATTGGACGATCGGCGACTTAAAATGCACGAGGTGCTGAGGCTATAAGCATCTCAACCGAACGGGTACGGAACATTTTGCATAAATTTTTGGATATGAGAAAGCTATCTGCCAGATGGGTGCCGCATTTGCTATCTGTTGACAACAATCGCGACCGTGTGATAAGTTCAAAGGAGTGTTTGGCGATGTTTAAGCGCAATAAGAAAGAATTTTAGCCCCCTGCGATTTTTATCTATTTCCAAACTTGAAGAAATGGCTCGGCGGAAAGAGATTTGGCTCCAACGATGAGGTCATCGCTGAGACAAACGCCTATTTTGGGGATCGAAAAATTTTAAAAACGTTGGACGAAGTGTATCGAGCTACAAGGAGATTATGTTGAGAAATAAAATATGTTTTGACCAAATATATCATTTCTTGTTTCATTTTCAAGGACTTTTTACCCTGCCCTCGTATGCTGATTTTATTCATATTTAGATGTGAGCTCTGCAGTCACAGATCTTTACCCTTTACTGGGTGTGGCACTCTGCCACAGAAAATCTTGGTTAGTGATATATTTATGGGGATGAAGTGCGGTTACCAACCGTCAAATCACAGCTCCTAAAGATGTTAGTGGTAAGGGGTAATTTTATTGTGTTTTTCATGCGATAAATAAATACAGTTGCCTGAAAAACAGACTATTTTTTTTCACTAGATATATTAAATACTGTAGTATACAATTTCACATCAATTTACACTAATTCACTATCAAAGCTGCTCTTACTATGGCAGTATTTGAAATTCGTATCCACCAATTAACAGGACATATAAGAGACAAGTGACAGACAGATCGACATGTGCTTGTCTCCCGGATCGAACTACAAGCATCAAGCGATCTAGCAAGCTGTGGACTCACGCATGTGACAAACAATCGAACGCACCTATGTGGCGAAGGCTCGGCGAACACGTGCTTTGGATCTAGCCAGCCATGCATTATTCCATTGCGACTGGACATTCCACAATAATAAGCATCATTTGTATGCCGGCTCTCTGCAGTTTCCATGCAGCATATGCGCATGCGTATGTGCATGAATATGCAGATGGCATTTTTTTTATTGCACAAAAAGTGGTAGGTAATATTGATTTCTGTTTTGGTTTGTAAATAGTAAAGTTCTTATGAACATTTGCATTTCGTTTAACGCAATGTTTCTTTGACAAATGTCAACTTTTAATTTCGTAGGAGGAACAAATTATCTGCTATGTTCTAAGAAATATTTCTTAATAATGTTGACAATTATTTTTCTTTGTTATTTCGTAACTATTATTGCCTTGGTTACGGGTGGAAGGGGCACAAATGCAGACCAAGTGCGTTTCTGTAAGCAAAGAAACAGTAGTGCGAAAAGTAATTAATTACGCAACTGTAAAAAAGTTGTATTGAGAGCGATTTAAATTTCGCGCCGAGCACGGAATTCATATTTTGCCCACAGACGCTTATGGAAGAAGAAAATGCAGTGAGCCAGCGCTTGTAGTATATTTTGACATTTATAAACATAACCTTAAATTGCAGTATATCTAATCTGTACACAATTAATAAAAAGAACCGAAGAAAGTAAAATATTTTTATAAATGGTTTTATTTTAAGAGTAAGTGAAATACATAATATTTATTGTTTGTATCTATTATTCACAGTTGTTACAGTTGCTTAATGTGAAGTGGAAACTTTTGTACTGTCTAAAGAAACATTGATTTCTTCCGTACCTGTTCATATTATTGACAACAATTCCAGAGGCTTTAGAAGTACCTGCAGCAGGTTGATTGTCATTGTCGAAAATAGATCCAACATAGCATGATCTGGGGCTTCAATTATCTTTGGAGGTGTTGATGATAAAGAAGAATCACTCACTGTAGTATTTAAATTTAGACGATTTTGAAGAAATTGTTTTGAAATTAGTGAAATATTTTTAAATAACGTAGAACAATGTGCTAGCAATCAACAAACAAACAATAGCAACGCCGTAAAACATCGTTCTCATGAATATCATCAAGATTTTATAAATTTTGGCAATATTTTAGTTATATTCTAAATCGCACAGTTGTAGGAAAAATGTTGTTTATAACACGTGCCGAAAATGGTTACGTGCTCATGCAAATTCTGCACTTGCACGTAAAAGCCTTTTTCGGCACTTGTTATAAAAATAACTATTAAAATACTTTAAAAAAATATAAAATATATGTATCATACTATTTAAAAAATCAATGATGCTCTCGCTTTGCCGAAAGTAAAATTTTGAACCTATTTTGTCAATCATCCTGTATAAATATACACCATGTCAAATGCCTTGACAATTACGTTATTAGGTTCTTCAACTATTAAGTAAAACCTACAACCTACAGAGCTCATTGATTTGAATGATCAATAAAACATAATGATTCGATATATTTTATATCTAAAGTAAATTAAAAATAGTAGTAAACCGCGAGTAGATAAACATAATCCGCACAACTTCAGCAATAACATTCATAGTACTTGCAGAAATCGCAAGGCGCACTTCAAAACAAGCTACGCTAAAAGCACCCAGCTGATAAATATAATTCACGGATATATAGTTGGCCATGAAAGCTGTCATCAAGTCTGCAACCTCGCATAACGACCAAAATTAAATTTCTGCTTTCGAATGTAACATGCAGTTTCGCTGCAATTATTATTCTATGTAAAGGGGACAATTTTATTGTAAATTATAGTTATTCGAAAACGAGAAATCGAGTGCTCAGTTGTTATGCATTATTTACGATAAAAATGGAAATTGGAATTAATTTAAAATTTATGTTTATCAAGTTACTTCTGACGACTTGATATCTATTATTTTCTGCCTCTATAACAAATAGTTTATATGCTTAGTAATTTTAATGCATCCGCCATGAAGAACTATAAAAATGCACCATTCATGAATTAATTCTTTTTCTTCTGTAAATGGAACAGTATTTTAACTTTATTTTTCGGGTGTACTAAGATTTTATATATTAAAAATTTGTGAAACTATCTTCTTGATGTTAGTACCAGCTTAGATTGGTAATATTATTGGCTAGAGATGAACAGCAAGTGATTATAGAGAATGATTAAAAAACATGTTGTAATTTAGTATATTTTCCTAACTAAAAATGTAAATACTAGAGCTACTAACCTACGAAACTTTAGTAGAGAAGTGATTAGTTAATTGCCGTGACTAATGCTAGATAGAGTGATTAAAATAAATAGAATAACATGTCAAAAAATACTGACAGGTTTGACAATTTGTTTCCCGCTGTTACAAGTTCCCTAATTAATTTAGAGGATTTTCTTCAAAGGACATGGCGACCATAATTTTTAGATATGTCTACTATAATTTTTCTGTTTAATAATACCTTGGATGCGAGGTACATTATGTACTACATAATAGCTGTATTTCATTAGACATTTGTCAAATAATTTAAGTGTCAATTCAGAAAAATTGGACAACATAAGTAAATGAATTGAAGTAAACTGATGCATTTATTTAATTCCGAATCAATAGATCGAGAGCTGTAAATAAAGTTAGCGAAGTAATATAGAGATATAAGTGATCTGATTCAGTAAATGTAAATTAGATCTGATCCAAATGGCAAATAGAAGGCGTATTCCATTTGCCATTTGGATCAGATCTAACTTACATATAATGAACTAGATCACTTATTTATTTCGTTGGATTACTTCGCTGACTTTATTTCCAGTACTAGAATTACTTATTCTAATTTACTTTCAAGTAATTCACCCGAATAAGTGCATCAGTTTATTTAATTCGGTCCATTTAGTCAAGTTATCTAATTTATCTGAACTGATTTAAGTGAACCAAGTGGCAAATGAAATACAGCTAATATACGCCTAATATTATACCTTAGGGCCATTGTAAGTTGCTATGGTAATATTGACAACTAACCTATACTGAAACATTCCATTTGCCATTTGGATCAGATCTAACTTACATTTACTGAACCAAATCATTTATTTATTTCGCTGGATTACTTCGCAGCCTTTATTTCTAGTACTAGAATTATAAATTCTAATTTACTTTGAAGTAATACATCCTAATAAGTACATCAGTTTGCTTAATTCGGTTCATTTAGTCATGTATCGCATTTATCTGAACTGATTTAATTGAGCCAAGTGCCAAATGGAATACAGCTATCGTGTATCCCATACAATATGCCTAGATACCATATTCATACCTACTTCGCAGATTTTATTATAACTTCGTGATCCATTAATTTAGAAATAGTAGTAAGGTCCATATGACGCGATCATTTTATTTATCAATTTTTCATCTTCATTTTCTGATTAGTAAACTATTGACTACATCATATAGATAGAGACGTTAATTTAAAAAATGAACGCGAAATGTAACATATTCTATTTTCATCCATTTTTCCATCAATTTTATGCACAACAGAGATGTGCACTAGGCGCACAGTAGTGAATGTTGACGTTGAGGTTAGATCGCTTATTTTACGTTTGTACACACATTATTGCTAATAATAAAAATGTCTCAGTATCAGAGCTGGGCAAGCTACTTAAAAAAAGTAGCTAAGCTACAGCTACAGCTGTAAGCTATATTTTGTAAAATATAGCTAAGCTACAGCTAAAAGCTTTCGTTAAAGTAGCTGTTAAATTTTAAAGCTACTTTTTTAAATTACTGTGAAATAATTAAATTTGCCATTGTCATATGATCAGTCTTTTGTTATAATGACTGTTAATTTACTATTATGTACATAAATATCAAAAATAGCAAATACCATCTGGCACCTACTGTGTATTTTTGCGTATTAGAGCCAGTTAGAACCGGAAACAAATAATTATTTTGTGTGGATTTAGCTTGTACGCATGCGTACTTTGTTGACCATCTACTTAAAAGGTAGCTTTAAGCTACAAAAAGTAGCTTTAAAAGTAGCTTCAGTTGTTATTTTTAAGCAAATAGAAAAAAAGTAGCTAGCTACAGCTATATTTTTTCACAGTTAGCTAAGTTACAGCTACAACTAAGGTAAATGTAGCTAAGCTAGTAGCTAATCTACAAAAGTAGCTAGCTACTGCCCAGCTCTGCTCAGTATATATATATATATACGAATATCATCACGCCTTCTACCCATTACTGGGTGTGACACACTGCCGAAGCAGATCCCGGTAACTGATATATTTTGCGCGTGAAGTGCGGTTACCAGTCGTGAAATCACGGCCCCCAAAGATGTTAGTGGTGGAGGAGCCACAGGGGTAGCTTTAGAAATTATGAAAATCGTTTGTCGTCTGTGGGAATCGAACCAGGGTTCTCAGGATCCACAGGCCGACTTCATACTACTGAGCTAGCCACCCATAATAATAAAATATTTTTGTTTTTCATAATGTGAATTTGAATATTTTAACCTAAATTGCAAACTTCAAAGTTTCTATTCACGAAACTGCGCAAATGAATGAATATAAAAATTAATCGTATCATACAGCCAATTTAAAGGCAAATTTGGTCATCAATTAATTGTTTCAATTTTTATACACATCAAAAATGGGTCCGGAATATTGACTAAAACAAATCATGTCATACGGGTTTAAGACAAAATATATGCACCACAGATATTATTTATACCTATCGGCCGATTAACAAGAGGCCCTTATCTTATCTTCATCTCTTGATACATAAAAATAAGTATTATTTGACGTATCAGACCTATTAGTATTATACTATTAGTTATTAGCTTATATGATTAATTTGTATTGTTGTTTTTACTTACAGATCTGAACAAAGCCATAAAAAAGACATTATGAAGTCATCGGAATCATCTCGTACAGCATCTTAAAAACCTAGCTGAGATCTTCTGAGTGCCGGTTCATCCCTAAACATAGATTTGCAACGCCTGAAATATCTTCAAAAACGAATTTATGTCATCTGTGATGTAATCTTCTATGACATCATCGTAGTTCACACAAAATGTATTTATACGTAGGTAGGTAAATAAAAAAGATAAACACGTAAAAAAGCATAAATGTTGTATAAAAATAGAAATGCAAAAACATCAAGTTAACACTAAAATTTACTAAGTTTTGTAAAATAAAAATAAATATATCATCACGCCTTGTCTCCTTTACTGGGTGTGGCACTCTGGCGAAGTAGATCTCGGTAAGTGATATATTTTGCGCGTGAAGTGCGGTTACCTGCCATCAAATCACGGCCCCCAAAGATGTTAGTGGTGGAGGAGCCACAGGGGTAGTTTAGAAATGGTGAAAATTGTTTGTCGCCTGTGGGAATCGAACCAGAGTTCTCAGGATCCACAGGCCGATTTGCTACCACTGAGCTAGCTAAGTTTTGTATGTTTACATATTTTATTTTATTATATATTTGTGGCCCTATGGTTTAGCTTCAAAGGAGGAAGTTAGCGAGTTCAAATATCGTTGACTAAATTTAAAATCAAAATAATAAGACTGCGTCTAGATGATTATGATTTTACATAGCATTTATTATTTTCTTATTCAGCATATAGATGCATAGAAAGACATTTGTTTATGAGACCTCGGATCAAGAATGGTAATATTTGACGAAGATTGATGGTTAGTTGAATTATTTAGGGGTTCATGTTCTCTCATTTACATTTAGTGAAAATATGTCTTCGCTTCCTAAGGAAATAATAGTTGCTATTAATTTAGTAAGATATATGTAGAGTAAGGTGTCCGTTATTTTGGCAAAGTCGGAAATTTGATGCTCTCATCCTCTAAAACTACATATAATAAATTTTAAAAAATGAGCCAAAATCCCAGATCTGTCAAATGACGTTAAAGAGAGCTCAATATTTGCATGTAGTTTAAATGGGAAAATTGCTTTTTCCGATACTTTTATACATAACTTTTTATGATTTAGACCTAAAAATATTTCAAGATAACTGCCGGAAAGCTTATTTCATAAGCAGACTAAAATTCAAGTTATTTGGATAAAAATCAACGCCGTAGCGTCAATTTGAGTAATACGAAGTTTGAAGCATAAAAACGACAAAATCGGTAATATAAGAATTTCGATTAATATTTCAGTTCTCACCCGTAAATTTTATTCAAAAAGGTCAAAAAATAAGATCTCGAAAGTTTATTGCAACGGGACTTTCTTTGTAAGAAACTAATTATTTAATATTTCTGTATAGACTGACCAGAGCAGCATTCTGTGCTCCTGGGAGAATGCTTCGGAGCTCATAAGCAAATATGAAGATTAAATTTTTTGTATATAAACTATATTTCATAAGCTTTCCGGCAGTTATCTTGAAATATTATTAGGTCTAAATCATACAAAGTTATGTATAAAAGTATCGTAAAAAGCAATTTTTCCATTTAAACTACATGCAAATATTGAACCCTCTTGCGGCACGTTTTAACTTAATTTGACAGACCTGGGATTTTGGCTCATTTTTTAAAATTTATTATGAGTCGTTTTAGAGGGTGAGAGCATCAAATTTCCAACTTTGTCAAAATAACGGACACCCTAATGTAGAGGTACCATAAAAATGAACAATGTCGTTATTTATAACATGACATATGTCTTATTGATCGACCAATCTAATGTCGCGCAACTATTTTTAGATGTCTATGATAATCCTTCAAAAGAATTCACCGCAGTTAAGTGTGATACACCCTGTATCACATCAAAAATCTGTGAAAAAATGTAAAGTTATGTATATCGTGTCGTGACAAAAAGACATTAATTAATTGGGCATAAATTTCATTGTTCAATTTTAAATTATAATTGGGGTTTGAATCTAGTAATAAACTGCCACCTTAGGTTCTTTGAAAGCCGTAAAAACGCCATAAAATTTTGTATAATATTTAGTAATTTTCATAAGTTTTGTTTTAAAACATCACGCTCGAAATGGTTGAATAAAATAATTACATTATTATGGGGAATATTTAGAAGGATGGTCGTTAAGACAGAATACACTCGTGTAAGATTTAAAACATACGTTGTACGTCATTAATATAAATGGAAACACGTTTAATTTAGTGCATCGAAATATGTTAATAATGGATGCATGGACATTTTTATGAACATCAATATATCCTGCCACATTACAAGCAATTTAAATTTATAATATTAATTATTAATTGATGAAAATTAATGACCCACTATTAAGAGCTTAACCAGAGAAAATTATAATAATAAATAAGTAATGAGCCATGAATTATTATCAATTATAATGTAGATTTTCCTCATAGCAGAATTATAATTAATATTTAGCTCGTGTGCGACTTGACGACACTAAAATGCAGTTTGCCAACACGGAATTCAATCAATTCTAAGATTATCACTTGGAAACACAATGCTACATAAATTTGCAAATACGGCAAAAAAATAAAAGACAAACTATCACTCAACTTGAAGTCTTCAGCAGACAGAACGTTGCAAAATTTACAGCAAGAGGTCAGATATCTCGTAATCATATTCTGGGGGAAGTATTATTTATTAATATATACAGCAAACTAGGAATGTTTGATTTAAATAGTGCTTAAAATTTTATAATATATTAATAAGAAATTAGAATTCTAAATGCAGAAAATAAAATTTTCCTCTGAAGGTTTATTTCTGATAGTATATTGGGTAACTACTAGGAAAAGTAATTTATTCTCTGACGATGGTGGGAAATTGTGGGACGTGGCCGTAGGCGAGTCCAGCAACAATTTGTTCTCCAGGAAGACATTATTATTACATATTATTTACATATACTATTTTTCTTTTTTCGATCGGTTTATACTCAATAATTTGTTATTTTATATTTCATTTATAAAGGTGAAACTACCAACAAGACTTAAAATTATTGCCATGATTTGTTTATTTATTTTTAGAAGCGTACATACGGAAATTTTTTGCCAAACGCCGGGAAAGATGCTCCTAGACAGTTATTACTCGTAGTCAACGATACTACGAGGGCAGGGTGAAAAGTTCCTGAAAAATAAAACCGATGGCGCCACAATCGTAAATCTCATGTGACATTTGTAATGTACCATCTTTAACTAGAACGCATTAAAATTTTCAGACTGATATGTCATTCAGATCTGTTTTGACACCCATCGAAAGCGCAAGCAACCTTGAAGATTTTTGAAAACATGGAAAAGAGTTAATTTCGCGTCTTGAATTAAACATTATTTCTTGCGTGGAAAAAATGTTACGCAAACCAAAGTATCGCTTGTTAAACATTATGGAGACTCTTCATCATCGATTGGAACGATTCACAAGTGGTTTACAAATTTTCGTTGTGGTAGTATGACGATAAAGGACGCCGAACGTTCTGGTCGTCCAATTGAGGTTACAACGCGAGAAATCGTCGATAAAATCCATGGTATGATATTGGACGATCGGCGAGTTAAAGTGCACGAGGTTGCTGAGGCTATGAGCATCTCAACCGAACGGGTACGGAACATTTTGCATAAATTTTTGGATATGAGAAAGCTATCTGTCAGATGGGTGCCGCATTTGCTCTCTATTGACAACAAGCGCGACCGTGTGACAAGTTCAAAGGAGTGTTTGGCGATGTTCAAGCGCAATAAGAAGGATTTTTTGCGCCAGATTTTTATCTATTTCCAAACTTGAAGAAATGGCTCGGCGGAAAGATTTGGCTCCAACGATGAGGTCATCGCTGAGACAAACGCCTATTTTGAAGGATTGTCAAAATCGTATTATTTGGAAGGGATCGAAAAATTAGAAAAACGTTGGACGAAGTGTATAGAGCTATAAGGAGATTATGTTGAGAAATAAAATATGTTTTGACCAAATAAATCATTTCTTGTTTCATTTTCAGGGACTTTTCCCCCTGCGCTCGTATATTCCCTGATTGTAATTTTTCGTAACCTAGCAATGACACTATAAACAAGAATAATGCACTCTTAGGACATAAAACATACCGGGAGGTGGCAGTTTTCGTTCAATCGAAAAAATATATTTAAGAATGTGAGTGAATTACCAGTTATTAACTCTTTCTTTTTACTACCAGTTGGGTTTCAACTATCGAATGAAAAACAGTTCTAGATATTTTTTTAGAATTATCTAAAATGTTGTTTGTTTTCAGTTTGTTTGTATGCTGCACGTAGTTTATCATTAATGCTGCATTTTTCTGTAACATAATTTGAAACTAAACGAACTATCTATAATTGCACACTTCATTTCCGTTGCGTTTATCAATTTCTATGACAAAATGCAAACGTAAGCAGATAAAACCAACGGAATGACAGATGTGCATGTGTTAGATTCGCTAACGTGGATCTCTAACAAATTGCAGTAAATTTCATGACAGCTGAAGGGGCTTGAAGACTCTTTTTATCAAAGGGACTTAGATTTTAAATAATTAATAAGGGGCTGTTTCTACCTGTGGCCCAATTAGCGCGAACACCTGCTGAAACAAATTTAATTCTTACTGACGTTTTTATTTGTGCAGATAAATTTCGCATTAAACAGAGAATGTCTTAGATTATAATCTCGTGTTTTTAATAAGGGGATTATAAAAATTTTATTTCTTGTAATCCTTTGCGTTTTTCGTTGTTTTATTTATTGTCTTTCGGCGATAAAAATGTTATCCGATTCCTATTTCATTGGTTTTATTGTTCGTAAAAATGTTAAAAAGACCGTAAAGATAATTAATTATAATGAGAAAACTTGAATAGGTTTACATGTTTTTATATTAACTTCAATAATAACTAGATTATTTTAAAAATATATTAGAATATTCTACCATACATGTGACAACGAATAATAACAGATTTTCCTTTCCAAATAAAATAAATACTGTATGTATTGTACGTTATTTAAACAAAGATTTGCATACCAAAGTATTGATGTCGTCATGAAAATTACATGTTTTCAGCGACATACTCGAAGCTGCAAAGTACAAACCAGCTCAAATGCAACTCAAAATTACATGGTACTGTTCTTTTGAATCATTAAAGGTCTTTCACAAAAAAAAATATTCTGTCTTATACATACATCAACCATGATAATAGAGTGAATATTATGTTAACCATATATTTTCTCAAATGTGTAGAATAGGTGCTCGTAATTGTATGATTATTATAAGACACAATAAAAAAATAATTATAAATTATTTTGGACAATTGGCAACGTATTGAATCATTTCACCCTAAAATAAGCTGATAAAAAAATATTCGATACCAAATATTGAAGATAATTTTATAATACTATACAAAATTGAATTATTACAATAAAATTTAGGGCCAGTTTTTCAATCACCGGTTTAGTTTCGATTAATATTAATCATGATTAAATAAATAAATAAATATATCATCACGCCTTCTACCCATTACTGGATGTGGCACTCTGCTGAATCAGATCTCGGTAAGTGATATATTTTGCGCGTGAAGTGCGGTTACCAGTCGTAAAATCACGGCCCCCAAACATGTTAGTGGTGGAGTAGCCACAGGGATAGCTTTTTCAAATTATGAAAATTTGTCGCCTGTGGGAATCGAACCAGGGACCTCAGGATCCACAGGTCGACTTCATACCACTGAGCTAGCCATCCCATTAATTAATCATGATTAAATAAATAAATATATCATCACGCCTTCTACCCATTACTGGGTGTGGCACTCTGCCGAAGCAGATCTCAATAAGTGATATATTTTGCGCGTGAAGTGTGGTTACCAGTCGTCAAATCACGGGCCCCAAAGATGTTAGTGGTGGAGGAACCACAGGGGTAGCTTTTGAAATTATGAAAATTGTTTGTCGCCTGTGGGAATCGAACCAGGGTTCTCAGGATCCACAGGCCGACTTCATACCACTGAGCTAGCCATCCCATTAATTAATCATGATTAAATAAATAAATATATCATCACGCCTTCTACCCATTACTGGGTGTGGCACTCTGCCGAAGCAGATCTCAGTAAGTGATATATTTTGCGCGTGAAGTGCGGTTACCAGTCGTCAAATCACGGCCCCCAAAGATGTTAGTGGTGGAGGAGCCACAGGGGTAGCTTTTGAAATTATGAAAATAGTTTGTTGCCTGTGGGAATCGAATCAGGGTTCTCAGGATCCACAGGCCAACTTCATACCACTGAGCTAGCCATCCCATTAATTAATCATGATTAAATAAATAAATATATCATCACGCCTTCTACCCATTACTGGGTGTGGCACTCTGCCGAAGCAGATCTCAGTAAGTGATATATTTTGCGCGTGAAGTGCGGTTACCAGTCGTCAAATCACGGCCCCCAAAGATGTTAGTGGTGGAGGAGCCACAGGGGTAGCTTTTGAAATTATGAAAATAGTTTGTTGCCTGTGGGAATCGAATCAGGGTTCTCAGGATCCACAGGCCAACTTCATACCACTGAGCTAGCCATCCCATTAATTAATCATGATTAAATAAATAAATATATTATCACGCCTTCTACCCATTACTGGGTGTGGCACTCTGCCGAAGCAGATCTCAGTAAGTGATATATTTTGCGCGTGAAGTGCGGTTACGTCGTCAAATCACGGCCTCCAAAGATGTTAGTGGTGGAGGAACCACAGGGGTAGCTTTTGAAATTATGAAAATTGTTTGTCGCATGTGGGAATCGAACCAGGATTCTCAGGATCCACAGGCCGACTTCATACCACTGAGCTAGCCACCCCATTATTTAATCTTGATTAACGTTAATCGAAGATTGAAAAACTGGCCCTTAGAAATTTATATGATTTATAAAGTGTTTATAAATTTAAAATCTTAATGATCGATCTGTGTACGAAGTGAATTGCATTGTTCCGCTTATTAAGATAAAGAATTATTTGTACCATTATAACAAGTTTCGTTGCATGGAAACATAATTAAAATTATACAGCACTACGTCAATTTTTAACAATGTTTAAAATATACTTATGTATAATAATAAATTCAGCTGGCTTATGCAATATTCTTTATTTTGAATAATTTCAGCATGTTCAATATTTGTTTAATTTTAATGTAAATACAAACTACAAACTTTTTATATTTTCTGTGTAATAACTGTAAAACTACTTTCATTTAACTTATTCAAACTTAATTAATCAATAAGATTTCATAAGAAACTTGACTAATCAAATAATCAATAAAAGAAACATTAAACGGCTGTTATTATTTTATGCCTTCGACTATACAAAATAGACAAATCATAAGGACATTTTTTGTGAAGCCAACGCATCCGAAAGTGGTGGAAGGAAAATGGCCTATATCAGTGATGGGCAAACTTTTTTAAAGAGAGGGCCAAAGGGAAGAGAAAAACTTTAGACGGACCAATATAATTTATTAAAAAATAAAAATGATACATTTATTAATGACAAAGAGAAGAAAAACGAAGAAAATATTTATTTTTCATATAGCCTGTATCCTTTTTTATTCGTCAGTTTAGGAATAATGCCGCGCGTGCCGGATAGAACATTTCAGGGGGCCGTAGTTTGCCCATCACTGACCTATATAACTATATTTACAAATAAGTTCCTAATCAGAACTCCCATAATATGAGTTTGTTTTATAATAATATTTTAATTTCACGTGACTATTATAAATTAATAATAAGGAATGAACACTTTTCGTATTTAATAATATGAAAATATAGATTCATATTTTCTAATATTTATTGTAATGTATTTTAAAATATTTTCATATTATAAATAAATAGTGCGAGATTAAAAACTGTATTAATTATATTATGTCATAACACAATTCTTAGAAAAATGTAATAAAAAATATAGCTATGTGAGATTACGGGGATTAACCCACTATTTCAAGTGTTGGCTTCATTTTGTAGCTGATCATAGGAAATTCATCGCCTATTTTACATGGTCCAAGGTTTATCGCGATATGTATGATGTACCGGTGTATATGTGATTGCCATATTTGTGAATATAATAACTGGAACAAGATCTTTTATTATTAATCTGTGAATATTTTTTCTTTAAATTTGATTATATTTAAAATTCGTATTATATGTATATACAAAAAAGCACCTACAGAGATTATTCCCGGGAATAATCACAAGAGCTTTATTCTCAGTACAATAATGACAGGATAGGTTAAAACGCAGACACGTGACATACAATGAAGCATTTCATTGGTTTTGAGAAACGTCAAAAAATAATCATATATGTATATGTATATGATTATTTTTTGACGTTTCTCAAAACCAATGAAATGCTTCATTGTATGTCACGTGTCTGCGTTTTAACCTATCCTGTCATTATTGTACTGAGAATAGAGCTCTTGTGATTATTTCCGGGAATAATCTCTGTAGGTGATTTTTTGTTTGTAACAAATGATAGGTAATTGTCAAAACTATCAACGCATCAAGTAAAATGTGTGGAAAAAGTCGATTTAGTTGTAGTTTAGATACAGAAATATACCCACAAATTTTGGAAACAACTTCCAAGAATACATTAATAAGTAATCAATCGATAAGAACCCAGTTCAAAATATTTTAAGTTGGATGAATCGACATAAACAGCTAAGTCAAAAAAATCTAATTAAATATAACTCGAGAGTTAGATAAATTAGAAAATAATTCTCCAGTATCTTTCTCAAACTTGTTGCCATTTGGCCATAGCCACTCAAGCCCTACGGGCTTTTGTGTCTATTTCCTGGCAACAAATTTTCGAAAGATCTGTCAAATTATTTTCAATTTATTCTCACTCTCTTGTTATATTATTAGATACTGATAATTATTTATAACAGAACAACCGAAAAGCGTAATTTCCGGGCATTCTTTTACTAGTTTAAATAAACTGGAGTATTCGACGATCCTGAAATCTTTTATCGGGACACAGGGATTTGAAGCCACAAGTCGGGACAATCTTAAAAACCCAGGACGTTTGGCAACCCTAAGTGTATATATCGCTCTAGCATAATGTCGCATCGCATATCATCGATTTCCAGCTGATGGTGCTGTTTCTTCATTCCGTCGCCAGCGTTTAAATTGATGTACACGTTTTTTGTACATTTCGCATATTTTTCACCTTTTAAAAGACTATCATAATTATACATCGCGTTCAATAAAACTACGGAAGATGAAAAAAAACGTGAATTTAGCATTTTTTGATAGCACTATCCGCCTTGTAATCAATTATTTAGTAGTTTTTCGCGATGAATTTAGATTGCACAAAGCAGTTTTTATTTCTTCGATATGAAGTAGGAAAAGTACTGTGGTAATGATTTTTCTCGAGCTCGAGATTTTGATTAATCTTCAAGTTTTATACTCTAATGAACCCAGAAAAACATTGGTCAAAAAAGTCGGTCTGTCAATCTGTTTAGAAGCACAATAGTTTAAAAACGCTTTGAAATTTTGCATAGAAACTTTATATTGCAGCTAATTCTAGCTAATCAAAAATAATAATATAGCGATAGTCAGTTGTTCTCTAAAATATGTTGTAATTAGCACAGGCGGACTTTGGCCTAGGCTAAAGAGGCAATAGCCTAGGGCCCAAAAATTTTAGGGCCCGGATTCAAGCTTTTAGTTTAAATAATAGAAATATATATACAGGGTAGTGACAGCGACTCTCGAAAATGGGTATTTAACATGTAAAATAATAATTATATAATTTCCTGCTTCCCTAATTATTTTAAGCAAGATTGCTTCAAATAAAAGTTTTAGGATATCAAATTCTGCATCTAATCCAATAAACAAAATTAATTTTGCATGCTTCGTAACTGCACAAATTAGATGTGAAAATAACGAAAATAGCCACAAAACTATCGATAGCCATGGAATTGAAACAAAATTAAACACATGTTTGACGTTTAATCTGTCAAAATAATTTCTTTATTTATTATGTCATTTATTTTGACACATGAAGCTTTAAATATTTGTTAATTTTGTTTTAATTTCATGGCTATCGTTATTTTCAGATCTAATTTGTGCTGTTACGAAGCATGTAAAGTTATTTTTAATTTTTTGGGATCATCTGCAGAATTTTATGTCCTAAAAGACCCGACAGAAATATTTTGCCTAGTGCCTGAAATATTTTATATCCACTTCTGGTAATTAGGCCAAATTTAGTATCAAATGAAAACTTTCGAGCACAGAATTCTAGTAATAATATAAAACTTAGCATTTAACCGATCGTTAATTGTTTTTTCAAAAGTTTATCTAATCTTTTAAATTTATGGTCTGAAAAGTACCTGTCCATGTTCTATTTTACTATTTTTTATTTTGAGTTTCTGTTTCAGGTTTGCACTTATTTTATGTTTCTAATTCACTATTTTTATGTTTATGGAAACATCACGGGTCTACAATCATTTTCTGCAGCCTCAGTATCATCTTGGAGCAACTGGAGTTCTTATCAACATCACCCGAATCATCATCATCGTGGAACAGTTATCATCTCTTGTAGCAGCTAATATTCTTACCACCTTCACCGAACCTGTTATCATCATGGATTACCGTCCACGAAATCAACGTCTTCCTTTGAAATATCCCAGAAACTTGAAACACTATTAACAAAGTCAACGTCGTTGTCAATTCCGCTGCTCGAAATACTAGTGTAAGGAAATTATTATTTGAGCGAGGATAAAATATATTTGATTGATAAAAACGTTTCTCCAGTTTGTCTGTTAAAAACAATGATAAATATATTCTAAATTGATCATACTTTAAAATAAATAACACAATATTATTTTCTAGATAAGGGAAGTTTTATTATACTAAATGTACATTTCGACTGCCATGCAGTCATCATCAGTAGGCGTACATTTACTGAACCAGATCACTTATTTATTTCGCTGGATTACTTCACTGACTTTATTTCTAGTACTAGAATTACTGATTCTAATTTACTTTCAAGTAATTCACCCCAATAAGTGCATAAGTTTGTTTAATTCAGTTCATTTAATCATATTGTCAAATTTATCTGAACTGATTTAAGTGAACCAAGTGGTAAATGGAATACAGCCAGTGTACTACTGATCATTGATCACTAGAATAAGTTCTTTTGTCAGATAATGAAACAGTCTTTTGAGTGTGAGTTTACTTACGTACCACGTGCCTAATGAAATATGTTTATCTCTTTATAGATGCATTAAAAATTATCAGTTCATCAATACTAATAATTACTGTTCGATAAAATTCGATTAAAATTTAACAACCAGTAAATAATGTTTACTTTGTTCTTATCAAAATTACTACTTAATGTGTTTCATTATTTACCAGGGAAAATAAAAATGAGAAGTACTCTCTAGGGAAATAAAATGATTCAAGCCATTGGCAGTGCCACCTAGAATATTCTTAATATTCAATAGTACTTATTGCTCTTGTGCTCATGTCAGAGGGAGACTTCCGAACTTCTCTGTGAAATTATTTACATGAATATATTTGTAATATTTTTAATAATATTAAAAAATAAATAGTTTTTCGATCATAGGAATGTACTTCATGCTTACTAGTTTTGGGATGGCTAGCACAGTGGTATGAAGTCGGCCTGTGGATCCTGAGGTCCCTGGTTCGATTCCCACAGGCGACAAATTTTCATAATTTGAAAAAGCTATCCCTGTGGCTCCTCCACCACTAACATGTTTGGGGGCCGTGATTTGACGACTGGTAACCGCACTTCACGCGCAAAATATATCACTTACCGAGATCTGCTTCAGCAGAGTGCCACACTCAGTAATGGGTAGAAGGCGTGATGATATATTTATTTATTTTATTTATTTAATAGTATCTTTTGTTAAACAACGAATTTTTTCGTTTGTATATAAAATATCTTATGACATGTGAGTAAAGTGTCACTATTTACCTCAAGCGATTGCAGCCCTTAGAATTCAATCTTCGCTCCTGACAAATAATGGATAACTTTACTCCCTTGTTGTATGAACTACTATTATTTCATTTTATGTTTATTCATTTGTTAATAATATGTGTACAGGACAGGCGCAAGGCGGTAAACAAGGTAAGTACAGAAGACAGGCGCCGCTGTTAATATAGAGGCATCGCGTGCCGAAAAATTAATAATAATAAAGTATAAAAAATAAAATAAATATATCATCAAGCCTTCTACCCATTACTGAGTGTGGCACTCTGCCGAAACAAATCTCGGTAAGTGATATATTTTGCGCGTGAAGTGCGGTTACTAGCCGCCAAATCAGGGCCCCCATAGATATTAGTGGTCGGGGAGCCACAGAGGTAGTTTTAAAATGGTGAAAATTGTTGTAATCATACATTAATGCTAATATTAATTTGTTACATAAATAAATTGTTAGAAATGCATTAAGTTGAATAATTTACCGCCGTTCGCCAATTTGAAGATTGCATTATATTAATATTACTTACAAGTCCTGTCAGTATAGTGGATTAAAAATGATAAAAAAATTACTTGCGATCTAGTATATCACGAAAGCCTTGTGAATCTGGCAAGATTTGCAACTGAGAGCGACGTTTTCTATATGTGTAATAGTGTAAGTATAACTTGCCTTTTTACTTTCTTATACACAGTATAAGGAAGTATTGGAATCGTGAAAAAATCGTTGACGATATTTACGCGGAAATACGTGTTTTGAGGTCCACTGAATCCGTTTTTATCATTTTCTCAATGATGGCTGTGTGTGTGTGTGTGGATGGATGGATGGATGTGTGTCCGTATGTGCAATATCTCATGAACGAGATAAGATTTGTTAACGAAACTTGGTAATTATAAGTTTCATGAAAATACGAAGAGCTGAGTTGATTTTGAATTAAATTGAAAAACCGGAAGAGGAAGTTTATTGGACACTCAAAACAATAAATTCCATTTATTTCAAAAATGGAATCAGTTACGAAAAAAGATGTTGGCAAAAATATTTGCAACATAAAATGTTATTTGCAATGTTTCTGTATATGCGTCTAATTTTGAGAAGAACTAATTTATATATTTAATATATTCCAATAATCGTAGTAGCAATAGAAACAAAAAACATAAACATGTTTAACATTTATATGTCAAATAATAATTGTCAAACGCAAGGAGCAAGTCATAAGTGTTCAATTCAGCGTTTTTGATGCTTTATCAATTTCATTGATCAAATAGTAAATAATTTTATATTTCTATTTTTATTAATATAAGTTTATTTATATAAAATTTTGTTAGCAAGTTGATTATCTGTAATGAAAATTAAAAAGAATAAATATTAAATATGTTGTGTATAAGAAGGTCGTGTGGTGCCCCACATCAGATCTTTTTATTATATTACACAATTTTTTGTACTGTGATGTTCATTTTTTCATAAAATATATATTTAAAAAAAAATTCTCACATATATGGAAGGAAGGGCCGCAAGAAACCCAAGAGTCGGCACTGTATGTGTATACAAACTTAAAATACATAATTTATATTTTGAATATCTCATTTAGAAGGTGTCATTTACTGTCAAATGAGTGTTGACAAGTAAGATTGTATCTTACTAATTTTATTCATTGAAAAAAATGTACAGCCTACACAATATCAATTTAAAAATAACTCTATTTGAAGGTAAATATCACGTAATTCTGTTAACTTCACATTGTTCTGTTAATAAGCTTGGCTATTTGCTTTCACCGTAACTCTAACATATACTTACGGCCTGTCATTTCTTTGTTATTGTACACGTACATGTATAATTAGAAAAAAACAGCAAATTACATAAATGTACTTTATATTATCAATATTCTACTACAACCAGTAGTTTTCCGCTAGTAATCACAATATGTTGAGAAAAATAAATCATTATGAACCCACAGATTTGTTGATTAATTTTCTTACTAAGTTGCAACTTAGCGTACGCATTCATTATTTTGCATATTATTAATAGTGATTAAATGGATCACAGGCTTAACTTGGTGAAAAAATTTTACAAAAAATTGAACACAATTTTTATTAATCAGCGACGTTTCGGTCCAAAATTTTGGCCATTTTCGAGCTACAAAATTAAAATAAATTGTAATGTTTATGAACAGTCAATTTGTAATTAAAAACTTACCATATTACTTACATTTTACAATCAACAATTACAGTTGATCAAATATACAATATAACATCATGCCTTCTACCCATATCTCTCTATTGCAGCTCTGCATTTCCAAGTCGTAGTAAAGACATTTTTTTTTAATTAGATCCTGATTCTCAAGAGTCATGAGCCATCATCACATCAACTTTTAAGCATATTTATTATTGACTAAAATCTGCACTAGCAGAACAAAAAAAAATATAAATATATCATCACGCCTTTTATCCATTACTGGGTGCGGCACTCTGCCGAAGCAGATCTCGATAAGTGATATATTTATGCGCGTGAAGTGCGGTTACCAGCCATCAAATTACGGCCTCCAAAGATGTTAGTAGTGGAGGAGCTACAGGGGTAATTTTTAATTTGGTGAAAATGTTTTTCGGCTGTGGGGATCGAACCAGGGTTCTTCGGATCCATAGGCCATTTACTATAAGTGACGTAAAAAGAATAGGAATGTCTAGACTTTCTAGAAAGATGTCACATAATTTTTTATTTAATAATTGAGGGTAGGTATATATAGTAGACATGTTTACCGTGGTGGTGGGGGAGCGACAGGGATAATTTTTAATTTAGTGAGAATGTTTGTCGGCTGTTGGGATCGAACCAAAGTTCTCAGGATCCACAGGCCGACTTGATACACTGAGCCATTACACCAGAAATACAATTTTTATAAGAATTAACAAATTATTATATAATTTTAGGTACAATCAACATTCCACAATAGCTAAACATCTACTGAGATCTTCAAATGCCGTTTTGGCACAGTTTTAAATAAAGTAATTAATTCATATTCATTTGGTTTAGTAGTTATTTATGTTATAAGTACGGTAAAGTTTTTACGGTACGAGCAAGATGTTTTCATACGAGGAAGCTGAAGACTATGACGTACAATGTTTTATTTCATACTGTATCACATTTAAATATTAATAGTTATTTATTATACAAGTGTTTTATTAGGTATATAAAATTCGCAAGGAAAGTTTAAACACTCGACCTTCGGTCTCGTGTTTAATTTTTCTTAAATGTTTTATATACCAATAAAACACAAGTGTAATACAAAATTGTATCCACAACTCATAATTATAGATATCGAAGAAGATTGGTCGTAACGTTTAACGTTGATTCAATTATAGGCGTATTCCATTTGCCATTTGGATCAGATCTAACTTACATTTACTGAACTAGATCACTTATTTATTTCGCTGGATTACTTCGCTGGCTGTAGTTCCAGTAGTAGAATTACAGATTCTAATTTAATTTGACGTAATTCACCCCAATAAGTACATCAGTTTGCTTAATTCAATTCATTTAGTCATGTGCCGAATTTATCTGAACTAATGTAAGTGAATCAAGTGGCAAATATAGCTTATATAGTTTCTCAAAATACGGTTTATCTTGAAGTGCTGGCTAAGTAACAAGTTGTTTACAGTGTTTTATGAAATATAAAACACTAGTGTTTTATGTATAATACAACTGAAATCAGTGTAATTATGCCTTTACAATATATGAATTGTGAATAAACATTATCGGCCTGTGGATCCTGAGGTCCCTGGTTCGATTCCCACAGGCGACAAATTTTCATAATTTGAAAAAGCTATCCCTGTGGCTCCTCCACCACTAACATGTTTGGGGGCTGTGATTTGACGACTGGTAACCGCACTTCACGCGCAAAATATATCACTTACCGAGATCTGCTTCAGCAGAGTGCCACACCCAGTAATGGGTAGAAGGCGTGATGATATATTTATTTATTTATATTTATTTCATATTCTATCCTTCAAATAATTATAATTAAATGTCAAAAACAATTTGTTTCTTAGCACCATCGGGATACAATACCGTAATATTCCATTACGATATCTAATACTATAAAGTCTCACTTAGCGGACAGAAAATACGATACAGTATGAAAGTAATAAACAATTCTGTTAGGTTTATGCAGTCAACTAAATTGAAAATTAAATTATTAAAATAAATCAAAAATAGATAAACAGTGCATTTAGTATCTACCGAGATCTGCAAAAGCAGACTTGGTACATCCAGGAATAAAAAGTACTTAGTGATGATACATTTAATTCCATTCATATTCGAGCAAGAGTTAATAAACAATTATAAAATTCTAAATTGTCGTAACATTTCAAAGTAGCAATTAAATTTTAATGTACTACGCGCACCATTTAAATGACAACAATGAATATTAGCCTTGACAGTGTCCGATCGCAGTATCCGAGGCGACCGTGTTTACCGCAATGGCAGACAAACGTGGGCGATGATTGAAACTTGTACAATGTTTTTCTTCATTCTGTAATTATGCGTGAGTCCGCGGGCTGTTTCTGTTTTCTTTGCTGCAAGAAGCAAGACTCGCAAGATGAAAGTACTGCCAAGTATTTCACCTTTTCTTTCACGAATTTTAGATTATTATTGCCAAATTTTAATGGTGCGGAGAAAGTTCTATTAACAGTTTAACATGTTATTCGAAGTGCAGGAAACTAGCAAAATCCAATGATGTTTATAATTCATTAACTGTAAATCATTATGGATTAAAGTTAAATTCAAATCTTTTATTTCACAGGAAATAGTTTATAACAAACAACAAATATTAGACTTTCTAAAAGATTGTGTTTTAAATAATTATATGTAGTAATATCGGCCACTAGCATGAACAACCGATTAAAGGTGATTAACTAGCAGTTAGTTACCACTAACACCTTTGGGGGCCGTGATCTGACGACTGGTAACCGCACTTCACGCGCAAAATATATCACTTACCGAGATATGCTTCGGCAGAGTGCAACACCCAGTAATGGATAGAAGGCGTGATGATATATTTATTTTTTATTTTAACTAGCAGTTGACTATCTTTAGTTTTCATTGTCATTTACTTCAAATAAAAGGTAACTACTTGATTTGTGGATTGAGAACCAGAGTTTGATTTCCACAGCCGACAATTTTCACCACATTAAAATTACCCCTCAGGCTCCTTCATCACCAACATCTTTGGAGGCCGTGATTTGACGACTGGTAACCGCACTTCACGAGCATTAATATATCACTTACAGAGATCTGCTTCGACAGAATGTCACACTCAATAATGAGTAAAAGGCGTGATAATAATATTTATTATTTATTTTATTTGATGCATTAGGATGACACGCAAGAAATTTAGAAAGAAATTTTCAGAATCAAATTAGTTAACTGCCAGTCAAGCATTCATTGATCACATTAACAGCCACGTTCACTTTAAAATATTAATAGATTTTTTCCTATTCTGTACAAGTACAACAATCATATGTTCGGAATGTGCAAAGCGTTACGGTATTCGAATTCGGGGATCCCGAGTTCGAATCCCCCTCAATTAAAATATATGAACTACTACATTACGGCTCGGTGAGTCCTGATACTGTACTGTAATTGGGATTAAGTTCCTGTTTTAAAGAGTATCATAAATAAATAAATAAATAAGGAATATATTGCTTTCTAATACTAAAAAAATTGGCAGCTAGATGAGCAAGTTATTAAAAAATGTTGATAACTAATATTACTGTCCATTGTCATCCAAACAGGGACATCATTGTTACGTACGCAAAGGGGCGGTGGGCGAAGGCAGGCCAAAGAGACTAGCGAAATAAGCAAAAATAAATTATTATTATGTTACACAATAAATTTTATGTCAATTATCTCCAGTACGAAATTATGTGACATTTTGCAGACTTAGAACCTTTTTTTCGATTTTTGGATCAAGTTAGCGGGATAAACAAAAAAATATCGCATCGAAAACATAGCACAAATGGTAGGTAATGCCATATTCTGATACAATATTTTTCCAATTATCCTGGCTATAGTTATCTAAAATTTTATCCGAAGACGAAAAATCGACTCTTAAAATAAATTTTATACGTTCAAGTTCTTTTGTAAGTTCATAAATACGATTATAAAGTTATTTTATTTTGTTACATTTCGAATAGATTTATTTAGTAATTTTTTTTGTGGCTTCTTGGTGGACCAACTACCAAAGACATATGCCGCCATTACGCCCTGATCTGCGTTTTTAGGTCTTTTTCGTCAACAGCAACGCGGGTTTCTTCTGAACGCTCACCCATCCAAATACGTTGCTGCGTTATCGCTTGGATCAGTTCTAACGAGCTGTGCTATGACCATTGACAATTTATTTATTAATTATACATAAATTTATTTATTATATTTAGTTCTACTTTCAACATTCATTGATTTGTATCGTATATACCTCCAGGCACAGATCAAATACATACAGACATCTAACTTAAATGTATTCAAATATCAGCGTTTTTATCAATGAAATTTATAGTGCTGCATGAGTCTGTATTGCAGTGGTAATGTCGATTTAGTTCATGGTTAGGGCACTAATAGTTCAGGAATTATAATTTCACAATACACAATTCAAAATAAATTACAATTACTTAATATCTTTCAGTAACTAATAATCGATATTTGCGCTTCAATGCAAGCTCATCCAGAAGTACAAATGTCATAGATAAAAAGCGCTGTCATTTGAATACGGTTGTTAGACGTCTATATGTATTTTGTCTTTGCTCCATGTTATAGGATAGGCATTATTTGCATTGCACACAATTACATTTTATGACGTTATACAAATAAAAAATAAAAATTAGTTATATTTGAACAGAGTTATGTCACTGTTGTCACACACACACCTAAATTATTTTGTAGAAAAATATATCAAATAAAAGACATACTGTCTCAAAACTATCCATAGCTATGAAATTGAAACAAAATTAAACAAATGTTTGACGTTCAATCTGACAAAACTGTCAGAATAAATTCTTATTTATTATTTCATTTATTTTGACAAATAAAACGTTAAACATTTGTTTAATTTGGTTTCAATTTCATGCCTATCGATAGTTTTGAGGCAATTTTCCTCATTTTCAAATCTAATTTGTGTCGTTACAAAGTATGCAAAATTAATTTTGTTTATTGGTTCAGATGCAGAATTTTATGCACTAAAACTTCTAAATTATCATTTTATATGTTAAAGTCCTATGTTCGAGAGTCGTAGTCATCAACATAGGTAAAATCCAGGAGGGGGGCGCCCCTCCTTGCCCCCCCCCTGAGGACGCCCATGAACACTAGTATACTGGAAAACAAGTGCTTAGAATTGGTCATTGTAACATGTGTTTTTCATACAATATTTCCTATATCGCATTCAATTAGTACTTGAATTTTAAAAAGTTTATTAAAAATAAAAATAATTAAATTTCAAGGTTGTTACACAGATTGATTCAATAAATATTTGAAATTTAATTTGTTTTGACATCTATTAGTCACGTTAGAGTTAAAATTCATAATTATCTAGGGTAAGTTATAAATCAAATTACCTATAATTTTTAATGAAGAAGTGTTCTGCAGTTTAATTTAATAATAAAATGGGGTAATGGCTCAGTGGTATCAAGTCGGCCTGTGGATCTTAAGAACCCTGGTTCGCTCCCCACAGCCAACAAAACATTCTCACCAATTTAAAATTATTCCTGTGGCTTCCTCACCACTAACATCTTAATAATAATAATAAAACAATAGCAATAATTTTATATGAGCTGCGAAATGACAACTAAAGTGACAGATTTATGTTTGACATTTTTACAACTAGACTACTCAACAACTTCACAAAATATTCCCTCAAAAACAGTTGTACAAAATTGAATTTTGTAACACTGTTTTTGATAAAAACAATTGCACAAAATTCACTTTGCAAGCGCGATATAGAAAAAATATTTGGCTCCAATATAATTTAAGACTGATATAGGCCTATTTTGTAGCATACCTGTTAATTTTTTACGTCGCGTTAAAATTTTTAACCAAGGGACACAGACAGCATTGAATAATAAAAGAAATCCATATTTTTGTGGGTTAAAATTTGTAACTAGCCGTTAAAAATTAACAGATCAGTTACAAAATACGTCCCTTTGACAGCAAACAGTAGAGTTACTCATTTCAGTCAACATTTATACAATAAATGACTCTTTCCCAAAATATTTAACTATTACTTAAACTATGGGGTAGCTAGCTCAGTGGTATCAAGTCGGCCTGTAGATCCTGAGAACCCTGGTTCGATTCCCACAGTCGACAAACAATTTTCACCATTTTAAAACTATCCTTGTGGCTCCCCCACCACTAACAGCCTTGAAGGCCGTGATTTGACGACTGGTAACCGCACTTCATGAGCAAAATATATCACTTACCGAGATCTGCTTCGGTAGAGTGCCACACCCAGTAACGGGTAGAAGGCATGCTGATATATTTATTTATTTACTTAAACTATTATCTCACAGGAATGTAAATAACTACTTGAGTCTTTCATTTCCTATCCATTATCAAAACAAAATTTCTGTATCACATTTAGTGTGCTTCTATCCAACATCTTCATTTCAAAACTATTCCAACTAATTTAAAAAACAACCGTATCTAACGATCTACAAGCGTCGTGCTTTCTTGCGTCATGGCTATCTGCGATGAAGATCTCCCAGTGTTGTTGATATTGATGAATTTCGATCGAGCCAAGAGCACGGTATGAAGTTCCTACCATGGAAATCACGTAGGAACTCTATACCTCGCTAGTGGTCAACCAAGGACATCCGGCGTGGACTGGACAGCTGCAGGTGAAAGTTTACATCGGCCACTTGATCGAACGAATGCTTGGTGGTGATGGTCTTCTTGCTTCTGGATGTTGCTACCGAAAAGTGTAATGAGTACTGGTGAAGTGTATGTGAATTTGGATTGACAGATGAATCTGTTTCAGAAAATAGAAGTTCTGGTGTTAGAATTTTGACAAAAATCGTTGCATGTAAATACGAAAGTATAGAATACAATCTTTAATTTGTTTCAGATATGGAATTTATTATCTTGATTAAATGTATTGTATATATTTTCTCAGACGACCACGTATGAAAGTAACCATAACAACACCATAAACTACTACGGAAAGTTGAACATAACATACTGACATGTTAGGATGTATAACGTACACTTCTAACATATGAGGTGAAGTTCCATTGATTGACAACAGATGGCGTTACGATGAAAGAAAATAGTAAAATAAATGAAAAGTATTTGTATTATTTAAATCGAAGTTTTCGCAGATTTTTCAACACATTTGCACAGATAAATCTTATTTTATTAAATTAATTTACTTATTTACTAATATTCTAGCATTATTTAATATTTTGATATTACGGTTAGTACAGTTGGTATCACAATACCTAACCTCAAACGTCAAACGTCAACGCTTACCAACAAAAACGCATCAGCTGTCAAAGTGTAACAACATTGCTCTTGTAAACTGTTTTTAGAAATATTTTGTGGTCGTCTGAATAATAGTGTACATAACTCGCTCGAAAGTGTGATAACTGTGCTCGTGTAATTAAATCACTCGGCGCTGCGCGCCTCGTTTTTCAATTTTACACTCGCACGTTATCTTACACTTTCGATGCTTGTTATGTAAATAACTAATAGAGGCGCGGTGGTCGAGCGTATTAATGCACATCTCTTAACATGCTGTGACGTCACCCGAACCAAGGTTCGTCAGTTCGAATCCGCCTGTCGACACCGTATGATTTGTCGTTAAAATAAAAAATACAGTTACTTGTATTAATCGTACTCGGGCGCTATAAGCTAGTCACTTATACATATGCCTTAAAAACATCGACTCAGAAAACCGGCAGTACGGCAGCGTGAAAACTGCGGCTCTGTGTGCCCGGTAGGCCCAGGCCCGACTCTGGCTGTAGCGCCGTTAAAGAAGAAGATATATTTATAGAGTAGGTGGCCTGTGAATTTGAGAACCTGGGTTCGATTCCCACAATTTTATTACATTAAAACTATTCATGTGGTTCCACATATACACGAGGTCCGTGATTTTATGGCTTCACGTGCAAAATGGGGTAATGGCTCAGTGGTATCAAGTCGGCCTGTGGATCCTAAGACCTCTGGTTCGATCCTCACAGTCGACAAAACATTTTCACCAATTTAAAATTATCCCTGTGGCTCCCCCACCACTAACATCTTTGAGGTCCGTGATTTGACCGCTGGCACTTACCGAGATCTGCTTCGGCATAGTGCCACATCCAGCAATGGGTAGAAGGCGTGATGATATATTTATTTATATTTATTTTTACGTGCAAAATATATCACTTACCGAAATCTGCTACAGCAGAGTACCACATCTAGCGGTTTTTTATTCATATATTCTGGTTATATTATAGTCTACGCTGAAAAAATCCTGTGGCGCATCCTACACTATGGTTAAAAAAATGAAAATCGAGTTAGAGTTACAGTAGAGACATGCTTGTGTGAAGCTGTCTCTTCGTTAATAATTTTCAAATACTTGTCATCATTTTATCGTTTTGATAGCTAATTAAAAATGATCTAGATTCAATAATACGTTTCAAATTATTATAAAAAAGTATAATCACATTATTATTTAAGTTATTACAGAATAATATAGGAAAAATTATATGACTACTGGCATTCATATTTACGGTTAAAAATCTATAATCCACCAACGTTTGCAGTGACTACGACATTCAAGAAAGGGTAAAAAAGTCGTGAGCAAACATTTTCTAAATGGTTTTGTAATAGAAACAAACAACTGAAGTGAAAAAAATAATAATCATAATGTGTAACAAATTTACGTCAAAATAACTTATGTACAATTACTATTATACTATTTTGTTGTTAGTTAAGGTTTATTAAATAGGAAAATAGAATACTGATGTGTTTCGTCGTCCTTGAGTAAAAATATAATATGGTGTGAACGGCACATATGGCATATTCACAAACGAACGTGTGGTGTTAGTTATGCTCTAGTTAGTCTTCTAAGATAGTTTTATTCAATTAAAAGTGACCATTACTCAGGATACGCTCAATAATTACTAAAGTAATTGCGATACCGATATCAGAAATATGGACATCATCTACAGAGATTATTACGCTGTTTCCGGTTCGAATTATTAACGCACCGACCTCACAAGGCTAAGTCCATGATTTTTTTTTACCGCTATAGTATCAAGATAATTAATTTTACTAAAAATATATTTGCTGTTTAAAACTATACATTTTATGATTTGTCTATGATGTTGAATAAACGTAATTTAGCTGTTAATAAGCAGAATCAGCTGTTACAATGAGCCAGCTCTAAAAATGTCAATTCAGAAGTTATATTACGGCGGTGAAATAATTGCTCTGCTTTGAACTATCGCTGTGCGAGGCGCAGCATGACGATCAACTTCTTGAATTCAAACGACGAGTTCATTATGCAGCACCGTACTCGAAAAAGACTGGTATTTTTACTAGTAACTACTAGAATATTTAGCATCATTTCTTTTCCGCTGTCTAATGTTTCCAGATTATTTTTATAAAATTGTGTAAATAAATAAATTTGGAGAATTAAATTATTCTACAATTTTAGTTCAAAATAATTTAGGAACTTGTGTTTACCGAAATCAGATTATTTCAAATGCATAAAATGGTTTTTATACTTTGCGTTCACAATCGGTTCATTATTATACTGAAAACAGTTTAAACATGGAAGCTATGAAACTGTTTTTGGTAACTTTTTAATTTGTATGATTGCCACTGCTACACAGCCAAACGTTAAATGTCACAATGTCAGTACAAAATGATAACCTCAAATATTTTAAAATGATGTTTAATTGTAATTTTAAAGAATTTTGAACGTCAGATAAATATTTTTTGTACTCGCAGCACTCAAAATAATGTGTACATAACCTTGGAAACCGATGGAAAGTTTAATTTTGTGCACTAGTGCGCAAAGTAATTGAAAAAAAAACACCCATTTTATATGATTCTAAATTTTGACTATTAAAACGCTCTTGTACTTATTTATATACATATATTTTAAGGAATTTATAAAAGAAGTAGAGACATTAGCTTATAACGCCATCAAACAGACATATTTTAACAAACTTGACGAGAAAAAATAAACAAATTGTTTTCAAATAACAAATGTCAATTCATGGCATACTTAACTGTCAATATAAATTCACGCTTCAAATTTAATAATTTCCTCATTGTCCATCATATATTTTTTCTCGTTACAAAAAGCATTGTACAAAACTCGTGCGTGAAGACGCCATATGCACCATTCGCGCAAATTAAAGCACTCGCTTCGCTCGAACTTTAAAATTGCGCTCATGTGCAAAGTATTTCTTCGCGCACTAGTTATGTCAATAGCTATTATAATATTCTTATTAAGAAAACACATCAAGAAGGTAAATTTAAAACGATATTACAATTTGGAAAACTATAATCTAAGAATTTAAATTATCAAAATATCAACATCTTTCTTTTCCGATTTTATATTACAATTAAATAATTTGCACGAAAATGACTAAATTACTATCTATATACATGTGAAGTAAAAAAAAGGGATGAAAATTTTTCGTGCCTTTAAAATTTCAATATTTTCTTTTGAATATAGGTACGGTTGAGAAACGTCAAAATGTATTCGGCAGCGTTACTATAGGGCACAGAAATCCCTAGATTGTATTTCGATATTTTTTGCAATTAAAATTGTAACATTTCGATGAAATAAATTACGAAAAGTAAAAAAAAATATAGTATATTCTACTCGTTTTATACAACATACTGTCACACTCGTATCTTTGGAGCACTCCTCGCTGCAGTCGCTGCGCTCGTCGTACTACAAACAACTAGTGTCAAATATTATCATTATTATTATTAAAGATTATTATTATAAGAATTTGTTTACTGACAAATTGTCTGATGGTAATTATTAGAAATAACTTTTGAAAAAGGCAATGAGCGTTCGCAGGGATTTGAACCCGGAATCTTTCATTCGCATGATGACTGCTCTAACCAATTGAGCTACAAACACTCGGCGAATACTCATGCTTTTTCGTGCAATCTTTAGTTGAAGAAATGTAAAGTGACATGGGTTGCGTCAATTCGTTACATGTTAACAACCTAGTATGCGTTGGGTTATATTCCCTGGGTGAAATTATTATAAAAATTGTCTGATGATAATTATTAGAAATTTTTTTTGAAAAATTGCACGAAAAAGCATGAATATTCGCCGAGTGTTTGTAGCTCAAATGGTTAGAGTAGTCATCATGCGAATGAAAGGTTCTGGATTCAAATCCCGGCGAACGCTCATTGCCTTTTTCAAAAATTATTTCTAAAAATTATTATTATTCATACATCGTCTTATAAAACTCTTACCACAATATACTATTGTAGAATCTGCAGTAAAATAAATTATAATGTAAATATATTTCTAATATGTAGATATAAATGTGAGGCAATGTATCGACTAGAATAAAAAATTGAAAATCTGATCACATACTCTTCTGAGTGAGCATAATTTGCGCCGAGTCCGTCCCTGATGAGTAAAGAGAGAAGAGCTAAACGAACTTTTACGGTTTATTGCGAGGGGTGTAACTCGCCTCATAAAGAACGCGTATGTAAATGAACTCTTCGGGTGCATTGTCACTCATTCAAACAACGAATTGAAGCCACTGCAGGAACTAATGTTAATGTGTCTGTGTTTTTATCGGTACAATGCCGTCAAAAAAGTCAAACGATCTTTGAACTTTACAAGTGTTCAATGAAGATTATTACACTGTAACAATTTATTGTTTGGTGTAAAGAATTTAACGCTATTGACTGTAATTTGGCTTTTAAGGAAAACAAATTAGAAAAACAATTATATACATACATCTGCACTTTTGTATACACTGTTCGTAGATAGGTAAATACGTAATGTTGTAAATAACAAAGAAATTCACTTAAGTAAACCAGTGATAACCTTCAAGATAAGAACAGCAGACAGATACAAAATTACTCATTCTAGGAAAAAATGCCACCGACATAATTCCCCAAAAGGAAAAAACGAAACAAGTATCAAGGAAATAAAAATGATAAAATTACAAGAACCAATTTAGTGGCGTGACAAAATGGCCGACGCGGTTGTTGGGGCATACAATGTATTGGATTACGCGGTTCGAATTTAATCGTTGATAATATGCAAGCAGCGACCTTTGCAACGAAAGAGGTGGCACCCGGCGGCCGCCATTATCTATCGGCGTCGGTTGAAAGGTTTCACCGTGGGGTGCTTTAATGTATGCACGGCGCGACGACTGAGGACTGCCGAACCATGTGGGATCGCGCAGAACCGAACTTCCAGCAATCAACGTCGAACACCGCATGTTACTGCCGTGAAATTGCTCTTTATGCCTGTCCGATTCTGTTTTTCTCCGAAATTGACTGAAATTGATCGTCGGGCTCACTCGCATGATACTTTTACGATCAAAATTATTACTTTTACCCATTATTTCTCACAAATTTATCCACAAAAATTATTTAGAATTCCTTTTAAAATGAAATAAGCATGTTTGTAAATCTAGTTGAAATATTTTAAGCCGTAAATTTCCTGCACGTGTGCTCAAGTCAAGAAACAACCAAGTTTAGACTATAAAATAATTGTTTGAACAACAAATTTTAAAATTTAGTACTCACATGTTTCTAAACTAGCGTATCACAATCACGAACAGTACGTATTCACTCGAACAATGATGGTGTGTGTACAACCTTGCGTGGCGAACTAGTGTCGGACACAAGTCGAGAAGACCGAGCTGGCGAGACGAAGCCGTGCGCAGCGGCAGAGATACCACCGCTAAGTTGCCAGAGCTGCGACTGGCCGCGCTCGGCGCTCGCTGTGGCTGTGCTTGTGGCTCGGCTTCGACATGTGGCTGCGCGAGCGCAGGCACTATCATCCAACATGCGTACACGCACCCAGAATATTTTCTTCCAAGACTGTACCGCGCAATCGCGCGGACGTTCACATTGAATTCGTCACCGAATAACCTAAAAGTTTAAAATCATTTGTTATAAGAAATGTACGTGACTGTTAGGTACATTAATTATATTTGATATCGCATTTTTATTGTAATATAAAACGCGTGAAGAAAGCTACAAATAAACTAATAATTTTCAACGTATAAACAAACTAGCGATTATAATTTTAACTATGTTTATAAATTCTCACTGTTAACGTTTATAAAGTAAAATGTAGTTTGTGTGTAATGTGTTCCCCGCACGTCGCGTGAAATCGCTCGGCAAGTGATAAGATTACAGCGAGCAGAAACAGCGCTCGCGGTATTTCACTAGCACTGGGTACTTTAACGACATATGTTTATAAATTTAGTGGCATGTGCAGGCTAAACGGGCATATGCAAATAAGCCCAGTGGCAACCGTTAAAGCTTACCCCTTTCCCGCCAACAACAGATTAGCGCGCTGACAAATGGACGCTGCTTTCAAACAATATTTACTTATCAAAAAAATAGATAATATAAAAAATATTTTCAAGTGATATTTACTTACTTTGTCGGCAATATAAGCGTTATCGAAATTTTACCAAAGAAAAAAGTTAATAACAGCAGGTAAACCATGGTAAAATCTCAAGCAGGAAGTTAATGTAATTCTCCGAAAATCAAATCCGCTTGTGGTTAACCTCAAGCCCGGGGCCGGGAGCAATCAACAAAATTTCGCGCCAAAACTCAGTGATACTATTTACTCTTGGGCGTCTTGCGCATGTGTAAGTCTCATACACGCACACGTGTGGGCAGCAGCCATAATGCTGGTGACGTCAGCACGCCGGCACGCACACACGCATATGAGAGAGAGAGGATGATACGCGAGGAGCGCGGTACTCAATTAGCTAACCTTGGCCCTGCCACAGCAAGAGAGGAGAGAGCGTCAAGCATCTCCCCTGCCTCTGCGCTCCATCTGAGAGGAAAACGGATGAGTGATAGAGGGAGACATTTGATCCCTCCGATCAACCATTTTGAAAACATACTAAACGAGTGCTACACAATTTCTACCCTCCACAGTAGTTTTGCATAATTTATTTGCACAAATACTAATTACAACCAGGTTGTCGTATTTCCTGCCGCCAGGTATTTTTAATGAAAATTATATTTAACAAACAAATTAATCTTTATGGCAGATAAATTATACGTATTAAAATTTATACGACGTGGCTAGCTTTTGCAACAAAAACCAGGCAATAAATACGGAAGAAATAAAACGATTTACGGACAGCTTCATTCACCAGCACCGGTCTTGCGGTGTGCGGTACAACTGGTGAAGTGGTCAATCTGGTCGCCGGCCAAGGACATGCATCACACATCCTCGACGTTCGTTATAGTGCACTGTCTTCCTTCTGCACCCGTTCCCAGCTCGGCAAACACAAAATCCAAAGACACTCACATTTCTACCGAATATTCGACTACATTTAGAAAACCTATTTACATAACGCGTCGTCAAATATCCGCGTTTTTAACTACAAAAAGTAGTTAAAATCAATCTTACTAGAACCTTAGAAATCATCAAGTATTCAAAATACAAATTTCAGTACAGGAGACCTATTCTAATTCGTAGCAACCAAATATTTAGTTGAATGACGTATTTTTAATGACGTCAGGCGATTTAGTTAAATTTCTAGGGAATTTATTTTCTACTGTTAGTGACAAAGATCAGACTATACTCGTATATTTCAGAGTGATATTTATGAAAAACTTGTTGTCGCTTTTTGTGATTGTTTATTATTAACAAATCCACTTTGTTGGTTGAAATCGTAACTATGTTTCTATATTTAGTACTATTTATTAAAATAAGCAAACTTTTCAAAACACGGCACTGCAAAACATACGAATAGGACGTAGCGACTGAGTTAGCGACTGTTTCAAAGCAGTTACTAGCAGTAAGTCGCTAGAAAATGTCTAGTCGAAAATAATGACCTCACACGTAAGTTACAGTTAATCCCGCAAGGTGGCTACACTATCGGTAGTGACCTCAGACCAACCATAAGTAGACGGAGAACAACGGCGTTTGTTGTGAAGTAGAAAGAGTTAGAATAACTTGGTGATGAGACGGGTGCGCGGCAAAGAGCTAGTACCCCTTTGTGTTATGCGGCTTGCATTTTTGTTGATGACAGTTATCAGACGCGAGCATTCTATTTATTTAAAAACAAACGTGTGTATACAAAACACTTAATATGTCAAAAACTAACCTTTACTTTGATGTATGAAAAGTAAGTAATTGGATATAAAAATAACTACACAAATGTTTGCAACTCGCATAACATCAAAGGGTACTCGCTCCTTGCCGCGCACCCGCCTCACCCACAAGTTACTCTAACTCTTTCTACTTCACAACACTGCATTGACTTGAATAGTGCAGAATTTGTCTACTTATGGTTGGTCTGAGGTAGCGACAATAAATGATGTCAAACCAGTCGCTACAGCTGGTTGCTACGAATTAGAATCGGTCTCCAGGTTTTTTTTCTTTATTAAAGATTTACGCTGACGATTGTCACAGCCACAAATGAAATAATTTTGCCGAGATGGGAATGGACGAATCGAGAACCCGTTCAAAATCCCGTGTTGGGGCTGTACCACATCCGGCCTTACAGGCCCCTATTAGCCAGGTTCGTGGCCCCTGGTTCGCTAATAAACCGCTTGTAATTGATGCTACAAAAGTTGTAATCATGCACGCATGCAAAACGCAGGAATGCCGGTCAACAACGCCCAACATCCGCTGTGCTGGTGCAACGTCGACGCGGCAACGCCGCATCGAGATTTGGCAACCAGTACTCCGACCATACGCATACATGCACGCGTTTAACTACCAGGTTTCAAAATTACACGAAAGAAAAAATCACGACGCAACGAAATTGCCGCAAGGTGAACGTGATGTTAGGGATACGCGTCCGCTGAAATTGGTGTGTCCGATGAGAAAATTAGTGTAAATTTTACTTACAAGTTGGTTAATTTACAAAAGATTAACCAAGAACAGTGATTAATGAAACCTACACTATTCTTTACTGCAAATTGCATTAGTCTCTACTATCTCATCAACGTTTTTTCACTGCTCTTCAATTTATTCATTCAAAACAAAACAACCGTCAAAGAATTTTGAATGGAGTTCATCAGCAACTTGACTACAAAGTTGCAAAGCTGTTCTTAAAAAACACTCCACAATTTTGGGCGTTTCCATTCGCAAAATTAATAAATTGTTGATTATCGCACTTTCCAACATAATAAAAACAAAATACTCGTCAATGAAACTTGATTAAAGTTAATTAAGAAATTGATTACAAAGCTGCACAATAATTCCGTAAATAATCTCAACTTTTTGACGTTTTGTTCGCATATTCCTTATCTTTTGAAAAATATATTCATAGATTTATTCTGTGAATAATAATATAATTAACAATCATGGGCGTCCACAGAAATTTTTTCAGGGGGGGCGAGTCGCAAAAAACTCTCAGATATACATAGATTTCTAAAATATTTTTTTTTACATAACAAATACAAATACACATAACAAATGGATAAAAAAATATTTAAATTTATGAAATAAATTACTAGTCTTTGTCGTCTGGGTTTGAATTGAAGAGGTAAGATAATTTTCGAATAACTCTTCTATAAATTGACACCATTTCTTCAATAAATTCCGATTTAGCAGTTTTACAGTTTTAATTTGCTAATATTTTGTGTCTGTGTATACTTAAACTTAGATTACTCAATCGTTACGATAGGGAACATGTCGCTAGCTGGCCATAAGAATACTGCTGGAAATTCAGTTTCAGCTTGAATTTATTATCTTTAAACTTATAATTTAATTTTTATTTAATTTATATATACATATACAGTGTGGTGGCCACGACTCTCGAACATCGGACTTTAACATGTAAAATCACATTGTTTTAAATTTCCTGCTTCCTAATTATTTAAAAGCAAAAAGCTTCAAATAAAATTTTTAGGGCATAAAATATGAAATTAATTTTGCATGCTTTGTATCGGCACAAATTAGATCTGAAAATGACTAAAATTGTCTCAAAACTATCGATAGCTATGAAATTGACACAAAATTAAACAAATATTTGTCGTTCAATCTGCCAAAACTGTCAGAATAAATTCCTTATTTATTATTTCATTTATTTTGACAAATAAAACGTCAAACATATGTTTAATTTTATTTCAATTTCATGCCTATCGATAGTTTTGAGGCAATTTTCGTCATTTTCAAATCTAATTTGTGTCGTTACAAAGTATGCAAAATTAATTTTGTTTATTGGGTTAGATGCAGAATGTTATGTCCTAAAACTTTTATTTCAAGCTTTTTTGCTTCAAATTTTTAAGGAAGCAGGAAATTAAAAAATTATAGTTTTACATGTTAAAGTCCTATTTTCAAGAGTCTTGGTCACCACCTTAGTTAATATCCGGGGGGAGAGCGCGCCTCCCCTTGCCTCCCCCTGCGGACGCCCATGTTAACAATGCACTTGCAATTTATTATAAATTTTATTTTTAAGTCTAGTTAATATTGAAGTAATGACAACGCATAACAAACGACAGAACCAAATTGAGCTACGTATATATTATACCAAAAACAAATGAAATTATGTAATTGTTAAGCCATTTGGAAAAACATAGTCTTCATCTTATTTATTTAAAATAAAACATCAGAAAGTTATAATGTTGCAAATGACTTCTTCAAAAATTCTGGATAATTTTTGGCGTTACCGTTCGCGAATTCCAGGGCCTGGTAATGATTAGCTGTAGGGTATCTGGATATCGTGTTGGGCTTGACCGCAGTTATCGGTTTTGGGATCAGGCATGCAACGCCAACTTAGACCACTACTTGTCAAACTGTTCCAGCACGCGCACATGAGCTACAAAAACTGAATTTTGTTTTTCTCCATCAACTGGGCAAATGCCAATGGCAGCTTTTGACGGTTCGTGATGTAATGCGCCATCAATTAATTGACTGTCAAGCGAAAGATAATATAATTTCCTTTCATGCGGTCTTTTGTTATTTGACAAGTTTCTGATGATATTCGGTTGTATAAACAGTCACGACACATATTGTTAAATCGATACATTAAAATAAAAGACCTTTTAACTTGGACAAAAAGAATTATCAAATGTATTATGTAATTCAACAGTCAAGTTGCATTTTTTTGTAAAATGAAACGTCAGCTGCTAGGAATTATGATGTAAAAAATCTACGTAAACTGCAAATTCAGCACTTGGCAAATGGTTGTAAAAGACTGTTATTTGAACGTATAAAGTGTGGAAAACGACATATGGTAATAGCAGAGGTGAAGATACCACACAGTCAAGTTAACTGTAATTTCGTACCAACCACAAAGTTTAAATCACTAACACATCACTAGGGGTTCCCACAAATATAAAGGAAAATCAACGCAAGAATGCGGAGTGACAACCACTTACAACATAAAGAAAAAAATAATTAATAAGCAAACATCCATAACATGAATGTAAATGACCAAAGTGAATGTAATACTTGTTATGACAAACAAATCACCTACCATTTTACTAACAAAGCTGTCGGATTATTAAAATGCTGTCCATTTACATATATATGCCAAACATTATTTACTTTCATGGCATCTGCATCGAAAATGAGCAAATTATTTATGCATTCCGAAAAAATATACCGAATTTACGGCCACAAATTGTAGTTTGTTTATACATGCCGGACACGTATACGATAATACGCCGTTTAACATTTAACTTGCCACTTACTCGAGTAATTTTAAACTTGCATACGATCAACAACAAAAAATTAAAAAAAAACTTTACATAAGACACACATCCTTCTATCACGAAACTTCGAGAAGAACTGAACTCAAATGCAAGATTTACATTCTATATATACTTAGGTAATGTCAAAATACTTCGAAAATGATTCTTATCCCCTGGTTCTTTTCTTATGAGAACAAACAGACCGCACCCTATCAATACAACCCTTTAACTTGAACATGCAAACAGTTCAGGGGTAAAAAATTGTTCCCAGGATGGTATCTACATACCTGCATATGTTGAAGGGTTTAAACCACAATTTTTCATCACGAAAGCATCTAGGATTCTGACAACCCATCTTGATGTGTAATATATATGAATTATATGATAAATAGATAACGGCTCTGCATAAAGAATGATTCTCACATATCGACTCATATGATCGTCTGGCTAGTAAAATACAGTAATTTGTGTACTTTACAAATATAACCTTTTAAAAATGTATTTACAAAATGCTATGCTAAAAGCTATTTCGAAGAATACCATTATTTATTTTCAAAGAAGAGTTGTTTAAAGTGTGTGAGGAATATGCTGTATATCAAGTAATATGCAGGAAATAAAATATATATATAATATATATATATATATATATATATATATATATATATATATATATAAAAAATAAATATAAAATAAATATATCATAACGCCTTCTACCCATTACTGGGTGTGGCACTCTGCTAAAGCAGATCTCGGTAAGTGATATATTTTGCGCGTGAAGTGCGGTTACCAGTCGTCAAATCACGGCCCCCAAACATGTTAGTGGTGGAGGAGCCACAGGGATAGCTTTTTCAAATTATGAAAGTTTGTCGCGTGTGGGAATCGAACCAGGGACCTCAGGATCCACAGGCCGACTTCATACCACTGTGCTAGCCATCCCATAATATATATATATATATATATATATATATATATATATATATATATATATATATATATATATATATATATATATATATATATATATATATATATATATATCATCACGCCTTCTACCCATTACTGGGTGTGGCACTCTGCTGAAGCAGATCTCGGTAAGTGATATATTTTGCGCGTGAAGTGCGGTTACCAGTCGTCAAATCACGGCCCCCAAACATGTTAGTGGTGGAGGAGCCACAGGGATAGCTTTTTTCAAATTATGAAAATTTGTCGCCTGTGGGAATCGAACCAGGGACCTCAGGATCCACAGGCCGACTTCATACCACTGAGCTAAATATAAATGTTCAAGTCTGCTGGCAAATTATTACCATATAGGCAGATTCATAAAGCGGATTGGCGTTAATACTATTTTGTATTTGTCTTTAACTCTCTTTTCAATGCATGAAACAAGTTTATCTTAACTTGGGTAAAAAAGAGTGTTAATTAGCATCAAATTGAATCCATTTCTTGAATCTGTTTTAATTTGAAACACAGTTATAGACAGTATTAAAAACGGTGTTAGCGCTAATCCGTTTTATGAATCTACCCGATAGATACCAATCTGAAAGGTAACTGATTAAATTGTCAATATAAGAAATATCACATCTGCATTCTTAAAAAAATTACTAGTACAATTAATTTACGAGTAAAAAATCAATCACCAGTTTTGGAAAAGTACCAAAGTGTGTAGTTTTTTATATAATCGTAATAAAAAAAGACCTTGCCATGCATAAACAACACGTAGCAAAAAACCTGTATGGAAATATCAAAATAAAAAGAAATGGGTCAACCTGTTCAATAAATAATTAATCAGATCTTCTATGCACGATACACACGATAAAATATTAACTGGCAAGTGGATACTGCAATAGTTGACGTTAATAGCAAGAGATGGTGCTATTTATAAAGCATGACATACACGACACAAGAGCCAAAGTCGCGGAGCACGTCACGGCTTTTTCTCCGCCAACAAAAGTAAAAATGCATCGGGATAAAAGCAGCCTTGCATCGCATCGACAATTGAATACAATTGAAAACACCTGCCGCCTATACATTCTATAGCCGGTACCTATAATTTCAACAAATATCATGAAAAGAGGATTGGTTTCATGCGACAAGCCACGAGACTTGATACAGTTAGAACTCGCATTCGAAAGAAACACCAGTTGTACAATTATTAAGGTAGTACTAGCGTGAAAAAAAATTTGCAGATCTGAATGAAATTTGGCGCACGTAAACATTGGATAGTAATACGCATTCTGTTAAAATATGAAACACATTCATCATCTGTGAACAAATATATTCGCTTGTAAAGTTGAGTTCTTATACACGGGGCTTATGGCGATCATCACTCAGAATCGCACATATTTGGTTTGTGTACCTCTAAAATTTTGCAGTTTCATTTGAAAAACTAGTATGATGTTCTGGAACTATCCATGTATATTGTATCAGAAGGAGAAAGTTTTTTATCGTTTAGTAATGGATATATAGCCATGCAAAGCCTTGTTTTTAACGAGAAATTGAGAATTTCAATTTATAATGGCAACACCACACGGTGGTATGGTATTTGAAAATTAACTATACCAACAACCTGTTAACAATTCATGATATTCAAATCATAATAGGTATAAAACACTTATTTTATTCAATTTTTATATTTTTTTGAGTGTCAGTTTCGCCACTCGAAAACCGATGGCGCCACCGTCACACTAATGCATGGCCAACTTCATTGAATTGCGCTATGCTTATTATGGCCGTTTCATATGTCATTAAAATTCCTAGTTTCAAATTTACAGAGCGGGCACGTCAACTAGCGCCTCTAACGAGATACGTCGTAACTAAATTTGAAAATACTGTCGCTTGCATTGATTGAAAAAAATCCTAAAAACAAGCCTAGTCATTGTATATTTATTATCATACGATCTTTACAGTAAAATACTAACCGTTGCCACCAATAATTCAATAATACTTCCTTCTTTTGACCTATAAACACTTCAAACATTTTAAATAGGTAGACAATATGGCGGCATCATTTACCTGAAGTGACAGATAATGCTACGTTGCCAAATAAAATTCACTTAGTCTAGACTAGCTAGTCACTGTAGTCGAAAGCTCAGAATACTAGTCATAATATTTAATAATATTGAATGTATAAATAAAATACCTAGTTCCATTAAATGTATTTTGTTTGATCACATAAACTTCAGTTTTCAAATATTTTAAGGTTGTTTTTGTAACTTGACAGCGTTGTCACTTTCCTTTAATAGAAATAAAAAGCACTAGATGGCATTACTTGACGTACCAAAACTGTAAAAAACTCATGACAAATTTTTATATGGCAAAATGATGAAATGAAACGGCCATAATAAGCGTAGCGCAATTCAATGAAGTTGGCCATGACTAATGCTACCTTAATAAAAAAGAAACTCAACTCGTTACTAAGTTACAGTTGGTTTTGGCGAGGCACGAGGCGATTATCGTAAATGTTTAACTTTAAAATTTATGAGTGTTTAAAACAAAAGTAATATTCACCAATTAACTATATAGATAAACAGTAAATACTTTATTTATCAACATGATATGGCAAAGTGGAACCATTTCGAATTTTCCGGGTAAATTCTTTGATTGCAACGTATGTTTTTGCTCGTTTTGCGCCCACAAAAACTCAAGTACATGCTTTCCGTTCTCTAACAAGCCGGCTATACATATATCGCTGTATAATGCGTTATTACCGGCAAATTTATTCCTTGTTTTTGTGTTCGATTTTACATAAACGACTGCGCTGAAAGTTGAGAGAATTGCACTCACACTTTCAGCGAACGCGTGAATTGTCTGAGCAACCTATCATTAAAGGTACAAACTAGAAAGGCACTATGTTAACGTACATGCTTATTGTGAAACGTGCTTAACATACATATGAGCGCCATTCACGATACCTCCAACTCCTTGCGAAACCTTGCGTTATGAAACGATTCCAAATATTATTCCATTCAACAATCTTCTTTTCTAATTGCTATTAAATCTTGCAGTGCATTAAATTATTTATTGTCCATTCATAAAAAATGTGTATTTAGCGTGTTTAAAGTTGATGTAGATTGCAAGTGAAATGTTTATGAAATACTTAACGCTATATTAATTATCATAATCCTTACCCCAACAAAATATTAGAAGGGGAACTACACAATCATAATAAACATTAATCGTATTTGGATTTTTATAAATCACATCCTGCCTAGACCGAAGCACAGATCTACCGAACAAGATTAACATAGATTATTATTTATTCATTATGATCAAATTTACCGCTACATTTTATCAGAAAAGTTTATTTCTAACTCTATTTCATTACGAATTTTAAGAGAGCTTTTGAAGAAGTAATTCCAAATTATTTCGTTTTATATATTTCTACTCTATGGGGTAGCTAGCTCAGTGGTATGAAGTCGGCCTGTAGATCCTGAGAACCCTGGTTCGATTCCCACAGGCGATAAACAATTTTCATAATTTCAAAAGCTACCCCTGTGGCTCCTTCACCACTAACATCTTTGGGGGCCGTGATTTGACGACTGGTAACCGCACTTCACGCGCAAAATATATCACTTACCGAAATCTGCTTCGGCAGAGTGCCACACCCAGTAATGCGTAGAAGGCGTGATGATATATTTATTTATTTCAACTCTGAAATATTTCTAAAATATTTTAGAAAACTAAATATTCTATGCTTATTTGAGGTATTTTTCTTTGATATAATTTAGAAACTTTTTACACCAAAAAAAAATATACGGTACCAAATTAATTTAAATTCAGTACAGATCTAAAGAAAGCCGAACTATTCGAACGCAGGTTTATATTTATGCGTTGAAATCAGCAACTATACTTTGTGAAGCGACGGCGCAACTGCGTTCGTACAACTATTTATAGCTATACATTGTTTATCTATTGTTACTGTTAAGGATCATAAAAATTTGATTATCAAAAATAGTGTATTTAATATTAACAAAAGCAGGTTTCCTTTCGTGAAAAATAAAAGATTTACTGCCCCATTTTATCTCCCACATCATCCGTGCCTTGAAACAACAGACTATCACATAGGGTGCACAAACCTCGAACCACGTGATCTGGGATCTTGGGCTTATGGCAGTAATTAGATGTACAATGTTCTGCGTCTCTACTGGAGAACTGGAAACTTGTTTCCATGTGATACTTGTTAGGCAGAGATTGTGAGCCGAAGGGATGAAAATAATGGATGTTGCGTGCGCCACCCACGGGGTACGCGGCATTAAATTTATTTCCTGCGTCTCGAGGTTTCGACCCCTAAGCTCTGGGTTGAAGTTGGAGTTACCTGGCGCAGTAATCTACGGGCCTCTAGGGGAGAGAAAGAGAACCCTTTCTCTACAAGCCGAGTTATTATAGCTTAGATATTTTTTATGTGTTGGATAACAGATTTTGGGAACAAAAACTATAAACTTTGGTAAGGGATTATCTCTACTTTTATTCCATGAATTCATTACGAATTTTTACTGCTTTTTTTTTAGTAAAATAAAGAAAATTTTTATTAGAAGGAATTCGGTAAAGATAACAAATCTCGATAGGGTAACCATACATCTAATTTTTAACAGGATGGTTTTTACTCTTTCTCTTTTTAGAAGATTATAAAGAAGAAAATGAAAATTAAACTGCTTTACATTTTTTAGGGTTCAAAAATCACGCAGTTTATAAACGAACTTACAGATCACAAAGATTGATTAAAAAATTACTACATGTTATATCATTTGCGTTATAAAGGAGGTGTTGATCCTTTTTGCGCCTTATTACAAAATTCGTAGAATTTAAAACGTCATTTAATTAATTTAATAAAATGAAATAAACAAGTTGTAGTTATTTATAGATTGTCATAAGAAATAAATGCTTGAGAGAGGACTACAAAACTTTGGTAAGCGGCAAACGTCAACTTTCTGTTTTTAAGTAGCAGTTGAAAATGTTTATTTTCTGCTCAGTCGTAGTAAAATTAGTTCTTTTATTTCTGTGAATAGTTAATGGTACATTGTCCACTTTATTTTGCATCTTTTTCGTGAATATTTGATACAAAAAATTAGTTTTTAATGCCGAATATAATTTATAACCTATTTTATCCTAAAATACATTAACAAGGCATATGAAAAAATCCAATATTTTCCTTTAATACAAATTAAGTCGACACTGGCTAGTTAAAATTTTAAAGTTTGACGTTTTTTTAATACACACCACCCCAAAATCTACACGCGCGAGCCGTTCTTATTTAAGAGACATATAGTTATTCCCACAGGCGACAAATTTTTATAATTTGAAAAAGCTATCCCTGTGGCTCCTCCACCACTAACATGTTTGGGGGCCGTGATTTGACGACTGGAGACCGCACTTCACGCGCAAAATATATCACTTACCGAGATCTGCTTCAGCAGAGTGCCTCACCCAGTAATGAGTAGAAGGCGTGATGATATATTTATTTATTTATATTTATAGTCATTCCAAATTCAACGAATAATCAAACTGTTTTTAAAAATATCTAAAATTATAATTTTGCCTCGTTTTGATGTAAAACAATGCTAATTTATTTTAGAGAAAAAATCTTCAACAACTGGTAAAAAAATATAGCTCTCTGTATTTTAATTAGACGAATTTAAAAATTATCAGGTTAACAGCAGGAAATATAAAATAAATATATCATCATTACGCTTTTTACCCATTACTGGGTGTGACACTCTGCCGAAGCAGTTCTTGGTAAGTGATATATTTATCCGCGTGAAGTGCGGTTACCAGCTGTCAAATCATGGCCTCCAAAGAGGTTAGTGGTCGGGGAGCCACAGGGGTAATTTTAATTTGATGAAAATTGTTTGTCGGCTGTGGGAATCGAACCGGGGTTCTCAGGATCCACAGACCGACTTACGATATTACAAAATATACGTTACAGTAATATTTATAATCCTACAATTGCGTTTTAATGTGTTCCTTACACACTTACAGCAATCATGTACACGGAAGCAAATATCTCGATATGTGCTGCATAGCATTTGTGAATAGTAGACGGCTACCTAAATAAGTTAATTAATGTCTTTTACAAAATGGTGGAATTTTTAAAATATGGTTGAACGAAGAATCACCAGTTTTAATTTGCCGGATATTTTTTGTTGTGATGCCAGTACAAGAACGCAGGGTAATAATGAGGCGGTTAAGTACCTAGTGCATTTTAATTAATCTTGTAGTTAAAGAGTAATTCATTTTTGAAGTGATTACGAGACAATTTTTTATTGAGGGAGATGCGTGCTGGAAGGACTGTTAATTTATAGTGTTTTAATTAATATCCGCTGTAGCGGGGAATTCATTAGGGCCGCGCCGACGACTCCGAGCTCTGCGGCTTGAGCGAAATGGCGGCCACGTTCGTCCTGCGTCTCCCCCCGCGTGAACTAACAAAACGTAACGATCTTAATTATCCCGCAGACGTGTGATAACCACCGTCCACGCCGTTAATAAGTAATCAGCTAACTAGCACGACACATGGAATTTATTTCACATTAGCAACAGCGACCCTGCGCATTCGTGACAATCCAGTATCATTAGTCCTAATTGTCACTGCCTTCTCTCCATTTAAACGTCATTATCGGAGGTGATAAGTTCATACCTCAAGCACGAACATTTAAATCATTATGATTTAATTACTGCATGCTAATCACACAGAGACAAATTTCAATCGCGAGAATCAAAAATCAAACCATCTGGCCAGACCGAGAGCTTGTTCTTATAGGTTGTTAGTACAGGTTCTTCTGCATTTGACGCATGCGTTTTCGATACCTACACCGTTCTAGAAGATTATAGTTACTTGGTCCAAATCTAGCAGAGTATTATGATATATTCATCCATATTTATCTAGATTTAATTATATGTATATACCTAATTAAGAATTTCAAAATAATTAGAGGCGTGGTATAATTACGGTGACCATATTTTTTTGATCAAAATAAAGGACGCATCTGAAGATTTATAGAAATAGTAAAACAGTTTTATTTATTGTTCTATTTTAAAACCGAAGCCTCCAGAATGAATTAGAGATATTTTTTTATTCAAAATATATCACTTACCGAGATCTGCTTCGGCAGAGTACCACACCCAGTAATGGGTAGAAGGCGTGATGATATATTTATTTATATATTTAAAATGTTTATCACAATGAACTTTTTACTAAAAATACCGACGGTAATATTTCCATTCAACTTTAATTTAAATTGATAGACTAAAGTTTTATAGATATTTTAAATGGAAAAACGTATAATAAAGGACAAAGGTTAATTTTTAAGAAATAAATACGTTTAAAGAATAACACTCTAAAATAAAGGGCAGTCCTCCATAATTAAGAACATATGGTCACTGTAAGTATAGTTTACTAAGCATTTATTGTATTTACCTATAATATTTCAAATTATTTTCACCATTTGACATCGTATTTATTCCGCTAAAAAGTGTTTCTATTTCTAAATAATTGTAGAAATAAAGGCTCACAGTAACATTTATTTGAAAGCATGAATAAATACCTAAAAGACCAAATTTTGCTCGAGAAAAAACGGGCAAGGCAAGTTTAAAATGAAAAATAAAAAACCAAGAAGCAGATAGAAAAAACAAGTTTTCTCCTCAATTTTCTTTCGAATTTTCGTCCATATCTAGAAAACAATTGGTTGTATCGAGTTGATTTTAGCCTCAATCGATTTCTTGGGTCAAAATACATTGCTCTAAAATACCCATATGCCTATATTTTGAATAACTACTATTTCATAATTTTTTTTTTCAATATGACGTATTAAATGAATTTCCCGGTTGATGAAACCTAGCTAGGTTTTTTGCTGAGGCCAAAAAATATTGGAATACCAAGTTTAATGAAAATCGTTAGAGCCAGACTTGCTTGAATTACAGTAAAGGGTTTAGAAACGTATAAAAGCGGAAAATATACGATGCCAAATGTTAAAGATAATTTGAAAATACTTTACGTACAATGTCGCCGCTTAGCATTATGTGATTTTAGACGGAAGGCTAAAATAGATGTAACTACCCTTTTGTAGGGGATTGAATTTCTCTCCAAAAGAAAACACATGGGGCATAAACGCACGTCGCAGTTTGTATCAGAAGAGAGAAGAAGTTATTTCAAAGTGTGCAGGTGTCGATGAATGCCAGCGATTAAAGTTTGCGTTATAGAACCGACAGTCCGAAGAAAGATTCGACGTTAATCAGACATCCACCGTCAAACCGACCGATGATTTATAACGTCGAAATAGAACAAGCAGTTGGAAACTATTCTAATAATAATTCATCACGTGTTTCCCAATTATACTGGCTGTCTACGGAAAAGTATCTGTAATAACTTTACAGAAAAGAAGCTTCAAATAGAACTAGTATTGAATTTAATTATTCATCTAATTTAACAAAGTTAGCTCGTAAGTCCAAAAGGAAACAGGAAATCTTGACAAAATTATACACGCCTCTTTATGTAATTTAAAGTATAAATTTCTAATAAACTTGTAATCAATAATTCTTCCGATACTAAATTTGGTTAGGAGTCGCTTTAGTTCCGCAGCATTTGAATGCAGTTTGCAGTAGTTTTTGCGGATACATCACTCGTCGCAGCCCAAATAAATAAGGTTGTTCGTTGCATGTTTGCAGCCGACTCGTAAACACAAAGTTACGGCCTGTCGACGGTCAGAATTCGTGCAAGGCATCTAAAACTAAATCTCCGTATTTCTAATTTCTATCCGTTCGAATTTTGGCGAGTCATTGTACGATTTAATTTTTTCACGGTGCAACGGCGATTAGTATCTTGACATCTTTATTTGGGATTTAGCTGCACTATAAATTAACATTGCACTGACATTCTATGAAGTAATAACAGACCACTAGAAAATTAATACACGGTATGCTATCAAGATACTAAGTTTGCTAGTTTTTTTACTTTCCGTTTTTCCATGCAAAATAGGAAAATAAATTCGACGGCATTTCGGCTAGCGAAAAATAATTCTCACGATCCTTAACTATAGTAAAATATATGTATTTTATTCATGAATTGAGTTTAGATACCTTCAATTATGTTTACATGCAATATTTATACAGTTCGGTTCGCGAAAACGGTTGCAACTCATAAATCAAGATTAACCAGGCAAAAAGAGGTATTCGGTAGCATTTGCATGCAGCATACACTTGCATATTTTGTGCACAAAAAGCGACAGCTATTCAGGTGGCGCAGGTATAGTCAGGTATATGGGAACTGCTCCAACTCCGGGGCACCCCTTTCATATGTGCGAAGTTACGCTAACATAACGCTAACATATTCTCTCGTCTTTGCATACGGTGGCAAATGCACATCGCTGATTTACAATAGCAGACGGATTAGATTAATGTTTGTAGAAACCGCTCAACTGAGAACTTATTCACGAGCTGACGAATTCGAGTCATCATCTCTAACTATTAAAATATTCAAATGTGTCTATACAATTTTCGTAAAGTTATCAGAGGTTTTTCCTCATTACTCAATATTTATTGTTATGGAATTATCAGTAAATTAGGAAAAACCATTTTTGTATTTATTTTGAATAAATTCAGAGAAGAAACAAGTGATTAAAATTATGAAGATAATTTCTATCAACAGTTCCAGGAATTATATTTTGTGTTTTTGATTAAAAAATGTAGCAATAATTCAAAATATTTTCAAAACACTTGAACAATATCATCATAAATTTGCCATTGTCAAACATTTCTAAATTGTTTTAGAGAAACACGTTTCCAATAAAAGTGTTAGATAATTTATTTCTTCGAATTTTTTATTTGAACTAATTTCTAAAACACAATTTAGAAACATTGAATACACACAATACTAAATGTTCAAGTTGCTTCGAAAATACATGGAAGTTTATATGTTAAATACACCGAAAGTTTCGAAATTAAACTAATTAAAAATATTTTAATTATATTATGATATATTATTTATTTTAAAATAGTACTAAACTAAAAATACTAAAGAACTAAAAAATATTTTCATTTTATGCCTACTTTTGCTACAACGTTCTAAGTTACTTTCTGCAACTTAGAATTGTGCGAAATATGCAAAATAAATAATTTCGAATTAAAAATCTATTTTACAACAGTAATAATTTATAGTGTTAAACTTTCTTGCTACTGGCAGCTAGCGGCGGCCGAGAGACGAGCGGCCTGCTGAGAAGACACGACGTCTTATCTTGGCGCGGTCGTCAAAGACTTCACAAACATTTCGAAGTGTGCTTGCCGCCAACACACCTACTAGTCACTGCATTGTGAATGAATTCGTTTATGCGGGTGGTACTTGGAACTGTTTCTTTCAACTTACTTTGAAGCTGTATAAATATTTCAACATTACACAAATAGATACTAAGTTTTCTTAGCGGAAAACAACTTCAAAGTACGATCATTTATTTTACTAAATAGTTGGAATATTTTTGTGTTGGAAATAAAATGATTTTGTAACGATTTCGAAATTCGTTTACGAAACTCAAACTCAATTTCGAGCGCACTTCCTTTTCAAAGTAGCGTAGCTAATACAGGAAATGTCTGCCTAACAAGAAATGTGTTTTCGTACTTCTCTAATTTTACAAAAAAAAGTCTGTAGAAGTTTGCCGCAATGCACAAGCTTGAAGAGGCAATATATCAAAATTGTCAACACATTTTGTGTGATTGCGGATTTTGTACAAGTTAATTGTTGGTAAAAGGACTGACTATCAATACCTGAATGTGTACTCTCACTTTTCTGTATTCAAAGGAAACTTGATTCTTTTTGTGCGAAACTCAACAATCGGTTAAATATAGTATTAGAAAGGAATTACAGAGCAGGTAGATTTGTCGGGATGTGAATATCCCGGCGTGCGTCTATTGTTGGGTCTGTCTGGAGTCGGCACCGGATGCGGCCGTCGGCCTCCCAAGACCCAAACCGCCCATCACTCAGCCCTGTCAGGACTGATCCCCGAACAATCAGCACACGACAGCCGAAGATTCGGGAAGAAAGCGCAAACGATGCGGCGTGCTCGGCACGTGCCCGGCCACGAACCAATCTCAATCGCGAACAGGTGACCATACCTGGACGATATCGTAGGTGGAAAGCAAAACAAAATCTACAACTTACGTATCCGCATACGTCTTCAACGAAAACTCGAAGTTTGCTTCGTTCTTCATAAACTCAAAGTTCACTTTGCATCACATCACTAGTCTTCCAAATCACTTGAATTAAAAAATAAACTGCGATGCCCGAATGCAGCTATGCGTCCGAGATGCTTTGCTGCAGAATTGCAAGTTGACTGCGGCTGGTATGGAGTCGGTGCAGCAACCAAGTAGTTAGCGTTCACTCAAAGGTTCTATCTAACAGTGAGTTCCAAAGTTAGAAGAACACTTCGCCGAACTAAACTCGACTGTCGAAGTCTTGAGTGAGTCGGGGGTCCGTGGCCCGACCGCAGTCGCGAGCTTGCGTGCCAGCGCGCCAAGAAAGTGGTGGGGACTATAAGATCCGGACTGGAGGGGGAACTGCTTGGAGAAAAGTACAAGGAATGGTTTACGCCTTACGTTCCACGGCTACAACCGCGAACCGCTCGTACAAATAACGTTTCGAACAAATTTAGACTCTTCACAATGTTTCACACTTGCACGATCTCCGCACGAGTTGCGAAAATACAACGGGCTACTCCGCGTCTTGTGCACACAGCTTTAATTAGTGTGGAACAGGGTTTTTTTTTAGGAATTGTTGGGAAGTTTGGTAAATTGTGACTGAGGAAATTGGTGCACTGATGTTATTTTGTGGCGACGCGTTGCACTTGTCACTGGCGCCGTTAACCGCAAAGGAATGAGGCGCGCCAAGCTATGAGCCGCGTCCACTGCGGGGCAGCGCGAAACCGACCCGATCGACATATCGTGTGGCTTCCGGTCGACTCGACATGCGCATCCTGTGCCCCGCCCCGACGCGCGTCACCGCTAAAATGCGCTAGTCATTTTTTAAACCCCGCCTCACTACATCCCTACGGAAAAAAATCAGCAATTCTTTTTAAACCACGCCTCTTTGCTTCTTTTCACTCACCGGCTACGCGCGGTAGTGGGGGAACCTCAGTTGAACTTAGTTTCAAGCCTCACCATCAGAGGCATATGATTTCGATGCCACTAACAGCGCCGCCAAGCGTAGGGTAGTCAAACTTACTTGAGTTTATCCAATACAAGAACCATGTCCCGTGGACAGAATTTCTGGGATTCCCGAGTAGATGGCAGCAGCAGGTCGGTGTTGTTTGAAGTGCAGTTGGCGGGTAAATAAATTTCAGGTTACACAGGGTCGGCGGGAATACAAAGAGGCGGCTTGGAGGCCGACAAACACACGTGTCACACGAGCGTTGGCGGTGGCTGATTGAAATGCAGCGGGCGAAGAGCGGCCACGCACTCAGACTTCGGGACTCTACAACATGCCACAAACATGCAACTACTAAAGAACTGATATTCTTATTACACACATACACAACTAATACTAGTTTTCAAACAATTGTCTCAAAATGAACTAAAGCTCGCTGGTGGCAATTAAAATTTCCATCAATTAGAGGGTGTCGCATGTAGCGCACATAAATTTCGCATTTTTTTCAATTGTCCCGTTCGGATGTTCATCAGGAGCGAACCCCCGCGGCCACCTTGATTGGACTGCGCGAATACGACGGACGCGGCGGTTAATTGATTTAAGGCGCAATCGATATCCGACACACGGAATTACAATTTACTATCGGATCGGGGAAAGACAATAGAGTTTGTTTGGATTTCAGCGAAAACAACACTGACAATACTGACACTGAATTAGCTCTGGCACCATGTTTGTTTTTTTATAAACAACACTTTTTATCTCTATTACGCTTTCACGGACTTTCGACAAAAATTTTACAAGAAAATCTACGCGAACATTTACTTTTTTTTCTATACTTTAATTTGTACATGAATATAAAATTTAAAAAAGGAGTATCCTGCTTATAAAGAAAAATGATTCATGTTCTCTGTACGAGTATAATTATAATTTTGTATGAATGTAAATGCACGTATTCTTGAAGCGTATCAATAATTATATGTTACACTATTCATAAACATATCATAATTCCTTCCAAAATTTACACTTGGCTATGTAAATCTCTTGAAAATCACTAATCAGATATTGTCAGGTTATAATTTATGAACTGTTGTAAATACCAGAAATAATTAGCGTCCTATGCTTCTCAATAAATCAAGACCGCGCATAAATTCCGCTTAACGTTTTCTCATGATAAATTCATCTAATTTATCAAGACACCTATGACTTGTATTCCAACTGTTACTATAAGAAAACACTTAATAAATTTCAATTATCAAACGGAACACAGTCTCGTTCGGTAGTCATTAATAATTATCAGCTAGGAACAAATTGACTTCAGCGGTCGGAGAAAATGTATGCAAATTTATTTCCAGTTCGTTGCAGCAACGTAATCCGGGATTTAGCTGTCATGACGTCACGGGTTGAAACACCCCTAAGGTGGGAGGGTGCATGTCGTACCGCGTGATTTTTACCGTTAATACGAACGAATCAGAACCAGAACAATTGTACAGAAATTGTTTAGTAACTCAGGAAAGGAGAAATGCTTACGAGTACGAGAAAACAAAAATTCTCAACAATTGTTACTACTATTTTTAATTGTTTCTCTGAATGTTCTCAAAGACAAGACCTTAGCTATACTACTCGTCTCATTTCGCGGTATAACTATCAGTATATTCATATCATAGTTAGCCTATAGATCGTAAGAACCCTGGTTTAAATCTCACAGCCGACCACAATAAATTTACCCCTGTGGGTAATGGCTCAGTGGTATCGAGTTGGCCTGTGGATCCTAAGAACCCTGGTTCAATCCATACAAGAAGCGGATTTAAAATATTTTGGGCCCTAGGCAAAATATTTATTTCGGGCACACAGGATGGTGACCACGACTCTCGAACATAGGGATTTAACATTTAAAATCATAATTTTGTAATTTTCTGCTTCCCTAATTATTTTAAGGAAGAAAGCTTCAAATAGATGTCCGAGAGTCGCGGTCACCTATCGTACCTATTTAAACTAAAAGTTTGAATCCGGGCCCTAACATTTTTGGGCCCTAGACTATTGCCTTTTTAGCCTAGGCCAAAGTCCGCCAGTGATCCCTACAGTCGACAAACATTTTCACCAATTTAAAATTACCCCTGTGGCTCCCCCACCACTAACATCTTTGGGGGCCATGATTTGACGGCTGTTAACCGCACTTCACGCGCATAAATATATCATTTACCGAGATCTGCTTCAACAGAGTGCCACACCCAGCAATGGGTAAATGGCGTGATGATATATTTATTTATTTTATGTATATTCATATCTACGGAAATCTGTAACTGCAGAACTGGTGAAGCAAGTAATAAAGTGTTGACACATTTATTTTATGTTGATGTGGAATTCAGTAAATTTGAAAATGTTTACTATTAAGATTAGGACAAGGTTGTTAGATATTAAACGTCTAAAATCTGTAATTAAAAGTTAAATTATAATCCTGCTTAATAAACGCCTTCAATCTTCACATGTATTTGCAATTAAACCCAACATCTAAACACATATTTTTAATCATTCAATCTCCTTAATTGGAGGTAATATCTAGGAATTTGTCTATAATTTACTACTAATAAAAAAAACATATAATGATGATCCTAAACAACACAGAGAAACATGGTTGGTTCGAGTATGTTAAAGCCATTAATTACTAACGTTTGTATTTAAATATCATTAGGCCTCAGATTACACACACTCACACATCTCTCCGCGATTGTATTCATATATTCAAGGAATTAAAGATAATTAGCCCTTCCAGCGCAACAATGGACTCGAAGCACGCGGACGAATCAGCGCGAAGATAGGTGCCTAGGACCGCCCGAGGTCACACTTCGCCAGCCACAATCTCAACACCAAGAGAGAGCCACAGTCACGGAATCCAGGACCGGATTTACCACTGCCACCCAGATATATTTCGAAAAATTCATTGAGAAAAACTTATCTTATAATTTTTAAGGAACCTTTCGGACAGATAATTGACAAATATAAATTTCATTTAATCGACCTGAAAGATCTGTGTGCTGTGTGATCTAGTACTGGACAGAATAATTGCTAGATAAATGTGAATTCGCGGGGCTCATATTTCTCTAATTTCACATTTATATTATCATATATTATTTATGGGGTGGCTAGCTCAATAAAAGAAATCCGTATTTTTGTGGGCAAAAATTTGTAATTGGCCGTTAAAAATTAACAGATCAGTTACAAAATACGCCCCTTTGACAGCAAACAGTAGATTTACTCATTTTAGTCAGCATTTATATAATAAATGACTCTTTTCCAATATATTTAACTATTACTTAAACTATGGGGTAGCTAGCTCAGTGGTATCAAATCGGCCTGTGGATCATGAGAACCCTGGTTGCAAAGCTTTGTTTTTGGCAAAAAACAATGGCATTTCTAGGCAAACTAAAGCAAAATCATCTTCTAAATTATAAAATATAGATTGCTGTATATTATTTCCAGCGATTTAAGTGAATCTACATTTTTAAATATATTTATTTTATGGGGTAGCTAGCTCAGTAGTAACAAGTCGGCCTGTGAATCCTGAGAACTCTCGTTCGATTCCCACAGGCGACAAACAATTTTCATAATTTCAAAAGCTACCCCTGTGGCTCCTCCACCACTAACATCTTTGGGGGCCGTGATTTGACGACTGGAAACCGCACTTCACGCGCAAAATATATCACTTACCGAGATCTGCTTCGGCAGAGTGCCACACCCAGTAACGGGTAGAAGGCGTGATGACATATATATATTTTATATATTATTTATATTATTTTTTATGGGATGGCTAGCTCAGTGGTATGAAGTCGGCCTGTGGATCCTGAGGTCCCTGGTTCGATTCCCACAAGCGACAAATTTTCATAATTTGAAAAAGCTATCCCTGTGGCTCCTCCACAACTAACATCTTTGGGGGCCGTGATTTGACGACTGGAAACCGCACTTCACGCGTAAAATATATCACTTACCGAGATCTGCTTCAGCAGAGTGCCACACCCAGTAATGGGTAGAAGGCGTGAAGATATATTTATTTATATTTTTCGTACAGAATTTTGTATTGTGTTTGTATAATTTAAATAGAATATAGTTCATCAATTAAACAATTTTAGTTATAAGAATAGTTACCGTATGTAAAATTTCGTGTTAAAGTATTTATAGGTTAGTTTAGTAGAACAATTGTTTCCCAATGAATATATGTTTATTTAGCGTAGAATCAGTAAATAGTTCAGTATTGAGCTTAACATTGGTTATTTTATTATTTTAAGTGCACAAATCCAAGCATCCAATTTGTCAGTTAACTCAGGGACAGTGGGCTGGGGTATGAAATACCCTGAGCACTGTAAATATACGAATTCTGTAATTATTAACAGCTCTAATGGCCCATATATCTGAGTAGCTGTTCATTACTACTTATACTACAGGAATTTAGTATCAGAGTCAATGTACTTACTGCAGACAGTCTCAAAATCTATTTGGGTATTACATACCCCACCACACTTTTATTGAAACTTTATTTTTATACATGTTTCTAGTTTTTTTACGTACGTTCTTTCTTATAATTTCTAATATGTTTATCTATTTTTGTTGTTACAGAATAATTATTTTTTAATTTTATGTGATAATAGCAAGACTGTGCTTTTTAAATAATTATCACTTGTCTTATTTGCCATATAAATATAATACAACGGCTTATAGAAATATGGCGTTTTTTTATTTCAGTTTATATATATAATGTGCACCTTATTATATTGATTTTTTTCTTGGAGGTTGTTTCTTTATTACTTTTATTCTCTCTGATTTTAATTTTGATGTCATGTGTCACTTCATTGACAAGTGACTATCACTGGTACAATAGGAGGTCTGATTTACAGATCCGGTTTGTGCACCAAGTTTAATTAAATTAAGGATACTTTCCTTACATATATAAAGTAATATATACGAGAATTCTAGTCCAGGTCATTAATAATATATACATATGTTCTGGGGTATATCATAGCCCATCACACTGCTCACGTAACTATTTTCCAGCACATTGTCGAAGGGTTAATATAGGTATGTGGCTAACACATCAAATTAAGGTAGTACTAGCGTGAACATTTTTTTTGCAGATGCGAATGAAATTTGGCGCTCGTAAACATTGGATATTCATACACATCCTGTTAAAATATGAAACACATTCATCGTCTGTGAACAAATATATTTGTTTGTAAAGTTGAGTTCTTATACACGGGGTTTATGGCGATCATCACTCAGATGCGCACATATTTGGTTTGTGTACCTCTAAAATTTTGCAGTTTCATTTGAAAAACTAGTATGATGTTCTAGAATTATCCATGTATATTGTATCAAAAAGAGAAAGTTTTTTATCGTTTAGTAATGGATATATAGCCATGCAAAGCCTTGTTTTTACTGAGAAATTGAGAATCTCAATTTATAATGGCAACATCACACGGTGGTATGGTACTTGAAAATTCACTAGACCAACAACCTGTTAACAATTCACGATATTCAAATCATAATAGGTATGAAACACTTATTTTATTCAATTTTTTTGTGCGTCAGTTTCGCCACTCGACAACCGATGGCGCCACCGTCACACTAGTACTAACTTAAAACCCCAATGGGCAATCGTTGTTCTACAGAACAATTTGCGTCTACCAAATAAGGGAAATCTTGTTGCATTAAACTTATATTAGAAAAATTCGACTGTGTCTAAGTAGGTGGTGCATTTCAAGAAAGCAGTATTTCCTGTTGTGTCGAGTAGCAAATAAAAAAGTGTAAAATTTATAATAATGGCGCTCTGAAATGTAATTATTTTTTAATCAATGCAAGATTGATTGAGAACTTTCTGAATGCGGCACTGACTAAATCGTAAAATTTATTTTGAAAAAACAGTTAGTGGAGTGTGTGATTGACAGCTGAGAACAATCGACAATTGCGGTGTTTGCATTGTTAAACGGTCAATCATACACGCAGGCGTGTCGGATTTTTATTTCGACTGTGTGATTGCGGCGAGGCGTGGACTCTTGACGATTGACGAAGACATTATGTTCTGTAAGACTTAATTGTCGATTATGATTATGCATCTAGCATGGAGTGTGGATTCTTTAAATGTTTTTCAATTGGTTTTGTTTTATGAGGCGAGGCATAACTGCTCTATTATTTCGCACTTACATTGTTATGTAATTATCAAAATGTTCCATCACTCCTTTGTTAAAATTAACGCCCTGTAAGCTTCAGTAAACAGACCCACTTTTATTCGTGGTGTACACTCGATAATTTGATTATTAAAATACATCCTGATACTCATCTCGCTCACAGTTGCGTAAAAATAATTTTAGATACTATCAAAAAAGATAGTGTTTGTTTATTAAGCAATTAGGGTGCGGAAATATCAAAATACTAAAACCAGTAATTAAATTCTAAACAGTCAATGAATTTTATTTTCAATTTTCCATATATGTTTGTTTGAACCAAACTTAAAACGATGTAATTGGCAGTTAAAAATCACTCTTCTCGTGTTTAGGTACATTAAATGACAAAGCTAAAATAGTTTAGGAAACAAACAAATATATGTATGCTGGGAATAGAGCCGTGTCTAGCTATTTTAACGCCAGAAGCAAGAACAAAAAGTACATTCTGCCCCATCCGTATGTACTCGACCTCAACAGCTAAGTCAAAAAATAATCTAATTAAATATAACTCGAGAGTTCAATAAATTAGAAAATAATTCTCCAGTATCTTTCTCAAACTTGTTGCCCTACGAGCTTTCGTGACTAGAGGTGTGTAGTTCGCGAACGAACTAGTTCATATGAACTATTCCTTATAGTGAACGACACGAACTAGTTCGTGAGTTTATTAAAGACTACTTCACTGCGAACTATTCGGTTATGATTCATCACCACGGCGGCACGGCCGATGAGGTCGAATCGAAAGCGGAGAGCGGAGAACAAGTGAACGAGTGTACGAGTGAACTTCATTCGTTCGTGGTCGTTGCTATGATCACCGTTCTGCTTCTGCTGTCTGCTGTCAAATTATACTAGAACCAGATCCTGAAAGATCACATCATAATCTTAAAAATTTCGTGAACGAAAGTGAACTAATCTTCTTGGTGAACGAGAACGAATGAACTAGTTCACTCAAATGAACTAGAATTCCCATCTCTATTCGTGACTATTGCCTGGCAACAAGTTTTCGAAAGATCTGTCAAATTATTTTCAATTTATTCTCACTCTCTTGTTATATTATTACTGATAATTTAAAAAGGAAAATATATAACAAAGATATTGTTCATGATTTATTGTTGTATGTGGTATGTATTTATACTTCGAAAAAAAATATGATCTAATGATCATAGAACAAAATGCTTTTTTTTATATATATCATATCATCACGCCTTCTACCCATTACTGAGTGTGGCACTCTGCTGAAGCAGATCTCGGTAAGTGATATATTTTGCGCGTGAAATGCGGTTACCAGTCGTCAAATGACGGCCCCCAAACATGTTAGTGGTGGAGGAGCCACAGGGATAGCTTTTTCAAATTATGAAAAATTAAGAACATGGTTTTGAAATGTACAGTGCCACTGGCCGACACTACAAATAGTCATTTATCTGATACTGTATAATGAATAAAATGACTATTGTTTTGTTCATAATTATAATTTAATTACTAATATATTGAAAATATCTATTAAACCAGTGGTATTAAACCTGTGTACTTGAGGTAAATTATTCTTAATTTTGCGAATTTTGAAAAATATCTTTTTGTTGTACCTACTTGTGTATAAACTTACTTAACTATTTTTTCAAAAACTCTACATGAATGGTTTGCGTGAGTTTCCATCAACTTTTTATCGATTTAATTCATCTAGGGGGCGCCAAACACCTTAAATTGCTTGACATTTAGCAACCAGTAAATATAAATTTATTTATTTATTTGTTTGTTACTGCATATAATAGATACAAATATAATATCTGCAGATATCATACAGGTTTAACAAATCACTTTGGTCGTAGTCGTGTTTTTTTTTTAAATGAAGTGTTGCAGTAAGATTTGAATACGTGTTTGTGAGAAGCTTGTTCTGCAGTAAATAATAATTATTATCACGAAATAAATAATTTGCAACATCTGTCCTGACTGTGATCTGTGTCCACAAAAACACTTAAAATCTCTCTGGACAATGTGAAAAGAATTCAACATTCAGTGAATATATGTATACGGGATGATTGGAAAGATTTTAACAACGTAAATTACTTACAATGTTACAGTATCGTGTGACGCCGGCGGAACTAACGGGTTGTATTCGTATTCGTCTGTTCGCATGTCGGAAATTAACCAGAATTGTTTCTTTGAAACGATTATAAAGTTGTAATATTTAAATCCTTGCTATCCGTCTGCCAACTTGTGTACACTGTGTACGTTATGTTCGTACGTTGCGTTAACTGAAAACGTGATTTCATGTCATGGATATTCTGTGTCATTAATAAATGTTTCGTGAGTTTGCAATTAACTTGAAGAAATAAACATATACCTACTTTGCAATCTTCCTCATTTATTTACCACAGAAATTGAAACTAACTGTTTCATTGATTGCAAAGATTATAAAATTAATTATTAATATCAGAATGCTTTAAATATTTATAAATGGAGATCTCTTCATTTCTTTCTGAAATATTATATATGTATTTTTAGAAATTGAAGATGCCAGATATATAATTAAAATTAATAATCCGAGGGCAGGGTGAAGAGTCCCTGAAAAATAAAACAGATGGCGTCACAATCGCAAATCTCATGTGACATTTGTGATGTACCATCTTTAACTAGAACGCATTAAAATTTTCAGACTGATATGTCATTCAGTTCTGTTTTGACACCCATCGAAAGCAAGCAACCTCGAAGATTTTTGAAAACATGGAAAAAAGTGAATTTCGCGTTTTGATTAAACATTATTTCTTGCGTGGAAAAAGCATTACGCAAACCAAAGCATCGCTTGTATGATGGGGACTCCTCACCATCGATTGGAACGATTCACAAGTGGTTTACTGATTTTCGTTGTGGTAGTATGATCACAAAGGACGCCGAACGTTCTGGTCGTCCAATTGAGGTTACAACGCCAGAAATCGTCGATAAAATCCATGGTATGATATTGGACGATCGGCGAGATAAAGTGCACGAGCTGGCTGGCAATACAGACTCGTTCAAAACTACAAATTTCATTGATAAAAAGCACTGCCCTTTAAACACCTTTAGTTAAGCCCGTCTGACACGATCAATTTTTATGTACATTTTAATGCCAATATTTTGTGTTCATTTTTTTAGTACATTTTCCATGTACATTTTCATTGAAGACAAAAATTCCTGTATGCAACGACGTCAATTTTCCGCTAGATGCCCATGCGCATTTCGATCCGTTTTGAAAATATGTTGGAATTGAATTAAGGTTTTTGTGTCAGAATCAAAATTATAATTTATATATGGCAGTTTTAGTGGCGTACAAGCAAGGCTTATTTTTGTACTTCTCTATTAAAACGGACACCCGTTGCTGAGGCTAGGACATTTTGTTTAAATAATGACACAAATAGAAAAAATGAGGTTCATGGTTTCAACAGATTCAACACAGTTTGACGTTTTAACAATACACTATGCCATGAGCTGCGCGCATCTTATTTGCGCATTTAATTGAAGGAAACATTGAAGAAGATAGGACCGGTTCTATTTTTTCATTGACATTAAAATTGAAGGAAACATTGAATTTTGTTTGTGGTACTGCCAAATGTGTGTATACAGAATGTTCCATTAAAGGTAGTACTAGCGTGAAAATTTTTTTTGCAGATCTGAATGAAATTTGGCGTACGTAAACATTGGATAATCATACGCATCCTGTTAAAATATGAAACACAATTATCATCTGTAAATAAAATAATTAAATATATCATCACGACTTCTACCCATTACTGGGTGTGGCACTCTGCTAAAGCAGATCTCGGTCAGTGATATATTTTGCGCGTGAAGTGCGGTTACCAGTCGTCAAATCACGGCCCCCAAACATGTTAGTGTTGGAGAAGCCACAGGGATAGCTTTTTCAAATTATGAGAATTTGTCGCCTGTGGGAATCGAACCAGGGACCTCAGGATCCACAGGCCGACTTCATACCACTGTGCTAGCCATCCCATCTGTGAACAAATATATTCGCTTGTAAAGTTGAGTTCTTATACACGGGGCTTATGGCGATCATCACTAAGAAGAAAATTTTGCAGTTTTATTTGAAAAACTAGTATGATGTTCTATAACTATCCATGTATATTATATCAGAAGGAGAAAGTTTTTTATCGTTTAGTAATGGATATATAGCCATGCAAAGCTTTGTTTTTAACGAAAAATTAAGAATCCCAATTTATAATCGCCACACCATACGGTGGTATAGTATTTGAAAATTCACTAGACCAACAACCTGTTAACAATTCATAATAGGTATAAAACAATTATTTTATTCAATTTTTAAATTTTTTTGAGCGTCAGTTTCGCCACTCGAGTACCGATGGCGCCACCGTCACACTAGTACTACCTCAGACAAAACTCCAACTCTTTCTCCTTCACAACACTGCATTGACTTGAATACGGCAGACTTTGTCTAAGATATGTTTTGTCTGAGAGTACTACCCAGGGCCTGGACAGCTGTATTAGTTACCTTGTTACGCGATTTTTAATGCCATCTATTGCTGCCCCAAATGAACTAAATCAATTTAAAATTAATAACGGAAATCATAGTAGGTAATATTTAAATGGTTGACATTGTTAAACAAATTACATTTTTGAATGTTTGACAAACGGTGTTTTATATTTTGACAAATAAAATTTGTAAATAACAAACATATCTGTCGTTATTATTGCAATCTGTATTTAATGATGAGTAGGTATCTTTTATAATTTTAACTATTGTATAATTTTAGGAGTGTGGTACCACATTGTAGTAGAAAAACTAAATTGTAAGAATGTGTTTTTCCATGTTTCACCACGAAATAATTGATTATGGAAAAAATTGCTGGAAAACATTAATAGAAATGATTTAATTGATGAAGTAGCACAATGTCGTATGTAGTCATCATTTTCAAAATTGACAGTATCGATACATATCATCAAAAAAATTAAACATTGGGGCTGTTCCACATATTGATCAATGTAAGTAATTAATACAATATTGTGAAATTTGAAAAATTTATAAATTTGAAAATTCTTTTATAGTAAATATAAATTTATTTTCAACAATTCGGGATGAAATTATTACATCTCTATCAATAACAACAGTAACAGTAATATATAACAATACGGATACTGAAGAAAGTAGCGAAATGATAAATGAGATTGTGCATAAGAAGGCGAAAAATATACATTATTCATATTTATTTTTATTGCATACTAGTACATGTTTAATTAATATTTTAAATATTATTCAATATAACTAGTTTTTTGCTAATTATTTGTTTTTGTTGTTTTGTAATATATTCTGATTTTAATAATTTTGAAATATTTTAGTCATTACGATCACGAGAATGATAAATATGTTGTCTATATTATCGGTATTTTTAATAATAATTACTTGGGGCAACAAGAGATGTCACCAGTAACTGCGTAACAATCTTTTGTTATAGCTGTCCCTTCTTCTATGGTTACTTGTTCAGTGGTACTACCTTAAGTGTGCCACCATTGCTATCTCGGGAACTATAACAGCTACGAGCCCATGATTTACATTTAGGATCACAATAATAAACATGATTCATTGTCAAGAAGAAAATATATATCAATAATTTAAGTCACTTAGGCATTAATAAATAAAAATAAAATACTCTCAATGTTTGGCAAACGCAATGAAGAACTTTAATACTTGCTAGCAAGGTTCCAAATTTATCCGTCAGATGGAGAGCGCTATGTTAGCATAAATTATTTGCACCAAAAAAATAGTCAAAACCGTGAAATTACTAAAGTAGCTCAGCAACAGATGTATTTCTTTTGTCGCTAATTTTAATATATAGGATGTGAACTACGAATAAAAATCAGTTTTAGTATCTATGAAATGATTATTGTAGACACCATGATTTAAAGCCAGCGACAATGTAACAGTAAAATACATCAACAAAATCTTTCATGTCACAATGCAGGAATAATGTCAACCGTTCACAGCGAGTAGTCAACCGGAGTGGCAATAACTATAAATTTACTTGCGTTTGCAGTCGAACATAAGTCATTTTAATATACCATAACACGTGTTATATATCAGCGTAGCAGACAGAAGTCCTCAACCGGCGCACGAAAATAAACCAGCGAATTTAACACTCGACAGCTCCTCGCGAATGTGTATGTATGTGCGTGTATGTGTGTGTGGCAGGCATCGTAAAGTACCTGCAGCAAAAACAACGCACTTGCAGTGCGAGCTCAACCTACTGCACTGCCCGCCAGTGGCGCAGGCGACAGACATTCTACTTAAGGGCACAATATCGTAAATTATTTGTTTACAAGATTCCAAGTCCAAGTACACATAATAACAAATTGCTTAACATCATTTTTGAAAAGATAATGAAACAACTGAAATAAATTTTTGTTTACTTGAAAAATACTGAAAATATAAATAATTGTAATAAAAGGGTACAAACCGAACCAGCTCTTTTTCTTGAATCGCGAATCCGATCCGAACCATCCTCGCAGAACCGGTAAAATGAACCAAACCAAATATGCAGGGGGGCAAATCTGGAGCAAAAAGTTGCGCTTGAATCTCGCCAAATACTCCTTTGAACTTGTCACACGGTCGCGCTTGTTGTCAACAAAGAGCAAATGCGGCACCCATCTAGCAGATAGCTTTCTCATATCCAAAAATGTTCCGTACCCATTCGGTTGAGATGCTCATAGCCTCAGGAATCTCGTGCACTTTAACTCGCTGATCGTCCAATATCATACCATGGATTTTATCGACGATTTCTGGCGTTGTAACTTCAATTGAACGACCAGAACGTTCGGCGTCCTTTGTGGTCGTACTACCACAACGAAAATCAGTAAACCACTTGTGAATCGTTCCAATCGAGGGTGAGGAGTCCCTATAATGTTTAACAAGCGATGCTTTGGTTTGCGTAATGTTTTTTCCACGCAAGAAATAATGTTTAATCAAGACGCGAAATTCACTTTTTTCCATGTTTTCAAAAATCTTCAAGGTTGCTTGCTTTCGATGGGTGTCAAAACAGAACTGAATGACATATCAGTCTGAAAATTTTAATGCGTTCTAGTTAAAGATGGTACAACACAAATGTCACATGAGATTTGCGATTGTGGCGCCATCTGTTTTATTTTTCAGGGACTTTTCACCCTGCCCTCGTATTTAATTAATAAATAAATGAATTGCATTATTTTCCTACGTCTGAATACAACAGTAGCAAGTCTAAATAGATCACCAAGTTTTGGACGATACAATTTTGTATTAATTGTAAATGTCAATAACTGTTTCATTCAATTATCAACCGTCAAACTATAACTTCCACAGTTACTCAGGCGTATGAAGTAAGAGTTAAATACAGGCATAGGAATAATTTAAAAATCTACTTAAATAATTTTATGCAATAATAAGCTATTAAGTCATTAAGCCATGTATTCAAATATCCAGCCCAGCTTTTGTTTAATCTAATTTATAATCTAACATAGAAAAATAAAAATATAAGTTATTCAAAAAAGAAATAAAAGGCATGAAATAGAGTATGCTTGGTGTGTTATTGTGTTAGGGTTTTGCAATATCTTTGTTTAGAAATAAAAATATAGGTGAAGGCGAGTGCGAGAAGAAATGTGTGTCTCATAGGTGCAGTAACACATGTGTGCAAATCCGTAAAAGCGCAATTTCAGAGTCCATAACCATAATTTACCGAAACCAAAACCGTTCATTTCATCTAGTTTTATTCTGACTGGCGCGGAGTCAGCATATAAATCAAAGCGAAAACATGTCAGAAACAGAATCACAAACGTCACGAGTAACGTATGTTAACGTCTCGTACGTCAAACAGTAGCACGGCTCTGCAACTGCCAGGCGACGAAACACCCCCTTCCCTTTCACAGCGAACAGCGAAAACAATAAAAAGCGCAGCAATTTGCCAATAAACATGCACGAAGCCAGTGCCGGCGTAAATTTAACGCATGCTCTTGGCAACGAAATCGCTCTGCAGTAGAAGTTTTTACTATTTCCTGTGCATTTGAGATGGAAATAGACCCGGCCCCCTGTTCACGAACGTCACTGGCCAGTCCAAGGTGAACGGGGTATGTTACTGCACTACGTGATGCACACATATGCTACGAGTTTTTATTTCTTATTTAAAAAAAAATTGCAATGAACCGTTAAAAATATAATTCTTTGGAACCCAAAAAAATAACATAATAACTGTTTTTCGATTTGCAAGTTGGGTTCAAGCGGTCAAAATATGTTAACAGTAAATAAAAAACACATTTATCATTTTTATTTTTCAAAGTTTATTATAAATAATATGCAAAACAACAGGTGATATTTATCATCAAAACAATAATTTGTCAAAATGACGACACCTCACGTCTTTTACCCATTATTAAATGAAAGTGCTCTGCAAACTCAGATCTTGGCAGAAGATAACTTTGGCATCTTCAAGTATTGTTACCAGTTATTAATGACAGTATCTGTATCGCATAAAAATACAAAAAAAAAAAAATATGAATATATCATCATGCCTTTTACCCATTACTGGGCGAGGCACTCTGCCGAAGCATATCTCGGTAAGTGACATATTTATGCGCGTGAAGTGCGGTTACCAGTCGTCTAATCACGGCCCTCAAAGATGTTAGTGGTGGGGGAGCCATTGAAGTAATTTTAAATTGGTGAAAATGTTTGTCGCCTGTGGGGATCGAACCAGGGTTCTTAGGATCCACAGCCCGACTCAGTACCACTGAGCCTTTACCCCATAAAACAAAAAAAACTTATCTTTATAACTAAAGTTTATGACTAATTTAATATTTAAACAGTTTGCATTTTATTAATTAAATGACATGCTAAATATATAATAATTTTAGGAAATGGATAAGTGATTGTGATTGTATTAACTTTTTAAACAAACTAAAAGAAATTGTCTCTGTTGCTTAATTAAGATATGAAACAGAGGTGCGCGCGAGCCGTGATTTTGATTGGGTCATAATGGGTCACGTCGTGACCCGTGTAATCGTGAGCAAATTTATAATTGTATACCGTGAGCGTGAGTCATTTTTTAAATGTCGTGAGTGAGCGGATATGAGTATTATTTTATTAGTGAATGAGAGAAAAAATAAATATATAGGTACTCTCAATTACGTAATATAATTTTCAGACGACCACTATGAAAGTAATCATAACAACATCATAAACTACGACGGAAAGTTGAACATAACATACTCCTCGTATGTTAGTATAACATACACTTCTAACATATCAGGTGAAGTTCCACTGATTGACAACAGATGGAGTTACGATGAAAAGAAATAATAAAATAAATGAAAAGAAATTGTATTATTATTTGAATTGAAGTTTTAACAGATTTTTCAACACATTTGCACAAATAAATCTTATTTTTTAAAATAAATAATTACATATTTACTAATATTTTTACATTATTCAATATTTTGACATTACGGTTAGTACAGTGGTATCACAATACCTAACCTCAAACGTCAAACGTCAACGCTTATCTACAAAAACGCATCAGCTGTCAAAGTGCAACTACATTGCCCTTGTAAACTTTTTTTAGAAATATTTTCTAGTCGTCTGAAAAATAGTGTATATAACTCGCTTGAAAGTGTGATAACTGTGCTCGTGTACTTAAATGCTTGTTATGTAATATACTATTTGATTATATTAATTATATTGTTTTTATTAAAAAAGGATAAGAATCCATTGGTACTAAAATGTATACTTTTGGTAAATTGAACAATTTTTTGCAAAATACAGTATTTTTTGTTTGTTATACAATAAAATTCATAACTTTATTATAGAAATAAAAATAAATAAATAAATATAAATGTATCATCACGTCTTCTACCCATTACTGGACGTGGCACACTGCCGAAGCAGATCTTGGTAAGTGATATATTAATGCGCGTGAATTGCGGTTACCAGCCGTCAAATCACGGCTCTCAAAGATGTTAGTGGTGGGGGAGCCACAAGGGTAATTTTAATTATAGAAACACATACGAATAATAAATATATAAATATGAAACCTGCGATACCGATTGTTCAGACATGGCTTCATATTTTTTGTTTTGTTTGATGCATTGCAACTGTCAAATTGTCAAACTGTTTATAAACATTAACAGGCAGATTCATAAAACGGATTAGCGCTAACACCATTTTTAATATCATTTAGGTATAACTCTGTTTCAAATTAAAACATATTAAAGAAATTAACTAAATTTGATGCTTATTAACCCTCTTTTTAACTCAAGTTAAAATAAACTTGTTTCGTACATTGAAAAGAGCGTTAAAACGAAATGAAAAATGGTGTTGGCGCTAATCCGCTTTATGAATCTGCCTGTAACAGGCAGATTCATAAAACGGATTAGCGCTAACACCATTTTTAATATTATTTATAACTCTGTTTCAAATTAAAACATATTACAGAAATGACCTAAATTTATGCTTATTGACTATCTTTTTAACTCAAGTTAAAATAAACTTGTTTCGTACATTGAAAAGAGAGTTAAAACGAAATAAAAAATGATGTTAGCGCTAATCCGCTGTATCTTCCTGTAAGAAAACATATTTTCACAGATAGATTAAGGATATTTCAAATTGATTCTTTAGGTAATAATTTTGTATGTTTGTAGATATATTCTGTAATTAATTTAAATAAATATTCTTTAGTTCACTAGAAATTCAATTTGGCGTCTAATTTCCAACATACCAAAAACAGAATTACAAATATTTAAATTAAAAACGTCAAATAAATCTTAAACTGGAGTAATATTATTCTAATTTATACATAATATAAATAGCAGAACTCTTAGATTAGTAAATTAGCAGTAGTACTTCTTAAATCACTGTCGTGAGTCACCGTGATCCGTCGTGAGAGATTGGACGTGAGTAAAATTTTAAAATTCGTGAGGGCGTGGTCGTGACTAATTATATATCACGTGCCCGGATCTACATATATGAAAGTGCGTTAAGGGTTTCTTCTACGCATTAAAGAGCAACAAAATTTTGGGTAGCTTGCAAAAACTATTTTGATTTATGTCATTACATCTATGTAACATAATTTGTTATTAGTGATGACATGTGTTTCATATTAACAAAACATAGTCTACGTGACATAAATATGATCTAATTTATTTCTGTATAATACCAGGGACTACAAAAAATATAATAAATTGATGTTTCAATTAAAATAATAATAAGGAATTAATTAATATAAACAGGCGCGGTGGCTGAGCGTGTTAAGGCACATCTCTTAACATCTCAGACAAAACATTACTAGACAAATTCTGCCGTATTCAAGTCAATGCAGTGTTGTGAAGCAGAAAGAGTTGGAGTAACTTGTGGGTGCGGCGGGTGCGCGGCAAGGAGAGAGTACACTTTGATGTTATGCAAGTTGCAAACATTTGTGTAATTATTTTTATATTCAATTATTTACTTTTCATACATCAAAGTAAAGGTTAGTTTTTGACATATTAAGTGTTTTGTATACGCACGTTTGTATTTAAATAAATAAAAAGCTCGCGTCTGATAACTGTCATCAACATAAATGCAACCTGCATAACATCAACTTGTACTAGCTCTTTGCCGCGCACCCGCCTCATCACCCAGTTATTCTAACCCTTTCTACTTCACAACAAACGCCGTTGTTCTCCGTCTAGTAATGTTTTGTCTGAGCTTTACATACTGTGACGTCATTCGAACCAAGGTTCGTCAGTTTGAATCCGTCTGTCGACAAAGTATGATTTGTCGTTAAATAAAAAATATAGTTACTTGTATTAATCATACTCGGGCGCCATAAGCTAGTCACTTATACATATGCCTTAAAAAGTAACATCGACTACAGAAACCGGCAGTACGGCAGCGTAAAAACTGCGGCTCGGTGTGCCCGGTAGGCCCAGGCTCGAATCGGGCTGTAGCGCCATTGAAGAAGAAGAATTAATATAAAAAAATTATTTAACCTAAAGCAGAAAAAATTAATAATGATGTACACGTGGCATAATTAATGTACATTTGAGCGTGTAAAAAAATTATTAGCTAATTTAATAAATGACTATTTTTTTAATCAATTTTTCATGTTCGTTAACACCTTTGGGCTAATGTTGTACATATGGCACACCTTGAAGTCCATTGCGAAAATTTGTAAACATGTGTTGACACCTCATACAGAGATAATAAATTAAAGAAGATATCGGATAAGACCCGTGTAGGAGGATGAAATGCAAATGAATGAGAAGATATAAAATACTACAAGAATTATTATTTTTTTTATTTTTTTTTTCTGGCTTCTTTGGCGGACCAACTACTTAGGTCATATGCCGCCATTACGCCCTGATCTGCGTTTTAGTTGTTATTGTCAACAGCAACGCGAGTTTTCTCTGGACGGTCACCCATCCAAATACTACCCGCGCGCAACGTTGCTTAACTCGCGTTATCGCTTAGATCAGTACCAACGAGCGCAGCCATGGCCGTTGACACAAGAATTATTATTTCTGTCTATATTAGTCACTGATGATATTTTTCATATCTCTGTTGAAAAATTGGGAAAGTAAAGATATGTCATCATTTAATAATTTCTGACATTTATTCTTTTCACCTTTTACAATCCCAGTAAGCAATTTTTAATTTTGATTGTTAGTGCAGTGATTAAAAACAAGCATAACAGTAAAATTTATAAAATCTGCAGTTACAGAAATATCACGTCTAGAATTGTGTAATGTTCTTTAGGTTATCTCAAATTTTTATTTATGTATGTTCTTATATTACTGGGTGTCTACTTTTTTGTTACAAAGGAAATATAATGATGACATTTTTGTATGCAGCAATTTTCTGTCCTATTAATATTAAACCAAAACTACTTTATATAAATTAAATACGTTTTCTTTACGAAATAGCTGTAAAAATAAAATTGACGATTAAACGCTGTTTACTATATGAAATTAAAAAAATAACTTGTAATTTTGTGTTGACAGATCTATCAAATTATTTCATTTATATCTCATAACAATCTGTTAACACCTCATGCCTGAAATTGTGAATTTTATTTTGCGTCTATTTCACGAAAGGCATATATTTGATAAAGTATTTTTTTTACTATAAATGTCAAAAACATCATTTTAAAATACTTTTTAGTGTCAAAAGGACATTATTTTTGCAGGTTGCTATTAATTATATACAAAAAACCGTAATTAACTAGTTTCTACGAAACAAACTTAACTACATAACCTACAAAATAAATATTTTTGACTTTTAAAATGTCATTAGTTAGATTGCATAATCGTAGAGAAAATTATGTACGCAACTCGTATTAAAGTGCCCTTATTGCACTCATAGGTTTGCAATACTCGCCTATGGTTTGTGCTGCAAGCTTCCTATTCATGCAATAAAGTGACACTTTTAAAACTATTTGCATAAATAACTATTTTAGGATTAGTAAATAGTAGGATTTTCGAACGTCATTTCTAATAAAAATCTGTTAGTCAATCATAAGGAAATTATTCAGAGTTCCGATCGTAAAATAGTTATTTATATATTAAGATCATAAAGTGTTTGTTACTCGTACAAGCCGAAAGCGAGGAGAACAAAAAACACATTAAGCTCACATACACACATAATTTTTTCTATGATTGCATTTTAAATTAAGAAAAGAGTTCAAATAATAGCGCTAAAAACAAATTCGTTTTCTCAATATGACAAGTTTCTGTTTTGTTTGTATCCCTAGTAAGCGCATATTAATTATTTGCAAAAAAAATACAATTGCTTCAAAGAAAACGTCAACTTTACGTTGAAAAATGAGAGCATAATTGTTAAATTTTCAGAGCAGTCGTAGAAGAAATATGTTTTGCATACTTTTGGTTGAAAGTATATTTGCAGACAGAGGTTAGAGATTGTACGCACGGGCGCAACGAGGGCTGCAGCTAGTCGAGGGCTATTTTCAGCCCTTAGCATACAAGTGGGTGGCTAGCTCAGTGGTATGAAGTCGGCCTGAGCATCCTGTGAACCCTGGTTCGATTCCCACAGGCGACAAACAATTTTCATAATTTCAAAAGCTACCCCTGTGGCTCCTCCACTACTAACATCTTTGGGGGCCGTGATTTGACGACTGGTAACCGTACTTCACGCGCAAATTATATCACTTACCGAGATCTGATTCGGCAGAGTGCCACACCCAGTAATGGGTTGAAGGCGTGATGATATATTTATTTTATTTATAGCATACAAGTACCTATAGTACTCATTTGACACTGTTTTCAATTTAGAATACGTTTCTAATCTATAAATTGGTTTTTAAATTAATAGGGCAGAAAATATCGCCATAGGAAAAATACACCATTTTATGTCCTAGGTAACACAAAAAGGAGACATCCTGTAGAAGTAGTTAGATACCCAATAACTTTTCGATTTAAAATATAAAAAGTAATAAAGGAGTCCCAGTACGACGAGTTGATAATTATAATGACAAACATTCAAATTTTATGACGTCATAAAAAGTATATTCAAATGATTTTTGGACGTGCCTAGACATTTAATTCACTTATTAATACACATTCGCTAATTTAACTTAGTTTCCTGTCATTCAAATTTAAAATATCTGTTCCATTTTAAGAGGCTGCTTTATATGGATGAATTAATTCGAATGCGATAAAAAATTGTACAACAGTTATTATACTCTGTTTTGTAACCAGGAGGAGTAAATGCACAAGTCAGATTTACACTATAGAAAGTTACCAAAGAATGTTACTAGATTTTTGTTCGCGCGAAATACAAAAATTTCTTACACATCTGCACTGATTAAGTCTCATGGCATTTATTTTAAAATATTATTATAAACTCTAATTTGTCATTCCGTATATTATTAGTTCTTAAAACAACTGATTTATGGTAATGTCACAGAAATGCAAAAAAACCAACAAGAAAACAGATAACCTCAAAACTTATGACAGCTCTAATAAATCAAATGTAAAATCTATGTATAGTGTAAACTGGAAGAAGCACTAGCCAATCAGAAGCGTCAGTTTTAGCGGTTAAAATTTAAATTACTCCTCCTGGTTAAAAAACAGAGTATAGTGTAATCGAATATCGAACAGATGTGAGTATGACAGTAATGCTAAACATCTACTTGCAATATTATAAAATTTAAAAGCATCAGGATATCTACCACAATCATCCATTTCCACGAATCCAAAACCAGAAACAGAACCTCGCACTCACAAGGCAACGCAGAACGAACAACAAGCAAACAACCGTAATAATTTATCCTCACAGCAACAACTCCGTAATAACCAACCACACTCGGCCACTCCAGCAGTACAACGTTCTTGCACTCAGCAACGCTGGAGCTGTGAGTCGCCGCAGCCGAAGACGCGGAGTCTTGCGAGGCCACGTTTTTACCTCGGGTGCAGCACGTTGCAAGATTCTAAGAAGTTAGAACTTGGAGCGCAAGAAGCCACAAGAAGTACGGAAGTGAGATGATTGAGGAGTATCTATTTATTTTGTAGCACAAGATATTTGATTCAACATAATATGGAGTACCTTATGAAACAAACGAAAACGTATTTTATGTTATCTACCTAACCATGAAACAAAAAAGCAATGATGTCAAACAAATTATTATAAAATAGCTGACATTTATAAGTACATGTGCGAATTTGTATTTAATTTGTGCGATTTGTAAAGATTTGTGAATGTTTATTTGTTGATAAAATGAGTCACAATTATTCCCTGATTCATAAAGCAAATGAAGTTCAGCAAATAATCAATGACTGTTGAATTATAGAGTTAATGGGGGATTCAAGTGGTAGAGCTTTTTAATATATATTTATTAAAATAAATTCTTGACCGTACATCATATTTAATACAATATAAAATCATACCGTAAATGATATCTGTATTGCTGAAATATGAAAGTTAAAGTTGAATAATTTAAAACGCTCATTTAAATTTCGCACTGCCATATTGCAATTACGTAGTTGCATTAAGCCAATCACAGAGCTTTGTCTGAAACGTTTGTCGGTGCTCAATTTTACTGAGAAGAAGACGAAGAAGAAATAAGCATTCAGCATTCTATGATTCTACCAATGACGTATAATACTAGACGAATTATGCCGTATTCAAGTCAATGCAGTGAAGTGAAGCAGAAAGGGATGGAATAACTTTTGGGTCCACCGAGTGCGCGGCAAGAAGCGAGTACACTTTGATGTTATGCAAGTTGTTCCTTGCCGCGCACCTGCCTCACCAACCAGTTATTCTATCCCTCTCTGCTTCACAACAAACGCCGTTGTTATCCGTCTAGTTATGTTTTGTCTGAGTAACGACACACGTTACGTGAAGTTACGTGTTATTTATCTCTGTTTTATCTGTCTCTCTTTAAGCTAAGATGCAACTACGTCATATTCGTTTGTTTCGAAAGTTTAAATATTTTTATCATGCTTAATAGAAGTTTTAAAAAAATAAAAATGTTCGGTACAATAATTTTATTACGTAGATTAATATATTCTAAAAAGTCTTGAAAGACCCATTGTTTAGCCCTGATTTAGCGCCATCATATTTATTTTTAATTAAAAAGTTAAAAAAATGTCTCAGGACAAAATGATTTGTTTCTGATAAAGCACTCAAAGAATCTGCTGAACAATTTTTGCAGAGTTGGCCAAGGATTTTTGTTCTGACGGTATAGGATAATTAGAAAATATATAGTATAAGTGTTGAAGAAATTTAAGTCAAACAATATTTTTTGTTAATGATACATGTTATGTTCATGGTTAGGTAGATAACATAAAAATATACCCTCGTACATATTACCCATAATTACTCATTGACTTGGTAAATTGGAAATCTCTCGAATTCTGTTACACTTTAAAACTGAATTCCATATTCGATAGCACTTGCTCAAGATGTAAACGTACTCTTCATTAGAATTTGCTGCATTACACAACAAAAATCTCAATTATCTATTGACAACTCAAATCAACTATAGGGACGCTGCCTGCGTTCGCCTAACTTTGGTAGGATAAATGGTTAGTTTACATTTTAATACATATGTTAATGTAGAGCTCGTTTCGCCAATTTTTACGATGAAATGAAGCACTATGCATTTGTTTAAATTCTTGGCTTCATATTCGTGGAAAAATTGTATATATTTTTTAAATTCTGAATAACTCGCGTAATATTAGAAAATAAAAGCAGATTTTTTCTCATGATCATTTACTCTTTGCTTGAATAATATTATTTTCGCATAGATAAATGATTTGTGGTTACAAAATACATATTTAATATGGGGGTAGGTATTCAACGATAAAAAATTTAAACTTAAAAAATGTAAACATCCAATATTTACTCAATACAATATTATATTAATTGCATGTTCTGCAGATTCCGAATTACATTTATGTCTACAGGCCGGCATACATAATTACAAGAACATGATTTAACTGACGAATTAAAATCTTAATGTAAATTACTTATTGACCACTGCTACGATAATTTATTAATGTATGAAATTAGTTGTGTAATGTTTGAGTTAAAAAATTGCTGACAGAACATGTATAACAAATTATTAACTTAGGATGATTCTTTTATCATAAGTTGCAATAGTTCAGAGTGATTTGTAACCTTAAAAGCAACAGTTCGTATTAGATTTTCTTTTTTTTTCATAGAAAAATTTAAAATGAACGTTATAGAAACACGTATGTTTACCATACAAACATGCATGTGCGTCCACAGACATTTTTCCAGGGGGGAGCGAGTCGCAAAAACTCTCAGATATACATAAATTTCTAAAATATTTTTTTTTACACATAACAAATGGATAAAAAAATATTTAAATTTGTGAAATAAATTACTAGTCTTTGTCGTCTGGGTTTGAATTGAAGAGGTAGGACAATTTTTGAATAACTCTTCCATAAATTGACACCATTTCTTCAATAAATTCCGATTTAGCAGTTTTACAGTTTTTATTTTCTAATATTTTGTGTCTGTGTATACTTAAACTTAGATTACTCAATCGATACGATGGGGAACATATCGCTAGCTGGCCTTAAGAATACTGCTGGAAATTCAGTTTCAGCTTGAATTTATTATCTTTAAACTTATAATTTAATTTTTATTTAATTTATATATACATATACAGTGTGGTGGCCACGATTGTCGAACATAGGACTTTAACATGTAAAATCACATTGTTTTAAATTTCCTAATTCCTAATTATTTAAAAGAAAAAAGCTTCGAATACAGGGCATAAAATATGAAATTAATTTTGCATGCTTTGTATCGGCACAAATTAGATCTGAAAATGACTAAAATTGTCTCAAAACTATCGATAGCTATGAAATTGACACAAAATTAAACAAATGTTTGTCGTTCAATCTGTCAAAACTGTCAGAATAAATTCATTATTTATTATTTCATTTATTTTGACAAATAAAACGTCCAACATATGTTTAATTTTGTTTCAATTTCATGCCTATCGATAGTTTTGAGGCAATTTTCTTCATTTTCAAATCTAATTTGTGTCGTTACAAAGTATGCAAAATTAATTTTGTTTATTGGTTCAGATCAGAATACTATGCCCTAAAACTTTTATTTCAAGCTTTTTTGCTTCAAATATTTAAGGAAGCAGGAAATTAAAAAAATTATAGTTTTACATGTTAAAGTCCAATTTTAGAGAGTCGTGGTCACCACACTAGTTAACATCCAAGAGGGGGCGCGCGTCCCCCCTTGCCTCCCCCTGCGGACGCCCATGCAAACATGCATAATAAATTAAACAGTCCCACCAAGAGTAGTTATTTTTTTTACTGCTAGTTGGCGTATTCGAGCGCTGGAGTTGTCAATAGCTTACGAAGTTGAATCAGAACTACTCGGACGTAGATGTATTATTTGCAATTAGTTATTAATTTATATTATAGAGTAACTTTCAATAATATTGCATGTTCATATTGCTGAAGAAATGAAATTAATCTGGGAAAAAATCAGAAAGTGTTATTTAGATATATTACAAGCAATGTTAGGCCCAATGGATACAACGTGTGTTTATCAAACAAGAGATCGCATGTTCAAATTTCGCTGACTTCAAATTATCTTTAAAAATAAATACGACTGTGCCTGAGAGGTTCCACTTGCACTATGTGCTGTAGGTTACCTATACTGTAATTACAATTAAATTCTTGCTATGCAGGGTAAAGCCTGGTTTGCACCACATAGTCTTAGTTTTAGATTTTCGGCATAACCTTGAGAGTTTGTCATATGTGAATACAGCTGAGCGTTTCCAGCTACAGTTTTAGTCTCAGTCTTTGTCTTTGTCGCTGCGCATAAACACAAAGTTTGCAGACTTCATACTTTCGACATAGTCTTTCGTTGCTGTTCTGTAAGAGAGAGTAAGCTGCGGTAATGCTATCTCTTGTTATGTCATTAGGTTTATGTGGGGAATACGATAAATATAGACAATAGAATAAAAATAGTAATAATTCCAACTGTGAAAAAAATCTAAATTACTGGATTAATTGCAACAAAAAACTAACATGTCAAAAAGAAATTATTTAGTCGCTGTCATTTTAAAATTTATTTCTTTTCTTTGATTTTATAAGTATAATTGCAATTCAATCATATTTTAATAATATAAAAATCTATTTTGAAATTTACATTGCTATATTCGAAATATTCTGGTTTGTTCATTATAAAAATGTCTCAATTATTTTAAATTATTTTGGAATTGTATAAATTAATTAAACTAGTTTTTAATTTTAATAGTAATTACTGTTCCTTATTAATAATTTTATATAATTTTTAATGTATTTTAAATAGTTTTATACAATTATTTTCTCATTTAAGTGAACAAACCTTTACTAGAATAATGAATTAAGGTTATGTTTATGTTAAGAGCTGGAAATGGCTGGAATTTTTCCGACATAAACAGAAACATAAAACCAAAAACAAAGACTAAAACAGAGACTATGTTAAGTTGTGGAAACGTAGCTTAACAAATAAATTTAATAAATATATTTGGAGACTCCTGCCAATCATATGAATACCGTATAAATAAAAAGAAGGAATATCTTGAAATTGTTACCTTTTTCAGTCCAAAAACAATGTCCGTTAGTCCGCGTAAAATCAATTTCGTTCTCAAACAAAACAAACGTCCAACACATGAAACAACAGAACATCACTGTCGCGTCGGTTGTTGAACATCGCCTCAACCACAGCCACAGCTTACTAACCATCTCTCTCCGCACAGGCACTGACCGAAACTCAAGGCTATGCCCGTCGACATCCGAAAACCGAGCAAAGAAACAAAAAACCACCGGAGAGCAGACGCCCTCTTGAGATGTGGATGTGAGCGACTGCAGCAGCATCTTGGCTGGCCGAGGCTGTGGATGTTGCCTGGGACACGGGTTGATCCCTTCTACATGCCAAGGTTTTTTGTGCCCAGTAATTTGAGAGAGGTTTTTTGTCGATGTTAAGATTTTAGTTTTGGAGGGAATCTTGGACTCACACCAGTAATAAAATTATTAGAATTTTTCAGAAATATCAGCCACGCCATATGAGAAGACAATTGTGATATAAAAAAAGATTACATTCAAACATGGGTTCTTAAATCGACGTGTTGAGCTTCAGCGGGATTCAAACTCGGGTTCGCCGGATTATAATTCTGTAACTCTACTTAAAATGATTTAAAATTTAACAAACATAGCAATTATTTAAAACTTATTCAGGTCTTTTAATTTAGAGACAAAAGTACAGAATGAAACGAGAATTTCATCTCAGCAGCATCACTACTGTCAACAACAAACGAAATATATGTTGTTGTTTTCTTGAGATATGTAGGTAGGTATGAAAATATAAATGACAAAAACAAAATAAGACACGGTGTCGAATCATGTAAAAAAACATGCAATCATAGCTCAGTGGATAAAAGCAAGGTAAAACTTGCTTTTCTTAATTAATAAGCCAAAGGTTATGCGTTCAAATCTCACTAACTTAAAACTATATAAAAAGTACGTTTGTGTCTGAGTGGTTCGGATTCCACTATAAACTGTATGTCCCGTATATTGTAATTGGGTTTAAGTTCCTTTTGTGCAAAATAGCAAATAAATAAATAAATAAATAAATATAAAAACTAGCTGAAGTTTAACGCAGAGTTGTAGAGATATAAATCCGAGTTCATATCCCAGAATCTTTCAGCCGGCAACTAAATTTTTAACACTTAAAAAATTACCAATTACTCCTGTAACTTCACGTTCAACTTAAGGAACAATAATTTGACGGATAAATAAAATAAATAAATATATCACCACGCCTTCTACCCATTACTGAGTGTAGTACTCTGCCGAAGCAGATCTCGGTAAGTGATATATTTATGCGCGTGAAGTGTAGTTACCAGCCGTCAAATCACGGCTTCAAATATGTTAGTGGTGGATAAACAACAGTTTTAATGTGATGAAAATTATTTGTCGGCTGTGGGAATCGAACAAGGTTCTCTGGATCCACAAGCCGACTCGATACCACTGAACCACCTACCCAGGGAGGGCCACAGACAGAGGCGGATTTAAAATATTTTGGGTCCTAGGCAAAATATTTATTTTGAGTCCATTAGGACATAAAATTCTGCATCTAATCCAATAAACAAAATAATTTTACATGCTTTGTAACATCACAAATTAGATCTGAAAATAACGAAATTATCGATAGCCATGAAATTGAAACAAAATTAACAAATGTTTAACGTTTTAAGTCTCAAAATAAATGACATAATAAATAAAGAAATTATTTTGACAGATTAAACATCAAACATTTGTTTAATTTTGTTTCAATTCCATGGCTATCAATAGTTTTGAGGCTATTTTCGTTATTTTCAAATCTAATTTGTACTGTTAAGAAGCATCCAAAATTAATTTTGTTTATGATGCAGAATTTTGTCTTAAAACTTTTATTTGAAGCTGTCTTGCTTAAAATAATTAGGGAAGCAGGAAATTATAACATTATGATTTTACATGTTAAATACCCATGTTCGAGAATTGCGGTCACCACCCTGTGTATATATTTCTATTATTTAATCTAAAGGTTTGAATCCGAGCCTTAAAATTTTTGGGCCCTAGGCTATTGCCTCTTTAGCCTAAGCCAAAGTCCGCCTGTGGCCACAGGAATCATTTTAATTTGGTGAAAATGTATGTGGGCTGTGGGGATCGATTCAGGGTTCTCAGGATCCACAGGCCGAGTCGATACCACTGAGCTTTGACGGATAGAATGCATAATATACCAAAATCGTATGCAAACTATTTATGGTACGAGATTAAAATACTACAAATTCTAATTAAATATAGGTACTTGAATCGCGTAAAATAAATAAATTACTCGTTAAACTAAAATAACATTTAATTTCATATCCTAGTAGCAAAATTCCTCCTTCAAGCAGATATTAATGTAACCAATAAAATGTGTACAGACGTACTTGTAGGAAGTAAAATTAAATGTAATGGATGAGTCATGTAATGTGTAAAATCTGTAGATTCTGTAAGGCACAGAAATTTATGTAAGGTGTAAAGTTGTTCCACGAATAAAATTACATACAAAATTAATTTACATTGTAACTACATGGCTTGATAAAAGTTACATGTTATTAATTACCCGCATATATGCATGCAACACTTCATTTAATAGAAATGTCTTTGAGAGGGAACTAAAAGTACTTACAATTTTTACTTTGAAAAGATGATATAATATACAGTTTTATCTTATGCAGTTGGCACACTGTTAAACATTTCTAAAGTATTTGAGAGAAAAATATTTCAAATAAAATAAATAAATATATCATTACGCCTTCTACTCATTACTGGGTGTGGCACTCTGTCGAAGCAGATCTCGGTAAGTGATATATTTATGCGCGTGAAGTGCGGTTATCAGTCATAAAATCACGGCCCCCAAAGATGTTAGTGATGGGGGAGCCACAAGGGTAGTTTATAAATGGTGAAAATTGTTTGTCGCCTGTGGGAATTGAACCAGGGTTTTCAGGATCCACAGGCCGACTTCATACCACTGAGCTAGCTACCCCATGTTTCAAATAAATATAAATTAAATAAATAAATATACCATCACACCTTTTACCTATTACAGGGTGTGGCACTCTGCCGTAGCATATATCGGTAAGTGATATATTTATGAGCGTGAAGTGCGGCTACCAGTCGTAAAATCACGGCCCCCTAAAATGTTAGTGGTGGGAGAGCCACAGGGGTAATTTTTAAATTGATGAAAATGTTTTTGTTGGTTGTGGGGATCGAATCCGGGTTCTTTGGATCCACAGGTCGACTTGATACTACTGAGCCTTTAAATATAAATAATATAAATAAATATACCATCACACCTTTTACCTATTACAGAATATGAGCGTGAAGTGCCGTTACCAGCTAACAAATCACGGCCCCCAAAGATGTGGAGGAGTCACAGGGGTAATTTTTAAATAGGTGAAAATGTTTTTGTCGGCTGTGGGAATCGAACCAGGATTCTTAGGATCCACAAGAAGACTCGATACCACTGAGCCACCTTTCCCATTAAAATAGTAATTTAAAATTATATAAAATACTCGTACTTTCAAATAAAAATAGTAGAAAATTTAGTTTACCGTAGCATTTTTCTCCAAATTACATGAAAAGACAGAAAATCATCATAATATTTTAATTAAACCTAAAGCTCGTCTCGTCGTCTCCAGGTACCCTACAACCTTACAGAATCCTCGTCTATGATACCCATCCACTGAGGGGTAAGGAGACAAGAAACAGCGTCTCCAATATCCCATTACATGAGTCGGTAATTTACGACCTGACAATGGCACTAAAGAGTCACAGGTGGCCGGTACAGCTACAGGCACTGCCCCCCGCGTCCCTGCACCTGTCCACGCCACTGGACACGAGAGACGCACGCTCCGGCTCTCAGTCGACTTGGCTTCCTGTTTGCTGTTCCTACGTAGAAAAATTGCGTGAATTACCGAAGTTGGAGAGGAGAGAAGACACCAGGGAAGAGGTTGGGTAGATCAGGGATAGACTCAGAATAAATTAAAATAATTATAGAAACAGAAGAATAAACAACACTTTTTTATTAATTTGGCATTGCATTGGATTTGCAGATCTTAGCAGGAATGAACGTAAGTAATTTGAGATGTTTTGAACATATGAAACGTACGTCGAAGAAAGATTATGAAAAGTGTATGGGAGCGAATGGATGGATGTGAATGAAGGTTTGTTGTGTAATTAATGATTCCGAGAGTGATAAGTAAATGAGCTTAGATGGAGGGAACTACGAGGGTAATGTGTTAGGATGAGAATGTTTGACGAGAACGAATTATTTGATGAATCTGATGATTAAATGTTTTGTGAATGATTCTTGGGTTCATGCTTCGTCATTTGAAGGGATATATAGTGTGATTTGCGAACTAAATTGCTCTGACATTGTAAATCTTTGCTTGTGTTATATCTTTCGAGTTGTAAGTGAAGAAAATAAAAGAAGTGAATAAGTAATTGATTAAAAGAAGGACACACTCATAAATAATTACAATCTATATAGAAGAACAAAATTGAGTCTAGAATGGTTTTATAAATGTGTAAAAATGAAGCTCTCCTATTAAAAATCTGTAGGAATGCATATTCAAAATCACGTCGCTTGGCCCGTAATTTCTTTTTCGTTAAAAATTTAAATAATCCTAAAAACGTAGGTATCTTATGTTTACTAAATTCTACAATTATTGTTCAACAGTTTTAACTAAATTTAACATTAAGTATACCTTCGACACAAAATATATAGCAGTATTACTAGCATTTTATTTTTTTTATAAAAAACTAATTTAACACATATGGACTATCATAATTATTATCTTATAAACAGTTTGACAATTAAAATCAAAGTTAATTATTATTTAAAACAAACTAAATGGGGTAGCTAGCTCAGTGGTATCAAGTCGGCCTGTGGATCCTGAGAACCTTAGTTCGATTCCCACAGGCGACAAACAATTTTCACCATTTTAAAATTACTCCTTTGGCTCCCTCACCATTAACAGCTTTGAGGGCCGTGAATTGAGGGCTAGTAACCGCACTTCACGCGCAAAATATATCATTTACCGAGATCTGCTTCGGCAGAGTGCCACACCCAGTAATGGGTAGAAGGCGTGATGATATATTTATTTATTTATATAGTTATAAAGTTTTTGAATAAATCGAAAAAGTTTTAGTTAATACAAAATTGTTCACTTCCTGTTTCAGTGGGTGTTATTCTAATATGAATGTATCGCTTGTTTTCAAATTTTATCTATGCATTAATAACATACTAGTGTATATTTCTTCAAAATTTCATTTAAATCTCTTGCATATTTCATGAGAAATAAAATTACAAAATAAAACCGAAAATTAAGATTCAGGTTAAATGATGTGACGCAGATCTTGTAATTTTGTCTGAAAATGCAATTGCGCGATGGTTAAATATAAAAGTGAGTTTAAAAATAATTAGCGGATAGCTGAACATAAATACCAACAAACTTAAAAAAATTTCAAGTACTTATTCTCTTTTACTGTATATTTCACATTAAAAGTTAATAAACACAATACTCTTGAACGGAATATCTTTGTAGAAGTTGAATCATCCACTTTAACTCAAGATATTTGTTATTCTTAAGAAATACACTACATTTCTCATGGTGAATCCAACTCTGTGAGGCTTTAAGTTCATCGTTCAGACATTAGTAAGGAACACAGACAGGTAGAAGTAGAGGTAGGGTCCGTGGTCCGAGCACGAGAAGTGGTCAAAGATAGTGGAAAGAGGCAGAACGCGCAGGGGACACGACACGTCCGCATCTTGAGACTTGGCGGGAATCAACTTCCCTGCCTGCTCACGTATGTTACCGTACCTTACCTCGCATCGTAGATACTAGAGAGATAGACGAGAAGAGTTATTTCATTATATTCCTTACAAGAAATTTTTGTCATAACGAATATTTGGAATTTTTAATGATGATAAAAATAAGCAGCAATCTTTCAAAGTAAAATTAAATATATCATCACGCCTTTTACCTATTATTGGGTGTGGTACTCTATCGCAGCAGATCTCGGTAAGAGATGTAATTCTTGCAGTTACCATCCGTCGAATCACGCTCCCCAAATATGGTAGTGAAGAGAGAAATACAGGGGTAATTTTGATGTGGTGAAAATTGTTTGTCGGCTGTGGGACTCGACTCGGGTTCTTAAATCTACAGACCGATTCTATACCACTGAGCCAACTACCCTATATCTAGTTAAATATAAATTAGTTATAGTTCTGGTTTATTTGATTAAAATATCAACGTTTAGGAACATTGAATATACACCTTCGCCAGGATGAGTAAGATAAACAAAACAAATAAACCAAAACTGTAAACTGAGTTCTGAAAGATTTTTCACAATGTTATGTATATAGGTTATGTTATGTTATATTATGGGATAGGTGACTCAGTGGTACCGAGTCGGCTGTTGTCCCTGAGAACCTCGGTTCCAAAAACAATTTTCACCACATTAAAATTACTCCTATGGGATAATGGCTCAGTGGAATCAAGTCGGCCTGTGGATCCAAAGAACCCTGGTTCGATCCCCAGAGCTAACAAACATTTTCATCAATTTAAAATTACCTCTGTGGCTCTCCCACCACTAATATCTTTGAGGGTCGTGATTTGACTGCTGGTAACCGCAGTTCACGCGCAAAAAGATATCACTTACCGAGATCTGGTTCGGCAGAGTGCCACACCCAGTAAAAGGCGTGATGGTATTTATTTACCTGTATAGTTATTTCCGAAATTCATTAACGAAGCTGCGTTTGGAAATGTGATTGGCCTGTCGCAGTGACTAGACGAAACGGGCTTGAAAACTGTTTAGACGTATGAGAATGTTGCATGGTAAACAAAAAACGCATTAGACGATTTTCTACGGCTTTAGAAATATAGTAATCTTATTTACAAGCTTATGGAGTAGATAGTTCAATGACAACACGTCAGACTATGGATTTGAGAACACAAGTTCGATCTCCAAAGCCAACAACAGATTTTCACCGTGATTTGACAGCCGGTAACCGCACTTCACGCGCAAAAATATATCCTTTACCGACATCTGCTTTGAGCTAGTAATAGTTAAAAGGCGTGATGATATATTTATTGTATTTATATGATTACAAGTTGCCAGTTATTAGTTTCCACCCTCGCAGATGCCTCAGAAACAATACAATATTTCTAATTTGAGTTCACTGGCAAGCTGTTATCAACAATACAATTAATTCTTACAGTAGGAACCATCCATTAAAAAACAAAGCACAATCGGAATAAAAACGGTTTACACCCGAAAGAGTTTAACGGTAGCAGAGCAGCAAGACACCATAAGGCAATTGAAGCTCTAGTAATAATAACATTATTACAAACGTCTGGTTCGTTTCGAAGTAACCCTTTAGTGATCATCTATTGTTTGGGACAATGCGTCCATTTCCTGGCAACATCCTGACAATGGTTGCGCCGACGCACTGTCAGGTGCGAGAAGTCCGCGCAGCAGGACGCAACCATTGTTGATGTTCAAGAATGAGAACCATTCGCGGTTGCATGCGGTTTTCACAGTGGTTTTTCGATGAGAAATTTCCGAATTAATTGTAGGGGAGTAAGAGTATTGTTCAATTATTGGAATTATCTGGAGACCTATTCTAATTCGTTGGCGACTGGATTTAGCGACCGTTTGACGTCATATTTGGCGACTTTGATACTGGTACCATCTGTTGGTATAGTTAAAAAGTACAGTCCTGACGTCATTGTTGGCGACTGGTCGCTTAGGGAGTCGCGTATGCTGGCGACTAGTACAAGGCTGTTGCGAAGTGTCATGACGTCACTCGCTTAGCACGTTTTGGTTCATTTGTTATGAAGTTAGACAAAATTTATATGTTTTTGTGCACTGTCTATTATTATAGAATGTTTATTATTTACATTATTAAATAAAATAAAATAAAATAAATATATCATCACGCCTTCTACCCATTACTGGGTGTGGCACTCTGCTGAAGCAGATCTCGGTAAGTGATATATTTTGCGCGTGAAGTGCGGTTACCAGTCGTCAAATCACGGCCCCCAAACATGTTAGTGGTGGAGAAGCCACAGGGATAGCTTTTTCAAATTATGAAAATTTGTCGCCTGTGGGAATCGAACCAGGGACCTCAGGATCCACAGGCCGACTTCATACCACTGAGCTAGCCATCATAATTATAATTATTGCACAAAATCTAGTTGCAGATGTCCATTACAGACAATTAGGATAACAATATTGTTATCTACACATTAATAAAAATTTTTAATGTAACAATGTTTATTTAAGATTTTGTTAAAATTTATATTATTTATTATTAAAATATTACTGATTGCTTGCAAATTACTAAAAATTCCATCAATTTGTGATATGCCAAGTTTAAGCAACAACATACAAATATTTGAGTTTAACAAAGAAAAACAAATATCAACAAGTGGCTGTCAGAAATTATAAGTACCAAAATACTCCGTGGTTCCGATTAATACCAACGTAAGAAATTAAAATCCCCATGATATTGACTGCACTGCACTGTGACGGCATTGACTTAGCGACTGAAACTAGTCGCAAAGCTTTAGAATAGGTCTCCAGGTACTTTATCACAATTCTAAGAAATACCTACAGAGTGTTGAGTGTAATTGTTTGTGGAATTTACAGATTTATTGTTGGAGATATGAATTATAAAATATTGAGGGCCACTGGAGAAGTTCGCTACAATGTTGCAACTTCGAAGAGAGAAAAACGAGTTTTTAACAGCGCTAAGTTCGTCGGCTAATTCCCAGTTTTTAACCAAATTCCGAAAGGTTTTTTACGTTATTCCAGCGTTTTACACTTGATCAAGCTATCGTCACAAAACGAGAGCAACTTAAGGTATGTAGTAACCGACCAGATTTCTTGTGACCGCGAAGAAAAAGCCACGAAATATCAAGTCGAATCAGGCAAGGGTTACCATTAAGTATTAGGTAAATGGCCTCTCTGGCACCTGTAATTTTCGTTGAATTATTATTGCAAATAATAGGGTACGTTCAAAAATTAGTTTGTTCTATAATTGATTCTTCTGCGATGGAAGAGGTGCGTTGCGCTCTTCTATACCGACACGGAGCGAGGAGTAACTACGTGGATATGGATGTGATACCGGTTACTGAATTAATAAGATGTAATTAAACTTTGAAATATTGATTGATTTGATCTGTGCTGTTTGTTGGTTAAACTACGGCTTGTTAATGTGAATCTTCATTATTATGTTATTTGTGTAATTACGTGACTTCGATAAGGGCTAGAATTATTATTCACTTTTCAGCGATAACGCATCACGATTTATTTCGAGTTAACTAACAGTCCTATTAACTGCACGCATTTTTTATTTGACCATTATTTACACCACTCTTCCATTTCCTAATTTGTGAAATACTACTTTGTCAAATATCTGTTACTCATTTAAAAAAAGTAATCCGATAAACCTGTCACATACTCAGTTAAAATTAATAGTAATTAAGTGTCTGTTTATTAATGTTAGATTAAAGTAACAAATAACTCATCTGTCAGATAACGGACAGTGTGAGCAAAGTAACAACGTATTCTACTAATTTCATTTTTATTAAAGATGCATTATTGTGAATCAATAGATTGAATAATAAATAAAATAAAATAAATAAATATATCATTATGCCTTCTACCCATTACTGGGTGTGGCACTCTGCCGAAGCAGATCGGTAAGTGATATATTTTGCGCATGAAGTGCGGTTAGCAGTCGTCAAATCACGGCCTCCAAAGATGTTAGTGGTGGAGGAGCCACAGGGATAGTTTTTGAAATTATGAAAATTGTTTGTCGCCTGTGGGAATCGAACCAGTTCATTGGGTGCAACTCTATTTATAAATATTTTTTCCTAGAACTGTGCGATTTCTTTGTTATTACGTAACTATTATTGCCTTGGTTACGTATGGAAAGTAGACAAATGCAGACCAAGTGCGTTTCTGTAAGCAAAGAAACACTAGTGCGGAAAGTAATTCATTACGCAACTGTAAAAAAAGTTGTATTGAGAGCGATTTAAATTTCGCGCCGAGCGCATAATTCATATTTTGGCCTAGACGCTTATGGAAGAAGAAGATGCGGTGAGCCAGCGCTAGTAAATATGCAGTAGTATATTTTGACGTTTATAAACATAACCTTAAATTGCAGTATATCTAATCTGTACACAACTAATAAAAAGAACCGAACAAAGAAAAATATATCGATAAATGGTAAAGTAAGTGAAATACATAATATTTATTGAGTGTGTATATTTTTAAGTTAGTGAAATATTTTTAAATAACGTAGAACAATGTGCAAACAAACCATAGCAACGCCGTAAAACATCGTTCTCGTGTAATATCATGAAAATTTTATAAATTTTGATAATATTTTAGTGCTTTACTAAATCGCACAGTTGTAGGAAAAATGTTGTTTATAACACGTGCCGAAAAAGGTTACGTGCTCGTGCACGTAACAAGCCTTTTTCGGCACTTGTTATAAAAATAACTATTAAAAATACATAAGAGTGTAAATTAATGGAAAACATAATATAAAAGCTGGCAGATCGGCCCTATTGTGCCATCAAAGACATCAATTTGTCTCATAATACCTTGAAGTAGGATTCTTTATGTCAACATAAAATATGGCTAAGAATGTGGCAAGCGACATTTGAGAAACCCTTCATCTCAACATTCCCTTTCAAATTTGAATCGTCTGGATCTGGGAGACCTAAAAGCCAGGTAAAGGCGAGAGTCCACTAAACATAACCTCCTTCTAAACTTTTACTTCTTTCCCAAAATAGTTTAAAGACGAAACCAATTTCGGATTACACTGTCAACAATACCTCTCTAAGGTGTCAAAGTCAAACGAATTATATTCCAAAAACGCATGTTACCTTTAGTGGATTTTCAACGAGAAACAGGTAACAAAAATGGGCAAAGCAGTTAAGGTGGTATGTTGTATGCGACAACAGGTAACTACTCGCTTTGTGTACAAAGTGCACGATTATCTTTTGTTGCAAGAGTTGTTGACAAACAGAAGTCGGTCGGCTGTTTGATTTTTCACCGGTAACAAAAAGAAAATTTTTGTAATAACCACAACTGTTATTTATATTACCTGAACTGGAATATTTAAAAGATGTCTACAAGTCGGAAGTTTCCAATGGGTTCCTTTCCCGTTTTTAATTATTTTTTGTAATGAAAAATTAAGTCGTATTTATTAACTATTTCTAATCACAGACAATTTACTACCGTTCGTAAACCATGAATGCTTTATTATATTTTGAGTTGAGTTAAATGCATGCATGATTACAGTAGCAGCAGTATGCAGATGGTCGCGTAATAACAGTATGATCGAAGAGTGCTTTCTCGAGACACTGAACAAAACACAGTCATTACGTTCGTAGCGCTGAGATGTAAGGCCAATGTATCATCATTGTGCCTTTGTTGTGGAAAATCACAAAATGGACATTGAAGAAAAACAATGAAGTTATCTAACGACCAATTTTTAAACATATTAGCTTTCCTTTGTTAAACAGGATTATAAATATTATGTTGACTGTTGATAGTAATGATGCTGAGACGATACAAGAATTCATTCTCACGAGACGAGTAAATTTATCGAAATATGTATATAAATAAGTGGCATACCTATAGGGGGGCGGTGGGTGCGGTCCGCATTTTGGGGCGACATTTTTTATATTTAATTTTAGTTGTAAAAAACAACTTGTTCACTTCATAAGTTTACTATTCGATTTCAACGAATTATGAATTACTATATGATTTCGAATATTTGTCTTCATCAATGTAGGGTTGAAAATATTATCTCGAAAAATTCCTTTATTACTGCCTAATTTACATATGCCATCCAATGGTAAAAAAGTTCTTCACCTATAGTTTGTCTCAATTACAATTATTTATTTATGTTTATTAATTTAATGGGGTAATGGCTCAGTGGTTTCGAGTTGGCCAGTGTTCCTGAGGACTCCGGTTCGATTTCCATAGCCGACAAACAATTTTCACTAAATTAGAATTACCCCTGTGGCTCCTCCACCACTAACATCTTTGAAGGCCGTGATTTGACGACTGGTAACCGTACTTCACGCGCAAAATATATCACTTACCGAGATCTGCTGCGGCAGAGTGCTACACCCAGTAATGGGTAAAAGTCGTGATGATATATTTATATTATATTTATTTTTTTAATTTATAAAAACCACCATTTTATTGACTTAGAAAGGGCGGCAAATTTGAGACCGCCCTGGGCGGCAAAAGTTCTAGGTACGCCACTGATATAAATACATATAAATGAATTAAACGGATATTACTACTAAATAATTATGTAATAAATCAACAGTTCAGTGGTATGAAATCGGCTTGTGGATCCTGAGAACCTTGGTTCGATTCCCACAGGCGACAAACAATTTTCATAATTTCAAAAGCTGCCCCTGTGGCTCCACCACCACTAACATATTTGGGGGCCGTGATTTGACGACTGGTAACCGCACTTTACGCGCAAAATATATCAATTACCGAGATCTGCTTCGGCAGAGTGCCACACCCAGTAATGGGTAGAAGGCGTGATGACATTTTTTTTTTACTAAAATAGGTACAAGATATTTAAAACAAAAGATTATGTGTCAAGAAATTGAGAATGGAATAGTTTATACAAAAAAATAAGAAATAAAAATAACTTTGCTTCTCGAATATTATTAGAGGTAAGACAAATGTGGTAAAATATTAACAGTTGATTGCACCACTAAAGCTTGAGGGCTATAAAATAAATCGTGTAAATACCAATCTTAATTAATTAATTAATTAACAAGTTGGTTAATTAAATCTACAGCTATAAAATTAAAATAATTACAAAGACGATTTCAGTGATTGTGAAATGATTCGTGAGTTATTGGCTGGTTCACGTGTAGTTCTAACATAAAATCATTAACACTCTGAATTTATTGGAGAAAATTACACGTTAGTCGACTGACTGATTGAATTATAGGTGAAGTAAATACACATAAAATGCAATTATTCTGTCATAATCTTTTTCTTTCGTTTAATATCAAATATTTATAAAGTGATGCTCAAGTGCGGAAAATTGATTTCAGAACATTGAGCGTGAATTTCAATTTATGATCTTTGAGACTTTTTTCACGCGGTAAATGTCACATACTTTAAGTCAGTTTAATTATTATATAGTCATTAAAATGCACATAAAATACTATGTTACAAAACTTACGCAATAAAAACACACTATAAATTTTATTATAATTGTTTATACGCTAATAGATTTCGAATTTTTGTGATGTTTCGTGAGGAATTATACATAATAAATTAGAAACTAGTTGTGAGCAGCATATATTTAATTTAATTAAAGGCTGTTTATATTAAAACGAACATGTTTCTGTTAAATTAGTGGCAGTAAAATGATGAGAAACTGTTCAGTTGTTTAAGTCTCGCGTCTAATTTATACAAACATCATAGCTCGAATGCCTTGGGACAATTAAACAAACATCTGTAACTGTATGTTTGGCATTCATAACCGAATCTTAATGTAGTTTTCTCCTCATAATTAATATATATTTTTGTGCTTCGTTATAATAATTCGTTAATTAGTTAGATAAAGTTTTATTTTGATATGCCATTGATTTAAATTTCAATGAGATAGAAGTCTTACGTTTACTGTTGTGATGATGTTGAGGTAATTGTGCTGAATATGTTTATGGAAATTTAAATTAATTTTACTATAGTTCCGCTACTTAGACTAAGCTACTGCTAGAACGTTCTCTTAATTTGATTTTTGATTTAAATTAACCGCTTACCATTAGCCAGCAAAGCAATCTTAAATTTTTTAATTAAAAAATAATAACCTTTTCAAATGGTCAACACTTCTTACTTAATAACTCAAAATCAGCCTTCCTTATAATAACAATTTTGTGAATTATTTAAATTACGTGTAGATTATACAACACCGTAAATATTAAGGAAAACATTAGAACGAAAATTTGATTAATTTATTTTCTAAACTGGAAAACAGGAAACTGATTTCAATGAGTTAGGTTAGATTAGTTTATAGTGGACTATGAACCATTCGGATGCATTTGTATTTCCGGTTTGGTTATGAAGTGAGCAAACTATGATACTTGTGAAATTTCATTTGTGAAATGAATGCACTAATCTGTGAGCTAGAAACTGACGTATTTAGTTGACAGTATACTGCGGTGCTATAGTTTATAATAGATTTCGAACCATTTGAAAACAGTACTTATATGAATAAATATGACTGCGCGTTACTCAACGGGCTACTATACCTATTTTTTTAAAATTTATTTTATGAAACTACATGATGAATTATGACGATCAGTAAAAACGCAGGTCGAAAATATTTTATATTACAAGAGATATGATTTTTTGAAGTTTTGTATTAGGAGTATTCGTCTGAAGTTCGTTTCAGTGGTACATTACTTCTTTCGTTCAAAGAGCGCAAGAAATATTTTAATTCTTGAGCAATAATTTTACTATGTTGAAAATCATATTTAATAGAAGTTGAAAGCCCAAGAAAACTAAATTAAATTATTGTACTAAATATACAACGTGTGGAACATGTACATACTAGCACTGTACTGACATGTCACAGTTAGTTAGGTTCTACTCTGCATATGCCTCTTATTTACCGCGCGAAAATACTTGTGGCCAATGAGAACACATCTGAACTTGTGATGTCGCTATATTTTTAATCGCTTATATCTCTAATGTTAAACCTAATTTTTAACCATTTTTTCACTAACAGTCATTCTTCAATTTGTATTTTATATTTTTATTCTTTATTCCTGTCATTTCGATTACATCATAAGAGCCCAATATGTTATTGAATTAGTTTGTGGTACAAGACTTATTTTATTTCTCTTATTTATACTTCATATACTTCTTTTATAGGATAAGTGGTTCAGTGGCATTGAGTTGGACTGTGAATTTGAGAACCCGAGTTCGATTATCACAGGCAACAATTTTCACAAATAAAATATAAATAAATATATCATGACGCCTTCTACTCATCACTGGGTGTGGCACTTTGCTGGAGCAGTTCTCGGTAAGTGGTATATTTTGCATGCGAAGTGCGGTTACCAGCTGTTACGGCCCCCAAGGATGTTAATGGAGAGGAAGCTATTACATTAAAAATTAACCATTAAGCTTTCCTTCCACTAACATCTTTATCTCCTGGTAACCGAATTTCATGCGCATAAATACAAGGTGTGGCTATTAAATAACGAGACTGGCGCTGCTATAGGCGAAATACGCATGCGTCAAACACCAGCGACCGTCAGTATTTTAGCGTGAAGCTTTCTTTTTCGAATGCACTACCTATCGCTTTTGTAAACAAATCCGTATAGCCGTAGAATTTGTTCTAGTTAGAGTTGTTTTTTTTGTTTCGCTGAAAAAATGTTAAGTGCAACATTAGAGCAATGAATTGTAAAATTTCACATGAAACTTGGCAAAACTGCTACTGAAACTTATAATTTATTGAAAAAAGTACCCGAATTGTGGAAGGACAAGTCATGGTTTCTCCATCAAAACAATGCGCTGGCTCATTCCGCAATGTCTGTCAAGAGATTTCTAGCCAAGTACAGCCTTATACGCTAGATCTTGCACCGTGCGACTTCTATTTGTTTCCTAAGGTGAAATTTGCTTTAATAGTAACAAGATTTGAGCTTTGAAAGAGAAATCGGCACGCGTTCTGAAGGAGCTAAAAGAAGAAGACTTCCAGCACTGTTCCAAACAATGGAAGAATCGCATGGAGCTTTGTAGGGATAGAAGAGAGGTGTATATTGAAAGTGATAATAAGTAAATAGGTATGGAATCAAAATAAAATATTACAATACTATCAGTCTTGTTTTTTAATAGCCATACCTCGTATATTACTTGTTGAGATCTGCTACAACTGAGTGTCACACTTAGTAAACTCAAGCCAACAACAACGTATTCGTATTTAGTGTATTGTTACGATTTAATTGATTTCAAAATTGAAGTAATTGTCAAGCTATTAGACATGACCAGAGCTGGGCAAGTACCAGGACCAAAGTACTTAAGTATAAGTACCAGGACTAACCATGGTCAGTACTTGTTATGCAGTACTTTTTCAAGCACAGCTTGAAAATACTTAAGTAAAGTACCAGTTTTTTTAGACCAAAGTACTTAAAAAATAAGTATTTTGCAAGTACCAGTATTGGATATATTAGTATGAAATAGTTTTCCTGTTATTGTTATTTATATTAATAACAACATATTCTAAATACACATTTTGAAAACATGATTAAAAAATGAAAAGATTTTTAATTTAAAAATAAATAGGTACATGCAAAATTTAGTATGTAGTCGGAAATTACAAAAAATCAGTCCTGCATTAACCGCAAAATCCAAAGTACTTCAATGTTTCGAAATATTTAAGTACTTTTCGTGACTTTAGTAATATTGACGTACTTAATTATTTGAAAAGTACTTCAATATTTTTTACATTTACTATCCAAAAATGTAAGTCTTAAGTACAAGCTGAAAGTTAGTACTTAAAAATTTCAAGTATTAATAACACAAAAATAAATGTACTTCAGTATAAGTATTAAGTACTAGAAGATACGAAAAATTGGTACTTAAGTACTAAAGTACTTAAGTATTGCCCAGCTCTGGACATGACATACATATAGGTACTTAGTAATTTTATTGTTCTAAGAAATGTATAGAAGATTGTAGAGACCTGAATACAAAAATTCAATAAATTTTGTAGTCAAATCATCATACAACAATTTATTCTAAAACCCCGAATTATAGTGCTTTATAGAGCATCAAAATAGTGTAAAATAACATTGTTTCTTTACAAAAACCCTTGTGTCAATTTCGTGGGTGAACCTTGAAGATGATTCTTGAAGAAGAGCTAATAAACGCTGATAACCGCATTGTCTTGTGAAATAAAAGAGCACGAAGCATTCGAAGCTTATCGCATTACCGTGGGCAGGAGCACAATAGCCACACACAATAGGCGAGGAGGATCACAGCTCATGATCTTAGATTTCGAACTTAAAGAGCTTAAAATTTAAAAGTCTATTATATTTCATGACTTGTAGTTCCTCTCCATAATATGTTACATGGTATCGTCTCGTATTTGACTTTCTTAAACGCACTATCAATGCAATCGTGAATGGAAACTGAAGAACATGACACCAATACACGCGTTCAATTAAATCTAGCAGCTATGATTCGATTAAAAAAGTTTTCTCTCACTGTTTGATACTGATACTTATGTGGTTACATCATAATAACTTGTTCGAATAAATGAACATTTATTGGGATATCATGTTTCTCAATTGGATATTCTGTTAGTGTTAACAAATACAACGAGAAATATATGTACTTATTTAAATTGTTTATATGCCGCACAATAGGAAATTAATTCCAATTACATCATATAGGAGAACCACAGAAAAATAACTAGATATTTATGTAACAAGGGAATTATCATCTACTACAAAAAATATAATAAATTGCTGTTTCAATTAAAATAATAATAAGGAATTAATTAATATAAACAGGCGCGGTGGCTGAGCGTGTTAAGGCACATCTCTTAACATGCTGTGACATCACCCGAACCAAGGTTCGACAGTTCGAATCCGCCTGTCGACAAAGTATGATTTGTCGTTAAAATAAAAAATACAGTTACTTGTATTAATCATACTCGGGCGCTATAAGCTAGTCACTTATACATATGCCCAGAGCTGGGTAAGCTACTTAAAAAAAGTAGCTAAGCTACAGCTACAGCTATTCTTTAAAAAAGTAGCTAAGCTACAGCTATAAGCTATATTTTGTAAAATATAGCTAAGCTACAGCTAAAAGCTTTCGTTAAAGTAGCTGTTAAATTTTAAAGCTACTTTTTTAAATTATTGTGAAATAATTAAATTTGCCATTTTCATATGATCATTCTTTTGTTATAATGACTGCTAATTTACTATTATGTACATAAATATCAAAAATGGCAACTACTGTGTATTTTTGCGTATTAGAGCCAGTTAGAACCGCCAACAAATAATTATTTTGTGTGAGTTTAGCTTGTACGCATGCGTACTTTGTTGACCTTCTGCTTAAAAAGTAGCTTGAAGCTACAAAAAGTAGCTTTAAAAGTAGCTTCAGTTGTTATTTTTAAGCTAATAGAAAAAAAGTAGCTAGCTACAAGCTACAGCTATATTTTTTCACAGTTAGCTAAGCTACAGCTACAGCTAAGGTAAATGTAGCTAAGCTAGTAGCTAAGCTACAAAAGTAGCTAGCTACTGCCCAGCTCTGCATATGCCTTAAAAAGCAAGTAACATCGAGTACGGAAACTAGTACGGCAGCGTAAAAACAGCGGCTCGGTGTGCCCGGTAGGCCCAGGCCCGATTTGGGCTGTAGTGCCATTGAAGAAGAAGAATTATGATTATACTAATCTGTATAATATTGTAGTATTAATCAACTATGAATTCATAACGTCCATGCGGGCCAGATGAGAGGGCGTTATGAATTCATAACGCCTGCTTCTGATGTCCCGGTTGTGATAGTGTTATTTATATACTTCGTATCATAATAAGAAACAACAAATTATATTTATCTGAAACATAAAAAAAAATATATCATCATGCCTTTTACGTATTACTAGATGTGGCACTCTGCCGTAGCAGATCTCAGTAAGTATTATATGTTGTACGTAAAGTGGAATGCCAGCTATCAAATCATGGCCTACAGTAAAGGAGAAGCGATAGGGAATAAAGTTTGTCGGCTACTGGAATCGAACTCAGATTCTTGAATACACAGCCCGAGCTTATATTGAAATTGGAGTAATTGAACGCGGTTGTATTTTTGGAAAGTTTAAATCAGTATGAAATGATAGTCAAATGGTGTAGAGAAGTGGTTCCTAAATTGTTCGCCGCAGCACCCTGAAGGCCGTCGCGATTTATTACACTATTTGAGTGAACAAAAGGCTTACTAGTCTTACTAATTATAATATTGTTCGAAGTATATTTTTATGGGGTGGCTAGCTCAGTGGTATGAAGTTGGTCTGTGGATCCTGTGAACCCTGGTTCGATTCCCACAGGCGACAAACAAATTTCATAATTTCAAAAACTACTCCTGTGGCTCCTTCACCACTAACATCTTTGGGGGCCGTGATTTGACGACTGGTAACCGCACTTCACACGCAAAATATATCACTTTCCGAGATCTGCTTCGGCAGAGTGCCACACCCAGTAATGGGTAGAAAGCGTGATGATAGATATATATATATATATATATATATATATATATATATATATATATATATATATATATATATATATATATATATCATCACGCCTTCTACCCATTACTGGGTGTGGCACTCTGCTAAAGCAGATCTCGGTAAGTGATATATTTTGCGCGTGAAGTGCGGTTACCAGTCGTCAAATCACGGCCCCCAAACATGTTAGTGGTGGAGGAGCCACAGGGATAGCTTTTTCAAATTATGAAAATTTGTCGCCTGTGGGAATCGAACCAGGGACCTCAGGATACACAGGCCGACTTCATACCACTGTGCTAGCCATCCCATTATATATATATATATATCTTTTTTTATATTTTGTTTAATATTTATCCGTAAATATAAAATCTTTATAACTTTATAATTTCTATTTGTTTTATTAACCAATCTAACCTTATCAAATGTGCACTGCAACTGTCAGATCTATTTTGGGGCGCCGTAAAAAAGTATGGTACAACGTGAATCGAAAGAACCAATGGTGTAGAAGAAAGCCATCTGTCATTCGCATTTCATTATTTCTCACGTATTTAGTTACACTATTGTTTTCTAATACCGTAAGATTAGTTTCCGGAGAATAAATCATATTAATTTCATTTTTATATATTTTATTTGTCTTAGAAATATGCATATAATGAATAGAATAAAGACAACTATATTTGACTTTAAGTGAGAAACGTCAAACACATAATCAATCTTAATAAATAAAGTTAAAGTATACATTGTCAATGTTTAAAATATAAAACTACCTATTTTTTATGTCCGTTCCTTGCATCAGACAATGTATATTTCTGAGTATGCTATTATTATATTCTATGCATATAATTTTCGATTTGTAAATGCGTCTGTGGTTACAATGTGGTTTTGCAACCATTTGCATCCATCACCAGTAACTTCTTCCCAACTACGTGCAAATATTTAGCAAAAGAGTTAACATAAAATCATTCTTAAAAAGAACTATCTGTTACTACTAGTACTTTTCAATTGAAATCTCTACTACACCAGTATCAGTTGGTGTCAACTATTAAAATTATCTTCCGAGGACTAGAATTTATGTTTCGTTTTTCGAAAGAATCGTAAATATTACTGCTGTCTCCATTCAAGAATGAAATATTGTTTTGTATTTATTGCTTTGGTAGCAATCGGGATCAAAGAATTTCTTGTATATTCCTCAAGATTATTTCGTTTGGTTAGAAGATTAAATACAAAATGACTACTGAAGGAGAGAATAAATCGTGGATTATCTGAAGTTCTAGTCACTGCATTCGGGAATATTGTAAAGCTGGTTTAAGACGGAGTTAGATAATTACAAAATATAATCTGATAGAGAGAGAAGGGATGATGTATTCATTTATTTAAAATAAACGCAATATTGGCCATAAATATCAACTGGATAATGGTTTTATAATAAAACATAAACACAATGATTATCTTATCAGGGGTGGGATTCCGTAACTCATAACAACTACAAATAACCATTGCTCTTGTTACGTAGCAAGTACAAATCGAAATCGGTATTCTGTAACTCAATAGCAACAACAAATGTCAATTGCTTACGTTATTTTGCAATTGATAAATAACGATTGAAAATTGCCAACCGTTACAGCAGCCATATTGAATTTTATATTTGACAGCTGACAGTTCGGCAATATAATTGAAAGAAAGCAGTAAGTATAAACAATTTTTATAATAAATTAAACATGTAACTTACTTATTTAAAGTAGTAATATTCGTTTTGTGTAATAATAAATAAAAAATCTGGTACTTTTCAGATATTTAGAAATTATAACCTATTTTTGAAAGCAAAGCAAACTCAACCTATATAATACTCGAAGAAAATAAACGTTACAAAATGAGGACATTGATATGCAAAAGAGCCATTAGATATGAAGAAAGACTAAGAAGAAACAGGGCAAGAGATGAATCAATGGAATTAAAAGGGAACTAAATTCTGCCACAGAAACTGACACACAACAGCTAACACAGAAAGAGAAAAAACTCAGAAGATCCAATAAGAAGGGAAAAGGAAATACAAATACAAGAAAAGAAAGAACCAATACTAAATTCATTATATAATTCAAGATACAAGAAGAACCTATATACAAAAAAAAAATCGTAGAGAACAGACAATAAAAATTTTCAAATCATTGCAGATTTAGAATAAGAATTAAAGAAAGAAACTATTACTGGGCAAGACAAGAAGAAAAGAGTGCAGAATATGCGAGAAAGAATTAAAAACGATTTACCACGTACGAAGGGACTGCGTAGAAAAGATAAATGAAAAATCTGTAGAACAAATTATACAAGACGAGAGGCCGGACATCGAATGCATAAGAATGTGACACGAAGAAGAAAGAATTAATAATATATTGTAGCTATTTTATTACTGTCAATAAATGTATTTCAAATTTAAACACCGAAAGATGATTATAAATTTATTGTTAATATTATTATTATTAATTAACGAAAGAATATTCAACCAACAACATTATACATTAAGCAAATCAATGAAAAATATGAAACACTAATTTTATGCAACAGTAATAGTAAATGTACAAAAACTTACAGTCAAAATAACAAAATTTGTATTTATTCCTGATTACAAATGACAAATTTATATTAGTATAAATATCTATCACCAGATGTCTTCATGGCGGGAATTCAAATTTGCATTGCGATTGGACATTTTCAATTCGTGTAAAGTGTACTTTATTTCTCTTGTTACGTAACAACCACAAATAACGATTACTGTTACAAAATCGCAAGTTCACTTTGTAGTTGATATTTTCAATTGATATCATAACAAGTTCAAATGATAGCAACCGAGTTATGGAATCCCACCCCAGATGTGGATGAAAATTACACATCACGCAATGTTTTCAAAGTTATAGTAATCAAGATATGTAAGTTGTAAATACTCATAATCATACAGAAATTCTTGACTAAAGCCTACAGCTATTGAATTATCATTTTCTATAGAAAGTTAATCACTGGAATATAAATCAGAAACCGTTTACTGCAGATCCGTATTGGATTTAAATTTTACATTTATTTGAAATCTTGAACATTGTCTTCACATTTTCTGCTTAATTTTAGTTGCTATGACAACTAGACAATTATTATAAAACCTTTTGTACTAAGAGAACAATTAGCAGCCACAGATTTTAGTGGATGATAAGTAACAGCGATGATTTTAAAATAAACTATTAAAATTTATTATAATCTCTGTAAATCATCCTATAAATGGGGTAATGGCTCAGTGGTATCAAGTCGGCCTGTGGATCCTGAGAACCCTGGTTCGATTCCCATAGCCGACAAAACATTTTCAGTGCAAAAAATTGAAAATTCAAAATTGTGAGGTTATGATTATAGATTATTATGATTAAGAGATATGGGATGGCTAGCACAGTGGTATGAAGGCGGCCTGTGGATCCTGAGGTCCCTGGTTCGATTCCCACAGGTGACAAATTTTCATAATTTGAAAAAAGCTATCCCTGTGGCTCCTCCACCACTAACATGTTTGGGGGCCGTGATTTGACGACTGGTAACCGCACTTCACGCGCAAAATATATCACTTACCGAGATCTGCTGTAGCAGAGTGCCACACCCAGTAATGGGTAGAAGGCGTGATGATATATTTTTTTTTTTTTTTTATGATTATAGAGATATGAAGTTCACTTCGACATACGTTTCTTTTCAAATTTAAAATAGACATAAAAAACCTATTACATGACATTTCAAAACAATAACCATTTATATTGGTAACATTAAAACAGTAATTTGTCGCATCATTGGTCGTTTCCCTTAAAAATTTCAATTTTGATACTTATAAAATAAAAACACGATAAGACAATGGTAACTGCATATACCATTCGACTTGCATTCATATTTACCGCCCTAATATGGACCGCCCACTTCTGTGGTCTATTAAAATTACCCCTGTGGCTCCCCACCACTAACATCTTTGGGGGCCGTGATCTAACGGCTGGTAACTGCACTTCACGGGCATAAATATATCACGAGATCTGCTTTGGCAGAGTGCCACACCCAGTAACGGGTAAAAGGCGTGATAATATATAGTTATTTTATTTAAATCATCCTATATATCTAATTGGAAATGAAAATGGTTAATAGATAGTGTAATTAAAAATACGAGTTCTACTGCAGTATGTATGACGTCATAAGCAAATTTTAGAACTTACAAAAATTATATCTTGTATACAATCATGTTATTAATAATTAAATTTATAAACAGAAGCAGAAAAATAAAACAAAAGTCCATTAATATAAATGACACTAGTGAGAGTCTGGACGAGATTCAATTTTAGTTTTTTCTTGAATTTGATCACGAGATTGAACTCTGATCTCACGTTGTCCTTTCACGACAAGATAAACAAAACTGTTGGCTTTTAAGACAGTATATATTTTTTATCTTACACGTACGTAAAATACATCTTTACTGCGTGAAAAAGCGCAGGACAGTAGACATTTACCACTTTACGCTCTTGATACACAAATAACTATTATCTACCTTTGAAATCAACGAATTTTCGTTTATGGCGGTACATGTATGTTCTATCTTCAGTGAAAGTAAATTTGGGCATACAATTTTGAACCACTTTAGGATTCAAACTATTTAATACATAGTACAAAATATTTAAAATTAAATTCTATTTTTGCTGTTTGATAATACCCATTCAGGGCTACAATAAAGTTCTTTATACATACAAAGCAGCAACATACAAATCCTAGTGCGAGGAAGCTACCGCCACCTACAGTGGTATGTGCAGTAGTGTGTGTGGCAATGTTCATTTTCACACATGGCTGACTTGAATGGGCATGTAGTAATGCAGCAATGTAGCAATGTGGGTTGTGGGGTATTGAAGGCGGCTGTGGCAGTGACGGGAACGGGAAACCGACGCCTCGCCGACCGATTGGTTGACCGCGCGGCCAAACAGCGCAACACACAAATAACCACTCAACCGGACAATTGACAAACGGACCGGGACAATGTCAAACATTAAATTTTGACATATATGAAGCTATCAAGCCATTCTCACCAGATTTAATAAAAAAAGGTTTACATTTGTTTAAGCTGTCTTCAAACATTTACATATCGAAAAATAAATAATGTATTTTCACAATTTTATATCAAACTGACAATGATTACTGTAGCAGTTCTTAAATTTGAGAACGTGGAAGTCGGTATACCTATTCAAAATTTCCAACTATGCTTTTTAACCAGGGAAATCCGGGCTTCCGATTTAGGGATTTTTCTCCGTGCTCATTTCTTCGAATTAACTAGTTTTTAACTTAATATGGAGTAGGTGGCTCAATAGTATCGAGGCGGCCTGCGGATGTAAGTACCCAGGTTCGATTTGATAGACGAAAAACAATTTTCACCACATTAGAATTACCCCTGTGGCTTCTCCTACACTAACATCTTTGGTGTTCTTGATTTGAAGGCTGGTAACCGCACTTCACGCGCATTAATATATGTCTTAATGAGATCTGCTACGGCAGAGTGCCACCACACTCAGTAATGGGTAGAAGGCGTGGTTATACGAGGGTAGGGTGAAAAGTCCCTGAAAAATAAAACAGATGGCGCCACAATCGCAAATCTCATGTGAGATTTGTGATGTACCATCTTTAACTAGAACGCATTAATATTTTCAGACTAATATGTCATTCAGTTCTGTATTGTCACCCATCGAAAGCAAGCAACCTTGAAGATTTTTGAAAACATGGAAAAAAGTGAATTTCGCGTCTTGATTAAACATTATTTCTTGCATGAAAAAAAAACATTACGCAAACCAAAGCATCGCTCGTTAAACATTATGGGGACTCCTCACCATCGATTGGAACGATTCATAAGTGGTTTATTGATTTTCGTTGTGGTAGTATGACCACAAAGGATACCGAACGTTCTGGTCGTCCAATTGAGATTACAACGCTAGAAATCGTCGATAAAAGCCATGGTATGAAATTGGACTATCGGCGAATTAAAGTGCACGAGATTGCTCGGGCTATGAGCATCTCAACCAAACGGGTACGGAACATTTTGCATAAATTTTTGGATATGAGAAAGTTATCTGCCAAATGGGTGCCGCATTTGCTCTCTGTTGACAACAAGCGCGACCGTGTGACAAGTTCAAAGGAGTGTTTGGACTTTTTTCTCCAGATTTGGCCCCCTGCGATTTTTATCTATTTCCAAACTTGAAGAAATGGTTCGGCGGAAAGAGATTTGGCTCCAACGACGAGGTCATCGCTGAGACAAACGCCTATTTTGAAGGATTGCTGAAATCGTATTATTTGGAAGGGATCGAAAAATTAGAAAAATGTTGGACGAAGTGTATCGAGCTACAAGGAGATTATGTTGAGATATAAAATATGTTTTGACCAAATAAATCATTTCTTGTTTCATTTTTCAGGGACTTTTCACCCTGCCCTCGTATATTTATTTTAAAAGAAATATCAAGTTAGTTAATGTTGATTAATCTCCCTGATAGCGTTGTATCAAGTTCTTAACTCCCTTATGGTTCATAATTATTTTAAATTGTTTATAATCTCTTTATTATAATTTTTTTTTTGTGATTATTATAAAAAAATTGGATATAATGCATTAGATCATGCTGCAAAAAATGTGTCGGTACTCTATTTCGGAAGGAATTATCTTTATAGTAGCATTATCAAAATTTGTCCCGTTATAAAAAATTTGACTGTCGAACGGCAATAATAAACGAACATCAAAGACATTCCGATGTATTAAAATTAATTTACATATAATTTCAGTTATCTCACAATGGTATCTTGATCACAAAACATAAATTTCGCTTCGGTGGAACCAAGCAGTCCGGTAGCGCTTCATAACCGGTAACGCAGTAACTGGGCTGATTATTACCGGAGGCGAACCCACTAATAATAACCACTAACCAACAATCTTAATTTACTCAAAAATATAGCCTAGAAATTAAACTACAATTATTAACCATTTAGAATTACAACTCTTAAAGTAATCTTTAAATTGTGTACGTGGTTAGATGTAATTAATTATTATGTTAGTGATTGATTGCGAAAAGTGAATTCGCGCCTTTTATTTTTGACTTTGCGGGCATTGGCCAGGCCTAGGGTAAAAATAATCGGGCGTATTTATAATTATATACTCCGTGTGGTCTGTAATGTCGATATAAATCAGATTTGTAGCTAAATTAATTGTGATATAACAGTTTTTGCCTTAATCGAATATTTAAATGAATTCACGAAGAAATAAAACGATTTTAAATGGCCACGTTTAAATAACTATTAACTACTGGCATTAATTGACATGCTAATAAGACTGTGGAAATTTACTCACAATTTGAAGGAAGCGGGAAATATCTAGTTGTCGGAGAATAATATAATCCAAGCGTATTCTGAAACAAAAAACCATTTATTACTGATATTTAAAGATCAAAGTTGTATTACCTGTTGAAAGTACTATAATAATAATACGTGGAAATTATTAAAACAACTGAAAAACGTTAAACAGTGGTTGGTTCAATTTAACGAGTTAATTACATGATACTTTACAAGGCGCATTAAAAATAATGATTGCAGTAAATTAACAATAAAATGTTTTATGCTCCGCAAGATTTTTTATGTTTCGTAAATAATTATTTTAATTATTTTCGACAATAAAATAAACTTAAACACTAATTATTTTGCTAAATTATCTAAATAAACTATATTATAGCTGATAGTAAAATCGAGATTATCAGCGGTGTCATCGTAAAATTATATTATGTTTGTTAAAACACACAAAAATTTATATGTTCCGCATTATTTATCAGATTGTAGTAACTATTAAATATTTTATTATTTCATAAACATATTACATTTGCATTATAGATAAAAGATAGACTGATAGTTCAACATTAAATCTAATAATTAAGAATCGTTGACACAAAATATTCTTTTCAGACGACCACATATGAAAGTAATCATAACATAAAAAATTGCTACGGAAACTTAAAAATAACATATATTGATATGTTATTATAACGCACACTTCTAGCATATTAGGTGAAGTTCCACTGATTGCCAATATATGGTGTTACGATGAAAGAAAATTATAAAATAAATGAAAAGAATTTGTATTATTATTTAAAACGAAGTTTTGGCAGATTTTTCAACACATTTGCACCGATAAATCTTATTTTTAAATATAAATAAATATATCATCACGCCTTCTACCCATTACTGGGTGTGGCACTCTACCGAAGCAGATCTCGGTAAGTGATATATTTTGCGCGTGAAGTGCGGTTACCAGTCATCAAATCACGGCCTCTAAAGATGTTAGTGGTGGAGGAGCCACAGGGGTAGTTTTTGAAATTATGAACATTGTTTGTCGCCTGTAATTACTTATTACTAATATTTTAGCGTTATTTAATATTTTGACATTACGATTAGTACAGCTGGTATCACCACACCTAACCTCAAATGTCAAACGTCAACGCTTACTATTAAAAACGCATCAGCTGTCAAAGTGTAACAACATTGCTCTTGTAGACTTTTTTTAGAAATATTTTGTGGTCATCTGAAAAATAGTGTACATAACTCGCTCGAAAGTGTGATAACTGTGCTCGTGTACTTAAATCGCCCGGCGCTACGCGCCTCGATTTTCAATTTGTACACTCGCACGTTATCTTACACTTTCGATGCTTGTTATATAATATCCTAATAGTTCATTAAATAAATTTTAACTGTATTACATCTGGATATATCGTACATACTTTCTTTTAAAAATAGTAAAATCTTACTATAGTATTTTTGAATACCCATCATCGAATCTTAATTGTGTGGAATTCACTTTCAATAACAAGCGCAGAGCGACACTCCCTTCCTTTCTTATCTTTTTGTTTCATGTTCAATTACTGCATTGTGTGGACTTTTCGTTCATATACAAGTGCAGGCTATCGCTTTTATCTTTTATCTTTGTAGATTCGTTGTTAGGTTCGTTTTTAGAATCGTTGTTAGGAGTAAGCGTGAGTAATTTGAGATGTTTTATGCATATGTTATGTACGTCGAAGAAAGAGGATGAATGATAAGTGAATAGGAATGATGTGATTTAAGGTTTGTTTGTGATAAATGATTTCGAGTGTAATAAGTGATTGAGTTTATATGGAGTGATCTATGAATGTGGTTTAAGTGAGGGTGATGTGTTGGGATGATAATGTTTGATGAGGGCTGATTATTTGATGAATGTAATTTTATGAGTGATTTTAGAGTTTGTGCTACTCCATTTGTTGGGATATAGCGTGAAGATATGTATGTATTTATGTATGAATCTTAATACAATATAAAAAATAAATAAATAAAATATAACATTACAAATGTTTTCACTAGTTAAGCTTGCTTATAAAAGATGTCACCAATATTCTCTCTTCCTTCATAATTTTATTCACGCAAAGAACTAAAAACGTCACAGCACATTTCTTCAAGATAACAACAACAACCATTGTGTGATGTACTCGTACGAAGCGAACCGGTAAGCGATAATGTTAGCGGTATCGGTACAACAGCACTGTGAGTGTAAATATTGAAAACCAGGTTATTGTGTTTACCAACAGCGGGCGTTTGTCTCATAGTGGCTGTGTCGCAGTCTTCTCTTGTTTATCGTAAACAAGCGGAAAATGTGACTGGAAAGTTAAATTTTTGATCCGCGAAGTCTGTCAAGTTGTCTCTTTTTAACTCGAGGAATTTTAATATAAATTTTCCTGATGAAGAGACGAAACAAAAAGAAAAGACAGAGAATGTTTTCAATACTTTTCAGCTCATAAAATACTTTAGTAAATATTTGGATATTTAGAAATATACAAAATAAATATAGTGTCGTGATTTGACTTATTATTATATTTAACTAGTTATTACCCGTGACTTCGTTCACGTGGTCTACAATTTAATGCGAGTATCCGGCATGTGTTGCATTGCAACTCAAAGAAAGAAAGTGTTTGTGTTTAATTGAATTGCTTTTGGATACGCAATATTTTTTGTTTTTCTCTTTGGGACGTACACAAATAAATCAGAAGGTTTTCCGACGCGAGAGCCACATACAGCTATCCATGTGAGAAGCATGGATTCGAATGGCATAGGACTGAAGCTTTATTATAACTATATTTTAAGATTGGTTCTCGTTTATGCCTATACAAAATTTGAATTGAAGCAGTGCAGTACTTTCCAGGATTGCTAGCGGCCATTTTGTTTCAAGATGGCAGACTGGACTTGTGCCAAGTCAGAAACCTTCGCGGGCGTGCGCACTACAACTTACCAAAGTTGCATCGCAATCGGATGAATGATATAGGAACGCATACCGGACAAACAAACAAACAAACATTCATTTATATATATATATATATATATATATATATATATATATATATATATATATATATATATATATATATAGATTTTTAAAATTATGTCACTATCTATTAAGACATGGAGTAGGTAGCATAGTGATATCGTGTCGGCCTCTGGTTCCTGAGAATCCTGGTTCGATTCCCATTGCCGACAAACATTTTCACCACATTAATACTACTCCTTTGGCTCCCCCTCCTCTATCATCTTTGGGGGCCGTGATTTTACGACTGGTAACTGCACTTCACGTACAAAAATATATGACTTATCGAGAGCCGCTTCGGCAGAGTGCCATACCCAGTAATAGGTAGAAGGCGTGGTGATATATTTATATTTTACTTATCTATTAAGACCGGCAGTGCGATGGTATGATTATCGTTATAGCATTTGAATTGGAAGATCTCGAGTTCTAATCTCATTCAAGCTAATAGTTATTTCTATAACAAGTGCCGAAAAAGGCTTGTTACGTGCAAGTGCAGAATTTAACGCACGAGGCTTGCCGAATGCAGAAATCTGCACGAGCACGTAACCCTTTTCGACACGTGTTATAAACAAAAAATTTTCTACAACTGTATGATTTAGAAAATCACTAAAATATTGTCAAAATTTATAAAATCTTAATGATATTCACGAGAACGATGTTTTACGGCGTTGCTATGGTTTGTTTGTTGATTGCTTGCACATTGGTTCTATGTTATTTAAAAATATTTCACTAATTTCAAGATAATTTCTTCAAAAACGTCTAGATTGGAATACTACAGTGAGTGATTCTTCTTTATCATAAACACCTCCAAAGATAATTGAAGCCCAAGATTATGCTATGTTGGATCTATTTTCGACTATGACAATCAACCTGCTGCTTGTACTTCTAAAGCCTCCGAAACTGTTGTCAATAATATTACTGTTAATAATATGGACAGGTACGGCAGAAATCAATGTTTCTTTAGACAGTACAAAAGTTTCCACTTCATATTTTGTCAATATAAGCAACTGTAACAACTGTGTTAATAATATACACAAACAATAAATATTATGTATTTCACTTACTCTTAAAATAAAACCATTTATTGATATATTTTACTTTGTTCGATTCTTTTTATTAATTGTGTACAGAATAGATATACTGTAAATTAAGGTTATGTTTATAAACGTCAAAATATACTACTGCATATTTACTAGCGCTGGCTTACCGCATCTTCTTCTTCCATAAGCGTCTCTGGCCAAAATATGAATTCCGCGCTCGGCGCGAATTTTTAATCGCTCTCAATTCAACTTTTACAGTAGCGTAATGAATTACTTTCCTCACTAATATTTCTTTGCTTACAGAAACGCACTTGGTCTGCATTTGTCTCCTTTCCACCCGTAACCAATGCAATAATAGTTACGTAATAACAAAGAAATCGCACAGTTGTAGGAAAAAATATATAAACTACTACACTGCGGGTCGGTGAGTTCAGAACCTATACTGTAATTGGGTTAAGTAATATACATAAATAAGAAATTACTTGTGTAAATTTCCAAAATAAGAAATGGATAAACGCGCGTGAGGATCTATTTCTAAATTGATTGAACATTGTGCTGAAAAGAAAAGTTAATGAAGCTCTTTAAAGTTCGAAAATTATTCTCATGTTGGTATGATGAGTTATGAAATTCATTACATGCTGTTAGCGACGGCGTTAGATTCAATTAAGTCAACAATGTTTAATTAAAATCACTCTCTCGAATCAAAGAGGCAAAACGCTATTTATCTAGCAATCGAAAATGTACACGTAGGTACTGATTAAAATGTAATGAATTATGTTAATAATAAGTGTTAGCTTCGAAAACCTTGATCAAGAGTGCTTGTGCTATTAATATTCTAATTAAATACTAAACATCAGTTTAATGTAATACTTCATCTTGTATGTAGTACCACGCTGGTATTTAAATTTTTATTATGAAGATTTAATATACCTGATGCCTAACACATCGTTTTAATTTACTCTGACGTAATATTCAATAATACCAATGGATATTAATTTATTCAGCTCGTCAGAAAATTCCATTAATATGACATTAATTATTGAGCGTGCAGTAAAAATATATTCTTAACAAATTTAAATTTATGTACCTGTTGAAGAAGTGATAAAATTTATTGGTCATCGGATACTATTAAAAATGTTGAAAAAGGAATATGAAAATAAAATTCTCATTTATCCATTTCTGGGTGTGGAACACTTCCATAACAGATTTATGTATATTATTTATTTATGCACGTAAGGTGGCGTAGGAATGTGACAAAACACAGTTCTCTTAATAAAGAAGATAGTTGGAATTGTTTTGTACTCAAATCTAAGAAAGAGTTAAACAAAATGAAAACGAAATACTCGTAAGAAAAAAAAGAGTGTTAGTATAACAAATGAAATTACTGATAAATGACGAGCGTAACTCCATAGCGAATTATCCTCATCGTTCAATATTGATCGACCACAGAGTAATTAATAATGATTGATGGTCAACCGAATGAGACTTGTTGTTGTGAGCACATCCGATTGCATATGTCCACTTCCTCCCTTATCCTAGTTAATAATGTTTGTTTCTATCGTAGCGGGTTTGAAAACACGCATCCGGGCTCATCGGGTGATGATCCTACGGAGTAATCCGAGAGAACGAATCAATCACCCGGTTGGACTGGACTTGGACAACGGCCAGACAGGGGATAAAGCTAGGATGAGATTCGCGAAAAAACGCAGATTGGAAAATGGTTTATGTAAAACACTGACAGCGACCAATTACTCCGAGTGGATGGAAATCAGTTTATGGGTGATCCTGACACTATTTTCTAATTTGTAACTAATTCTTTGTAAAGGATATTGACATTAAAATCCTTCATTCTCTTTGTCTACAACAAGATTATGCAATATAAAATCTATAATATTTCAAACAATTATTTTAAACAACTCTCACCACATTAACATTATCCTTGTCGCGCCTCCTTCACTAACATCTTTGGGAGCTGAGACTTTGACGGCTGGAAATCCCATTTGACGCGCATAAATATAACACTGCTACGGCAGGAGACCTATTCTAATTCTTGGCGACTGATTGGCGACTAATTTCAGTCGCTAAGTCAATGACGTAACGGTGCAGTCAATATCATGGGGATTTTAATTTCTTACGTTGGTATAAATAGGACCAACGGAGTATTTTGTGGTGGTACTTATAATTTCTGACAGCCACTTATTTATTTATTTTTCTTTGTTAAACTCAAATATTTGTATGGTGTTGCTTAAACTTGACACAAATTGACGGAATTTTTAGTAATTTTCAAGAAATTAGTAAGAAAATATAAAACTTTTCTAACTTCAAAACTAATCAACCAAAAAACGCTAAGCGATTGACGCCATGACACTTCGCAACAGCCTTGTACTAGTCGCCAGCATACGCGACTCCCTAAGCGACCAGTCGCCAACAATAACGTCAGGGCTGTACTTTTTAAATATACCAACAGATGGCGCCTGTATCAAAGTCGCCAAATATGACGTCAAACGATCGCTAAATCCAGTCGCCAACGAATTGGAATAGGTCTCCTGAGTGCCATAGCCAAGTAATGGGTAAAAAATGTGATGATATATTTATCTAATTTTTATTGAATCAACCTCAATTAAAATATAAAAGTATATAAAATATAAATACAAAAAATGTTGCAACCATCCTAATACAATTTTCCAATTACAGTACAGAAGGCGTACAACTTAAAATGGGATCTGAACCATATTGACATACAATCCATTTCTCTTCTTAGAAAATAGTAGGTGGCGGACGCAGCTCGTTTTACATGCAGCATTTCTTTTAGTTCAATATTTGGCGCGGTATGAAATACACATGTCGATATAGAATTTCCACCAGCAATAAGATGTTGTTTATAAACATTATACACCATTATTCTCGGCCCACTTTGAATTAGAATACAGGTCCTTTTACTTATTTTAATAGATTGTGCTTACTGTACAGACAAAAATGCATGTAAATGCATCTCACGTCTCGACTAATTAGATGCAAAGAAATTATCGTTTTATCTTCCTCAACGCCAGTGGCGTACCTAGAGGGGGGCGGTGGGTGCGGTCCGCACTGGGCGGCACATATTTTGGGGCGGAATTTTTTATATTAAAAACAACTTGTTCACTTCATAAGTTCACTATTCGATTTCTACGCATTATGAATTTCTATATGATTTCTAATATTTTTCTTCATCTTCAAGCCAATGTAGGATTGAAAAAATTATCTCGAAAAATTTCTTTATTACTGCCAAATTTAAATATGCCATCCAATGTTAAAAAAGTTCCCCACCTATAGTTTGTCTCAATTATAATTATTTATTATGGGGTGGCTAGCTCATAATTTCAAAAGCTCCCCTGTGGCTCCTCCACCACTAACATCTTTGGAGACCGTGATTTGACGACTGGTAACCGCACTTCACGCGCAAATATATCACTTACCGAGATCTGCTTCGGCAGAGTGCCACACACAGTAATGGGTAGAAGGCATGATGATATATTTATTTATATTTATGTTTATTAATTTAATGAGGTAATGGCTCAGTGGTTTAAAGTTGGCCTGTGGATCCTGAGGACCCCGGTTCGATTCTCACAGCCGACAAACAATTTTCACCAAATTAAAATTACCCCTGTGGCTCCCTCACCACTAATATCTTTGGGGGCCGTGATTTGACGGCTGGTAACTGCACTTCACATACATAAATATATCACTTACCGAGATTTGCTTCGGCAGAATGCCACACCCAGTAATGGGTAAAAGTCGTGATGATATATTTATTTTATATTTATGTTTTTAATTTATAAAAACCACCATTTGATTGGCTTAGAAAGGGCGGCAAATTGGAGACCGCCCTGGGCGGCAAAAGTTCTAGGTACGCCATTGCTCAACGCTATTTTCTAAGATGAAATGAACTGTAGTCGTATTTTCTGGTTATAAGTTGAAGTTAACGAAATTTGATCTTGCGTACTCGTGATTTGTAGACGCAAGTTGTACTCATTGAGTTAAAACTATTTGTGATAATTGTTAAACGAGTTAAATTAAATTTATCGGGGAAGTACAGATTATGAATAAAGTAATTGTAGCAAAACGGACAACTCAGAATTTGATTTTGTTTATAAATTATGATATTTCACTATCAACTCAGCTTCGAGAGATACAGACTAATTAAGTGTTATCTTAAGTATCTTTCTAAGTTGACTTGACAGAGTTTATTTTGTATATCAAATTTATTAGTGCATATGTTATAATAACTTCAGTATTCCGTAGATCATTATTTATCAAGTTTATAGATTTTCTGAATTGTCGCGTCTGGTTATACGGGATGTGATGACATATCTGGGTAAATTATTAGCTATGCATGGGTCGGATAGATTTAACCTTTGTAACTCACCCCGTCCGGGTTTTTTATGTATACTCATGCGTGAAAACCGTTATCTCGAACCATCGCAACGGTACCACCCTCTTATTCCTTTGTCAGCATATCCCATGGAGACAACAATAATTTGTGAGTGGTAGATTAGCTTTTGTCGAGACAAGTTGTCTCTCGTCTTCAGGCGTATTCCATTTGCCATTTGGATCAAATCTAACTTACATTTAATGAACCAGATCACTGACTTTATTTTCAGTACTAGAATTACAGATTCTAATTTACTTTTAAATAATTCATCGCGATAAGTGCATCAGTTTGCTTAATAAAGTTAATTTAGTGATGTATCGAATTTATATGAACTGATTTAAGTGATCCAATTGGCAAATGGAATACAGCTTTCATGTGCAAGATGCCATGTAATTTTGTAACTTAACTAAGTGATAGGTTATTCATACGTTATTGTTGTTGTTGTTTCCATTGTCGGCTATTTTGTTTAATTTCAATATTAGTTTATAACTTCAGTAAATATTGCTATTTTATTTTATGTTTTAATAAATATATATTTTTACAAGTATTTCGTCTTATTTCGTTTGATTTAATCTTGTATTAAATCGTGCGTTATATTAAAGTTTTATCGTCTATTAATTTGACAACTAATTGATACGAAGCTTCAATTAGTTTTACATACTTTTCCCATGTAACACTTTTCCGTGTACACTCGACAAAACTAACTAAACATTTATCGTTTAATGAACATGAATATATATGAGCAGAACGAAAGAGGAAAATGAAATAATAATCTCTTAAAATTTCAGACAGGCACTTCAACACATTAAGCAAGTTATTGAACCTGAGAACATTGGTAGTCTCTCATGCAAACTCCATTAATATTTGGTCAACAGCCAAATAACACTTAACAAATGCTCATTGCATACAAATGTTGCATATAATAAGCACCAAGCGAACACCATCCACTCAGCAACAATTACTTCTAAATTCGCTGCTTCCTAAAGCGTTCTTATTATTGTAGTTACAAGTTATTTATCCGTTCCCCGAGGGTTTGATCTTTCGAGAGCACGATAGCGAGATATTTGCGATCGCGGTGAGATATGGACATTACAAAAAAGGGAAAGGAATGATTAGGACTGACGCAGATAGGTTTGTCGGTAGACAGCGACTGTTGCAACCTGCAAACGCTCTTTTACGACATTATCTTCACGAAGTGATTGTAAACTATCATGTTTATAAATTTAATAACCTATAAAATTTCCATAATTATTTTATGAGCGAACATTAACATAAACTTTTGATGATGAACTGTGGGAAATGACCGACTGACTAAAAATTTCAATTTTTATTTATCACGATCTTATAAACAAGTAAATAAAATATATTAATATTTATTTATTTCTTATTTATTTCCTTTATAGTGTATCCTTCTTTATTTTAGCTTTCTGTTTAGCGAGTTCTCTATTTCCTGGAATTTGATTAATTTGTTTCTATATTATATTCAATGTTTGCAAGTCTTTGTTAACAATATTTATTTAATATTAAATGGAAGGCTAAGTTAAGTTTGTAGCTCTTGAGACCTGGGTAGGGTTACCACCAAGGACGTTGAAAGGAGGGGATATGGCATGATGATACTGTAGCATTGTTTGAAGTGAGGCTTGGGCAAGGGAAAGAAACAACAATAGTTTTTCTGCACCGTGCTTAGCCAAATCTCTTCTTCTTTCAAATATTTTGAATTTTTATGTAAGAAAAGTGACGTTTAGACGTTGTCAGGGAGCGTTGTTTTATGTAAACATAACCACGAAGTGTCATATGTGTTTCAATTTTTGTGTTGTATGGAATTGGACATAATTTTTGTGGATAAAATGATAAAGTGTTTATAATTTCAGTTTCCTTGTAAAAATTTATAATCTTTTAGAGAGAATGATTCTATTCTGTCTATTTAAATTTCAAATCTCTTTATGATACATGTCAATCAATAGCAGGCTAAGCACGGTACAGAAAATAATACTTCTGTTTCTGTCAATCTGCCGAGCCTCACAGTCTTGACTTGAATGCTATATCCCCTCCTTTCAACGTCCTTGGTTACCACCTCAGAACTAAGAGACGATGACTATTTTTTTAAAGAAGATCCTGCAATTTTATTATTATTACCATATTTGATAAAAAAGGGGCTACGTTGTTTTGTTAAAGACAAGTGTTTTTATTATCATGGTAAAATAATTACATATAAAATAAAGTAAAACAAGATTGGAAGTGATAAATCTACTGTACAATAAAATTAATGTTTTCAACGTTATATATACGATTAAACTGTAACAATATTGACAAAATTGAAGAAAATCATATGCAACAGAAGACATCCCCTCACTTAAATTATGTCTATTTCTGAAAACTTGATATAATTCTAAAAAAATTGATCTGCTACAAGATGATATATCAACTATTAGAACCGAAATTAATAGTATAAATTCTTCTTTAAAATCATGAGGACAGAATCAAGAAATTGGAAGATTTAGTGACAGAAATTAAAAAAGATAACAAAGTAGAAGATCATCAGAGAAAAAAATTTAAAAATTTAGCGGCGTAGAAGATTCCGCAAGTAAGACAGATTTGTCCTGGAAAACTACATAGCACTACATATTCAATTTTACTTACACAACCCGGAGAAATAATAATTAAACCCAGAGCCCGGAGATAACTCACTGAAACCTGGAGTCTCCGGGTCAAACCCGGAGAGGAAGCAAGCCTATACCTGGAACCTAGTCTATTGTGAAACGATGAAAATTGTAATTATTTAACTCAATGCCAACTGCACAATGTTTAGAAAATATCTAGTTTTAACTTCGTTTAAAGACAATTGCCTAAGAAGCAAGGCTCCCTTCAAAATTGGGATAAATATGTTTGTTACCTCTCTTTCAATATATGTTTGCCTTCATTTTGATTCACTACTCAATACCATACATCTTGAAAAACAAGCTATATATGCAACAACTTGTAAAATAATAACTGCTTCTATATTATTTGTATTGTACAATATACTATAATAAATAAGTAATAAATAACTTTTGTAATTAAATAATTTTATGATGCACAACAAAAGTAATTCCAATTAGTGAGCTCCAATCACTAAAATAAAGGTACGGGAACGCTAACAAAAATGCATGCGAGTAAGGAGTTTAAGTTGGCAATCGTAGAAAATATATTTTCCAGAGCCGCCAACAGTGAACTAACTTTGGCATTTTGAAATAAATATGTAAAATATATGAAATTGACCAATAAGAATGCGGTATCCAAAACACAATCAAGAGTAAGATGTTAACAGTTTTATTTTTATGATCTATTATATAAATTAAAAACCAGTAATTTATTATTTTTAAAATAGATTTGAATCAAGAAAAGCAACAATAAATATTAAAAGTACCTACCATTTTTTTCTAAGAATTCGCAAACTGTATAATTACATTTCAATTTTTGTTATTTAAGTGACTTTGAGGTCTCGTTTGAAGTACAGTGACAATAATAATTAAATTAATGATAGAAAAATTCGATAGACGCTCGGATTTGAACCGGAGACCTTCTGTTTGTCGGGCAGACGTTCTAACCGCCAGACCACGGCTCCCATGTACGAGGTAAGGCGTCAAACGAATTCATCTGTCATAGTGTTTAAACACAGTTATCGAACCCAAGACTCCTATATATCATAGGTATTGACAACGGGTTTCGTCTGTAGCGACATATGTATGATATCCATCATCCATCATCTGTAAACTGTAGGTCCCTTGCACTCTAATTTGAATTAATCTTCTGTTGTGCAAATTAATGAATATTTTTTATTTTTCTTAAGGAGTAATTGCTCAGTGGTATCAAGTCGGTCTGTGGATCCTAAAAACTCTTGTTCGATCCCAACAGCCGACAAAACATTTTCACCAATTTAAAATTACCCCTGTGGCTCCCCCACCACTAACATCTTTGGGGGCCGTGATTTGATGGCTGGTAACCACACTTCACGTGCATAAATATATCACTTATCGAGATCTGCTTCGGCAGAGTGCTACACCCAGTAATGGGTAAAAGGCGTGATGATATATTTATTTATTTGATTTATAGTTTTTTCTTCATGTAAGGTGATGTTATAATACAATATTGTATGTATGTTCACATTATTTCAGATTTTTTCTCAATCTAATAAATATGTCTAAAAATGTACAAAATGTAGATCTGAAAAGAATTCCAGTGTTAATCTTTGATTGCGTGCAAAGCAGAAAGAGAAAAATCTGTTGAAATATGTTTTGGCACCAGCTTCGATGACATCAGCTCGTAGACGAAGGATGCGGCAGTCTGAACCATTAAGATAGCATATTATAGTGCGATTCAGCGTGCAGACGATATTTGTCAATGCCTGACTCTTATATATGCATCTACGATACGATATACTCATAGTTTGTCTATGTGCAATGCGCGTCTGTGTACTTTATGTATATTATCTTCTTGTGTGCATCCAAGATGGTTGGGATACCACATATTGTGAGAAAACATTCCGATGATATATGGGTCGTTATGCACTTGAGAAATGGATGCGTGGGTGGGAAATTTGTTGCGTTTGAATTACTCAATTTTACGCGTTGAAACATCAAACTATTCACTAGAATTACATTGAGATTGTACATTTCATTATTAACATTTGCTTTTCTAAAATAAGTTGTATCGCCCAAATAAGACGCCAAATTTTTGTAGAATTATTCAAGAAAGATTTAAAACTATCCTTATGTTAAAATTTATAACAAAAGATTCATTTTTCATTTCAGTATCTTTAAAAACTAATTACAAATATGTAATTATTTCAGGAATTATTTGATGAAAAGAAAAGTAATATGTTCTATATTTTATTCCATTAGATATTTATATAGCAAGGGTTGAAAAAGCTGTTTGCGGACCGAGGTAAAAGAACTTATCGAGATCAGCAAAGATGCTTTCAACCAGAAGTCTACACGACTTTTCTTTTTACGATCGAAAAATAAGTTGAATCGGTTTTTAATTTCAATTAATAACAATTTTGAATGAAGGTAATCTGAAAAACAATACAAACAAAACAAAAATGTAAAAATTGACATTTGTCGTGTGCAAAAGTCCCGTTACAAATATAATCTGTCTGCAATTGTTCACTTTATATTACCAAATTATGTTCGAAAAGCCAACTTTTTTGTCGATCGTAGAAAATAGTATATTACATAACAAGCATCGAAAGTGTAAGATAACGTGCGAATGTACAAATTGGCGCGCAGCGCCGAGTGTTTTAAGTACACGAGCCCAGTTATCACATTTTCGATGTTATGTACACTATTTTTCAGACGACCAAAAACTATTTCTAAAAAAAGTTTACAAGAGCAATGTTGCTACATATTGACAGCTGATGCGTTTTTGAAGGGAAGCCTTGATGTTCGAGGTTAGGTGTGGTGATACCAACTGTACTAACCGTAATGTCAAAATATTAAATAATGCTAAAATATTAGTAAATAAGTAATTATTAATTTAAAAAAATAAGATTTATCTGTACAAATGTGTTGAAAAATCTGCAAAACTTCGATTGAAGTAATAATACAAATTCTTTTCATTTATTTTATTATTTTCTTTCATCGTAACGCCATCTGTTGTCAATCAGTAGACCTTCATCTGCTATGTTAGAAGTGTGCGTTATAATAACATATCAGTGCATGTCATTTTCAACTTTCCATAGTAATTTATGATGTTGTTATGGTTACTTTCATAAGTGGTCGTCTGAAAAAGTAATTTATGTTCGGTATGTCATAATCAGTTTGATGATAATAAACAAAATTTTACTATCAAAATTTAGATCGTTATTTAACTAATTAAAATGTATGTATATTTATATCTACTCGTACTATGCAAATAAATTAGATGTTTATAAAATTGTACATAAAAAGAATGATATATATCTTTAATGCTCGTTTCCGTCAACGAAACTAATATAAAGAAAAGCATATTGAAATAAAATGTCATATGAATAAGCTGAAATTGCTGTCAAACATTTGGTATGATATTGTCAGTTTTTGTCAAACTTAAAATTTAAGTTTCATTGGTGAGCATAATAAATAGTTATGCAGCTAGTGTCAAAAGTGTCACTTTATTGCACGAATGGTGCAGCACGAGATATAGGTGAGCTTTGCAAACTTGCAAGTGCAATAAAGACGATTTGCTTACATAATTTTTCCTACGAACAAGTATTACCTAATTATACTAATCTAACTAATGATATGTCAAATATTTTTTTGAACCTTAATAATGGCAATGTGTATAACTAGTTATTTACGATATAAGTATTGTAATTACAATACAAAATAGGAAAAATTGTCGAACGAGGACATAGGCCGAGTTTGATAATCCATCGAGCATTGGACAACACTTATCAATACATACATCGTTTAATGTTTTACCTATTATCATGATATTAGAAAAATTAATGCAAAATTAAAATTTTTTAAATAAAAAAAATATATATCATCACGCTTTTACCCATTACTAGGTGTAGCACTCTGCCGCAATAGATCTCGGTAAGTGATATATTTATGCGCATGAATGCGGTTACCGGCCGTCAAATCACGGCCTCCAAAAATTTTAGTGGAGGGGGAAGCACAGGGGTAATTTTAATGTGGTGAAAATTGTTTGTTTGCTGTGGGAATCAAACCGAGGATCTCAAATTCACAGCCCAAGGCATGAGTACGGTGATTAAATTTTCAATAAAATCTAAGTTTCATTGTTGGTTTGTAAATTAATAATAAAAATTGTTTATCTATATATATAAAAATTAATGTTTGTTTGTCCCATATGCGTTCTTATACCATTCATCCGATTGCGTTGAAACTTTGCTAAGTTGTTGCGTGCACCCCCGCGAAGGTTTCTGACTTAGCACAAGTCCAATCCGCCATCTTGAAACAAAATGGCCGCTAGCTATCTTGAAAAGTACTGCACCGATTCGATTAAAATTTGGTATAGACATAGACGGCAAGCAATCTTAACATATAGGCATAATAAAGCTTCAGTCCGCCATCTTGAAACAAAATGGCCGCTAGCTATCTTAAAAAGTACTGCACTGATTCGATTCAAATTTGGTATAATCATAGACGGGAACTAATCTTAACATATAGGTATAATAAAGTTTCAGTTCGCCGTCTAGAAAGAAAATGGCCGCTAGCTATCCTAATAAGTACTGCACTGATTCGATTCAAATTTGGTATAGACATAGACGGAAACCATTCTTAATATATAGGTATAATAAAGCTTCAGTCTGCTATCTTGAAACAAAATGGCCGCTAGCTATCTTGAAAAGTACTGCACTGATTCGATTCAAATTTGGTATAGGTACAGACGAGAACCAATCTTAACATATAGATATAATAAAGCTTCGGTCCTATGCCATTCGAATTCAAACGTTTGCAGTGTCCGGTACAACTCGCATTTGCAATGACCATCAACAAAGTACAGGGACAATCGCTACAAGTGTGTGGACTACATTTGGAAAATCCATGTTTCTCACATGGACAGCTGTACAAAAACACTTTCTTTGAGTTGCAATGCAACGCATGCCGGGTACTCCATTAAATTGTAGACCACGCGAACGAAGTCGCGGGTAATAGCTAGTAAATTATAAATGTTTGCAAGTGGACAAATTCACTTAATAAAGTATGTGCTCTTCTCAAAAATCTGTCGTGAACAATGCAGTAAAAAACGTATGACAATATCTTTTGTCACTGTCAGTTATCTGTCTCCTTCCTTCCACAATAAAACGCTCTAAGCGAGTAAAAGCAAACGATAAGTCTGAAAGGACGAAGGCAAGAATAATGCGCGGATATATGTAACATCGATCAATACAGGAGCATATATTGTGTTTGCAACAAAAAGAATAATCAAGTGACTGTGAGTTCGAGTCTCTGATTTAGTAGGCAATTTGAATCGACTTATCTTTACCTGCCACTGCGGGCAAATCACCACGAAGAGAGGATTACCTTTTCGCTTGCCGTTGCCGTATGAACGGCCAGTGACGGCGGCAACGGCGGGGGTTTGTGGGTTTGAGTAGAAGATGAACTAATATTTAAATAAGGATTGTTGTGGAATTTCATTCGACGACTTTGGATTAGATGCTTTCAAAATGTAGGATTATAAACATAAGAAATCACTACGCTGTTGATTTGTACAATATTTTCAAATTCAAATTGAGACTTTATTATAATTAGTTTAGCCAATAGATTTTAATTTTATTCATTTAATCATGGTCCCAAAGATGATAGTTGAAGATTGTTATTTTTATGTGATGAAAGCCAATTATCGATTACAGAAATCAAATTCAAATCTTGAGTATTATTTAAAATGTTCAAATTCATACTACAATAATCCTACAGGCAGATTCATAAAGCGGATTAGTGCTAACACCATTTTTATTTCGTTTTTAACTCTCTTTTCAATATATGAAACAAGTTTTTTTTAACTTGAGTTAAAAAGAGAGTTAATTAGCAACAAATTTAGTTCATTTCTTTAATCTGTTTTAATTTGAAATAGAGTTATAGATAATATGAAAAACGGTGTAAGCGCTAATCCGTTTTATGAATCTGCCTGGTAGTGTTTAAGTTAGAGCTGCCAAAATAGATAAGTCATCATATTTTGTTACTGGTCATTCGGCTGTATCATGTAACACATCGTTAATAATAAGCGACGTCGATAATTTTTTTTAGCTTTGACAACATCGGTTTTGTTCTGACGTTTGTCAAATTTTTATTCATATAAATACAAATTTGACAAACGTCAAGACAAAACCGGTGTTGCCAAAGCTAATTAAATTTATCGACATCGCTTATTATTAAAGACGTGTTACATGATACAGCCGATTATCTGTTATCAATCGATAATTTAATAGGAACACTTATTATTCATTATTACTATAACTACCATTTCAGCATTATTCGATCAAAATCATTCACCCTATTATTTCCATTTTACTTTTATGCATTTTGCTCTAGCCAGCATAAAAATATTTACTTTTACCAAACTTTTTACGAAGCTGTCAGTGAACAAAATGCTATAAATTAACCTTAAAATGCTAGAGTAAATAATTCTGGTCGTAGAATACCAAAATTGTGGTAATATATAAAAATAACTATCATGAAATTTATAAAGTTGTCTTTAAAATAACGGTGTATTATTGATAATGATCTAGATGCAGAATTATTTAAGAGAAAAATACTACAAATATGAATTCTCCGCATTTTCTATTTGAAGTACTTTTAAATAAAATAATGTAGAACAGGATACGCTCTGTACAACAGAAAAACAAATTCCAATTCAGGGTTCGGTCTCGATGAGTCATGGAGTAGTAGTTCATATATTTTTAGATTGATTGGGATTCGAACTCGGGTTCTTTCAATTCGAATACCGTAACGCTAACCAAATTACCGTACTGACTCAGATAAAATATATACACGTCTAATTAAATGTATTCAAATGGCAGTATTTTTATCAATGATATTTGTAGTTCTTGACGAGTCTGTATTGCAGCGCTAGTGTCGAATTAGCTCATGGGCACTGAATTAGGGCACTAATAGATAAGAAACTATAATTTCACAATACACAATTTAATTTAAAATGGATTTATTTACAATTCAAAATAAATTGTAAATACATAAGCCCTTACTTAGCGTTCATGAACTAATAAGCAACATTAACGCTACCTACAGATTTTGTCTAGAATTACAAACTTCATTAGTAAAAACCGCTACCATTTGAATACATTTAGTTAGACGTCTGTATATAGGTATCTTGTCTGTAGTACTGCCAATAAATTCTAAATACAGTATTGTCAAATAACCAGAATATATTTGATGATTTGCAGGCAGATTCATAAAACGGATTAACGGTAACACCGTTTTTAATATTATCTATAACTCTGTTTAAAATTAAAATAGATTAAAGAAATAAACTAAATTGAATACTAATTAACTCTCTTGTTAACTCAAATTAAAATAAACTTGTTTCATACATTGAAAAGAGAGTTAAAAACGAAATATAAAATGGTGTTAGCGCTAATCCGCTTTATGAATCTGCCTGTTAAATATCTATTTGTTTTTAACAGATAATAACTTTTGGAATTAAGATTAATAAAGCTTATATATGTTATTATTTTTCATACTTGTATAGTTTTATCCTTACTGTAAAAACTATTAAATTTTCTTTTTTAGTTGAAAATTTGTACTCCCTCCTCACGGACGCCTCTGTCTATGCCCGAGGACATCGACGTCGGCGTCGCGTGGCGTCGCACGTAACGCGTCCTTCGGGAACTCTTATCTTGTTAGCCAAGATGGAATATTTCGATTACATTGTGTTATAACGTAACTGAAATATTGAAATATAACAATTCCCAGGGCCCAGAGCAACCCCGTACACGGATAGAGCCCAATGAAATTTAAATTTTTACATGCAAACCTTATCACGAAATAAAACTGTATAGTGCAAGCTACGAAATGCGTCGCAAAATTGCATACAGGAAGCATACTTTTCTGCAAAGAAAACGACCATTTCTTGTCTCACCTCGTATGATTCTAAATATATCATAGCTTCGCAAATATTTTCAGTAATAATATAACAAGAGAGAAAGAATAAATTGAAAATTATTTGACAGATCTTTCGAAAACTTGTTGCCAGGCAATAGTCACGAAAGCCCTACGGGCTTGAGTGACTATTGCCAAATGGCAACAAGTTTGAGAAAGATACTGGATAATTATTTTCTAATTTATCCAACTCTCGAGTTATATTTAATTAGATTATTTTTTGACTTAGCTGTTGAGGTCGATTCATCCAACTTAAAAGATTTTGAACTGGGTCCATTTCAATTGATTACTTATTAATTAATGTATTCTTGGAAGTTGTTTCCAAAATTTGTTGGTGTATTTTTGTATCTAAAATACAACTAAATCTACTTTTCTCACACATTTTACTTGACGCGTTGATAGTTTTAAATAATTATTTGACTACTACCTATCATTTGTCACAAACAAAAAAGCATCTACAGAGATAATTCCCGAGAATAATCACAAGAGCTTTATTCTCAGTATAATAATGACAGGATTGGTTAAAACGCAGACACGTGACATACAATGAAGCATTTCATTGATTTTGAGAAACGTCAAAAAATAATCATGTCAAAATTTACAAAACTTCTGTTTGTAATGTCACTGAAAAATACCAACATATGGTTAACAGAAATATTCATAATGATTATCCTTTTCAATCTTAGATCAAGAGAAATTCCACGATTTATCGTCGGATCAACATCATAGCAGCATATTTTCACGCACAAGTGGCAACTGTTCATGCGAAGACTTCGCAATAATTGAATACCCAGCATGTATGTCAGTATTACCACATATAGCTAAGGACTACCCATTTAGGAGAGGCATTTTAATTAAATGTCAATATCATTATTTAAAGACAAGTGTTACACATATCTGACATTTCTGTTATCAGATTTGGAATAATGGATGTGAAGAATTGATAATTAACATTTTTCATGCAACGTTTGAAAAATTAAATGAGTGTCGTTAGTTAGTTTTTAGTGACAGGGATTCACACGAAAATACGACGCATAATTAATTGCTATTTATTTATTGTGAGTTATTCAGAAAATCTGAGAAAGAATAAAAATAATAAAAGTAACAAAACTATTTTGAAAGGCCATTTTTTGTAATTTGTTTTAAAAACTATTTGAAAATTATCAATATTAATAAAAATAAATAAATAAATATATCGCCTTCTACCCATTACTGGATGTGGCACTCTGCCGAAACAGATCTCGGTAAGTGATATATTTTTGCGCGTGAAGTGCGATTACCAGTCGTCAAATCACGGCCCCCAAAGATGCTAGTGGTGGAGGAGCCACAGGGGTAGTTTTTGAAATTATGAAAATTGTCGCCTGTGGGAATCGAAAAAAGGTTTCTCAGGATCCACAGACCGACTTCATACCCCATTAATATTAATACTAGTTCTAATTTCTCCCAACGTAGAAAATCCCAGTTTTTAAACTGAAAATCTACGTATCGGAAAGTACCTATAGATATAAAAAATTATAAAATATATCAAAACATTTTTTACCCAATTTCTGAAACCATGCGATTTTAAAGTTGACTCATATATACAATACCCATAGATTTTAGTTTTAATTTTAAAAGGCCATTTAATTTTATTTGAATTATTAAAGATTTATTAAAAAAATACTTATCCAAATTTAAAAAACACAATCCTATAATTGTAGATTTTCGAATGTTTTTACTGTCGAAACAAGTGCGGTAGTACGGTAGTGTGATTAGCATTTCGGTATTTGAATCCGGAGATTTCGAGTTCAAATCCCAGTTAAGCTAAAAATATATGAAGTATCACAATGCGTCTCGGTGAATCCGAATACTGTCATTGAAATTAACTCCTGTTGTACAGAGTAAAATAAAATAAATATATCATCACGCCTTTTACCCATTACTGCGTGTGGCACTCTGCCGTAGCAGATCTCGGTAAGTATATTCATACCCGAGAAATATTGTTTGTCGCTGGTGGGAATCGAACCGAGGTTCTCAAATTCACGTTCAGAGATGATACCACTGAACCACCCATCCCACGTTGCACAGAATAAATACATTTTATTATTTCAGTCATGAAACAATTTTCACCACAAAAAACAATATTCAATAAAAACAAATCATATTTCAGAATTTTATATCTGTTGGTTAATAAGTCTCTCTTTCATCTTTTTCCAATTAGAAACTTCTTATGTAAATCTTATTGAATAATTAATACATTAATATGACATCCAAATTGGTTTCTAATTTGTGCAATCATAGCATTTTCTATTCCTTAGCAACTAAACAATTAATAATCAAAACCAGTAGAGAGTACAAATTGAGCAGGTAGTAGTTTACGATTGGTAATAATCGTAAATTGCTTTCCTCTAGTCAAACTATAATTTAATAGTAGGAAAGATAAAAACAACTTTGTACTTAGATATGTGTCCTTGCTGAAGGAAAGTAAATTGAAGGTATTGCCTTTCAGCGTTAGCTACAAACGTACTGGCTTTCTGCTTTTTTTATAAACTGCTAAACATGGAATTAAATATTCTATTTATTAGCGCGCATAGTTTTTTTATTTAAAAGTTGTATGATATTTTAATGATTGTTCAATTACTCTAAAAGACGGATATGGGCAAGATCGATTTAGATTAATAAAGAAATTCAATTAAAATTAGAATGTAATCGGTGTAATTACTGACAAGAATGTCCGACAAACAAAAAAATATATACATTTAAGTTCGCTTACGTCAAAAGACAAAAATAGGTTGCTAAAACAAAACTTATTATTATGAAAGATTTCCTTTTAGATAGGTAAGATTGTTGTTCTCGATTTTAAACAGTATTCGTAGCCATAACTACAAACCTTATATAGATTATTCAAAGTATCTTGACACTTGCGACCTGGTATATTTTCCGCCATACAACTTTTTTCATCTTTTTTACTTTTCCGGCCAATATAATAGAGAAAAATGTGATGATTATTTTTCTCGATCTTGAGATTTGGATGAATCTTTACTGAACCCAAAAACATGTCCCAAAAAAGTCGGTCTATCGGTCTGTCAATAATTTAAAAACGCGATGCAATTTAGGATTGGAACTTTACATTTATGCTATTAATCGAAAAACGGAGGTTAAGTTCGTTAATGGGCTATATACAACCAGTGGTACTACATTTACTGATGGATCTTTTTAAGTTGTTATACTCGTAAAAAAAAACAATAATTATTAAAATATAATAAAAAATTAAAATCCTCAAGATTCATAAATGAATGTCAAAAATGACATTTAAGCTGTCGTCAATTATTTGTAAAAAATTATTTAATATAAGAAAATTTTGGTATCAAATTAAAACTCTCATATAGTATATATAATTTAGTAATGCTCGGTTTCATCAACAAAAGTTAAATTTTAAGCATAGATTAAGTAAATTTTTGTCATATGGATGACTTTGAAATACAGTGACAATGATACTTTTTAAAGTTAATTTTTATGACAGAAAAATTTGGGAGACGCCCGGATATGAACCGGGGACCTTCAGCTTGCCGGGCCGATGTCTTAACCACTAGACCACATCCCACACGTACGATGCAGGCATCAACCAAATTCCTCTGTCATAGTGTCTAACACTGCATCGATCCCGAGACTCCTATGTATCATAGGTATTGACAACGGGTTTCGTCTTAACGACACATGTCTGATTTGAAAGGAAATCATACCATGAAGTAAATTTACTTGGTTAAGACATCGGCCCGGCAAGCTGAAGGTCCCCGGTTCGTATCCGGTCGTCTCCCAAATTTTTCTGTCATAAAAATTAACTAAAAATAGATTAAGTAAATAAAAGTAAGTCGAATGTATGACAGCAATTTCAATTATTCCATTTGACATGTAATTTTGATTTGTTTTATTTATTTAATCCAAGTTTAAAATGTAATTATTGTTCGTGAAACTGGTCATCAATCATGTATTGTTTTTCAAGAATTTGTTGAAATTAAGCCATGTTCAATATCAAATTTAAGTTTTCGAGCACAGAATTATATTATAGTTATTTATGTATTAAGGGCATAATCTTGATTGGTCCTCGAAATTAAAGGATTCAGTCAGCAGGTATTCGTTATCATTTTGCTGGCGTTGTTAATTTTAGATATGCTGTGGTTTCTTTGCATGAACGTAGATTGTTGGTGTTGTTGCTATATTGTTTGTTTACGAACAAAATTTATTTAACTTATTGTCAAATAAAAATGGAAGATAACTATTCCAAACAAATATTGAATGAATTTGAGTCTGCACATGGGAAATTAGTACCACAGAAGTTAAAAGAGCTTTACGAAAAATAATACGAATTTATTGTGTTGTCTGACATTTATCCATAAATCACGATTTTGATTTGTTTGAATAGCTGTTGCTTGGCAACTTTATACGTTCAATAAACAAGTTTATGATGCCAAAATCAAATAAAAAATATTTCTTTATGGTCAGAAAAATATTGCGATTCTAAATGAAACTACTAATTTCAAAATAGAATTAAAAAATATAACGTAATAAATATTTATATAAAAAATCTTTTTAAATAGTGATAATATTATTACAAAATCAGGCTTCAGATATCCAATAATATATTTTATTTATATATTTTTAAATAGGACGTTTCGAGTCTTTACAAAACTCACCATCAGCTTTAAACAATACGAAATAACATAAATTCAAATACATTATGACATTTTTCAACATTTTGTATTTTAATTTGTGTTATTTCGTATTGTTTAAAGCTGATGATGAGTTTTGTACAGACTCGAAACGTCCTACTTAAAAAAATATATAAATAAAATATTTTATTAGATTTCAGGAGCCTGATTTTATGAATAATATTATTATTTGGATCCTAAATATATTTATTAAATAGTGATAAAGAAACATAATTAATTGAGTAAATAACATAAAAACTATAAAGTAAAAAAATCATTCTCAGTAGTTTGTTATTAGAATTCAAGAACTTCTTTAAAAAAGTGACACCATTGCAAGAACATATAAATGAATAGTAAGAAAAAGAGTGTGAATTCCAGGTAATATTGCACAATTCCGTAGGCTGTCAACAATTTAAAATCTGGGCGAAACATCACCATTCCTCGAATCTGATTGGCTCAGCCGACGCGGTATGCACGTCCTTGCACCGTGTCCGTAAATTAGAATCTGTAGGAGGCTCGGCCGCGACTTGTACACTCCGTAGCGAGTTATGAACTTGTAAATACGCACACTGTCGCTAATAATTTGCATTAATTATGCATTTATGTTTATTATTGCTCCTTCTGTCACGCATTAACGTACCTACTTATGTAGTCACAGTTTTTATTAACAAATAGATTTATTTTATTGGTGTAGAATGGTTCTCTGACTGTAAAGTGGTAAGTAAAGCTTTTTTATGGAATATTATATTTCTAAAATTAATCTGCATTCCAGATAAAAAATTGTATCTACATAATTTGTAGCATTAGCGCTGGGTTAACTAATTATAATAATGCAGTTGTCTAAAATGGAATCACAGTGTAAGCCTAGTGGATATGATGCTATCCACATAAAGCCTTAAGGCCTGTATTAAATGGATTAGTGTTGGCAGGATATAAGCAGGGCTGGATTTAGTTAGATTAGTACCATGTACATTGTAGTCCGGCGTAAGTACATACGACACTAATTGAATAATGCATTATCATAGTTTATGTAAACGTTGTTATTCAAATATCTTTAATATTGTATGAATGGCGACCAGATCGGTCCACCTAAAAATCGGGACACACATATTGTTTCAAAATAAAATTAGATATAAATATAATATATAGCAGAAAACAAAATTATGAAATGTGCACTTATTTTTTGTTACTATAATTGTGCCTAGAATTTTTGAAAAAATTGGACTCAAAATTTTGATAACATGATCTACTCTTCAACTAAAATTAATTAGTATTTAGAGATTTACCTTTTCATTTATATACATATTTAAAAAGTAGGATCGACAAGAAAATATTGTCGTTATAACCACTTTTAAAATACATCGTCACGCCTTTTACTCATTACTGGGTTCGGCACCCTGCCTTAGCAGTTACCAGCTGTCATTTTAAGGCCTCCAAAGATGTGAGTAGTGGGGAAGCCACAGGAACAATGATAATAATTATTTCAGACGACTACTTATGAAAGTAACCATAACTACTACGGAAAGTTGAAAATTACATACACTGATATGTTAGTATAACGCACACTTCTAACATATCAGGTAAAGTTCCACTGATTGACAACAGATGGCGTTACGATGAAAGAAAATAATAAAATCAATGAAAATAATTTGTATTATTATTTATATTGAAGTTTTGGCAGATTTTTCAACACATTTGCACTGGTAAATCTTATTTTTTTAAATTAATAATTACTTATTTACTAATATTTTAGCATTATTTAATATTTTGACATTACGGTTAGTACAGTTGGTACCACAATACCTAACCTCAAACGTCAAACGTCAACGCTTACCTACAAAAACGAATCAGGTATCAAAGTGTAAACTTTGTTTAGGAATATTTTGTGGTCGTCTGAAAATAGTGTACATAACTCGCTCGAAAGTGTGATAACTATGCTCGTGTACTTAAATCACTCGGCGCTGCGCTCCTCGTTTTTCAATTTGTACACCCGCACGTTATCTTACACTTTCAATGCTTGTTATGTAATATACTATTATATTTTTGTTATTTAGCACATTACATATAAATCAAAACAAATGTTCGACCAAGCTAATACAATACAACGAAGAATAGTAAAATTTATAATTAATAAATTAATTAATATATACGTGTAAATTAAGTTTTAAATAATACAAAGATGATCATGAAGTATATGAGTTTACATAAATACATCTTTGGTTATTCACATATTGAAATTTAAACAATTTAAAATGCCTGATACAAGCTGTATTCCATTTGCCATTTGGTTCACTGAAATCAATTGAGATAAATTAGATAACATGACTACATGAACTGAATTAAACAAACTAATGCACTTATTGGAGTGAATTACTTTAAAGTAAATTAGAATCAGTAATTTTAGTACTGGAAATAAAGGCAGCCAAGTGATCTAGCGAAATAAATAAAAGATCTGGTTTAGTAAATGTAAATTAGATCTGATCCAAATGACAAATGAAATACGCCTTTAATAACATATTTTTATTATTGCTTTTAAATTTAGATAATGGTAAATTTCGGATATGAAATGGTAATTTATTGTAAAATTTTAGTTTTAATGCAGTGGCAATTGTTTTTCGGCTGTGGGAATCGAACCCAGGTTTTCAAATCCACTGTCCGACACCATACCACTGAGCCATCTACCCCACAAAACAATATTTTATCGTGAATTATAAATATACGATAAATAAAAATTATGAATATTTGAAAATCTGGACACACAATAGTCCCGAAAATACAACTTGCTGAAACTGGAACATAAAACAAAAAATAGGGGCAAATCCCGAGAAATCGAGACGTCTGGTTACCCTGTTACACCTCGTTCCAAATAGCTGGACAAAGACGTCATTTTTTAAACCATTATCTTAGGGTTCTCGGTTTCAATCCCAGCCTGTTTATATACCCACAAAAGTTAATTCTCTCGTATTAAAACATACTAAATAAAAAACACATGATATACTATATAATTTAATTTATTAAAGTTTAATTACGAAAAAATTATTCCGTGAAATCATAATTAGTAACAATTTTATGGTTAATGTAAATATTATAAAGTTAATGAAAGATACAAAAGAAAAATTTATGAATTTAAAGTGTACAATTATAACGGTACAATAAATTACTGACCCGAGTTCAGCCCTTAAATTTCCAAGAAAAAAGCAGTACATAATTTTTAATAAAACATGAAATGCAACAATATATTCATAATCAATAACCGCAGCATCCAATTCCAGGTATTTCAGCTCTCGTACATCCTCCAAAAACAAAAAAGGCACCGATACCGTTACAACGATAACTGATCACGTGTCGCGGTAATTACGATTAAACGGCGCGAGATGGTGGTAATGTCGGGTTTTCATTGTGCCCAATTATCCGCGACGAGATGCAGAGACGCTACATGCGTCATATGGTGCAAAGCTCAAGTGTATGATGTGCTTTCATGATAACCGATGCAGCTAGCAATCAGAAACGCACGGATTGCTGATTTGAATGTAACACGTTGGAGCTGCTTCCGCGAGATTTGATAACAAATATTGAATTATGCGAGTAATGTAACAGGAAACTAGTACCTTGTTGTGAGAAACTAGATAATGAATAAATGCAGAGAACAAGTTAACGCTTTGATGTATGAACCATTCTGGCGTTAGGTAGGTACCTATTAAAGACAAGCACTTGATTAACCTTCAATTTAAGTCATGGAAAATAGTATAATAATAAAGAAAAAATTTAAATTTTAATGAAATTTGGGGAAAAAATTATTATTTGCATACAGAGCTGGGCAAGCTACTTAAAAAAAGTAGCTAAGCTACAGCTACAGCTATTCTTTAAAAAAGTAGCTAAGCTACAGCTATAAGCTATATTTTGTAAAATATAGCTAAGCTACAGCTAAAAGCTTTCGTTAAAGTAGCTGTTAAATTTTAAAGCTACTTTTTTAAATTATTGTGAATTAATTAAATTTGCCATTGTCATATGATTAGTTGATAAGTCTTTTGTTATAATGACTGTTAATTTACTATTATGTACATAAATATGAAAAATCGCAAAGGGATAAATGTACTGTTAATTTTTTATGCTATAATTTTTATTTATATTGGAATAAATTAACAGTCATATTAAAAGAAGACTCCTAAACAGTCAATGTTTAGTTCATCTAATATTTAATGAAAAAGTAGAATAAGTTAAGAACAAGTGAAAAATAAAATATGTTAACAGATTTTAAGCTATATAATAACTTGTTATCCTACAGTTATAGAAAACAATAAAGAAGGTACAATTCAAATACAAAACAAAAATAAATAGATATTTCTTAATGAACAGTGGTAGCTTTAAGCTACAAAAAGTAGGATTGGGCTACAAAAATTAGCTTTAAACTACAAAAAGTAACTTTAAAAGTAGCTTCAGTTGTTATAACAATATTTTTAAGCTAATAGAAAAAAAAATAGTTCGCTACAAGCTACAGCTATATTTTTTCACATTTAGCTAAGCTACAGCTAAGGTAAACGTAGCTAAGCTAGAAGCTAAGCTACAAAAGTAGCTAGCTACTGCCCAGCTCTGTTTACATACTAATGCTAGGTTGCATGAAAGTTTTATCGGTTTATTAGCAACTAACGGTTCAATAAATTTTAGAAAATTTATATTGATTTTGTTGCTAGATAAACAAGTTTTTAACTAAAGAGCTCTTTATTTTTTCTTGCAACCCAGCATTAAAATGTGAAATGAGTGTTTAGCGTATCGAAAAATAAACTTGACGGCTAAGGCAGAGGCCGAGTCAGACAACAAACTGAAGACGCCAAACACATTTCACGGACGAGGCGTACACAATATTTTTTCGCTGCATTACGACTATACGAGTATACATTCAAAAACTGCAAATTTTATAACAAATTTAAATTTCAAAACCGGCATACCTCTACTACCAAGGAAACGGTAACCTTGTTTGAAATTGAACAAAGTTGGTTTGTTTGTTCAATGACATTTTGACAATTTGTAAAATAAGTAGTGAAAGCGAAGAAGGTTTACTGTGCATTCCACCAAGCTAATAGAAACTGCAAATTCTGCATTTTCTCCTTTAATTCCTGACAAGTCCAAACTATAATACGAAAAAGTATGTAAGCTGTATCCGAAAATGTTAAATGTACTGAAATCATTATAACTAATGTAGTTGACGCGAATGAGACGCGATAATTCAAATAAAAATTTTGCCTCTTCATTTAATTATAACAATTTAGTCTACAGTTTTGTACTTCAAATAAATTATATACACGACGTTTCGGAGCAAAGGATTAGCTCTATTTTCAAGTCAATAATAAAATAAAAGATTGATAAAACATTGATGCAAAAAGACAATAATTGCAATATTAAAAAATCTGGTGTGGGCACCACATGGTTTCCTTATACACAGCATATTTAATATTTAGAATATATGAATGTTATTATTAAACATGTAATTTAGTTTTTCAGTAATTCAGCATTTATCTGTTTGAAACATATAAAATATCAAATTTGTTTACGTATAATTTTTTTGTAAAGTTGACTACTTTATGTCTAACTTTACTGATGAGGCATATATAGGATGTCCGTTTTTCAAGCCTAACCCTTGGTATCTCAAGAACCATAAGATACGAAGTCGAATAAATTGAGGCAAAGTTGCCAATTAGTAGACCATTTTAATGATGTATTTGTTTTTCCAAAAAAAGACATAGATAACTAAATAAAGTGTAAATTAAAATTTTAGTCGATTTAGTTTTTGACTTTTTTGTTTAAATTCATACAAGTTTCTAATTTGTATATAGCATCAAAAACGCTGAATTGAACACTTATGACCTCCTTTTCCGGTTTTTCAATTTCATTTAAAATCAATTCAGCTCCACGTATTTTCATGAAACTTGTAATTACCAAGTTTCGTTAACAAATCTTATCTCGTTCATGCGACATTGCACACTCGGGCACACATCCATCCATCTATCCATCCATCCACATACACACATAGACATCATTGAGAAAATGATCAAAACGGATTCAGTGGACCTCAAAACACGTATTTCCGTGAAAATCTCGTCAATGATTTTTTTCACGATTCCAATACTTCCTTATACTGTGAATAAGAAAGTAAAAAACACAAAGAACAATTAAAACATAACTGTGGTGACAGACATCAGATTCTGGTGTCTGTATGAAATTTATTTAAAGTAAAAAAATATATATTTCGAGAAGCCTGGTAACCCAACAACCTGGTGGTTTTTCTTATACTCAATCCCACAACTCTACGGGTTAATAACTTATATTAAATCTCCGATTTTTTTCATATGATGTAAATCCTTAAATTACGCAAATTATATTAACTAACTGATACTATATTTGTTTATTTTAATCTGATAGGTAAGTTATTGATAAAGTTAATCATTCCTCATCTAATATCTAAAGTTTCTCACAACTAAAAGTAGGGATGGACACTAAATTCCCTCCAAAAATAATTAGGAAAAAATGCTGTGAACAGCTGAAGCAAACGGCCACCGAATGTCCATCCAGAGTCCAGCAACCAGCACCCAGCAGCACTTACGCCGGAATCCGTTTAATCCACCCGGCGCGTTATCACGATCAAGAAGGCCAAGGCGGCGTTGGCGCGCGGCAGCTGTTAAAACAAAAACGCATCGCAATCCTTTCTCGCCGCTGCCGTTGTTATTAGGTCCACGGTGCGTGGGCTACGTAATTATTCAAATAATGGGTTCAGCGGTTCTGCGCCGATGTCGTCACAGGCTAATTGGCTGATTGGACAATGAGAGCAGCTGACGCTACACAAGACTGTGAATATGTTACGGACAAGGTGAAGGTGTACGATGTTATCACCAGTAATAAGAATTTGCGTGCGGTTTTATGATGGGCTATTTTGCTACCGTTTTACTTTAACTAATGTTATTATTAAGTTGGTTAACTGCACGCTTAGAACTACTCAGAATATGTCTTACATGTCCTGAAATTTTAGGAGGTATATGAGGCGCCGTTTGCGACAAAACGTTTTGAATATTTCATGTAAATTAAAACAATATATTCTATGATTAAACGTATATACAAGATTTATGTAGTAAAATATTACACATTTTGAGGAAATATACTGAATAAATTGAAAAATAGCAACTGTGTAAAATATTACCTCTTGCATTTTGTCTTACTTCAAATGCGTATATCAGACATAATTCTAGAATACAGACTAGGATTAGAACATTTGCCGCAAGATGGCTCTGCTTATTACAGTGCTCTGTAGCAATTTAAATTAATTTCCTACTTTACCAATAGTGTAAAAATCAAGGATGACCAAAGTTTTAGTGAGTAAATGGTTGCCTGTTTCATTGACGCCAACAAATATTTTTAATTAAACAATAAATATGTATAGTTTTCTATTTTGTTGTTCCAAGACAAGAGAAAACAAATATTTGACTAATAAATGACAAAACTTTTACAAATAAATTATTACTTTTTATTTCACAACTTAGCCAAATAAGTTTTATGTACTATATTTTGAATACTCAAGGTATTAAGCAGCTCCACCGGCTATAAATTTAAAAATAATTTTTTGCGCAGCCGTTGTGTCTCAATAAAATTTAAAGAGAAAATATTCAAATAAAAATTGTAGATATTTCAATATATGCAGTTTAGTTAACATTTCTTGTTTTACTTGATTAGTTACTGTAAAAACTAGATTAAAATTAACTAAGTATGTGGAAGATGATCGAAATGCGAACAAATAAAATTTTTAAATGTAGAAGATGTCAATGAATAACACCGATTAATAAACAACGTAGATAAACAATAGATTTGCATAAGTTATCTCATCTGCACCCCGGTACTCCTTTTTATGAGTACTTATGTGATTTATTTGCCTCGATTGATTACAAACACAAAGTTTAACTTCTGTCTATGTACACAAATAATAATAATTATTAATGCAAAGTATCTTTGGTCTGAACTAAAATTATTGTTTTTTTTTTGTAATGGCGTCACTTTTGAAACATGTATTATAAATTTATGTTTACTTTTTGGTTTTTTTTATTTTCAGAACATTTTGTTGTTATTCACAAGAGTACTACTTTATTTTAATATTTGGTACAATTGCTTTGCAATAATTATTGGTTACCTTAGAGATCAACATTTTTTTTTTTACTCTTTATTCCCTAGTTAAATAAATAATCATCACACCTTTTACCCATTTCCATGTGTGGCAGTCTGCCGGGACAGATCTTGATAAGTGATTTATTTATACGCGTGAAGTGAGGTTACCAGCCATCAAATTACAGTCTTCCAGAGATGTAAGTGGTGAGGGAGCCACAGGGATAATTTTAAATGTGGTGAAAATCAGTTGCCGGCTATGGGAATTGAACTCGGGTTCTAATTTCCACAACCCGGCTAGCTACCATTGTGCCATAAGTTGATAAGTAGCCCTTAATAAATAATGGTCAAATGTTCAGAAAAAACAGAATAAAAAATCGGAGAAATTATAAATTTACTATAAATGGCTCAAATATTAAATAAAACATAAATAATAAATATATGTGGGGATGTAACTATGACTATAACTAACAACGAAAGCAAAAAATATTTGTAAAAGAAATGAAGAGAACATTTTTTTCATTACATTAAAAAATATATATAGGAAATATCTATCTACATTAGACAACCAAATACACATCCCGAAATAAGACACATTGCAGAAGGTACTAATGACAAACTGTTACCCGATAAATCCAAGAACAGATATTGCACTAACTGTAATGTCAATATAAACTATTTTGATTCAAATAAATAAAATATTACCCCCATTCTACTAGTCATGTCAATATAAACTATTTTGATTCAAATAAACAAAATATTACCCTTAGGGCCAGTTTTTCAATCACCGATTAATGTTAACCATGATTAAATAATAATGGAAACTATGGTTTCCATTATTATTTAATCATGGTTAACATTAATCGAGCGTAAACCGGCGATTGAAAAACTGGCCCTTATTCTACTAATCTTTTCTTAAAATGTATTGAAGGTTCGAGACAATCGTTTTTAGAAACATGTCGTGAAAAAATGTGGTGTCTAACACGAGAATAAACAGTTTTTTCCACTCTCGCTCGAATTGCCTCATGAGCGAGTGGAAAAAAGAGGCACTTTCTGCTCTAGTTTAACAAGTAACTATGTATAATGTCTCTATGTAATATGAATTTATCATAACAATGATATAATTTTCCATAACATACAAATTTAGAAGTATTTATTTTTAGGTTACTTAAAAATTGTAATCTCATTTCCGTTAGCTATAAAGAAATTCCAGTTTTGTTAATGTTACTTAAACTAAATCTAAGATAGTTATTTTAAATCTGGAGAAAAAGATTAAAAATAATATTTTTTACACCCCTTGGGTGTACATTTCATAGCGCCATTTCGTTCGAATGTTGCACTATCTCTCCAAAATGCAGCGTGAACTACCTGAAAATCAGCGCCATCTCTGAATAAGTGGCACAATCCTATTCTGTATATATTTTTAACACGACAAAAATATCACAATATACAGGTTTATAATATACCCGATTTTCTTAATACAGTACACAAAATTTGGATATATACAATATTTTTTGTGATATTGTAATAAATTTAATATATATATACAATATTTTATGTGATATTGTCAAAAATTTAGTATATATTGTGAAAAGAATTGTATATTTACGAGTCTGTATATTGTCGCAAACGGCGCCTCATAGAGGTATCTCAATTTAATGGGCGAGATCCCATTTAAAATTTATTACATACATATAATGAATAATTAAAATGAGAATTAATAGGCAGCTTTACCGATGGATACGGTTAAGCTAAGATTTTATATTTAATTCAAAAGTTTGGGCTTCCTTTAACAAAAATTCTAATGTCCAATGCCCATGCTTTTTGACGTGCTCTTTGTGTTTTTTTTTTTTTTTGTTCTTTAGAAGATTGAAATATAGACATTACATTTATTTGGATTTCCAATCTCGAATGGCGTCATGAGAATCCATTCATCATTTGAATCAAAAATATATTGTACATACTATTTACTGAATAAATAAGAAAAAATAGGAAAAAAAATTTTTTTTTTCCATCACTTGTCTCGTAATTCCACAGAGGTTTTACAGCACGTTTGCATCAACTTCTCAGGTCATCAGCAAACGGCTGGTCAGTTCAGCTTTAACCATAGACGCGTTTCGTCCTTCCGGACTCATCAGTATGGTGCGATCATTTATCCAACTAGATCAACTCAGCTCAGCTCAGTGGTATGAAGTCGGCCTGTGGATCCTGAGAACCCTGGTTCGATTCCCATAGGCGACAAACAAATTTCATAATTTGAAAAGCTACCCCTGTGGCTCCTCCACCACTAACATCTTTGGGAGCCGTGATTTGACGACTGGTAACCGCACTTCACGCACAAAATATATCACTTACCGAGATCTGCTTCGGCAGAGTGCCACACCCAGTAATGGTTAGAAGGCGTGATGATACATTTATTTTTTTTAAGTGGCAAATAGAATACAACAGTTACGGCTTGCATGATACTATTTGTGACAGACTAATTTTATTGCCGCTGTTTGATGACTAGAGTGAAAAAGTAAACTTGAAAACTCCTGACTTGCCTTTTTCATGAATCTATTTCAATTAATTGTGTTTTTCAGAAGTATGTGAGAAATTAGCAATAAATCGTATCCAGTGCCAGTAATCCCAACTATCCGGAAGCGCATCCAACAAATCGTTAAGACATTTGAATTTTAATTGTTCATAATGTAGAATTTTCGAAACGTAAATGTGTTTTATAGCCCATAAAAGCAATAAAAGCGCTTGGTTTTCACACGGCTCTGTCAACAACACACAAGACACTATCCACGACGGAAGCAGCTGCCGCTACCGATGTCGATGCCTTGCTGGCATCTTCGCATCTAATGAAGGATTGAGGATTCTTCGAGTTGTGGTCGTCGTTAAAATGTCGATTTGACTTTCTTGTGCACAAAGAATTACTGGGAGAATGCTGACGGCTGCTGGCGCCAGACGACACCGTAGCGAACTATTATTTTCTTTCGATTGTATATGTATTCAAGGAATTAGTTCTGGATTTTACGGATTTTAATTAATTGCCATCATGATTGTTTTTGCATTGATGTTGGTACTTTCTTGGATCTAAATTGCATTACTTATTATTTTATTGTAAGTAAAAATATATAGGCGTATACTGTATTTCACTGCGGTAAGTTTTAACAGCAGTTAAAAAATGTAACCAATGAAAACTTACATATTTTATTTTCCGTTTGACACGATGCAATATTATTAAAGAAAAAAAGAAAGATATTTTTTACAAAATTAATAAACAAAAATTGACCGATATATTTTAAATTATTCTTATATACCGTGTGTCCCAAGTAATTGTTGGTATAGGCAGTTAATATGTAAAATCAGTTTTTGTAAATAAATAGTTTCCGGCAAAAAACTATGGAACCAAATTTTGTATCACAATACTGCCAATATCCCTACATTTTATTTAATACAGACTATTACATTTTGATAACGTAATTTAACGAAATTAATAAAAATATTTCTTAAAATAAATTAAATAAAGGGCTTCAGGAATCCAATATTTTTTTTTTTTTAATAAAAATATAAAATAAATAAATATATCATCACGCCTTCTACCCATCACTGGGTGTGGCACTCTGCTGAAGCAGATCTCGGTAAGTGATATATTTTGCGCGTGAAGTGCGGTTACCAGTCGTCAAATCACGGCCTCCAAACATGTTAGTGGTGGAGGAGCCACAGGGATAGCTTTTTCAAATTATGAAAATTTGTCGCCTGTGGGAATCGAACCAGGGACCTCAGGATCCACAGGCCGACTTCATACCACTGAGCTAGCCATATTTATTTTAAACGGACGTTTCGAACTAAAAAATTAGTTCATCATCAGCAAATCTCAATAAATGCAAAATATAACATAAATAAAATAAAAAATGTCAAAACATCAAAATAGGTACATATTTTGATGTTTTGACATATTTTACAATTTTTTTTTAACTAGATAAGTAACTACAAAAATATCCGAAATCCGAATCCGATCCGATCCGAATCCGACTTCAGATTCGGATCGGATCGGAGCTCTCTCGGATCGGATTCGGATAGGAGATCCGATCCGAAAGTCGGATAAAAGATCCGATCCGAAAGTCGGATAAAATATCCGATCCGAAAGTCGGATAAAATATCCGATCCGATCCGAAAGTCGGATAAAATATCCGATCCGAAAGTCGGATAAAACATCCGATCCGAAATTTACATACATAATTTTTAGGTATTCACTCTTAGTAAAAACATAAATTCTGATTCCTCTCTAAAGAAATATAACGCCAGTTTTTTATAACAAAATTATTTATTAAATTTCATTTATAACTGTTATTTTTCTTTCGAATATGCAACGTTGAAATTGGTTTAGTATAAATAGGAAAAACTGTACTGATCTAATGACACGTCTTGTTGGATTCTATTTCGGATCGGATCTCGGATCGGATCTTTGAATCGGATTTCGGATCGGATTTCGGATCGGAATTCGGATCGATTCTCGGATCGGATCTCGGGTCGGATCTCGGATCAGATCTTCGTATCGGATTTCGGATCGGATTTCGGATCGGATTTCGGATCGGATCTCGGATCGGATTTCGGATCGGATCTCGGATCGGATCTCGGATCGGATTTCGGATCGGATCTCGGATCGGATTTCGGATCGGATCGGATCTCGGATAGAGTCGGATCGGATCTTGAATCAAGTCGGATCGGATCGGATCGGATATCAAAATTTTCAAATATGCCGACCTCTAGTAACTACAATACACTTAATAAAATAATAATTTTCACGTATTGACACGATATTTCTTCACATATATGACATTTATTTGTATCTTTCTCCCAGCCTTGATAATCACGATTTTAGTATTCCTATTTAGCGTAAAATTTAATTTAAGTAATTTGAAAATTATCTCAAATAGCTAGAAATTATTTTTAAAGAAGAAAGTAAATCGAGCAAAAAGGGGAAATGATGTTGTTATTTATACTTTAATTCAAAATTGTATTCCATGCCAAGTTTTTTTTTGCAAATTTCCAAACCTACTCGTATAAACTTTGATTCCTATATTTCAAGTTTTCCATAAACGTAATAAACAGTCAAACCCGAATGTTTCTTATGTCACAGCGTCGTCCGAAATCCGAACACACAAACGAAATACAAGTCCAATTCTAGTGCGAAAGAGACAAAAATATACAGTTTGCATTGTGTGAGAGAGAAGGAATATAAAGAAGAAGCTGGTACATAAGTTTTATTCCGTAAAGTGCGCCAATAATCGAATTACTCCGCTCGAAGGATAAACTAAACACTCGTGTTTCTCCGATCGCAAAACATCGATGGATTGTCGCGAAACGGCGACGCCGACGCCGACGTCGACGTCGAACTCAGATGTCGTTAAGACACAGTGCCGGAGACAAAAAAATCCCCAAAAGGGCACAAGGTGGATTAAATATACGTATACCAAGAAATTATTTTTAAAATGTTGTCACTGATATTATTAAGAAATTGATTTAAAGCTTCACTTCGTTGTTTCAGTGTCGTCGACAAGAAAATTTTATAACGGGGTAATATAATAAGAAAGTGATATCTATATGTACATAACATCAAGCTATGTGACATGAACTGAGGTAACATGAACCCTGAAAACATGATTTATTCATTAGATTCATCTTCAGTTCTTACGTAGAGTGTTTAACGGCAATTGTGTGGAATTCACTATCAAAAACAAGCGCAGGGTGATACTCCCTCCCTTTCTTATGTTTTTGTTTCATTTTCAGTTACTGCATTATGTGGACTTTTCTTTCATATACAAGTGCAGGCTATCGCTTTCATCTTTTCTAATCTTTGTAGATTCGTTTTTAGTTTCGTTATTAGATTCGTTGTTAGGAGTAAGCGTGAGTAATTTGAGATATTTTATGCATATGTTATGTACGTCGAAGAAAGGAGATGAATGATAAGTGAATAGGAATGATTGGATAGATGTGATTGATGGTTTGTTGAGTGATAAATGATTTCGAGTGTAATAAATAAATGAGTTTAAATGGAGTGATCTATGAATGTGGTTAAAGTGAAGGTATTGTGTTTGGATGATAATGTTTGACGAGGGCTGATTATTTGATGAATGTAATGAGTGATTTTAGGATTCGTGCTACCCCATTTGATGGGATATAGCGTGAAGTTATGTATGTATGTATTCATCTTGCAATTAATTACCATAACTTTGGGGGCCGTGATAACCGCACTTCACGCGCATAAATATATCACTTACCGAGATCTGCTTCGGCAGAGTGCCACACCTAGTAATGGGTAAAAGACGTGATGATATATATTTATTTATATATTAAATATTCCTATCCATTTTCGGTTTATGTACATTCATAATTCATAGCTCATTTATTCCACCCACTCGGACTCGTTCATTCATTTTATTTTTCACCTTTATTTAACCTATATGATTCATAAACATTTAGTTTTATATATGTTATTTCACCCTCCACAATCCACATGTAAAATTTATAATGGGAGCAATTACTTAATGATTTTTAGAAGAATTAAATAATCATAATGATTACCACAATACTTTTTCGACCATAAGTTTAGATAAATTCGGTATAATTTGTACAACTTTTGAAAAACTATTTGACGATAGATTAAATGTCATGATTTATATTTTTTTTCTATACTTAATAGAAAACAGCCATTTTTTAGTTAAAAATCAATATAGTACTATGCGATTTTATTTGTTATACAACACTTTATTCATTAGCAACCAACACTCTACTATGGGGTAATGGCTCAGTGGTATCCGAGGCGGCCTGTGGATCCTAAGAACCCTGGTTCGATCCCCACAGTCGAGAAAACATTTTCACCGATTTAAAATCCCCCACCACTGACATCTTTGGGGGCCGTGATTTGACGGCTGGTAACCGCAATTCACGCGCATAAATATATCACTAACCGAGATTTGCTTCGGCAGAGTGCCACACCCAGTATTGGGTAAAAGGCGTGATGATATATGTATATATATATATATATATGTATATTTATTTTTTTGATGATGATAATTTACTCATTTTAGGCAATTATTTTGTTTGAGTACTTGTTACCACGCATGGTGATGTTTCTCTTTCCGAAAAGAGACAACTTTGATGAATTAAAAGAATATGTGTAGAAATTTATCTTAAATTTTCAACTTTTCCATTACTTACAAAAAAAATAGCATGTTCAATAAAATTTTCTGTCCGAGAGATTTAATATTATATTAAGAATACAATTTTTTGAGGGTTGAAAACTGCAAAGAAAGTGTTGGTACGCCAATGAGGAATGTTCCATCTTTGTCTGTCTACCCGACGAGTGCATTACGAGCATTCCAACTGGAAAATATTACTGTATGGTAACGGTAATCGAATTTCAGAAACGAACTTCTTCACTTTAGATTCAGAGGCGTATTGTAAATATATATTCAGATCTGTACAGACTTCACGATTAGTATATACGAGACACTCATATTGAAAACTCTTTCGGATTGATTTGCCGACGACGCCGCCTTCGATGGTTCGACACAAGAGCAAGGAGGAGATGCTTTTATCATCATAGTTGGCGTGCTTAGACTCAAGACTCTCGTTTGTCTGTTGTGCGTTCTTTTACTTTGTTTTCTTTTGTTTTTTATATACCTTTCCCTTTTTCAACTTCTGAAATTTCCACACAATGTGAAATATATACTTGTTTTGATAATCATTATACGTTAGTAAAATAAAATAAATAAATATATCATCACGCCTTCTACCCATTACTGGGTGTGGCACTCTGCCGAAGCAGATCTCGGTAAGTGATATATTTATGCGCGTGAAGTGCGATTACCAGCCGTTAAATCGCGGCCCCCAAAGATGTTAGTGGTGGAGGAGCCACAGGGGTAATTTTAAATCGGTAAAAATGTTTTGTCGACTGTGGGGATCAAACCAGGGTTCTTAGGATCCACGGGCCGACTTGATACCACTCAGCCATTACCCCATACATTAGTATATTACATAATAAATCAGGAAAGTAAAAATATTTTCCTGACGTATTATGTTTACTATTTTTGAAACCGTTTAATTTAATCAATAATTAAGCATAAATAATTCAAAATGTTTAATTTTTTTATATGAATTGTAGTGACAGCAGACTACGTATCCAAGGTCACAAAAAAAAACAGCCAGATAAAACACTAAATAGTCAGGTAACGTCTTTACCAGACTGTTATGTACTTTACCAGACTGTTATTTTTGTTGTATCCGTGGATACGCACTATATTTCACTGTTTTGGTAAAAATCTACTTTCCATACTAAAATTGCTCAAGAGAATAGGCACTTTTTTGCCGGTTTCAGGAAATAGTATATTACATAACAAGCATCGAAAGTGTAAGATAACGTGCGAGTGTACAAATTGACAAAAGAGGCGCGCAGCGCCGAGTGATTTAAGTACACGAGCACAGTTATCACACTTTTGAGCGAGTTATGTACACTATTTTTCAGACGACCACAAAATATTTCTAAAAAAAGTTTACAAGAACAATGTTGTTACACTTTGACAGCTGATGCGTTTTTGTAGATGAGCATTGACGTTTGACGTTTGAGGTTAGATATTGTGCAACTGTACTAACCATAATGTCAAAATATTAAATATTGCTAAAATATTAGTAAATAAGTAATTATTAAATTTAAAAAATAAGATTTATCTGTGCAAATGTGTTGAAAAATCTGCCAAAACTTTAATCCAAATAATAATACAAATTCTTTTCATTTATTTTGTTATTTTCTTTCATCGTAACGCCATCTGTTGTCAATGAATGGAACTTCACCTGATATGTTAGAAGTGTACGTTATACTAACATATCAGTGAATGTTCAACTTTCCGTAGTAGTTTATGATGTTACGGTTACTTTCATATGTGGTCGTCTGAAAAAGTAATTTAGTCCTTCATTCTTCCTAAATAATCTTTAGTAATTTTATCTAAATTATTTATTATGTTATGCAACAGCAAATTAATTTCAAAAACGGTTCAGGAAATAGACAGCTTTACAGTGGAATCAGAAATACTTGAACACAGTTGTATTTTGGTTTATAAGTAGAAGTCAGTGAGGTTTGACCCGACGAACTTTGTCTCGTGAAGCAATAGCACAACCAGGTTTCTGTAACTGTCCATAATTACGTTAGTATTAGTATATTTCTCACGTAGCTATAATAGATGCAAATAGAAAATCGTTATAACAATATTACCCGGTAAAGTAATTAAAAATTGGAAGTAATTTTCAGTACCAGTTGGCTACTAACAAATTATCACCTACAAAACTCATTAACTCTTATACCAGGAAGCACTCGTTGTATATAGCATAGTATACCATCACACGCTTCATTAATTTATGCAAGAGAAAAAAATCCCAAACCATAATTACACTATGCAAATTGAACCTTCCAAACATTGGATATTTCCTCGAACAAGTAGGTTAATGTCCATACGAAAATCTTTACTTCTTTTTACTATAATTACACTAATTCTCCTAATCTTCACGGACACTAGGGATACGTTTTACAATGCTAGAATAAAGTGACATATAACTCATCTATCAAATACCTGAAAAAATATCGCATTGAAATCAAAACAAAAATTAAACAAATTATATGAACTAAAATTTTTTATAGATGATATATTTTTACTTATCTGACAGATGCTGTAAGTATCTCTCATTTTATTGCAGCTTTGATAAATGAGCAATAGAGTGGATTATTTAATTATTCATATTTGAACGTGAATGTGGTTGAATCGAGGATGGTGTGTTAGGATGAGAATTTATCACGTATATGTGAGAACCAATAGAATCACGAATTTGTTTGAAAATGAACCAATGAAATGAAAGCTTTCTCGATAGTTTCCCACTAGTTACATTTCCATAACAAAGTATTATCGGCAATTATCATATCACATTTTATATTAATTATGAGAATATTCGGCGAAGACTGATTCTTTGATAAATCTAATGAGTTCTGTGAATATTTTAGGAGTTCGTGCTATCCCATTTGATGGGATATGGTATGTATGTATGTACGTATTTGTTATTAAAAATTAGACGCAAATTAAAAAGGTTATAAAAAATTTCAAAGAATAAAATAAAGCTTTTATTAATTTATACAAAAAATAATATATTAACCCGTAATTAGTACAGTAATGTGGTCACCAGCCGTCAAATTTAAATCATAGAACACGTAGCGCAATCTATTGAATATACACATTGTTAGAAAGATACATCTTTCGTCTTTCGAACGCACACAACTTGATGCAATCAGGTGACAGTTTAAAAATTGACGCGCATTTTAATGATAGTAGTTTTTGTGTTCATGTTGTAAAAATACAATGGAACAACGAGCAAATATTAAATTTTGTGTTAAACTTGGAAAAAAATTTGCTGAGACATACGAATTGATGAAAAAGTTTATGGTGATGATTGTTTATCTCGTTCGCAAGTTTATAAGTGGTTTGCAAAATTTAAAAATGGTCGTGAAGATTTAAATGATGATGAAAGATCTGGACGTCCAAAAGCCGGAAATCGTGCTGAATTAGTCGAAAAAGTGCGTGAAATCATTGCTGTCGATGTGAATTTTACGGTTAGAATGTTGGGTGAAGAATTAAATACGAGTAAAAATATTATTTGGAGAATTCTAACTGAATATTTGGGTAAAATAAAGGTTTGTTCACGTTTTGTTCCACATGAATTAAATGAAAGACCAAAAAGTCGCTCGTGTAGAGCATTGTAAAGACATCGTTTCAACTGCTGAAAACGATCCAAAACAGCTCTTTTTATTGCACGATAATACACCACCTCACAAACATATTTGTGTTATCGACCACCCTTCGTATTCGCCTGATCTATCACTATGTAACTATTATCTTTTCCCAAAACTGAAAATTGCCATGATGATATTCCAGCCATTCAAGCAGCCGTGACATACATACATACATATCTTCACGCTATATCCCATCAAATGGGGTAGCACGAACCCTAAAATCACTCATAAAACACAGCCGTGACACAGGTGTTAAAGAACGTTCATTTAGATGGCATAAAAAAATCTATGCGTGCTCTAGTTGATCGTTCTAAAAAGTGTATTGATTCAAATGGAACCTATTTTGAATAAATATCAAGTTTCAAACATAATACAATGCGTGTTTTATTCTATATCTAAAGAGTTTCGTTATTTTTGGGACATACTGTGCACTTCATTCTTAAAATGTTGCTCATTTGGTTGCATTTTGTATCATTTCCAAAGATTACCAACAGTAAACAGCAATTTTACATCCAGTTTTTGCAGTAATTAACAAAGTTAAATAACAAACGTTGACAGATTTAAAGGAAGAATTATATTATTTAAAATTTTCATTTGAAACATTTTCCTTCTAATCGTAAAAACTGATTTTCTATGTTAAACACCTTTATTTGTTAGGTAGTAATCATATTTAATGGTAAATAATATGTAATTAAGCAGGATCTTTTATTTAATTATTTTCTAAATGTCAAAGAAAGAAAAAAATAATAACTTTGATCTTCAGCTATTCTAAAATAAGATGTTACTTTTATGCAATTGTAATTAATTATGAATGGTATTATCGATAGAAAAGGGAAATGATGTATAAAATTATATTTTACGACGCAATTTGAATACATTAATATCATAATTTAAACAATTACTGTTCATATTTATGGACTTCTTCCAGCATTCTAAACACTTTTTTACAGTTGATCGCTTGAAGGAGTCAAAGATTTTTTATTTTAATTATAGTAAAATATTTTATTGTTGACGCGTTAATAATACCAGCATCGAGCATTCACTATTACTAAGCCTCCTACGTGTACACCGCCATTCAAAAAACACATAAATCATCAAATGTCTTGGAATTTTTCAGCGAAAGGTCGTCAGATTCTAACACCTGCCTGGAGCAAAGATTCACCGCTTATTCTAGAGTTTTTTTTATCGTAAAAGTAATAACTTATTTATCGTTATTTGTATAGAATATAATCGATTACATCGCGTGAAGCGAAAGAAAATGGTGTTTGCTTTTTATTGTTTGATGTGCGTGATGAAGATTGTATGTTATACGTGTTTCGTCTTAATGTTAATTAGAAAATGTGTTGGTTTGTTAATTAACATCGTAATATATCTGTAATTATCACCTTACTTCGATTTCTGCGTATCCAGGTGCTAGAAATATTTTATTCTGTATTTCTACATATGTATAGAAATTTAAATTGCAACACTGAATTTGATGGTGATATAAGACATACGTTACTTGTTTTCTTCATGTTATTTACAATTTCGATATTTCTCAAGAAAACAACAATATAGTTCGTTTGTTTTTGTGTCGTTGTTATTTAAAAACCACTGAATTGGCAAGCTATTTTACAAGATCTATATATTTCAAAACTTGACACAAAATTGTACTTAATACATATTTAAATGACATTTCTAGCATAAAAAATGAATAAGCCTTTTGGGAAAAATTGATGGTGCACAGAACCTTATAATGAAGAAAAAATATCTTCGTTTTGATGAAGCCGATATATCAATCTCGCATCAAAATCAGAGTAAATTATTTTAAGTGTCATTTTTCAATGTTTAATTTTGAATAAAACAAGTTTCAATTGCACAAATTAGGAAAACAAAATATAAAATAACACAATAAACATATAAACTAATTATATTAAATATGGAACATCGTAACAAAATAAGGAACAAAATAGGACTAAGAAAAAAATAACACATAACAAGTGTTATCATTACAAAATCTATATATAAAAACAATATTTGCATATTCGGCTGTACTAAATTCCTCCAGTGTGAAATAAATAAGATGAATTAACATAAACCTAAAGAAAGGTTTAATTCTCATTCTATTTTAATTTTAATTTTTTGCTTTATTAACCACTCACAGGCAAATTCATGAAACGGATTAGCGCTAAAACCGTTTTTATACCTCTGTTTCAAATCATAACAGATAAAAGAAATGAACTAAATTTGATGCTAATTTAACTCTCTTTTTAACTCAAGTTAAAATAAACTTGATTCTTACATTGAAAAGAGAGTTAAAACGAGATAAAAATTCTAGTGTGGGCAACACACGACTTTCTTATACACAGCATATTTAATATTTAGAATATATGAGTGTTATATAATATTATTTAACATGTAATTTAGTTTTTCAGTAATTCAGTATTTATCTGTTTGAAACATATAAAATATCAAATTTGTTTACGTATCATTTTTTAGTAATATTGACTACTTTATGTATAACTTTACTGATGAGGCATATACAGGGTGTCCGTTTTTCGAGCCTAGTCATTGGTATCTCAGGAACCGTGAGATACGAAGTCGATTAAATTGAGGCAAAGATGCCAAATTAGTTGACCATTACGCTGAATTGAACAATTATGACTTGCTCCTTGCGTTTCACAATTATTATTTGACATATAAATATTAAACATGTTTATGTTTTTTGTTTCTATTGCTACTATGATTATTGGAATATATTATTAAATATATAAATTAGTTTTTTTTTTTCTCAAAATTAGACGAATATACACGCTAACATCTTGTATTTGAAACTTTTTTTCGTAACTGATTCTATTTTTGAAATAAATGGAATTTATTGTTTTGTGTGTCCAGTAAACTTCCTTTTCTGGTTTTTCAATATCATTCAAAATCAACTCAGCTCTTCGTATTTTCATAAAACTTATAATTACCAAGTTTTGTTAACAAATTTTATCTCGTTCATGAGATATTGCACACTCGGACACACATCTATCCATCCACACACATCATTGAGAAAATGATCAAAACGGATTCAGTGGACCTCAAAACACCTATTTCCGCGAAAATCTCGACAACGATTTTTTTCACAATTCCAATACTTCCTTATACTGTGTATAAGAAAGTAAAAATGGTGTTAGCGCTAATCTATCTGTTAGAGTCAAGGGCGAGGTTCAGCTACGAGTTTTTCTTCCACCTAACCAGGAGTGTGGAAATCGGAGTCGGAAATCGGAGTCGGTTATTTTTAGTGGAGTCGGAGTCGAAGTTGGAGCCGGAAAAAATTATGCCGACTCTGACTCCGAGTAGACGTGTTTAAACTTGTTTACTGCGTTGCATTTTTCACAAATTATAATAATTTCAAATAAATTTTTATAAAGATCTCGAAGAAGTTGAGAAATTTGATCGCAGTTCTAATTTGACATGTACGAATAGGTAATAAATCATACTGGACTCGGAGTCGAACTTTTAAAATTTTTTGGAGTCGGTGTTGTTTTTTTCGGACTCCGCAACCCTGCACATAACTCTTACAATTACATCACAATTATCCATATTCTGGGCGGGATTCGAACCCGCGACTTACGGCGTGCAATGTCAAGTAATTGTTACCCAAGTTACTCGACAACCGTGGTCGGTATGTTTTGTTTTTAAAAGTATCTTTGTGTCAAAATTGATAAGACTTTGACCTCTTGTATTTTGGAAACCAAAAGAAATAGAATTTTCGTTCATATGACAAATATAAATTAAAATTTATTATTAAATTTTCTTACACTAGTCCTGAAACAGCTTGTATAATAATAATATACTATGGAAAGAGCTTTTCTGTTTTAATTTTTCGCAGCATTTGTTTCAAATTCCCGATAGCTAGCGATAACACTATCCAGAATGTCAGAATGTATGTGACAGAGTGACACACTTATCAAGTTGTCAATCTGTCCAGTTAGAGCGGTAATAACTCCGGTAGATGCGTAGCCAGAGCATAAATCACATTTGTCACACATACCAGTCGCGGTTCGTGGGTGTTGCTTCGGCTGTCACTGATTTTATCACTGTTTACGTTTGCGTGTGTACAGATATCATGAGCGGCCTAAATTATCATTACTGTTGTTGTTTGTTCAGATAATTAATAATATATGAATGATTTGTGACGTTTCAATGTTTGATAATAGTTAATTATTAGTTATTAATTACTGAGGCCTGTCATCTGTGCTAAATCGGATATAGAACGCATTTTTTTTTAACTTGTTCACTCTCAGACGAGCTTAAATGACCGATATGGAATCTGAATCATCAGCAAAAATTATTTTATTTATAGAAATCCTGGACATAATTAGTAGATGATAAATAAATTAGCAAAATGTATGAAAATAATATAAAAATGAAATAAAATAAATATAAATATATCATCACGCCTTCTACCCATTACTGGGTGTGACACTCTGCCATAGCAGAACACGGTAAGTGATATATTTGCGCGTAAAGTGCGGTTACCAGCCGTAAAATCACGGCCCCTCCCCCCAAGGGTGTTAGTGGAGGGAGAGCCACAGGGATAGTTTTAATTTCGTGAAAATTGTTTGTCGGCTGTGGAAATCGAATCTGGGTTCTCATATAATAATCCAGTAACAGAAACTACTAATATCCTAACCTAACCACAAAACGTAACCTCTGTATAACCTTTACTAAAATTGTAATGGGGGATTTAAGTGGTAGAGCTTTTTAATATATATATTTATTACAATAAATTCTTGACCGAACATAATATTTAATACAATATAAAGCTATACCATAAATGATATCTTTATTGCTGAAATATTAAAGTTAAAGTTGAATAATTCAAAACGCTCATTTAAATTTCGCACTGCCATATTGCAATTATGTAGTTGCATTAAGCCATTCACAGAGCTTTGTCTGAATCGTTTGTCGGTGCTCAATTTTACTGAGAAGAAGACGAAGAAGAAACAAGCATTCAACATTCTACGATTCTACTAACAACGACACACGTTATGTGAAGTTACGTGTTATTTATCTCTGTCTTATCTGTCTCTCTTTAATCCAAGATGCAACTACGTCATATTCGTTTGTTTCGAAAGTTTAAATATTTTTATCATGCTTACTACAAATTTAAAAAAAATAATTTTTGAGTAAAATAATTTTATTACGTAGATTAATATATAAAAATTTCAAAAAAGTCTTGAAAGGCCCATTCAGTTAGTGGTATGCACAATAGCAAATTAGAATTATAAAAACCTACGTCAAAATTAAATGGTCCAAATACAATTTGTTTGTTTTATGATTAATATGAATAATGTTGGTTATATTACAGCTAAACTTGCTGAAAGCAATAAAATGTAATCTACAAATAATTGAATTAAATTTACAGCGAGATTTAAGTTTGGTTACACACTTTGGCTATGCGGTCACAATTAATTATAGAATCGCAAACACTTAATTAATTTTAAATTAGATATAAATATGAATAACAGTCAAATTTTCATATTCGAAATATATAATGACACAACCAACAGCAATGCTATGGAGCTGGAAGTGAACGTAAAATGTAGACTTAATTATTCATAGACAAACATGAACCGGCGCCATCTCATAATTAAAAATGTATTAAAATATTTTTTCCTACAACTCTGCGATTTCTTTGTTATTGCGTAACTATTATTGCCTTGGTTACATATGGAAAGTAGACAAATGCAGACCAAGTGCGTTTTTGTAAGTACCGAAAGTAATTTGTACTTTACAAAATTGTTAAAAGAAAATATAAGTGAGAGCGATTTAAATTTCGCGCCAAGCACGGAATTTCATATCTTAGGCACATACGCTTATGGAAGAAGAAGAAATATGCAGTGATATATTTTGACGTTTATAAACATAACCTTAAATTGCAGTATATCTAATTTATACACATCACATTGAGCAGACAAGAACTCAAGTATATCATTATTAAACATGATAATTAATAAAAATAACCGAACAAAGTAAAATATATCGATAAATGGTTTTATTTAAAGAGTAAGTGAAATACATAATATTGATTGTTTGTGTATATTAATAACAAGTAGAAACTTTTGTATTGTCTAAAGAAACATTGATTTCTTCCGTACCTGTTCATATTATTAACAGTAATATTATTGACAACAATTTCGAAGATTTTAGAAGTACCAGCAGCAGGTTGATTGTCATTGTCAAGAATAGACCCAACATGTATATGATAAAGAAGAATCACTTAGTATAGTATTCCAATCTAGACATTTTGGAAGAAATTATCTTGAAATTAGTGAAATATTTTTAAATAATGTAGAACAATGTGCAGAGAATCAACAAACAAACCATAGCAACGTCGTAAAACATCGTTCTCGTGTAATATCATTAAAATTTTATAAATTCTGATAATATTTTAGCGATTTTCTAAATCGCACAGTTGAAGGAAAAATGTTGTTTATAACACGTGCCGAAAAAGATTAAATGTTCGTGCAGATTTCTGTACTCGGAAAGTTTCGTGCGTTAAATTCTGCACTTGTACGTAACAAGCTTTTTTTGGCACTTGTTATAAAAATAACTATTAAACACAAATCATATCTAAAGTCTAAGGGCCAGTTTTTCCGATTAATGTTAATCATGATTACATAATAATGGATTACTTTCTATTATTATTTAATCATGATTAGATTATAAACGGGTGATTGAAAAACTGGCCCGAAATTGTGTATAGATCGCAAAATTATAAATATTTTAAAATAGCTTATTTCTCTTATTATCTTCTGTCATTGAACTATAATTATTATGAAATGAGTTCTGAAAGTTTCTTTCGATATATTTTAATGTAATTCTAGTTTTTCAGGGTGGCAATTTGTGTAAAGCTTACAGGAATGTATGCAAATCATAATAACGAAATTTAAAAACTTCTTAAATTTGAATCTAGGTCCTATGTAGAAGAGAGAAACTGTTAACACTCGCACGACAAGATGGATTACAGCTGTCTGCAGCAGAGCTGAGCCGAAGCAAAAATAAACGTTTTAGAAAATGCGTTCGCGAAATATCCCTATACGAATTGGACTATTAGTTGAACGGGGAAAGCCACACCCATCGAGAAATTGAAGAAAAAATACTGCTTTACATATTAGGAGGGAGTTTATACAACGCATGGGCGTACGTGAAAAATGACTATTTTTTACAGGAATAAACTTTACTACTTTCAAATTTTTATATTTGCTGGTTGCAAGTTACTTATAGAATCGGTTCTAGAAAATAAAGGCAAGATGCGCACAGTGGTATTGAATAGCAATGTAGATTTGAGAACCCAGGTTCAATTACCATAACCGACAAACAATTTTCACTACAATAAAATTATCAGTAATAATATAACAAGAGAGTGAGAATAAATTGAAAATAATTTGACAGATCTTTCGAAAACTTGTTGCCAGGCAATAGTCACGAAAGCCCGTAGGGGCTTCAGTGGCTATTGCCAAATGGCAACAAGTTTGAGATAGATACTGGAGAATTATTTTCTAATTTATCAAACTCTCGAGTTATATTTAATTAGTTTATTTTTTGACTTAGCTGTTGTGGTCGATTCATTCAACTTAAAAGATTTTGAACTGGGTCCATATCGATTGATTACCTACTTATTATTGTATTCTTGGAAGTTGTTTCCAAAATTTGTTGGTGTATTTCTGTATCTAAAATACAACTAAATCTACTTTTCTCACACGTTTTACTTGACGCGTTGACAGTTTTAAATAATTATTTGACAACTACCTAGCATTAGTAACGAACAAAAAAACATCTACAGAGATTATTCCCGGTAATAATCACAAGAGCTTTATTCTCAGTATAATAATGACAGGATTGGTTAAAACGCAGACACATGACATACAATGAAGCATTTCATTGGTTTTGAGAAACGTCAAAAAATAATCTCTGTGATTCTCTCTCCACTACCACCTTCCAAGGCCGTGATTTGACGGCTGCTAACCGCACTTCACACACATAAATATATTACTTATCGAGATCTGCTACGGCAGAATAAAGGATAAAAGGCGTGATAACATCTTTATTTTTTATATGTACAATAACAGGATCTAAAAACAAATTATTGTACAAAATATGAAACAGGATGAAAATTGAGAAAATATATATTTTTTCGGAGGCTATATCTAAAATATTAAACTAAATAGGGTTCTACCAATTTCGTCATTGAATTTAGGATAGTTTTCTGTATAAGTATGAATAATTTAATAGTTTTAAATTTATAAATTAATTTGTAATTGTACAAAATGTGAAACTGGGTAAACTTAAAAAAAATTCTACTTTTCCGGAGGCTACATCTCAAAACTCCAATAAGATACGAAGATTCCATCAAAGGAATGAAATTTATCTTATTTTGATTTGTCTATAAACACATTATCAGAATTTTTTGAACCAAAATATCCTAGATCAATTGATTACTAAAAAATTAGTACAGCCACTCTTTTGAGAACTTCTCCACTGTATTCAGTATTGAAATATTCGGACGGAAATTTTAGAGCAAAAAGTTTAAAAACGATCAAAATAGCAAAATTAGTTTTTCAGCATGAAAAATTCGATGCCTTAAACGATTCATTATACTTCGTTCACCTTTTATAATTAAAAAATTTGATTGCATTTATATTTATTTCTCTATTTCTTTATAACAAAAAAACTATACCGTGTACGTATATTGAAGTGTTCATTGCTGAAATAAGAACAGTTTTCTATATACGTATGAATATTTATATTTCTTTAAATTAGCGGGCTTATCTTTCAAAATGTAAAAACAAAATGCATGTGCAGCCTATTGCAGAAACTCTATAAACAGAATAATTAGTACTAAATTATATGTTGTACTGTTCGTTTTGAGATTTTTTATGGCTGTTCATTTTACATAAATGTACAAGAACAAATAACAATTGCATTTCCATAAAAACGCTTCCTGTTGGTTTATCTGTAAAGCTTAATATATATTATTATTACACTTTAGACAAACGAAAATAAATTAAACAATTTAATTGTTTAACTAACAGACAAAACAACAATACCTTGCCGTAATATTTAAAGGCTATTAAATTATTTAACTGCTTTTGTTAGCCGAAGTCATAACATTTTACAGACTAAACAGTCCTTAAGTTTAAAACGGTAAAATAAGCTTCAAGTCATAATGCCATAATGTCCAGCGAAAAATTATTCTCGCGTAGGTACATGTTTTATCAATTTGTTAAAATAAATAAATAACGAACTTTTTATACTGACATTTTATACTCGTACATTATTTTTGTCAATCGACAACTGGACATTCCCGGGAAAATTGGCAAAAAACAATGGCATTTCTAGGCAAACTAAAGCAAAATCATCTTCTAAATTAAAAAATATAGATTGTTATATATTATTTCCAGCGATTTAAGTGAATCTAAATTTTTAAATATATTTTTTATTTTATGGCGTGGCTAGTTCAGTGGTATGAAGTCGGCGTGTGTGTCCTAAGAACCCTGGTTCGATTCCCACAGGCGACAAACAATTTTCATAATTTCAAAAACTACCCCTGTGGCTAACCATGGTTACGCTATCATAAAATATAAAATAACTTGAGCTGGATTTATAATGAAGTAAGGTATGAGGTAAAGTAAAATAAAGCAAAGTAAAAAGTAACGCAAGCAAATTACTGATTTATTTTGAAAAGCAAAACTTAATACTGTTAGCCAATCAGAGGTATGTCGACGTTGGACTTCAGCTAAAAAATAAATACAAACCAAATTAATATAATAATATAACCTCAAAAACTTGTCGTTTGTTTTCAGAAAATTTCCTAATTCTTCCATAATTGCTGTTTTTTTTTTAAAAAAATTTCAAATCTTTTGATAACTGTCATACAGAATTTTATTGGCCTTTAAAAATTGTATTACTTCTCTGTCCATTTTTGAAAAATTTAGATCATTCAAAATGTATGACAGTGACAGCTGATATTTCACTGTCGGTAATAGAGATAACAATGCGAAGTTTAAAACGCTGACTACTGATTGGCCAGCAGTAAGAAATGTTAGATAAAGTAACGTGGAAAGATGAAAGTTGACCATCTTTTGCATTGCTTATGTTACATTACGGATTGCTTTATTTCAATATAAATGGTTCTACTTAAATCACAAGTTTTAACTTTTTGTCTTACCTACTACTTTTGCGTTGCTTCTTGCGTTACTTCATTATAAATCCAGCTTAATTATTGTGTATAAACCGATCGAGAAAAAGTAGTATATGTAACATGTAGGAAAAGTGTTTTCCAGTGCTCCTGGTGGCTACTAGACTCGCCTACAGTTCGTTCCACAATTTTCCACCATCGTCCGGAATATATTACTTTTCCTACTAGTTTCACAATATACTAATGTAGTAACACATTTTAGAATATAATTCCTAAATAATATGTTTCTCTCTCCTGATTAGTTTCATCATTATCGTCAAAAGTCTTTGGTTGCCTTTTTAAAGTTTATATAATAATAAAATATATCATCCACCATTTATTTTGTAAAAGAAAGGAAAGAGCAAAAATAATAATATCTATCGTAAATAAAAATCCTACTCCTATCTTCATTACCCTTGTACGCCACTGACTTCAATCCTTCAGCCCGCAGTTAACCGGGCGAGCAACAAGCCTGCCACAAAGGACATTAGCGCGGTAATGTAAATGTAATGAAACAGATTTAAGTTAAACTACTGCACGGGCACGGGTACAGGCTCCGTATACAAGGAGTTCGCACAACACACGTTCGTCTGACATAACGTTACCGTAACGTACACGTTCACGTAGCGTTAGCTTAATGGCCAAACGATTTATATTCAACTGTGAATGCCTTCAGCGTGGCTTCCAGCGCCCACGTTGATTATATTGTACTTGAATTGTGATTTGTTAATGTTTTACTGTAAGCATGTGTTACTGCAATAAACTTGTTATAGATATTTGGAGAAATATTAGTTTTCTTCTTATAATTTTATTCTTAATATTTTAACTCACATCATCACTACTTAAAACTGAAGACGGCAATATACACAGTATGTCCCAAAAATAACGAAACTTTTAATTTAAATCATAGAACACGTAGCGAAAACATACACATTGTTTCCTCTTTCGAACGCACACAACTTCATGCAATCAGGTGACAGTTTAAAAATTTACGGCATTGTAATGACAGTAGTTTTTGTGTTTATGTTGTAAAAATACAGTGGAACAACGAGCAAATATTAAATTTTATGTTAAACTTGGAAAAAAATTGGCTGACATACGAATTGATGAAAAAAGTTTATGGTGATGATTGTTTATCTCGTTCACAAGTTTATAAGTGGTTTGCAAAATATAAAAATGGTCGTGAAGATTTAAATGATGATGAAAGATCTGGACGTCCAAAAGCCGGAAATTGTGCTGAATTAGTCGAAAAAGAGCGTGAAATCATTGCTGTCGATGCGAATTTTACTGTTAGAATGTTGAGTGAAGAATTAATTACGGGTAAAAATACTATTTGGAGAATTCTAATTGAAGATTTGGATGAAAGAAAGGTTTGTTCACGTTTTGTTCCACATGAATCAAATGAAGACCAAAAGGTCGCTAAAAAGTCAACGAATTTTTGATGAAAAAACATATTTGTGTCATCGACCATCCTCCGTATTCGCCTGATCTATCACTATGTAACTATTATCTTTTCCCAAAACTGAAAATTGCCATGATGATATTCCAGCCATTCAAGCAGCCGTGACATACATACATACATATCTTCACGCTATATCCCATCAAATGGGGTAGCACGAATCCTAAAATCACTCATAAAACACAGCCGTGACACAGGTGTTAAAGAACGTTCCTTTAGATGGCACAAAAAAATCTATGCATGCTCTAGTTGATCGTTCTAAAAAGTGTACTGATTTAAATGGACCCAATTTTGAATAAATATTAAGTTTCAAACATAATACAATGCGTGTTTTATTCTATATCTAAAGAGTTTCGTAATTTTTGGGACAAACTGTGTACAGTAGCCGAAATATAAACCATTCAAATTTAAATTATTCCCTTTAATATAACTTTTTACAAATAAAATTTAGACATTTAATTGTCTTAAAATTACTTACCACTTAGTATTCAGTTTTCTATGATGAATCACTAATCTGCAACAAAAAATGTTTTTCAATATTTGCATATCTATAAAATTTAAATGCGGATAACGGAAAAGTTTAAAGTAAAAGATACATTTTTGAAAAAAGGTAATTAGTGAAACAAAATATCTGCAATTACCAGTAAACTAATGAATTCAATATATTTTGTACTTCAAAAAACTTGTAAATATATGTATACAATACAGCTGTTTAACATGATGTTGGCAATTACAAGTAAGTAGTTAATTTAAATAATACGACACCTGCATAAATTTAACCACACAAGTTACCTTCAATATGCGAGAGCTTTTAAAACATACTAAAATGGACAACAGTCTTTTATATTTATACTCGGGAAGTTGATGTCATATCTGTATGATTCTGTTCAATGAAAGTTTGGCATAAAACTTGTAAAATAGAATCACAACAACGATTTAAATGCATTGTAATAAAATAAATTTAATTAATTTGGGCCTTATAACTAAGCTAGAAGTCTATGTAAAAGCGAAGCACCCAAACAATCTTGTCACCATTTTATAAAACTTTTATATAACAAACACAAAAATGTGACATAACTTCAAAATAATTTAGTCAAATACTTCACATAGAAATATTTCTTACTTTGTTATACAATTTTTTTTTTATTTAAGTATTTTTTAGTGAACAGAATGAAACTCTAGTAATCACAGTTTAATGCTGAGTTGCAAGAAAAAAACAAAGAGCTCTTTAGTTAAAGAATTGTTTATCTGGCAACAGTATCAATAGCGATTTTCTGAAATTTATTGAAACGTTAGTTGCCAATGAACCGATAAAACTTTCATGCAACCCAGCATAAGTGTTCAATATGATTATGATATAAATAAAATTTTAAATGTAATTTAAGCGTAAAATAACTTAGGTTATGTTTATGTTTAACAGTCTTTACTCTAACAATCGTCTGACACACCTAATTTTCATCATATATGCATCAAACTGAATGATATGATGTCATCATACATAATTTGACAACGAATGAAATCAGCTAAAGAAAGAGAAAAAGATTCACAGAAATAAACCAAAATATCTTGAGTGCCATTAAATGGAGCTTTTATTGATAACTGACAGACTGTGAAGTACTAGCCTAGGCTATTAAAATGCAGTTTTACAGACTAGACTGTAAAAGTGTTGCTATGGAAAAACAACAAATTTTAGAGTTATGATTTATGGCCGGTTTCACCAACAAAAGTTAAATTTTAATCATGGTTTAAATAAATAAAAGTAAATCGAATATATGACAGCAATGTTAATTATTTCATTTGACACGTAATTTTGATATGCTTTTATTTAATCCAAGTTTAAAATTTAACTTTTGTTGATGAAACTGGCCATTAATTTAATATATATAATTACAACCACGTGTCATTTCTTTAATATCGGATAATGTTAACTTTTTTCCATTAAACATTGTAAATTTAATAAATATATTGTGATTGGCAACATTCACAAAAAATAGGATCACACATTTATGAAATTATAAACATTTTTATTTTTACATAGCCAGCGCTTAACAAATGCATAACAACATGGTGACTACGAAGATGGCACAACATTAAAAACATTAAAAAGAATCACAAAATTAATATTACTACACGGCCAAAAAGCAAATTTACTACCTGCTAGTTTAGTTAAACAAATAACTATTAAAATTACTGTTAAGCTATCTACTATGTCGACAGATTATATGCAGAAAACTTGTCTTTCAAATTGTTTTACATCAATTAAAAAATTTAAAAATTCTATCAAGGAAACCAGCAGATAAGAGATCAATTCCTGTTAATCAGACCATCAGCTTTATCAGGAATGTAGCGATACAAAGTCCTCTCTCTCTTGTACGGGATGTTTGTTATTACATGCGCGAATTCTCGGTACAGATTTCGTTGTCCACTCTCATTAATCATATCAGTTCTACAGTTCTCTGAAACCGGGACAACGAACAATTAAGCAGACACGATAACCGAACGCTGGGCGTTATTCGAATTCCGATCATGGTCGCGGTTACTGGTTACTGGTTATGGTTACTCTTTTACCGCAGAGAATGGAGAGTTTGTTAGTAGTTTATGTACAAGATTTATCTGTTTGTGTTTGTTATCGAAAGAGGAAAGCTGTTTTTAATTAAGTTCTTTTGTTTTACACGATGATATTGATTTCCTAACAGAATTGGATTAGCTTAAAACCTGATTTGTGTGTTAGTACCTTTAATTAGTTAATTAGGAATAATGATTGTTAATGGTTTTTGAAATTGATAAATGCTCTATATAAATATATGAGGTAGCTAGTTCAATGGTATCGAGTCGGTCTGTGGATCCTGAGAACCTCGGTTCGATTGCCACAACCGACAAACAATTTCCACCACAATAAAATTATCCCTGTGGCTCCTCTACCATTAACATCTTTGGGGATCGTGATTTTACGGCTGGTAAAAGCACTTCACGCGCATAAATATATCACTTACCGAGATCTGCCCCGGCAGACTGCCACACCCAGTAATGGGTAAAAAGGAATGATGATTTATTTATTTATTTATAAACGTATTTAAATAAAGATTGTAGAGTTCTGAATATGAGAGATCCGCAATTTCGCTATGAAGAATTTGAACTTTTTTCTTTAGATTTAGTGTTTCTCAAATCCAAAATTGTATTAATTCCATCTCGGTCATTTAGACCGAGTCAACGTATACGAATTTATCTAACTCACATATGCCCGTCATATTTAATAAAATATATATTCCCAGGCGCCGCTCGGTCTATAGCAAAAACCATAGACGACAAAGTGTGACTTAGTCTGTAGCAGCAACAGCGCTCATAATCGGGCAGATGCTGTTGACGGACAAATACATTCTCGGTCTATAGCAAACGTGTTAAAAAGAATAATGGGCCTAATTGGATCAAAAGTTAGCAGGTTGGCACCTAATACAGATCTTTTTTTTTAATTATAAATAAAACACATTATGTAGGTACATATTTTAAATAAAAAGTTGAAATAAAATAAAATAAATAAATATATCATCACGCTTTTTACCCATTACTGGGTGTGGCACTCTGCCAAAGCAGATCTCGGTAAGTAATATATTTATGCACGTGAAGTGCGGTTACCAGCCGTAAAATCACGGCCCCCAAAGATGTTAGTGCTGAGGGAGCCAAAGGGGTAATTTTAAATTTGTGAAAATGTTTTGTCGGCTGTGGGGATCGAACCAGGGTTCTTGATACCACTGAGTAGAGATGGTAATTCTAGTTCATTTGAGTAAACTAGTTCATTCGTTCTTGTTCACCAAAAAGATTAGTTCACTGAACTAGTTTATTAGTTCACTTTCGTTAACAAAATTTTGAAGACTATGATGAACGGATATCGTATTGTATTGTGATTCACGAGCGAGAACAAGTGAACTTTTAGGATCTGGTTTTAGTATAATTTGACAGCAAATATGAAAGAAGAATAAAATAAAAGACAAAATTTTTAAAGTTGTATTTTTAATGAAATAAAAAAACAAAGCAACGATCACGAACGAACGAAGTATAAAGTAAGCTTAGTAAGCTTCTCTAGTAATTAGTCTCGTTCACTCGTTCACTTGTTCTCCGCTCTCCGCTTTCGATTCGACCTCATCGGCCGTGCCGCCGTGATGGTGAATCATATCCGAATAATTCGCAGTGAACTAGTCTTTAATAAACTCACGAACTAGTTCGTGTCGTACACTATTAGGAATAGTTCTTATGAACTAGTTCGTTCACGAACTACACACCTCTACCACTGAGCCATTACCCCATACAATAATAATTGCAGTAAATTTGAGCACATTCAAATTATGTGCAACTAATGAAGAATGATGAAAAATTATTTCAAAATTGAGAGAAAAGTAAATTAAAAACTAATATATTTTTAAATATAGAATAACTCAGAAAATTTTTATTTTTATGCGTTTTTTTTTTGAATAGTTATTTTATATATTTTTTTCTTAACATTGACTGACGTATGGATCGCTATATTTTTATTTTGTTTCCAATTACCCGCATAATTCACCTTAAAAGAATAATAATTATTAAATTAATTAAATTAATGAAAATGTTATTACTTTCCAGATGGTTATTACTAATTTATATAAATGATATTGAAATAAAATTATCTATGTCAAAGATAAGTAAGAATACGACAAACAAATTACATAAATTTCCATATCGCAATCTACCACATCTCCCCCATTACCATTAATTGATTGTGAATATTTACTTAAAAAAACTAAAATATAAATATCCCAATAAATTAACCAACAACAAAAAAACAACAGCGCTTCCGTATGACAGGTGTTTGAACCTCGAACATTCTTACAAAAACACTCCATTTACTTAACGAAACTCTTCTCGCTTAACCCATCGTCGGAATCTCCATTATAATACGAAAAAAATAGGATAATTCCGGAGATACGGCCCTGATATGCTAATTAAAGTGGACACGCGTCACAACGGGTAGTAATAACGGAGTTTAACGGCAGGTGACACCATATCTATCATCTTTGTACTCCATAATGGAGTCATTGCTTTTAATGTACACCCGCTTGAGAAACGTTTGAAGACTGCTGCATGAGGCCTTGATGGAAATTTGCTAAACGGACTTCATAGGGTGATAATAAGATTGGACTGACCATGGTGAAATTGATCAATTTATTGCCGAATTAAAACCACAACTTTAAGTTGTAAATAATTTTTCATTTAAAAATGCTCCAATTAATAGAAGCAGAATTTTTACGAGGGCAAAGTGAAAAGTCCCTGAAAAATTAAACACGAAATGATTTATTTGGTCAAAACATATTTTATTTCTCAACATAATCTCCTTGTAGCTCGATACACTTCGTCCAACGTTTTTCTAATTTTTCGATCCCTTCCAAATAATACGATTTTGGCAATCCTTCAAAATAGGCGTTTGTTTCAGCGATGAACTCGTCGTTAGAGTCAAATCTCTTTCCGCCGAGCCATTTCTTCAAGTTTGGAAATAGATAAAAATCGCAGGGGGCCAAATTTGGAGAATATGGTGGATGACGAACCAATTCGTAGCGCAATTCAAGCAATTTTGCCATTGCGACTGCGGACTTGTGCGTCGGTGCGTTGTCAATAGAGAGCAAATGCGGCACCCATCTGACAGATAGCTTTCTCATATCCAAAAATTTATGCAAAACGTTCCGTACCCGTTCGGTTGAGATGCTCATAGCCTCAGCCAGCTCGTGCACTTTAACTCGCCGATCGTCCAATATCATACCATGAATTTTAACGATGATTTTTGGCGTTGTAACCTCAATTGGACGACCAGAACGTTCTGCGTTCTTTGTGGTCATACTACCACAACGAAAATCAGTAAACCACTTGTGAATCGTTCCAATCGATGGTGAGGAGTCCCCATAATGTTTAACAAGCGATGCTTTGGTTTGCATAATGTTTTTTCCACACAAGAAATAATGTTTAATCAAGTCGCGAAATTCACTTTTTTCCATGTTTTCAAAAATCTTCAAGGTTGCTTGCTTTCGATGGGTGTCAAAACAGAACTAAATGACATATCAGTCTGAAAATTTTAATGCGTTCTAGTTAAAGGTGGTACATCATAAATGTCACATGATATTTGTGATTGTGGCGCCATCTGTTTTATTTTTCAGGGACTTTTCACCCTGCCCTCGTATTGCCTCATATTTTATTTCAAGTTTTTCGCTACAATAATAAATTAAGTTAGTAAACTACCCATTGTCGGTTGTTCATGCTATCATCGGAGATGGTACTTTCTGCGAGATTTGGTGATATTTTTCGGGAAAAATAATTTAAAAAGTAGAGTATTTATGTCGACAAATTCGTTTTCAGTTTGACAAGAGCGTTTATTCAGCATTTTATTCGAGTTACACAATCATTTCTGGGACGTAGGTTATATAAACGTTAAAGATCTCCCTCATAACTAGTAATATATTAGATGCGCTCGTATATTTTCCGGTTCCATTTTTCCCAATAAATCACGGAAAATGCTGCGACAAGCGCTGTTTGCCAGATAACGCTTCGGGCGATGTGAATGCCCTCTTTGCCCCGCATGTGCTCACGACACAGGGATGAAATTGGTGTGATAAGATAGTTTTGAATTCAAATTTAACTTTTTGATGTTTGATATCACATTGTTTTGTTTATTTGTTAAATTGTTGTCATGGTATCCATATTTTTATGATGTGACAACATTTTTATTTGTACAAAAAATATTATGACGACGAATTTCCTTTTTTGAGACAAATGTGAACTATTCATTGACAGATTTACAGTGTAGTTGTATAGGACTTATTTGATACTGACTGGCTGACCCAAACGTTAAAATAAACATATGTTTAGCATACAAAAGGATAACAATAAAATTTCTTCAGCACTGTTACAGTCATAAGTTTTGTATAAAAAAAATAAGGCTTGATGATATATATTTTTTAAAACAAAACTTATGACTGTCACAGTTCTGATGAAATTTTATTGATCACCTTTTTATAAATGTTTGAAAATAATATTTAAGTTTCATAAAATAAATCTATAGACTATTTAAAAAAATATAACAAAATTGTGTATCAAGTATATTTGGAAGACAATTACTTTTCATTTTGATAATGAGAATCGATATCAAATACGTCTTTAGACAATTGTTTTACAGTGTAATTATAATGTAATCTCTCACGGAACGAACTATAAAATATAATATGTTAGTTTATGAGACAGATATAAAATAAGTAATTTCTTCTTGTGCCAAAATGAATTCAATGAAGTAATTGTCTTGTCATCTCATTATTATTACTAAGCAGACTCAATTACTATTGTTAATAATTCTTGTTTAATAAACTAAAGAGTACGCGAAAACGCAACATTATAACACGCCGTGTTTCAAACAAAATCATTTTCCTCTTGAAATCCATCCATATTTATCACAACAAATTGCAAGACCACATAGTAACGTAAACAACAAATGCTAACCCATCTCTATGTGAACGATATTACATTTAATCACGCTCATAAAATTATAAAATGAATCAAAATGAAAATGCTGCTTTCCAACTCTATTTTGTGGATTATGATGCAGGTATAATAAAAATAGCGTATGATATACGTGTATAAGTGCTTTTAAAACACTAGTGCCGTTAAAAGCACTCCGCTTCGTGTCGTGCTCTTGAATTCGTTACATGTGCTTTAAAGACTTACTTATACAGGTACATTAGTATTTTAATATACTATTGTTGTTGCTTAACAAGTTTAAAACACGCCGTGTTTTAATGTTGCCTTTTCGCCCGCTTTTTTAGTTTGTTAATACTTATTTACGATATTAGTGGGATAAAAATATCATTAAGATACGCATATGAAATGTGAACGAGGCGAAGGCCGAGTTGTGAAATCTTAATAATGTATTATAACACGTATATCGTACAAAACATTATCTACGACCACGAAAAAAATTAAAATTAAAACAAAAATTATTTTGAATTGACAGTTCTCAATTATTTTACATTAAAAAAAAAAAATTTAAACAATGGTAACTATCATTTTGAGTGCGATAAATATTTTATTAAAGCACTAGTGCGTTAATAAAGTACATATCTTACTAAAAATTAATGCGATAATTGTCAATTATCGCACGGTCATAGATACACATATAATATTTTCCATGTGTAATAAAAAATAAAGTAAATAAATAAAAAATATAAATATATCACGTCTTCTACCCAATACTGTGCCGAAGCAGATCTCGGTAAGTGATATATTTATGCGCGTGAAGTGCAGTTACCAGCCGTCAATCACGCTCCCCAAGGACGTTAGTAGTGAGGGAGCCACAGGGGTAATTTTTAAATTGGTGAAAATGTTTTATCGGCTTTGGGGATCAAACCAGGGTTCTTAGGATCCACAGGCCGACTGAGCCATTACCCCATTGAAGATAAAGTAATCATTAAAAATGAAAAATAATTATTTATAACGCGATATCAATACAGAATTCATTCATTATTACTCTTTTATAAGATTCATTTCCCGATCTTATTTTCTTTTAATCTGTCACTTAAATATTATAATATTTTTTTATGGTTTTACTCAGTTTTTTTACGATTGATGACGTACGTTATTGCCTTAAACATTTCTACTATATTTGTTACTGTATACAACAGGAAACTACAGCAGTATTTTTCAATGACTTGAAGTCAGCAAGGTTTAAAGTTCAGAACTATATATTCAATGAGTTCGACTGCCTTTTGCAACACAATTCGCAGATATGTCGCCCTGGTTGCAGTTTTTCGCAATATACCAATTTTTATTTCCAACAACAATAAAAAATCCCAAAATCACGACATGCATTTTTCCCAAAATTAAAAATCCCTAAATTGCTCCAAACTACAAAAAACCTCTTAAATGACCATCTTATTACTCCTTTGAAATCTCCACCGCTACGTACTTCCCACAATCTTGGCAATCCTCATCGTGGCACGATCTTCAGTGAGGGTCTAATGATGGCCGGCTCACACCTCGCGCGCAATTTCGCATCGATGATTACTCAGAGACGCTAATGACCGACCAGTGCGGCGTGGATAGTGCGGTATCGGTGCTGGTCAGTGTTAGCGGTGGTACTGACACTGAGTGTTCGGATAGCACGCACAGAGAACGGAAGTCACGTGTCTGACACCCGGTCGAGGTGCGGTCATCCACCCAGAGAACACGAAGACGTGGATGGTGATGGAAAGTGTTGTTGAAGAAACTGCTCAATTGTTTTACTAGTAATGACGAAAACAACTATGTATTTTATCTAGAATTTGTTGTCGCGAGACGAGAAATATACAGGGTGTTCAATTTAGTTGCGCCACCATTGCTATCTCGAGACAAAAATAACTAAACTTTGTATACGCTGAATTAAAAAAAAATACTGAATCGAATAAGCAAATAAAGATAGATTTACATTTAAAATAAGAAAGTTGCACCACGTACGTTGAGAACTACTGGTGTAAAAAAATTGTTATTAGTTTTGTAAAACACTTAGAAAATGGTATTTCTTTGCTAATTTAACCAACCTTCACTGGCGGACTAAGGGGGGGGGGGGCAGTTCGCCCCGGGCCCTACCAAACAGAGGGGCCCCCGATTAATTTTTTTTAACTGAATGAACATGCAATTATGATTTATTAGGTGATTTTTTTATTCACAATTACGAATTTTTCTTTCAACATAGTTGGCAACACTGAGTGGTAGCGCAATAAATATACCGCTCATGTGCAAGTGGCAAGTGGTGCAAGAAGTAAAGAGATTTCGACACCATTTATCCGCCATCAATACAAATGCAGAAACATTTCTCACCTGGACAGCACTAGAAATTCTTCAATTTATTATTAAATGAGACATCAGTGAATCCCTTCCCAACATACCTCTGATTATTCAATACTTTTTAACAATTTGTGTTTCCGTGGCGTCATGTGAAAGGAGTTTCTCGAAACTTAAATTAATAAAAAATTACCTGAGATCCACTATGACCGAGGATAGGCTAATAAATTTGGCAATTCTATCTATAGAGCGGAAAGCAGCGAAGACATTAGATTTTGATGATATTATAGATAAGTTTAGTAAAGTTAAGGCTAGAAAACATGTTTTATAAAACTATTATACATTAATATAAATCCCATTGCACTTTGTATTTTTTATTCCATTGTTTTCTGTTCCTATTCAATATAAGGGGCCCGGTATTAGAGTCCGCCCCGGGCCTTCGAAGGAGTTAGTCCGCCACTGCCAACCTTGTATCTCTTATAGTTCTCCAGATAGCTATGGTGGCACAACTAAATTGAACACCCTGTATGCAAGAAAACAAGATTGTTTTTAGATGAGTGAATATGTCAGTTGATTTTTAAGGTAAGATTGCTGAAATTGAGGGTGAGAGAAAGCGTGAACGACCTACGCATAAATGGATATACAGTGTGTCCATCCAAAACCCGAACATAGGATTTAAACATGTGATATGAGTTTTTTGGTGCGCCTTGCTTCCCACTAAATTTTACAGGAAAATACTTCAAACAAAAGTTGTAGATAATAAAATTACGGATTTTTTGATATAAAACACATTTAAATTGTGTATTTTATCAGAGCGCAAATATCCATGAAAAAATAAAACAATGGGGGATTCAAGTGGTAGAGCTTTTTTATATATATTTATTAAAATAAATTCTTGACCGTACATCATATTTAATACAATAATGTAAAATCATACCATAAATGATATCTTTATTGCTGAAATATGAAAGTTAAAGTTGAATAATTCAAATCGCTCATTTGTATTTCGCACTGCAATATTGCAATTACGTAGTTGCATTAACCCAATCACAGAACTTTGTCTGAAACGTTTGTCGGTGCTCAATTTTACTGAGAGGAAGACGAAGAAGAAATAAGAATTCAGCATTCTACGATTCTTCCAATGACGTATAATACTAGACGAATTATGCCGTATTCAAGTCAATGCAGTGTTGTGAAGCAGAAAGGGATGGAATAACTTAGATGTTGCTCCTTACCGTGCACCCGCCTCACAAGTCAGTTATTCTATCCCTTTCTGCTTCACAACAAACGCCGTTGTTCTCCGTCTAGTTATGTTTTGTCGGAGGATTCTACTGACAACGACACACGTTACGTGAAGTTACGTGTTATTTATCTCTGTCTTATCTGTCTCTCTTTAAGCTAAGATGCAACTACGTCATATTCGTTTGTTTCGAAAGTTTAAATATTTTTATCATGCTTAATACAAGTTAAAAAAAATAAAAAATTTTGGGTATAATAATTTTATTACGTAGATTAATATATAAAAAATTCAAAAAAGTCTTGAAAGGCCCATTGTCTAATGTCAAAATATTGACGTTAATATTGAATCAAAGACAAACAAGGAAAACCACCTAAAATATGAATGATTTCTCACACGAAAAAAAGCTGGAGATAATAAAATGGACCTACAGCGGTGAAAGTTACAGAAAAATTATCCCAGTATTTGTATGAAATTAACGTCAATATTTTTGACACTAGACCATTGTTTTAAGTTTTTCATGGTAGCCAATATTTTTACGAATATTACAAATATTTAATTAACTTTTCCGCTGTAATGCAATACACAAATGCAATGAAATATTCGTATTTTCCTAAAAAAAATTAATTGGAAAGCAATGCGCACCAAAAAACTGATATCACTTGTTATAAGCCTATGTTCGGGTTTTGGGTGGACACGCTGTATACTCGTATGATTGAAGGTTTGTTACGAGGACGAAAGATAGATGGGACAGATAGCTAAATGAAATCGTGTAGTCCTGCGAATTTGATATCTCGAGTTCGATTCTCGCAACAAACTTTATTCCAAATTAAAATTATCTGTGTGGCTTTTCCACCATTAACATCTTAACCGAGCGTAAAAATACCTGATTCACACATAATATATTATATTTTTTAGCCAACATACCTATTTATTTTGCTTGTTAATATTAAATCATCGTAGTCATTAAGCGAGCAACTTCAAACCATTTTGACGTTTGTACTCTGTCAGCCATCTTGCTTTTCTAACCAAATATCAACGCACTTGCTAGGTACTATTTACCGCAATAAGTAGGTCTGTTAATTTTACTTATTTTTCAGCAACAAAAAAATAATTTATTTACTTCTCCAGAACCTGAATGATAAATTACGGTAGCTATTGTTTTTGTAGACACCTTTATTCCTCCTTTTAACGGCCGCTAAAAGCTAAAAAAAATCATGTTACTTTATCGCACCGCAGTGTGGAAAAATCAAGGCATGTGTAAAATCGCAACTAGCGTAGACGTCCATAATGTGTGATTGTTATGTTTACACTTCAAGAGATCAAAAACATATTTACATGCCTGAAATAAATCAGAAATTGATTTTTCAATCACTAAAACTGTGAATGTGGATGAGGCGTAAGTTGTGTACCAGAATAGGAATGTTTGGTGAAGTTTATTTGCAGGATGAATCTAATGAATAAAAATTCACTAAATATTTCAAGGGTGCGTGTTACCCTATTTAATATATAAATATGAATAAAAATAAATTATATCATTACGCCTTTTACCCATTATTGGGTGTGGCACTCTGCCGAAGCAGATCTCGGTAAGTGATATATTTATGCGCGTGAAGTGCGGTTACCAGTCGTCAAATCACGGCCCCCAAAGATGTTAGTGGTAGGGAAGCCACAGGGGTAATTTTAAATTAGTGAAAATGTTTTGTCGGCTGGGGATCGACCCAGGGTTCTTTGGATCCACAGGCCGACTTGCTACCACTGTGCCATTACCCCATATATATAAATATGAATATATCTTAAATAAGAATTCTGGAGCATTTTCAGCAAATGGAATAACCTGTACTATTACCTTCGTTACAAATACTTTGTAAAAATATTGAGATTGAGACGAGAAGTGATATGAACGACCTGTAGGAAATCTCGAGAAGTGAAGAGCAGTTTTTCTCATTGAACATTTCGCCCGCAATATATTTTCCATCATTTCTTTATCTGAATAAGCTAGAGCTCATTATTTTCTCCATTTCCACAAGTTCTCACTTGCAGCCTCAAGTCATTACCTTCTGACAATACCTCCAACTAACAAGCATCCTACGACACTTGGTTACGACAATACCTTCCTCTTACAGCTAACACACGTGCTGCAGCACACTCGCACACACTTACACATGCACACCAACGCACGCATCTGCATCCGCCCTGCACGTGGGTTCGACGCACGCCGCACGACGCACGAACGCATGTTTGACAAAGTGCGACAGACAGACTTGTGATGAGATGGACTTGCCACCTGCAGGCAGAGTTTCCTGGAGTATATTTCTTCCTGGATCGAAATAGGGAAGTAAACTTGAAGGAGGAATTTGTGTAATGGCTTCTGATGAAAGATTAGAAAGGTTTGTTTTATAACAAGAAACATTAATTTTGTTGTCTTATAAATGGACACCCATGGTGCCGAAATTGTTGTCTTTTTAAATAGAAATTTCTTTTAGACTTAGCTATTTTACATACAGGATGTTATAGGAAATATGGAACATAGGAGTTTAATGTGGGAAAAACAGTTTTTTGTGCGCATTGCTGCCCAAATTATTTTAGACAAAGCTACTTTAAATATAAGTTGTAGAATTTAAAGTTTGCATGAACATCAGTAAACAAAATTCATTTGTCATATTCAGAGCTGGGCAGTAGCTAGCTACTTTTGTAGCCTAGCTACTAGCTTAGCTACATTTACCTTAGCTGTAGCTGTAGCTTAGCTAACTGTGAAAAAATATAGCTGTAGCTTGTAGCTAGCTACTTTTTTTTCTATTGGCTTAAAAATAACAACTGAAGCTACTTTTAAAGCTACTTTTTGAACCTTAAAGCTACTTTTTGTAGCTTCAAGCTACTTTTTAAGCAGAAGGTCAACAAAGTACGCATGCGTACAAGCTAAACCCACACAAAATAATTATTTGTTGCCGGTTCTAACTGGCTCTAATGCGCAAAAATGCACAGTAGGTGTCAGATGGTATTTGCTATTTTTGATATTTATGTACATAATAGTAAATTAACATTGTAACAAAAGACTGATCATATGACAATGGCAAATTTAATTATTTCACAATAATTTAAAAAAGTAGCTTTAAAATTTATCAGCTACTTGAACGAAAGCTTTTAGCTGTAGCTTAGCTATATTTTACAAAATATAGCTTATAGCTGTAGCTTAGCTACTTTTTTAAAGAATAGCTGTAGCTGTAGCTTAGCTACTTTTTTTAAATAGCTTGCTCAGCTCTGGTCATATTTGTTACTGAAGAAATTAAATCTGAATTTAAAAAATTACAATTTAATAGTGTTACGACTTGTTGCACCGCTAGCGCTGTGCCTTAAATTTTAAGTTTTCCTTATATGAACAATATCGTATCAAAATAAACTGTCGAATGAGACACTGAACATTATTGTCAAATATTCGATTCGATATTTTTCATTTAAGGAAGCCTTAAAATTTAAGTGCATGCGATGCAACTATTAGTCATGAAATTAAAACAAAATGACAAATAAATGTGTAATTTTTTTTGCCAAATATTTGGATTTTATTAAATGTTTGCTTTATTTAAAAGTAAATTTTGGATCTGTGAATTTGACATTTTTTCAAAATTTTATTAAAAATGATTATTTTTTGACGTTTTTCAAAATCAATTAAATGCTTCATTGTATGTTACGTGTCTGCGTTTTAATCAATCCTGTCATTAGGTGTATTCCATTTGCCATTTGGGTCAGATCTAACTTAAATTTACTGATCCAGATTACTTATTTATTTCCCTGAATTACTTCGCTGACTTTATTTTCAGTACTAGAATTACTGGTCCTAATTTGCATTAAAGTAATTCACCCCAATAAGTGCATTAGTTTGCTTAGTTCAGTTATTTTGTTATGTTGTCTAATCATCTGAACTGATTTAAGAGAACCATGTGGCAAATGGAATACAGCTATTATTATACTGAGAATAAAGCTCTTGTGATTATTCCTGGAAATAATCTTTGTAGGTGCTTTTTTGTTTGTGACAAATGATAGGTAGTTGTCAAATAATGATTTAAAACTGTAAACGCGTCAAGTAAAATGTGTGAAAAAAATTGGTTTAGTAGTATTTCAGATACAGAAATACACCAACAAATTTTGGAAACATTAATAATTAATCAATCGATATGAACTCAGTTCAATTTTTTTTGGATGAATCGACCACAACAGTTGAGTCAAAAAATAATCTAATTAAATATAACTCGAGAGTTCGATAAATTAGAAAATAATTCTCCAGTATCTTTCTCAAACTTGTTGCTTTCGTGACTATTGCCTGGCAACAAGTTTTCGAAAGATCTGTCAAATTATTTTTAATCTCACCCTCTAGTTATATTATTTCTGAAAACTTATTCACATGCAAAAATATAAATAATTAAAATTTTACAGAAAACGTTTTGGCCATAACTGAATGTGGCACACTGTCGCAGCAGATCTCGGTAATTGAAATATTTATACGCGTGAAGTGCGGTTACCACCCGTCAAATCACAGCTGCCATAGATATTAGTGGAGAGAGAGCCACAAGAGTAATTTTAATATTGTAAAAATTGTTTGCTGGTTGTGGAACTCAAACCCCGATTCTCAAATGTACAGTTCGATGCAATATCGCTGAACTACCCAAGCGGGAAAATAGTGAAAAAAAATTAAAATTAAACCAATGGTAATGTAGTATTTACTTTTTTCTTTTATTTTTACCTTTACTATGATTTTTAAAATAACTGACAATTGTATTACTTTTTGGGGTGGCTAGCTCAGTAGTATGAAGTCAGCCTGTGGATTCTGAGAACCCTGGTTCGATTTCCACAGGCGACAAACAATTTTCATAATTTCAAAAGCTACCCCTGTGGCTACTCCACCACTAACATCTTTGGGGGCCGTGATTTGACGACTGGTAACCGCACTTCACGCACAAAATATATCGCTTACCGAGATCTGCTTCGGCAGAGTGCCACACCCAGTAATGAGTAGAAGGCGTGATGATATATTTATTTTATTTTTATTTGTATTGCTTTTCTTTTCTTCATAATCAATGTGCAAAAAATATCATCAAAATTGATTTCAGTAATATTTTTAAAATAACTACCAATATATTATTTTATTTTAAACACAATAATAAATATTTATAGCTCCCTTTCATTAATTAAAAAATTAAATTAATTTTTAATTTGTTATAAATGACAGGTGACATTTAGTTAAGGTTGAATATTAAATTTTATGCAATAAATAATAATTGAATGGAATATTTAATTTCATAATCAAAGAACATAAAATATGTCACATCATTTCACAAATCATATTTCAGAATGATAAAATATTATCTATAAATCTTAGTGGGACAGTAAAAGCAAAGGTGTTATCCGTCACATTCGTTTACTATATAAATCAATCCTTCGCATAATTAAAAAATAATTATAATATAATAAATGATTTAATAATAACTTGTTGTAACGGTAATTATTAATTACCTGTTTCTTTTATTAATTGCACTTCTGGAGGAATTTATTTAAATATTCATGATCAGAAAAGTAACCCTTTCATTTATTTAAATAAAACGCACATTGTAATATTTTCAAATTAAAATTCATACAAAAGTTACAAAACATTTGAATATTTAGAAATATTTGAAATAAGTGAAGAGCAGCTGTAGATATGAAACTGATATGTAGGAGGTATTATTTAATGCTTAATTATCTTATGCAGGTTTTTCTCATAATTGCTTGTGATACCGGATACAGTTGAAATTATGTATTAAAAGATAATTTGTATATAGCTTCAGGATAAAGTTTATTTAAATAATGCATTAAGTATCAAGATATCAAACGTCATTTTTCATAATTAACATAATAAATACACATACAATTTTTATTGTAGACTGTCTGATAATACATTTATACGAGAGGTAGGTATGTGAGTAAATTTTTGTTAAAGATCAACGCCTGATCACGAGAAATTATTTTAATAAAATTTATTTGAAGCATTTTGCCCTAAAATCAATTGGGAACAAAACATCGATATATGAAAAAAATAACATTGTATTTCCTATATTGCATAAATCAATTCACCACAAAGTATAGTGATTGAAAACATACACATAAATCAAAATGACATTTATGAAATTATAAATGTTCATTTTTTTTCCTACAACTGTGCGATTTCTTTGTTATTACGTAACTATTATTGCTTTGGTTACGTATGGAAAGTAGATGAATGCAGACCAAGTGCGTTTCTGTAAGCAAAGAAACACTAGTCCGGAAAATGCTTCATTACGTAATGGGATGGCTAGCACAGTGGTATGAAATCGGCCTGTGGATCCTGAGGTCCCTGGTTCGATTCCCACAGGCGACAAATTTTCATAATTTGAAAAAGCTATCCCTGTGGCTCCTACACCACTAACATGTTTGGGGGCCGTGATTTGACGACTGGTAACCGCACTTCACGCGCAAAATATATCACTTACCGAGATCTGCTTTAGCAGAGTGCCACACCCAGTAATGGGTAGAAGGCGTGATGATATATTTATTTATTTTACGTAACTGTCAAAATAAAGTTGTTTTGCGAGCAATTTAAATTTCGCGCCGAGCGTGGAATTTATATTTTAGTCACAGACGCTTATGGAAGAAGAAGATACGGTGAGCCAGCGCTAGTAAATATGCAGTAGTATATTTTGACGTTTATAAACATAACCCTAAAGTGCAGTATATCTAATCTGTAGACAACTAATAAAAAGAACCGAACAAAGTGAAATATATCGATAAATGGTTTTATTTAAAGAGTAACTGAAATACATAATATTTATTGTTTGTGTATATTATTAACACAGTTGTTACAGTTGCTTATATTGACATAATGTGAAGTGGAAATTTGTGTACTATCTAGAAAAACATTGATTTCTTCCGTATCTGTTCATATTATTAACAGTAATATTATTGACAACAATTTCGGAGGCTTTAGTCTTTAGAAGTACCAGCAGCAGGTTGATTGTCATTGTCGAAAATAAATTCAACATAGCATGATCTAGGGCTTCAATTATCTATGGAGTTGTTTATGAAGAAGAATCACTCACTGTAGTATTTCAATCTAGACGAATTTGTAGAAATTGTCTTGAAATTAGTGAAATATTTTTAAATAACGTAGAACAATGTGCAAGCAATCAACAAACAAACCATAGCAACGCCGTAAAACATCGTTCTCGTGTAATATCATTAAGATTTTATAAATTTTGACAATATTTTAGTGATTTTCTAAATCGCACAGTTGTAGGAAAAATGTTGTTTATAACTATTACAAATACATAACAACATGATGACTACGATTATACCAATAACATTAAAAATATTGAAAATAATCACGAAATATAAATTTTAAATAGTTAGTACAGCCTAGTTAAACAAATAATTATTTTTATTGCCTTTTTACTTCCGGTACAAATTCTGAACTTATTCTTAACTGCAATAAAATTATTAAAACTGACATAACATTACTCACGCCCGAAAAAATATACCCAAGCACGACAGTTTTTTTTTTGTACCTACGAACATGCCCACTCACGATTAAAACTATTAGCATCTGCAATTGCAGATCTATCTGATCGAAAATGATATGTAAGGTTAATATTAATTTGCTTACTTCTATAAATCTGATAAACCATAAAATATAAGTATATTTATATAACACCAAGTATTTAGTTTAATTATTCTTGTTGTATGAAATTTATAAGTTTGACAATAAGAAGATTATTGTCAACGGCCATGGCTGCGTTCGTTGGTACTGATCTAAGCGATAACGCGAGTTAAGTAACGTTGCGCGCGGGTAGTATTTGGATGGGTGACCGTCCAGAGAAAAACTCGCGTTGCTGTTGACCATAACACCTAAAACGCAGATCAGGGCGTAATGGCGGCATATGACCTTGGTCCGGCAAAGAAGCCACCAAGAAGATTATTATTACACAAGTAGGTGTGTATCAATTTGATGTATATTGCGTGAACGACAGAAATATACAGGCAGATTCATAAAACGGATTAGCGCTAACACCTTTTTTAATATTATCTATAACTCTGTTTCAAATTAAAAAAGATTAAAGAAATGAACTAAATTTGATGCTAATTAACTCTCTTTTTAACTCAAGTTAAAATAAACATGTTTCGTACATTGAAAAGAGAGTTAAAAACAAAATAAAAAATGGTGTTAGCGCTAATCCGATTTATGAATCTGCCTGATAGCGATTATGATTGAAGAACGAAAGATACCGAATAGCAGCAATAAATGAACCTGTATGAAAAGAATTATGTAAATGGATTAAGCGAAATTGAAGTACCAAAATTGAAATATTTGCCGAAAATTTATTTCAGGTTGAATTTAATGTACCATTTGATGAAAATTTATGTTAAGTAGTCTTAAAAATTTAGAGAATAGAAACAATAAATAAATAAAAATAAGGAAAGACCAATATTTACAAAGTACTCTAGCTCTCCACTTCTCGGGTTATATTCAATACAAAACAGTGTTGCAAACCTTAAACAATACCCCTGCTCCCATCAACATACTGAGTTCATTGAAGCACTTTAGAACATCGCTCTGACATAGTTACATTGAGAGTTGAAAAGCGGACAATGCGAAGTGGTAGTGCAAGCTCTGCACAAAAGCTTGTTTGAAAGAAACGAACTCTAGTGAGCGTTGCACGCACAAAACTGACATCTTTCCATAAAATATTCACTAGGCGCGGAGCGAATCATCTTCAGCGTGAAGAGAACTGTTCTGTGATTGTTAACACGTCTCCAGTGACGGATTAGTTAATTGTGTTTGTACGGCGAATAAGTAAGTGTGGAAAGTGCTGGCTACTGTTTGGACAGGACTTATGTGGAAGAAGAAGAAGATGGCTTGTTAACGGCACATATTTATTTTTAAATACCAACTATAAAGTGTAAAACACGGGTCTAGGAAAGTTTACCGAAAACAATTCACCGAATACAATTCACCGAAAAACAATTCACCGAAGTAGCAAATCACCTAATTACAATACACCGAAAGACAGTTCACCAAAATATGATTCACCGAAATGCTAATTAATTTTCCTTTGCACTTTATTCAGGCTTATGAATGGCAGCAAAATGCAGTCGTATTTAAAAATAGAAAATTGATTCCTTTGTCATGTCTCATTTCATTTTTATAAAACTATATGTTTTACATTAATAACATAAATTATTTGCTATGTCTCGTAAATACTCATGTATGTTATTCTTGTTGTAATTTGTAACAAGATGCTCTGTCCTCATAGCACAGTCCCTGTACTTTTTATGCATCGGTGCGCCGTCTTGACCGCACACGTACTGCTCTATTTGAATAAATCCTAATAACATATTGGCAGCGATGCTATTATTATTACTGTACATGCGAGAGTGCAGTAATGTAATTAGAAACTGTCCCAGCTTAAACAAATTTTAGCCGATTTAATAATAATTACATGAACCCTGCAATAATTAACGATATTTAACGTAACGGATAATATTCAAAAGATTAGGAATTTACGGTAAGTATCCTTTTCTAAATGCTTGCATTTTTCTACCAGTTCAAAGGAACATTAAAAATATTACAATTTAATTATCATTTCGATGAATATGTTTTTCAATTAATTGTATTTCGGTGAATTGTTTGTTCGGTGAATTGTTACTTTGGTGAATTGTTTTTCGGTGAATTGTATTCGATGAATTGTTTTCGGTGAATTGTTTTCGGTGAACTTTCCGGCACCCGTAAAATACATATGAGGGCAGGGTGAAAGGACCCTAAGAAATAAAACAAATGGCGCCACAATCGCAAATCTCATGTGACATTTGTGATGTACCATCTTTAACTAGAACGCATTAAAAATTTTCAGACTGATATGTCATTCAATTCTGTGTTGACTCCCATCGAAAGCAAGCAACCTTGAAGATTTTTGAAAGCATGGAAAAAGTGAATTTCGCGTCTTGATTAAACATTATGTCTTGCGAGGAAAAAACATTACGCAAACCAAAGCATCGCTTGTTCAACATTATGGCGACTCCTCACCATCGATTAGAACGATTCACAAGTGGTTTACTGATTTTCGTTGTGGTAGTACGACCACAAAGGACGTCGAACGTTCCATGGTATGATATTGGACGATCGGCGAGTTAAAGTGCACGAGCTGGCTGAGGCTATGAGCATCTCAACCGAACGGGTACGGAACATTTTGCATAAATTTTTGAATATGAGAAAGCTATCTGCCAGATGGGTGCCGCATTTGCTCTCTGTTGACAACAAACGCGACCGTGTGACAAGTTCAAAGGAGTGTTTGGCGATGATCAAGCGCAATAAAAAGGACTTTTTTCTCCAAATTTGTCCCCCTGCGATTTTTATCTATTTCCAAACTTGAAGAAATGGCTCGGCGGAAAGGGATTTGGCTCCAACGATGAGGTCATCGCTGAGACAAACGTCTATTTTGAAGGATTGCCAAAATCGAATATTTGGAAGGGATCGAAAAATTAGAAAAACGTTGGACGAAGTTTATCGAGCTACAAGGAGATTATGTTGAGAAATAAAATATGTTTTGACCAAATAAATCATTTCTTGTTTCATTTTTCAGGGACTTTTCACCCTGCCCTCGTAGTGATCCAACGGAATTGTTACAGTTGGCAATACAATTCCGGAGATCTTTTTATTCCACAGTTGGCACAACGCTAGGTAAAGGTGGAAATCTCAGACTAACCATACCTTAGACAAAGTCTGTCGTATTCAAGTCAATGCAGTGTTATGAAGTAGAGAGAGTTAAAGTAAGTTGTGGGTGAGGCGGGTGCGCGGCAAGGAGCGAGTATCCTTTGATGTTATGCGAGTTGCAAACATTTGTATAGTTATTCTTATATTCAATTACTTACTGTTTATACATCAAAGTAAAGGTTAGTTTTTGACATATTAAGTGTTTTGTATACGTACTTTTGTGTTTAAATAAATAAAATGCTCGTGTCTAATAACTGTCATCAACAAAAATGCAACCCGCATAACACCAAGGGATACTAGCTCTTTGCCGCGCACCCGTCTCACCCACAACTTACTTTAACTCTTTTTACTTCACAACAAACGCCGTTGTTCTCCGTCTAAGGTATGGTTAGTCTGAGGTGGAAATGCTATTTGACATGTGTAATAAATACAAATAGGTTATGTCAGGAGTCTGATAGCTAATAGAATTTTGACTTTTAAAGTAATAGAAATACTTTAGAAATAAATGTAATAATAACTGTATTCAAATTTAAATTTAAATTTTCAAATGGTACTGTCAACAACGGAAATAAATTTATATATAAGGCTTACCAATTTCAAGTATTTTTTTATATTGCCAACTGTAACAATTCCTTTTGATCACTCTGTAATTTTTACTATTACAAGCTATTTATAAATTTCACCGTCACTTCTTTTTCATCAACAACGTTTATAATATTTTCTACGCATGCTCTTTTGATAAGATAAAGTGCCAGAATATAGATAAGATTGTTACAGAATGATGCGATAATTTGTCACAGCTGATCATGAATTAAGTGTGATATTTTGTTATCTAGAATCAAGAATAGATTTATTTAGGAATGTATTTTATCTTGCTGATAGGTTGGTAGTTGTTGTGTCATAACAGTTATTAACCTAATATGGTAAGCAATGCGATATAAATTTGCATACACCGTTACGACTTTTTACACAGATAAAAATTAAGTGTGCTTGTTCACCTGTTCTGCTATTGCACATATTGACATAGGCACCGATATGTGGGGTACATGGGTGCAAGTACATCTCACTTAAAAAATTATGGGGTGCAAATGTTTATAATTGTATCCCACAATTTTTTTTATAAATTTTTTCTTATACGACGTCAATACGGTGGTGTGATTAGTGTTACGACATTCGAATCTTAAGATCTCGCATTCGAATCCCACTCAAGCTGAAAATATAGGATCTACGAGAGTAGGGTGAAAAGTCCCTGAAAAATAAAACAGATAGCGCCACAATCGCAAATCTCATGCGAAATTTGTGATGTACCATCTTTAACTAGAACGCATTAAAATTTTACTGGTTTCCATTGTGGTAGTATGACCACAAAGGACGCCGCACGTTCTGGTCGTCCAATTGAGATTACAGCGCCAGAAATCGTCGATAAAATTCATGGTATGATATTGGACGATCGGCGAGTTAAAGTGCACGAGCTGGCTGAGGCTATGAGCATCTCAACCGAACGGGTACGGAACATTTTGCATAAATTTTTGAATATGAGAAAGCTGTCTCCCAGATGGGTGCCGCATTTGCTCTCTATTGACAACAAGCGCGACCGCAGTCGCAATGGCAAAATTGTATGAATTGCGCTACGAATTGGTTCGTCATCCACCATATTCTCCAGATTTGCCCCCCTGCGATTTTTATCTATTTCCAAACTTGAAGAAATGGCTCGGCGGAAAGAGATTTGGCTCCAACGATAAGGTCATCGCTGAGACAAACGCCTATTTTTAAGGATTGACAAAATCGTATTATTTGGAAGGGATCGAAAAATTAGAAAAACGTTGGAATAAATCATTTCTTGTTTCATTTTTCAGGGACTTTTCACCCTGCCCTCGTAATATCTCACTACGGCTCGATAAGTCCGGACACTGTACTGTAATTGGGATTAAGTTCCTGTTGTACAGAGGAGCATAAATAAATAGATAAATAAATTTTTAATTTTCAATTTCTAATTTTTGTAGCCTTCATCTTACCTAGCATAATTTTTCTGTTCAAACTATATATGAAGAGAGTATTGTTGTTGACTTCAGTTTGCACAATAATGAAAATTTGCATCTTAAAATTTCTGATTATATCATTGTTGAAATCATGATATTTCTTTGTTGTAATCAAATATTACTGCTTATTTATATTGTTACTGTGTAATCGTTTTTCTTTTTAAATATACTGGTTGGTGCTTGGTAAGGGCAAACATAAGGATTTAACATGGGATATAAGTTTTATTCAATTTCCTGCTCTCCTATTAATTTTTCAAAAAAAACTGTAGAATGCAATGAGGTTCAGAATTAAAAGATGCGTTCAAAATTTGTATTATTTTCGAATAAAAGTAATGTTTTGTTTGATTCTATTTCATTTATTTAAAAGATTGGCATTTATAACCTTCAAACATTGACGTTTGTAAATAATTCAAGAAAAACAAAAATCATGACTATTGCTACAATTGAACAGAAAATTTTAATTTTATGTTTAAAAAGTTACGGTTAAACCCGACAGATAATATAAAAACAGTTCGGTGTGTATCTTTTAATTCTATAGTCTTTTTCTGTAAAAATAATAGGAGAGCAGGAAATTCCATATTGGTGTCCGTTTTACCATTAGTTTAGATATGTAAATAAATAAATATATCATCACGCCTTCTACCCATTACTGGGTGTGGCACTCTGCCGAAGCAGATCTCGGTAAGTGATATATTTTGCGCGTGAATTGCGGTTACTAGCTGTCAAATTATGGCCCCCAGTGGTGGAGGAGCCAGAGAGGTAGTTTTAAAATGGTGAAAATTGTTTGTCGCATGTGGAAATCGAACCAGGGTTCTCAGGAACCACAGGCCGAGTTGATACCACTGAGCTAGCTACCCCATAGATATTTAAAATACTCAAATCATTTTTGTGCAGTTGTATGTACTTCTAATGAGATTTACAACTTGTGAAGAGTTAGCACTGTCATAGTGATATAACAATCATGCTAATCAAAATAACAATTAGTGTAGTTCTTTCAATACAATCATATTCTTAAAATGGTCAGTTCCATCGTTTCCCCATCAGTTCCGTTCAAAACTGTCACCGTCTAAGTTCCTGGTCATTCTACCGGACACCGGACGCACTCAATAACCCCTCTCCGTCACGTGTGTATTTGATGGGGTGGGGTGTATATAACCATGGCAACGCCACGCACGCACGCACAGCGCCACCCCTCGCCCCTATTGGGCAACAATGCACTACGACAACCCTCTAGTATTGTTAGCGGACAATGCACCGACGGCCATCTTGCTGCATATATGCATGCAATGAGACTGTGAGTATAACTGGGTAAGTAGAAGGGTTAAGTGGTTCACTAGGGCGACAGGAAGGTAGTTGTGTTTGATGTGTGATGTGAGTTATAGTGAAAGTGCCGCCAAATGGTAATTTGCAGATTTTTATTTTTGTTTTGATGAGGGAAATTGTAGGGGTAGGTCATGTCAAATGGATGACATACGTTACTCGTTTTTGTTTCTGTTATTTCTTTTCTCAATATATTTTGAGAATATTGCAACAATGTATTTCATTTGATGCTGTGTGGTCAGGGCTTCAATCATGATGTAATAGTGTTTAAATTTAATATGGCCTATATTCTGATTTTTTTTTTGCAGAATACACAAACAATTTTAGACGATATCATAAATATTTATTGAAAGTAGTAGAGTAGTATAATAGCTTCCAAATGTTTTAAATGATCTAAATCGCAGATTCTAGAACAGCAAGATCATAGATCCTACTAATAATGCCTTAATGATAAGATTATAGAAGAAAATCAATAATTGCTATCAATTAAAAAAAGATTACTATTTGTAAATTAATTTCAATGTTTTTTAACGCTTCATTCAAAGTAGTTGATTATTTAGTTTTTCATATTTTATTAGAATCATTTTCCTGTAATAGTTATTTGTACAAATAACTATTATTATTGTAGAAAAGGCGGTTTGGAAAACCGAAGAACGAATTTGTCGGCCGATGCGATAGCTGAGGCAAACGACATTCTGGGTATATGCAATTATTAGCTATCACACCCAGCATTATGTGTATTTATTTTTAAAAACTGAAAACTTGATTGCAAATTTTAATCTAAATATGTATTTATGCAACTAGTGTTAAAACTGTTACTTTTAACACGAGTTGTGTAACAAGTCAAAGTCAGCACATTCTTAGAGAATATAATTTAGTAAATTAGGTTATGTTTTGCTAAATTATATTCATTAAGACTTTGACTTGTTACAGTTGCACACATTATATTTTCTACGATTGAGTTTTATCTAATTATACTAATCTTACTAATGATATTTTAAACGTCAAATATATTTATTTTGTAGGTTACAGAATTAAGTTTGTTTCGTAGCAACTATTTAATTACGTTATTTATTAGCTGTATTCCATTTGCCACTTGGTTCACAGATATCAGTTCAGATAAATTAGATAGCATAATTAAAAGAACTGAATTAAGCAAACTAATGCACTTATTGGGGTGAATTACTTCAAAGTAAATTATAATCAGTAATTTTAGCACTGGAAATAAAATCAGCGAAGTAATTCAATGAAATAAATAAGAGATCTGGTTCAGTAAATGTAAGTTAGATTTGATATAAATGGCAAATGGAATGCGTCTACTGTTGTATTCCATTTGCCACTTGGTTCACTTAAATCAGTTCAGATAAATTCTACACATGACTAAATGAACTGAATTAAGCAAACTGATGCACTTATTGTGGTGAATTACTTCAAAGTAAATTAGAATAAGTAATTCTAGTACTGAAAATAAACTCAGTGAAGTAATCCAGCGAAATAAACAAGTAATCTGGTTCAGTAAATGTAAGTTAGATCTGATCCAAATGGCAAATGGAATGCGCCTACTGTAAATGTGCAAAAACATCCTTTTTTTGTTGCACTACTAACAAAAATTAGAAAATATTTCAAAATGACATGTTTTTTGACAATGGTAGTAAAAAATATATAGTTTTATACCTTTAGACATGTAAACAAGATTCTAAAAACAAAGAATTCATAATATTTTTTGACAGTTATTCCAAAAAAAGATTTAATATTTTTGCAGTTTTAGAAGACGTTGTCAATAGCAGCGTCTGATAAAATCATTACAGATGCAGCTTTTAACAAGGTTCGATATTGTAATATTGTACCAAAAAGATAATTGAGAAATTTTTGATAGAGAAAACTATTTATTTATTTATTTATCTTACTCTGTACAACAGGAATTGAATCCCAATTACAGTACAGGGTCCGAACTCACCGAGCCGAAGAGTGGTTTTTCTTATAACTTCTAGCTTGGGTGGGATTCAAACTCGGGACCTCCGAATTCGAATTCTGTAACGCTACCCACTTTACCGTACTATACAATGCTTAAGGTTTACTGGCTAGTTGCACCAACAAAAATGTTAAACTTAGTTTAAAGTAATAAACCAAATCGAAATTGCATCTTATATGAAATAATTGGTATCTCTGTCAAATATTCGATTTGCTTTTATTTATTAAAACTAAGTTTCAAATTTAAGTTTTGTTGGTGCAACTGGCTATATGGTATAAACATATTTTTGTCATTATTAAATTAATTATTTAGTAATTCATGTAAATTTTCTTAGTTAAAGTAGAGTTTAAATAAAAGAGATTAGTATCTAAATGTATTTGAATAGTTAGAGACGAAAACAACTTATAAATTCATGAATAAGAACGAAGTCAGAATGAACGCATCAGAGTTCAGAGATGAAGAAAACATAGCTGCTTATAATTTAATCCCGTATTCATATTCAACGTGTGATACTTCCTGAACATTATCATCACAATGAACAAACCATCACACACATACTACAACATGCGTGAGCCTCGAGTTGGCAAGAATAAAAAAATCGTTAGCTGTGAAAATAGTGATTACAGTGCAAGGCGATGGCCACCAGTAATCACTCATTCCTTTTTGTTCAAATTTACATAGAAATCGACTCACAAAATTTATATTCAGCGCCTGCCTTGATCTCTATAACCGTGAAAATAATTACGATAAAATCGTATCGGTCATCTAGAGAGAGTATTACGGTGTACGCATTGGCGTGCGTTTGTGGTGGGGCCATCGCCGAATTAACATACATAAATATAGATGGCGCGCGCTTAGTATCGGTTGGTGCTTGCTGCCTGACTTCACCTACATTTGAAAGTATAATAAAAACAATTACTGCCGAAACAACTCAAGTACCACTGAATTAAACCTGGACACCTCTACAATCTGTTATTGAGAACATTTTCCGAGACACGTACTTTATTCAACTTAATTTCATTACGGATACTAGTCTCAGTTATAATCAACAAAAACAAAAAGTAACAAATACTATCGTTTAACTTTTAAATGTTTTAAATGCAATTTTTCTATTTATAATACAATTTGATTTCATTAAATGTAATGAACAGAAACAATTTTGTTTTGTATCACAAACAAATACAATAATGTAAAATTTGCGATAAAAAAAATGTATTTCTGAAACTATAAATGTTACGGCGATAAAACAAAGTAGTTATTTATGCACCAAGGGCATTATGAAGATAATAATGCAGAGAGGGTGACAGTATCTTGCTCGAGAGCATTATCTTATAGTAACGTTTGTGGTACTTACTAGATTTTATTTTCCGCTAAAATAAATATAATTAGTTTTAATTTATAATAATTATGATTATAGTAATGCGTATAAAAGTAATAATCAACTGTGGCGTTGCGTGGCTGAAGAGGGCGTTATATAATGCCCGTTTATAATTCCACGGTAGTTTTAAAGTTGTTTATTTTCTTCGTATCATAGGAATAAACAACAAATAATGTTCAAGTGTTAGTTATTTATGTACCAAGGGTGAAAACAGGCGTTTCTGGCCCGTGGCATGATTATTAGCACGAGACGCAAAGTGCCGAGGACTAATAACATACTCAGGGTCAGAAACGCTAATTTCACCCGTGGTACACACAATATTTTATGCACAACAAAATAACATTTAATTATATGTTCAAAAGATTAAAAAATGTACATAGATTATATGTCAATATGACATTTTGCAGAATCAAGTATTCACAATAAACAAAAATTGTAGGAATTGTTTTATTTTGACCCATGGGCCAAAAAGAAGTGCTTAAGCCCGCTTTTTAGGGTTAAAACACATGCTTTTCGGCCCGGTTGTGCATAAAATAAATTAAAGATCATTCAATTCAGTGGTAACCGCACTTTATGAGCAAAATATATCACTTACCGAGATCTGCTTTGGCAGAGTGCCACACCCAGTAATGGGTAGAAGACGTGATGATATATATACATATATACATTTTTCAGAATCAAGTATTCACAATAAACAAAAATTGTAGGAATTATTTTATTTTGGCCCATGGGCCAAAAAGAAGTGCTTAAGCCCGCTTTTTAGGGTTAAAACACATGCTTTTCGGCCCGGTTGTGCATAAAATAAATTAAAGATCATTCAATTCAGTGGTAACCGCACTTCACGCGCAAAATATATCACTTACCGAGATCTGCTTCGGCAGAGTGCCACACCCAGTGATGGGTAGAAGATCTGATGATATATATATATATATATATATATATATATATATATATATATATATTTCCAATTCCCTTTATTATAGCATGGTGGTCTCTGCAAAGCACCCAGTGTTGTATTAATTTATTTGTTTAAATTCAATATTCCAACAAAATGAAGCTATTATTTTTATTAATTTCGTTCTTCGAACCCATGTTTAAATTTCCATGTATAATTACTATACCTAATCTAATTCTACGGGTAACAGTTCTAATTAGTAATATTCTCTTGATAGATTGCTAATTAGTTAAGCCAGGATTAATTGCAAACCATTACACAGAAGTTAATTAAAATCGATTTATTCCGTGAATTAGAGACAATAATATAAGGTTGAATCTAACATGCAGAATACCGCCAATAAATTAAATATTTTTACAGAAAACAATCCTTTGAATAAAAACAAACTTAAGTATCGAATCGGTTGAGTATGTTTGCAAAACGAATGATCATCAAAGAAGAGTGCGTACATTTCCTCTACATGACGAAGAATGTACAGTCATTGCAGAAAGTTACAAGTAATTTATCTTTTAACTTGGTGTCTGCAATTTAGAAAATGTTTGCGACAACTGGAATATTTCACTGGTGTCCAGCTTTTCCGGAGGCGCCAACGAACTTTCCGCATATCGTATTCCAGTCACGCATAAAGTTACACACTGCGTAACTTAACGTACAGTTAAGCTTTCAAAAGATTTATAAACCATGGACAAACTACACTCACATAAAATGCTTCTAACTTAAAACAGTAGTAAAATATCTGTCACCCTTCAAGTTTGTTGCCGCGTTGTCTTCGAAATTTAAATTGCAAAGGGCACCGGAAACGTCGGTTTAGTACAGAAATTTGAATGAAACTGCATTGTCCGCCCTCATTTGGTTACCGCTGACGATTCTACCAACCGGAAATAGGTAGAGGGGGTAAATTCCGGTAAAGGGTAAACAGATGCCCTACGGGTGCTCCCATCTATAGCTTCCATCAAACAATGTCGAATGAAAATACATTTTTTGTCGAGGTGACTGTGAATGCACAAGAGTGCGGTTGTTTATCAGATATTTTTTGTATGGTCCCGAAGGCCGTATGTTGTAGGGTCACGCATTGGGCCGGTCCGGGCCTGGATGACCACTGGGGCTTCGATCGAAACCACGAGGGCCATAGCTTGCTTGAAGCTTGATCAAATTGAGTCACGCACATGTGTGCAGGCCACGATAACCAATTTTCTAGCTTGGATTTTTCCTTGATGAAAGAATAAAACGCACGTGATAGTTTCGCCCGAATATAGATATTCAAAATTAACTTCCTGAACTACCTTTATGCATTATACGCAACGAATTATTTCCAAATATAGCTCACTAATACCACCTCAACACGAAGTTCATAATACAGATCATTTTCTTTTTATGAATTCATACAAAACCATAACATATTACAACTAAATTATACTTACAATATTCTGAAAAATACATATTTTATATTTTCCGAGTTCGATTCTCACAGCCTTCAAACAATTTTCATTATATTAATATTACCCCTGTAGTTTTCCCTCCACTAACATCTTTGGAGGCCATGATTTGACGACTGGTAACAGCAATTCACGAGCATAAATTTATCACTCACCGAGGTCTACTACTGCAGAGTGCCACACCCATTAATGGGTAAAAGGCGTGATGAAATATTTATTTATTTATATTTTACAGCACAGTAGCATGAAGTCGGCCTGTGGATACTGAGAACCCTGGTTCGATTCCCACAGGCGACAAACAATTTTCATAATTTCAAAAACTACCCCTGTGGCTCCTGCACCACTAACATCTTTGGGGGCCGTGATTTGACGATTGGTAACTGCACTTTACGCGCAAAATATATCACCTACCGAGATCGGCAGAGTGCACACCCAGTAATGGGTAGAAGGCGTGACGATATATTTATTTATTTATATTTTACATGGGGTAGCTAGCTCAGTGGCATGAAGTCGGCCTGTGGATCCTGAGAACCCTGATTCGATTCCCACAGGCGACAAACAATTTTCATAATTTCAAAAACTACCCCTGTGGCTCCTCCACTACTAACATCTTTGGGGGCCGTAATTTGACGTCTTGTAATCGCACTTCACGCGCAAAATATATCACTTATCGAAATCTGCTTCGGCAGAGTGCACACCCAGTAATGGGTAGAAGGCGTGATAATATATTTATTTTTATTTTATATTTTACATGCAATGTATTTCGGTTTGATTCCCACAGCCGTCAAACAATTTTCACCATATTAAAATTATCCCTGTGACTTTCCCTCCACTAACATCTTTGGGGGGCGTGATTTGACGACTGATAAATGCACTTTACGCGCATAAATATATCACTTACCGAGTACTACCGCGGCAGAGTGCCACACCCAGAATAGGTTAAAGGCGTGATGATATATTTATTTATTTTTTCTAATTTTATTTTGCTGTTAGTTTAAATTTACTTCACAATTGATTGACAAATCGGATCTTAAATATTTGATATCCACTGTCAATCGTTTTTTAATTATTGAGAAAAATAATTAAAACAATTTTTCTATAAATTTATTGAAAACGTTTGAGAGCGGAAAATATAGTCAAAGTAATTACAAAATGTTGTACACTAAATTATTTTGACAAGAATCATGACTATTTAACAGTTAGTTAAAACCTTTTTTATCGAATACTCATAATTATCCTTTCAAAATGCTGAAAACGAAATAAAAGAAACATTGTTAACAGTATTGTAAAATCCTTTGACATATTGTGCACCAACTGTTGACTTTGGAGCCGGGTTCACACAGGCACAAAAACCTTCAATCTTAAATAATATTACACGGTACATTAAATAATTTCGACCGTATGATAAGCATCACAAAAAAACCTTTCTGTAACACATGCCCTGAGCATACATTCTGGGTACACGCAGTTATGAATATATGTAGATTTACAACCGAATTTCATAATGGGTTGGCGCGGCCGTATTCAAATACATCATGCACCAGTAGGTACACAACACACTCGCAGGTAAAGGGTTGCGCGGACCTTCAACCCTTAACCCTTTCGAACAAAGCGGCCGATCCGACCATCCCGGATGATTTGTGGGCCATCTGCATACGCATCCTGCCATCTACGTATCCGCAACAGACGACGCCGAGCAACATCTCTTCCGTTTTTATCCCTAACGCAAAATTATTTTCTTATATATGTTACCGGTAGAGTATTCATTAATTATTATTTATATTTGAACGCATTATTAGCAAAGCTCGCACAGATCGCACTTCTGACAAACATCCTAAACCCATAGAATACGAATTCCACATATGCAAACCGTTCTATTCGATTTTAGCTCAAATTATTCCGAATTTCATACGCTTATTTAAATATTGAACTTGTTCTTGGCATGCAGAGACGTAACTAGGGCATGCGAAGCGATGCAATACGTTGAGGCTTCCGGCCTAAGGGACTGGAAGACCCCATGTTCCCATAAAATATAATTAAAAATAATAATTAAACAAATATAGTAAATACAAAATAAATAAATATGTCTTTCCTTGAACACACATAAAAAAATAAAAATATTAAATTAATTTCAATTTCCATGCAATTGGTAAGCGAACTTTTTTAGTTAAACATGCCATAAATGAACATAATAATAAAAAAAAAATTGCTTATTTGATAATTATAAAATATGAATACATGGAAAGCGATTTTAAAGAAATATATCACTTACAGAGATCTGCTTGGGCAGAATGCCACACTCAGTAATGGGTAAAAGGCGTGATGATATATTTATTTTATATATATTTTTTATTTAATTCATATTTATTGTTTGCTTGCAGTAATCTACCTACCTAGGTTTTAGGTTAGTGAACTAGTGTGATCAGAACTGATTTAAATGAGCCAAACTACTAAAAATTTTAACTAGATTTTAGACAAACATTTCTCGGTGAATAAATCTAAAAGTATGAGAAAATTAAAATTTTAATATGAATCTTAATTTCATTTGAATATTAAAACATTATTTTTAGAGTTAGGCGAATATCAAATTTCTCTAATTCAAATATAAATCTGATTTCTAATATTCGAATACTTCGAATATTCGGATACTCGGAATAGTAATTTATTTAAAAATTTATATATATATATATATATATATATATATATATATATATATATATATAAATTAAATTTATAATTGTAAATAATTCAAGGTATCCGAATGTTCACCATTGGCGTAAATATTTGAAAACCTCGAATATCAGAGACTTTCAGTATTCACGGTATTCAAGTATTCGCGGGTAGTATTCGCTTATCTCTAATTATTTCTAAATTAAACTGCAAGAGAATACAATAAATTTAAGAAAAATATCTTCTAATATTATTTAAAATTGTTCTAAATCATCAAATACTGTGAATGAAACAGCAATATTTCCAGGTTGCGATGAACCGGCAAGAGACGAATCTGTCATGAACAACACCCTCCCAAAGCCTGTCTGTCTGTCCACTTTTTTCTGTTTTGTTTTTTGTTTCGCGGTAACCAGGTGTCATAGAACCTCAGCTGGTGGTTTGTTACATGCCTAATAGACTTAACTAACAGAGTCTAGAACAGATACAAGGCCGGTAAGAAATAAATCAAAATTTTTTCTGAAATTAGAACGGATGTCGTGTACGAGTTAAGTGGTTGGATGTATATCTGTCCGTGTGTGTTTGTTGGACATATTTCATACTTAATTATCGCAGAGTTTTTATTTCCGGATATGGAAATAATGACGACTTGTTTACTGTATTACTTCTGACCATATGTGAGGATAAACACTACATAGTTTACTGGAATTTAGAATTTTATAGATGAAGACAATTTGATGTATTTGAATACCTGAATTCCAATTAATAAAAGGAGGAATAAATTCAAATATGTTTTAATTAATCATAAAAGCAAATATACCTTTTCAATTATGTACGAGCAGTTGTGTATAAATGGGTAGCACGTTTGCTTCATAAGTAGGAATTAATGAGCTCAAATAATGAATGTAATAACTAACAAAAATATACGACTGTATAATTTATTAATAAATAAATATATCGTCATACATTTTACCCATTATTAGGTATGACTTTTTGATGAACAGATCACGGTATGTGATTTATTTTTCAGTAATAAATGCAGTTATGAGTCGTCAAATCATGGTTCCCAAAGATATTAGGAATGGAGAATCACAGAAGGAATTTGAACAAAGGAGCAGATAACAATATTTTTATTTTAGATAAAAATAAAGATAAAGGTAACTATTCTTTTTTAATCTGTAGAAGATAATAGATAACAATGATCTAAATATAGATAAAACATAAATATTAATTATATAGATGTTTGTTAGATTATAAATAAATAAAACAAAAACAAAACATATTATACATTTAAAAATTTTCTTTAACGATTATTATACGAATTGAATATTTATTTAACAATTTATAATGTTATAAATAGAAGAAAAATAAATCTGAATTATTAATTTATAATAAAAAATATATCATTTGGATGACATTCACAAATCAAAAATTTATATTTTTATTTACATGAGAAAAAAAATTTAAATAAGATAATAAATAAAACTTTAAATATCTAACATTCCGAATCTCAAAACAGTTTTATCTAATCCTGGATTTTGGTTTAGCTAATCTTATTTTAGTCTGATTTAAACAAGTTAAATCAAATCACGTTTCGAAAACCAAATTGTAACAAGGTTGTATTAAAATTAGTTTAAATTTTCTTCAGATTATGATTTAGCTTAAGGTAGTACTAGTGTGACGGTGGCGCCATCGGTTGTCGAGTGGCGAAATTGACGCTCAAAAAAAGATAAAAATTGAATAAAATAAGTTTTTTATACCTATTATAATTAGAATATCATGAATTGTTAACAGGTTGTTGGTCTAGTGAATTTTCAAATACCATACCACCGTGTGGTGTTGCCATTATAAATTGGGATTCTAAATTTTTCGTCAAAAACAAGGCTTTGCATGGCTATATATCCATTATTAAACGATAAAAAACTTTCTCCTTCTGATACAATATACATGGATAGTTCTAGAACATCATACTAGTTTTTCAAATGAAACTGCAAAATTTTAGAGGTACACAAACCAAATATGTGCGATTCTGAGTGATGATCGCCATAAGTCCCGTGTATAAGAACTCAACTTTACAAGCGAATATATTTGTTCACAGACGATGAGGGTGTTTCATATTTTAATAGGATGTGTATGACTATATAATGTTTACGTGCGTCAAATTTCATTTAGATCTGCAAAAATTTTTTTACGCTAGTACTACCTTAATATGACTAATCTAAACTCTTGAGAATTGAATTAAATATGATTTATTTGGCTAAAATTATCTAAATACGTTAAAACACTGAATTTTAATGTAGTGAAAATGAGACCTAACTTCTACAAGTTCTATAAATTTTTGTGTATAAAATGTAAGTTATAAATTTTAGAAATGGCATTTTAAATTAAAAAAATATTCAGTCCATAATTGCTGATATTACCTAACATTATTAAAACTGTATAATATAGAAAAGTATTATTTGGTGTAGAACTTGAAAACAAAATAAATAATAGTTTTAATGACTGAAAATATAATGTGTAAAGATTGTTAGTACTTATACCTTGTGAATGTTTCATTTCAAAAGAGAATATAATACCTAAGAACAAGTTAAATACGTCGGTTAAATCACGAATTCATAACAAAACATGTATTGTACCTTTCACCATTAAAATCAAAACATTTATTCAGTACAAACAACCATCTGTTTACGGCAAAATGATCCGTATATCATTACCAATTAAGCATGAAAATTGTTTGTCTCGCTAGCAAACTAAACTAATACCCCCGAGCAAAGAGGATATGTTGAAATTTCCATAGGTAGATATTGTTAGCGTAGCATGTATCTGTACAGAATACATATTTACTATGCAAATATGCACACACACATACTATAGAAGATATGTGCGCGTCTAGGCGGGGAGGAGCAGAAGCAGCTTCTAGAGAAGAATTCAAGTGAGACGTTCGAATAAAAGTCAACCTAATGAACCTACTGTAGTTGTCATGGCAGCGGAAAGAACGCACTTCTTTTATTGAAGATCGCGCACATATATTGTATTTCACTCAGTGCATGGCTGACTGGGATATTTATTCGATGTCTTGAAAGCCTACTGTTGTCTCGGGATTTTCCGTTACTTTTCGACTGTGTTCAAGGCGCCCCAAAACGGATCACACGAAATTTCAATCCAATATCTAGTTCTATTTTTATCAAATAACTACATTAAATTCACACCCTTATTCTTTTATTCAACTACATCAAACTCTCAATAACATGAAATCATTTTCTAATACCATTTATGTATTAACATTTACTTTTGATTCACACTAATTACCTCATTCAATTGATTTCAATATTTTTGAAGAAAATAACAACTTATTTTGTTGTTTATATAACTGTCAAGCCTTTTTACATGACGTGTACTTAATACATATTTAACTAAATCAATTTTTAAATTAGAAAACATCTTCGTGTATTTTCATCTTTCTATGGATATTTTGTACAGATATCGGAATAAATAAAAAATATAATCAGAATTATATTCCGATAATACATACATACATATCTTCACGCTATATCCCAACAAATGGGGTAGCACGAAACCTAAAATCACTCATAAAATATTCACTCATAACATTCACCAAAAAATCTGCCCTCGTCAAACATTATCATCCAAAAACACCACCCTCACTTTAACCACATTCATAGATCACTCCATATAAACTAATTCATTTATAATTAAAAGAGAATTTGTAGTCGGTACTTGGTGGAACATAATGAATATAAGAAAATCAAACACACACTTGGTTTGTCCACTAAAAAAAATTATTTAAAACTTGTTACGTACGTTCCGTCCTTTCGGACATCATCAGACACTTCCAAGTGTCTGATGATGTCCAAAAGGACGAAACGTACGTAACAAGTTTTAAATAAAATTATTTAGTGGACGAACCAAGTGTGTTTGACTTTCTTAATTCATTTATTACACTCGAAATCATTTATCACACAATAAACCTTCAATCACATCATTCCTATTCACTTATCATTCATATTCTTTCTTCAACGTACATAACATATGCATAAAACATCTCAAATTACTCACGCTTACTCCTAACAACGAATCTAATAACGAATCGAATAACGAATCTACAAAAATTAGAAAAGATGAAAGCGTTAGCTTGTATATGAAAGAAAAGTCCACACAATGATAATAATTTATTTAATTTTAATTTTTTTTCTATGATTTATTTAATTTCGATAAGTATCCATTTTCTGTAGTAAGTACCATCTGGAAGATATCTTCATTTAAGTCAACTAATAAGAGTTGTAATACTAGTAGCAGTTGTACATCATTAGATAAATTAAAGGATATTAATTACAGTAAATAGTTTTATAGTTATTTAACTATCAAGTGTATAAATGAGGGCAATTAATAATCGAGACATGTTAACGCGAGAGTGTAGCAAATGCGTTCATTGCGTTCATTGTCGAGATTATTAATCGTCGATAAACACATGAGTTAGTTACAATATTTTTCTGTTGAGCGTACCTTGTTAATTTGCAAAAAATATAATTTTATTCAATGTCAAATAGTAACATTTGGTACTAATGAGCATCAAGTTTAGAAAAATTACTTGAATGTTAATTTTATTTCAATGTTAATTTACTTACTTATAATATACAAAAATAAAATAAATAAATATAACATTACGCCTTTTAACCATTACTGGGTGTGGCACTCTGTCGATGCAGATTTCGGTAAGTGATATATTTATGCGCGTGAAGTGTGCTTAACAGCCGTCAAATTATGAGCTCCAAAGATGTTAGTGGTAGAGGAGCCACAGGAATAATTTTAAATTGATGAAAATGTTTTGTCGGCTGTGGGGATCGAACCAGGGTTCTTTGGACCCACAGGCAGACTTGATATCACTGAGCCATTACCCCATATTTTTACTTACTTATAATATACAAAAATAAAATAAATAAATATATCATTACGCCTTTTAACCATTACTGGGTGTGGCACTCTGCCGATGCAGATTTCGGTAAGTGATATATTTATGCGCGTGAAGTGTGCTTAACAGCCGTCAAATTATGAGCTCCAAAGATGTTAGTGGTAGAGGAGCCACAGGAATAATTTTAAATTGATGAAAATGTTTTGTCGGCTGTGGGGATCGAACCAGGGTTCTTTGGACCCACAGGCAGACTTGATATCACTGAGCCATTACCCCATATTTTTACTTACTTATAATATACAAAAATAAAATAAATAAATATATCATTACGCCTTTTAACCATTACTGGGTGTGGCACTCTGCCGATGCAGATTTCGGTAAGTGATATATTTATGCGCGTGAAGTGTGCTTAACAGCCGTCAAATTATGAGCTCCAAAGATGTTAGTGGTAGAGGAGCCACAGGAATAATTTTAAATTGATGAAAATGTTTTGTCGGCTGTGGGGATCGAACCAGGGTTCTTTGGACCCACAGGCAGACTTGATATCACTGAGCCATTACCCCATATTTTTACTTACTTATAATATACAAAAATAAAATAAATAAATATATCATTACGCCTTTTAACCATTACTGGGTGTGGCACTCTGCCGATGCAGATTTCGGTAAGTGATATATTTATGCGCGTGAAGTGTGCTTAACACCCGTCAAATTATGAGCTCCAAAGATGTTAGTGGTAGAGGAGCCACAGGGCTAATTTTAAATTGATGAAAATGTTTTGTCGGCTGTGGGGATCGAACCAGGGTTCTTTGGACGCACAGGCAGACTTGATATCACTGAGCCATTACCCCATATTTTTACTTACTTATAATATACAAAAATAAAATAAATAAATATATCATTACGCCTTTTAACCATTACTGGGTGTGGCACTCTGCCGATGCAGATTTCGGTAAGTGATATATTTATGCACGTGAAGTTCGGTTACCAGTCGACAAATTATAACCTCCAAAGGTGTTACTGGTACGGGAGCAATAGGGGTAATTTTTAATTTGGTGAAAATGTTTGTCGACTGTGGGAATCGAACCAGGGTTCCCAGGATTCATTGAGCCACCTACTCCATAACAATAAATAATAAATATAAAAGTCTCTTAAAACAATAACCTGGTAGTTTTTCTTACTACCCAATCCTACAACTTAATAAATCTACAGATAATCTCCGGGTTTTTTTCACATTATTATATATTAATAGGCTATATACCCTATAATTATGATAGGTTGATAGTATAATTTCATAGATTGATTTATAATTGTTTGTCTCCAACTAGATATTAATTAATGTAAAATATAACAATTTGAGATGTAACACATTTGCATTTAACATGTTGTAATCTCTCTAGTTAATAATAAGAATGTATGTTGATAGTACTAATTTCTATTTAGTCTTCGATAATGATGTCACATCCTGTTGATGCCTTTTGCATCCCTTCAGCGTTCTTAGAATTGTTATTGTCTAAATACATTTTGATGATGTTTGCTCCCTTAAGAATGCTGAGTATAGTTATTTGTCTCACCCAGACGTGAACAGAGAAGTCAGTCTGCTATCATCTTCGACTCGAATAAGTCTGTTACCATCATTGACTCGAACAAGTCTCTTACCATCCTCGACTCAAACAAGTTGACTTTGTCAAAACTGTGTAAATAGTGAACAAAGAGTTAGTAATAGTAGTTAATAAACTATATTAAAGAAACACGATCTTTATTAGTGGGTTTGGCTCTTAGATCCTGCTCTTATCCTCTTCCTCCGAATTAAAAATAAATATTAAAATAATTATTGTTGTAGCCAAGCTACCAGGTTTCAACAAACATTTTAATCCTCAATTTGTTTACAAAAAGTTATGCAAATCATCAATAAACAACTCACCAAAAAGATAAAAATCATAAAAACAAACTCGCAACATATGCAAGACGTTTAAGCTCGTTCCCTTCTCCCTAATGTAAAATTTTACTACATTACGAAGTACTAATCACCCCTAACCCAAAAATAATTTCCAAGAACATCCCCCTAGTCATAACAAGGGCTGCAAGCGAAGATTAAACCCTAGACGCGCGTTAATTAACTGAGGGTCGTTCTCGTTCTCGTTCTTTAGGTTTGTAGGGCACCGGGCCCTGCGACTTTAATTATAGTTCCAAGAAACTCAAACGCAACTTGATGTAGGGTTGTAATCATTTTCTAGGTTAGTTAGCTACTCGTTTGTTACTGATTTGTACTACAGGTGTTGGTACCTAAACTTTAATGGTATTTCGGGAGATTGATATTATCTAAAGTTTGGAAATACTTAATAGAAAATATAAATAAATATAAATATATCATCACGCTTTTTATCCATTACTGAGTGTGGCACTCTGCGAAAGCAGATCTCGGTAAGTGATATATATTTGCTCGTGAAGTGCGGTTACCAGCAGTCAAATTACCACCCTCAAAGACGTTAGGAGGGGAAGCCACAGGGGTAGTATTAATGTAATGAAAATAATATTAATTATTATCTTCTTAAATTACATTTTTATTTGAAAAATCAGTTAGCTTCGGTCCTGAGTTATCTTTCTCATAAAATACGTTACGAATAGTCGAGATATTCCCAAAAATGTTAGTGAAGAGAAAAGCCCAAATGGTAATATTAAAAAAAATATATGTTTTCGAATGTAGGATTCGAACTTGGGTTCTTATTTACTTAATTAAATAAATAAAATAAATAAATATATCATCACGCCTTCTACCCATTACTGGGTGTGGCACTCTGCCGAAGCAGATCTCGGTAAGTGATATATTTTGCGCGTGAAGTGCGGTTACCAGTCGTCAAATCACGGCCCCCAAACATGTTAGTGGTGGAGGAGCCACAGGGGTCGTTTTTTTTGAAATTATGAAAATTGTTTGTCGCCCGTGGGTATCGAACCAGGGTTCTCAGAATCCACAGGCCGAGTTCATACCATTGAGCTAGCCACCCCATTAATTAGTCTGATATATTTATAAATAGATGACATAAATTAAAAATTAACGAAAAGAGTAGTTGAGCGCTTTAAGGGGATGGTTTGTAAGTGTTATAGTAGAAGTCCAGAATTAATTTTTACATTATTAATTGATTGATACGCCAAATGATCTCTATCGAGATTTGCAATTTTTAAAATACCACATCTATAATTGTATGTGGAAGGTGGCTCAGTGGTAACGAGTCGGTCTGTCGATTTAAGAACCTTGGTTCGATTCCCACAGCCGACAATACATTTTCAGCTCATTAAAGTTATCCCTGTGGCTCCCCTCACTAACATTTTTGGGAGTTTTGAGGGCTGGTAACCACACTTCACCCGCATAAATACATCAATTACCGAGATGTGCTACGGTAGAGTGCCACACCCAGTAATGGGTAAAAGGCGTGATGATATATTAATTTTATATATTTTATTAATACTTTTATTAGTAGTGATAAATAATTTAAAATTTGCTAGAAACAATCGTGCATGAATTGTATTAAAATGAGTTTTAAATTAGGAATAAATTTTGGTAGTTTTGACAGATCTAATTTATCTTTCCTAAGAAATAATTCGTTATACTCAAAGAAGGCGTTGTTAAAAACAATATAAATATATAATTTAAAAACGAACAAATCAATTTCTCGAAATTATGAAACACTTCCCGGAAAGTTGTACAGTACATTCAGCCACAAATCTTTTCAGTGGGTCGACACAATCGCTTAAATTTAAAATTTCTCTATAAATCATTTCGTCACAACGCGGTCCATTGTTAGCATGAAGCGTGGGATGAACAAACGTGTGTGCGAGCGTGCGCCAACGTTTGAGAAACGCACGCGACGATTAGGATTTGGGATCGCCGATCGCGTTAGTTTTGACTTGAGTGCCGACATCTGAACATCGATAACAAAAGCAGGAATGTTATGGGTAATCAATTGATGACGTGTTTTCGATCGGGTTGAATAAATTATTGTACTGATTTCGTGGGATGGACCGATTGATCTGATACTCTTTTGTTGTTGATACACTCCTCTCAAAAAGAAACTTACAGTATACAGTACACAATAAGACGTTTCTTTATTATATTTATAGAGTTATATTTTAATTACAACTTTTATTGATTAAGTACCGTTTTTACCAATTACGGTTAAGTAATTTATTCTGAAGATTTAATTTAACTGTATCTTCGTTAACGTTCATCGACTATTTAATCTATTATAATTTAATTAATATAATCACAACTAATATAACAAGCAATATGATAATTGTCGACAATATTTTGATATGAATTTTGAGTTGTTATGGAAATGTCAAAATATTATCTCACAATTATCATATTATTGCTGGGTTGCATGAAAGTTTTATCGGTTCATTAGCAACTAACGGTTCAATAAATTTCAGAAAATCCCATTTGATACTGTTGCTAGATAAACAATTCTTTAACTAAAGAGCTCTTTATTTTTTTCTTGCAACCCAGCATAAGAGTTATATTTTGTGTGAGAATTAAACAAGCATAATCTTTTTGGTTTTTTGTATTTTTTGGAACGTTCTCTTCAATTTTAATAAGAATTTCTTCTGTAGAAGCAGTTCCTCATTGAGAATATGACATTTCGCTAGATTATTTTCAATTGACATTTATGAAAATTGTATTTGTTTTATTGGTAACCAAGGAGAATTAATTTCAGTGAAAAAGTATCAATTATTAATTTCACTAGTAGAAAACCATCAAAATAGCTTTAATTTCATTGATTCATTTTCACTTATAATATAACTAGTGCATTGAATATTACTGATAATTTTATTGAGTTCACGAGTGCTTTTGTTGCTATGGAAATATGTACGAGTCGAAGACGAGTGCAGATATCCTAATGCTGGGTTGCAAGAAAAAAATAAACAACTCTTTAGTTAAATAATTGTTTATTTATTTATTTATTTATGTTACTCTGTACAACAGGAATTGATTCCCAATTACAGTACAGGGTCCGAACTCACCGAGCCGCAGAGTGATTGTAATTATAATTTCTAGCTTGAGTGGGAATCGAACTCCGGATCTCCGGATTCGGATTCCGTAACGCTACCCACCCCACAGTACTGCCGGACAACCATCTAGCAACAGTATCAATAGTGATTTTCTGAAATTTATTGAATCGTTAGTTGCTAATGAACCGATAAAATTTTCATGCAACCCAGCATCAGAGTAACAAAAATCCGAGTGAACAGCAAGAAAAATATTTCTGGGAATATTCAATGCATGTGTTATATTTGGTAAGAATATTGCCCAACAAAAACAAACCAAAAATTTTACAAAATTAATATTTTGACATGTCAGATAACTTCATTGCTAGGTAACTAAAAAAAAAAATAGACTAAGGACCAGTTTTTCAATCACTGGTTTACTCTTGATTAGCGTTAATCATGATTAAATAATAATGGAAACCATAGTTTCTATTATTATTTAATCATGATTCATATTAATCGGTGATTGAAAAACTGGCCCTAACGCTCTAAATTTTTTATACAGAAAATTATTACTTATCAATACATTCATTTCTATGATAACGTTGTGCAATAATGAAACGCTATTGGTTGTTTAAAGTTGTGGAGCAATATTGAAACTAATTCATGATTCTATTGGTTCTCACTTATACGTGATAAATACTTTATAGAATAAATTTAACACACTGTTAGTTAACTATTGGTTTAATAGAAGTTGGAGAAAACGACCCTTAACAGATAAATATGTAATGAATATGACAGCTCAGTATTTGCAGATATTAATAAATGATAAATGTATATTGCTTCACTTTAATTGAGTGTATTCAATCAGAACAACCGAAGTAATAAAGAATTAACTGGAAAATATGTAATAGTTTGTAAAGAGTGTGAGATCTAAAAATAGGTGTGAAGGTAAATAATTAAACATTACCTCCATTTACACTTTGAGCGTAAGGTATCACGCTCGTGACATCACCGGAACCTAACGTGAACCGGAACTCGAACCGGAACATTCAGAGCCGACGTGCGTGACAAACCTTCCGACTTCCAGTCTCTGTTTAAATCAATTCTATGGAAAATGCACATCTGTTTCCGAATGTCTTATGTAAATCATAACTCGGAGAAAATAAATATAGCTCCGACGAAAAAACTACATATATTTTTAAAAATAAATGAGATTGTGGTAGCCTGAGAATCGACAGTGTGGAAAAAATAATAAACTTGTGTGTAATTACAGTTTCGTAGAATGTTTTATGATCCGGACGATAAAATATGTAGGCGAGAGATGACAAGTTTAGCGCCAGAAATTCATTTTGTGATGAAGAATCTATTCCAGAAATGAAATTAATAACTAACACTTTAAGAACAAGAAGTTATCTCAGTTTGGAGTTAGGGTTAATAACCTAACACTTCTAATTTTATTTTAATTTCCTACTCTACATAATAGGAACTTAAGGAGGGCTACAGATTACTTATTATTTGGATATACACAGTATGTCCCAAAAATAACGAAACTTTTAATTCAAATCATAGAACAAGTAGCGCAATATATTGAACATACACATTGTTAGAAAGATATATCTTACCTCTTTCGAACGCACACAACTTCATGCAATCAGGTGACAGTTTAAAAATGTACGCGCATTTTAATGACAGTAGTTTTTGTGTTTATGTTGTAAAAATACAATGGAACAACGAGCAAATATTAAATTTTGTGTTAAACTTGTGAAAAAAATTTGCTGACACCTACGAATTGATGAAAAAAGTTTATGGTGATGATTGTTAATCTCGTTCACAAGTTTATAAGTGGTTTGCAAAATTTAAAAATGGCCGTGAAGATTTAAATGATGATGAAAGATCTGGACGTCCAAAAGCCGGAAATTGTGCTGAATTAGTCGAAAAAGTGTGTGAAATCATTGCTGTCGATGCGAATTTTACTGTTAGAATGTTGGGTGAAGAATTAAATAGGAGTAAAAATACTGTTTGGAGAATTCTAACTGAAGATTTGAGTAAAAGAAAGGTTTGTTCAAGTTTTGTTCCACATGAATTAAATGAAGGCCAAAAAGTCGCTAAAAAAGTCAACGAATTTTTGATGAAAAAACATATTTGTGTCATCGACCACCCTCCGTATTTGCCTGATCTATCACCATGTGACTATTATCTTTTCCCAAAACTGAAAATTGCCATGAAAGGAGCATTTTATGATGATATTCTAGCCATTCAAGCAGCCGTGACACAGGTGTTAAAGAACGTTCCTTTAGATGGCATACAAAAATCTATACATGCTCTAGTTGATCGTTCTAAAAAGTGTATTGATTCAAATGGAACCTATTTTGAATAAATATTAAGTTTCAAACATAATACAATGCGTGTTTTATTCTATATCTAAAAAGTTTCGTTATTTTTGGGACATATTTTATACATACTATTTTCGTTACCATTGCTTCTATAATTATTTTACAGGAAAAATTATTCAAATGAATGCGTGTTAAATTTTGATTCTAATTCAGTCTAAATATTACATTTCGCTTATTTAGTTATTGACGAAATCAAGTTTAAAATATGTATATGACAGTTACATATTACACGATGGTTTGTATTTCGAGTTTCATGGCTAAAATTAATTTGAATAGTAACTATATACTAAGTAAAAAGACTTGTGCTAATTTATATAGATACAGAATTAAATTCTGTATAATTTCATGTTGAAAACATTTTCACGTAATTTTAAAAATAAACTTACTCAAATGGTAGCGATTCTTATTGTAATTTTATTTTGCAGCAAAAACTTAAATTAGTACATGAACGCTGAATAAAGGTACTAAAATTGGGAGAGATAATATTGTGGTAAACCAGCAGTGTGTTGAACCTGGTCCTTTATGGTGTAAAGCAGTAGAATTTGATTTTTTTTGTATTTCTCTTTTTTTGCCATTGATACAGATACGAGTATTATTATTATTATAAAAACATTAAGAATTTATAATGCCATTGGAATATATTTAATTAAATGTCTGTATGTATTTTATCTATGCTCTCGCGATGTGAAATTTAAGGTAATCCGCCTCTGTAATGCAATGCACATTGGTTAGTTTGCTATAACGAATCTAGCAAAACCTGCGATTCTAATATACGTATACGTACACCGTCCGCAGATTCCCATCTCGATAAATGATATATCTCGGTCGCCAGTTCTCGGCGCCTGTCAGCGTCTATCCCCTCCCTCTGCTGCATCCCTCGCCATGCCTACACTTCACCGCACTCTTGATATTCATCCCTTTTGAATTATTACCAGTGAATAAAATTTATTACAATTTTTCTTGCATTTCAGATTAGATATGTGAAATATTAAAATCGTATTACGTTCGTCTCATGCTCAGCCAGAATGCGTCACACACGTGAAATGAAATAAGTTTTTTCCGGGAAACGACAGAAATGTGCTTGATGTATCGTAGGTGAGAGAAAGATTATTCCAATTTTGATATATGTTCATCCCGGTGATATATGTCACTTTCATTAATTTTACACATCTTTGGATGTTTCCATTTGCAAATTTGTGACAATATTTGTCATTATACTCGATCACAAATAGTTTTTATGGGATATGTAGCTCAGTTCGAGTTCGATTCCCGTAGCCGACAAACAATTTTCACCAAAATAAAACTATCTCCGAGACTCCCTCTATACTATACATCTTTGGGGGCGTGATTTGACGGCTGGTAATAGTATTTCACGCGCAAAATATATCACATACCGAGATCTGCTACAGCAGAGTGCCACATTCAGCAATGGGTAGAAAGCGTGATGCTATATTTATTTATTTTACAAAGGCGTAACTTTGGTAGCAGGTATTGCAATAATTGCCACTTGCTTCAACAAAATATAAATTTTAAGAATCGTTTTAATTAAAAAATCTAATTTAATATTTCACTGCAATATATATTTATGCATTTGATAGTTTACCTTGATTTTAAGTTGATCCTAAGTTTTGTTAATACAACCACAGATAAAATAACTAAATATATTCAAATGGCAATGTTTTTTTAATTATTGGTATTAATTGGATCACAGGCTTAACGTAGTAATAAAATTGCAAAAAAATTAAACAATTTTTAACGCAAAATTTTTGCCATTTTCAAGCTACAAAAGTAAATACAAAATTTTGTAATATTTGAAAACATGAATTTATAATTTAAACTTACCAACAATTAAAACAGATTCTATTCGGCTTATTTAAACAAATTTAAGAGGGCAATGTTTTTTTATCTATGACTCTTATAGTTCTGAATGAGTCTGTATTGCAGCGCTAATGTCGGCTATTAGTTGAATATATAGGGTCGAATTTCTGAACGTTCGAACATTCGAATGTTTTGAACTTCGCCAGAAAAACTTCGAAGCTTTGAATTTACAAATTTCCGAATTTTTCAAAGCTTCGAATTTTCGAAATTTTTGTCTCTGTATTAACGCCATCTGTCATCTCCAAACATGCTCAGGCATAATTCGCGAAAAGTCGGCCACGAATTAAATAATAAACTCGACGAGGTATCCTGCAAAAACTGCAAGTTTATGCGTCTTAATTAAGACATCTATTCTCTTACCGCCCATTTAAATGCTACGGACTTTTAGTAAAACGTTTTAAAATGAGAATAAAAATGATACAAAAGCGTCCTGATTAAAACGTTTTTGACAGTGTAGCGAAATTTTAAGTCTAAATTGAATTAATTTGGGAAATAATAATAATTACTTATGAATTAATACAAAACTCTGCATATGAGTTTATTCTGATAATAATTAATATCACGTTAGGATCCAGATTCACAATTAGAATAATTCAAAAATTCGAAAATTCGCAATATTTGAAAATTTGGAATATTCAAAAATTCGAAAGTTCGAATCTAGATTCGAAGGTTCAATAAATCCCAACATTCGAAATATCGAATATTCGAAAAATCAACTACCTTAGTTGAATGATAAATTAGGGCTTATGTACATACAATTAATTTTATTTGTATATTAATTTCTTTTATTAAAATGAGTTGTGTACTATGAAATTATAATTCGTAAACTGCCCTAGTATGACTAAATCGACATTAGCGCTGCAATACAGACTCAGCCAGAACTACAAATTTTATTGATAAAACTCAGCCATTTGAATACATTTAGTTAGACGTAAATGTTTTGTCTGTGTACATTAAATTATTAACTTATATTTTTCATGTAGCAAAAAAATACGTAAAATATCAAGTTTACAAAACACAAATACAATAAATTCTGTACATTTAACAACAAAAAAAAACAATGTTTTATACACAATTTTACTGCCAGATGCCTTATTATTATTAAGTTCTTGTTACTAAATTTGAGCAAGGATTTGTACATTTATCACAAAAATCTACTATCTGATTAATAATCTACAATATTATAGACATAGTTATACTTAAATGCAGCTAAAACAAAAATACTTAAACTTCTTTATTGAATATTTTAAATGGCAGCAAATAATATTGTCTTTGTTTTCAAATATACTTTGATTTTCATGTTTAGAAAATTACACCCCTGAAATAAGCAGCTGCAGGAAAAAATAATACAGTAAAATAAATAAATATCTAATGAGGAAAAAATTGTCCCATTGAAAACCAATTACATACTCGTACAAAACATCCCCGTTTTCTTCGTGGGAGGATAAAAAGACACGAATATAGAAACACGAAGGTAAAGATACGACATGTCGTCGCTCTCGTCTCGAAATTGAATCCCTTCTTCAAATTATCCACATGTATCAGTTTAAATAATATATGGAAAGATAACAGGTGTACCGTACGACCGGCTCGGCACAGCGACTCAAGACGACAGAACACGATTTTTCATAAATAAATTTTAAGACGCGATGTGGAGTTTTATGATCATAAGTTTTCGGAATTTGTTCCTGTCACTTGACATTGGGTTTTAAACGTTTTATACGTATATGTTCGCGAGGTTTGAAGAAAGATTAAATAAGAAATTTAATTCGTGGAAATATATTTTTATTTTGGTGGTCTATTCAAGAACTATAAATGATAAAAACTTAGTTAAATTATAAATAAAAATAAAATAAATATATCACCCGTTACTGGGTGTGGCACTCTGCCGAAGCAGATCTCGGTAAGTGATATATTTTGCGCGTGAAGTGCGGTTACCAGTCGTCAAATCACGGCCCCCAAAGACGTTAGTGGTGGGAAAGCCACAGGGGTAGTTTTTTAAATTATGAAAATTGTTTGTCGCATGTGGGAATCGAACCAGGGTTCTCAAGAGCCACAGGCCGACTTTATACCACTGAGCTAGCCACCCCATTAAATTATCAGTAATAATATAACAAGAGTGTGAGAATAAATTGAAAATAATTTGACAGATCTTTCGAAAACTTGTTGCCAGGCAATAGTCACGAAAGCCCGTAGGGCTTGAGTGGCTATTCCCAAATGGCAACAATTTTGAGAAAGATACTGGAGAATTATTTTCTAATTTATCCATTTCTCGAGTTATATTTAATTAGATTATTTTTTGATTTAGCTGTTGAGGTCGATTAATCCAACTTAAAAGATTTCGAACTGGGCTCATATAGATTGATTATTTATTAATGTATTCTTGGAAGTTGTTTCCAAAGTTTGTTGGTGTATTTCTGTATCTGAAATACAACTAAATCGATTTTGTTAACACATTTTACTTGACGTGTTGACAGTTTTAAATAATTATTTGACAAGGACCTATTATTTGTCACAAACAAAAAAGCATCTACAGAGATTATTCCTGGGAATAATCACAAGAGCTTTATTCTCAGTATAATAATAACAGGATTGGTTGAAACGCTGACACATGACATACAAAGAGCATTTTATTGGTTTTGAGAAACGTCAAAAAATAATCAAAATAATTCGATTTTAGAAGGAAATTATGTTTTCTATTTTTTATTTTTTTTTAATTAATAGGTGAGTAGATAAAAGTGAAAATGTAAAACGAACGATTTTTGCAAGAAATAAAGTTTGTAAGCCAAAATTAAAAGTCCCTTGTATTCGTTATGTTTAATAGTATTTCATGGTCGAAATAACAATGAATTTATGTATTTGTAAAAAATGATGTAATTGCCAAGTCAATAGATATAGAACATATATTAGTTTTCTTTATTACAGCATTATAATAAATATAAAAATAGCTGCAATAATTACTTTTTGCCAGCGAATTTCTTTTCCAGAGTTGATAATATCACAAGAGCTTTAATTTTTCTAGGACAAACTTTTATTTACGAAAACAAGGTTTTTTACTAATAGCTGATGAGAACAATTGAAAAGACAAAATCGGAATACTGAAGTTTAAGTGAAGAAAATTTGGCCTGAGAAAAACTAAACTTGAGATATTTTACTCAATGGCGAATTTTATTAAAATTATTATATTTATATTCGTCATATCTTAAGGAATAAATTAAATTTATCCACCTTCTCTTTTCTCTTTATCCGATGTCCAACTGATAAAAGTGACCTTTCTGTATGGACTTTTTGTATGAGATGAATTATTTTGGATAAAAATATGAAAATTTATTAATTGTTGCAACAGAGTGACAAAGAGAATCTTATATTGTGGAATAAGTACGGATAGAGAAAGAGATAGACCAAAAAAAGTTGAAAACTGAAGTGCTACGTGATATTTTAAATAAAATAAATAAATATATCATCACGCCTTCTACCCATTACTGGGCGTGGCACTCTGCCGAAGCAGATCTCGGTAAGTGATATATTTTGCGCGTGAAGTGCGGTTACCAGTCGTCAAATCACGTCCCCCAAAGATGTTAGTAGTGGAGGAGCGACAAGGGTAGTTTTTGAAATTATGAAAATTGTTTGTCGTCTGTGGGAATTGAACCAGGGTTCTCAGGATCCACAGGCCTACTTCATACCACTGATATTTAACAGTTAAAAATCAAAAACTGAGAAGTGAAAGTTCAGAACTGAGTACAATGGCGAAATATGATTAAAGAAGCTATGAGCCAACTTCGCCTGTATATTTTTATTTATTAATTGTTGAATTGGTTAGTTTTATTTTGGCCCGCAGTAAATAAAGGTTGTATACCACTGATCAAAAAGAACCCGACCTAAGAAAGCAATATCATATTTATGGGAATGAAACTAGGAAAACAAGGAACGGTCTACTAAACGACATAAGTGTATAACTACTAAACAACCTTATTATCAAGGCAATTTCCTCCAACATAAACTCACATCTCGTGCTTTGCATTCGGTGATATATTTACAGAAAAGTACGGGAGTCGTTTTTGTATAATCTAATATGTCTCGTGGCAATCCAACTGTAAAGACTGAAACCCTGTCTAATATTGATTGGTTGGTAAGGCAGGGGTAGTTCGGGGGTGCAGGAGTCAAGGGGGGAAACAAACACGCATCGATGCCCTGACGTACATGTCCCCCATTGTGAAGACATGTGCGCGAGGGTGGCCTGGGAGAACCGCCCCCTGGGTTATTAGCTAACGATGTGCCACTACGGGAAACAGGAAGTAGAGTAGAGTCTACGGAAGATGTTGCACTATGCACTTTATAGTGAAATTGAAAGTTTGTTTATTGTGTTTGCATATTGTAGAAATACAAAGATAAGAAATTAATATAAAATAGAGACTGCTGCCACCAAAATTCTGTATTTAAAAATTCAAACAAGACCTTTTCTAGGGTTTTGCTAGTTCTCAAAAACGTCAACTAATCCTGAGTTTTGGATTAGCTAAAGTTATTTTAATCGTATATTTAAAAAAAAATATTCAAACCACATTTTGAAAACCATATGGTAGCAAGTTTAAATTAGAGTTTATTATTATTTTAGAAAATATAGTTGTTTCATTCGATTACATAAAATTTTTGATAATCGTACTATTTATTTATTTTATAGCCTACATTTTATGGTTACTTTTATACCGGATATATCACGAAAATCGGGCCATAGGCGTTTAATACAGGAAAACAGTTTTTTCCTGCGCATTGCTTCCCAAATTATGTATTTAAATAAAAGTGCTTCATATCAATAAATTAACTCTATTTGTTCTGTAACAGCTTAAATTAAATATAAAAATTTACAAAATAACTATTTAAGTAATGTTAACAACAAAATTAAAACAAACAAATAAAACCATTTAATTATTTGTAATTGTTTACATGAGAATAATTTTTCATTTATAATAAAATTATAAAAAAATGCAAAATTTCCAGACAGATTAAAAATTCAAGTTTTAGCTCTACAAATTTAATTTGAAGCATTTTTAGTCTAAAATAATTTGTGAGCAATGCGGACGGAAAAATTGTTGTTTTTTTTTTTCGTGATACGTTAACATTGGTTACGGTTCTCAAAGATATTAGTAGAAGGGTAAATTTTTATGATAAAAATTAGTTGCCAACTGTGGAAATCAAATTATGGTTCTAATTTCCACTTCATCATACTATGTGATTTCATGTAGCTCTATAAATAAATATGTTCTGATGCTCATGTGTCATTGTATAGTTCTACAATTGCAGATCTGTAAAGATGATATTTTAATGTAAAGGGTTTTGAGTTTAAATATATTGCAGAGATAATTTCTTGACGTTCCTTAAAATCAATTAAATGTGTGTAAGTTGTAACCAATCCTGTTTTTATTATAGACAATAATCATTGTAGCTTTTATTTGTTAGATAAATGTCAAATAATTGTTTAAAATTGTCAAATAAATTTCTCTGCTTGAATTAAATTTTTGAGTAATTAAAAAATAATTCTGCAGTTTCTTTCACAAACTTGTTGCTATTCGCCAATAATCACAAGAGGCTGTTGAATTATTTTAAATTTATTCTCACTGTCTTGTTATATTATTATAGAAAATAATATGATTTAAAAACAGATAATAAAAGCTGCAAGAAATGAAACAGGCCAATTATCACTATAATCGCTCTGAAACTGAAAATCTGGATTGATGTTATTTTAATGTAGTCTCAAAAAGATGTTGAATTTAAAACGTTGCAAAAAATAAAATAATTTAAAAAGTGATAATAAACGTTGCAAGAAAAATAAACGGTCATGATGATTTAAATCATGTTTGCTTTGTGGAGAAAGAACTCCGCCAGCGGTTAGATGAGGAAGAGAATAGCAGAGTTGAAATTTCCGTGAAACAATTGAATCCGGCAATTTAAAACAATTTCCATCAGACTCCGTTTATTCATGTCGTGCGGTATGAAAATTCCAAGATTTTAATTCCAGTCTATCCTTTAATAATTCAAAGAGTAGCGAGAAGTCGTCTTTAAAAATGTATTCAAGCGATTAGAAGCTTACACGAGCGGCTGCCGCCACCGACTGGCCCCGTCTCTCTTCCACCACTCTTTAGCGCCCTCTCTACCTCTCTGTTCGTCGCACTCTCTCTTCGCGGCCGCGCGGTATTTATAAAAAGATGAGGCAAGAAGAAAACAGCTTAAAGTGGAACACTGATGATAGCATTATGTTATGAGATTGAAGTAAATTATGTTAACGTATTCAGACGTGCGATGTGCGCGACGTCCACCAACCAGGGCCGGACTTACGCGGGAAATTTTACACAGACTATCCCTGTGCTTCCTCAGCAAGAAATAGTTGAAAAAATATTAATAAAATTACTTACCAACTTGAAAGAGACATGCGATCTAGTTGATATCCTAGTTCCTGCAAAAACAAGAAATTATTCAATTAGATATCAATTTTTTAAGTCACAACACACATGGCCGTCCGCAGGGGGCAACCAGGGGCGCCCGCCCCCCCTTGGGTTTTAACTATGATGGTGCCAACGACTCTAGACTTGTAACATTTAAAATTATAATTTCGTAATTTCCTGCTTCCCTAACTATTTTTAGCAAAAAAGCTTGTAATAAAAGTTTTAGGGTATAAAATTCTGTATCTGAAACAGTAAACTAAATTCATTTTACATACTTTGTAATGATACAAATTAGCTTTGAAAATGACGAAAATTGCTTCAAAACTATCGATAGGCATGAAATTGAAACAGAATGAAACAAATGTTTGACGTTTTATCTGTCAAAATAAATGAAATAATAAATAAAGAATTTATTTTAACAATTTTGACAGATTTAACGACAAATATTTGTTCAATTTTGTTTCAATTTCGTAGCTATCGATAATGTTGAGACAATTTTAGTCATTTTCAGATCTAATTTGTGCCGTTACAAAGCATGCAAAATTAATTTCGTATTTTATGCCCTAAAACTTTTATTTGAAGCTTTTTTATTTTAAATAATTACGAAACAGGAAATTAAAACTATATGATTTTACATATTAAAGTCCTATATTAGAGAGTCGCGGTCATCATCCTGTATATGCATATATAAAAATAAAATAAATATATCATCACGCCTTCTACCCATGACTGGGTGTGGCACTCTGCTAAAGCAGATCTCAGTAAGTGATATATTTTGCGCGTGAAGTGCGGTTACCAGTCGTCAAATCACGGCCCCCAAACATGTTAGTGGTGGAGGAGCCACAGGGATAGCTTTTTCAAATTATGAAAATTTGTCGTCTGTGGGAATCGAACCAGGGACCTCAGGATCCACTGGCCGACTTCATACCACTGTGCTAGCCATCCCATATATATGCATATATATGTAATAAAATAAAAAATTAAATTATAAGTTTAAAGATAATAAATTCAAGCTGAAACTGAATTTTCAGCAGTATTATTATGGCCCTATCGTAACGATTGAGTAATCTAAGTTGTTCCCTATCGTAATCTAAGTTTATTAGGTATACACAGACACAAAATATTAGAAAATAAAAACTGTAAAGATGCTAAATCGGAATTTATTGAAGAAATGGTGTCAATTTATGGACAAGCTATTAGAAAATTGTCCTTCCTTTTCAATTCAAACCCATGCAAAGACTAGTAATTTATTTGACAAATTTAAATATTTTTTTTATCTATTTGTTATGTGTATTTGTATTTATGTTATGTAAAAAAATATTTTAAAAATTCATTCAAAATGTACAATGAAAACATTTTTAATTAATTCATTAAATTAATGGGTTGCAAAATTTAGTTTTTCCACAACTTTCATTTGATATATTTTTATATATTTAACAACGAAAAATATATTAGGATAAATGTTCAAAATAATTTGAAAATATTATGGAAGGATGGCTTCTATTCAAAGTATGTTAAGTAATAGACAAAATTATAGAATAGAAATCATGCAAGTTGAAACTTTAATACACCAAAAATTGATTTCCTTTTGTGAAACTACATTACTATAGTAATGAATTCCCCTAAAGAGTTAAAAAGATCAATTGTTATTCAGAAAGCAAAACCCATACTATTACAAAGCAGAATTCAATATCAACAAAAATACATTTTCTTTCACATTCTTAAACGCTTGTATTCACACAAGAAATTACGGAAATTAACAAAACCTACAATGGACCATTGAAAATTAGTTTTCATTGAAAGGGAACCGAATGTGTCATCCATAGATAAACCCGAATTTATAAATGACTCGCTAGCTATAATTTCCTTCCACGCTTGCGACAAAGCGCAGAATGCAAACAAACAAAGGCGCTGTAAAACTTTGACATAAACTCGAAACCTAAGACAAATAAACTCGATGTAAAAACGCTGCCGCCGAATCACACATCCACACATGTGCGAGGAGAGCCTGTGCATGTGTGTGTGGGTGTGAGGCTGTCGGTGTGTTTGTTGTAAAGACTTAGCACCGTTGAAGCGTCGATACAAGTCGTAAAAAGGCAACGGTTCCACTGATCGCATGTGTTACTATTTTGTTTAAATCTGCTGCTCTACATGCTCTGTTTTATCGTTCGTTTATAAAACTAACACCCGTTTTCGTAGGTTTCAAAAGGGGTGACGCACTAAGATACAATGACAAACAAGACACTCTTCATAAGAACATGTACCTAGAAATTACAACATTATTAAAGGACAATCAATGATAGCTAATAAACGAATAATTAGTATCAAGAAAAATAATACAATACCAATAATATTGGCAGTACGGTGTTATGGATAGCGAATATTGAGATCCCGATTTCGAATATCACTCATGCTAAATATATATGAACTACTACACTACGACTCGGTGAGTTCGAGCCAGGAACTGTAATTGGGATTACGTCCAAATTACAATTGACACTATTTATGGTCCTCACATTACAAGTTATGATGCTAAAAGGATTCAGAGGGTACAGAACTGCTGTGTAAGATTTGTCTTTGGTTTGGGTAGAAAAGAACATGTAAGTCCTTATATGCATAAATTGGGATGGTTAAACATGGATCAGACAAGAATGCTTCATTTTGCGTGTTCAGCTCAACGTATTCTGCGAAACCGATCTCCTCCTTATCTTTACGATAAATTATCTGTTCGCACTGACCATCATGGCCGTAATCTAAGAAACAATCTTAGATTTCACATCCCAAAGTTTCAATCTGCGCTCTTTAAACGTACTTTTAGCTATTTATTTCCTACTGTGCTCAATAACATTCCTGTTCCATTCATGTACCTCCAGTCTGCCGCATTCAGTAAAAATATAAGAAAATTATTGCTGGATAGTGTTACGTCACTCTTTTGATCTAGTATCTTATTTATGTATTGTGTATGCTATATTGCTTGGTTGATGAACTGGTTCTTGTTACTTTTAGTTAATATTTTCTATGTTTATTTTATGTTAAATGCTCTTGTAGTTTGTTGTGCCATACCTGTAGATATTGCCTTTCGTTTAAATTGTTAGAAGGTTAATATGGAAGAACAGCTTAGGCTGAATATTTGCCAATAAATCAATATTTATTTATTTATTTATTTATATTTTATTTGACATATCTGAATTTGACGTAAATAAAAGTAAAATAAAGTTTGACAATGATGGATAATCAAATTATAATTATATTTTATTTGACATATTTGAATTTAATAATCAGGTATATCAACATAAAACTTAAAATATATAGGTATCACTAAAAAACTATTTCAATCATTTATAGTCACCTGGTATATAATATCAAGCAATATTCCATCAAATGGGGTAGTATGAACTCTTGAAACATTCACAGAACATCCACTCATAATCTTCGTCAAACATTCTCATCCTAACACCATCCTCAGTACAACCATATTTATAAGGCCCGCCTTACAAGCTCTGAGGAGCAGAAATTCAAAACGCAGTTTTGACCAAAAGTTCGAAAAAAAGTTATAGATGGCAATATATACTTCAAATCCGTTTCTTTCTAGTAATGAAATGTGTTATTTTCAAAACTTAATTTTTGCCCAGTTATAAGACGTTCAAAGTTGGATGGAATATCAAAACGCAGTATTTACAACCATATATGAGAATCAAAACGTAACTTTTACCTGTTAAACGTTAAACAGGTTTTTATTCATGACAGTTCGCTGTTAAATAAAATTTATTATTGATTAACAAAATGTAGTTTTAATCTCATTTATGTTTTTTAGAACGAAGTTTTCTATTAATTTACGTTCAAAACGCAGTTTTTAAAAATTTATTAGGGTATAATGGCCTAATGGAATGAACAACATTTATTTTAATTAGACAAGTTTGCGTATATCATGTGATTAACAATAATTAAAATTACATATAAAAGTACTCAGTTTACTTAACGAGAAACAGTTTATTGCGTTTTATTCAAAATGTAACTTTGTGTGAAAACTACGTTTTGAGTTTCTACTCCTCATTTATTCCTCACACTTGGAATCTTTCATCACGCAAAAAATCTTCAATCACATCTATCCATTTGCTCCTAAACACCTGTTTCTTCAATCTTTCATTTAACATATGTTCCACATACCCAAATCATCTCAACTTACTCACCCCCACTTCTCTAATAACGAATCGAGAAAGATTATAAAGGAAGGGACAATTGCCTGCGTTTGTTTTTAAAATGAATTCCACACAATTGCAGTTCGACATTCTAATGCAAAATGACAGAAAAACATACTGTGCCATAAATAAATAAATTCAAGGATATAATTATTTATTTGTTTAATTATCTATTTTTAATGAAAAATTTATATTAATTGTTGTACTACAGCTTATATCTTATAATTAGAATCATTCAACTATAGATGTATTTTTTATTATATTTAAGTTGAAGTACTGCCATACTGTGGCTTGGTAAGTCCGAACCCTGTACTAAAATTGGGATTAAGTTACTGTTGTGCAGAGTAGTATAAATAAATAATTCAAAGAAAGACTCAATAGTGCAACCACGAACATATTTAATTTATTCTAGCATAGGCATGGTTTCAAAAATGACTTAATTGTAAAGTAGTTTGTCATGATTTATAAATATATCGCGTTACACTATAGCAAAATATTCAAAAATAGAAGGTATTAAACTATTAGCAGTGTTAAATAGAATACAGTTTATACTTAGTAAAAAGAGGATAACGGTTTATTGAAGAATCTGTAAGAATGTTATCTGCAAGTTGTCAAACACAGTAGTCGTGTCTTCCAGAGCAAACACATTAAAAGCAGAAATCTCAGCATCTGCATCATTCATTTGTCGCGTTACGCGGCTGCCCGTGATTTCAATTGATTGCTGAGAGTCCGCTAATGGCGTCGTGAATAGCGGTGACAACGAAGCCTCTTAAAATATTCATAGTCCTTGTTAAGCGGCGCTGCAGTCTCCAGACCGCAAGGAGGAAATTTGCTCCAAGCTGTTTTAATTCACTGTTCCGAGGTTTTATCACCAGTTCGCGGTGTCATCATTTGACTAATCACTTCATTTTTCACATTTTCATGAATTTTTGATCTGCTGAATTTATTTGTTTATTATTTACCACCACTTATCTCAGTTTTACAACATTTTGCTGTAGCTTCGAGTAAGTGTTATCGCTTCACAAGCGAGAGGCCGTGATTTAAATTAATTAGAAAATCTCGTTTCATCTAAAAATGCAGTAAATTTAAATGTATTATTGAGTGCATATGTGTAGGTTGACAATTTTATTTAGTTATCAAACTTTCAAATTATGTACGTGTCTATAAAACTATTTTGTAAATTTCAATATATCTTCATAAATACGTATAATATTACTGTAATTAGGAAATAAATACGTAACACAAGTAACTGTGTTGATGTGTGTTAATCAGTAATCGAGATTTAGTTCTTTTTATGATCACATTTTATTTTATCTTTTCTTGAATTTTAGTTCTACTGGATTTATTTGCTTATTTGCATATTCAATTATTAAGAAATGATCACGATATGTCAAACTTGAGACAAACGTACATTTTCAGTTGGGCTCCATAAGCTTATTATTGCTATCACTTGTATTCAGAGCTGGGCAGTAGCTAGTTATTTTTGTAGCTTAGCTACGTTTACCTTAGCTGTAGCTGTAGCTTAGCTAAATGTGAAAAAATATAGCTGTAGCTTGTAGCGAACTATGTTTTTTTCTATTAGCTTCAAAATATTGTTATAACAACTGAAGCTACTTTTAAAGCTACTTTTTGTAGCTTAAAGCTACTTTTTGTAGCCCAAAGCTACTTTCTGTAGCTTAAAGCTACCACAGTTCATTAAGAAGTATCTATTAATTTTTGTTTTGTATTTGAATTGTACCTTCTTTATTGTTTTCTATAACTGTAGGATAACAAGTTATTATATAGTTTAAAATCTATTAATATATTTTATTTTTCACTTGTTCTTAACCTATTCCACTTTTGTATGAAATATTAGATCAACTAAATATTGACTGTTTAGGAGTCTTCTGTTAATGTGACTGTTAATTTATTCCGATATAAATAAGAATTATAGGATAAAAAATTAACAGTATATTTGTCCATTTGCGATTTTTTACATTTATGTACATAATAGTAAATTAACAGTCATTATAACAAAAGACTGATCAACTGATCATATGACAATGGCAAATTTAATTAATTCACAATAATAGAAAAAAGTAGCTTTAAAATTTAACAGCTACTTTAACGTAAGCTTTTAGCTGTTGCTTAGCTATATTTTACAAAATGTAGCTTATAGCTGTAGCTCAGCTTCTTTTTTAAAAAATAGCTGTAGCTGTAGCTTAGCTACTTTTTTTAAGTAGATTGCCCAGCTCTGCTTGTATTCCTTTGTTTTTTATTTTAGATTAGCAGTAAATAGTACCTTTGTCATAGTTTCAATTTTCGCCACCATGAACACATTCTTATTTAAAAACTCAAATTATTTAGCATCATTTATTTCAATTTTACATTTTGCTGTAGTTCCCTGGTTGCGCTATCGTTTCACAAGCGAGAGTTCGCGAGTTCAAATAACGTTGATTTAAACTAATTAGAAATATAAATGCATCAGAGTATATTAATTTCTTTTTGCACAGTAATTGAGATTTAGTTGCTGTTGTACATCAAAATAAATAAATAACTAAACACATTTTGAAATTCTTGGCAGGTAGTGTAAATGTATGTCCATTTAGCAAATCGCTTTCAGAATGCGTAAATAGCTGAAGGTGTGATGTCCGAAATCTTTTGGCGATAAGTAACAAGAGGCCAAGAATAAATTATTCAGTGATAAAATAGTGTCTGTTGCCTAAAGAAGAAGAGAACAAAACAAATGCGTGTTAGGGATCCAAGCGGGCGAAGTTCATCTGTTTCGTTCGCATGTCCATGGCCTGCTGTCTAGCACCGCATGCGTGCACGCAAAACATTTGTGAACACAGCTATCTTGATTGTAATTAACTACAAGTTTATAAGAAAACCATTATAGGAAGAATGAAGATCCGGAAGTTGCTGTTTAGGTTATTTATTGGAAGGAAATCAAAAGTTTTCGGTTTGGATGCGTGCACACAATAACATATTTTGTTTTCTGCCCGCAAGCCATATTTATTAGTAAGAAACGTTAGAAACGATATCGAATAGAACAGAACAGAATAAGAAATTGAGAAAGGTCAAACTTATCTAATTAGGAGCTAACAAAATCATGACACTTTAAATTAAAAGGGTCTATTATAATTCTTGCATTTATGCTACAGAAATTTTCAATTCTTTCCTTCTTTCAGAAACAGTTTTTCTCGTCTCGAACATATTTCAACCATACTTTTATAGTCTCGTCTCAATTTCCCGATATATAATTTGTATTTATAAATAAATATTTTAATTCAAATTTAAAAACAAACTTCATTATTAGGAATTACTGTTTCATTTATAATATGTTCTTGACAACATTTTTCGTTTTCTAGAAGTTATTTCTAATTTCATGGCAATGAATTCTTGTCGGATTTCAAAACTTTTAGAAGAGAAATTTAGTGAGAAATTTCTGGTCTCAGCGAAATTTTAGAAAATTTCCAATTATGTTTTCTTGATCAAATATGTATAAGAATGGTAGAAGTAGACTACTGCATTGGTTGGTTGTCATGTAAAGATCATGTCCACAATTTATCCGGTCGACTGTATCAACCCCGGGAGCCTTGTGTAGCATGCGTGAATCAATATCTGCCATACACACACACACAGACACAAGTAGAACTCGCGTCACGTGTTTCACGCACATACAACAGACACACACACACATATACGAGCGCAGGGCGAATATTGAGATTGGACGGGGATATAGGAAGAGGTTTTCAACTGAATAACAATACATCAAGTGTGTTTTGGAAATAACTCTGGGCTGGCTCACCGTTTTTTGTTTTTCGCGAGCCGCGAGCGTTGGTGATATATATCGCTGCATTATACATCGCGTAGTGTATCCGAGTAGGCTGGTTATGACGTTTCACTTGTTTTTCGAAACCTACCCTCGAGATATGAAGTGGATGGATGTGTGTGCATTTTCAAAACTGATGGGAAAATTCAATTCGTATCCAGAGAAAAATACAATCATATATAGTAACGCCGTTTGAAAAGTTATCGAGTAGGTGGTGAAAAATAACCACCACTTGTTTTTACATTCATAGCCCACTGAGATAAAATGAAGAGATTTATTTTCGACACAAAAGATTTTCTATTTCGGTTTTCTAATGTGTAATTTATGTGAGTGTCATAAAGTACTTTATTAAAAAACTCAAACCTATTTTTTATTAAGTTGGTAATTTCATTTCTACATAACTGTCAATTTACATCAATTGCGGTAAATAATGAAATGTCACAGATTGTAAAATTTATCACTTAAATAAAAAATAAAAAATTGCTAATAATGTCTTTAAATTAGAAAGTGAAGTAAAGTATAGTCTTAAAAATATTTGAGACAAAAGAACCAAAATAGAAAAAATAATATTAACGCACTTGTCCATTAAAAAACTCGGGGCGTGCGGCTCGTTCTCTAATTAAGATGTGTGCGCTAAAATCATGTCTAATGAAACTTGTATCTTAATATATTATTATTTATTTGTTTTTGAATGCACAGCATAAAATAAATGACTACTATATTAGTATTTTCAGTTATTTTATATATTAAGAAACAAAGACTGCCAGATGTCAAACGTTTTTAAATTATATTATACAAAAATGCTTCAACTAGAGGTTACGGAAAACTAACTTTTCTAAAATATTTAAAAATATTTGACAGCAGAAAGCAAAATATGTCAATTACTAGTTAATTACCACTACCAATATTATCAACAACCATTATTTGTTAAATATAGTTTAAGAAAGGCAATAATGAATCACTTATGAAAAATTAACATTGCTTTCTAAATTTAAACTGCAGTTAACGATAAATGTGCATATAAAAATTAATTCCGGCCAGATTGTCACTTTAAATACGATCACTATAGAACTACAATATACAATAGGCGTATTCCATTTACCATGTAGATCAGATCTAACTTACATTTACAGAAACACATCACTTATTTATTTGACTGGTTTCACTTTCTTTCCAGTATTCGATTTACTAATTCAGAGTCAACTTGAAGTATGTAATTCATCGCAATAAGTGCATTACTTTGTTTAGTTTAGTTCATTTAGTCATGTTGTTTAATTTATATGAACTGATTTAAGTAAACCAAATGGCAAATAGAATAAAACTATTATTCTATTTGTAACCATGATTTTGTAGTTTTACAGTGGCAATTTACAAGTGTAGAAGTTTTATAAAGGAGAGGCAAAGAATTAAAACACCACATATTGAGAAATTTACTTGAAAAGAGAGGTCTGTTACAAAAACAAGTTTTTAGGCCATTTTAAATAACCAGTACACAATTATATTTACAGTTATAAGTTGTCATTTATGTTCTCAAATCTACATACAATCCGATATGTAATTAGTTGTTTCTGAGCTATTTACTTCATATTGCAATAAAGTTTCAATAGTATAACTATTTTCCCCTGATATTTGCAATAACAGGAATGTAAACACTGGCAACAATCAACATACCGCAGGGTGATGCTATGCTGAGCAATTTAATAAAACCAAAAACCATCCCTGCCCATTTTGTTTGTCAGTTTCCAGATGAGCGATTATCACAAATATTCCAAGCGGATATATAATTGCACAATTACCAAACCGTTCACCGTGCCACCCACTTTTATTAAACCCCAACAAAAACCACTCTTAATCCCGTCTGACATAAAGCCCACCCTATTGGGCAGTGTCCGTAAAGTCAACAACTGAGAGCGGCCGCTGCCCACGACGAAGGGAGAAACAGCAAGGAGTGAAACGGGGGTGTATTTGCGAGGGAGAAGCCCTAGTCCTCCACGGGACGCAACAAAATGAAGATTTGTCAGAAAATACCAATATCCCGGTTTATGTCTCCACGTAAAACCCCGTTTTATAAGTGTAGAACGAACGAACGAGTTTCGAGTTTCGGGAAAAGTCATTTTGAGTTTTTCAATTACTGCCTGGGTTTACTGGCCCCATTTTATTGGTGAATGTAAAAGTATTGTCACTCTTTCGCATCGTTATAGCGTGTATGTGAAAATTAAATGCTAATATGCTACCCATCGCAAAATATTTTATTTCCAAGGTATAATATCTTTTTAACGAATTATTATAAGAAAGGTTAACGTTCTATACTAAAATGACAAGACATCATCTTTGTTATCCTATCAACGCAACAATTAGCGAAATATGGTCAAATATAGGTACTATTGTAAATATAATTCATGACATTTTTTCTGCCAATCAACAATGAGAATCTTCCTTAGTAACACATCTAACACAGAGATGATAAAAAAATAATTTCATCTCATTTTAGTCCGTTTCTAAGGATAATTTTTCTTAATTGACAGCTAATTTTGTAATTTGAAGTATAAAAATGTCCAATACATCACAAGTTAGGCTAGTACGTTCAATGTGTTCCGTTCAACAAACATAGATTGCATTCTAGTTCTTAATCCGTTTCATAACAAATAATAATTCATTATATTTTCTGATTAAATATAATCTCGTGTTATGATTAATAATCGAAGATATTGCTCGTGAAACCAAAGTAGCACATTTTACTCATCCTTCCGACTCGTGAAATCTGCAGCTCGGTTCCACTTGAAAATATAATGGATGATAATCATATCACTTGTTATATTATATTGTAAATGATAGAAGGACGGTGTTGTGGGTAGCGTTACGGAATTCGAATCTGGAGATCCGTACTTCAAATCCCACACAAGTTAACTATATATGAACTACCACACTATAGTTCGGGGAGTCCGGGCCCTTTACTGTAATTGGGATTAAATTCCTGTTGTACAGAGTACCATAAATACACATATAAATAAATTACTAGAAATTACCATCCATCGAAAAATATTTTATTTCCTAAAGATAATATATTTTTAACGAATAATTATTCTGAGAAAAATTGTGTTTTGAATTAAAAATGGCTTCTTTAATACCTCATAAATTATTTTTCTGTAAAGTATGTATAGAAAAAAACATGTGACTAAATTGACCTAGGAAGATAAATTACTACAAGTTGAATCTAAATTAGTAAGTTTATTAATGGAAGTAAATAAGCAAAATAAATCAATCAAATAAGTGATTTATTTCAGTAAATGTAAGTACAACTGATCAAAATGGTAACTGGAATACGCCAATTAAAATAAACTACTTCTAAAAAAAATATAAATAAAAATAGCATCTCATATTTTACTGTATGGCTCTCTGCCGTAACAGATCTCCGTAAATTATATATTTATGAGCGTGAAGTGCGGTTACCAGTCGTCAAATCACGGCGCTGAAAGGTGTTAGTGAAGAGGGTAGAGGTAAATTTAATGTGTTGAAAATTATTTGTCGGCTGTGGGAATCGAACTCGAATTCTCAAATCCACAGTCCGACTTAATACCACTGAACCATCTACCCCATAAACTGCTTTTCTATAAAAGGAAAAGAATTAACTAAAATGTATTCAATTTAATATAAAGAATTCGGTTACAAAACTATTTGTAAAATGTTGTCTATATGCAAATAATAAATTACCATTGCAAAATTCAATATCTCCCTATTTATCTGAGGTACAGTAATAACAACCCTAATATTCGTATCTAAAAATCAAGCACTAACCCTTCCCGATGACAAAATCACAATACCTGCGATAATCCTCGTCTACCTGAACTCTCGTCTAGAAATTATCCACTCTATTTAATACCAGATCAGCGTAACGTTGGCGTTATTGTCGCGTTGCATCGCAATGCGTTCCAAATCGCAGATCGCTCAATCGCCCGATCAAGAACCGTGATCGTGATCAGTGATCAGTGATCGGAGAGTGCTTTGTCTGGCGCTGGTGACGAATTGTTTTGTTTTGTTACCTCGATCGGGTGATCTGAATCTAGTCACCCGGAACAAGTGTAACTATTTTGAGAAGTGGTCGTTGGAAATTGACAATTTGTAACAGGACTTGAAATGGAGTAATAGTTTGGAAACTGAATTGTTTATTATTTTAAGATAGTTTAGCCTTCGGCAAAGTTGATTTTTTATGCTTTCATCACATTTCACAGTTTCTACAATTATAAATTTATACGTTAATTAAAATTAGAATAAATATACAGGGTACTACTACACTTGCAGATCAAACTTTAAGGGTATGTATTATATGACTAACTTATTATAAAACTTAATTTTGCGAATGATTAAAATAGTGTTTTTAGTTGCGCGTGAGAATGTCACTTTTAATCGAGACCGTTAGGTCAAGTTAAAAAAGTTATTAGTACGCGCCGAAAAACATGAATTTCGCTCACGAAATACAAATATTTTCGCTATAATTGTCAAAATAGAATAATACAGTAATTATTGATTTATTTAAGTAAATTGAAGGAAAAAAAAAATAATATGAATTTCATGTGTTGTAACCAAGGCAACGTGAAAATGTTTGATAAATAAATTTGAAATAGTATCAACGAATTTGAAATTTGACATATCAGTGACAAAAGCACAAATTTGGCATATCCATAGTGATGTTAAAATGTCGTGTTCTTTTGACAGTTGTAGAAAAAATGCTTGTTATTCTGTGAAAAGTGTATCATATCATATCATATCTACACTTAAAGTTTGGTTCACAAATATAGAAACAGCCTGTATTCAGAAGTATGCAGAAAGCTATTTTGTAAACCATGACGAAGTCGCCCAATCCGAATCTATCTAATTATAGAGTTTTACATAAATTAAAAGAAGAAATTTGTTTAAAAAATCTACTTTGGCGCAACCATAAATCGAAAACTAAAAGAGATATGAATAGGATTGCATTTCTTATGCTTCTATTATCTTATAAACAAATTTTTAATCAAATTCTTCACAAAAAAATAGGGATTATTTCCGATCTTTTTTAGACTGTTTGCTATAAAATGTTTTCTCGTGTTATTCATTTCAATGCGCTGCATCTAAATCCAATTCGAGTCCCCGGATATGTAGCTCCTTATTCTGATTTTGGAAGTATTTATTACACTATTAAATTTTGATAGTAATTTAAGAAAATATTGAAACTATGTTTATTTTTATAGTGAATTATATTTTTCCCAATAATCAAGTTATTTTAATAATATGTTTATGACACAATTTGTAACGAATTGACGCAATCCATGTCACTTTACATTTCATCAACTAAAGATTGCACGAAAAAGTATAAGTATTCGCCGAGTGTTTGTAGCTCAATTGGTTAGAGCAGTCACCATGCGAGTGAAAGGTTCTGGGTTCAAATCCCGGCGAACGCTCATTGCGTTTTCAAAAATTATTTCTAATAAAGTTATTTGCTAATTTAACGCAATAAAAAATGTTAACAGTTTGTTAGTTTAGAAGTGATCAATCTTTGAATTCACATACTGTTGCTTGTGAAGCGACAGCACTAGTATGGTGTTAGAACCATTTCACTAAATTTATAGTAATTGAATACAGTTGCACAGCAGGAATAGGTAATCCTTCTGAGAAAGTTTCCATCTCGTATGCATCGCAGTGTTTCAAATTTCTTAGTCCCCTCGTAGTTAAAGACGATGTGTGTTTTTAAATGAAATTGAAACCAAATTAGGCGTATCGCACCCCTTATTGTCCTGCCGGAGTTTCCTCCCTCATCTCCAAAGCGTTCGACAGCCGTTTCGACAGCGACACTCACATAAACATAGCCGCGAAACGGCGAAAACTGTAACTGTCAATGTCTTACGATTCACAGTGAGAAGTAAATTACGATTTGATTTCATCCCTTTCGCAATCTAGCTACCGTTGCAAGCACGCTGACTTTCAGGCGCACAAAAGTACATACACATACCTGCACTCGTTGCTTCATAATAGAAAACAAATTTCGTATTCTCTTTATAAATATATTTTTCTCCTGTACAGAGAATATTATTTTGCTACGTTCGCATGCTTCACAGAAAATACAAACTATGGGCTCTACAATGTGCGTTAGAAATTGCAGAACCGTCATAGAAATATTAACTAGATAGGCTATGCCACAGAGCTCAACAATTACATCAGCGTAGTAAGAAAATAATAATCTACTTCGTTTGTTATTACCACTGTTGAACATCTTTTTTGGCTTCAGTAAAATGTCTGGTATTATTTATGGATCGACAAATATAAGATTTTCTAAAGAATTTTAAAACGGTGTCATATGAATGTGCGTATTTTTCTCGCTGTCAAATGCTTCTATATTATTTACGAGAAAAATGTTTCAACTAAAATATATGAAAATGAATAAACTTTTTATTATAATTTGAAACATTTTTCTCTAAAATAATTTAGGAACATTTGATGGAAATGGAAATATTTTTATTGATGTAATTTTTAGGTAATATGGAAAATTCTATACATGTAGGTAGAATTTAAATAATTATTTAAAAATTCTGTCAAATTATTCATGTAAATCTTTAGTTGTTTAAAAAGCTTTGTTCTTTAATTAATGTAAACTTGGTGTGGTTGACCTTAAATATGGATAGTTTTGGAGATAACAGTTGCTTATAGGTCGCAAATAGAATAAATAAACACCTATTTTCATTGTGTTTATTTATTCTATTTGCGACCTATAAGCAACTGTTATCTCCAAAACTTTCTTTAATTAATATTTCTTCTGTATGAAGACTCCGGCTGGGGATTAAAGAACCCGAATTAAAATTACCCCTGTGACTCCCCCCCAAACGTCTTTGGGAGCCGAGATTTTACGCCTGATAACCGCACATTATGCGCATAAATAATGTACTGTCGTTGCCAATAGAGAATGCCAAGCGGGTAAAACAGAGCAATTCACTTAATCACGTCTCTGTGAAATTGTATTAATTCCACTGGTCTATTACAGCTAGTATTGGTCGGCAGAGGGCTTCATGTACGATATTACTTATAACACTAATAGTAAAATATTTCTAATCGCAGTGCCACTTTATACAGATCATACAATCACTTTACATTTCTGAGCTTGGCATACTCTCATGTCGATAACAGTATCACTTACCAAGATCTGCTCAATGCCTCACCCAGTGATGGCTAGTCACTTATACATATGCCTTAAAAAAGTAACATTGACTACGAAAACCGGCAATACGGCAGCGTAAAAACTGTGGCTCGGTGTGATCGGTAGGCTGAGGCCCGGTTTGGACTGTAGCGCCATTGAAGAAAAAGATTTATATATATATATATATATATATATATATATATATATATATATATATATATATATATATATATATATATATATATATATATATATATATATATATTTGTTTATCTATTATGATGCCTAGCAGTACGCTGTTGTGATTAGTATTTTCGGCATTCGAATACGAAGATCCCTAGTTCAAATTCCATTAAAGTTAAAAATATATTAATCTACCACACTATGGGCTCGATGAGTCAGAACTGTAATTGGAAAACCATTTGCCATTTGGCTCACTTATCAGTTTAAATAAAATGTGACTAACTGAAACGAACAAACTGATTGACCTAGGAAAGTTGATTACTTCAAACTGAGTCTGAAATTAATAAATCTAGTAATGAGAGTAAAGTAAACGAGCCAAGCCAGTTAAACGAAATAACAAATAAGTGATATGTTTAAGTAAGTTAAGTTAGATCTGATCCAAATAGCAAATGGAATACGACCAAGATTAAATTATAACTATACGAATACTACCATTTGTATTTAATTGTTAAAAGTACACACCATGCTAAAAATTTGTTACATTATTATAATATTTTCTGTTGAGTATAATTTTAAAGAATATTTTTATTCTCGCAAAGTTCGTCTCTAATAGTGTATTTCTCCTCTCGCTAGAAGCAGTATCATATGAATAAGTACGTATCTGTCGTACGAGCGTATGTGTATACGTAACATAACACACCGTAAACGTAACCAACAGGCAGGAGAGTATAATGAAGGCGGATGTCGACAAAGGTTTTCAGAATATTGGCATCGTCAAATGATACACCTATACGCGGAGGCTCTTGTATGTGTATCTGAAAACATCCTTTTATCAAAGCTAGTTTGTTTGTGCCCGCGCACCAGCTAATGGTGGATTTGGAGACGTCACAGTTGGCGCAGACAAACACACGCCTACTGCGTATTTTATTTACCAATGTTTACTTTTTCAAATGAACAAGTGAACGTTGTTACTCAAATTGGACAACGTTGATATTTTTAAATATTTATTTAATTCTGGTTTCGTCTTTAAACAAAGATTTTCAACATTCTTCTTTACATTACAGGAAATTGTATCATGGATATCTTCTCGCTACACAAGCGAGAGCAAGTGAGTTCAATCCTCTTTTATAACAAAAATGCAACTACGTCTGAGTGGTTTGGATTTCACTTCAGGCTGTAAATCCCTTGTACTAAAATTTGGATTAACTTACTAGAACTGTTGTACAACAAAGGTACCGAATGGTGCTTGAAAAAAATGAACATAGGAATTTAACATGGGATATTCATTTTATTCAATTTTCTGGACTCCTATTCATTTTATGAAAAAAACTGTAGATGCAAAGATGTTCAAAATTAAATGATGTATACAAAACTGTTTTTACATTCTTTATACATGTTTGGTTTAGCCGTAACTTTAAAAAATTAAAATTTCTGTTAAATTGTACCAATAGCTATGACCTTTGTTTTTAAAATTTACATCAAACAATTTGAAAAATTAAATGTACTAAAGCATATATTTGAATAATGTATTCGTATTACTATCTCATAATTAGCCAATGTTAGAGCTTCATTTTACAATAGATCTGGTTCATGAAAATATAGTTATAGTTATTTTAAAAATTTCTTTGACACTATATTAGTTATAATTCCAAATTTTTAACATTTTCAATAATTTATTTATTTATTTAATTAAACGAATTATTGGACACATGTTTTATGGTCACAATCTTTATTTATATAAGATGGACGACGTTTCGGTTAGTGGTTATGGCCATCTTCAAGTCAACAAACACAAAAAAAAATTGTTTTGATACAATATTATATGTTATACAATGAAAGTATTCAATGGTAGATATGCAAAAAAATTTGGCGTAAAAGGCGAATAAACGAAACTTAATACAAAATGTGTTCTTTGACATATAATGTTGTTTTAAATAACATTTTTTTGTGTGTATGTTGACCTGAAGATGGCCATAACTACTGGCCGAAACGTCGTCCATCTAAGTATATAATAAAGATTTTTACCACAAAGTCTGTGTCCTCTAGTTCGTTTACAAAAAATATCGATTATTATTATTTTTTAATTGTTGATACAATTGTTCTAATAATAAAAGTTATGTTTTTATTTAATATATAAGATAGGTTGATGGTTATAACCTTCAAACATTGACGTTTATAAATAATTCATGAAAAAAAAAGGCATGGCATACAATTGCTACAATTTAACAGAAATTTTTTAAATTTAATTTTATAATTGCTGCTAAATTAGACACATAATAAAAAATATAAAAACAGTTGTATGCATCTTTCAATTCTGAATATTTTCGCATTAGACAGTTTTTTGTTTTTTTTTTCGTAAAATGAACAAAAGAGCAGGAAATTTCATAATTCTAAAATCCCATTTCAAATTCCTGTGTTCACCCTTAACAGCCGGTATAAATAAATACATTGGAATTCAATAAACTTTGAAACAATACCAAGAATTGAGATCTTAGGAACATAATTTTTGTTGTCTTGAAAATTTTAGTTCTTGTCTCAGACTGGCACTGGCTGGATCATAATTCCTCACTTTACGCGTCAATTCTGAACATTTTTAAGGAGTAGTTATCACCATAAAGATCTTCTTATCGTCTAATTACGTAGAAATTTGACAAACCGCATTCACTTTACCTCTTCATTATTCAGAAATTCTAATATCGAAATCCGCCCATGGGTCTGTGACTAGCAACCATCACTTTACTTCTGAAGCACTATCACACTTATCAGTACTGATAAGGATCTAGCAGGCCAGCAGGCCGTTTACGAACAAACACACATCGGCTTCCTATTTCGTGTTCCGTGCACAGCCAACTTGGACGCGCGGACGCAAGAAAGCTCTTTAGATCGTCTGATAACGAGGGCGTAATTTTCCCATTCACACCTCGAGAGAATGATGAGAGAGAGAGACGGACGAAAAGAAATTAGGACACGTGGATTTACACCTGCGGACACGTGCATTTCATTCCTTACACGTCGAAGAATTACATTTTGTTAAGAGGTTTTATTGGACAGCTATTAAAATTATCTATATTAAATTATTACCTACATTACATTGACGTACTTCACAGTATATTTATACTTATTATTTGCATATTTTAATTGTTAATTAACGAGAAAAATTTTTATAGGCACTTTAAATTTGTTCTACAGTTTCCAAGAATTTCAATGTTCTGTTCTGTTCTGCATGCACTTTAAGCAAATCTGTAATTTGAATATTCATTTATTTGTTACTCTACACAACAAGAACTTTTTCTCAATAGGGAGTTTACAACAGTAGGTAGTGGAAACGAAATGTAATATTTTATATAAGTTGACCTCAGCAAGATTTAATGATTTTGTATTCTTTGGGCTACAACTGCAATTAATATGAAAACGGAACTTTTCAGGTTGCAGATTGTAATCTGGGTTCAATGTCAACCAGCGTTGCGAAAACTGCTCAAAATAAAAAGAAAGAACTGCTGTAGCTAATCTCCATTATCATTTGTAGGTATCATTTTTGACCGTACTTTATTACAAACTTGACCATTGGGGCGGTATTTTAAAATTCATTTCCAGATCATCTTAAAAATATAATGACCATAATAAATAATTAAAAATCGGACAATTGTCCATGAGGATAAAATGAACTTCATAAAGACAATTATAAGATCAGACTATGAATACTGTCTACCAAGTAAGAGTTAAACTTCAGTGATTTCAACTTACGTACGAATTTCACTTATACAGGGCGTTAAAAAAGTAAAAAAAATTATGGTATATTCATTTTGATGTCTTAATTCCCAAACCTAATTCCCAAACAATTTTTTTTTCAAAATTTGCAGAATTAAAGACATGGTTCTTGTAGAGATATTTTTTGTGCCACTTATCAATAAATAAGCTTTAATAAAAATAATAATGAATTATTTAATCACTTTACTAATGTTGAATAACAAAATAATAACAAATTAATTAATTTAATTCGGTTTGTATGGCGGGACATTTTGAGAATCTTTTATAAAAGGTTTGCACAAAATTATACTGATTATTTTTTGACGTTTCTCAAAACCAATGAAATGCTTCATTGTATGTCACGTGTTTACGTTTTAACCAATCCTGTCATTATTATACTGAGAATAAAGCTCTTGTGATTATGCCCGGGAATTATCTCTCTAGATGTTTTTTTGTTTGTGACAAATGATACGTAGTTGTCAAATAATTATTTAAAACAGTTAACGCGTCAAATAAAATGTGTGAAAAAAATCGATTTAGTTCCAATCAGATACAGAAATACACCAACAAATTTTGGAAACAACTTCCAAGAATACATTAATAAGTAATCAATCGATATGTACCCAGTTCAAAATCTTTTAAGTTGGATGAATCGACCTCAACAGCTAAGTGAATAAATAATCTAATGAAATATAACTCGAGAGTTCGATAAATTACAAAATAATTCTCCAGTATCTTTCTCAAACTTGTTGCCATTTGGCAATAGGCACTCAAGCCCTACGGGTTTTCGTGACTATTGCCTGGCAATAAGTTTTCGAAAGATCTGTCAAATTATTTTCAATTTATTCTCACTCTCTTGTTATATTATTACTGACAATTTATTCATAAGAAATATAAAAAAAGAAGTTTTGTTGAATATCCATATTAATTTATTTATGAAATAATAAGCATATTATGATTAATTTTATAACCTGCCAGACTGCGTCGAACTTGTCAATCGTAGGACATCCTATAAAACATTAGAATTAAATTAATTCATTTGTTACTCAACATTGGTTACGTGTTTAAATTGTTCATTATTTTTTTTTATTAAAACTTTCTTGTTGACCAGTGGCACAAAAATGTTAACCTGAAGAACTTTGTCCTAAATTTTGTGAATTTTGAAAAAAATATTTTTGATTAGCAAGTTTTAACCTTTTTTATCATTCTGTAGGTTTTGAAATTTTATAAAACTTCATTTATATTGAAAATAATCTATAGTTTTAGAAAGTCTCCACGTATTGATTTTTTGTTCTTAATTTTGTGAAATTATTATTTTGGAAATTTAAATAAATAAATACAGGCTGGTGAACGCAACTCTGAACATAGGGATTTAACATGTAAAATCACAATTTTGTAATTTCCTGCTTCCTTAATTATTTTAAACAAAAAAGATTCGAATAAAAGTTTTAGGGCATAAAATTCTGCATCTAAGCCAATAAACAAAATTAAGTTGGTATGCTTCGTAACGGCACAAATTAGATCTGAAAATGACAAATATAGCCTCAAAACTATCGATAGCCATGTAATTAAAACAAAATTAAACAAATGTTTGACTTTAATCTGTCAATATAATTTCTTTATTTATTGTAATTTATTTTGACAGATAAAACGACAAACATTTTGTTTTAGTTCCATGACTATAAATAGTTTTCAGACTATTTTCGTTATTTTCAGATCAAATTTGTGCCGTTGCGAAGCATGCAAAATTAATTTTGTTTATTGTATTAGATGCAGAATTTTATTCCCTAAAACTTTTATTTGAAGCTTTTTTGTTTAAAATAATTAGAGAAGCAGGAAATTACAAAATTGTGATTTTACATGTTAAATCCCTATGTTCGAGAGTTGCGTTCACCACCCTGTATATATAAATATATCATCACGCCTTTTACTCTATAGAGTGTGACACTCTGCCGTAGCAGATCTAAGTCAGTGATATATTTATGTGCGTGAATTGCGGTTACCAGCCGTTGAATCACGGCCCCCAAAGATATTGGTAAAAGGAGGGCCACAGGGATAGTTATAAATATGGTGAAAATTAAAATTAACTTTTATTATGACTAATTATCCATTTAATGATTATAGTAGAAGACCCCATTAGCATTAAATCTCTATTGCGAAAGTAGGAAATAAATAAACAATGGATAATAAGCTCCATTTGTTTCTCCTTTTAAAATATACGACAGCTTAATAAGAATAAGAAAAAAATATGGTCGTAAAATTAAATGGTTGTTCGAAAGCTATCAAAACTCTTTTCCTCACACATTATTCAAAGTTTTTATTCATCACTTCACTTTACACAATTCACAATCCTTGAGTACGTTCTAACGTCTGTACAGTCGCAAATTATAAGGCAGTCTTTACAAAACTTAATTTATGATGGACTATTGACACTCCCACATGTTGGGAATACCTTGCCGAGGTATTGTAAGTTTGTTTGCTCGTTTCGTCGATTCGGTTCTCATTCGCTTGCCAGCGTTCTGAACGAACTCTAATGTTAGTCGCTTCAGGTGTAAAGAGATGTTACTGCAATTATTAATAAAAAGATATTTTATTTATTCATTGCCATTCGACCGTCTTGTATGTTTGTATTCTCACAACGCGTGATGGATTTATTGATAAAATTTATGAGGATAACAAAAGTTTCAGCACTTTCTTTTTCACTCATTAAAGTGTTATAAGATCGCTTTGACCTATCAAACTTTTCAAAATGATAAAAACTTCACAAATATTTTACACCTCTTTCAATTTTTATTGACCATTTAAAATTGTATTGACCATTTAATCAAAATAGCTGTCAGCAATCTATGAACTTGTCGACCGAGACAGATGACATTCTGAGAACGATAAACATATTTCACGGACGAGATGCACATCATATTTTTATGTAATTGAATTACGATATGTGCTAAATTGTAATTTAAAAACTACAGGGTGATCAAAAGGAATTGTTATAGTTGGTAATACAATTCCAGAGATCTTTTTATTCCACAGTTGGCACAACGTCAAATAAAGGCGGAAATGCTATTTGACATTTCTAATAAATACAAATAGGTTATTGTAAGGTAGTAATGGACAAAAGGCTTGAAGTTGTATATAAATTTATTGAAGTATTACGAGTACAACGACGTTTCGGCCAAGGTTATGGCCATCTTCAGGTCAAACAACGTTAAATAAAACGAATAACAACAAACAAAGGTTGAGTTACAAATCTTATTTAGGGCGAACATATAACAAAATGAAAAAATAATTACGTAGCTACAATTGTCAAAAAACATGAATTTAAATTTATATGTTCGTCCTAAGGAGTCAGATAGTCGACTATGTGAAGATGGCCATAACCTTGGCCGAAACGTCGTTGTAATACTTCAATAAATTTATATACAACTTCAAGCCTTTTGTCCATTACTACCTTACAATATTATTATTGGCTTACTAAAATAATCTACTACAAATAGGTTATGTCAGGAGTCTAACAGCTAATAGAATTTTGACTTTTTAAGTAATAGAAATACTTTAGAAATAAATGTAATAATAAATGTACTCAAATTTAAATTTTAAATGTCACTATCAACAACAGGAAATGAATTTATGTATCAGGCTTACCAAAAACAAGTAGTTTTTTTTATTGCCAACTGTAACAATTCCTTTTGATCACCCTGTAGTTATAAATAAGTTTCCGTAACCAAAGAAACGGTACTAATAGTTATTTATGTAGTGTTAAAAGTCCAATTTTATTGCACTAATATGAAATACACTTTTAACACAACAAGCATACAAAACTGGGCAATAGCTAACTAGTTTTACAGCTTAGTTACTAGCTTAGCTACAATTTCATTAGATACAGCTACAGCTTTGCTAAATGTGAAAATATATAGCTCTCCAGTACTTCATAATTAAAATATTACGACTAACTTTTTTCAAGATATAGATAAATGTATTTACAATAAATATTTAACAGCGTTCGTGGACGTTACCAATATCAGTGATAGTTAAACTGTTTTAACGGCCGTTGCTAATAGCAACATAATATTGTACAAAAAATAATCTTCGTGGAAAGAATTACATAAGTAAATGTTAACCTTTTTTGACAGTTGTATAATAGTTATTAATACATCAAGGATGAAAACAGACGTTTCTGGCCCGCGGCATGATTATTATCACAAGGCGCAAAGCGCCGAGGGCTAATAACATGCTCAGGGTCAGAAACGATAATTTCACCCGTAGAACATACAATATTTTATGCACAACAAAATAACATTTAATTATATGTTCAAGAGATTAAAATATGTACATAGGTTATATGTCGAAATCAAGTATTCACAATAAACAAAAATTGTTATTTTATTTAAGTGTCCATAGGAATTATCTTTTTAAGGCCCTAGGGTCAAAAACAAGTCTTTAAGTCCTCTTTTTAGGGCTAGAACACATGAATTTCCGCCCGGTTGTGCATAATAGTTATTTGTGTATCAAGAGCGTAAAGTGAATCTTTATTGCTTGTGCTCGGTAATTGAAGCACGAGAGCAATAAAGATACTTTACGCTTGAGGCACACACATCATTTTTTATACGACTTTACTTACTAAAAAATTTTAAAAAATAATATGGGGCTAATTCAATTCACGTTCCACCAATTTCTGTATTGTATGTAACCATGACGCTATCAGTATCCAAGTAAATAATTTAAAAAATCTGTTATCAACAATCATTGTTTGTGAAAAATTTTCACACATAAATAAAAAATGTGCTCAAAAATCTCAGAAAATAATGATGACGTACTAACTGAAAATTCTAATGAGAATATCACAGAATCTAATTTATCCTCAAATTTATCAAACACCATTTCAAGTTCCGGAATAAATATACAAAACTGTCAAAACTGCACTTTCAATTTTAACATCGCTCATCCTCATTAAGTTGGCACTGCTGCCCAGTTGCGTTCAGGTTCAACTTCAAATCATAGCGTAACAAACTTCATGTATATAATATGTGTAAAATTGTAAAAATGAATTTAACCTATATTTTAGATTTTGTAAGTATTGCTTCAATAAATTAACATTTCAGCAACAATTTATATTTTTCTAAGCGAGCGGTAAAGTATTTTACCGCTTGTTGCTATAGGAGACGCGCAGTAAAGTATCTTATTGTTTGTTACTCAGTAACCATCAACTTTACGGTGACAACTCAAAGCATAAATATTAACTTTTCAAGGCAGTCGTAGAAAAAAATATTACGTAACATTTCATATTTTTTTTATTTAATGGTTGTCAGCAAATTAGTAAAAGGTGGTAGGAAATTTCATAATTTATATATTAGCTTTTTGCACAAAACAATACTTAATTTCAATTGCAGTATTCAGGCAAAGTCGTATTCTTTTAGATATAAGTTGATATTAGCGAGTTTTGATCCAGCGAACTTTTGCTTCTGAAACAAAAGTTGACTATGATTGCCAATAATCACATCATTCAAACACGCGTGAATCAATAGATAGTAATTCTACTTTGATTATTCATTTAAGTATTTCAAGTTCTCATGTCCTGTTCTTTCATTTACACATTTTCAGTGATTACTAGCATAACTACCATAAATATAATAAACAAAAGATATTTATTTATTTATAGGAATTTATATAAATTCTCTCTTCATCATCTTGTATCTACTTCTGGATATATATCACAGAAAATATCTTTTCAATTTCGGCAAACGGACAGAGCATAATATCCACTCGTGAAGAATCGCTAAGCAGATCCATCACAGCAAGTCTAGCGGCGTGACGTCACGCTATCACCCCTGCATGTGACAGCACCGCTGGCGCACATATCTACACATGAGCCGGGTGTAATCTCTGACACCGCCACGCCACCACTGCCACCGCCGCCGCACCCAGAATCGGGATAATAAATCATAAGGACGGGCAGAATCATCATCTATCTTGGTGCCATAGGCACGGCAACGCGTCGTTACACCTCTGCTCCAACCGAGGGAAACTTCAAGATTTTTTTCTTGAGCTCACAGTATAGGGGAATTTATTTTGTTATTGTCAATTTTGATTTTTACGTTAAATCGTAACAATTGCTACATGATTAAACATCTTATTTCTAAATTAGGCAGTAGTTGTGTCGTGGTTGTGCTTTTGTTTTACAAGCGAAAGTTCGGGCTTTGAAATTTCGTTATTTCAGAAAAAAAGAATTTTGATAATAATTTTAACTGACTAATTTGTTTATTCAATAATATCCAGATTGCGATCGGTTACTATTGCTAACATCTAAACTAAAAGAGATATGAGATTGTTTAATTTGAACTTTTGATGCAAACTTAGCAAACCACTTCAAACATGCTTTCACTTTCCCAAATATTCACATAGATCATTAGATAAATAATAAACTATATTAGAGCAACATTTTCTTTGTTATTTAATTATATTATTTTTAAATATTCGTTGCTTTTAAAAAAGTTCACTATCTTTTTTAAGTAACTGGCCTAACTTTGCTAGCATAAACTATGTATTTTTTTCTACGATCGAGCTTTATTTGTATGTAACTAATTGTATTAATTAAATTTCAAACGTTAAAAACATTTATTTTGTACATCATTTTAGGTTGCTCAGATAAATTTGTTGCGTATCAAATCTTTTACCATACGTTGAAGAATAAAATAAAAAAGGAAAAATTGTCCAAAATTAAATTTGTGCCAATAAATATCTAGCAATCCATACAAATAAAAAAAAAAACTAAAATAAAAACATGTCCGAAGTAGTCACCTAAGTAATCTTATAGTTTAAACTTAGAAGTTAGTAAACACACTAATATTTGACACGCGCATAATAGAGGAAAAATAAATATCATCACGCCTTATACCCATTACTGAGTGTAGCACTCTGCCGTAGCAGATCTCGGTAAGTGATATATTTATGCGCGTGAAGTGTGGTTACCAGCCGTCAAGTCACAGTCCCCAAATATGTTAGTGGTGGAGGAGCCATAGGGGTAATTTTCAATTGGTGAAAATGTTTCTTTGCTGTGGGGATCGAACCAGGGTTCTTAGGATCCATAGGCAGATACCACTGAGCCATTACCCCATATAAAACACTTGTTCTAAAATTGCAGATCTCGAAAGATAAAATAATGACAAGTAAGAATACTTTAACATAGATGTGGTTAGTTTGAAGCAGTGTTTCTTTTTCTTATCTCTTAATGTTCGATAATTCACCTCTAATTATTCATTTAATGTCCTATTGAGTTTCATACTTTACAAAAAATATATGATTCATTTAGTTGTCGCATAGTGGAAGATTATTGTCGCACTTACAACCAAAAATATAACTAAGTCTGAGTCTACAAATTGTATTTTCCTATCTGGTAATTGCGAATAATAATTTCTTATTGTGTAGCGTAGTAAATAAGTAAACAAATATGATTGAAAAATGCCGTTCGTATTGATATTAATGCAAGTGTCTTTGAAGATTTAGTTGCCTTTGTAAATCCCAGTCCTATGTAGTAGAGATCCATCGATAGTGAATCTTCTCTTCGTGAGAGGATGTTAACAAGTTGCGGTATCTATCGGAGAAATGGTGAACATAGAAGTACAGCCTCGCGACTAAAGTGAAGAAATAACCATTACTCGCCTTAATCTATAGCCAGTTTAACGCGCCACGCACACATGTTCCTACCATCATATATTTTCGATATCAGCACCAGAGTTATCAGAATGCAATCTGCTGTGGTACTTGTCGTTGTCCCATCTCTTCTACGCAAAGATATTGTCAACATAGTAAAGGATATGTATGCATTTTATAGCATAGTGCAGATAGATTCATTGGTTTACCAGTTTCGTGTCCGCTAAATCAATAAATTTGAATTGGAAGTAACTTAAAGAGAAATGCATTGACTACATCTTCATTATCAGTAATAATATTTAATTCTTGTCGATCTATCTCAAAGTGCTATGTTAGAACACTGGTATAGTATTTTTAGCGAGGAATAAATTACATAACGGTCCTATAGACAGTTGATGGTATCAGAAGAGGAAATATGATAATAAGATGATTAAGAATAGGATACATTCTTCTAACAAACAAACACATTTTTTAAAGAAGACAACTAACCGTACAACATATATTAGTAGAATGCCAGACGTACAGATGTGAATGACAACAATGTAACAATAATCAAACAAGCGCTAGGAAATCTCCATGAAAACCTTAACCATGTTTTAGAATTTATTACACATATAAATTAATTAAACACTTGATGTAGTTTCACAGAAATTATTTAAACAAAAGATACAACGAATTTGTTTATCGATTTCGGCTTTTAAGACTTTAAATTAGCATGATCTGAAGCTTCAATTATCTTTGGAGGTATTTATGATAAAGAAGAATCACTCAGTGTAGTATTTCAATCTAGACGATTTTGAAGAAATTATCTTATAATTAGTGAAATATTTTTAAATAACGTAGAACAATGTGCAAGCAATCAACAAACAAACCATAGCAACGCCGTAAAACAGCGTTCTCGTGTAATATCATTAAAATTTTATAAATTCTGATAAAATTTTAGTGATTTTCTAAATCGCACAGTTGTAGGAAAAATGTTTTTTATTAGGTACTATTTCGTTGCGAACGTTATTATATTATTTTATAGAAATATGGTTGAAATAAAAGACGGAGAGAATTCAATTATCGATCACTTTTATTTGAATAACTCTAAAATAATTTAGAAATATAAGTTGCCGTGTCAAATTGTTTTGAAAATATTTATGTCTGATTTTATTAGTTGTTGTCAGATTAAATTGGATGAACTTATTTATTTCTCTGTATCTCCAACTGAATCCTCTTTTCAAAAATTAAATAATAAAATGATTCTAACTCTAACCTCAAAGGTAGAATTGGATAAAGCAATAAATCAGAAAGTGAAAGCGAAATAAACAAAAAGCAATCGAAGATCAGTATCAGCCGTCGTCAATTGGAACCCCAAACGAGTTCATTGGAATTAAGCGGAACGTATGAACGAATAGACACACATACAGACATACACTCACGCAAAGAGATCCGCGAGCACATCTTATTGGAACGCAATGTAAATATTAAGCACACATCTCAGTAGCGAGTCGTGACGTGGTTTCTAAGGTACTTATCTTTGTAAATAGTGAAGATGTGGCGTTAGAAAGAGAGAGCTTGATGCAGGGTGTGGGTGGAGGAAAGAGACGAACGCACGAGGGTAACCGAATGAGAGCAATCGAGGTGACAGCGGTGTCGGTTCATTTAAACTGACTCGATTGACTCACGCCATATCTTGTTACCTTTCGGTTGGTATCACTGCTCTTTATCCTGCCGCTGTCTCTCTCTCTGATACTTCCCGTCCTTCTTCCTCTTACATCCTTGCCAAATTGATCTCCACGTGTGGTTTTTGCACTGATTGTGTCTCTTTCGGATTCGCTCAAATTTAGACAGCGTGTCTCGTCTTATGAGTGCTGATTCTACGAAGGGAGAATTATACTTTTCACGGAAATTTCACTGTTTTGAACACATGTACTCCTGTGACCAATTTCATTTATTACACTTTCATTTCAATAGGACAAATCAACTTTTAGGCAAAATGAAATAAAATAACTTTCTGCACATAAATTTAATCTCTCTATTCTAAACTTTTGAGGATAATCTTAGCTTCGCAATTACGAATCTGGGAACGTAGAATATTGTCCAGTGCAGTCACCTTTTAGACAAATTGAAAATAAAGTAACTAGCATACAATTAAATTCTATCAGTACAATTCATTAATAATTTACTTTCCAAGAATCTAGAATCAACACAAAGAAATCCAATTAATGTTTTTTCTATTATTGATCATCTTGATTCTATAGAAAGTTTATAAACATTCTAAGAATCAGACTTGTGTGACTATTGTCTACCAAACGTTGAACTCTAGTTACCTTTGGTATTTATTTAAAAATACCTATCAATAAAGTTGATAATAAAGGCTTGTTTACAGAATAAATAGAACATCTAAATTTAGTATGGAAATAATAAAACAAAAAACTGTGGTTAAAGTTTCCAAACGTAGTCAATAGACAAAACAACCGAACATCAGAAACAACATCCATTTCCTGCACGCATATGCCATTTTCTCACAACGTTTCCCATTCCCTCGTCCTGCTAGCGGTACCGGTACCGGTTTACCGGTTCGCGAAGAATATGAAACGCATTTCACCCCAGGGCAACACTATTTGTGATATACACCTATACGAGCTGATATGTATGTCCTTGGGCATCGTATTTCTGTCCCCAGCTTATGATTTGTGGATTATCCGCATCGCAGAGTGCTTGGAAATGCGCAAGACTATCGCAAAAATGAAATCAGGGGAGGAATAGTTATTCTGATGATGCTAATTGGAAAAAGAACTATTCCTATTAAATTTCAAAATATTTAGTTACATTAGTCCTATTCTTTACGTCGTAAGTTAAAAATCACATGATATGTGGTTCGTGCTGAGATATATATTTCTGTACATCGCCATAACTTAATTTTAAATTTGATTCAAATAAATAGAAGCCAATGAAGTTATTTTGACATTGTTGTCAAACATTTTATTTGTTTTGATTTATTTGAACCAAGTTTAAAAATTATCTTTTGGCGGCGCAATCATAAAAAATAAATAACATTTTTGTAGTGAGTTATGAAAAATTCTAAGAAATAATAACATAGTTCTTATTTCTTATAAAGTAGTTGGTAAAGATCTAACAACAATTATTTAATAAAAACTTACAACAAAAAATTATGCTATTAATAATACAATGGCAACTTGTTAGATAATTTCACAGAAGTAAGAGAATATAAAATAAATTATCATCAGCGCAAAATAGCATCTGAATAGCAATCTTCGGATTCAAGTGGTATACATTTTTTTTAGATATTTATGGAATTTTCAAATTATGTTTAAATTGGTCTTTCTTCAAACTTATTGTAATACAAATATACTTAAATAAAATGAAATGTTTCTAATAATAAAATGTATTCGAGAACCCGAATTCAATTACTTGAGTCCGTAATGATTTTTAAAACAACAACTAGTAATGGGTATTATTATTGTTTAAATATAAAATGTACAAAATTTAATTTGATTGTGCAGTTTAGTAGAAATGTTTAAGAGATTGACTCACGTCATCCGAAAATGAAACTAAATGAATAATGTGGTGTGGCACTATGTTTGTATGGTAAATTTGTACCACATTTTAAATTATATAGCATTGTTATAGTCTAGCTTTTAAAACTACTATAGGCATGTCCTTAAAAATTCGTGTTTTCTTCATAAAAATTTGTAAAACGCCTAGATATTTGGAACAAATGTACAATGTACCACAATTACGAATTAATTAACAGACAATAGCCAGAAATATCACATGTAAATGTTGCCCAATATTACCAATCCCAATAACAGAAATTGTTTTAAGAAATTAAAACTGAAAGATAATTATTTATAACACATGTATCAATAGCAAATTTAATTATTATTTTATAAGATTTGCGTATTTTTCCTTAAATTTTTAGTTTTTCTCTTAAATAGTGCATTAGTTTTTTATAGTTTTACTAAGTTTTTTTCACGATTGATAACGAAAGTCAATACCTTGAACATTTCTACTTTAAATATAAATTTAAGCAGAATTTAATTTCTTCATTAGTGGTGTTTACAAAGGAGAGTAATTTTGTAAATATATATGGTAGTTTCATAAGAAGCAGTGTGTTAAAACAAAAGGAAAGTGGGAGAAAAGTATCTCCACCTCTGCGGGCATTTCCTGCGTTTCTCGTATTCGTGTTGGTGATCCAGCACAGTGAGTGCCAGGACAGCACACGCGAATATGAGAAAGAATAAGATATATGAGAAACAGTCAACGCAGGAGACGAGCATGATTAATTCTGAAAATGTTTATAATATATATCTGCTCGTGTCGCTCGATAGTTCTGTCCATCAACTCACGCGAGCGCACAACGCGTTCCCGTTATAAATGTGACGGCGGAGCGTTGCTATACACCGCGAATTTATGAGAAATGAACATTCAAAATCGTTCAACCTATTTTTTATTTTTCGTTTTTCTCCTGTTTACGAACACCCTTATCCCAGGCGACCGGAGTCTGTAGTTTCCCCCGCGCAATCCATCTTCTGATTGGACTATCTTCGATATGCAGCGCCGTTGTAACTTTGCATAAACTGCGAAACTTCCATATCCATGTAAACGCTATTCTTTCGAAATTTTGCTGACAAGCGCAAATTGATTTTTAGATGACACTCCACCACAACCCTAACTAGCTTCCCCACACAATACGTACAAGTACAAACCCTCTAGATTAAATTTCTCTACCCTATACCAACAATGCCACAATCCCACATAACAGGAATCAAATGAGAGAGCAAATTTTCACAATTCACATTTATTCTTCTCACTCAGATCAAATATACTAAAAAGGATGTGATTGTTGCATTTGCGATCTTGTTTAAATTAAGCTTTAATAACTCTGACTTTAATAAAAAACTTTTGTTGCCCTTTAATTTGTGTTTAACATCTGATGGAAAGATATATTACTGATATTATAAACGATTTGTTTGTTATTTGCAGATGAAGTAAGAATTGAAAGAAAGTAGCAGTTGTTGGGAAGATGTCACGGCAAGAACGTTAGTCCTATCGTTATCCCTGCATAATGACAAGCGTATATAAACCGTCTTTATACGCAATATCACGATTTTAACGACACCTGGTTGACGCTCCACTAGCACACCTCAGCGAGTCTCCTCCACGGTTACAGCGGCAATAATCTCGAGAGGATTACGTTTTCATCATCTTCATAATGCACACACAATGCCCGTGGAGCCAGACACCCCAACCAAACTCACCCTCCAACGCTAGCGCAGGAAATACAAACTCCTTGGTGACACTAGGGCGAAGTAGTGATACTACGTGGGGATTTCAGTCTAGTTCATGCATGGTTCGACCGTGCGGTCTTTCTTATTTTGATATTTGGACCATCGCAGTAAAAAGCGAGATCAAGGCGGCTGCTGCTGGGATATTGAGGATCTAGTGAGCGCAGCGCGGCTGAGAGGGATTTCGAGCTCGACGCTGAAGGACGCCTGCCGCACGGTAACGGCGTTGCCTAGGCGACGTTACACAGTAGTGAAACGAAACGATATGAAACGAAAGACGGAATCGTACAGGCACGGACTGAATATGTTCCTGAAGGAAATTACATTTAAATATTTGGTTTTTGAATTTAAACACAATTTCTACATAACCATCAACTCACTCCTAACGATATTGTATTCGAAAAGAAAAATATTAAAGTCTTTATTATCTCTAACCCAACTTCTTTCAATATATGTCTTTTATAACTTCACAGGCACTTTTATAAAACATATTAGTCAGTAACACAATTTTTAGCTTCCTTGCCAATTCACGAATCTATTATACAAGTATTTTAACCGAATTAAAAACAGTGTATTTAAAGTGAATCATGCATCTTATTGGACATGAAGTTGGCGCTTGAACACTATTATATTGTAATAACTTTAATTCTTTATAATAATAAGGAAAAGTATTACAAAATTTTTATGTAATATCTCTAAAACAGTTGAGAGGAAAATAAAATAAAATAAATAAATAAATCATCACGCTTTTTACACATTTCTGGGTGTGGCACTCTGCCGAAGTAGATCTTGGGAAGTGATATATTTTGCGCGTGTAGTCGTCAAATCACGGCCCCTAAAGATGTTAGTGGTGAGGAGCCACAGGAGTAGTTTTTGAAATTATGAAAATTGTTTGAAGCCTATGGGAATCGAACCAGGGTTCTCAGAGGAAGATAATACAATAAATCAGCAAATATAATGATCTATAGCTTAGCAAATTTTTATTGTTTTGGAAATCGACAATTTTGTGGTAAAAATGTTGCGACTTTGGCGAATTTTTTGCATATTTTATTGTTTTCATCTTAATGCATTTTGTAGATCTGTCTAAACTGTGAAAATAATATTTAAGATGATATTAATTTATAAAAAATATATAAATTAGAATAGTTTTACGATTAGTGCAAGTTATTGAAAGTATTAACGTAGTAAATAATTTCGCGGTTTGATATTGTTAATAAAAGTGGTATAATCCGGGTCTGGAGATGGCGCGAAAGTAGTAGAAGAAGAAGAAAAGATATAAGCAGCATCGGCTGGTGGTTATCTGCGCCAAGATATATTTGGTCCCGGAGTTGTCACATATATACGAGACGTTGAGCGCACACATATTGCAGCAGATAAGGTTTGGCTGGAGAGATAACGGTTTCTATACCACAGGGAATTGTCGAGATTTTCTTATATATTCCCGAAATGCGTGCAGAGTCAGTGTTTGCGCGTACGGCAAAGGTGTGTTTCCCTCGTGCGACATTCTATCTGATGTATTCTTACGTGTATTTATTAAAAATGAAATTTACTGCTCGCGAACAAGCTCCAAGTAAATCCGTTCGCAGCACTCGCAGAAATACCCGCCATTGTTGCGGAGATCTCAGCCCCGACTCGTGAGTTTCTCGAAGGGAAAATTCCTTCAAAGATTTGTCAGCCCCTCAAATCTTCGCGAGAATATTTCTCAAATATGTTCAGGTATTAAATCGACTGGAACATGTGAAACTCGACGTGATTGACATGTTTAAGAAATACAAATCAATAGTTCCTTTTACATATTCTTCAAATTTATTATCTTTTGATTATCTATGTTAGTTTGTGAGGTGGTAAAATAACAAATTGATATTCTTGCAGGAGTATTTTGTAAGTCAACGTCGTCTGCACGTAGCGTAACGTTAAAGATCCGAAAGCTTGGTAGCGAGAAGCAAGTTCAGCATCAGTCAAGAGTGCTCTGTCGATTGGCGTACAGTCGCCCAATTCGTTCGTCAGGATAACATCGCAAGTTCTGTTCCACGGGTTAGATTGAGCGACTGTGAAACACACATGCTACTGACATTTCTTCGTTTTATTCTCACTGTATCTACGTATCCCATTTTTATTATAACCAATCCCAAGAGCGTCTGTTATCCCTAGCGCGGCGTCTTTCTCTGTCGCCCGCATCCGTCATGTGGCATCTCTGTCTAGCCCTCGCAGGGACACACTCACATTCACACATGACGCGGTGTGGGTGTGTGCGTGTTCGGAAGATACACGTGCATGCCCGACGTTTCCAACGAAATGTGTTTTATATTTTTTATATTTTATATACGTATACGATGCTCGAAAGCCTGGGTTGTTAAATCTCATTCGTTGACGTTGCTTCTTCAGAACGTGATGGCTTTGACTTGCTTACACGTTTTATTATAGTTCTCCAGCTACAAGAAACGATATCTAACAATTCATAATTGACGCAAGCGCGCCATCAGCAAAACTAAGTATTTTTCTAAAATTTTACTTCTCTATTTCTACATTCATTGCTTACACAACGTGATATTATTTGTATCTTTTTTCAATACTACCATTAATATTATTGGCCAACAATACAACAAAAATTAAAATATTTTCAATTTACATCTATGATTTTTGTTATTACTGTGCAGTATAGCAAATAAATATTTGTATAAATTATTCATATTTTAAGGTAGTCAATTAGCTGTATAATATTGGTTTCTCAAATGAAATAATTAATAAACTTGTCTCTAAATTGAAACATAAAAAAGAAATTTTTAATAATAGCACACTAAATTCAACTAAAAGTAATAAACTTAAATTCATTTCCTTGTCATACCGATTTAGCATCTCGAGGTTTAAACAAAGTTTTTGATCATTTCGATATAAAAATAACATACAAATCTAGTAATACCCTTAAAACTCTATTAGGTAATCCAAAAGATAAAATCAAACTTCTTCAGAAATCGGAAATTTACCAAATTTCATGTAACGATTGCGATAAAGATTACATCAGGCAAACTAAAAGACAAGTAACAACTAGATTTAAAGTGCATTTAAACTACATTAAATACGGTTGTCCTGAAAAATCGAGTGTTTCGCAACACATTTTTCATAATAATCACAATATTAAGTCAGATAATTTAAAATTACTAAAATCTGTGACTAATATTAGACAATTAGAAGCGTATGAAAGTATAAACATATTTAAAAATAAACACCGCTTGATTAACTCTAACCTGTGTCCCATCCCTAATAGTAAATTGTTTGCTTTCGTAGGTAATTAGTTTTGTAAGTTGACTCAAGCTTCTTGCTTATTGGCTCACTGCTTCGTTTTAGTATAAATAGGTACCTATGTACTTGTTCGGCAAGTTGGATTCAACCTTGACCACTAGCTTGGTTCTCAAGTCGTGTAATCTTGGTTTTTTCCCTTGCTTCGTCTACTGATGATGAGAACTTAGTTAACGTAATACGTATTTAGATTTATCTTTATATTTATTAAGGCTTAAGGGTTTAATTTTTTCTTAGTTAATATTGGGTGTTGTAGAAATTATGTTTTTCATTAAATATTGGCAATATTTAAAATAAATTGTAATGTCTTATAAATTTAAAGGTCAAGGTTGACTTGTAAAAAATTTGGTTGATATTGGTTGAAAAGTACAGGAGGTGTTTTAGAGTTTAAAAAAAGCGAACGACTGAGTGATCAAATAATCGAGTGAATGACATCCATCTAAACCAAAGTAGGATTCGTCATCTAGAGACTCAGCCTATGTTGAATCCCTAAAAGACAAATTTTAAATAAAAAATTAATTAATGCCTATGATACAGAGCCTATGATACAGAGACCACTTAAGCTCTTAAGCTAGATTCCGATGGTTATATATCAGTACCAAAAAGGTTTCTTCTTCGAATGCTACTGTTAGTAAATATTATCTTGTTCTATAACAAAAAATATAATAATATCTAGAATCCATTGCTATAGATTGGAAGGTATATTTTGAAATACTTTACTCGATGGAGTGGTGTAGAAAGAAAACTAAAAATAACAATATAACAAAATACTTTTCCAACATTTTCCTCCACATGGAAAGTTTTTCTTTAGGCGGGAAGTTTCCATTCCAGCGGATACGGAAATATTTGCGGGTGACGTAGATGGACGACACACATTCTCCTGCCAAGGGCTAAGGGCTGTTTCAACCGAGGGAAAAGGGCGAAAACTGATGGACTCAGCGCAGCAATTGACATGCGAGGGTACATATCTCCCGTCACGGAATAAATAAACACACTGACACAGACGCACACACATACACAAGGATAGAATATGTAGGGGAGTGAGTCCGATTTAGTATTTCAGCCAATCATCGATTGGAAACTAACTTAGCGGGACAGCCGACGCCCAATTCGAGTAATAGGATGTCTGGAAATGATGTATTGTGTTTGCTGACTGACCCCTCTGTCTCCACCGTCCCCTTCACTTCGGACAAGAAACGCACGAGTTGAGAAATCGAACTGAAGAAAGAAGAACCATAAATGTATGAAGAATATGTAGCAACAAAGTTTAAGAAACTACTTCAATCAATTATGGAATTACTTTAATACAATCTATTAAATATAATGATAAATTAAATATAAAAAATATAAACTCGTATATTAGAATTAACCAGATTAAACCTGTGGTACTAAAAATATTTACTTAAGGTAAACATCCTTATTTTTGCGAATTTTGAAAAATAATTACCTATGTGTTACATTAAGACCAAAAATACAAGTTTCAGGTCGATAGCGAAGTTTGGCAAAATTATGAGACTCGAAATAATATTTTTAGTCCAATTAAAATATATGATTTTTTTACCCACTTTTATAAAAAATTCGCAGATTTATTAAAATTAAAATTAAACAAATTGCCAAAATTATTTTTATTACTATAGCTGTATTCCATTTGTCACTTAGTTCACTTAAATCATTTCAGATAAATTAGACAACATGACTAAAGGAACTGATGCATTTATTGGGGTGAATTACTTCAAAGTAAATTTGAATCTGTTATACTAATACTGAAAATATAGTCAGTCCAAATAGCAAATGGAATACGCCTTATGATAACTGTAGTAACGTAAACATTCCTGAAATAGCGTTCGTTTATAATTGAAAAAGTTGAACTAATAGTCTCATATTCAAGTGGGTGAAAAAAAAATTTTTGTTCTATGATTAGTACACTTATTTTTTCTCATGTTAAAAATATAAATATATCATCACGCCTTTTACCCATTACTGGGTGTGGCACTCTGCCGAAGCAGATCTCGATAAGTCATATAGTTATGCGCGTGAAGTGCGCTTACCAGCCGTCAAATCACGTCCCCCAAAGATGTTAGTGTTGGGGGAGCCACAGGGTTAGTTTTTAAATAGATGAAAATGTTTGTCGGCTTTGGGGACCGAACCAGGGTTCTTAGGATCCATAGGCCGACTTGATACCAATGAGCCACTACCCCATTACCTCTTGTTAATATTTTAATATTTAAATACTGATTGTGGACTAATAATTTGGTAGCGAAAATATGACAAAAACTGGCAGCTGTTTTAGTTGGACATGTCGCTTGATTAAGGTTTATCATTAAATAATTGTTAACATTATATTATGATATTTTTTCTCAGTGGTATCGAGCCTGTGACTTTGCCTGTGAATTTGAGAATTCGGGTTCGACTCCTACAGTCGACAAACAATTTTCACCATATTAAAACTACCTCTGTGGATCCCCTTCCACTAACATTTTTAGGAGTCGTGACTTGACGGCTGGTAACTGCACTTCACGCGCAAAATATATCACTTACCGAGATCTGCTACGGCAGAATGAAAACCCAGTAATGGGTAGAAGGTGTTTATTTTTTAATTAATTAATTTTTTTATTACTTTCTTATACACAGTACAAGGAAGTATTGGAATCGTGAAAAAATCGTTGACGAGATTTTTCACGGAAATACGTGTTTTGAGGTCCACTAAATCCGTTTTGGTCATTTTCTCAATGATGTCTGTGTGTGTATGTGTGTATGTGTGTGGATGGATAGATGTGTGTCCGAATGTGCAATATCTCATGAACGAGATAAGATTTGTTAACGAAGCTGGCTAATTATAAGTTTCATGAAAATACGAAGAGCTGAGTTGATTTTGAATGAAATAAAAACACCGGAAGGGGGGTGTGTGTGTGTCTGGATGGATGGATGTGTGTCCGAGTGTGCAATATCTCTTGAACGAGATAAGATTTGTTAACGAAACTTGGTAATTATAAGTATTATGAAAATACGAAGAGCTGAGTTGATTTTGAATGAAATTGAAAAACCGGAAGAGTAAGTTTACTGGACACAGAACACAATAAATTCCATTTATTTCAAAAATAGAATCAGTTACGAAAAAAAGTTTCAAATAACAGATGTTAGCAAAAATATTTGGAACATAAAATGTTACTTGCAATTTTCCTGTATATGCGACTAATTTTGAGAAAAAACAATTTATGTAATAATATATTGCAATAATCATAGTAGCAATAGAAACAAAAAACATAAACATGTTTAACATTTATATGTCAAATAATAATTATCAAACGCAAGGAGCAAATCATAAGTGTTCAATTCAGCTTTTTTGATATTAAATATGCTGTGTATAAGAAAGTCGTGTGGTGCCACACCAGATTTGTTATTTAGCAAATAAGGTATCTTTTACGTTTCCCTAGAAGTCCTAAATCAGGTTTAATGAAAACCAATTAAAATTATAGGAATAATAATATCTTCAAAATACTAATGAACTGTTAGTTTCTAAAGTAGGAACAAGGGTATACATATGTACATAAGTTGATAATTAACTGACAGAATCCAAATTCCTAAATTCATCTCAATTGCTGTCAAGCCCACCAAACCGTTCACGTTCACAGTTCCGGAGAATAAAGCAACAAATTGTTCGAATGTCACAGTGACATATCGTCATCAGGTGACGCTGGCTACTAATCTGCTAATGTGATTCGTTACGATGTCAGGCGCTTTGTAGTTTTGTTCGGCGCGCGGATAAAAGGCGAACGACCTCCCGCGGTGGAGAAGGGCGCGAGACGGGGTTTGTCTCCATGTATCGAACCCTCGACAACGGAACGGAGTTGTTGAATCGAGGCAGGTAACCGCAGAACTCTAATAGGGACGAAATTGTGATGAATTAGGAAGTTACTAAAGTTGGGAAGAGAGATTAGTGGAAGACTATATTCTGACTGCTTGGAAAATAATTGTTAATGTTTTATACAAAAGGCTTTCTGAATTGAGCTGAATTTCAAGACAGGGGCGGATTTGGAAACAATAATAAATTAAATTGAAGTATATGCATTTTAAATGATGTACATTTAGGGCCAGGTTTTCAAACGCCGGTTTACTCTCAGTTATTATTAATCATGATTAAATAATAATGAAAACTATAGTTTCCTTGATTATTTAATCATGATTAATATTAATCGGTGATTGAAAAACTGGCCCTTACTCTATAATATTGTTTGCTTTCAAAGGTTAATAAATAATTATTATAGAGAAGAATGTTTCAAATTAAAGATACGCAAAACAAAATTTTCCGCTTTTAGTTAAAGTATTTTCCTCGAATAGTTATTTATGCAAGTAGAGTAAAAAAGATCATTTTATTGCACGAGTAGAAAGGTCACACATGAGTGCAATAAAGACATTTTTAATACGAGTTGCATACACTATTTTTTCTACGATCGAGCTTTGGCTAATAATACGAATTTTACTTACTACATTTCAAACGTCAAATATATTTATTGTGTATATAACGTAGTTAGTTTGTTTCGTAGCAATTATTTTATTGTGTTTTTTTTTTCAAATTGCTAATTTACAACGTACAAAAAATTGTTATGTTTCATTAGGACTAAAAATACAAGTTTTCTGGTCGGGGAATAAAGGTTGGCGGAGTCTGGAAATATTACGTGACCTTAAATAGTATTTTTAGTCCAATTGAAACATCTTTTGTTTTAGCCACTTAAGCCTTGTTTCCATCTCTTAACATAGTCTTAGTTTTAGTTTTTCGACATAACCTTGAGTGTTTGTCATATGTGAATACCGCTAAGCGTTTCCAGCTACTGTTTTAGTCTTAGTCGTTGTCTTTGTCGCTGCGCATAAGCACAAAGTTTGCAGACTTTATACTTTCGACATAGTCTTTCGTTGCTGTTCTGTAAGAGAGAGTTAGCTGCGGTAATGCTATCTCTTGTTATGCTGCAATATTCAGTCAAGAAATTATTTAGTCACTGTCATTTTAAAATGTATTTCTTTTCTTTGATTTTATAAGTATAATTTCAATTTAATCATATTTTAATAAAATAAAGACAAAAAGTCAATTACGATGTGGAACTGTGTCTTAAAAAGTATTTTAATAATATAAAAATCAATTTTGAAATTTAAAGTACTATATTTAAAATATTCTGGTTTGTTGACTACAATAATGTTTAAATTTTTTTAAATTACAAACCTTTACTAGAATAATGAATTAAGGTTATGTTTATGTTAAAAGCTAGAAATTGCTGTAATTTTTACGACATAAACAGAACAAAAAACCAAAAACAAAGACTAAAACAGAGACGAAGTTAAGAGGTAGAAACGTAGCTTTATTTAGAAAATTTCGAAGATTTAATCAAATTAAAATGAAACAAATTAATAAAATTATTTTTATCACCATAGTAAAAATTCTATTTTTTGTCCAAGGACCAAAAAACAATGACATACATATCCATGATAACGTAATTGAAAAAGTTGAAATTATAATATGATATTCAAGTGGGTGAAAAGAAGAATCACGTTTTGCACATTTTACATAATCGTAGAAAAAAATCATTTAAAACTGTTTAATAGTTGAAAGCTCATTCATTTTCATTTATAATCTGAGTTCACTATAAGCTGTTGATTTTCTTTACTTTGGGGTGAAAGAATTTTGTGCAACTAAAATGATGATTTGAGATGCTGTCGCCAGTCATGAAATTATTGGAGGATGATTTTGCTTTGCACAAATTATAATAGATTAATTTATTTATTCTATTTGAAGTATAAAGATAAATAAAAAATGATATATATTTTTTTTATGAATTGTTGGGAATTTCTGTTAAAGAAGATTATATTTGATTACAATGCCCTCGTATTTGATTGAAATGTGGGCATCGCATCGGTTGAATGTGCTGGTTTAGCGAAATCGCGAATCGTACTCGTGTGTGACTCGCCATATGAGCATCGACATCGACGTGGCTCGTCCAATAAACTCCGAAATAGGCGCTCGGCGTCGCCGTGTGTGTGCGTCGTGCACGCGAACGAACACAGTCACGTTATCGGCGTTCACCCGTAGCAACGGTAAGCGAAAAGAGCGTCCCACAGATATGGAATATATAGAGAAAAATTGAAGCTCTTTTCGTATCCATCTTTTTTTCTCTTTTTCTAGACTATTATAAATTTGTTTCCAGCCATCCTTTTTGTCGTCGGGCCGCCTCCGCGCCCGTGGACTTCAATTTTGTGTTCGCGTGGATATGCACCGAGCTAGGGGGAATTTCATTTTGTATCCTACATGTCTGACGTGGCGCAGTGTGTGGGGACTCGGCACTCGGCTTCGCGTTTCCCATAAGAGGAATGAAATGGAAGTTCGATATCATCTCGCGACTCTTCCATCTTCTTGCATTCTCTTCTCTGCCGCGACATTCGCGCCAACCACCCTTCCATACCCGTCGCCCCTTTACCTAACCAAGCGCTTCCTTTGTACAAAGCAACTGGGCCAAATTTTAAATCCGCAAAACTACATTCCTACTCCATCACAGGTATTTACCGTCATATTAAAAATTCTATTACATATACACTTCAACCATTTACATCTTGCCCACTCTACAATACAAGTATCATAAAACTTTCGAAAGAAGAAACTCTAACTACATACATGGGCTCTTTCAAGATTAAGTTCTTGCAAGAATACAGCTGTTACATCCAGTATCTCTCAATTTTTTATAGTAATTAACTAAAGAAAATCAGAAATATTAATTGATTTGGAGATTTGATTTTATTGTCTATAACTTTTATTTTATTACTTGAAAGGTAATGTCTGCATGAAACTAATTTCTACAATAATTTTATTATAAGGTCAGCTAAAAATTCTAAACAAGAAAGTAAAACAACTACTTTCAAAGGTTAGTCATTTTTTCAAGATTAGTAGAACTGTATGAATGCATTAGGACGGAACTGTATCGTTTTTGATATCAAAGTCTCGATGTCCCTGACATTCTATTGGGGATGACCCGTTTTTATTGATACTACACTTAATAGATTTTATATTAAGTAAATACTCGCTACAAAAGTAATATTCAATTATATATAATTGAAAATGTTTAAATATTGTATATAAATTGTATTGATAGATGACTACTTATCAGGTAAAGTATTTTTTCTGAAGCTGGCAAGAAAGTGCCTACTTTCCTGACCAATATGGAAAGTAGGTTTTTACAAAAACAGTCTAGTAAATTACGTATCCAAGGCTACAACGAAAATAACAGTCTGGTAAAGTACAAAATAGTCTGGTAAAGATTTTACCTGATTGTTATTTTTGTTGTAACCTTGGATACGTAGGCCTCGTATTTCAAACAACCACTTCGTCAAGTAAAATACCACTTCCCTTACTTATTATGGAATATACTATTACCAGACTGTTTTGTACTTTACTATTTTTGTTGTAACCTTGGCGTACTTGTTTTGAAAAAAAAAACTTTTCATACTAAAATTGGTTAAGAAAGTAGTCACTTTCTTGCCGATTTCAGAAATAATATATATATTTCAGATAGCTTTACATCCCTGGATTGTTCAAAAATAAATGATTACCTAGTAATACAATTTATTCCTTTTTAACAGTTTAGTGAGGTTCTATTTTAAATATTAAAAAGTGTCTGAATTAGCAAGAGTGAAAAAAGACATAATATTAATTCGTGTTCGAATTTATTGACTAAAACACTAAGTCTCACCTTTCAGTTAAGGGTACATGTTATGATTTGTAGGCAATGGCATGAAACCTGCCGCATGTTTCGAAGAAGAGAGATAGACAAGTGTCGGTGAGGAATGTTGGACGCCGTTGGAATGACATGACGTGAGGCGCATCCCGAGCCACTTGTGAATGAGCCATTAGGATGCCACGTATCGCTCTGCTGAATGCATACACGCTGCTGTTTACTGAACTCACTACAATACACATCTACGTACACGTGATGCCTCAACCGGTAGCTGGCGGATATTACACGGGAGTAAATAAAATTAGGAAGGTGAACATGTTCTTGAATCATTTGCTCCTTCTTGGGTGGTAAATGGGTATCATGCTTTTATTCGGAATTTAATAACTCATTGGATGAATTGTTAAGAAATGTCCTACGAAAGACAAGCAGGTTTTCTGAGATTGAAATTGTGGCGAAGAATTAGTTGTTGAGGAACATTTAAGATAAAACGAAAATAGTGTATTTTTTGACTAATTATAGAGGTAATATTAGTTAGTACTTGCATGGTAAACCGTCAGATGACAAAAAAATAATAATAATAGGTAAACCACATTATGGCTTGCTGAACCATCCCGACTCTCAACAGGGTAAAAGAAATGTAAAATGAATATTAATAATAAGAATAATCTAATCCTATTAATATTGAACAGGGCTTCTAAAGCCTATAGATATAAGGAATCCTTTGAAAAAATTTAAATATTTCGCGGCCTCCATCGAAACAAAAAATGAAGGAACTATCCGTCCAGCATTCATTTGAACAAATTATTTTTAAATCCATCCATACACCCTAAGCTGTATTCCATTTGCCACTTGGTTCACTTAAATCAGTTCAGATAAATTAGACAATAAGACTAAATGAACTGAATTAAGCAAACTGATGCACTTATTGGGGTGAATTACTTCAAAGTAAATTAGAATCTGTAATTCTAGTACCTACTATAAATACAGTCAACAAAGTAATCCAGCGAAATAAATATATGATCTGATTCAGTAAATGTAAGTTAGATCTGATCCAAATTGCAAAAGGAATACGCCTCTAATCGATGCTATTGCAATAATTTCACGCAAATATATTATTTTCTCAGCTTACAAAATATATTTAAGAAAATAAAGAGAAGGTACATGTCAGCAGAGAAGTTCACTTATAGTTTTTCACAATTTATTTATTTTATGGAGGCTTCCGTAGCAATATGTATACTATGCTTAAGGTACATAGTTCTAGCGTGAAAAATATTTTTATAGATCTGAATGAAACTCGGCGGACATAAACATGCGATAATCATACGCATCCTGTTAAAATATGAAACACATTCACCGTCTGTGTACAAATATATTCGCTTGTAAAGTTGAGTTCTTATACACTGGGTTTATGGCGATCGTCATTCAGAATCGCACATATTTGGTTCGTGTACCTCTAAAAACTAATATCATGTTCTAGAACTATCCACGTATATTGTATCAAAAGGAGAAAGTGTTTATCGTTGAGAAATGGATATATAGTCTTGTTTTTAACGAAAAATTAAGGATCCCAATTTATAATCGCAACACCACATGGTGGCACTATATTTGAAAATTCACTAGACCAAGAACGCAACAACCTGTTAACAATTTATGATATTCAAATCATAATAGGTATAAATCAGTAATTTTATTCTATTTTTGTGTTTCCTTGAGAGTCAGTTTCGCCACTCGATGACCGATGTCGCCACCGTCACACTAGAACTACCTTAACTGTCCAATATACAGGCACTTGGACAGTAAAGGATAATCTATGGAGTGTTAAGCCAAGAATATCGACAAAGAACAATTATTTTACTGGGCGACTACAGAAAACCGTTTGTCTATTTAGAAATACTTTCAAGCAATTTTCAACTTTCTTAGATATGTTTTGAAAACTGAAAAATAATTCATTTACGTGAAATTACTAATAAAAGATAAATTAACATAATAGCATCGATTAGTGTTTATAGAAGAATTTAATAGTCATTTATTCAAATGAACGCTGGATGTACTATACAGGCATATATTTTTATTATTATATTCAATAATATATTTAAATATATATATATATATACATATATATATATATATATATATATATATATATATATATATATATATATATATATATATATATATATATATATATATATATATATATATATATATGTGAATCCCTGAAATAAGTAGGATGCAAAATTTATAAATAAACACCAATGTGTGAGTTTCCACAATGAAATTATAGAAAATATCAAAAATTCATTATAAAATTACAAATAAAACCTTTTTTTGAGATCAAAAATCTTTTTCTAATTAGTCTAAAAACATTCTAAATTTGTTTTCAGTGTTTCGAAGTCTCCATCAACAAAACTAACGGCCCTCAAAAAGATCGCGGCCCACAGTTTGAAAAGCGTTACTTTAGATCTAAAGACTAGTGCAGTGTTTCTCAACCTATGGGTCGCGTTCGTCACTAGCAAAAAATATAAGATGTATCTACTTATTTTGAAAATATCATTTTTGGTTCGAGCTTTGTAAATGTTGAGAAGCACTGGTTCACGGTGCCAGATAACTTGCCATCACCTTGATGTAAATCTGTGTGCTAAAGATATAGTCTTTATTAATAAGTACATTTACAAACATAATTTCAAAGCTTTGTCTACCAAAATTTGAATTCGAACATTAAGCACTGTTTAATAAAAAAGAGGTAGAGATTCATGGTAGAATGTTTAATATAAGTCGATATAAAAATAGGTAAAAACATGAAGTGTTTCGCTGTAGACGAATGACAGTCGTCATAGGGCAAACGTCACCAACGCTTCTACACACCGCAGCTAGCAACGGCAACTCTCTCAGTTTTCATGAATTTAAATTCAATTTTCGTGTACCGTTTCCAACAGGCCTGGCTTCCGCTGTCGGCGGCGACAGAGGAGGAAAGGGCGGAGTTTCCTCCCCCGCGATGTTGCCAATACATCATCTTTTCTTATCCGCAGCAGCGAGCGCGCGAACGAGCACACCTTGACGCCGTGTTGTGTATCGCAGATATTAGAAACTGGGAATGTGTCAACCGTACCGTGCAGGCAAGGGATGTAAGGACTGAAGGGGTGAGCGGGAAGCCCTACGCGACGGAATAATAAAAAATACGATGCTGGAGGTGAACGATAACTTGTTTTCCCTGATACGCTCTCTTCAAATTTCAGATACCGCGTGATGCGAGAGATGGGGTCTAATTGGAATTTTATTCACGTGATTGTTACTTTGATTACACCTAACACTTCATTCGTGTTATACTGCTTTATTCAATCAAATTCAAATACAATGCGGAAATAAAGGAAAATATTATTTTAACAGGATTACATTTGGAGGTGACTAACTTCATTTTTAATGCCGAGTGATATTATTTATAGCAGAACTATGTATATACAAAACAAAACAAGATTGTAGTTAGGTATATTTACAGTTGTCACTAGTTCTTCATATGTTACTATTTTTACTACCTCAGTAATTGATGCCACATTTTCTATGAATTCGAAAAGAAGTTACAATAGAGATTAATACTTATTTAACTATCAAGTATCTCCGGTTAGCTCAGTGGTATGAAGTCGGCCTGTGGATCCTGAGAACCCTAGTTCGATTCCCACAGGCGACAAACAATTTTCATAATTTCCAAAACTACCCCTGTGGCTCCTCCACAACTAACCGTGATTTGACGACTGGTAACCGCACTTCACGCGCAAAATATATCACTTACCGAGATCTGCTTCGGCAGAGTGCCACACACAGTAATGGGTAGAAGGCGTGATAATATATTTATTTATTTAAGTATCTCCGATTAACACATGAGTTAGTTACTTTATTTTTCAGTTGATCGTACGTTTTTAATTTGGAAAAAGTCTAATTTTATTTCTTGCCAAATATATTAGGTTAGTAACGTTTGATACTACTGAGTATCAAGGTCAGAAAAGTTACTTGAATCTTAATTTTTTTTTACGACAAAAATTTCACCTATAAATATTTAACTAAAACTCGTTTATTAACAAACAAAATCATGCATTAATATGGGTCATTAATGTATGATTTTGTATATATTAATGAAACTCTTTAATAAATGATTCACGGAAAAATTGTTTTATTGGTATATTAATTTTATTTATCATTATTAGTCACGATTTTTTGTCTTTGATTTTATAGTTTAGTAACAATTAATAACTCTAAGCTACTGATTTTGCTGATAAATTTTAGTTATATACAAGAAATTTTTGCTTAGCAACAACCACGAGGGGAGCAAACTCTATGGTAAATCCCAAGTACCAGAGTTTTTACAAAATGCCAATATGCTCGAGTAATTTTGATACAAGCAAAAAAAAAATACTGCTTCAAAATAAAATTTGTCTAGCAAATCTCTGAGAGGTCATGTGCTATTCAAGATAATTTTCCGAGACTAATAAAGTAAAATAATTCTATATTAAGGTAGTACTCGTACTAGCGTGAAAAAAAATTTTGCAGATCTGAATGAAATTTGGCTCACGTAAACATTGGATAGTCATACGCATCTTGTTAAAATATGAAACACATTCATCGTCTGTGAACAAATATATTCGCTTGTAAAGTTGAGTTCTTATACACGGGGCTTATGGCGATCATCACTCAGAATCGCACATATTTGGTTTGTGTACCTCTAAAATTTTGCAGTTTCATTTGAAAAACTAGTATGATGTTCTAGAGCTATTCATGTATATTGTATCAGAAAGAGAAAGTTTTTTATCGTTTAGTAATGGATATATAGCCATGCAAAGCCTTGTTTTTAACGAAAAATTAAGAATCCCAATTTTTAATGGCAACACCACACAGTGGTATGGTATTTGAAAATTCACTAGACCAACAACCTGTTAGCAATTCACGATATTCAAATCATAATAGGTATAAAACACTTATTTTATTCAATTTTTATATTTTTTTGAGCGTCAGTTTCGCCACTCGACAACCGATGGCGCCACCGTCACACTAGTACTACCTTAAATTAACAGCATTAAATAAATTTATTTTAGAAGCACGATGCCCTAGTAACTGGCATTTATCAATATAAAACTGTGCTTATTGGTCGAATTTTCAAATGTATTGCATTATGATTGTTTGAAAACAAGGCAAGGATAATTATCAGTATAAAATTGAATTTTTTATTTATTGTATTACTCATTCCTAATGCTGTGAGCATAGTATGCAAAAAGTGGTCTTAAAAGAGCATATCTTTGACTGCATTTAAAATATGAAATATGACAAGTATTTTAGTGTTAAATAAAGAAGTGAATCTTCTAAAATCATGAAAATAATATTAACAAAATAATCATAATAAAATACTTGGCAATCATCATTCCCAGCATGCAGAAAACCTCTTTGGCGGGATATAAAGCAACAACTAGGTATATACGCGCGGAATGACTCTGCGGCAACTTTCGAACTTAACTTTAGATTTAGCGGCGGAAGTTCGCGCGATGATTCGGCTCGGGTGCGAAATTTAGAATCATTTTTATGGCATCCAGGGAATCGCGGATTTATGCCCAGTGTGTGGCTGCGAGGTGATATGTAAAATAGGAGAACACATAAAACTACCGCGACGCGCCAAGGGAAGCAGGAGGGGAGCGCTGCGTTTATAAACGTGGATGACGCAAGTCACAAGGAGCAATTTTTGACGCCCGTTTCGCTGTTTAGCGCTGCATAAAATGAGACACTGTAAAAAACACTTTGTTGATAAAAGTTTACTACATGTTGCCATTATATGTCCTCTTTGTTCCTTTTCATTTTATATAAATTTATTAAATTATCTATATCTCTAGTTACTTAATGGGGTGGCTAGCTCAGTGGTATGAAGTCGACCTGTGGATTTTACTGCTGGTAATTATTATAAGGGCCAGTATATTAATTCTAGAGTATAGTGACATAATTATTAAACTATAAGATAAATAGAAGCGCAACCAAGCGAAATTATTTTCAATCAAAACGTGAACTAAATTGACAATTCAGGTAAAATTTTAATTCCCGTATTTATTTGTAAAATGAGTAAGTTGGTACTGAATTTATTATATATAGAGTATTATATTTCAGAAAAAAATTAGGGGTATAAAGGATAACTAGAACAAATAGGGACAAATAGTTAATTTCGTTATTTTTAATTTTAGACCTATACTTTAAATAACAAATATAAATGCTACTTTTTGGTGTATAAAGTTATTATATCTCACTTCCAATTTCAATGCAAACGATTTCAATAATATTATTTTCAATGTAATGATATATTTGAAACTTTTATTTTCGAAAAGTATTTTAAATTAGATTTACAATGTTAACAAAACATCAAATTTTAATACAAAATTAACCCAGTTAATGATTTATTTAAATTTTAAATCTCTTATGGGGTGGCTAGCTCAGTGGTATGAAGTCGGCCTGTGGATCCTGAGAACCCTGGTTCGATTCCCACAGGCGACAAACAATTTTCATAATTTCAAAACCTACCCCTGTGGCTCCTCCACCACTAACATATTTGGAGGCCGTGATTTGACGACTGATAGCTGCACTTCACGTGCAAAATATATCACTTACCGAGATCTGCTTCGGCAGAGTGCCACACACAGTAATGGGTAGAAGGCGTGATGATATATTTATTTATTTTTACTTAATGGTTAATAAATAAAACTGTGATAATAACAAACTAATTAAACGTGGATAAAGATCGAAAAAAATATGAAAATTGATCAAGATTTGGACAAGTTTTATAAGTTCTCTTCTAAAGTTTACATACTGCAGCTGACCTTCCTTTGGATTGGGAAACTTCTTAGTTTTTAATATTCAATTTGACTTATAAATTAATTATGTGTAACAATGATGATCATTTTATTTTCGACGTTTATATTTACAGTATTTCTCAAGAAATTTTTCTACGACTGCTATACAAAATTGACAATGACGTCCACATTTGTCAACGTAAAATTGACGTTTTCTGTGGAACAATCGTATAAGAACTTTACGTTCGCTTAATAACGTTTATTGTAAACTGAATTAATTATTTATTTACTTGGAAACTATGAGTCACCATGGATACAAACAAAATAGAAACTTATCAAACTGACAGAATGAAATTATTTGTAGTAAATATATTACTTTTTTTGGTAATTTTTATATGCATCGTAGGAAAAAATATGTATGCATTTCAAACGTAAAATGTTATTGTTACTCTTGCATTATTGCAGCTCTCGCCTTTGGCTTACAATTACCATGCTCGAGTAACAAAGTATTACTTTACGTTTTTAATACACAAATAACTAAGTTTGATGTGTTTTTATGGTTAAAAGGTAAAGATTTTAGTATCCTGATAGGTATTTTGTAATATGCTCGAGCCTATCTGAAGAGTGTGTAGCGGTTAGGATGTTGGGAAGAATAAAATTTTTGGAAGAATAATTTAAAACGTAGAGAGAAGGCTTCGCCAGCGTTCTTGGTGGCATGTTGGCGTCTGTCAACCGTATTTCGCATTTTCGGAAAAGCAGAGCGCAGATAAAAATACGAATATATGAAAATTGGTTCAATCCTTGGGCGTGCAATATTTCAATCTCCCCGCGTTCGCGTTCCATATAAAGCAACGACGTTTCCTGTTTCGCGGGTTGGCCGCTAGGTTCGCCTCATCCGCGCTGGGAATAGGATGCCACCGTCGCCGCCGACGTCGCTGTGCTGTATCTCAGAATGTATGAAGGCTAAAGTCCCAAAAGACAAGAATGCGAAAGACGGGATATAAGGGAACAAAAAATAACGAATATAAGACGCGAAATAGTGAGCGAGGGATCAAATCCTGTGCTAGGCGAAATGTATTTCGGATCAAAGGGAATCTGCAGCACGCCAGCACGGGAAGTCTATCAGCCAAGCCGTAACGAAATTGTACACTCTCTTGCTCTCCTCTCTCGCTGTGCTCCTCTCTTCACCGCGCGCGCCAGATAATGCATGAATATTTTATTACATGTGTGTACGTACACTATCGCACTAAGTACCTGTGCACTAGACGTGTTTGTGTGTTTGTGAGGTACACACGAAGTTCTTCGCGACGAGCGTCGATACATGTCGGAGAGAGTGCATTACCTGCCTCAGGCGCAAGCTACAAAATTCACAATTTGTATCTTTCAACGATAAGTCACGTTGTACTTCAACTCGCCTTTTGAAACTCTACTGCATTCCAACGACAAAATTCAATCCTAGAATTTTAAGTCACCACACAACACAACCTCAATTGCAAATACCATCTACAGAATATTTAAAACAAAATATCGAAAATAAATACTTAAATTCTGAACGCTGCAACAACAAAGATTAGATAGATGAACTCATATTGAAATTAATGATGGATTTAAGACAAGAACATGAATTGTTAGCGTCTCGAGTATTTGAGACGAGTCTCGAGTTTACTGCTGCGAGAAGAAATACAAGAAAATTTGTGAAGCTATGAAATAGTACGCATATATGTATTATTCATCGAGCATGAAATAAAAAATAAATAAATAAATATATCATCCCACCTTTTACTTATTACTAGGTGTGGATGGCACTCAGCCATAGCGAATCGCGGTAAATGACATATTTTTGCACGTAAAATGCGGTTACCATCCGTCAAATCAATAATTGCTATTACACGCGAATTTAATACTACACTTTTTCCACGATCACTGAGCATGATCTTGCAATTGTAGGTCGTAATTTGAAGCAAATATGTAATTCATTTTAGAGGTTATATAATAAATGTAAAAATTAAGTAGTTTATATGATTATTTTTTGACGTTTCTCAAAACCAATGAAATGCTTCATTGTATGTCACGTGCTTGCGTTTTAACCAATATTATTAATAAAGCTCTTGTGATTATTCCCGGGAATAATCTCTGTAGATGCTTTTTTGCTTGTAACAAATGATAGGTAGTTGTCAAATAATTATTTAAAACTGTCAACGCGTTAAGTAAAATGTGTGAAAAAAATCGATTTAGTTGTATTTTAGATACAGAAATACACCAACAAATTTTGGAAGCAACTTCCAAGAATACATTAATAAGTAATCAATTGATATGAACCCAGTTCGAAATCTTTTAAGTTGGATGAATCGACCTCAACAGCTAAGACAAAAAATTATCTAATTAAATATAACTAGAGAGTTCGATAAATTAGAAAATAATTCTTCAGTACTCGTATCTTTCTCAATATTGTTGCCATTTGGCAATAGCCACTCAAGCCCTAAGGGCTTTCGTGACTATTGCCTGGCAAAAAGTTTTCGAAACTCTCTTGTTATATTATTACTGAAAATAACAATAATAATAATCAGTGCTCTGTGTTACTATAATAACCGCAATCTGACTAGCTTAAAAGTGTTGACTAATGGCGTAACTATAGTAACAGCAATCTGATTAGCTTAAAAAGTGATTAATAATGATTCATTATTAAATACTTATTACATTATTCTGCATTTTTAAATAATGAACCATCTTATCTTTTCTTAATGGTCGTGAACAAAAATATTTTTTTTTATTAAATTCATTACCAAAGACAATATAAGAAACAATTTTCATTTGGAAACAAAATACAAACCCCGGATTTACAGAACTACTAGTTGCATCTTAATTTTCTGTATAAAGATAAAAATAGATTTATTCCAAACTATATTTAATTTTACGTAAATATGCAGTAACTTGAATTTGGAGCAAATATTTTTGGGGACTTTTTGTGTGAACTTGTCAAGTTGCCTTAATGTAAGAATGTCAAAAATAAATTTATCTGTTTAGCTGGCATTGCTCTCAGATCTTATAAAATTATAGTTTTTTTTTTATAATTGTATAATTACTTTAAACTGTATTAAAAATAAAAGGTATTTAGGTAAATAACATAACTTAGATAATGATGAATTTGAATTCTAACCTAACTAATAAATGTCTAACTAGTTAAATTTCAAGTGTATATATTTGAATCTATCAAAGTTCCCACATTGAAATTTTATTATTTTTTTGTTAACAAATATTTTGAAATAAAACTTAAATTAATGCGATAGAGAAAAAATAGTAAACTATTGTATATTTGAAAAGGGGTCCGATCACTATGACTAGTGACTAAGCGTCTTGATAATGATCTCTCTACTGTATTCATACTGAAAATTGGATATAGAAACTTAAAATAATGAAAGGTTTATCCATTCCACGAAGAAGTGTGCACTGAAAAGAATTAAAAAATAAAATGAAAGTAATAAAAACAATAGAACGATTAAAATAAGGGAAAAATAAGTGAGTAAACAAACCATAAACACTTTACAAACACAAATTATGCCGGTAATAAAAAATCAAAACACGGACGGGAAGAAAGTCGTGATGAAAAGCGACTTGTAATAATTACGTACTTATCTATGTGGGTCTCCATGCCAGGGTAGGTCGGGTAACCACCCCACGGCGCCAACAGCGCCACTCGTCGCGAGCGGCGGCGACACGAACCAACCAGCCATCCGCCGCCTCTTAAGTAATGAGCTCGCGCGAGGGCAAATCTGTTCCCGCCCGTTTATAAAGAACGCGCCGAGGGAAAATTGTGTGAAAATTGGTTAAATTTGTAGGCATGAGATACAAACACTTTCGGGTTGTTTTATTAAATACGCCGGAAGCTTCGTCTGATTTAAATGCGCGGATAATGGGACGTGTTGCGCTTTGAGTACGCCGATGCACGTTCTTGATTTGTGAACAGCTCACACGTGATTGTGACAACTTTATCACCAATTAGGGTAATGAAATATCATCGGGAATTTGTTGCGCTGCGCTTCTTACGCTCATAAACAAACTTTATTTATGATTTATACATAATACGTTAGTTTCATGGTTTACTTTATTTATATTTATGAACGCTTTAAGAACAAGACTAATTAGATTATATGTTCATAATATAATAGGTTCATGGATAATAAAATATGCCAACTGCGTTTCAATATAAAGTTAAACAAAATGAAATTACGACTTTTGCGGTGTGCTTTACAATTAAATAAAAATAATCGTCCGTCACTTTCTCTGAATAGTTAATAGCGAAGTTTTCAGTTTTATGTCTTCTTCAATTTTCAGGTTATTTAGGAATTTATAAGTATATCTCATTTTAAAAAAGAATTAATTCATTTGAAACGTATTACAGAATGTAGAATATAGAAACAATTTTAATTCGTTATCAAAATGCAAATATAAACACATATTGCTACAAAACTATTTTATAAATTTAAAGTATCAATCACAGTTCAGACCATATTGAACTCAAAAAAGAGTCCCAAAAAGTGTAGGTTTATTTGGAGGTACGTTAACTTAAAAACACGGTGAAAATTTGGAATGAAACTTTAAATTTAAAATTTTATGCGAAAAATTGAGATTAAGTTTGATAATTGGCTATATGTTTATTTCGTAAACCCTAATTTTGAACAAAAAATATGTAATAACTAAAATGGACCCTAAATTGATTCAAAACAACTTTTGTTTGAAGCATTTTGCGAAATTATTATAACACTTTAATAATTTAGAAAATGTTGAAAACCATTATTAAAATCTATTGAAGAAGCTGTTGGCACTAGGTGAAACATTGTAGAAAAAAATCAAGAAAACTATCGATTTGTTTCACAAAATAAAAGAAAATTCTTTATTGGACAATTGCGACTGTTTATATTCTTCTGATGATGGCCTAACAGCCGAAATTGTGCAATAACGAATATTCTTTTATTTTGTGAAACAAACCGAGTGTTTTATTGAATTTTTTTTATTATTAAAATCATAATCAGGCACTAAAAATTAAAGGAAAACGAAACCGAAATGTAATTAAATTAACTAAAATTTATGTAAGAATGAAAACAATATACATTATTATTATTTAATATTTTTTTTTTTAGTTTTTGACATTCAAGTATTCAGATATAACTACTTGATTGCCAAGCCCTGGTTAAATGCAGACAAAAATAAGCATTTGTACTATGGTGTATACAGGCTGCTTTAAAATTAGTGTAAAAATACATAGATCATATTCTATATAATTAACAAAATAAAATAACAATTAAATTTCGAAGTTAAAATCGAGAAATAAATCTGTTTTATTAAAAATATCAGGTAAAAATGGCAATTTCAGATTACTTTTGTATTTTTATTTCATTGTTTCTTCTTTTGTTTCAAAAGTATCTTGATTATACAATTTTAAATTTTTTTAGTATTATAAAACATTGACGCCTCCTTTTACTAACATTCTTAGAGGCCGTGGTTTGACGACTGGTAACCGCACTTCACGCGCAAAAATATATTACTTACCAAGATATATATAGTTTTTATAAAATTTTAACTTTTTGTATTTTTTTGGTAACTAAAAGGAATAGGAATTATGTTCAAATAATATTATAATTTTGTTTTTAATAGAACATGAAAAATATATAAAATAATAATAACAGTAAAGCAACATTAAAAATAAATCTATTGACACAAAAGTAAAAGCCGCAAAAATGGTGGAGGCGCCGGTACAGAAATAAATGCATTCATTTCTCAAGCTTCTGCGATTAATATCTCTCTATAAAAACCAGACGCCAGTGGCGGGAAAATTCGAGTGTTAAACCGAGCGGAAGAGGAAACCTCGCGACCAGTCCTGCCAACCGCAATTTGCATGTTGTACATGATATGTAGCGCATAAAATACGCTTATAATCCTGTGTACCCGGAAACTATGTAATGGGGGTATTAAGTGCTTTATAGTTATCTCTCTCGCACTGATGAGATGAGGGATAGTGTGGTCTCGCTCGGTGGATGTTTGTGGGTTTAATCACGGGTGGTTGAGACGCAGCTTTGTGACTAAGAGGTTCGTGATTGCGGGAAATGCAGACATACGGGTGCAGGAACTTTGGCATAAATGCAAATTGAATAGATTTAGTTTGATTCTTAACTAGGATTTGACGAGTTGATAATAAACTACATGACTGCTACCACTATGTCGTTTGAGTGTCATTAACAAATATTTGATAAACGTTTTTAACTGTCTAACATTTACAAAACTATTTTGATAAAAATGCTTCAAATTGAAGATATAAAAACTCTTATGATTGCACTTCAACTAATATATTTGGGATTAAAGAACCTCTCTTTGACAGTTACTAACTACACCTGACATGAAAAAACATACAGAGTCATTTACCGAAATTTAATTTTGCCCGTGGAATAATCGTAAAATAATTATTTGTATACCAAGGGTTTAAAGTAGCTTTTGGCGGACCGATGCTACAGATTTTAGCACGAAAGTAATGAGGACAGCAATTAGTCGAGGTCAGCAAATACACTTTCAACCCGAGGCGCATAATAGTTAGTAGTAGCAGCTAGAGCAGATAATAGTCTATTGCTACATACAACCATGCAAGAGTGGAAATACACTTTCTGCTCGAGATGAACATAATATTTTTTCTACAACCATTTTTGATAGGTTTTCTGTTTGGTAATTTGATCGAAAGTTTTCAAGTATCCATGAATACGATGATACACTCTTACTTTACCGCTCGGCAAGCAGCAAACTTTAACTTTCAACTTCCTATTGATAATTTTTAAATTTAATTTTATGACAGAAAAATTTAGGAGACGCCCGGATTCGAACCGGGGACCTTCAGCTTGCCGGGCTGATGTCTTAACCACTAGCTGAAGGTCCCCGGTTCGAATCCGGGCGTCTCCCAAATTTTTCTGTCATAAAATTAAATTTAAATATTATCATTGTCACTGTACTTCAATGTCATTCACATGAAATTATTTCAATTGGTAGTTGTAAATATCTGTTTTCTATTCGGTCGTAAAAAAATAATTGTGGTCTACAATGATCAACCTTACCAATAGCAAGAGATGGCTAAGAACCTTGCACTGCAATTGTTCACTGTCTGTCGCCAAATGACGTCAGAAAAGCTTAATTTTTTTATTGATCGTAGAAAAATAAATTTAAACGATCTCAAAAATTTTTTTATAAAAATTATTTAATAATAATAGATTTCAAATAACATTTTAAATGTAATTTTTTTTTTATTGATTTAAAATGGACATAGGGGCAAGCTACTTAAAAAAAGTAGCTAAGCAACAGCTACAGCTATTCTTTAAAAAAGTAGCTAAGCTACAGCTATAACCTATATTTTGTAAAATATAGCTAAGCTACAGCTAAAAGCTTTCGTTAAAGTAGCTGTTAAATTTTAAAGCTACTTTTTTAAATTATTGTGATATAATTAAATTTGCCATTGTCATATGCTCAGTCTTTTGTTATAATGACTGTTAATTTACTATTATGTACATAAATATCAAAAATAGCAAATACCATCTGGCACCTACTGTGTATTTTTGCGTATTAGAGCCAGTTAGAACCGGCAAGAAATAATTATTATGTGTGGGTTTAGCTTGTACGCATGTGTACTTTGTTGACCTTCTGCTTAAAAAGTAGCTTTAAGCTATAAAAAGTAGCTTTAAAATTAGCTTCAGTTGTTATTTTTAAGGTAATAGAAAAAAAAGTAACTAGCTACAAGCTACAGCTATATTTTTTCACAGTTAGCTAAGCTACAGCTACAGCTAAGGTAAATGTAGCTAAGCTAGTAACTAAGCTACAAAAGTAGCTAGCTACTGCCCAGCTCTGATAGGTAATAACTTATTTTGAGTGATTTAGATGGAGAATATAATACTCGTAGCTTTGATTTGAAATATTTTAATGTAGAACAAAAGTAATTTACAATGAAATTATAGACTATGTATGAAGAAGTGGTTACAATAATAACAATTATACATAACATTAACATTATAAAAAAAATTCAATGTATAAAAGTAGTTGTATGTTTGGGTAAATGTTACAGTTCATCATGCGAAAGACGATATTTCGCGAAGCCGATTGTAGACGGTAGTTTTTATTTGCTTCTAATTCAGTTGTCGGGAGAAATCCCTCGGCACGTAAACAATATTTGCTCTTGCACGTCTGTCAGTACATCAGGGCAATCACAAGTCCGCAGTCAGAGCGGTAGGTAGCTACCGGAAAGATTAATAATAAGATTTGGCCGGAACGTGTGTTAGATAGGAATGACGTTACGGTTACGGTGCGTTATGCCGCAGCACAAGAATTCGCGGAATCTACCTACGTAGTATTCCCAGCGTACCAACTAATAAAATAATGCGGCTGCTCGTATGAAATTGTGTCGCATGAACGTTAGCGCTCGCGATCGTGCCTCGCATAGACAACGCACTCTGTCTGCTGCTCACTCAGGCTTCGCTCCCGAAAACAATGAGACTCGACTTATGAAAATTCTTCCTATGACACACGCGGAATTTGAATATTTCCACGTTTATGTGTTCATATCCGCTGGCTCTAGGGAGCGCGCGATTAGCTCAGCTGGGGGCCACATGGAGATGCTCTCCACTTTTACATTATCCGAACCCACTCTGCTTCACACTTTCTCAATGAGAACTCACTGCCAATCGCGAGGCAACACACAAACTATCTTCTTTCTACCATCAGTATATAACATTAATAATAATAATAAATTATAGCAACTTAAGCAACGTTGCGGGGAATATTTGGATCGGTGACCTACCAGAGAAACCTACATTTCCGTTGACTAAAAAGACCTAAAATGCAGATCAGGGTCTATAGTCAGTACGATAATAGTTAGAGAGCTAGGGTGCAAAATGATGTCTCATTTATTCCAATAGCAGAAATGGATTTTTTAATAGATTATGTCATGCTAAATATGAAAAAAAAGAAAATTATATTTGGGAACGGGTAGAACTATAGATGGCGTCGATGTGAATGCGCCGATTTTAAGGATGGTTGTTGATCCCTACACCAGTCCACTTTCAGGGCTTCTGTTATCAATGAGCAACTAGCAATAATTTCTGTCAATCATATTTTGTCATGTTTTCGTCGTGAACAAGTAGTAATATATCACACGACACCATAAAAATTGCTTATTTTGACCGGTTTTGTCGCGCATTCGTCACCGGCCAAAACTTCTGTCTACCATTTTTATTACTTAATTATACCAAAGTCTATAATTTAAAAATGAAAATTAGCCTGTAAAAAATATGTCATCAACTACCCTTAAAATCGGCGCATTCACATCGGCGCCATCTATAGGTTCCACCCGTTCCCAAATCTAATTTTCTTTTTTTCATGTTTATCATGACATAATCTATTAAAAAATCAATTTCTGTCACAGAAATAAATGAGACATCATTTTGCATCCTAGCTCTCTAACTATAAGGAAAAAAAACACTATAAAATGTCTTAGTGCGTACAAATTCATAGAATTTTCAAAAGATTGTCATACTATTCTAATCCTGTATCTGTATCATTATCAATTAATGATTAATATACGTTAATGACCACTTTTAGTTTTCATAATTATTTTACAGATTGTCATAATTTTGCGATAATGGCTTAGTGGCATTAAGTCGGCCTGTTGACCCTGAGAACCCTTGTTCGATCCCCACAGTCGACAAAACATTTTCACCAATTTAAAATTATTCCTGTGGCTAACCCACCACTAACATCTTTGGGGGCCGTGATTTGACGGCTGCTAATCGCACTTCATGCGGATAAATATATCTCTGACTGAGATCTGCTTCGGCAGAGTGCTACACCCAGTAATGGGTAAAAGGCGTGATGATATATTTATTTATTTGTTTATTATAATTTTGATATCTGTGACCAAAATAATTTCCTCTGGCATTTTTATGGCAATTTTATGAGTTTCTCTTTATTTTATTTATATACGTAGTTGTTATTATAAAAAATAATATAATGACAGCTCACTAAAAACTAAAACTGAAATATAAATTATAAAATACATTATGTTGCTCAGAGAATGTCGAAATGGTAGAAATCTATAGAGTAATCAAGAAAAAAAAATGGTTATCATTAACATCTCCATCAGTACCAGATAATGATTGAAATAAAAATAGAGGGATACATCTAATATTTCAAGGACGTTTTATTTGAAAATTTTTCATCATATAATGTAGAAATATTTGTAAAGCGTAAATATTTGATGTGAAATGTTCAAGTTGTAAAAATATTCAAGTTTTAAGTTCTCTCAAAAATAATAAAATATTAACAAACTTAAGCATTATCTTACGTCTCAAAAACCGTCATATCAAAAGAAAAATTTATAGCTCTACTTGAAAACTGCATCCGTCAAGTGGGAAACAACTTGATGTGTGAAATTTTGTGGGGAGTTACCAGGGTGTGTAAATTTCTTAATTTAGTTGTAAAATGGAGAAATGTCCGTATGCGAGTTGGAGGGGGCGGCAAGGGGTGCCGTCGGTGGCGAATGCGTTAAACACGCGCGTCAGGGTTTGATAAACGTTCCCACTGCTTCCGTATATCGTGATTCGCGCGCGAAAATAATTTGAAAACAATGTAGCGTATAATTCAAACCGTTATCGCGGCGTCGACCGTAAATTTGGCAATGATTTAAGGCTAATGCATTCGTTCTGTTTCGTGTAAACAGCCCGAGATCTCGCCAAGATATATGCTGCATTTCGCGGTTGAAATGTCAGAATTAAATGCCTCATGTTCCCCACTAACACCAAAACAGAAAGATTGGCAAACTTCACACCGCTCAAATTAATTCTTCTGCCGCTCCTCCCGAAATTCTTATATTAATCTTAAGATACTCCACAAAGATTCTTTCTGTTTCTCATTCTTTCATTGATCTGCCAATAAATTAATTGAACAATAAAATATTCGTAGTAAGTATTAACTAAATTTTGTTGTTTTTTATTCTGACTAATTATATCGATCACAACCTCATGAATAAAATAATTATTACTGAATAAATTTTGTTGTCCATTATCATTTGAGAGGAAATGATACCGCTAAGACAACGGGCTATATGCTCGTATTTTCTATTGAGATTGAAATGAGAAATTAATTATCAAATATTCGAGACGAGATGAAAATATCTTAATATTACATTTTATAATTACTAAGTTTATATGCAGTTTTAAAATCGTTATCAAATTACTTTCAGTTTTGAAAATCTTATGCATACATGATGTTTCTATACTCGTGGATCAAACTTTAAGAGTAGATATGCTATGATATACTGATAACGGTACAAAAATAATTTATCAAAAGTTCATCAAATAAATGTTAATTTAGGAAAACATTTTTTGTGCTACTGGATTGCTAGATATTCTAAATTAAATAATGCGACTCGTTGAGTCCAGAACCTGTACTGTAATTGGTTTCTGTTGTAGAGAGTCGCATAAATAAATCAATAAATATATCATCACGCCTTTTACCCATTACTGGGTGTGGCACTCTGCCGTAGCAGATCCCAATAAGTGATATATTTATGGGCGTGAAGTGGTGAAAATTGATTGTCGACTGTGGAAATTGAACCGGAGTTATTAAATCCACAGATCGACTCGATACTACTAAGCCACCTACCCCATAAAAAATAATAATAATATTAACTATGCAAGTAAGCATTTATCTGATTCTAAAATGAATAAATTGACTATGTATTGTTTATATTTATAATTTAATTATTAATATATTAGAAATAACAATAAAATCAATGGAATTAAAAATGATTGTTCAAGGTAAAAAATATTTAATATTTCGGATTTTGAAAAAAAAATCTATTTGTTTTATGTTTAGTACGTCATATAATATATATACCCTTAACGTTTAATCTACAAGTATAGAAACATCCTGTATAGTGTCAAAACGATTTTGAATTTACAGAAACCAAAATAAGATTTTATGGGTATGACTTGAAAACTAGTTGGCAAACTAATCATGTAAACACAGTTTTGAAATGGCGCATACGTATTTGAAGAAGTTACTAACCTACAAATAAACTGACAGTTGTTCTGAGTGGTATATATTAAAATAACTCGTGAATGTATTTAAATACATTTTAAATCAAATTTAGAGGTTTATCAACGACAAACGGAGCTGGGCAGTAGCTAGCTACTTTTGTAGCTTAGTTGCTAGCTTAGCTACATTTACCTTAGCTGTAGCTGTAGCTTAGCTAACTGTGAAAAAATATAGCTGTAGCTTGTAGCTAGCTACTTTTTTTCTATTAGCTTAAAAATAACAACTGAAGCTACTTTTAAAGCTAATTTTTGTAGCTTCAAGCTACTTTTTGTATCTTCAAGCTACTTTTTGTAGCTTCAAGCTACTTTTTAAGCAGAAGGTCAACAAAGTACACATGCGTACAAGCTAAACCCACACATAATAATTATTTGTTGCCGGTTCTAACTGGCTCCAATACGCAAAAATACACAGTAGGTGCCAGATGATATTTGCTATTTTTGATATTTATGTACGTAATAGTAAATTAACAGTCATTATAACAAAAGACTGATCATATGACAATGGCAAATTTAATTATTTCACAATAATTTAAAAAAGTAGCTTTAAAATTTAACAACTACTTTAACGAAAGCTTTTAGCTGTAGCTTAGCTATATTTTACAAAATGTAGCTTATAGCTGTAGCTCAGCTACTTTTTTAAAGAATAGCTGTAGCTGTAGCTTAGCTACTTTTTTTAAGTAGCTTGCCCAACTCTGACGACAAATAATATGAGGTTATATCTCATTCACGTTGAGATCTGTCACTTAAATCGATCAAATGCACATGCGCCGAACCCGTTTTTAAAACACATCTGTAAATCTGTGTTGAAAGTTACATGTAAACAGTCTGACGTAATTTCGATTGAAATTTGAAATTATTTTAAAAACTGCATGTAAACTTAGCAAATGTTTAAAATCTATTATAAAGGTGAATGTAAAAACATTTTTGGCAATATTATAATTGAAAAATAAATATTTTTGTAGTCGAACCTAAGTGTGTGTCAAACACGCCAACTGGTAGAGTAAAAAATAAAGGGTTGTCTCTCAGCAGCAGCCGTCCGCAGGTACCGCGAAAGTCGGTTACTCGAGCTATTTTGCATAACCCTTCGGTTATTTGTGCTATAATTGTGATGTTAATGCAGATCTGCATACGTTGCCTAGGCTTGCTTGTTCCCGCGTGTTTCGCTTTTCATCGTTATGCAAAGCAGCCGGTTGACAGTTGCTCTTACGAGGCCAGTTACCGCTGTGCAATCCTTTTTTACCCTCTGAGGGTTGAATTGTCGCGACCTTCATCAAACCCTTTAGAGACGATGCTTTTTACAAGAGATTTGCCTGTGTGTGGCATTCAGAGAGGTTCATTTGGTTATTGGAATACAAAAGAAAAATTGTGGCACAAATTGAGAAATCAGTTTCTCTAAATAATTTTACACAAAAATACTTATTGCTAGTTGTAAAAACAAAAACTTGGTCAAAGCAAATCGAAGTTGTTACATGGAATAATTGACAATGCTATCAAATATTAGATTTGCTTTTATTTATTTATACCAAATTAATAATTTAAATTTTGTTGGTTCAGCTGACCAATAGCATAAAAGAAATACTGAGTTTCTGAATCAGTCAAAATAATTCCATCATTTTATTGTTTAAATAAGGAATCAAATAAATGATCCAGGAGTATTGGATAAAATGGCTTTATTAATGATGTCAAATTATTAATTTAATAATAATGACGACGTTTCGAACACAAATCCATGTTCATTTTCAAGTCTACTAATAACCACATATGGTTATTCACAACAAGAAATAAAATTAAAAAAATTTATTTACGTTTATTTATACAAAGAGTAATGCGGACTGCATACTCTTTATATAAATTTTATAATTTTTGTTCAACATGTAACTTAACGTAATTTAATTTTTTTAATTTTATTTCTTCTTGTGAATAACCACATGCGGTTATTAGTAAACTTGAAAATGAACATGGATTTGTGTTCGAAACGTCGTCATTATTATTGAATTAATAATTTAACATCATTAATAAAGCCATTTTATCCAATACTCCTGGATCATTTATTTGATTCCTTATTTAAACAATATTTTCGGCTTAATAACTCAAAATTCAATCATTTTATTTTATTTTTTAATAAAAATATACCATCACGCCTTTTACTTATTACTGAATGTGGTAGTTTTTTGATAATTGGGCTGTAAATCTTTAATGACCAGTTGTTCCACCAAAAAATAATGAAATAATTTGCATTTTCGTCCAAGATTCTATTGGCATTAATTTATTTAAACGAAGTTAAATATTTAAATTTTTTAAAGTTCTCTTTTTAAATAAACAAATAAATATATTGTTGTGTGTGGCTATATATTTATGCGCGTGATGTTCCAGCCGTCAAATCACAGTCCCCAAAGATGTTGTGCGAGGGAAGCTACATGGGTAATTTTAATATAGTGAAAATTGTTTGTCAGCTATAGATATCCAACTTGGGTTTCTCAAATCCACAGGCAGACTCGATACCACTGAGCTATCTCAGCATTTTTTTTTCTCTTGATAATAACTAGTCTATCCTAGAAAACTTTAATTTTAAGTTCGACATGACTTGTCATCTCGAATCTAATATTTGACGGTAGTATAAACTACTTCATATTAAATAAAAATAAATAAATATATCATCACGCCTTCTACCCATTACTGGGTGAGGCACTCTGCCGAAGCAAATCTCGGTAAGTTTTTGCGCGTGAAGTGCGGTTACCAGCCGTCAAATCACGGCCCCCAAAGATGTTAGTGGTGGAGGAGCCACAGGGGTAGTTTTTGAAATTATGAAAATTGTTTGTCGCCATCGAACCAGGGTTCTCAGGATCCACAGGCCGACTAGCCACCTCATAAAACATTTCATTATTTCATTTAATGGCGAATTAAATCACCAAAAATTAGTTTAGATAAATAAAAGCAAAGCAAAATTACATTTCATAAGGAATAATACAATTTGTTCTAATTGTTTTAACTAAGTTTAAAATTTAAGCTTTGGCGGTGTAATTAACCGCCATAAATTACACTTAAAATTTAAGTTTCGTTAGAGCAAATATTATTACTATTTTGTTTCAAATGCCTACATGACTACCCAATTTGGCAATAAAAGGCAAAATTATATCTATTGCCTGATTTGGAAGTAGAATATAATTTTATGCTATCATTTTTATTTGATTGCATTTTTATCTGACATTATTTGTGATTTTTTGCGGTTAAAAAAGCTTGTCTATTAATTGAAAGTTGCTTGTAGTAATTTATTCTCTGTTGCATTTCGTCCCCTGAGTGCGTGCCTGGAAGCCCGTCGCTACCGTTGGCGGAGACAATTCAGGTAGCAGCACCGGTACACGAACGCGGCCTTATTTGCATACACGCTGCGTACTCAACACATATGCCCTATACGTTAGTGTTCGTAGCTCACGCTGGCATACGTCCGTGCACGTGAAGAGCTCTTTATGTGCCGCGCATGTTGTTATTGTGTTTTTAGAAACGTGAAAGACGGCTTTTTTGGTGTTGATGTAATTGGGTTCTTTATGCGCGACGAACAATAACAGAGAAATATATTTAAATATGTCTGCATGTTCATGTTATGTGTTCACACTACGTATTTTATTTGTTATTACTTTTGTAGAAAGACCCGCATTTATTTTTCAACAGTAAAAGAACCGTAATTCTATCCAACATGAATGGATATGACTGAGCTTTGCGAGCAGCGAGACCAACCAACATCAAGACTTGATTTGCTCTTCCAAGCAAGGGAGACAGTATTGATGTGTAAATGGAATAGATGCAATCTATTCAAATACGGTTGCAAGTTTTATATTTTGGAAATATTAACAATTCAAATTGGCAAACTGCAGTAACCACAAGAATATCTTATAGCAAAATATGACGACATGGAGAATTTTTGGAAAAACCTCAATTCATTTCTCATTAGTGGAGTAGGTGGTTATCGTGTCATCCTGTGGATCCTGAGAACCCTGGTTCGATTTCAACTAGCGACAAACATTTTTACCACATAAATACTACTCCTGTGATTCCCCCTCCACTGACATCTTTAGGAGCCGTGATTTGACGACTGGTAACCGCACTTCACGCGCAAAATATATCACTTACCGAGATCTGCTTCGGCAGAGTGCCACACCCAGTAATGGGTAGAAGGAGTGATGATATATTTATATTTATATTTATTTATATTTCTCGACTCTCAAATTTAATAACTTCAATTCTCGCCTAATTTCATTTTATCGAGAAATTTAGAAAGTAGTGAAGAATTTTTTTGTAATAGATATCGTAGTATAGATTTTCAAATAGATGTAAATGTTCTTTAATCTATAGAATTCATTTCTCCTCTCATAACAACAAATTTTAATAAATAATAATAATAATATCATCACATCTTCTATTCATTATTGAGTGAGGCACTCTGCCGTAGCATATCTCGATAAGTAAAATATTTTGCGCGTGAAGTGCAGTTATCGGTCGTCAAATCACGGCCTCCAAAAATGTTAGTAGAGGTAGTTTTAACGTGGTGACAATCCACAGGCCGATTCGATACCACTGAGTCACCTATTCCACTTACTATAAACGTTCAACTTGTAATTTCGAGATAAGACGATACTGTTATAAGAACCATATTACAATATCTACTGGTTGTCGAAAGAAAGATTAAAATTATCTCTTTTGTAATTACTTTCCAAATGAAATATTGGTGGATTTTTTTGTTTATTTCTTTTTTTAAATAAAATAAATAAATAAATATATCATCACGCCTCCTATCCACTACTGGGTGTGGCACTCTGCCGAAGCAGATCTCGGTAAGTGATATATTTTGCGCGTGAAGTGCGGTTACCAGCCGACAAATCACGCCTCCCCCCAAAGCTGTTAGTGGTGGGGAAGCCACAGGGGTAACTTTAAAATAGTGAAAATTGTTTATCGCCTGTGGAAATCGAAGCAGGATTTTCAGGATCCACAGGCCGACTTGATGCCACTGAGCTAGCAGTTAGATACAAATCCAGAAAATTTTCTTGATATTGCTCATAGCTATTGTGAATTAATTTAAGGAAAAATACAAAATTACAAATATAAGAATAAAATGAGAATGTGATATTTTGTGTTTTAGTGAGCACTAGAACTAATGTGAAGGCAATATAAATAAGTAGTTTAGCACACATCAACAACTATGAAAGCTAATAAAGCTGGATGATAAATTCGGCATAAAACAGTTAGAGATTACCGTCAGAGGAATAATCAACCGAATAATATATCGATGGCCGAACATCGAACAACACGGACAACCAACAAGCCAGACATGCAGTGAAACACGCGTGCCACACTCGTGAGAGAGGGGGTGTCCGCCCCCGTTACGAGGGGAGGCTGAAGTGGCCGTTACCGTGGCAACCCGTCTCGAAGCCCCGCCAATCATGGCCGACCAGCCCGGCGGCATGTGTGACACTCACATATGAACACACATACACACGCTCCAGGCACAAATCATGCGCACCCATACACTCACAACACCCCACGTTATCGGAAATATTGGTGCTCGTATGAGCGCACCCGCCTGCGCGCTCGCGAGAATGCCGGGAATCTACGGAAGGCACGTCAGATAAGCCGCGCCACCAAGAAATATTACACTCGACGATAAATAAAAGTCTTTCAAAAAATATTAGCATCCTTGGGAGAACGACATTTCTGAAATTTCAACCACATCAGCTCGAAAAAATCGAAAATGAAATCTACCCATCGGGAAAATCCGCACAAAAATATTTCACTGAATTCATTTATCTAGAAAAAAGAAGAATACAAACACATGTTCGCTCTAAATAGCAACAAGATTTCATTTAAAATTAATACATAAAATTGTTTGTCAATAAAATAGATTCATTCATCTCTGCACAGAAGAAGTATGAATTAAAACAATTATTATTTTGATTAAAATCGTAGTTACGAAAGTACTTCACGGCATTCATCAATTATAACACAAAAATAAATCAAAGAAACAACATATCAGCTAAGAACTGAAAAGCCATATTCCATATTCCAAAAGAATTTAATAACTAGACAACTAGCTGTTCCAAAATTTTTCATTTTAACCACCTTTCATTTGAACTAATTTAGGACTATTTGATGTCATATTAGTGGTCACTAGCTAGAATTACAAGCTAAGTGTACTAAGACATTAAGAGGAAATGATTTTATCTATTCAGCCTCTTAGATTACTCAAAAATTAAGTTCGTACCAGTCAATGGCTTATATACAGATAATGGCGATATTGGAATTATTTAACAAACAATATCCATCTCTCCAAAAAATTATTTGGAGACATACCTACATTTTTTTTTCTGTGGCTTCTTTGGCGGACCAACTACATAGGTCATATGCCGCCATTCCGCCCTGATCTGCGTTTTAGGTATTATGGTCAACAGCAACGCGGGTTTTCTCTGAACGGTCACCCATCCAAGTACTACCCGCGCGCAACGTTACTTAACTCGCGTTATCGCTAAGATCAGTTCCAACGAGTGCAGCCATGGCCGTTGACAATACCTACATTTATTTATTTATTTATTAACATGTGACTCTATTCGAACAATTTTCACAGCAAACTTTGATTTTGACAAGGAGTAAAGGGGACTTATTGCTTTACTCTTTTATCACTTTCAGATGATATCCTTGTCTCAGTCAAGATTGAACATGAGAAGTGACGTCAAATACTTTTATCAACAACACACGATCGAAAAATAAGTTTCTAGCATGCTTAACTCAAAGATTTTTAAATAGTTATTTATGTACCTAGGGTATTATGAAGATGTTTAAGCCCTCTGAGGGCGAATCTTACAAGGTCTTTTTAATAATCTAAATAATAAATAATGAATTATCTGGTAACACTAAGGGCCAGTTGTTCAATCACCTGTTTACTTTCGATTAGCGTTAATCATGATTAAATAATAATGGAAACCATAGTTTCTATTATTATTTACTCATGATTAAAATTAATCAGTGATTGATAAACTGGCTCTAAATAGAAGAAATCTCAGTTTTTGAGAATATTACCATAGTAACGTCACTCTCCATGCTCTAATCATACAATGCCTTAGGGCATTATACAATAAATAATGTACCTGATATCTATGGCATTAATAAACAATAAAGCAACGTTGCGCGCGGGTAGTATTTGGATGGGTGACCGTCCAGAGAAAACTCGCGTTGCTGTTGACAATAACAACTAAAACGCAGATCAGGGCGTAATGGCGGCATATGACCTAAGTAGTTGGTCCGCCAAAGAAGCCAGAAAAAAAAAAAAAAAAAAAAAAAAAAAAATAAACAATAATGAACTAGTAAGCCATAAAATACTTTTTCTACGACTGCTATGAAAAGTTGATATTTATGCTTTCAGTTGTCATCGTAAAGTTGATGGTTAGTGAGTAACGAACAATAAAATTCTTTACCGCGCGTCTCCTATAGCAACAAGCGGTAAAATACTTTACCGCTCGCTTAGAAAAATATAAATTATTGCTGAAATCTTAATTTATTGAAACAATACTTACAAAATCTAAAATATAGGTTAGATTCATTTTTACACATATTATACATGAATTTTGCTACGCTATGATTTGAAGTTGAACCTGAACGCAGCTGGACAGCAGTGCCCACTTAATGAGGATGAGCGATGTTAAAATTGAAAGTGCAGTTTTGACAGTTTCGTATATTTATTCCGGAACTTAAAATGGTGTTTGATAAATTTGACGATAAATTAGATTCTGTGATATTCTCATTAGAATTTTCAGTTAGTACGCCAATCACTATTTTCTGAGATTTTTGAGCATATTTTTTATGTGTGAAAATTTATCACAAACAATGATTGTTGATAACAGAATTTTTTAATTATTTACTTGGATACTGATATCGTCATTGTTACTTAGAATACAGAAATTGGTGGAAAGTAAATTGAACTAGCTCCAAATTATTTTTTAAAATTTTTTAGTAAGTAAAGTCGTAGAAAAAATTATGTTTGTTCCTCAAGCGTAAAGTATCTTTATTGCTCTCGCTCTATTGCACTTTACACTCTTGATACACAAATAACTATTATTAATTTCTTAACTAATTGATAAAATTATATAACGCCATCAATAACCGGTACGAAGAAGTTTGAAAATTTTGGCAATCATTTCGGCGGTACCAACTGAATATCACCACGGCATACCGATATAAAAATAGAAATAAAATTATCTTATGAATGAGTTCGATTTTGATTTGATGAGCATGAGATCCATCTACTCTCGTCTCTGTCTGGTGGAAGTTTAAACACATATGTGATCACTAAACGTACAAGAAAACGTGAGGCAAATATTTACCGAGTGAAATCTTAAGCTGTTCGTTTATGGAGGTTTTACGCGGGTGTTTAATCGCAGAATTCGATAAGATCAAACGGTGAAAGATACGCGAGTTTTACGAATACGATTAGATACTTCAGTTATTTGCTGTATCAATTTTGGGGTTGCAATGAGCTTATGAGGCGGATAATCACGGATATAAAATCGAATTCATATTTATTGAAGTTGAAGATACTACAGAGCGTGTTAAGATTGTATTATCAACCACATTTATTTCTTAAATCAGTTTAAGAATGACAACAGCGATTCATTTATGGAAAATTAACATTGGTATCAACATTTAAACTGTAGTTAACCTTAAAAGCGTTTTTAAAAGTGTGATAATTCTAATCTATTAAAAGTCGGACAATTAAATTTTGTAAATAAAATATATTAAAACAAAGAATAAAATAGTAAAATTTATAAAAATACATAATATATATAAATAAATATATCAACACGCCTTCTACCCATTACTGGGTGCGGTACTCTGCCGAAGCAGATCTCGGTGAGTGATATATTTTTGCGCGTGAAGTGCGTGTACCAGCCATCAAATCACGGCCTCCAAAGATGTTAGTGGTGAGGAAACCACAGGGGTAGTTATTAAAATGGTGAAAATTGTTTGTCGTCTGTGGGAATCGAACCAAGGTTCTCAGGATACACAGGCCGACTGAGCTAGCTACCCGATAAAAATATTTACAAATTAATATTAAAGTTATTAAAAAGATTGACCGGAGAAGGCAAAAATACAATATATTCGTATGAATAAAAATATGATTATTAAATTACAAATTTAGTATGGAGAAACTACATCATGCACACTAAAGAGACGACTTGTCTCGATCAAAACCAAAGTACCACTAACTAATTGTTGTTTTTCATGATATAGTTGCATTGATTCAAAGATAACGTTCCCATACATGAGTTTTCATGAAAAAATGACGCTTGCAAAGGATGAAGTGCAAAGATCAAATACATCACAAACCAACGCACATCTGCTAATTTACCCAGATATGTCCACACATCTGTTTAAACAAAGCACGACAAGTCATGGAAGACATAAATTCGATAATTAATTATGAAGACACTGAAATTATTATAAACATATGCACTAAAAAATTTGATATTAAAACTCTATCAATTTTTAATATTTATTTAGTTTATTTCTCTCGAAGATGAGTTGATAGTAAATAAAATATAAATAAATAAATATATCATCACACCTACCCACTACTGGGTGTGGCACTCTATCAAAGCAGATCTCGGTAAATGATACATTTTTGCGCGTGAAATGCAGTTATCGGCCATCAAATCACGGCCCCCAAAGAAAGGGAGCCACAGGAGTAGTATTAATGTGGTGAAAATGTTTGTCGCCAGTGGGAATCGAACCAGGGTTGTCAGGATCTACAGGCCTACACGATACCACTGTGTCACCTACCCCATAGTGATAGTGAAAATCCTAATTATAACGAAATCAAATTCTGAACTATTACTTTATTACAAGATGATACAGTCTGATCCAAAAAACCTGTCTTGCCCAGAATTACTTGAAAATTGTTTTTGTATTACATTCTACCCTCATTTTATCTATCCTTAAATTTAATCTTATATAAATTATATATTTTTATTATGGGGTAGCTAGCTCAGTGGTATCAAGCCGGCCTGTGGATCCTGAGAACCCTGGTTCGATTCCCAGAGGCGACAAACAATTTTCACCATTTAAAAAAAAAACCTACTCCTATGGCTCCCCCACCACTAACATCTTTGGGGGCCGTGATTTGATGACTGGTAACCGCACTTCACGCACAAAATATATCACTTACCGAGATCTGCTTCGGCAGAGTGGCACACCCAGTAGTGGATAGAAGGCGTGATGATATATTTATTTATTTATTTTATTTTAAAAAAGAAAACAAACAAAAAAATCGACCAATATTTATGATTTTATGTAATATTATATTGGATGGCTAGCTCAGTGGTATGAAGTCGGCCTGTGGATCCTGAGAACCCTGATTCGATTCCCACAGACGACAAATAATTTTCATAATTTCAAAAACTACTCTTGTGGCTCCCCCACCACTAACATCTTTGGGGGCCGTGATTTGATGACCGGTAATCGCACTTCACGCGCAAAATATATCACTTACCGAGATCTGCTTCGGCAGAGTGCCACACCCAGTAATGGGTAGAAGGCGTGATGATAAATTTATTTTAAATTATATAGCAGGAGAATAATTCAACTAAATATTTGAAGCATTTTGATCTATAATAATGTAACGTTAATGTAGCAAAAGATACGATGCCAAATGTTCAAGAAAATTAAAAAATTCTTTATATAGGACGAATTGAAAACTTATAAAAGTTTATACTCTACTAGTGGATTAAAACTACGTTCGAAAAAAATAAATTAAAATTAATCAATAATCAAATAATAGAACGTCAAACAAAATTTCAAGTTCACAACTTCGGAAAACTCCGGTAACTCTTCCGTCTACAGCACGTTGTGCGTACTCCATACTACGCTCATAGCAGAGCAGAGTCCCGTAAGTTCGTTAACGCCGGAATGAGTGCCAGCGTCTTACGCACCCCGCCGTCTCGACGCCGCCGCCGCCAAGTTCATTCATTCCGAGCCGCCGCAACGAGCAAGCGCGTCTTCCCTAGTTGCGTCTCTCTTGCACGGAGAAGGGAAGAGCATCAGAGGAACAGAGATGAGACTAGTGTTTTTTTAAGAGATGAGTTTCCCATTTCGAAATTAAAGTGGATGGAAGTGTAAACTAGACCATGACCTACTCACCGGAAGCGGAAAATCGAAGAGGATAATGACCTCCAAAAAAGAAAAATGCATTCTTATTTTTTACTTCTTTATAATTAATATTACCATTGTACTGAAGATTATGTAATTTTGTTTTAAATACTATTCTTTAAATTTGTCCTTCTCTTGTTTTTAAAGTAATACTTTTCCTTTTTATGGGGTGGCTAGCTCAGTGGTATGAAGTCGGCCTGTGGAACCTGAGAACCCTGGTTCGATTCACACAGGCGACAAACAATTTTCATAATTTCTAAAAGTACCCCTGTGGCTCCTCCACCACTAACATCTTTGGGGGCCGTGATTTGACGACTGGTAACCGCACTTCACGCACAAAATATATCACTTACCGAGATCTGCTTCGGCAAAGTGCCACACCCAGTAATGGGTAGAAGGCGTGATGATATATTTATTTATTTATTTACTTTTCTTTTTCAAGTCTATTTTACGCCGTATTAAATGAGATAAAAATTATGTTATTGAAATTTTTGGTATACTTCATTCCCTGTATGAAAACTATTACGTCACATTCGGTATCCATGTGATTCAAGATTTTGTACTTAAAACGTTTACATTGGTATTGGATTGACATTTTTAAAACATAACCTAAAATTTAAATGTCAGATTAAAATATTTATTACTGTATAAAATATAATAATTTTTTTAATGAAACCAAATTATGCATATATTAAATAAAAACCAGATATAAATTTATCTTAGCGCACGTAAATTATTACCTACGTTATTGAAATATCTAATTTTGTAAAATAAAACTCAGAGGAATATACATTTTTATATGTATTATTATTATATATAAATAAATAATATATGAAAATACAAAATACAATGCACATTACCTCTTGTTAAATTAATTAAAGATCCTCGATTCTCTAATTTCAGCGCAAAATAATCATAAAAACGACAAACGCATTTCTGTATTTGATTACCCAACATTCTTCTAGCCATTTCTTATTTCTCAGTCTGTATTTATGTATTAAAAATATCACAAACTTAGAAATAACAGGCGAGAAAATAAGAAAATCATAACCATAGGTCTCTATTTTTATTTTATAAACAAATGTGAACAAAGTAAATCTAAATTTTCGTATTAGTAAGAACTGTCATACGTTTTCATTAAAATAATAAATGTGATAGAACGTGAAAAAACATGAAACGTGTGTCTACTTATTAAGACATACGTTAATGTCATTCACAAAAAAGATAGCAATATTTCATCGTATCTATGATAACCTCGTCCACTTACGACGTAATCGTTTTCATTCAGGGAATGGAGTTTACTTTTAAGAAAACTCATTACGATGACATGATTCAAACATGACGTAAATATCAAACTATTTGACATAGCGTATAGTTGAAAGTCGTCAACAAAATTGTTATAAGAAATAAATGCACAACAATTGTATTTCCATTCCTAATTCAAAGCGGAAGTTTTCAAAAGCTGTTAATAAAAAGATATTTAACTTCAAATAACCAAGTTTACAAACACCTTGCGGTTGAATAAAACCTGTCGCACCTCTTAAAATTTAGGAAAACATGTCAAAAACCCAAGAAAAAATACAGGTATCGACCTAAAATACCCGTAACCAATCCAAGCCTTAACTTTAAAGTTGTCACTTATTATCCAAGGTGTCAAACACAAACACTGTCAATAGCTTGTCACACACAACATCGGCCACCAGCTGGCGCTGACCCTACCCCAAAACACAGGTGGCATTGACCGTTCGACAAGTGAGCGTTGGGTAAACATTCTATACCTGGCAGGGCTTCAGGACTTCTCAAGGGCTCTTACCTTCTGCTAACAAACCCTTTACAACAAACTGTGTATCTGTTCCCCTCAATTTCATGTCATTTCGTTCCCTTTATTGAGCATTATACAATTTAACCCTTCTGTAAATGCGACGTGATATTACAGTTACGGGGATTTGGAAAAGGGTAGTTTGGCAATAAATCAGCTAGAGATGTTCTGCGTTGCGATTGTGTTTGGCGAATGTGAGAGATTCTAAAAGTGAGTTAATCGCCCGTGGATTTTGCATATCACGGGAATATTTAAAATTTTAGGGAACATTTATTCTCTGACACAATATACGTGACATGTGTGAAAGGGTTCACGGCTGTGAATAAAAAATATTGTTTATATTTTTTACGCAGCTGGACTTGAATATTCCATTCTTTCAGGTCACTGCCCACAATCATACACCGTTATTTTATTTTACATTATTTTTAAATAAATATATTTTCACATAATTTTGCCTATTTTTAATAGTAACCATCTGCTATTATACTACATCAAGCCGCAGTGTTGATAGTACATACTATTATATATAAGAGCAGTTATCTACCGTCGAATCACGATCCCCAAAGATTTTAGTGATTTTCTACCATACAATATTACTGCGACATTAACCAAGAAGATGCTGATTACAGCGGCAAGCATGTATGTAGAGTGATTTTCATCTAGTTGCTATAATTACGATAAACAAATCAATTTGTTAAATAAAAACGTCAATCAGAAATAATCTTCCTAAATAACACTCGAAGTGATAATATTTTTTTTCAGAGAATTTTTGTCTGTTCTCCAGTTGAACTTAATTTGCAATTTCACCCTATAAAAAGTTCCTTCAACTTAATTTCGTGCAATTTGTAGAACATGTTTTATGTCGTGAAATTAATGAAAATAAAAACGACTAACAATCACCAATTAATTGTGAAGTTGCCAGCAATTGGAATAGAACTCAGGTTATCATTTCCGCAGTTTTTATGTTACTAAGCAAGGAGCATTTTATTTAGCAAAAAAATTAATTTAATAAAACGTTAATATAATTAAATTTAATTGCCAATTTCGGTCATATGACGGTCAGGAAAGATATATAAATGACCAAACATATTACCGTTTAAAAATTTCGTGTCAAATAATTATAAACTAATTATTTATTTATTTATTTGATTTTGAGAATCAAGATTGAATTTTTGTGTGTGTATCAGTGTTTCCGTTTACGCTAATTAAATTTTACTTAAAATAAATAAATAAAAATATCATCACGCCTTCTACCCATTACTGGATGTGGCACTCTGCCGAAGCAGATCTCGGTAAGTGATATATTCTACGCGTGAAGTGCGGTTACCAGTCGTCAAATTACGGCCCCCAAAGATGTTAGTGGTGGAGGAGCCACAGGGGTAGCTTTTGAAATTGTGAAAATTGTTTGTCGACTGTGGAAATCGAACCAGGGTTCTCAGGATCTACAGGTCGACTTCATGCCGCTGAGCTAGCCACCCCATAAATTTTATTTTATTACGAAAAATCGTACGTACCGCATGAATCTTACGACCTTGACTAAATAACAATTTTTTTTTTCATAAAATAATTATTTTAATACTTTTGGATATGTTTTTGGTTTTGAAAATAATGTACAAATGATGTTATCGATATGTGGTGATTTTACAAACATTTATCATATGACGATCATTTTACCGGTCATTTTACCAATATATAAATTATCGTAATTTTTGATTTATGGTGTAATGGCTCAGTGGTATGAAGTCGGCCTGTGGATCCTAAGAACCCTGGTTCGGTCTCCACAGCCGACAAACATTTTCACCAATTTATAAAGGCCATGACTTGACGGTTAGTAACCGCACTTCACGCGCATAAATCACTTACCGAGATCTGCTTCAGCAGAGTGCCACACTCAGTAATAGGTAAAAAGGCGTAATGATATATTTATTTATTTTATTTGTAATTTTTTCAACCCTATTTCAAACTAAAAATTGCAATAATTCATTATAGTAATTTTAGTCTAAATAAAAAGATAGATGATCAATTTGACATTTATAAAATCAAGTAGTGATAATTTCAATCAAATGTTAGATATTCTGTGAGTGAGAATTGACTGCCTCTCTGCAAAGCCATGTTTACAAAGGCAAACCAGGATTTGGCGGGCATGTTCGATAATGAGATGCAACGGTTAAATCATGCCAATATATTATCTAGTGCGTGTTTTTGTGCGTTAACCCTTTCCGCCCAGCGAGCAAGGGGATGGTAAATCCTTGCGCGTTACTCCTTTTGTCTGCTTAATAATAAAACACATTTTTCTTTTCCACTAGACCGTGGTTTATATCATATTTTTTACCAGTGATGCTAAAAGGGTACGCACTAAGATTCTATAGACATGGTAAATTATATTTTTTTCTCGGGGGATCCGATGCTACCTAGGATGGGAACGCAGTATATATGTGTATGCATTATGATGCGCATGGGATATGCATGTGAGTGTATATGTTTATAATTTATACGGTATGCAGATGTGTGGTTTGAACGGTTGTGAAACTTGATCGTTTTGAAATTTGTAATGAATTCGTAATTAGAAAAGCACATAATGGATTATCAATGTTGTCTACTATTATTTATATTTATAATTTATTTTAAGTATAACATTTTTAGACAGGGTTGAAAAAAAACCGGGTTTTTTTTAAAAACCCTGTTTTTTTGTTGGTTTTATTGGGTTTATTTGGGCATTATTGTGTTTTTTGAAATATTGACAAATACACTTTTTAATTCAAGTTATGTTATTTTAGATTAATTTTATATATAATGTTTAAAATGTATATTGTATACTACTAAACATTAAAACAAAATTTATGTACTATTATCTAATAATTCCAAAAATATATTTATTTTACTGTGTATTAAAAACGTAATACGCTCTATTATGTTATTGTCATACTTATTTACTTTAAAACTATATTTCAAATTTGCCGGTAAAAAGAATGTAAATCAATCAGTTTTTGTAATACTAATATAATATAAGATAAATAATATTTGGTCTTAAACTAGTTTGATATTGACATTTGTAAAAATAATGCAATGTGATACTACGATATGATGTAATAAATGATAATTTAAGTTAAACGTTTATTTTGTACAGAGATTACGTATTATTACATTGTAAAATAAATAAAAGATATTTATGTTCCGAAATTTGACTCCATCTTAAAATTCACCCTTCAATCAAATGGGTTATTTAATGGGTTTATTTCGGTTTTTTTTGGGTGGTTAAAATATGAACAACCTTGTTTTTAGAAGAATTTGATTTGAACGTCATTAAAAATGATTGCATCTCTTTCGCTTTCAAATACCGATAAATCGAGAAAAATATTTTTATTTAAAACTTTTGTCTTTACTATACAATCACGCTATAATAGCCATTATACGACTAATGTATCACCTACAAGATTTTTTTATAATTTCATTTCATAATAATCCCAAACTGAATAAAATTAGATTAATATTGTAATGTTTTGTGTTATAACTAATGTGATAAAGTAATGTAATTTTGAAATGTCAAAATTTTTGCATATTTCATTTGTATTTTCATACTTTATTAATTTGCTCCGAGAAATTGACTTAGGTAATAGTATATTGTAAAACTAGTGGGGAAAGGGTTTCATTGCAAAACGAATACGAAAGTTGGAGTACGAGCAACAGTGAGTGTTTCAAGTGTACGAGTTTTGTAATGACTCTTTCCTACGTGTGTTACATATAATTTGTTTCAATATTAAATGTGAAAATTACATTTTTACATTTGCCTTAATCAATATAAGAAATTTAATAATTATTTTACATAAATCAAAGGAGTTGTATTTGCAAATACACATCATTTGTCCTTGCTCACCACAAACAAACAAAATAAGGTACGTCTCAACATTTTTCTAAAGAACATTTCCTTCACTCAATTTAGTAGCGATAGTAACCATTTCTCTAACTAGGCATAAAAGTAATTTACTATTATCCCTAGTGCGGGAAATGGTTACTATTACAAATAAACTGAGTGAGGAAAATGTCATTTTTACAAATAATGTTGCAAAAAATAATTTTCTGATTAGTTCAGAAGAGGGAATAATGAGTATTTCTTACAAGATTAATATACCGCATTTTGTAGCAAAAATCACATTTAATATTTGTACCTATATAATACATTAGTCGTAGATAAAATAATTTAAGTACGTGCATTTTTATTGACGTTATTTTGAAGTTCTTCTGAATAACGAACTCTGTTCAGATAAAAAATTGCACAATAAATATACATTGAATTAAGCGTGTAATCATATTTTCAGCATATTTAATTTTGCATTTACTAGGAAATACAAAATAACTTTATAGACAGAAATTCATAAAATCTTTATAATAGTTCCTTACTTGCTATTATCAAGAATTAAAAATTTTAAACTAATGAAATATAAAAACATACCTGATAAAATTGCAATATCTATTCTCCCTACAATCTAGTATCGTACGTTCGTGTGCATGTGAAACCAAAATGCAAACTCCCAAAAAAAAATTAGCATCAACCCCTACCACATTCACAACCCAACATTGGAGGAAGATTCACCGGAACTGGATAAAGATCCCCACTTCCCTTCCAGGTAACCCTTTCCGACCGAGACTTGACCCTACTCGTCAGTCAACACAAACACGTCTCCAACAACACAAGAAGTAAACTAACAGTGTCCAGTGACTTTGTGGCCACTCTAACGAACTCTAGAAAGACATGGGGATTTCGGAAGGTGCGTTTTAAATTAAATACGTGGTTTTCAATGTTAAAAACGGTCATTATTTTCCCATTTGATGCACTGAAAGGTGCTTCGGAACTCATAGGCTTCTTGATGTTATGTGTAGAGTACGAAATTGCAGAATAATTGCATGGTGAGTTTAATGAAATGTTATTATTTAAATTTTAATATGCGACAGTTTAAATAGTAAATGAATTAGTAATTTGTATAATTTTGTTCTTCAACCTTAATTATACATGCGTGACTATGTCGCCAGAAAAATTATGAAATTATATGCTACATTTTTATAAAATAATACTAACAAATAAATTAATATTTCATGTTTGTATATAATCCGATTTACAATTGAAAACGCTTACATAAACAGTAATTAAATTTCATTTCAACGAATTTCATCAAATGAGCGCAAATAATTTTATTTACTTATTTTGTATTTATCCATTGTTACAATTGAATTTTATTTTTAATTGATGGCCTGTCTGAATTGATTTGGACATTTTTAATTGGATAAAATCATTAAATTGGACGTTTAATTAATGAATGATTAGCTAACAAATTTGGAATTCCTGACAATCCTGATATTTAGATGTTCATTAGATTAGTAATCAGCATCCGTGTTTACACTGCATAACTATGTTAATAACGTTCTCTGATAATTAATTTAATTAATGAACAAGAATTGTTTTCAATCAGTCTCTTCCAGAACTAAATTTAGATTTTCAACATATTTTATCTATTTGTTTATTTAATTATTTGTCACTCTGCAGAAACAGAATATAATAGGTACCAATTACAATCCAGAGTATGTTCGGCTTATAGTGGAATCCAAAATACTTAAGCTACGTTTCGACATCTTAACATAGTCTCTGTTTTAGTCTTTGTTTTTGGTATTTTGTTTCTGTTCATGTCGGAAAAATTCCAGCCATTTCCAGCTCTTAACACAAACATAACCTTAATTCATTATTTTAGTAAAGGTTTGTTCACTTAAATGAGAAAATAATTGTATAAAACTATTTGAAATACTTTAAAAATTATATAAAATTATTAATGAGGAACAGTAATTACTATTTAAATTAAGCACTAGTTTAATTAATTTATACAATTCCAAAATAATTATAAAAAATTGAGACATTATTGTAGTGAACAACCCAGAATATTTTAAATATAGTAATTTAAATTTCAAAATAGATTTTTATATTATTAAAATATGATTAAATTGAAATTATACTTACAAAATCAAAGAAAAGCAATAAATTTTAAAATGACAGCGACTAAATAATTTCTTTTTGACTTGTTAGTTTTGTTGTTGCTATTAATCCAGTAATTTTTATTTTTTTCTCAGTTAAAATTATGACTATTTTTGTTCTATTGTCTATATTTATCGTATTCCAACACAAACCTAATGACATATGATAAATACGGCATAGAATTGATTGTATAACAAGAGATAGCATTACCGCAGCTAACTCTCTTTTACAGAACAGCGACGAAAGACTATGTCCAGAGTATGGAGTTTGCAAACTTTGTGTTTATGCGCAGCGACAAAGACAAAGACTAAGACTAAAACAGTAGCTGGAAACGCTTAGCGGTATTCACATGTGACAAACTCTCAAGGTTATGTAGAAAAACTAAAACTAAGACTATGTTAAGAGGTGGAAACAAGGCTTTAGACGCAATCGTATTTTCATTATAGTGAATTGAAATCAGCAAAATTAGCTATTATTAATGAAGCAACTAAAAAAACTCTACTTTTATAATTTCGAAAAAATAAAAAAAATACGAACAACTAAATCAAGAAAGAATTTTGAAATAGAAAAAAACTAATAAAAACAATATCGAAATAATTCAAAAAATGATTTTTAATTGTTGAAAAAAATAAAACAAAAAAATTTCAAAATTATTATTGAATCTTGTCACAGAAAATTTAAAAATAAAGAATTTTGAAACAATATATTACAAAAAAAGACGAAAAACAATATTTAGATTTGAAATTAAATGAATAATAATAAAAGATAATGGTAATATAAATTATTATCAACTTTAAAATGGATTTTTATTGGTAACAAATAGTCGGTAAATAAATAAATAAAGAATTAAAAATCTCGTTGAAAATTCAGTCTAAATTTCGCGTCAATTACACCAGCTAAACTAATCTGAAGTCAGGTCATAAACCAACAAAGCCCAAGTGAAACCGAGAGGAACATATTGCAAGCGAAAGTGAGAAGACATTCCCGAGTGTTCCGTCGTTTAATAAGCGTCCCGGCGGCGACGGCGGCGGGTGCGTTACCAGCTCGCGCTCTCATTGGCCGCCGGAGTCGTTAGCCGCCGGGTGATTAGCAGCGGGGGGTGGGGGACAGAGACGCGCAGACACCGACCTAACCTAACTTAACAACGAGAGAGTCAGTGCTCCGCCGGCTGTCTAATTAAAAACAACAGCACGTGGAGGATTTCAACCCTAAACGCGGACACTCAGAACTAGTTTAAACACTCAACGACGTTGATTAAACTGCTCTTTTAACTTCAACTAACTTTAAACTATGTTTTGTGTTATTATTATTTACGAATTTAGTTGTGTCAAGATACAATTTATAAATTACAGTTTTTACTTAACCTTAAAAAATGGTTAGTGCAATTATTTATTATAAATTATAACAGAATTCAAATCATGATCGCGGAATACCTTTTTAACTTGTTTAATCACTAATTTATTAATTTATATATTTGAATATTGATTTATACTCGAAATTACTGTCAAACTTGTAATAATAATTCGGTAGTTTTTGAAATAACAGAAGTGTTAGTTTTTGAAACATGCAGGAAACTGAAAAATTACTTACATTGTTGCAGACTGGAAGTGGCGTTGCATTTGGATGAAGTTTCTGGCTGGTTTCCGGAGAACTGGAGGATGAAGACATAACCTGTAACAACAAAACAATGTGTAAACCTCTTCGAAATGATGTTCTCATCAACAAGAAAGATCAGAAGACGAAATCTACCTCTTCTCGGGAATGACAGGCGCCGAATGCAGCATCTTATCATCACGACGCCGAGCAGCAAACCAAGCTACATCAGGAAGGGGGTCCGCGCACGCCCGCTGTATAGGAACGCGCGAAAAGAAACTAGAAGCGCCGCGACGCTCTCCGACAAACGCGCGTGCGCAAGATGGCGCCGCCGCCACCACCGCCATCAGCTGAGCGCGATGATGTATTAATTACCAATCACGAGAATTAGCTGGGTCAGGGACTCGACTTGATTCCTGATGCCTCACATCTCGCTAAGACTATCGCGCTCTCGCTTTTGCTAATGGTGTGGTGTAGGTAAGGAGAGGGATGGAAGGATGTGAAACGTCATTGATTTTACGTGCGCGGTGCACAATGGCGACTGGACGTGGGTTGCTTGATTTTTCAATTGAAGCGATTTGAATAAACGCTACAAAGGTTGCTGTGCGTGCAGGTACAATGATTATTTCGCTTTGTAGTTTCTGACGGGCCTCTATACCCACTTTGGGTTCGTTTTAAAAGGCTTTATAATTGATTTGATCAATAGAAGTATTAGATAGTTTTTTTGTTAACAAGTTTCTTTTTTCTCGTATGTTAACAGCATGTAATTTGAAGAATGTATAAAAAAATGTTTTATTTTTAATCGACATTTATTTTGTAAATGCAAATCTTACCATTTTACGAAGTCTGCCAAAAATCGATAAAATGTATTTCACTGCTCGCGGTAATAGAATGAATTTCAAGCCTACAACTGCACTGCACGCAATTCAAAATCAAACTAAACGGAGTCCATCGAACATAGCTTTTAAACAAACCAAATTTAGTTGCTTTTCACAAGATTTATTTTCAACTCTCGCTCTTTTTAAGGACAATCTGTAATTTTAACTATTTAAAAAATCTGATGTGGGCACCACACGACTTTCTTATACACAGCATATTTCATATTTAGAATATATGAATGTTATATAATATTATTAAACATGTAATTTAGTTTTTCAGTAATTCAGCATTTATCTGTTTGAAATATATAAAATATCAAATTTGTTTACGTATAATTTTTTAGTAATGTTGACTACTTTATGCCTAACTTTACTGATGAGGCATATACAGGATGTCCATTTTTCGAGCCTAATCCTTGGTAGTTGACCATTTTAATGATTTATTTGTTTTTCCCAAAAAAGAAATAGATAATTAGATAAACAGAAAATTAAAATTTATGTTTTTTGTTTCTATTGCTAATATGATTATTGAAATACATTATTAAATATTAAAATTAGTTTTTCTCAAAATTTGACGGATATACAGGAAAATTGCAAATAACATTTTATGTTCCAAATATTATTGCTATCATTTTTTATTTGAAACTTTTTATCGTAACTGATTCCATTTTTGAAATAAATGGAATTTATTGTTTTGTGTGTGCAGTAAACTCCTCTTCCGGTTTTTCAATTTCATTCAAAATCAACTCAGCTCTTCGTATTTTCATGAAACTTATAATTACCAAGTTTTATTAATAAAATCTTATCTCGTTCATAAGATATTGCACACTCGGACACACATCCATCCACACACACAGACATCATTGAGAAAATGATCAAAACGGATTCAGTGGACCTCAAAACACGTATTTCCGCGAAAATCTCGTCAACGATTTTTTTCACGATTCCAATACTTCCTTATACTGTGTATAAGAAAGTAAAAATATATATATTTGCTTTTAAAGTCATCAAAACTTCTCAACATAAAATTAAACGTTGTTAATAAGTAACATCATATTTAAATATCTGCAATGTTTAGTATGACTGATATCCTCATTTTTAATTTTATTACATGTATTGTAATATATTTAATAATTAAATACATACTGGAATAGATTGGAGATTGCATATTGTAATATAAATAGCAGGTATTTGTTAATTATACAATAAGATTAGAAACAGCTGAGTTGTTCTTTGTTTCAAAATAGTTTCTTTATGTTTCATTGTGATTAACTAACAATGCTGTATGCACGCGCGTTTTATTATTAGGTACACTCAAAACTACTAATTCATTCGAATTTCTTGTTAATTTGAAATTAGAATACTTTATTAATAACTAAAATATCAGACATTAAATTTCAAAACAATAGTTAAAAAATAATAAGTTGAAAATCATATTCCGTAATACTAGAAAATAATATTCATAATTTTTAAAATATTAACTTACAACAAACCAAATATATACTGCTATTGATTGATAAATATTGAAGTGAGAATTTATTTACTTTCTAATAACATTTTTCTCTTGTTTTAAGTCACTTATGCTGGGTTGCATGAAAGTTTTATCGGTTCGAATCCGGGCGTCTCCCAAATTTTTCTGTCAAAATTAACTTTAAAATTATCATTGACACTGTACTTGAAAGTCACAAAAGTGACAAAAATTTACTTCGTGATATGATTTCCTTTAAAATCAGACATGTGTCACTACAGACGAAACCCGTTGTCAATACCTATGATACATAGGAGTCTTGGGATCGATGCTGTGTTAGACACTATCACAGAAGAATATGGTTGATGCCTGCATCGTACAGGTGGGATGTTGTTAAGTGGTTAAGACATCAGCCCGGCAAGCTGAAGGTCCTCGGTTCGAATCCGGGCGTCTCCCAAATTTTTCTATCATAAAATTAACTTAAAAAAAAGTTCTTGTGTAATTATACCTGAAAAATCGAGACTATCGATAAGATTCCATACCGAGACAAGAATTCAATCTAGGTCTAGAAATAGTCTAAACTATTGGAGGAGGGTCGTCGCATGCTAATTACAAATTTTAAAAAGCATCCAAGGACATATTCAGTTAAACGCTTTCACTTAAATTTTGAGGATTATTTAAATGAAATATATTAAATCGAATGTTTGACAGCAATATAACTCATTTGATCGTTCATTTCGACAAGACCTTATTTTAAAAATTTAAGTAACGGCAACGCAACTGACTATTATAGACTTTATTACAAGCTTGATACTAAAATACAATAGATTTTTCAAACTATTATAGCAATATATAATAGTATACTACAGAACTAGTTTCATAAATCAATTTCTTAACGCACGAGTCCAAATTTGGAAAACGAGCCGCTCTGCGGCGAGTTTTACTAAGCACGAGTGTTCTTTATACTATTTTTTCTATTGAGGTAATTTTATAATTCTGTTAAATTTTTAAAAACTGCGACTTGTCAAAAATATAAGTTGGTGTTTTTTATCATTCGTGTTGGTAGCACTTCTCATAACACAGACATTTGATATATCATATTTTTTGACAATTAATCAATATTTTTTTCTGTATTGTCACTGTATTGAATTTTATCTGATTCTAGCATATTCTGTTAGTAATATTTCAACACCGACTATTTACAATTTTGAGGTTATATGTCATTCATCTGTCAGATTTAAGAGCATTCATACCACTCCTACAAAATAAAAAGCGCCAAAAACAGTGCGCTTATAAGATCTCCTTATTAACATGTTTACAGTGCGTTTATAGAAGAACATCGAAATAGAAAAAGGTTCTTAAGAAACTACTACAGTCCTTAATGAGAAATTTTTCTTTATTAGTATTTGAAATCGTGGTTCTGTTTGTAATGTATATTATTAGTTTTTTAGAAACTAAAATTTATTTGTGTTTTGCCTCCAAGGGGGCCATGACTCCAAAAAGTTTGAAAACTATTGGTCTAGATCAAGACAAGATCGAAACGAGACCACGAGATTGAGACTAGATTGGCTCTAAGTCTCGTCTCATCTCTATTTTCTATATATCGATTATCGTGGAGAAGCTATTTAAATATATATTCTTGAATAGAGAATTTCGTAAGCAGCCGAGAATGATTAATGAAATTTGGTTGCATTCCGCGTATTTTTCCGTGTATGCTTTATCGAACAAACATAGATCCCGATGTCACCACATGTAGTCCAGGTACCTCGGCATCCGACATGCAAATACCGTCAGTCACCACCCAGCCCCCTTTGACAGTTTTTCCAAGCGGATATTTAAATGGGAGCGCACGACGGCGCGGCCGTTACGCTGAATATAATTTATCATTTGGATCCGCTCGGTTCTCACGCATGCAGATGTGCGTATAGCGTCTACCATCTACCTGCCCGTGCCCAGTCTTTGCATACTATCTAACCCTTTCTTCCCTCGACCCTTCCTTGCAGGTAGCGAGTGAATGGGCCCTAATGAAACCCACCGTATGCAAAGCGGCATTTGAATATGTACCACGGTACTTCCTGTTCCGTTGTTTGCTTGCGAGGGTTCGGATCGGTTCGAACACATGTGTGATTTAGGTTCAAGGTTGCGAAGCGTCAGTTGGAGGTGACTTGAGAGAAGGCTAAAGGGTAAAAGACCTCAGGAGCACCACGGGTGTCTTATCTTTCTCTATAGTGCACCCTGCGTTATATTCTCACAAAGAAACATTCACAGCTGGTATTTTTTTGTAGTAGAGTATCCTCAAAATTATATTAGATTAGAAATTACCAAATTATTTCAAGAGTCTAGTTATAACAAGTCTTTGTTTTATTTTGCCATCAGAAACTTGTTTATTGGCCCACGAAAGCGGGAGTAATTTGGCTATTATAGTCGTAGGGCGTATAAAGTAGCCAAGCAACAGCTATTCAAACAAATCAAAATCGTGATTTGTAGATAAATGCCAGGCAACACAATAAATTCGTATTGTTTTTCGTAAAGCTTTTTTGACTTCTATGATACTAATATTCCCTGTGCAGACTCAATATTTCTTTAGATTTTTTATTGATATCTTTCATTTTTATTTGACAATAAATGAAAAAAAATGTTCGTTCACAAACAATATAATGCATAGAAACCACAGCATACCTAAAATTAACAACGCCAGCAAAACGGTAGCGAATATATACTGACTGAATCCTTTAATTTCGAGGACCAAAATAAAATAAAACGTATGAGTATGTACCACGGACATGATACAGATTATAACATACATACATTTCGTCCTAATAGTATATTACATAACAAGCATCGAAAGTGTAAGATAACGTGCGAGTGTACACATTGAAAAACGAGGCGCGCAGCGCCGAGTGATTTAAGTACACGAGCACAGTTATCATACTTTCGAGTGAGTTATGTACACTAATTTTCAGACGACCACAAAATATTTCTAAAAAAAGTTTATAAGAGCAATGTTGTTACACTTTGACAAGTGATGCGATTTTGTAAGTAAGCGTTGACGTTTGATGTTTGAGGTTAGGTATTGTGATACCAACTGTACTAACCTCAATGTAAAAATATTAAATAATATTAAAATATTAGTAAATAAGTAATTATTAATGTTAAAAATAAGATTTATCTCTGCAAATGTGTTAAATAATCTGCCAAAACTTCGATTTACATAATAATACAAATTCTTTTCATTTATTTTATTATTTTCTTTCATCGTAACGCCATCTGATGTCAATCTTTGGAACTTCACCTGATATGTTAGAAGTGTACTTTATACTAGCATATGACGTGTATGTTATGTTTAACTTTCCGTCGTAGTTTTTGATGTTATGGTTACTTTCAAGTGGTCGTCTAAAAATATATTTTGTTATTTGCTTAAGATGTTCATTAAAGTCATAATTATTTTAGTTTTTTTTTTAATTTCTTACAATCGAATATAAAATAATGTAGATACAAAAGTATATATTTGACTACACCATAACTACTTGATATATGACAGTATTTAGTGTAAAACAAAAACACTTGTTTGGATACGATAAAAATGACAAATTAGATTCCTCTCAGTGTCAAAAAAATTATAACTAATTAATTAATTTCTTCCGTTGCATTTAATGCATTTTTTTATTTCTTGCGACCTTGTAAATACGTGTTTTCACTTTTTTTGCAATTTTGAGAGTTTAATTATTATAAAAAACATTATTAAACAAAAACAACAACAAAGCACCCTTTGAGACACAACTCACACTCATCCGAAAAACTGCATTTTATCCTATTATTATTATTATTATTTGCATCGTAAATAACAATTTAATCATCAGAATTGTTGCTTCATATTAATGTTGTCAAAATAATTGTACATTGTTATTTAGTACAACATAAAACAACATATCTCAGTCATAAACATTTTATGAATTAATATCAGGCTATCATCAATTTTATTTAGGTAACTTTTCCCTTTATTTTTCATAGAAAATAAACATTTATAAAGGAAATGACCTGTCTCCTATCCAGAATAAAGTTCATATTCCAACCATTTACTAAATACATGTTCTCTAATAGAACCATTTGTCCGAAAACCATATCGATTATGCTTGAAATAACACAAATAAAATATAATTCATTTCCTTCCGTACAGCAATATACTAATGGACAATTACTTAATTATTCATAAACTGTATATTTCATCCGTAAACATACACTATTATTATTTTCATTTATCTACGATGATAAAAACACACGAAAAAAGTCGAATCAATTATTGTAAAAATATCATAATTTATCTTTGGTCGAATTTGTCGTCAACAGACATTTATTAATTAGTTTTGAGTAATTATCATGTTAAGCATATGTGCACATGTAGTGATGCTACTTATGTGACGTAGTATATAATAGCCAACGTATGTTAGTTAATTAATTGCTTGAAATTTTAATTACCAAATAAATTAAACGAACGCATGTTACCTTTGTTTGCGACTCCATTTCATGTCGCATGATATTTAACTCTCGTGACAATTATTGTAATTCCTTTATTTAATAATTATGCCTGTTATTATTTGCTTTTATATGTATGTTCGTTAAGCTTTCATGTGTTATTTTGTTTTAATTATGTTCAATTATTCTATTTTTTTGATGTTAATTAAACCTGACTTTTGCTCCTGTTGTTCTCATATTATTTTTTTACCATTTCGGTAGTAGTTGTTTTAATTATTTTTATGTTTTTTTCCTGACATTATAATAAAATTAATATATTTAAATTAATTACGGGTGAGTATTTGTGTAATTTTTATTAATATTTTATAATATATATAGATAATACTTTTTGTCAATAGACTGATTTCAATTTTGTTAATAAAATGATTTCAGTATTCAAAATCCGTCCTAAATCACATTAATGGTTGATGTAATATGACAACTGGTAACCGTTCTTTACAATAAATATCATCTACCAAGATCTGTAATTGCAGTACTGCCACAAAAAGTATGTAAGAGGTGTGCAAATATGCATATATTTAATTACTTTCGCTAAATAATTGTAATTCACTTCATTTTTAAAACATGCTAAAGCATCAATTTTGTCAGTTTAATATCGGGTCGCGCCACATACTTGCGACAATAGAATAGCTGTCATACAAATAAATAAATAAATACATATATCATCACGTCTTTTACCCATTACTGGGTGTGGCACTCTGCCGAAGCAGATCTCGGTAACTGATATATTTATGCGCGTGAAGTGCGATTACCAGCCGTCAAATCACGGCCCCCAAAGATGTTATTGGTGGGGGAGCCACAGAGGTAATTTATAAATTGGTGAAAATGTTTGTCGGCTGTGGGGATCGAACCAGGGTTCTTAGGATCCGTAGGTCGACTTGATACCACTGAGCCACTACGACAAGTAAAAATTATGATTGTATGTAATATTATATGGAGTGGCTAGCTCAGTGGTATGAAGTCGGCCTGTGGATCCTGAGAACCCTGGTTCGATTCCCACAGCCGACAAGCATTTTCACCAATTTATAAATTACCTCTGTGGCTTCTCCACCACTAACGTCTTTGGAGGCCGTGATTTGACGACTGGTAACCGCACGTCACGCGCAATATATATCACTTACCGAGATCTGCTTCGGCAGAGTGCCACACCCAGTAATGGGTAGAAGGCGTGATGATATATTTATTTATTTGATTTAACATAAAATAACCCGTTTCCTTCTATCAAATAGAACAAATTAAACGTATTACTAATTTGGCGATTTGAAAATTATTGCCTGTATTCTACTGTAGAATTATATATGGCGCGATCCTACTACTAAACTTTTATAAATATAAATTCGGTCAATTTTTTCCGTTCAAGCCAAATTTTTTTCACTCGAACTTGGTTGCTTTGAGATATAACGAATCGAGCAATTTGATTTTAAGCAAAATCACTCCACCTTCCATGCACAATTATTTTATACGGTTGTTTCGTCAAATGTTATCAAGGAACAATGTTCTTCTAAATAAAATGTATTCGTTAAAAACTAACGGCTCAATTCTCAAAAGAGTTTTAGCTAATCCTGAATTTTAGATTAGTCAAATTAAGCTAAACCATATTTTCAAAAAAGTTTAAATATAATAAAAAATAAATAAATATATTATCAGGCAGGGTGTTGCACTCTGCCGTAGCAGATCTCGGTAAATGTATACACGTGAAGTGCGATTACCAGCCGTCAAAACACGACCCTTAAAGACGTTTAGTGAAGAGCCACAGGGATAATTATAATGTGATGAAAATTGTTTACCGGCTTGTAGGAACCGAACTCGGGTTCTCTCAAATCTACAGTTTAAATAACCTCTAATGGAAACTTGTTTCATTTGGTTTTTGAAAAGTGACTTGGATTAAATAAAATATAAATATATCATCACGCCTTCTACCCATTACTGGGTGTGGCACTCTGCCGAAGCAGATCTCGGTAAGTGATATATTTTGCGCGTGAAGTTCGGTTACCAGTTGTTAAATCACGGCCCCCAAAGATGTTAGTGGTGGAGGAGCCACAGGAGTAGCTTTTGAAATTATGAAAATTGTTTGTCACCAGTGGGAATCGAACCAGGCTTCTCAGGATCCACAGGCCGACTTCATTCCACTTTTTAAAATCGGTCTAGAATAAGTTTAGCTAATCCAAAATTCAGAATTAGATAAAACGTTTTTGTGAATCAAGCTGTAAATCTCTAATGACCAGTTGTACCAACAAAAATTAATTTTAAAATTAGATTTAAATAAATAAAAGCAATGCGAAGTTATTTGTCATAGGAAATAATTTACATTGTTGTCAAACATTTACTTTTATTTTTTTAAATAAAGTTTAAAATTTATATTCTGTTAGTAAGCAGTGTTTTAGTTGACAATACAATTCTGAGGATGTTTTTATTCCACAGTTGGCACAGCCCAGGTAAAGGCGGAAATCTCAAACCAAACATAAGTAGACAAATTCTGCCGTATACAAGTCAATGCAGTGTTATGAAGTAGGAAGAGTTAGAGTAACTTGTTGGTGAGGCGGGTGCGCGGCAAGGAGCGAGTACCCTTTGATGTTATGCGAGTTGCAAACATTTGTGTAGTTATTTTTATATTCAATTACTTACTTTTCATACATCAAAGTAAAGGTTAGTTTTTGACATATTAAGTGTTTTGTATACGCACGTTTGTATTTAAATAAATAAAATGCTCGCGTCTGATAACTGTCATCAACAAAAATGCAACCCGCATAACACCAAGTGGTACTAGCTCTTTGCTGCGCACCCGTTTCATCAACAAGTTATTCTAACCCTTTCTACTTCACAACAAACGCCGTTGTTCTCCGTCTACTTATGGTTGGTCTGAGGCGGAAATACTATTTGACATGTCATTTTTATAATAAATACAAAGAGGTTGAGTGATAGAAATACTTATTATTATATTGCTCTGTGATTAATGTTAAGAAATAAAAGGATGTGGGTAAGGGAAAAAACGATTTTTATTAATTTAAATTTTCAAATGTCACTGTCAACAACAAGAAATAAATTTATGCATCAGTCTTACCAATTTCAAGTAGTTTTTTTTTATATATATTGCCAAATGAAACACTTTTTTTTGGTCTCTCTATGAAAAGGTTTCAAGTAAATGCATTTACTAAATGTTACCTACATATTTCGATTTCCTTTCAATTTTGCTTTATCAGGTTATAAACGGAAATAAGTCAAAAGAAACAACAAAATATTACGAAAGTAATAAATGTAAAAGTATATCAGTGGGCTGTCAATTAATCCTCAATAATTTATTCATAGCCCTCACACATAGACAGATCAATCGCTTCTTATCCACAAAACATGATTTCCTTCTGCCGACGGTGGCGCCGGCGAACCGGAAGTGATTGACCGTGACATCCAATCTAGACTACCTGACGCGAACAATGCGAACAGCTTAACCTTTAACCTCTAGCCTGGTCTCTAGCGAGCGGCACAGAGGAGAGATGAACGTCAGTATACATCCCTTATATTAGCTGCTTGCTACCTGGGAATAAAGGATAAGGGTGAAGTGAAAGTTGTTCTGTGGTAAAGAGCTAGTTACATTTTGTTATTTTGATTTTAAGGTATGAGTATTGTGTGGAGGGGTTTATTTTGATGTTCGGTTGTTTGTGGAAATAAAAGGGTTTTTGTTAGACTAACAAATACTTGTTAAACAGAATCAGAAAGCTATATTTTGTTAAAAACATTACAGGAATATAATACGAACATCCAAAAGCTTAACAAATCATAACAAATTATTATTTTTACTTTTGTTTTAAAAATTTGTCAGTAACAGCGATTGATTGTTTCCCTAAATATTTATTTTTGTTTCTAAAAATTACCCCTCATCCTTCATTATCATATGTGGGTACCATAAAATAACAGCTGTAACATCACGTTGATGTCATCTTCCAGGATCTGCAATTGTAGAACTGCTATTCTGCTATAAATATTTATGACATTTTCCGTTTCAGACATGATTGCATCTTTTCACCTATTTTAGAAAAATCTGCTTGAAATAAATACAATAGAAACTGCATTTAATTAACGTATGTTTGAAATGGAAATCAAATGAATATTTTATGTTGGATATGTACGGTGACCATACGTCCTTTATTATAGAGGACAGTTCTTTGTTTTTGAGTGTTGTCCTTTAGATTTATTTATGTCTTAAAAAATCAATTTTTATCCTTTGTTATTTTCTTTGCCACTTAAAATACTTATATCAGTCTCATCAGGTTAAATGTGATTCATTTATAGATGATTGAGCAAAAATATCAACATTGTTATTTTTAGCATAAAGTTCATTGAGATAAACGTTAAACGAAAAATAGTTATTTGTTTAACTAAGCAAAAAAGTACAAGTTTTTCTGCCGCAGCTAGAGTCTATCCAAGACAGTAGTAAAATTGCGTTTGTGCCGTGCTGAACAAATAATTTTTTTGCACATTAGTCAAAATTTATTATAATTTTGTAATGTTACCATGTTGTGCATTTGTTAAGCGATGACTATATAAAAACAAATTTGACGTTTATAATTTCATTATTGTCATCCTGGATTTTTGTGAATTTTGCTAACCACTATGTATTAATTAAATTTATTTTTAATGAAAAGTGACGAAGGGATGTTACCTCAACCCGAGAATAAAGAAATGCCATGCGGTTGTAATTATATTTTAAAATAAAATCAAAAATGTCAAATATGTTTGTCCATAGCAACACTTTTACAGTCTAGGCTGTAAAAGTAGTACTTCAGAGCTTGTCAATTGTCAACAAAAATCCACTTTTAATGTTACTCGGCAAAAAAACATTTTTTTTTTTCTTGAGACTTTGATTATAAAACAAAATAATAATTACAAACTGTTTTTCTATTTTCATAAATTTCCGTCAGAATTATCACCGTATGAATATGTCAAGATCGTCTGAATTATTTAGTTTTAAATTCAGTTCTACCACATTTGGTATCAATTTTCAATTTATTTAGACAGGTAAATATAGTGCCAATAATAATTAAATTGAGTATCCAAGTTTATTCGTATCGCTAACAAATTTGGAATACCTCATTTCGCTGTAACATGACTTTCCATGATTCAAAATCAAACTACGAATTCTCTTCGTGATAACGCAACAAATATCCATAGTTCCCGCGTTTGCCGTAGCCGGAGGCGTCGCCAGCGTCGCTGTTACACGTCGCTGCCGCGGTGAACGCAAAACGCGCTTGACAAATCGATTCTACAAGAGAAGTTGATTTTCCATGTCCCAGCCACATGACGCATCTACTTTTCCGGCTTAAATTGATCAGAGTTGGCGATGGCTGCTACCGTGTTCACCCCCTGGCCCCCTACGCACCCACCAAGCACACTCATGCTACGTTTAGTTATTTCGTACTATATGCATGAGCGAAGCAATTTTCACAGGGATATTTTATTATTTGAATTTTATATCGCAAATATGATACGAGTTCAAGCCTATTAGTTTATGTCAAACTTAAACGGAACAATGTATGTATATATAAAAAGAAATACATAAAACTAATTTTAAAATGTAGTAGCGACAGCGTCTAATTATTGTTTTTAAGTTTATTTTGCTTATGCATACATAATTAATTTTTTTGTTTAAGCTGTCAAAATAAATTTGTGAAATAAATCATAAAGAGAAATAATTTTTGTACTGACTCCAATTTAGTCTAAATGTATTGTGTCAAATTAAAGTTATTACAAAACTAATTAATTTTAAAAATAGATAAATATATGTTCTATGAAAATAATTGGTCATTAATTTTGCTAATGATTATAATTAAAAGTTATATTTAATTCCCACGCTTATTTGATGTAATTTATTCCTAATTAATACTAAATGTTGTTAGTACATGTACATCTTTTCATGTTCAACAAATTTTATAATATTAATAGTAATTTTTATAATATTATCATAATTTTATTACCCAACATTAAAATATAATAAAACGTATGTAACTGACCTTTCTGAAGGTAAACAATGAAAAATTGTATATTATGAATTTGAAAATCAGCGTGTTTTTAATGATTTGCGGCACTTCACAATACCTGTAAGGCAAACAGTTGACAGTCGCTAAAGTACTGAAGATATCCCGCGGAATAACCTGCGGACTACAGCACTCTCTATCGGAGAGAAGCCGAATTAAGAAACTCTCATCGAGCCAAATAGGCCTACAGATATCTTCTATTCAATACTCAAACCCCGCCAAATTTAAAAGAGATGACTTGAATAAACGAAAAAATTTGTTTCCAAAACTGAATATCTAAATTAGTGAATTAATTTTGACTATTTTCCACATATAAAATTAATCAATCAATTGGTTCAATTTTGTCATTTCTTACCAATCACGTACGTATTACAGCGTAAAAATTGAGCAAAATGCCATTGAGTTACGAATTGATAAATTTATTGTTATATATCGCTGACAACTATGTTTTTTTCACAATTTTGATTGAAATTTTGAAAAGTCAAAATGAATCGATTCGGAATTGCTTTAATTGATGAAATTTAAGAAAATATTTTAAAAATAACTCCAAAAAAATACAGTTTCATAAAAAAACTCAATTTTGAAACAATTTTGAAAATTCCTTTGTTGATTATTTTTTGACGTTTCTCAAAACCAATGAAATGCTTCATTGTATGTCACGTGTCTGCGTTTCAACCAATCCTGTCATTACTATACTGAGAATAAAGCTCTTGTGATTATGATTAGAGCAACGAATTATTGTGAAATTACCCGAATTGTGGAAGGGCAGGTCATGGTTTCTCCATTAAAACAATGCGCTGGTTCATTCCGCAATGTCTGTCAAGAGATTTCTAGCCAAGTACAGTGTTGGACCCAGATCTTGCACCGTGCGACTTCTATCTGTTTCCTAAGGTGAAATTTGCCTTAATAGCAATAAGATTTGAGCTTTGAAAGAGAAATCGGCACGCGTTCTGAAGGAGCTGACAGAAGAAGACTTCCAGCACTGTTTCGAATAATGGAAAATTCGCATGGAGATTGTAGGGATAGAGGAGGAATGTATATTGAAAGTGTAAAAATAAATAAAATAAATATATCATCACACCTTCTACCCATTACTGAGTGTGGCACTCTGCCGAAGCAGATCTCGGTAAGTGATATATTTTGCGCGTGAAGTGCGGTTACCAGTCGTCAAATCACGGCCTCCAAAGATGTTAGTGGTGGAGGCACAGGGGTAGCTTTTGAAATTATGAAAATTGTTTGTCGCCTGTGGGAATCGAACCAGGGATCTCAGGATCCACAGGCCGACTTCATACCACTGAGTTAGTGATAATAAGTAAATAGGTATAGAATCAAAATAAAATGTTAAAACAGTCTCGTTATTTAATAGCCACACCTTGTATTATCCATGTCCAAGAAGATAACATAAAATACCCATTTGTTTAATTTCTACATATTTACCATTCTTAAGCACAATTTATTTAACATAAATGTGCAAGTTAACGGTAGAAGAGATAACAGTAAGTCACATGATTGCATTAAAATAAATTAGCAAAGTTATAATCTTAACAGCATCATTACAACTAAATAATTTGACATATCAACCATCACACCCATATTCGCTAAAATATCACCCAAACACCTGACAAGTGATAATAAATTTACCTCCACACCCAAAAATAATAACTGCAAATGTATTCAGCGCATATATATATTTGCATACGGCATCAGATCCGATGAGTAAAGATAGCTCTAATGGTATTAAATACGAATGCAGACATTAACAATCCTACATGTTAAATATAAGCTCGTGTGAGAGTATGTGTGTAAGTAAGTGTACATGTGTATGGTCAGCTGTACATAGGCGTACATATAGACAATTTGGATACCGACTATTTAAATGTCACATAAAAAAATTCAAAAGCAAAAATTTTCATACAAGAATGTCACTCAAAAGTTGTAAATGCTATAAGTATAATACTACGGAATGATCAAAAGGAATTGTTATAGTTGGAAATACAATTCCAGAGATCTTTTTATTCCACAGTTGGCACAACGTCAGGTAAAGGCGGAAATACTATTTGACATTTCTAATAAATACAAATAGGTTATGTCAGGAGTCTGACAGCTAAATAGAATTTTGACTTTTTAAGTAATAGAAATACTTTAGAAATAAATGTAATAATAAATGTACTCAAATTTAAATTTAAATTTTCAAATGTCACTGTCAACAACAGGAAATGGATTTATGTATCAGGCTCACCAATTTCAAGCAGTTTTTTATATTGCCAACTGTAACAATTCCTTTTGATCACTCTGTATATTAGAATATTAAAGAACTAGTTTCGTAAGGCACTCTGTTAACGCACGAGTCTAAATTTGGAAAACGAGCCGCACAGCGGCGTGTTTTACAAAGGACGAGAGCGTTAACAGGCCTTATGAAACATGTTCTTTATACTATTTTTTCTATTGAGGTAATTTTATAATTCTGTTAGATTTGTAACATATCAGGTGAAGTTCCACTGATTGACAACAGATGGCGTTACGATGAAAGAAAATAATAAAATAAATGAAAAGAATTTGTATTATTATTTAAATTCAAGTTTTAACAGCTTTTTCAACAAATTTGCACAAGTAAATCTTATTTTTTTAAATAAATAATTATTTATTTACTAATATTTTTATATTATTCAACATTTTGACATTATGGTTAGTACAGTTGGTATCACAATACCTAACCTCAAACGTCAAACGTCAACGCTTACCTACAAAAACGCATCAGCTGTCAAAGTGCAACAACATTTTAGAAATATTTTGTGGTCGTCTGAAAAATAGTGTACATAACTTGCTCGAAATTGCGATAACTGTGCTCATGTACTTAAATCACTCGGCGCCGCGCGCCTCGTGTTTCTGTTTGTACACTTGCACGTTATCTTACACTTTCGATGCTTGTTATGCAATATACAATTTTTTCACGTGTGTAAAAATTATATTATTTGTTACAAACACAAATTTTGCGTATCTATAGCGATGTAAAAATGATATCTACAGTTGTATAAAAAAAAATTTAAAGCATATAATTTGTTCTCGTATAATTTTTAGAAATATAAATTTTGAGTTTTAAGTAATATATATTTATGAATAACCTGGGCAACATTTTTGAGGTTAAAATTTCGTACGAGAAATTCGGTGGTTTTAATTATCGTATCACCTTTTTGAGTTATTGAGGAGACACAAATTTTAAAAAGCTGTGGTAAAAACATTTAAATTATTTTATTTTATTTCTGTCCCCAAATAAAAATGTTGGGTGCGTCTATGGGGAGTGGCCAGGTGAACGTGAGCGTGAGTTCACGCGTCACGCGGGAATTTGCACACGAGGGCGGGACGCTTTTTGCCTAATTGTAATTGTAATTGTAATTACTGAGGGAGGAAAGTTTGACACACTGTTTATAGGGGTTGTTAGATTATTTCGTTACTTGATGTGTAATTACAATTTGTTTTAGATGAAGATGTTTCGAGGGTAATAGAAAAAAGAAATCATTGTGTAACTCTAATTTTTTACTGTTGTTGATTCAACAATTTCAAATGACGTATTAATTGAATTTGTTTGTTGGTACAAGACATACGTTATTCATTTTGTCAATCAATGTTGCGATGTTAAATTGTCACAGTATTTGACAAATAAAAAATAAAATAAATATATCATCACGCCTTCTACCCATTACTAGGTGTGGCACTCTGCCGAAGCAGATCTCGGTAAGTGAAGTGCGGTTACCAGTCGTCAAATCACGGCCTCCAAAGATGTTAGTGGTGGGGGAACCACAGAGGTAGTTTTAAAATGGTGAAAATTGTTTGTCACCTGTGGGAATCGAATCAGGGTTCTCAGGATTCACAGACCGACTTGATACCACTGAGCTAGCTACCCCATACAGTATTTGATATTGTCTTTATTTCGTTATTTTTAATCGTCATTAAAATAATAAATTTTTGATTTATAAAAAAATTAGGTATATCTCTTTTAAAATCAGCAAACTAATAAAAAAACATTTCTTCCAAAAAGAACTTGAGTCATGGGCGTCCACAGACGGGGGGATCGCAAAAAACTCTCAGATATACATAAATTTCTAAAATATTTTTTTTACATAATATAAATACAAATACACATAACAAATAGATTAAAAAATATATAAATTTGTAAAATAAATTACTAGTCTTCGTCGTCTGGGTTTGAATTGAAGAGGAAGGACAATTTTCTAATAACTCTTCCATAAATTGATACCATTTCTTCAATAAAATCCGGTTTAGCAGTTTTACAGTTTTTATTGTCTAATATTTTGTGTCTGTATACTTAATAAACTTAGATTACGATAGGGAACATGTCGCTAGCTGGCCATAAGAATACTGCTGAAAATTCAGTTTCAGCTTGAATTTATTATCTTTAAACTTATATTTTAATTTTTATTTAATTTATATATATTTATATATATATATTAATTTTGCATGCTTTGTATCGGCACAATTTAAATCTGCAAATGACTAAAATTGTCTCAAAACTATCGATAGCAATAAAACTAAAACAAAATTAAACAAATGTTTGATATTCAATCTGTCAAAACTGTCAAAATAAATTCTTCATTTATTATTTCACTTATTTTGACAAATAAAACGTGAAACATTTGTTAAATTTTGTTTCCATTTCATGCCTATCGATAGTTTTGAGGCAATTTTCGTCATTTTCAAATCTAATTTGTGTCGTTTCATAGTATGCAAAATTAATTTTGTTTATTGGTTAATTTGCAGAATTTTATGCCCTAAAATTTTTATTTCAAGCTTTTCTGCTTAAAATATTTAGGGAAGCAGGAAATTATAAATTTATAGTTTTACATGCTAAAGTCCTATGTTCGAGAGTCGTGGTCACTACCCTAGTTAATATCCAGGGGGGGGGAGGGCGTGAGCCCCTCCTTGCCTCCCCCTGAGGACGCCCATGACTGGAGTAAAAGTTACAATGAAGTAATTACTCGTTCACAATAATTCGCATGCAGTCGAAGCCATCTGAAGTCTAAAAACAAAAGAACCAAGTTTTTTGATGCTCGTCTCTTGTACATAAATTATCCAAAATTTAATTGCTCACTTGGCTACGAGAAATACGAGTTACGTGCTCCGCGTACCAAGAACTTGCGCAGCATTGAGCCAATTATGCTGGTGATATTCTGGCGCTAATTATGAGAAATGTGGGGTAATTGTCTCGCCAAGTCGCGGAAGGGGTGACCGAACTTATAAATCAGTTTCTTGGACGATGCTTCATCCAGGCAAAAACGGACAATGAAATAAAAATAATTATTTTTGTAAGTTTAAATGATTCTTTCAGGGTATAATTATTTCCTGCATCTTATGACCAGTAATTCGTCTTTGTAATAATTTAATTAATTAAGGGGCAGGTGAAAGGAATGCACCTGTCAATTATGTTTCATTTCAATTACTTTTGGCATTTTTCATAACTTTTTCTACCCTCCAATACATCAAAAAATTGTTTGCTTTCCACCAACAGACAGGTATGGACAGGGTCGGCGCAAGGCGGTAAGCAAGGTACTGCGGCGTAAAGATGGGAATTCTAGTTCATTTGAGTGAAGTAGTTCATTCGTTTTGTTCACCAAAAAGATTAGTTCACTGAACTAGTTCATTAGTTCACTTTCGTTCACGAAATTTTTAAGACTACGGTGAACGGAAATCGTATTGTATTGTGATTCACGAGCGAGAACAAGTGAACTTTTAGGATCTGGTTCTAGTATAATTTGACAGCAGACAGCAGAACCAGAGCGGTGATTATAGCAACGACCACGAACGAATGAAGTATGAGTCTCGTTCACTCGTTCACTCATTCACTTGTTCTCCGTTCTCCGCTTTCGTTCGACCTCATCGGCCATGCCGCCGTGGTGGTGTATCATATCCAAATAGTTTGCAGTGAACTAGTAGTCTCGTTCACTCGTTCACTTGTTCTCCGTTCTCCGCTTTCGTTCGACCTCATCGGCCGTGCCGCCGCCGTGGTGTATCATATCCAAATAGTTCGCAGTGAACTAGTAGTCTCGTTCACTCGTTCACTTGTTCTCCGTTCTCCGCTTTCGTTCGACCTCATCGGCCGTGCCGCCGTGGTGGTGTATCATATCCGAATAGTTCGCAGTGAACTAGTCTTTAATAAACTCACGAACTAGTTCATGTCGTTCACTATAAGGAATAGTTCATATGAACTAGTTTGTTCACGAACTACACACCTCTACGGCGGTGCCTCTGTCTTAGGATATCACTTGCCGAAACAATAATAAAGTATACATTAATTTTGATATTAATTAAATCACAATATAGTTATTTGTACCACTAGGCCAGAAACTGTACTTTTGCGAGTGTGAATAAAACAGTTTCTGGTCATGTGATACATAAGATTTTTAGCGCCGATTTAAATGAAATTATTGATTTAAAATTAGTAAAAAAGCCTTCAAGCACTCAATGGGACAGTCAGTCAATAAGTACCTATTTATCATTTTGACATATATTTCTACATTTAGCATATTTTTTTGTGTTACATATTTTGTATTGTCTGAAGCTGATGTTGCGATTAGTTTAAACTCGAAACGTTCTATTAAAATATATTATTTTTTTATGGATTTCCTAAGGCCTTCTTTTATTTAAAGTATTATTATTTGGATCTTAAATATTTCTATTATTGTATGTATAACTATATATGTATAAGTAAAAATAAATAAATAAATAAATATATCATCACAACTTTTACCCATTACTGGCTGTGGCACTCTGCCGAAGCAGATTTCAGTAAGTGATATATTTATTCGCGTGAAGTGTGGTTACCAGCCGTCAAATCACGGCCCCCAAAGATGTTAGTGGTGGTGGAGACACAGAGGTAATTTTAAATTGGTGAAAATGTTTTGTCGGCTGTGAGGATCGAACCATGGTTCTTAGGATCCACAGGCCGACTAAATACCACTAAGCCATTACCCCACATATAAGTATAAGTACCTTTTCTTATTATAATATTAATTTTATTATTATTATTATAAAGTAGATGGCACAGTGGTATCGTGTCGGCCTGTGGATCCTGAGAACCCTGGTACGATTCCAACTGCCGAAAAATCATTTTCACCACATTAATACTACTCTTGTGGCTCTCCCTCCACTAACATCTTTTAGGGCCGTGATTTGACGGCTGGTAACCGCATTTCACGCGTAAAAATATATCACTTACCGAGATCTGCTTCGGCAGAGTGCCACAACTAGTAATGGGTAGAAATCGTGATGATATATTTATTTATTTATATTTTTTATTATTGTTATATTTACATTTTCATAAAATATATATTGTCAAAAAATAGCTTTTAATTTTTTCTTTCATATTTATGGGGGAAGGGACGTTTTTCTATAGTTTGCAGAAGGGCGCAAGAAACCCAAGCACCGGCCCCTGAAAATGGACTGGCCCCTGATGAGTAAGAAGTTGTTACTATTATAGTTGTTTTGAATGTTTTTGCTTTGATTTTTACAAAAGAATATGAGGAAACGGGTGTAATTTTCCGGTGTTGTTTATGTGTAATTCTCTGTATAAATCAAGCAAGTTGTCCGGATAATTCGTCTTTGGTACGATGAACATCTATAGACCGGCGGTTATTTTCAATCGCATTTATCATCTTACATCTGAGATATGTAAGCGATACGTGTACAGAACATGTAAATACAGTGATATATTAGTAAAATTACAGTATTAATATCCGGATATGCTAAATAAACAATGCGTCATATTAATCTCGACGATAAGAGTTGATATTTCCACTTAGAAATGTAATTTTGCGTTGCGTGAAAATACGCGGTTTGTTTTTCAACTCGGGTGATTTATAAAACACTTTTCTACTGTTTAATTGCCTTAAAATCCGCAGAAAATACACCCATTATTACGTATTAATTCAGGAATTATTTTCACTATTCCACAGCAAAATTACAATAAATAAATCATTATATTATACACAAAAAATAATAAATTCTTCACCAGTTTTCTTGTATATTTATTTATAGTCAAACATTATTTTAATGTAAAACTACTTACACAGCGGGTGACTATAAATGAATGAAATTGTTTTTTTTTTAGTGATATCTATATATTTTGAGTTTTATATTGATTATCAAATTCAATTATGTCAAATAAAATATAATTGTAATTTGTTTACCTGTCATTGTCAAACTTTATTTTACCTTTATAGTTATTTATAATAACACTAATTTGAGGAAACTTTAATCTAGAGATGTTATGTTGACAGTGACGAAGCTTGCCAACTAAACAGGGTAGCTAACTCAAAATATTTTATCAATCATTTATAGTCATCCGGTACATATGACTTGTGTGATTAAGATAGTTCTAGTGTGACGGTGGTGCCATCGGTTGTCGAGTGGCGAAACTGACACTCAAAAAAATATAAAAATTTAATAAAATAAGTGTTTTATACCTGTTATGATTTAAATATCATGAATTGTTAACAGGTTGTTGGTATAGTGAATTTTCAAATACCGTACCACCGTGTGGTGTTGCCATTATAAATTGGGATTCTTAATTTTTCGTTAAAAATAAGGCTTTGCATGGCTATATATCCATTACTAAACGATAAAAAACTTTCTTGTTCTGATACAATATACATGGATAGTTTTAGAACATCATAATAGTTTTTCAAATGAAACTGCAAATTTTTAGAGGTACACAAACCAAATATGTGTGATTCTGAATGATGATCACCATAAGCCCCGTGTATAAGAACCCAAATTTACACGCGAATATATTTGTTCACAGACGTTGAATGTGTTTCATATTTTAACAGGATGCGTATGACTATCCAATGTTTACGTGCGCCAAATTTCATTCAGATCTGCAAACAAATTTTTCATACTAGAACTACTTTAGCTAGTTGTTGTCTAACTAAATTGTTCTCTGTCAATGGGAGATGCTGGCCAAAGCTCTTTATAGATGGCAGCAGTAGATTAAAACACTTTAAATGTGTGAAATTTGAAAATATATGAAGATTTTCTTAAATTTTGCAAATACAAGAACGCATTTTTGCATAATTGATAGCTTATTAGTTATTATATGTATATAAAATAAAAACAATATCCAAACATAACCACAATAATTGACAACTATAAACATGGCTTTCTCAAATATTTTAGCAGTTTATACTAGCAGAAGCTGTCAAATTTATATTATGTAATCGCGCAGTCGTATGGCGCCAAAGATGTAGAGAATCATATTTTCTTCCACTTTTAGTTGAAAATTTTGGAACATGTGACAAAATAAAGTTAACTGTCTGCTAATTATCCTTATACTATCAGTAATCGATTTTAATTATTTTCATGTTACAAGATTTTCTGGTGTAAAGCAATGGGAATAATTTATCACGTGCAATACGGAATAATTGCTGCACTTGATTTAATAACAGAAGAATCTAAAAACAATAAAAAGTGAAGAGCGCCGCAGGTAATTTAATTATTCACTTTAAAATTGATCGTGTCGCACGCCACAGGTTCCAATTACCAGAGTAAAAGTTGCAAAAACCCGGTAGACGCGCAGTCGAAACCGAAACAAAACCAGAACGTAAACAATAACCAGTTCGGTGTTCGGTAATTACCGGGTGGCCGGCGTGTGGCTATAACTCAACCAGGTTACTGCTTTTGCTTTTGGAACTAATATTTCACATTGACTTGTGCTACACCTACTTCTTGCATGCGACACCAAGCGACATTGCTAAAGGTGATATGACACGAGAAGCTGAAATGTTTGTGTTGGGTTATGCCATTAGCCTCTACATTTTCTTGGGAAAATCACAAATGTTCCTGAAGTGAAAATATCATATTACATCGACACTAAGCTAAATCATGTTTTGTTTTATATTCACAATCATGTCAAATATTATTTTCATTGCCTATATATTCGTTTTCATTTAGACTGAATATATTTTGAATTAAATATGTAAAATGACAGTTACGATGGCAGGGTGAAAAGTCCCTAAAAAATGAAACAAGAAATGATTTATTTGGTCAAAACATACTTTATTTCACAACATAATCTCCTTGTAGCTCAATACACTTCGTCCAACGTTTTTCTAATTTTTCGATCCCTTCCAAATAATACGATCGTCGGAGTCAAATCTCTTTCCGCCGAGCCATTTCTTCAAGTTTGGAAATAGATAAAAATCGCAGGGGGGCAAATCTGGAGCAAAAAGTCCTTCTTATTGCGCTTGAACGTCGCCAAACACTCCTTTGAACTTGCCACACGGTCACGCTTGTTGTCAACAGAGAGCAAAATGTTCCGTACCCATTCGGTTGAGATGCTCATAGCCTCAGCAATCTTGGGCACTTTAACTCGCCGATCGCCCAATATCATACCATGGATTTTATCGACGATTTCTGGCGTTGTAACCTCAATTGGACAACGAGAACGTTCGGCATCCTTTGTGGTCATACTACCACAACGAAAATCAGTAAACCACTTCTGAATCGTTCCAATCGAGGGTGAGGAGTCCCCATGATGTTTGCTTTGGTTTGTGTAATGTTTTTTCCACGCAAGAAATAATGTTTAATCAAGACGCGAAATTCACTTTTTTCCATGTTTTCAAAAATCTTCAAGGTTGCTTGCTTTCGATGGGTGTCAAAACAGAACTGAATGACATATCAGTCTGAAAATTTTAATGCGTTCTAGTTAAAGATGGTACATCACAAATGTCACATGAGATTTGCGATTGTGGCGCCATCTGTTTTATTTTTCAGAGACTTTTCACCCTGCCCTCGTATAAATGCATAGTTTTGTAGCGTAAAGGATATTTTTTAAAACGAATTATATCAGCATCTTCGTGCAAATATTATTGTCAGCAAATTTTCCAACAAGTTTTGTGTTAGTAAAATACCCAAGGAAAAACCTCAGAAACAGGGCGCAAGACGATTGCTTGATTTACTTTAATCTAAAACTGATATACTGGCTGTCTACATTTTTTTCTTATATCGGAGTAAAATTTTCAATTGGTGATAAAGTTTTCTCTACTAATTTAAAAAAAAATTGTGAACACAAAAGATGTTCAGAATTAAAAATAACTAAATATGTCATTACGCCTTTTACCTATTACTGGTAAATTGGTAAATATAGGTAATCCTTAAATAACAATGTCACTGTAAATGCATCTCTTGTTCGAGACTGACTATGCCACGTGACAAAATAAAGGAAAATGGAATAAAATCATATTTTAATTACATGGTTACCATAGCTTAGTTGGTTAAAGCATATGGCTTGAGTTTATAGGTCCAAGCTTTATATACCGGCGATATTCAAATTTTTCTCATTATATTTTTTAATGGAGTAGCTAGCTCAGTGGTATCAAGTCGTCCTGTGGATCCTGAGAACCCTGGTTCGATTCTACAGGCGACAAAACAATTTTCACAATTTTAAAACTACCCCTGTGGCTTCCTCTCCACTAAAAATCTTTGGGGGCTGTGATTTGATGGCTGGTAACCGCACTTCACGCGCATAAATATATCACTTACCGAGATCTGCTTCGGCAGAGTGCCACACCTAGTAATGAGTAAAAGGCGTGATGATATATTTACTTTTTTTATATATATTTTAATTTGTATTGGGAATCATAAATAGAAATATACGACGAACTTCAGGCCATCATCTTCATCACAAAATGAGGGTTAACACTATAAACAAATGAACATTTAGGCGTGACGAAGGAACAACACAAAACGCACAAGGCAATGAAGGAACCCTAACGACGTTGAACGTGAGAGGATGTGTCGCGTTATCAGGCGTTATCGACGGCCGTTGGGTGCCAAGTTTACGACTATTGGCAGGCCTGGGGACATGTCTCGCTTGACAGGGCTCCACCACTATCCCCCGCACCGCAGAACACGCATCGCACTCGTTATCGGCGAGAATAATGCCTTCCATGTCCCGTTATAATGAACGAATAAAATAGGATACAGAATTGTCAACAAGAAGACGTTGACACTCAAAAAGGTGAAAATGGTAAGAATGAGACGCTTTTATCCATTGCTAAGTGTAAGGAATTAGAGCAATGCATTTGCAGATTTCAGCAGATAGTTTTTTACCCGCCAAATTCCAAGGTCCATACAGGATGATATATAACGTACGGAAAAGATTGAAAGTGTAGCTGGGGGGAGGGACCCAAAATAATGTTTTCTTAACAAACTTTTAAGAAAAACTCAAAAAGTTACAGCAAATTAATTAATAAGTAGACGTTACAAACTTTAGCAGTTCATTATTTTTTAAATAGAAGTTGAGAATGAAAATTAGTTGAATAATGTTTCGTTAAAAAAATTAATAATAATGTAGTATTATAAAAGTTATGGCTATTTTTTCTTTTATTGCTCAAAATTTACGGACCAAATGGTTGAAAGCCACTTAAAAAAAATACAGCTACAACTTGTTTGTAGTTGTATTTCTTTTTTTTTAAATGTCAATTCATTTGAACGTCAAAGTTAAATATTAAGTGCAAAATAGTTCATACTTACAGCAACGACGAATGCATAGACTGCTGAAGAAAACGCAGCTTGTGCAAAGCGTATGTATTTCTAAAGCTTATGCCATTTTTTGTTGGGTACATAATAGCTGTATTCCATTCTCACTTGGTTCCCTTAAATCAATTTAGATAAATTAAACAACATGACTCAATGAAATAAATTAAGTAAACTGATACACATCATAGGGTGCATTACTTCAAGGTAAATTAGAATCAGTAATTCTAGTACTAGAAATAAAGTCAGCGAAGTAATCCAGTGAAATAAATAACTGGTCTGGTTCAGAAAATGTAAGTTAGATCTGATACAAATGGCAAATGGAATACGCCTATTATAAAATTAAAGTAACAGCAAATTATCAGATTTTGTAAGAAATATGTTTCTATGGAATCTTGAACTATTACTTTAGGTGGTATTCAGTAAGTGGGCATAAATTTAAAAGAACTTTAATTTGCTTTTTGGGTATTGTATTTTTGTCAAAAGTTTAATAAGGAAAAGTCATTGCTAGCTACACTTTCAATCGCTTCCGTAGATTATGAATCACCCTGTGTATACCGACATTTTAAAATTTGTCGAACAGGTAAATAAATAATTAATAAATATATCACCACGCCTTCTACCCATTACTGGATGTAGCATTCTACCGTAGCAGATCTCGGTAAGTGATATATTTTGCACGTAAAATGCTGCCACTAACTGTCAGTATCACGGTCCTCCAAAGCTGTTAGTGTAGAGGGAGCCACAGGGCAAGTTTTAATATGTTAAAAATTGTTTGTTGGTTGTAGGAATCGAACCCAGGATCTCAAATTCACAGGTCGACTCGATACCACGAACCTACTCCATAATAGGTAATTAAAACAATATTTAGTTTAAGTTTTGTAATTTATAATTTGACGTTCCAGTAGACTCAATATTTACTGTCATCAGAAAATAAATTTATTTTAATTTTTCCTGTCATTTAGTTTGTAATTTAAAATTAATATAAACAGCTGAAATTGTGAATTAATAACAGATATAAATATACCTGTCTTAAAACATATTTTTGTGAAAATAAAAAAGTTACAGGTGTAGTTTTAACGTCCTTTTTATGCATGTTTACCAGCCCATAAACAAGTGACTACAAAGCACTAGATTTTCACACAATCCCATTACATTCGCCTCTAAAATTCCTGAACACTGTCGAACGATTTGTAGCCATAAACTAGGGTAAAAGCCATAATACCCTATAGATATTCCGAAGAGATTATTTTCACATTTTGACACGTTGTACCTGCTCTACCTGCCCTAGTAGATCCAGCTTACTTGATGGAGCACCTGTTCGGTCTATCGCCAAATAGACCCGCTGCCTAGACTAGCCCGATAGCGGGAAAATATAAATCGATCGTGTTGATGAGTATATAATTGGTCTGGTGGTTTTTTGTGTGCACAATTAGTTACCATGTAATACTTAATTACACGTTCAGGTTAACGATTCTTGAAGGAGCAGTGATGATGCAGATTTTGGTTATCGGAAATTTTTCATCGCTCTTTTTACAAACTTAAGACATTAAAAATAGTTTATCATTGATTTTAAATATGTATATGATAGGGCAAGCTTGCGCTTTCGCTTGAGAAGCGGAAGTTCTCGAAAACTGACTTAATTTTAATCGAAAATACGTTTATATCTAAGTCATTCAAATTGCACCATAATTTATTTATTTATTTGTTACTCTGTACAACAGAAACTACAGTACAGGAGGCGTACAGATTATAGCAGAATCCAAATTATTCAGAATCAGTAAATTTTTTTTAATATAAATTAAAATCTGTGACTTTTGAACACGCAACTTTTGCTTGTTAAACACAAATTATATCCACACAGAAAAGAAACAAAATACTTTGTTTATTTTTATGATATAAAACAGGCATAATTGGTAAGATGACAAGGTATACATCCAATTTTTTAGAAAATAAAAATAAATATAAATTTTTGCATGTCGAAAAATATTTTAGAGCTCATATTAAAATGTATCCTGACAAATTTTCCCAATTTCTATGTACACATAGCTATGAAACCAGGACTAACAGGGACTACGTAATACCCAGACACAAATTCGAAAAATTTAAACAACGTTATATTTATAATTGTGTTAAATTTTACAATAAATTACCATTTTATATCCGAAATTTACCTTTACTTAAATTTAAAAGCAGTATTAAAAATATGTTATTAAATCATGCATTTTACTCTTTAGACGAATTCTTACATTGTGATACATTTAAGTTTTAATATATGAATCCTCTAATGATTTATTTATGTATACTCATATATTTCATGATTATCCTTGTATTATTTTAATCTGTATTTGCACGTCTGTATTAATTCATTTTTGAATTGTAATTAATGCTATATTCATATTTTTATTCTTCATTGTTCTGTATTGACTTGGCCTAACATTTGATTCGATTTATATGTCATGTGCTAAATAATGAATTATTATTATTATTATTATTAATTATTTACAGAAAACTGCGGCCTCGTATTTCAAACAACTGCTTCGTCAAATAAAAATACTTTCTTGATGTATGTATACTATTTTTTTCTAAAACCGTTGAATTTAATCATTAATTAATCATAAATAATTCAAAATATTTAAATATTTTGATATGAATTGTATTGACAATAGACCATCCACCCAAAGTTACAAAAAAAATGTCAGGTAAAATACAAAACAGTCAGATACAATGTTTACCAGACTGTTTTTTACTTTACCAGGAAACCGATTCTAATTCGTAGCAACCAAATATTTAGTTGAATGACGTATTTTTGATAATGTCGGGCGATTTAGTTAAATTTCTAGGGAATTTATTTTGTTCTGTTGGTAACAAAGATCAGACTATACAGGGTGGTCCATTTAAAGTGTTATCAGGAAATATCTCGGAAACTATAAATTTTACGCAAAAATGACCTAGACGAAAAACAATCGTACAAAAGGGGGCCATAATAACGAAATATTGGTTTTGTCCTAGATAGCGCTGTTGTCGCCAAATCATGGTCAACTCAATTTTTTAAATGAAAACCCCTATTTTTTATTAAAGAATCAGATTCCTCGTTAAAAAAAAGAAGAATTTATTTAGTTCACTTTTTCGTCAGCATGATAGATGACGCTGTAATCGCGAAAAATGATGTTGCTTTCGGACGTTCCTGTATTAGAGCTTATGCGCGCGGCTGTGTGTGTGTGTATTATTTGAGTTTATGTGCGTGTGAGTTTGTTTGTGAGTTTGTTAGTTTTTGTTTGTGTGCGTGCAAGCGCATCCACTAACACGCACATCTAAAATCACAAATAGTCTCATTACATTCAATTGCCATTTTTATAAAATATGGTTCATCTGATTGTTTGCATTCTGTCTAAAATCATATGGTGTAAATTTAAATTGCATTTTATTTTAGATTTTAATTAAATTAAGCATAAGCTGTAATACAGGAACGTCCGAAAGCAACATCATTTTTCGCGATTACAGCGTCATCTATCATGCTGACGAAAAAGTGAACTAAATAAATTCTTCTTTTTTTAACAAGGAATCTGATTCTTTAATAAAAAATAGAGGTTTTCATTTAAAAAAATTGAGTTGACCATGATTTAGCGACAACAGCGCCATCTAGGACAAAACCAATATTTCGTTATTATGGCCCCCTTTTGTACGATTGTTTTTCGTCTAGGTCATTTTTGCGTAAAATTTATAGTTTCCGAGATATTTCCTGATAACACTTTAAATGGACCAACCTGTATATATTGGTGCGATATTTCTGAAAAACTTGTTGCCGCTATTTGTGATTGTTTATTATTAACAAGTTTACTTTGTTGGTCGAAATTGTAACTATGTTTCTATATTTAGTATTATTTATTAAAATAACCAAACTTTTCAAAACACGGCACTGCAAAACATACGAATAGGACGCAGCGACTGAGTTAGCGCCTGGTTCAAAGCAGTTGCTAGCAGTAAGTTGCTAGAAAATGTCTAGTCGCCAATAATGACGTCAAACCTAAGTTACAATTTATCCCGCAAGGTGGCAACATTATCGATAGCGACAATAAATGACGTCAAGCCATTCGCTACAGCTGGTTGCTACGAATTAGAATCGGTCTCCAGACTGTAATTTTTTTTTCCTACAACTGTGCGATTTCTTTGTTATTACGTAACTATAATTGCCTTGGTTACGTATGGAAAGTAGATGAATGCAGACCAAGTGCGTTTCCGAAAGCAAAGAAACACTAGTGCGGAAAGTGCTTCATTACGTAACTGTCAAAAGAATATTGTTTTGACAGCGATTTAAATTTCGCGCCGAGCGCGGAATTCATATTTTGACCACAGACGCTTATGGAAGAAGAAGATACGGTGAACCAGCGCTAGTAAATATGCAGTAGTATATTTTGACGTTTATAAACGTAACCTTAATTTGCAGTATATCTAATCTGTACACAATTCATAAAAAGAACCGAACAAAGTAAAATATATCGATAAATGGTTTTATTTAAAGAGTAAGTGAAATACTGCATATTTATTGTTTGTGTATATTATTAATACAGTTGTTACAGTTGCTTATATTGACATAATGTAAAGTGGAAACTTTTGTGTCTAAAGAAACATTGATTTCTTCCGTACCTGTTCATATTATTACCAGTAATATTATTGGTAACAATTTCGGAAGCTTCAGAAGTACCAGCAGCAGGTTGATTGTCATTGTCGAAAATAGATCCAACATAGTATGATCCGGAGCTTCAATTATCTTTGGAGGTGTTAATGATAAAGAAGAATCACTCACTGTACTATTCCAATCAAGATGATTTTGAAGAAATTATTTTGACGTTAGTGAAATATTTTTAAATAACGTAGAACAATGTGCAAGCAATCAACAAACAAACCATAGCAACGCCGTAAAACATCGTTCTCATGTAATATGATTAAAATTTTATAAATTTTATAAATTTTAATAATATTTTAGTGATTTACTAAATCGCACAGTTGTAGGAAAAATGTTGTTTATAACACGTGCCGAAAAAGGTTACATGCTCGTGCACGTAACGAGCCTTTTTCGGCACTTGTTATAAAAATAACTATTGTAGCATTGGATACGTACTTTACTTGACTGTTTTGGTAAAAATCAACTTTCCGTACTGACATTGGTCAGGAAAGTAAACATTTTCTTGCCGATTTTAAAATATGTCACTCAACAACAATAAATTATTATTTCATAATTAAAAGCAACCATTACTCATATGTTTTCAATTCTTGATAGAAATTATTAAGATATTTTTGCATTTCAATCGATTCTCGAATTAATCTAGCATCTCTGAACTTACCCCTGATGATCTTTGTTTGTTTAAAACAGTGACATGAATAAAATAAATCTGAACTATAAACCAAAAGTGTATTTTCCTTTAACTTTAAATTTTGTTAATATAAAACAGTGAATGCACCGTAGCGAGAATAAACAATTTAGCTTGTAATCAGTGTGCTCATTTAATACGGTGTAATAATTCCAGATCAAATATTTGTCATTTAGCGTTCATCGTTCGTTGGTTCGTTGTTGAGAGCAGCGCCATATTTTATATTTACAAAACTCGTCGAAGGCAGGAGCAGGAGCTATGCTTAATATAAAGAAGCGCGAGTCGAGAGCCAGTAATATGCAGTGGCAGAGTTCGAGGAAATGAGAAAATGATAAGACGCAGAAAGAAGATCTTCAATTCCAACATGTAATGAAAGAATTGCAAAAAAATATATCTACCCGTACCCACCTTGCTGAGGGGCTCGACTGGAGGTGGAGGCCCATATTATATTCGCGATGAAAGCACTACCTCACTGGAGGCAAACATACAAACCATAAATTCATACAGAAAACTGTAACTTTGGAGTAAATGGATGGACATGAGTGAAGTTTTGTTGCGTGAATGGAAGATTTCGAGTGAGAGGAATTATAAATGTGGATGAAGTCCAAGGATCGGAATGCTTGATAAAGAATAATAGTAGGATAAATATAAAAACTAATCAAAATAATTGTTTTAAAAATTCGTGCTATTTCGTTTAAGGGGAGATTGCGTGATGTTATATATTCAACAAGAGATGGCGTTGATCATGATAAGTCACACTTTAGACAAATGTTAACATTCAGTTGGTCTCCAAAGTTCACCATTGCTGTCACTTCTTGTGTTTGCTAGTAATACTTTTTTTATTCATTTAAGAGTATACAAAAATATATATATCATCACGCCTTTTACCCATTACTTGATGTGGCACTCTGCCGAAACAGATCTCGGTAAGTGATATATTTATGCGCTATGTACCAAATATTGAAAATATTAATGACAAAAATAAAATGTGCTATGTACGTCTTGACTGTTTGCGGACACGATTATATTTTCTGTTGTAAATTGAAGTCGGTTAAATTTGCATTCGTGAACTGTAATGTGTGAAGTATGAGCGAAACCATGTAATCCGAATTGTCCGTAATTAAATATTAGTATTTTAATAAATCGATAAGTCAAATAGAACAAAAAACACTAATTATCTGATATGATAACAGCTTTGCTAAATCTTTGAGGAAGCCATACAAATATCTGTTCTATATAAGTCTTACCATCCTCTAAAATGTCCGAAAACGCATGATGCGGGGCGTGGCCAAACTACAGCTCACCGTTAAGTTAACGCTACGTATGCGTTGCGTCCACGTGGCGCTGCGCTGTGTCGCTATGCTACGTCGAGTTGCGGAGCACATAAATCATTCCGCGGTTTTGTATTTTCACTCGGAACGCTAATATCGCATGGCTTGAACACGGCTACCGCGGCCAACTGAGTTTCTTTCGCGGGCTCTAATCGATATGTGTGCATGTAGGTATTGTGTAGTGTAGTGTTGTGGGAATAAGATTTTTATTTTATAATGCATGCATTGACAGTTGGAACTATACAATGCATTTTTGCTTGTCGTACAGAGATGTTAGCTTCATTACAAGCTACGGAATTTTTTTGAAAACTTTACATGTTTTTTGAAACAATGATAACGTAACAACAAACAAACTATTGTTTTTTTTTTCAAACAAATATTAATAACTTAATAAAGAAAGAAATGGATAAAAACTTAAGCTGGATTTATAGTTTACATAGCATAGCATAACATAACGAAAATATAAATATACCCAAGTCTTTATAGTTCACTTACATAGCATAACATAATATAGCATGACATGAGAGATGACCAAATTTAATTTCTTATGCTATACTATGTTCTTTCGGGAATCCTCGATTATTATCGAAATATCTCTGATTATTTTTTGATGTTTCTCAAAACCAATGAAATGCTTCATTGTATGTCACGTGTCTGCGTTTTAACCAATCCTGTCATTATTATAATGAGAATAAACCTCTTGTGATTATTCCCGGGAATTATCTCTGTGGATGCTTTTTTGTTTGTGACAAATGATAGGTAGTTGTCATATAATTATTTAAAACTGTCAAAGCGTCAAGTAAAATGTGTGAACAAAATCGATTTAGTTGTATTTTAGATACAGAAATACACCAACAAATTTTAGAAACTACTTCCAAGAATACATTAATAAGTAATCAATCGAAATGGACCTAGTTCAAAATCTTTTAAGTTGGATGAATCGATCTCAACAGCTAAGTCAAAAAATAATCTATTTAAATATAACTCGAGAGTTCAATAAATTAGAAAATAATTCTTCAGTATCTTTCTCAAACTTGTTGCCAATTGGCAACAAGTTTTCGAAAGATCTGTGAAATTATTTTCAATTTATTCTCACCCTCTTGTTATATTATTACTGACAATTTGTTTGTTTACATGTGTAAAATTTTTTTATAATTTTATTATTCGAGTTTTACACTTTCGTCTATTTCATATCTTCATTTTTTTTAACAGCAGCTACTATCATAACATAGTCATCATCCATTTTCGAGCACGATCAAAATTATAATTGTCAAAATAAAACCGAATGTGGCAATAACCTAACACCATGAATATAGTTCGGAGTAATTTTTATGCAAAAAAACATAACAAAATTTGAAACTATAAAAACTTTAAAATCTTCTATGTTTTGTTATGCTATGCTATGTTATGTTATGTAAACTATAAATCTCGCTTTAACCTTAAAGAGAGGAAATCAGACACCCAATGGGTATAAAGAAATGAAGAAGAAGAAGAAGAAAACTTAATATTATCGAAATCTGACATTTTTCTTTTTTTTTACTCTGTACAACAGGAACTTAATCCCAATTACTGTAAAGGATCCGAACGCACCGAGCCGTAGTGTGGTATTATATGTATATTTAGCTTAGGTGGGATTCGAACTACGGATTTCCGGATTCGAATGCTGTAATACTCACACCACCGTAGTGCCGGGCGATTATTATGTGATGTTACGCAATTTTTTTATATTTTGTAATACTTTTTATATCTTGACTACAATTTTTATTGTTATTTTTGCCAATTTAACGATACTATTTATGTTACTGCTAACCAGCTATTATTGTTTATAGAACAATTTAAAATAAATTGAGTTCTTCTTTCTGTGTTCAAATGGTAACTGCAGTAATTTATCTTAATTGCTAAATCTAAAATTAGAATCAATCAATAACGAAACTGCTTCATTTCTACAAATTTTCAGATAAATTAATCCAATTCCCAAAATTAATTAACATGTTAGAAGGCACGTGCTCTAATTTCCAATAAGTTGATTAGTTGATTAGAACAATAAAAACTTTTAGACGCATTGGCGGAAAGTGGAAATATCCATTTCCTGCGACAAGGAAAGTCTCTTGGGACACTAATTAGTGTAAAACTGTTCGGTCACTTCACTTCACCGTTCACCCCAACCCTTTACACTTTAGTTAGTATAATAGACCCACTTTGTCGTCAAACTACGGCTATCAGTTTTACTGTAATATGCTTCTAACTTTATTAAATACTTCGCCTTTTGATGTTATAGAAACAAGCCCGTTTCTAATTTATTTCGACGACATAGATTAAATATTTCTACCAACCATATATAATTTTATACCTTTTGGAACAATCAAAAATCAAGCTTAATATTTTTTAAAAGTGCTCCTTTTCGTTTGTGGTGATAGCTATGAAATTTAATAGTAATTTATTATACAAGTGTTTTATTAGGTTCTTAAGTGTTTTATATACCAATAAAACACAAGTGTAATACAAAATTTTATCCACAACTCATAATTATAGGTATAAGAAGATTGGTCATAACGTTTAACATTGATTCAGTTATATATAGTTTCTCAAAATACGGTAGATCATGAAGTGGTCGCTAAGTAACAAGTTGTTTATAGTGTTTTATGGAATATAAAACACTAGTGTTTTATAAGCCATATAATTCAATTGAAATCAGTGTAATAATGTCTTTGTAATATATGAGTTGTGGATAAACAAAATTATATACATATGCAAAACAAATTTTCAATATTTTGACAGTTAATGGGAATAATAATGCTTATGCTGTCAAACTATTTTGCATTTGTTTGCAATTTTGTTTAAATTTCATGACCCTAACTACAAATGAACACTTTTACAAAAAAAAATACTTGATTTTACTTGTTATAACACGTGTGAAACAAAATAAGGTTAGTGACTTAGAATTCAATTATCTACAAGATTTATTTGAAGTATTTTGCTCGAAAATCAATACAGAACGACATATCGCTATATAGGAAAAAAATAACATTGTATTTTATGGGGTAGGTGGCTCAGTGGTATCGAGCCGGCCTGTGGATCCTGAGTACCCTGGTTCGATTCCCTCAACCGACAAATATTTTCACCACAATAAAATTACCCCTGTGGCTTCCCTACAACTAACATCTTTGGAAGCAATGATTTGACGGCTGGTAACTGCACTTCACGCGCATAAATATATCACTTATAGATATCTGCTTCGGCAGAGTCCCACACCCAATAATGGGTAAAAACTTCTTGGTATATTTATTTATTTTATTTATAAACCACCTTGTATATCATCAAATGCGGTAGCATAAATCCCAGAAACAGTCACGGGATATTCACTCATCAGACTCATCAAGGAATCAGTCTTCGTCAAGCATTTTCATCCTGATACACTATCCTCGTTTAAACTACAATTGCGTTTTTTCCATACTATAGTCTGTTTTTTAACCAGGAGGAGTAAATGTATAAGTCAGATTTACACTATAGAAAGTTACCAAAGAAAGTTACTAGATTTTTGTTGGCGCGAAATACAAAAATTTCTTACACATCCTACTGATTAAGTATCATGGAATTTATTTTAAAATACAAATGACATTATAAACTCTAATTTGTCACTCCGTATATTATTAGTTCTTAAAAGAACTGATTTATTTTAATGTAACAGAAATGCAAAAAACCAACAAGAAAACAGATAACCTCAAAACTTATGACAGCTCTAATAAAATCTATGTACAGTGTAAACTGGACGAAGCATTAGACAATCAGAAGCGTCAGTTTTAGCGGTTAAAATTTAAATTACTCCTCCTGGTTAAAAAACAGAGTATAGCTCATGTACATTAAGTGGCACTAAATGCTAAATTATAATCCGTATAAAGGCCCTGTATAGAAATATAAACAGTAACAATAAATGAATTAAAAATATCGTATAATCTTGGCCAACTTCATTGAATTGCGCTACGCTTATTATGGTCGTTTCATATGTCATTAAAATTCCTAGTTTCAAATTTACAGAATGGCGGCATCATTTACCTGAAGTGACAGATAATGTTACGTTGTCAAATTAAATTCACTTAGTCTAGACTAGCTAGTCACTTTAGTCGAAAGCTCAGAATACTAGTCATAATATTTAATAATATTTAATGTATAAATAAAATACCAAGTTCCATTAAATGTGTTTGGTTTGATGACATAAACTTCAGTTGTCAAATATTTTAAGGTTGTTTTTATAAATTGACAGCGTTGTCATTTTCCTTTAATTGAAATAAAAAGCACTAGATGGCATTGCTTGACGTACCAAAACTGTAAAAAACTCACGACAAATTTTTATATGGCAAAATGATGAAATGAAACGGCCATAATAAGCGTAGCGCAATTCAATGAAGTTGGCCATGGTATAATTAAATAGAGACGCCATCTGTTCCCGAAACCCTAAAGCATCATGTCATTCGGAAACAAAAATTACACTATCATTTTAAAAGACACATCGCTAAATTTGATCTTTCACTTTTAAAACACGTTATTTTTATCACTGACATGATCCGAAAATAAATTACATTGTACTTTCGCGAATTAATTCTTTATGTATTCAGAAAGTCAAAATGCATTGTTAAAGCGATTATTTATTCATAATCGATAGATAGTGTCAAAACTGTGATCTTCCACAGGAAATTAATTAAAATTTGATCACTTTCTGATATGAAGTGGGCCGTCAAAAACAAAAAAAAGACTTTTCGATCATCGCTAAATAATTATCGATGCATTGAGATAACGATCAATAAGAAAATTATTCAAAACGTTTCAATGGCAGGAAGAAGGTTCTGCCAAAGCTTGGTGGATCTGTCCCTAGATAATATTGTGAATAATAAGAATGACTGTAAAAAATATATATTTCTCATGTAAAGCGGTTAATTAGAAGTGTAGTATTTTTATTATAAAGAGATAAATGTGAAGAACGCGTACGCGAAATGCAAATTACTCAATTAAAAATGAATACGTACATTAACGAACAATAAAATGTATTTTAAAAATGCACATTAATTACACATAAATTTCTTCTTATGACAAGTTGATTTATTTCGTTCGGTTTTTGTTCTTCTATATGTTCCACCGCTGAATTCATTAATTATCTTGTCCAGTTATATTCATCTCGCGGGACAATCATTATACACATCATAAAAAATTATAAAGTAATTGAAACAACTGACAAACAAACGATAGTACAAGACAATCTACTCTACAAGGGTAGTATAGAATTGTCAAAAGATCTTGACATGTTTCGTGTCGTGTTGTTTCTGTTAATGAAATTTTGTAATTACAAATTATGGAATTATCTCCTCATTCGTTTTATTTAGCGTATATTTCTCTAAAATATTTTAGAAACATTTGAAAACTGAAAATTTCCATGGCGATAATACACTTCCATTTTGAAGCCAAATTTTGTAGCTAATCTTGAATTTTGAATTAGGTTATCTTAGTCTAATCCAATTTAAAAAAGAATCCAAATTACTAGCCGAAAACCAAATGAAAACAAGATTATATTAGACATTATTTTAACTTATTTGAGAATATGGTTTAACTTAATTTGACTAATCCAAAATTCAGGATTAGCTAAAACTCTTTTGAGAATTGGGCTATTGACTTAAAAATACGGAACTGATCTAGATCATATAAATTTTGAGAATCATTTTTAATTTCTTTCTCTACGCCACTTGTTTGGATAATGAGGTCCCTAAGGGCTATGTAACCAGACCTACAGATAGGAACGCTACTTGCCTGCTGTTTATGAAATATGCAGCCCGGGCCACGTGGTTGTGTAGGGCTCACCTGCTCATGGCGCACAAAATATGTCACGTGGCTAACTGCTCCATAACCTCTTGTCATAAACTATGTCACTGGTGACAGAAAAGAAGTATAGGTTGAAGTAAATAATTGAATTCAGTTGTTTCACGCAATTTTTTCTGTATGATTTCTTCAAAAGATAAAAGAAAACAAAAGAAAAAAACTGACCCATATATATTATATATATATATATATATATATATATAAACGTAAATAAATAAATATAAATATATCATCACGCCTTTTACCCACTACTGGGTGTGGCATTCTGCCGAAGTAGATCTCGATAAATGATATATTTATGCGCGTGAAATGCGGTTGCCAGCCGTCAAATCACTGCCCACAAAGATGTTAGTCGTGGAGGAGCCACAGGGGTAATTTTAAATTGGTGAAAATGTTTTGTCGGCTGTGGGGATCGAACCAGAGTTCATAGGATCCACAGGCCGACTTGATACCATTGAGTCATTACCATATTAAGGAAATAAATTATATTAATTGATTTAAATGTAGAATTTAATACTCTACACCTTTTATTTAAAACCATTTCCTGCAAAGAAATAAAGGAAACAAAAACCAATTATCCATATTAATCGCCCATTACGCAATTTTCGTGGGACATCCTGCAGGGGCAAGCATTCGTAGCTTAGTGGATAAAAGTGAGGTAAAACTTGCGTTTCTTAATTAACAAGCAAGAGATCATATGTTCAAGTCTCACCGATTTCAAACTGTATCAAAAAATACGATTGTGTCTGAGTTGTTCGGGTTCCACTATAAGCTGTAGATCCTCTGTACTGTAATTGGGATGAAGTTCCTGTTGTGGCGAGTAACAAATAAATAAATAAATATAATATTGGTGCTGGGCAGAGCTGGGCAAGCTACTTAAAAAAGTAGCTAAGCTACAGCTACAGCTATTCTTTAAAAAAGTAGCTGGGCTACAGCTATAAGCTATATTTTGTAAAATAACAGCTAAAAGCTTTCGTTAAAGTAGCTGTCAAATTTTAAAGCTACTTTTTTAAATTATTGTGAAATAATTAAATTTGCCATTGTCATATGATCAGTCTTTTGTTATAATGACTGTTAATTTACTATTATGTACATAAATATCAAAAATAGCAAATACCATCTGGCACCTACTGTGTATTTTTGCGTATTAGAGCCAGTTAGAACCGGCAAGAAATAATTATTTTGTGTGGGTTTAGTTTGTACGCATGTGTACTTTGTTGACCTTCTGCTTAAAAAGTAGCTTTAAGCTATAAAAAGTAGCTTTAAGCTATAAAAAGTAGCTTTAAGCTAGAAAAAGTAGCTTTAAAAGTAGCTTCAGTTGTTATTTTTAAGCTAATAGAAAAAAAAAGTAGCTAGTTACAAGCTACAGCTATATTTTTTCACAGTTAGCTAAGCTACAGCTACAGCTAAGGTAAATATAGCTAAGCTAGTAGCTAAGCTACAAAAGTAGCTAGCTACTGCCCAGCTCTGGTGCTGGGTTGCAAGAAAAAAATAAAGAGCTCTTTAGTTAAAGAATTGTTTATCTAGCAACAGTATCAATAGCGATTTTCTGAAATTGATTGAACCGTTAGTTGCTAGTGAACCGATAAAACTTTCATGCAACCCAGTATGGACCTATCTGATTTTCATATGCAACTAAGGATTGACAATGTATTCAAAATTAAGAAGGTTTTATTTATCATGCATAATCTAAAAATAACAATAATAATAAATATGGACAAAAAATCAATTAATTCCAGTTCTCTGTGATCAGATACCAATATCTTAACGCGCCCTGGTCACTTAATTTCAATCGAAATGAACTGCATATCATTTTAATTTTCTGAACAAAAGCGCAAACTGTAATACATTTAACACATATCTTTCTGATAAATTACTTGCCATTACGATTTAATTACAAGCCTCATGTACGACTTTATGCAGGTATTCATTCCACCATTAAGCATACGTTACGTTACGTTTAAGCGCTGCACAATATGTTTTTTTTTTCCTTTTCTATAATGTAGTGTGCCGCGACAATCAGAAAGTGGTAAATTAACAAACGTGATTAATTGCCGTCATGTGGTGCAGCGAACTGCCCACACTTTACGTTATGTTAACGTTGCGTAGTGTTGTGACTACGTTACGCATCGTTGCGTTGAAATACATACGCGGTGTTGCTTCTAGTCATAGAGTAAGTTATTATCTCTGGATATGATTTACTGAAGATACAAACTTATTGCATTTTGTTTTCTTTAGAATTAATTAACTACGTGTACAATTTATGTCTATATGTATATATGAGTAATTTTACACATATCCGTAGGTGTCTAATAAAACAATTACTAAATAAATAGTTACATTTCAATTAAAATATTTTAATAATATCGTACATCTGTATCTCCATATTTGATAAACAAAATGGCAGGATAACTATCACCTTGAATTTGATCTGCTTTAATTTTATTATACAGATGATGGGTTGCATGAAAGTTTTATCGGTTCATTAGCAACTAACGGTTTAATAAATTTCAGAAAATTGCTATTGATACTGTTGCTAGATAAACAATTCTTTAACTAAAGAGCTCTTTATTTTTTCTTGCAACCCAACAAGAAAATAACAGAATTTGAACCTAGGATCTTAAACAACTGAGTTAGGTTAGCTATTAAATTCAATTCTGATGTGATTCCATTTTTTCTCCCAATAATAAAATTAGATATCATTAATTGTTAAATGTTTTCTTTAAAAATACTAATTAAATTTATTGTGTTTTATTTATGTTAATTACAGTTTCAATATTTGTCAAGAAAACATGCTGCCTTGCTTCAGGTAACATATTTTGAGACATGTATTATATGAGTATATACAGTGTGTCCCACGAATATTGTGCCATAGGACTTTAATCAAGGAAAACAGTTTTCTTTTTGCATCGTCGTAGTTTAATTAATTTTACATTAAATTGTACACCCAATTGTTTTTTTTTATTGTAAATTTGAGATAACTTACAAAAATAACTTTCGATGTTTATCATGTATCTTATAATATTATTTATCATAGCAAACATCTGTCAACAAAATGGCCGCCTAGTAAGAATTTCGTTTCAGATCGTCAGTACAATTTTCGACCAAGTTTTAAACTTTTGAAATTTTATTTTGATACACAAATATACCCATATATGATTAAATAAAAATGTAATAATTTTTAACAATATATGATTCATTTGTTTTGGTTTCATCAGAGTTAAATTAGTGTTGATAGAATGTGGTATGTTTTCCAAATACGAATTGATGTTTGATATTTTGCTTTGTTTATGGATTATTCATGTGATTTTTTAATTGAAAATATCCACAACTATGTATTTTCATGCGGGAAATATATTAGTGATCACAGATTATAATTAATACGTTTACTTTTTAAGTTATAGAACTAAATTGAAAATTAGGAAAATTAGATATAAAACTAAATACGCTAAATATATTGCATTTTGATATATTTAATTTCTTTTGCATTCTAGGCATTTCACACAAAATTGTGGTATTTGGAAAATTGTGAAAATTCATTTGCAATTAACGTGGTTGATAACACAAGTCATAAATCAAATAAATATAAAAATCTAAATGATTGTTAATGGCAGTATGTGTGTATCTAAAGTATTCGATACGAATATGTTTTCTGGTGGCTGGCGATCAAGCCAACCGTGACAAAATGGCGCTGAAACAACCAACAGCCGCTGCTGAACTATAGAAAGAATGGGAGGGTCATTACTATAGTGCGTGATATGGACAACCAAAGAAAATGAGATATACCGTTCATTTAGAAAAAATATGTAATTCTCTCGTCAAATTACATAGTTCGAATACCGGAGAGTAGCGAATAGTCGAGTACAACACGCATATTACAACACGAATTGATATTTTTATATTGAGGCAATTTCTTTATTTATTTATATGGGAATGAGCGCAAGGTAAAAGGGTTTATTGTCACGCAATGGACACCATAGCCGCACGTCAGAAGTCACCCACAAACTGGAAATGTATTCTAGGTTATCATATAAAAGAATTCAATCATTTTTTCTTACACTACAAAACTTATACTACTTCTACAGTTGGACACTAATTTTGTATGAGAAATATGGTTACTAGCTGTTAAATTATGGCCGTCATACGAGGGCAGGGTGAAAAGTCCCTGAAAAATGAAACAAGAAATGATTTATTTGGCCAAACAATATTTTATTTCTCAACATAATCTCCTTGTAGCTCGAGACACTTCGTCCAACGTTTTTTTAATTTTTCGATCCCTTCCAAATAATACGATTTTGGCAATCCTTCAAAATAGGCGTTTGTCTCAGCGATGACATTATAGTTGGAGCCAAATCTCTTTCCGTCGAGCCATTTCAAGTTTGGAAATAGATAAAAATCGCAGCGGACCAAATCTGGAGAATATGGTGGATAACGAACCAATTCATGCAATTTTGCCATTGCGACTGTAGACCTGTGCGCCGGTGCGTTGTCCACAATGCGTCACCCATCTGGCAGCTGGCTTTCTCATATCCAAAATGTTCCGTACCCGTTCGGTTGAGATGCTCAGCTACCTCGTGCACTTTAACTCGCCGATCGTCCAATATCATACCATGGATTTTATCGACGATTTCTGGCGTTGTAACCTCAATTGGACGACCAGAACGTTCGGCGTCCTTTGTGGTCATACTCCCACAACGAAAATCAGTAAACCACTTGTGAATCGTTCTAATCGATGATGAGGAGTCCCCATAATGTTTAACAAGCGAAGCTTTGGTTTGCGTAATGGTTTTTCCACGCAAGAAATAATGTTTTATCAAGACGCGAAATTCACTTTTTTCCATGTTTTCAAAAATCTTCAAATCTTCAAGGTTACTTGCTTTCGATGGGTGTCAAAACAGAACTGAATAAAATATCAGTCTGAAAATTTTAATGCTTTCTAGTTAAAGATGGTACATGAGATTTGCGATTGTGGCGCCATCTGTTTTATTTTTTCAGGGACTTTTCACCCTGCCCTCGTATATATTAGACTAAAATACAGGCTCCAATAGTTATTTATTTCATTAGGACTAAAAATACAAGTAATACAAATAGTATCTTTAGACTGATTGAAACGTATTATTTTTTTACTTATTCCGCAGGTTGATTTAAATTAAAATGAAGCAAATTGTAGGAAAAATGCTATTTTTGCTTCAAAGAGAAAAAAAAGATGACTTGTCCATGATAACGTAAACATTCCTGAAATAGCGTTCGTCTACTAAATAGTGTCATATTCGAATGGATGAAAAAAATAATTTTGAATTCCAGAGAAGAGCTAGGATTAAACTAAACATTAGCAGCGCCAGAAGACATTGGTTTAAAGCACTCACTTAAATATTCATTCCATTAGTTTCTTAGTTTTATTTGAAAGCAACATTATAATTATTATATTGTAATGTAAAGAATAAAACTTGGAAAATTATGGGAAGCATCTTGAAAATTGCGGAGCCCTTTGGCAAATATCTTTGCACGCCTCTGGAGTCGGAATGGGTGTTCCCATCACTTGTGTATCCAGCAACTAACCGACATGGCGTCAGTCATAAATGTTGGAAGCTCATAGAAGTGGAAGCGAAATGATTTATAATTTTAATTAATAGCGCAAGTAATTCAATTAATTAAGGAATACATAATATTTGTTAATATAAATAAATATAATAACAGATTATTAGACACGCTGAAGTAGATAGTCGCATTTATATTCAGTTTTAATTCAGTGGGATTTAGAGTTTATTTCTAATGCTGCTCTACATTTTAATTGACACTAACATTAATTTATAGACCATTAAATTTCAACAACACTTTGAATTTTTAACTCATCTCCCTTTAACAAAAGATTTAGAAATTACAATTACTAATTTCTCTTTATACGAGTATTTTATACACTTTTTATTCATATTCATCAAAAATTACAATATAAATAAAACAAAAACATAACTTATTTAAACTCCTTTTATAATTTACAAAAATAACTTGTTAATATGGCACCACAAAAATATAATCTAAATAACATTTGATTAAAGATAACTCCACATTTTTAACAACCTTGAACTATTTTGTAAATAATTCTAATACGAGTATAAGTAGTTTAAATTCGAAATGAAAATGATTAACAGCAAAATTTAATCTTTATTATAAATCTGTGTTTTAGATGTTTAAAAACTAATAACAGAGCCGTCTAAATTTCTCTATAAAGGCATTTAATGTAATTACTTATGAGTAAAAAGTAAAAATCTAAAGATAAGAAATAACTAAAAATAAATTTAACCCACTAAGCCTTAATCAATATAAAGATAAATCTAAATATGTATTTCGAGAACTAAGTTCATCACCACTAGCTTGGTTCACAAGTCGTGTAATCTTGGTTTTTTTCCCTTGCTTCGTCTACTGATGATGAAAACTTAGTTCTCGAAATACGTATTTAGATTTATCTTTATATTGATTAAGGCTTAGTGGGTTAAATTTATTCTTAGTAATTACTTATCATTAATTTATTTATAAATTTGTCGATATGACGGATACTTCAAATAATAAGTCTACAATAGAGTGTGTAACTGCAATTGTATTAAATGTTGTTTTAAATACAAGCGCAGATTGTCGCTCTCTTCCTTTCTATTATTTGTAGATTGTTAGATTCGTTGTTATGGGAGTGAGCGTGAGTAATTTGAGATGTTTTGAGTTTGTGAAAAGTACATCGAAACAAAGATTAATGTAGATGTATAGGAGTAATTGGATGAAAGTGATTGAAGGAGCTGGTATGGAGGAAACTGTAAATATGATTGAAACGAGGATGGTGAGTTAGGATAGGAATGTTTGGCGATAACTGATTATTTGATGAATCTGATGAGTTAATATTATATGAATGATTCTAGGGTTCGCGGTATCCCATTCTATGAGGTATAGCTTGATATTTATTTATGTATGTATTTAGAACAAAAAATAATAGATTATGACACAATATACTTAAAAACAAAATAGAAATTATGATATTAAGGAAAAGTAGTGAAAATACAAATGTCCTTAATTTTACAATTTCTTATTAGTTTAAACGACAAAACCGTTAAATCCCAGATTTTTCAGGACATATAAATTATTTAATATTAATTATTATTTTTAATTGAGTAGATAGGTAAGTGTAATCATATCGACCTGTGGATTTGAGAAACAACGTTCTATTCCCGTAGCCGACAAACTTAATTACCTCTGTAGCTCCTCTTCCTTTAACATTTTTGATGGCCCCGATTTGACGGCTAGTAATAGCTCTTCACGCGCAAAATTTGACACTTCTACGGCGGAATGTCATACCCAGTTATGTGACAAAACAGTGATGATTCATTTATTTTTATTTATTAATTAATTACCAGAGTGGTTCATCCTTCAATAACAACTTTGAGTATCAAGATTTGACGGCTGATAACAACAAAAAATACGTCAAAATCACATGTATCGAAATCTTAAATGGTTACCAAATTATAAAGTCATGCCATCAATAAATGGTAATATTTTTAATTAGTATTATACTTCACAATTGATGAAATCAAGTTTTCTGTGTATAATTCGAAATGGTGATATATTTATATAATAAAACTATTTGTCAGTTGCAAACTTACCGTCATATGCGCTTGTTCAAATAAAAATATCACCTCACATGTTATTATTTTTAACAAGTCTTGCATTTTGAAACTATATCATTATATTTCAATTATATTATCATGGCGACTATTATTACGGATAAGTTTTTTAATAAATTCTTTGTTTTCGATGATCGCTTCCGCTGTCCGAGCACGCAAATGAAGTTTGAAGTAATTTCCAACGCCAGGTGCTGCGTCGTGTGCCGTGCGCATTTTGTCAAACGGAAAGCAGGCGATAATTAAGCCGTATTGTTGATAAATAGCTTTTAATAACTGGTTACCTGCCGCAAAAGGAATAATACGTGTTATTTCGAATTCCATTCTGAATAAACAGATCAATTATTTTCCTATGAACATCGGGTTCATGCTACGAGAGAAGAATATTTCGGAAGAGTTTTTTCTACTAACACACTTTGCGATTGACGTAATTATATATTATTATATTATATAACTATTAATTAAAAATACACATGTGTAAACAAAAATCTAAACACTGCACTAGCGCAAAACTGCGCAGTACATGCCATTTCCAACGACTTAATTAAACATGTCATTGAATTTATTTGTGGTTCAAAGCAAGACTTATATTGTTCATTTTGATATTCAATTTACAATTTTAATATTTCTTTACAAAATATTGTATTGATCATACATAATTTAACTTTGAAAATATAATCGACAAACAAAAATTATTTGCGTCTATGATATCCAGAATTCAGCATAAAATATACAGGCTGGTTTTATACATATGCAGGAAACTTTAATGGATTATGTAATTTGATATTATAATTAAAATGAAAGAATGGGAGACTGATCCACTCCAAAAAAGGGATTTAGAAAGTTTCGGAAGAAACGGCGCAACCCCGGAAGGGGTGTTAAGCCACTATATATATAATTTGATATAACTGATAATACAACAAAAAGATTAAAATAAGTGCCCATTACATAAGGTGTTTTTTTTTAATATCAGCAGTTTCAAAGTTATTTTTAATATATTTATAATTAAATTATAATTATAAACACTACAATAGTCAATTTGTTCATCACACAACATCAAATAAATAACTGTTTGTAGTGGCACTAAAGTTGTACACTTAAAATAAAGGATGATTTTTTTATGAATCTCAAAAAAAGATTGTGTTTTATAATCATTATATCAAATTTCATAATCCACTAGCTATTACCCGCGACTTCGTACGCGTGGTCTACAATTTAATGCGAGTACCCGGCATGCGTTGCATTGTTACTCAAAGAAAGTGTTTGTGTACAGCTGTCCATGTGAGAAGCATGGATTTTCGAAACACTTGTAGCGATTGTCCCTGTACTTTGTTGATGGTCATTACAAATGCGAGTTGTACCGGAAACTGCAAACGTCTGAATTCGAATAGCATAGGACTGAAGCTTTATTATATCTATATATTAAGATTGATTCTCGTCTGTATCTATACCAAATTTGAATCGAATCAGTGCAGTACTTTTCAGGATAGCTGGCGGTCATTTTGTTTTAAGATGGCGGACTGCAGCTTTATTATACCTATATTTTAAGATTGGTTCCCATCTATGTCTATACCAAATTTAAATCGAATCAGTGCAGTACTTTTCAAGATATCTAGCGGCCATTTTGTTTCAAGATGACGAACTGAAGCTTTATTATACCTATATTTTAAGATTGGTTCCCGTCTATGTCTATACCAAATTTGAATCGAATTAGTGCAGTACTTTTCAAGATAGCTGGCGGCCATTTTGTTTCAAGATGGCGGAGTGAAGCTTTTATTATACCTATATTTTAAGATTGGTTCCCATCTATGTCTATACCAAATTTGAATCGAATCAGTGCAGTACTTTTCAAGATAGCTAGCGGCCATTTTGTTTCAAGATGGCAGACTGAAGATTTATTATATCTATATGTTAAGATTAGTTCTCATCTATACCTGTACCAAATTTGAATCGAATCAGTGCAGTACTTTTCAAGATAGCTAGCGGCCATTTTGTTTCAAGATGGCGGACTGAAGATTTATTATATCTATATGTTAAGATTAGTTCTCATCTATATCTGTCCCAAATTTGAATCGAATCAGTTCAGTACTTTTCAAGATAGCTAGCGGTCATTTTGTTTCAAGATGGCAGAATGAAGCTTTATTATATCTATATGTTAAGATTGGTTCCCGTCTATGTCTATACCAAATTTGAATCGAATCAGTACAGTACTTTTCAAGATAGCTAGCGGCCATTTTGTTTCAAGATGGCGGACTGAAGCTTTATTATATCTATATGTTAAGATTAAAGTTTTATGTACTCTGTATAAAACATTTCTGGTATGATATTACTGACCACTATTCGTTTATATCAAGGAAGTCAAATAAGCGGTCCGCAACACTTTTTTGAAACAATACAATACAAGAACAACCTAATACAAATTTTAATTCATACATGCCCAATCTTATAAAAACAAAATAAATTTACTTCCATAGTAAATTTAATTGAATAAACAAATTCGAATCAATTTTATTTATTTTATGGCATATATAACACTACTGTCAAAAATTCGACTATCAATTGAATGAATACGTTTAATTTACTGTGAAAGTAAACTTATTTGTCGTTTATAATACCGGTCAAAAAAGGATTAAATTTGGAGTTTTAGTTAGTTTTTCACACGTCATATTACGTTGTATTTTTGTTGCCATACTATTTGATGCCATAATTATTAGTAACTTTTGTAAATTAACAATGGAGTTCAAACTAAAAATAGTTTTAATTAAATTTGAAAAAATCAACTTGCCTCCGCCAGGATTTGAACCCAGACCTTCCACTAGGGCCGCGAACGTCCTACCAATTAGACCACAGAGGTGTGTCTAATTGCTGGCACTGACAAGCGATTTTTATTTATTTTCTATGTGTCGGTTGTACGTAAATATCATTGATTAACTTCAATCGTGTCAACTTTTGTATATCATTTTGCATTGTCGAAAAAACCCATTCGCACATTTTATATTTACTTACAACCGACACATAGAAAAAATCGCTTGTCAGTGCCAGCAATTAGACACACCTCTGTGGTCTAATTGGTAGGACGTTCGCGGCCCTAGTGGAATGTCTGGGTTCAAATCCTGGCGGAGGCAAGTTGATTTTTTCAAATTTAATTAACATTCAACGCATTTGTTATTTACAATTACAATTAAACATAAAAATAGTTTTAATGACTAATATATTTTATGAATCTGCCTGTATATTCTTGAATTAACAAGATAAAATAAATTTTTGTTATCAATTTTACACTTTATTTATATTAATTCCGTCACTTCTGTTCGATTCTAATTAGTGCAGTTTATTTACTTTCTGCGGCTTATTAAGATACACTTGCATATAATTTTTTCCCCCATTCAATTCAGTTTGACACCCCTGTTCTACATAATTGTTGCAAGAAAAGTATTAATGTAATAATCTTGGAAACAATCAACATTGTAACAAATTTTAAATCAGAAAACATATTCGTGTCATAATTAAAAAGTTTAAGAGCTACTGGTATAAAGTACAGTTTTAAATAATTACATATACATAAACATTCTTCTAACTGGAGCAGTTTTAATATTCAAACTAGTAGTGACAAATACCAAATACAATTTCGTAAAACGTAATTTATGAGTCGTGGAGCCTATCGCCATGGAATAAATTTGCAGTTTGTAATATTTATGTCTCAGATTTGATTAATTTTTGAGGTAAATATGCATGGGTGAAACTCATTTGAAATTTTATAAGCAATATATCATTGGATTTGCATTATAGGTATACACGGCTTTTAACGAAGCAAGATTTCGATAGAGATAACCAAATTTTCGTTTGAATTAAGACATTAAGCTATTTTTTCACCTGCTACTAAAATTGTTTATGAAAGAAGCACAGGAATATTTTAGCAAATGAATTTGATACCTACTACCTATCAATAAATATTATAGCTTTCTTTTTCAAAAAGTATGCTAGATACGAACCTGGTGATTTTATCAATAAATGAAGGATAGTTTTCTAAATACGTACGCATATTTTTAGTGATGTCAGTAATAGATACATTTATTATTATACAAAATGTGAAACATGATAAAAATTAAGTTAAATTAAAATTTTCAACAAAACGTAAAATTTTCTTGTGTTTCTGTTAATGTAAAAATGTATTTTCATTTTTTCATTTCCAATTTTTATCTAAAATTTCTTTCATTCAAAAGTTTTCTACAACGCTATTTAAATTTTCATTCGCGAACTTTATTACTGTATTCAGCGCTTTGTAATACATAGGTAAGTATGTAAAATATATATTTTTTTTAATTTGAAATGCCTTTTAATGGGTCTATTTCATCAAATGAGGTAGAATGAACCACATAATAATTCACAAAACATTCACTCATCAGATTCATCAAAATTATCAGTCGTCGTCAAACATTCTCATCCTAACACACCACACTCCTAGTTCTCTCTTGTGTATACTTGTAAGCTCCTTTCCTTGTCACCCTAGGAATCATTCATCACACAACAAACCTTCAATCATATCCATCCAATCACTCCTATACACTTTTCATTTATCTTTATTCGACGTACGTTTCATATGCTTAAAATATCTAAAATTACTAACGCTTAGTTTAATTACAAATCTAACAACGAGGCTACAAAGATTAGAAAAAAAGGGAGCGGCAACATGAACTTGTATTTGGAAAAAAATTCCGCAAATTTGCAGTTAATCAGTCTATTAAGACCTGAAAATGAAACAGAAAGATAAGCAAGGAAGGCAGTGCCATGCTGCGTTTGTTTTTGAAAGCGAATTGCAATTAGAAAACGAATCAAAAAGATAAGAAAGGAAGGGAGTGTCTGTCTAAACTTTGTGTTAATAAAATAAATAAATATATCATCACGCCTTTTTAGGCATTACTAATTGAGGCATTCTATCTTAACACATCTTGATAAGTGGTATATTTATACGCGTGAAATGCGCTTTCCAGCTGTCAAGACACGATTCCTAAAGATGTTAGTGGAGAAGGAGCCACAGAGGTAATTTTAATGTGGTGAAAATTGTTTGCCGACTGTGGGAAATTAATAAAATCGCAATAAATTTCATGGCATTGAGCGCTTCATCATATTTCATTTAGTTTTTTAGTTATGGTCAAGAAAAAGTTTTATGTTTTTAAATTTATAAATTGACACAAACACAAAAATTTGATTAGATACGGATCTGGCGACATCACTATTGAAATATTCATGATAATTCGAATATTCTATTTATTTAAATTAACGAATAAATTTATCATATTTAGTATATAGTCGAAGATAAGAAGAAGACTTGAAAATCATCATGTGCAATTCGCGGTCTTAGCAAATGCGAGTAGCACTACTGCTTAATGTTAGATATTAATTATGTTAATGCCAAGTGTTAATTAGCTTGAGCGATCGCTCAACCAACGCGATTTAATTAGTAGCTTTGTTAATACGCACGCGATTCTCGCGCCACGGTAGGTAGTGGGCAATGAAAGAACTTCCCAGTTATGTTTTACCAGAGGTTTTATTCAATTCTAGATAGTTTGTAGTTACCAGAATCAGAATTAAAACTTTAAAAACGACAAATTTTTCATTCCCCGGTTTACTTTCAATTAATGTTAATCATGATGAATAATAATTAAAACTATGGTTACATATTATTGATTAGCTTAATCGGTAATAAATCTGTGATTGAAAAACTGGCCTTTATTAGTATAATTAGTCGTAAGGCAGTTATCACTTATGTTATTAGGTTGCTAGGTAACAAACAGGGTTCGATATTTGATTATTATACTTTTAAGGTCTAATTATCAAAATTAGGCAATCATAGCTCAGTGGATAAGAACATAACTTATGTATCATTAATTAACAAGCAAGACGTCGTGCGTTCGAATCTCATTGACTTCAACTTATATAAAAAAATACGATTGTGTCTGAGTGGTTCGGATTCCACTATAAGCTGTAGGTCCCCTGTACTATAATTGGGATTAAGTTCCTGTTGTGTAGAGTAACAAATAAATAAATAAATAAAATAATGATTGAATTGACAGATTCATTTTATCAAATTTTCTAACCGAATATATCTCGATCAATGATAAATAATTTATAATTTTTGTCAGTTCCTCAAGCACGTTTCTTTCAGGTAACCACCATCCGCCTACGGTGTCGAAATGGTAACCAAACAACTGCTTTCGAAATTGTTGAAAATTATTTCGTTAATTTTCAATTACCTTGGGATATTACTACTGAGAACAGTTTGATAATAGTGGCTATTGTTAAACTGTTTTCGATAACTTTTAATTTTGTAAGATTGGCACTACTACTTCAAAATGATAATCTCAAATATTATAAAATGTTTTTAATTACAATTTGAAAAAATTTTCAATGTCAGATAAATATTTCATATTAGTAAAAAAATTCAACAAGAAAATAAATTTAAAACGATATTACAATTTGGTAAGCATATAAATATTACATTTCTTTTCAGATTTCATATTATAACTACAAAATTGACATCTATATCCATGAGAGGTAAAAAGAATAAAATAAATAAAATATATAATCACGCCTTCTACCCATTACTGGATGTGGCACTCTGTCGACGCAGATCTCGGTAAGTGATATATTTTTGCGCGTGAAGTGCGGTTACCAGCCGTCAAATCACGGCCCCTAAAGATGTTAGTGAGGAGGGAGCCATAGGAGTAGTATTAATGTGGTGGAAATATTTGTCGGCAGTGGGAATCGAACCAGGGTTCTCAGGATCCACAGGTCGACACTGTGCCACCTACTCCAGAAAAGTGTAAAAACTACTCGTATCTAATAAAATCAATATTAAAATCATTTTATTTCAAATATATATTTTTGAATTGATAAATGAAAAGCTTCAACATTTATTCGGCAGAGTTACCTCATGTCACACAAATCCTTTGCAGTTCGATATTTTTTGCAATTGAAATTGCAAAATATCGATAAATTATATGATGCAAAGCAAAAAAAAGGTATACGAGCCCGTTCCCGCTTCAGTTGGCCCGAATCTAATTTTTTCCTTAAAAATTTAAATAACACTAAAAACCCAGGTATTTTACATTTACTAAATTCTACAATTAATTTTCAACATTTTTAACTAAATTTAACATTAAATATACCTTAAACACAGAATGTGTGGCAGTATAACTCTAATTTTTGTTTTGCGCGTAAACTAAACCAACACACAAATGAACTATCATGATTATTATCTTGTGGGCAGTTTGCCGGATGAAATTGAAGTTTATTATTATTTTAAACAAACTTTATTATTATATAGTTTTTTAATAAAACAATTTTTTTTAGTGAAAACAGAAATGTTTACATCCTCTTTCAAAAATAAAATAAATAAATAAATATATCATCACGCCTTCTACCCATTATTGGGTGTGGCACTCTGCTGAAGCAGATCTCGGTAAGTGATATATTTTGCGCGTGAAGTGCGGTTACCAGTCGTCAAATCACGCCCCCCAAACATGTTAGTGGTGGAGGAGCCACAGGGATAGCTTTTTCAAATTATGAAAATTTGTCGCCTGTGGGAATCGAACCAGGGACCTCAGGATCCACAGGCCGACTTCATACCACTGAGCTAGCCATCAATGACTGTCATTTGTAAATGTATGTATCCATTGACTTAAAATTTGACCTGTGTATTAACAACATACTAGTATATGTCTTATTAAAATTTCATTTCATTTTCTTGTATACTACACGAGAAATAAAACTGTAAAATATAACTTCAAACGAAAAAATAAAATTGGGGCAACTGAAGTGGGACCGGGCTCGTATTATACTCGGTTAATATAATGTATTGTTACGCCAGTTTCTTTGGAGTAATCCACACAACTCGAGTGATAATAGAACTCGGATAATAATATACTACTTTGTCACAGCCCAATATCACGAAATATTTAAATGCTGACAAGTTAAACACGCGTGATAAATTTATGTATAAACAAATAGAAAATAAATAATATCAGTACAGCATTGTAGTCTGTATTGTCGAGAGTGTAAGCAATTATTGTGATACATAATGCAAATACATTACGTCGAAATATGTAGAATATTCAAACGTAGGCAGACCTGGATTATAATTTATAATAACATGGAAAGATTTAAACTATTTTACAAATTCTCTATGAAACATTTCATTTAAAAAAGATTATCACGCATAGCCCATAGCTGTCAAAATTAATTTTTAATTTTTGTATCGTAGGGTTTATTAAAATGTTTTTTAGAAGCAGCGTTTAAAGTAACGGAATTGATGTTGTTTTTTATAGTAATTGCGAACCTGTTAACAACTTAAATTTAGATTAATCTTATTTTGAACACGATGTGTTTGAGACAGAAATAGTTGAATTTGTTGTGCAATTTAGTGGAAATGGTTGGGTTATTTTGTGAAGCGCGACAAAGACCTTTCACTCGAGGGAAATGTCATTTTAGTATCGTGCCCTGTGCCCTTTGAGTGACCTTCAGGGATTGTCTGTGAGCTCTATAACCACTATGACCGCAACTCATGTGAATTTGCTTCCATGTTTGTCGTAAATATTTTAATAATTACTGTTATAAAATAAAAATATTACTCAATCGATTCCTACAATCGACAACAGAAATTATCACCACATAAAATTAACCCTGTAGCTTCTTCTTCACTACTATTTTAAGGGCCGTGATTTGACGGCTGGTAATCGTAATTAAACAAAAACATTTCGAACTTAATTTTTAATGTTTCCTTCCCTGACTAAATAATAGTATATTATATACCAAGGGACATAAGTGCACAATTTAATCCTGAAGGAGAAATTTATTTAACGAGCCGCAGGAGAGGGTAATAATCTCCTGAGGGATTAAATTCACTTTAGTCCAGTGGTATATAGAATATTTTTCGCATTTTCAGCCATACATTATAAATTTATGATTAATTTTAATATTGACTTTATAAATAATTCACAATGAATATATTTGTCGCTACGGTAATGTTTATTTGCCTGTTAATTTAATTTGAAATTTAATCCCTCCGGGAATAGTGATACTTCAGTCCTCGAAATGGAAAAATAAAGTCGATCATTTACTCCCGGGAGTGAGAAAAATATTTATAAAATTAAGGCTGGGTTGCAAGAACAAAATAAAGAGCTCTTTAGTTAAAGAACTGTTTATCTAGCAACAGTATAAATAGCGATTTTCGGAAATTTATTGAACCGTTAGTTGCTAATGAACCGATAAAACTTTCATGCAACCCAGATTAAATAAAATAAATATATCATCTATCCATTACTGGGTGTGGTACTCTGCCGAAGCAGATCTCGGTAAGTGATATATTTCTGCGCTTGAAGTGCGATTACCAGCCGTCAAATCACGGTTCTCAAAGATGTTAGTGGTGGGGGAGCCACAGGGGTAATTTTAAATTGGTGAAAATGTTTTGTCGGCTGCGGAGATCGAACCAGGGTCCACAGGCCGACTTAATACCACTGAGCCATTACCCCATAAAAAAATATTTATTATTATTGGGGATAGTTCTGCTAACAATTTTTGGAAATATAGATATATTTTAAACAATATTAAAATATATTGTAGATGATGAAATTTGAATTGAAGATATTTTATTTTCTAACATTTTTTCTTTTAAATTATAGTTTCTGAAGCTTTATCATGTATTATTCTTGAATTTTCATTATCACCAAGTACCTCTTTTAATATAATAATAATTAAATATGATTTATTTTTAGAAAACAATTATAAAGCTATAAAATACTATATTTTTTTTCTAAATTTCAATAATTTATAATCAATGAGAAAAGTGAAATTGTGTTTATGATAGAGAACCGAAATTTGCCATGTACCCTCTGCATATCTGGCACGTATTGCCAGGAGTACGCTTACCGTACTTTGAGAAATACTGTTCTAAATCAATCAGATTAATTGTTATGCAAGTTAATTGTGTTAAAAACCATAGAAAATGTAGTTGTATCACGAATGGCATTAAAGAAGGAAGAATTCTTAATATTATTTAAATTTCAGCGTCAGTATGATCACAGATATTTGAACTAATAATATAATTAATTGAAAATAATATACTAGTAGCTACTTATTAATGAGAAAGTAATGGTAAAAAATAAAAATATGTCTGAAGTTTGAAACGCGCAACAGGAAAGAAAGGCGCAAAAAGATCAATTTGTGGAAACTGTGAAATAAGTTACAAGCAAGAGTAATTGGACAAACGACAAGTCAGTGAACGTGAAAGGGTGGCTCGCGGGTTGGCAGGGTGCAGAAGAGGGCGGGAGAGTTCATTTCGCATTTAAAATTGAATATCAGGAGAGCTGATTAAATCAGATGGCTCAGTGCGCCGCGACAGCGCCGCCAAGCGCCAGACAGCGAAATTAATTGGTCAAGTTTACTCTCTGATTTGTCACAATCACATTTTATTACCTCTGAAGAAAGTTTGGAATTATTTTATCTTATTTAAAGCCATCAGGCTATCATCGTACGACTTTATAATTAAAATGGAGTTAGGAACTTTTAAACTTGGCAAACAAATTTTGTTTCTGTAGAACAATTGCCGCAGTCATTATGAACTTCTTTAGGAAATCTTTTATTAAGTTTTTTATAAGCGACAATCACGCGGTAAATTGATAATCTGGCCGCATAATGTACCTCGTTAATTTTTAAATGCTTGTTCGTTAATTGCGCCAGAATTTTAATTAATTTTTACGCTTTACAACCCCTAAAGATTATGTAGAGGCTTATGGAATTATGTTCTTCTTTACTCATACTTTTTTATCCTGTATTAATTATCAAATTGCTCTTTCAACAGTCATCACTTTAAATTAATTACTTTTTCATTCCCTTCCCTCTTTCATCTTTTCATTTTATTTTTATTTATTTTATTCGTTACTACAAGCGTTTGCTGTCCCTAAAATGCAGTGTTCAATTACCATTCAGCACTGCAATGAAATTTATTTAGGTCTGAGAAATCATTTCTATTTGGCCGCCTTCTTATTTAACTATTATTTTACCTAATTGAAAATATATTAATTATCTCTATTTATTTTATCCGGATGATATTTTAAATTTATTTTGAGTAACAAGATGGTAAGAACACCAGATATCTGTAGTTCTAGATTTACAAATGTGAAAGAAATATAACTTGGCTTTCAATATATATGTCGCAGGGATATGATAAAAACGGGGATTTGGTCAAATCCCTAAGAGAGTTGATCATGACACGGGAGATGTTAAAATGACAACTCTATAGGGTTATTTCCCTAAAAATATTAAGTGATATGGTCAAATCCCTGGGTTGTTTTAGTGAAATGACGAAAATGAAATTTCTAAAATATCAAAAACATTTATTTAGAACAACAAAAATTTCACTTCTATTTTCAGTGCTTTCTTGAAAAATAATTTAGAAATTGTATTTAACCACACATTCAAATAACTCCTATGGCTTTCCCTCCACTAACATCTTTGGGGCTGTGATTTGACGACTGGTAACTGCACTTCACGCGCATGATAAGTTTGAATATCCGAATAACTAGGACATCTGAACTGAACTGAACCGAACAGCTCAAATAGTTCGAATATTCAAATAGTTAATGAACGAATAATCAAATAATAATAATGAACAAATAGTTCGGATTGCCGAATAGTTCTGGATATTTAGTTTAGCTGCAAAATTTTGGCATATTCTAATTAATAAACTAATTCCAAAATCTAAACAGTAAACACCTGAAATATTAAAATAATGCGTATTTTTTATTGTCAAATTAACATATTTTAGGTAAATGCAAACAGTTAGTCAAAACAAATAATTATAGACATTAATATCAGTGCAGTGTAGAATTACGTACTGTTGTTCTAATTTTATGATTAAATATTAAATACAATAATAAATAAAAAATAAATAATTTTATCATCGCGCCTTTTACGCATTACTGGGTGTGGCACTCTGCCGAAGCAGATCTCGGTAAGTGATATATTTATGCGCGTGATGTGCGTTTACCAGTCGTCAAATCACGGTCCCCAAAGATGTTAGTGTTGAGGTAGGGGAGCCACAGGAGGAATTTTAAATTGATGTTTTGTCGACTGTGGGGATCGACAGGCCGACTTGATACCACTGAGCCATTACCTCATCCTAAATACAATAATGTGCTCTATAATTAACCAAATAATTCGAATATCCGAACTATTCAGATACGAATATGGAGACTAACGAATATCCGAACTTAACGAATATTCGTTTGTCAATTTTTTTTGTTTATTATTCGACATCCCTAATAAATACATAACTTACCGAGATCTGTGAAGGTAGAATGCCACACCTAGTAATGGGCATTATAGTATATTTTTACTTTTATTTTATATTTAACAGTAAAAATATATAAGATCTCTTAAATATCTTATAGAAAAATTCATGTGTACCTACTTCTAAGTAAATAGATTAAAAAACCTACCCCATCGGTTTAAAAATCCCGCGTTAATTACAAGCTTATTCCAACAAATTTTCTTTTCAGATTCCTAAGATAAATCTAATCCATCTTGCTTTGGTTAATCCTCTGTGATTAGCAGTTAATATTTTGATGTAATTCTCCATTAATCCTCTATGTTTGCGGTGCTCCCCCTCCCCTGGGGAAAACCTCTAAGGGAGGAAGCAGAGGAAGTTCGCAGATGCACCGCGAGAAATATAATACGTTGTCTGTGTTCGGCGATAGCCCGGCTCAGAGCCCGCATCTAGAGGGCGCGGCGCGTTGTTTCGAAGTTTTTTGTTCTCGTATAAAAAGTGGCGGATGCTGGATGCGTTACTGTAAGATTATCTTCATGTCTGCGGGGTGATTTTCTTGTTTAAATATATCAAATTTAGACTGCAGTATGAGCACGTTTACGAATTAGCCTGGCTAAAGTTTCATGAGAAGTTTTAAATTGTGTTTCTAACATTGTTTATTTTGTAGTAGCCATTTTATACTCATTTTATTTTCTCTTTATACAACAAAAATATTACTTTATTTTGCGGCATCTACAAAAACGAGCAGTTGGCTAATTTAGTAACTTTACTTTAATACTCTAACATACATTAAATTTAAATGTCTATTTAGTTTAGTTTCACGATAAATATATTAATTTTAGTTAGTATAAGTGTTAGTTAAAATTATAATACATTTATATGGTAAGTGAATTTGAGAACACGGGTTTGATTCCCATAGCCGACTAACAATATTAAAACTACACCTGCGGCACTTCCTCCACTAAGATCTTTGGGGGTTGTGATTTTACGACTGGTCGCAAATCTCATGTGACATTTGTGATTTACCATCTTTAACTAGAACGCATTAAAATTTTCAGACTGATATGTCATTCAATTCTGTTTTGAGACCCATCGAAAGCAAGCAACCTTGAATATTTTTGAAAACATGGAAAAAAGTGAATTTCGCGTCTTGATTAAACATTATTTCTTGCGTGGAAAAAACATTACGCAAACCAAAGCATCGCTTGTTAAACATTATGGGGACTTCTCACCATCGATTGGAACGATTCACAAGTGGTTTACTGATTTTCGTTGTGGTAGTATGACCACAAAGGACGCCGAACGTTCTGGTCGTCCAGTTGAGGTTACAACGCCAGAAATCGTCGATAAAATCCATGCTATGATATTGGACGATCGGTGAGTTAAAGTGCACGAGCTGGCTGAGACTATGAGCATCTCAACCGAACGGGTACGGAATATTTTGCATAAATTTTTGGATATGAGAAAGCTATCTGCCAGATGGGTGCCGCATTTGCTCTCTGTTGACAAAGTTTACTCCGCAGTCACAACGACAAAATTGCATGAATTGCGCTACGAATTGGTTCGTCATCCACCATATTCTCCAGATTTGGCCCCCTGCGATTTTTATAATATATTTCCAAATTTGAAGAAATGGCTCGGCGGAAAGAGATTTGGCTCCAACGATGAGGTCATCGCTGAGACAAACGCCTATTTTGAAGGATTGCCAAAATCGTATTATTTGGAAGGGATCGGAAAATTTGAAAAACGTTGGACGAAGTGTATCGAGCTACAAGGAGATTATGTTGAGGAATAAAATATGTTTTGACCAAATAAATCATTTCTTATTTCATTTTTCAGGGACTTTTCACCCTGCTCTCGTATTTATAAGATATTTATTTAGTTACAATACATTCGGATGCAATTGTATTTTAAATCTAAGTTGAAGATAGTGCAGTTTGAATCTACGAACTCTCGCTCGTAAAGCAAGAATGCTACTATTGAACTATATCTGTCCATGAAATTATAAGCTTTATGTAAAGGGTTAATAAAAAAACGAAAATTAATATAAATTTTAGATATATTTCAATTACATTATTGGTTATACATGAAAATTAGCGAAGTTTGAATCTTCTAACTTTTGTTAGTAAAGCAAGGGTGCAACCATGGAGCTACAAAAAGTACTATATTTTAATTTATGAGCAATCATGGTAGTTGACAAATATAATTTTAATTTCAGTGTACTTATAATAATGGGCATATTAGGTGTTATATTTAAATATTTCATTTCGTGTATTTTGCAGTCAAGTTCGATTTTATGTGAAAAGAGGGCGATTCTGCGTGATAGTGCGATATTATAAATAGTCCATGCAGTGTTATGCAAATATATTAGCGTTTGTATTTCAAATGATTAAGAATAATAATAAATCATTTAGTTATAAATCAAGCTTTATCTATTCAAACGTCGACATTACGTTTACAACTGTTAGACTTTTATCAGAACTCATTTACAATTACTAATTATGATTTATTAACAGTAAATAAACCCTGAAAATGCTGGATTTGAACCAAATGCTAACATTTGCATAAATTAAAACGCGCTGGAAAAGAATGCTGCTCTGTTGTTACGCATTTGCGTATCTCATTTATAATAATTAACGCTTTGTTTTAATTACCTGGCACTGTGTGCCGAAAACAACCGTAACTTACCAACTAAATATAATTTGATTTTATTACATGGTGCGGTTTTTAACACAACAACAAACTTAAATTATCTTGATTGTAATTTATAGACCGAAATAATTTCTTCGTTGTAGCGTGGCACGCTTATGAACTCATAATCGATTAAACATAAAATCAAATCAAGCAACACATGCATCAAATATCACTCAACTCGGATATCACGAGCAGTTTTATTCGTTACAACCGATAAAATTTTGGGGTGCCGGAAAGTTCACCGAAAACAATTCACCGAATACAATTCACCGAAAAACAATTCACCGAAGTAACAATTCACCGAACAAACAATTCACCGAAATACAATTCATCGAAAAACATATTCATCGAAATGATAATTAAATTATAGTATTTTTAATGTTCCTTAGAACTGGTACAAAAATGCAGGCATTTAGAAAAGTATACTTACCGTAAATTCCGAATCTTTTGAATATTATCTATTACGTTAAATATCGTTAATTATTGCAGGGTTCATGTAATTATTATTGAATCGGCTAAAATTTGTTTAAGCTGGGACAGTTTCTAATGACATTACTGCACTCGCGCGTGTATAGTACTAATAATAGCATCGCTGCCAATATGTTATTAGGATTTATTCAAATAGAGCAGTACGTGTGCGGCTAAGACGGCGCACCGATGCATAAAAAGTACAGAGACTGTGCTATGAGGACAGTGCATCTAGTTCCAAATTACACCAAGAATAACATACCTGAGTATTTACGAGGCATAGCAAATAATTTGTTATTAATGTAAAACATATAGTTTTATAAAAATGAAATGAGACATGACAAAGGAATCAATTTTCTATTTTTAAATACGCCTGCATTTTGCTGTCATTCATAAGCCTGGATAAAGTGTAAAGGAAAATTAATTATCATTTCGGTGAATCATATTTTGGTGAATTGCTACTTCGGTGAATTGTTTTTCGGTGAATTGTAATTCGGTGAATTGCTACTTCGGTGAATTGTTTTTCGGTGAATTGTATTCGGTGAATTGAATTCGGTGAATTGTTTTCGGTAAACTTTCCTAGACCCGTATTTTACACTTTATAGTCGGTATTTAAAAATAAATATGTGCCGTTAACAAGCCATCTTCTTCTTCTTCCACGTAAGTCCTGTCCAAACAGTAGCCTGCAAAGGAAAATTAATTAGCATTTCGGTAAATCATATTTCGGTGAACTGTCTTTCGGTGAATTGTATTTCGGTGAATTGTATTTCGGTGAATTGCTACTTCGGTGAATTGTTTTTCGGTGAATTGTATTCGGTGAATTGCATTCAGTGAATTGTTATCGGTGAACTTTCCTAGACCCAAAATTTTGTAGTGGTAATATTAATTTCATAAAGTCAAAAAATCTGGCACTTTATTTTTTATATATTTACATAGGCACCAAACAAAAATTGTTCGAATGTATGTTCTATTTTGCACTAACCACTGTAGGTAATTGGTCATCCAGAGTGGTTCACAATCATAAGTGGCACGAGTAGGGGAAAGAATAGTATGGCTGCACATATAAAGTTCGCATTCAGGGGTTAGAAAAGCTATCATACAAAAACACGCACACACACATTCACCCTCATACATAGAGAAGCGCTCAGCGCTCGCGGATTGCAAAGGGCGAGAGTGAGAAAGATAGAACGACTTATCGATCAGACATCCGCACCGTTCACACGCCGCAGTCATAGATGGAATAGCAATAAGTGGGTGGGCCTTGCACCCCCGTCAACCCCCGTCGCGCTGCCCTCCAACGTTGGGGTGGAAACCGAATTAGGGATCAAGCGAACAAAAACAGGGGAGACAAAATATAAAAATATAATGTCCGCCATTTCGCTCGTTTCGATCTAGTCTTTCTTTATATTTTGCTCTGGACCCTCATCCCTCTAACGAGATTTTGACATACCTGTACTCCCTCACGTCAGACCACGGCCACTGAGATAAAGGACAGAATTTTTGAATACCTACTATAATAATAGAATACATTTGCAGGCCACGTTTTAAGTACGACAAACTCAAAATTGGATATAAAAGAAATATTTTGCAACGTTCAAAGTCTTATCACAATTAAAAAATAAAGTGAAATAGGTACTCATTTATTTGGTAGTGATCATTCATTTCTTTTTATTACCTTCTCTCCAACCGTTTTTGAGAAATTAAATCTAAATTTTTAAAACGTTTTCCATTATTATTTGCATATAGTATATTTAATAGTTATTTTTATAACAAGTGCCGAAAAAGGCTCGTTACGTGCAAGTGCAGAATTTAACGCACGAGGCTTGCCGAGTGCGGAAATCTGCACGAGCATGTAACCTTTTTCGGCACGTGTTATAAACAACATTTTTCCTACAACTGTGCGATTTAGTAAATCACTAAAATATTATTAAAATTTATAAAATTTTAATCATATTACATGAGAACGATGTTTTACGGCGTTGCTATGGTTTGTTTGTTGATTGCTTGCACATTGTTCTACGTTATTTAAAAATATTTCACTAACGTCAAAATAATTTCTTCAAAATCAACTTGATTGGAATAGTACAGTGAGTGATTCTTCTTTATCATTAACACCTCCAAAGATAATTGAAGCTCCGGATCATACTATGTTGGATCTATTTTCGACAATGACAATCAACCTGCTGCTGGTACTTCTGAAGCTTCCGAAATTGTTACCAATAATATTACTGGTAATAATATGAACAGGTACGGAAGAAATCAATGTTTCTTTAGACACAAAAGTTTCCACTTTACATTATGTCAATATAAGCAACTGTAACAACTGTATTAATAATATACACAAACAATAAATATGAAGTATTTCACTTACTCTTTAAATAAAACCATTTATCGATATATTTTAATTTGTTCGGTTCTTTTTATTAATTGTCTACAGATTAGATATACTGCAAATTAAGGTTACGTTTATAAACGTCAAAATATACTACTGCATATTTACTAGCGCTGGTTCAACGTATCTTCTTCTTCCATAAGCGTCTGTGGGCAAAATATGAATTCCGCGCTCGGCGCGAAATTTAAATCGCTGTCAAAACAATATTCTTTTGACAGTTACGTAATGAAGCACTTTCCGCACTAGTGTTTCTTTGCTTTCGGAAACGCACTTGGTCTGCATTCATCTACTTTCCATACGTAACCAAGGCAATTATAGTTACGTAATAACAAAGAAATCGCACAGTTGTAGGAAAAATTTATTACAATTATTTTTAACTTTAAATGTTTAAATTTATAACAATCATATCTTATTTCCAAAAGTCCGGTGTGTCTGTACCAATTTTAGTACAAACATTTGTGAAAAGGATGCATTGCTAAAAATTAAAGTTACTTGCAGCACTTATTGCAATTTTACATTTATTACATCTTCTATCTATTTGAATATCACTTATTTATTTCAATACTATATGTAACATTTCTGGGGTTAAGACAACTAACGTTACTATTAATACTATCCGTATTACTTCCATATTTAAGCAAAACTATCCTGAAAAGTATTGCGCAAAAAATATCTTATTTATTTAGCAAATAAGACATTAAATTTAAAATTATAATTATTTACAGTTTATAGCAATTTTAATTTTATCAACCATTTATATTATGGGTGGCTGTAGATCCTGAGAACACTGGTTCGATTCCCACAGGCGACAAACAATTTTCATAATTTCAAAAACTACCCCTGTGGCTCCTCCACCACTAACATCTTTGGATGCCGTGATTTGGTGGCTGATAACCGCACTTCACGCGGAAAATATATCACTTACCGAGATCTGCTTCGGCAGAGTGCCACACCCAGTAATGGGTAGAAGGCATGATGATATATTTATTTTTATTTTTTATTTATATTATATGAGGTACGAGTAGAGGGGCTTATTGGTATCGAGTCCAACAGCCGACAAACAATTTTCACCACATTAAAATTAGCCCTGTTGCTCCCCTTCCACTAGCATCGTTGGGAGGCGTAATTTGACGGCCGGTAACCACCCTTCACGCGCATAAATATATCACTTATCGAGATCTGCTTCGGCAGAGTGCGACACCTCGCAATGGCAAAAAGATATATTTATTTTAATTTATTTTAATATTGTTCGTAAAGCATCTACAATTACAGAGGATATTCTAAAACAATTTCAGATTTTGGTAAACTCCAGAATCGTATACAAAACTCATTGAAAGGAACCTATTTCAGCAATGAGACAAAAAGCATCGCCTTAGGGTACTGAGATGAAACTCAACTGAAACCGAACAAAAAGCATAATTCTTTCTCTCTCGTCTCCGTGTAAAGAAAGTGAATAATAACAAATGAATAAAATATAATTCTGAGAGTGTTGCACGTTATTAAGGATAAGTCGTAATGAGGACGCGTGGCCGCAGGACATGCAGGATAAACGGAGTTATTAAACTTTACCCTCAAGCTACAAGAGCCAAGGACTCTTGGATACTCTTGCTGCAGAAAACGTAATGACCGAACGTTTTACACGAATAAACGATTCATAGGATCTTTTCTTCCCGTCATGCTACATACAATGACTGCTTATTATTTTCTGTTTACTCGAGAGGTCTTCTAAAGATTTCTTTAATTTTACAAACCTTCCACTAGATGGAACAAATTCCTTACGTACCATTAAAGTATGAAGAAAAAAAGAATAGGATCTATTTTTAAAACTGTATATTTTTAAAATTATCAATGCTATATAAACAAATTAATTGATTTCTCTTTATCATGATCTAATGGCTTTCAAAAAATGATTCATTATTAACACCATAATTAAATAAATATATCATCACGCCTTTTACCCATTACTAGTTGTGGCACTCTGCTGAATCAGATCTTGGTAAGTGATATATTTGCATGTTTGAAGTGCAGTTACCAGCCGTCAAATAACGGCCTTCAAAGTTGTTAGTGGAGAAGGAGCCACAGAGGTAATTTTTTATTTGATGAAAATTGTTTGCCGGATGTGGAAATCGAACCGAGATTCAAATCAACAGGCAGACTCGATACCACTGAGCCACCTTACACATTTTTTTTATGGTAACGATTGTTTGTTCTTTGTTTTGTAATTGATCATCTATCAAATGGTACTAAAAGAAATTGATAGATGTTAGATTAAGGTGCAGAAATACAATATTCGTTAAAAAAATTCTTATTAAATAAAAAAATTAAATATATATATATACCCTGTGGCACCTCCACCACTAATATTTTTGACGACTGGTAACCGCACTTCACGCGCAAAATATATCACTTACCGAGATCTGCTTCAGCAGAGTGCCATCATCACGTCTTCTACCCATTACTGGGTGTGACACTCTGCCGGAAGCAGATCTCGGTAAGTGTCTGTCTAAAAAGTATTCGTTGACAAAATTCTTTCCGTAGAATTATAATAAAAAACTCACAGAGATAATTTCAAAATATATCAGAAACATCTCTTAGAAATATAATGATGATGGTAATTGAATATATCCGTTTTTATATTTGTAATTATATTCTAATTGGAATATTTTAGATGTTAGAAATAAAATAATATTCTAGATATTACTTGTATAAATACATTTTGTAAACCAGCTCCGTTGTAAAAGTAGATTTTAATGAGGATATTGAATCACAATTCTTTGTTGAAATCCAAAGAGCGTAGGTACATCTATCTTTCATACAAATTCGAATATATCACAGAATTCCAATTATTTCGCAAGTTTAAAAATAAAACCCCTTAAGAGAGCGAAGTAGATTTGCATATAAAGCTTGATATGAATTCTTAATATATTTCACAAACCTTTTCATACGAACAGGAGAAATCCATTTGATTACCTACCTATATTTTTTCTCAATACAGAAGAAAAGTCAGGAACTGAAAATCGTTATGTAAACTCGCCCTTAATATTTATTCCTCCAACATCAAAAGTACGTTGGGGTGGAAGAGACGTTAGAGGAGAAGGGAGAGGCACGAAGCAGCCGAGTTCGAAGCGAATTCAGTTAGAAGAGATTAACGATGTGTGCTCTTTTTTATTTAGATTTCTCGTTCGTTCTTCGCCAATAGACGACAGTCACAATGTCCTCCGTCTCTCTTTCTACCTCCCTTTAACTTTCTTTTCCCCCCAGAGGAGGGGAAATCTCGCGAGGAAGAAATTCTCGTGGATTTGAGCAGCGGTCTGAAGTCCAATTAAATATCAGCTGGATTGTGTAACGTACTTACTACATGCAAAGTACCTGGGGAATGCAAAGCAAGAGAGGGCGGGCAGGAGGGGCGAGATGTAAGAGTCTTGACTCTCGACTGTATTCCCTCGGTGGATGTATCTTTATTTTTATTTTTCTTTGCAGTAGGATTTTCTACGCATGATGAAATGTAATAAGAATTTGCAGGTCATTGGAAATACAATTATATTCCTGTAAGTTCTTTAAATAATCAAGTAATTCATAGTACTATTTTCAAGTTTAGACACTCTGTTTGTATTTGATTTTTAATTACATCAATGAATTTGTGTATGGTACAAGACATACGTTGTTCATTTTGTTTATATGATGTATATTTTCAAAGGAACCATCAACGTATTTAATTTATTGTCACAGTGTCACTAATTATTGTTAATCTAGGTGACTAATGCTGGGTTGCATGAAAGTTTTATCGGTTCTTTGGCAACTAATGGATCAATAAGTTTCAGAAAATCGATACTTGTGCTGTTACTAGATAAATAATTCTTTAACTAAACAGCTCTTCATTTTTTCTTGCAACCCAGCAATAGGTAAAGCAAGTCATACCAGTATAAATTTTAGTATAGTTATTTAACTAACTAGTGTGTTAATGAAGGTGATTAATAATTGATGATTTTTGAGATTATTAATCGCCGAATAACACATGAGTTAATGACAATATTTTTCCGTTAATCGTACTTTTTACTGTCTTATACACAGTATAAGGAAGTATTGGAATCGTGAAAAAAATCGTTGACGAAATTTTCGCGGAAATACGTTTTGATCATTTTCTCAATGATGTCTCAGGGTGTGTGTGGGGGTGTGTGTGTATGTGTGTGTGTAGATGGATAGATGGATGGACAGATGGATGTGTGTCCGAGTGTGCAATATGTCATGAACGAGATAAGATTTGTTAACGAAACTTAGTAATTATAAGTTTTATGAAAATACGAAGAGCTGAGTTGATTTTATTATTATTACAATTTAGCGCTAGCCAATATATGCTCTATTCTGTATATGTATGTATCCTAAAAAATCCTTCATTAATAAAAGGTCATGCATTAATAGGGGTCATTAATATATGATTTTGTACACTGTAATAAAACCCATTAATGAACGATTGCCGAAAAAAATTATTTACAGGAAATTAACATTGTTGTCACAAGATTTAATTAATGTTGGACTAAAAAATAATAATAATAATAATAAACATTGGAAACTTGAAATTTCATTCAATGTAATATAATGGAAAAAATGTTTAATTAGGTATCTACGTACATACTTTTCAAATTAAATTTAAGTTATATAAATAAAAGTAAACCAAAGAAATATGTTATTATGTTTCCTCGGTTCAACGGGCATAACATACTTATAGGAAGAAGAAAACCCCACAGAATGACAGGAGCAAAAGCATAAATATTAATCACAAGGTGGATGATCTGTGTGATTTTAAAAAGCTTTCAGTGTGTAATTTACTACGACGAGAAACCGAAGCAGTAATAATAAATAAATGAGAATGATATCATACGAATGGTCTCGTCAGTCCACTACAAAACTAACCTGGTTATTTGCATTCATTACCCTAAACGTACATAAATTATTTACGCTTGTAAAATTGTTCCAGTGCTAAATTTTATACTATTAACATTTTACAATTCTGAAACATTCATTTCATAAATAACGTATCATCACTAAGACAAACGATAGTATAACCACCCAATAATTATGTAATGAAAAATTCACCAGAATTTTCAAACTAACCCTTTGGTTCTTTCCGTAATAAGCACTTGAATTCTACGGGGTGAACGCTGAAATTATCTAAAATAAAACCGTAATTTCGGACGCGAAACGCAGTGGTTACTTATGCATGTGCTGGTATCATTCCCGTTCACATTTCTCTGTTATATTTTTTGTGGTTATCGCCGATTGGTAACCTGTACTGCTCAAGGCGGTTCCGGCAACGTAACCGCTTAAAACCTGGTTGCTTGACTATAATCACCGGTTGATAATTAAATAATGTAGAAGTTTTACCCCAGGGTTGGTTACATATTGAAACAGACGTCAGTTTATTTATTCAGATTTTTTTTCTCTTTTTCTGTTCGATTTTTAATTTTGTATAAATAAATTATCTGAGCCCTATGTTACATTCAGGCTTCAATTTTTAATGCGGATGTATCATCATGTCAGTTCTATATTTGGAGATTCAAAAATTGTTGAAAATTTACGGATTGAAATATTAAGGAGGACTTGCATGAAAATGAGTAAACTTCGGAGCTTAGCTAACTTATGGTTTGAAGAAAATTCGTGAATGTACCAACTGTCAAGTTTTCTTGTTGTTTTAAATTCTAATATTATTGTCAAACACATTTCATATGAAACGTTAAAAAACCTTAGTGCAATATTTAAGAGTAAAAAAAAGCAAGGAGACACGAATATTATGACAGAGTACTGAGTAAATATTAAATTTGCTATCGATACATGCGTATGCGATATATTTGTGAATTTATGTCTCTAAAATTTGGAGCTGTCAAATATTTTGACAATTAATAAGTGCGTTTTTTGTTAATTTTTCTGTAACCATAAGTTGACGTTCTTATTGTTCATTATACTGGGTGACTATACATGATTGACATTGTTTTTTTACGTATATATGTATATATATTAAGTTTTACATTGGTATACTTGATTGTCAAATTCAAATATGTCAAATAATAATATATTATATAAGTCAGGAAAGTGATATTTTACTGTCGAAGCGATTGTTTGAAATACGAGGCCGCTGGCCGAGTATTTTAATCCGCTGAGTGTTATTATGTATACAATTTTTTCTGAAGCCGTTTAATTTAATTAATAGCTAATCATAAAAAATTCGAAAAGTTTTAATTTTTTGATATGAATTGCATTGACAGTAGACTACGTATTCAAGGTTACAACAAAAAAGAAACAGTCAGGTAAAACCTTCACCAGACTGTTTTGTATTTTACCAGACTTACTTTTGTTGTAGTCTTGAATACGTAGTTGACTTGACTGTTTTGGTAAAAATCTATTTTCCATACTAAAATTGTTCAGGGAAATAGGCACCTTCTTGTCGGTTTCAGAAAAAAATATAATTGCAATTTGATTACCTGTCAATTTCAAACTTTATTTCGTCTTTATTTATAAAAATGGTTATTTACGATAACACCAATTGAAAAAACTTTAACCAAAAAAAAATAATCAAACAATGCCTTGTTGACAGTGCCAACTAAACAAGGCAGCCAACTGAATTTTTTTTGTCAATCATTTATAGTCATCGTAGATATTTAATATTATTTAAACTATTTCCAAATAATTTTCTGTTGTTTAATAACGTAAACTATTTCATAATGAAATATAATGTAAGGGTAAAGGTATGTAATTATATTCGTTCCGTCAGTAATTATTTGTCGTTATTTTTTGCTGCGACTGTATACAGTGGTGGCAGCGGCCGTGAACAACTGTGTACCTCATGCAGATTTGAATTAATTTCATCTCATTTCGTGTCTCCAAGTCTTCGGTCCCCCTTGCTCGGTTAATTGATGCTTATGAAAGGAATATCGTACCTGGCCATGAACCGTCACTCGACGAATATTTGTGTTTTAATTATGAGAAATTCTTTCTGTGATTTAAATTGCAGAAGAAGAAGATGATGAATTGGATGTTATTTACCCCTCAATTTATGAGAATATTTTACCTATAGCAGAGTGTGGCATATCAATTAAATATTAATTGCTAAATAAATAAGAAAAAATAGGAAAAAAAATTCCAACACTTGTTAAAGTTCCACAAAAAATTACAGCACATTTGAATCAACTTATCAGGTCATCATCAAACGACTGGTCAGTTCAGGTTTAACCATAGACGCGTTTCACTCTGTGGGAGCTCATCAGTATGGTGCGATCAACTATCCAATTAGCCCCTAGTTGGTCTAGTTGGATAGTTGATCGTATCATACTGATGAGCTCTATGGTTAAAGCTGAACTGACCAGCCGTATGAAGATGACCTGATAAGTTGATTCAAATGTGTTGTAATTTTATGTTGAACTTTGACAAGTGTTGGAAAAAAAAATTCTTATTTATTAAGGTTTCAGTTCTACATCGCAATTGACAATTTGTCTTTGTATGATTAAATGCTAAATTCAAGAATACCTATTATAGAGACTTAAAGAATGGGGTTTGCGATCAATTTTTTAAGTTTTACATATGATTCTAGATAAGAAATTAAAATACCCATAATTTTTAAATCGATTAATTATTTATAGTTTATGGGAAAAACTTATTTAAATTTTTTAGAAGGGATATGTGACTTACTAGTGGCAAGTAACTAGAGGAAGATGGGCGTACATGAAAGATACAAGATTGTAAGTTTTGTTCTCACCACTAATATCAAATTATATTTATTTATTTATGTATTCTACTCTGTAAGAAAGATTACAAATATAGAAAAACAAGGAATGGAGTTTTATATTGTTTACTTGACATTTCTTAATTTATTTTGCTCCATTCCTACGTCACATCAAATGCATAATTGAATACGATTATAAGTAGTTTTGTTATTATTATAAGACGACATAATGCTTAATTAATTTATTTTATTATTTGTATCGGGTATCCGGTTCTCTACTCAGACAAGTAATAAAATTTGGGAAAATAATAAAGATATTTTGAGCGATACTGTAAATCTGCTGTTAGTATTTTATGAGCTTAAGAACTTGATGTCATAAAAAGTAATGGAAGTAAAGATTGTGTGAATATTCCGTGCGAAACTGCGTGTTGATGTGATAATATAGATTGATTAAACAAGAAAACAAATATTCCAGTTTTAATAGGTTATACGGTTATAGGAACATGGTATTTTATGGTTATGTTTATGTAAATTCCAATATTCATCTCGCCGGATAACCAAGTGTAATATCATGAAACTATTAAATGTTCCCAGGTGCAAACCGCGTCAAAAAATGGCTCCCATCTCGTTGCGAAGACAAGTCGAGGCAATAACAAACACATTATCATCAGAAGAACGAGCGCACCTTTCAGCGCCAACTTGAAAAATATTCTCAAGACAGTAACTAATACCTTAACGACGGCACATTAAATTATACAGTTCATTTTGCTCGTGCGTCTTAGCGGCGAATTTCGCGAAATTAGCGATAAAAATCGCGTCCGCTCATCAGGCGCATCTCGCAACGTTATTAACCGCGCAGCAATAAACTTTACTGCGCTTCTACTTAAACAATACGTGTAAACGGCGCTTTACACTGCGTTTATGGTGCGAGGAACACCGCAGAGCGCGATTAGCCGGTTTACGGGTTCTGCTAACCGATAACACGATGAAAACCAACGAGGTAATGTCATCTTTTCATTGCTCAGCTGCTCATTATTTTGTAATTAAATTGGTTCCCTTCATTTATTTTACAAACTACTTTGTTTACTTTTCGGCCACTTATTTATTATTTATAGTGTTGTTTACTTTAACCAAAAATATTTAATATATTTTCCGTTGTCGCGCTTTAAATTATTATAGAGAAAAATGTTTAAAATCAAGATTGTGAATAACAAAATTTTCTACCATTTCTTATTTAAAACTTTTGTCTAATATAATTTCGAAACATTTGATAGCGGTATATATACAATGCCAAAAAAATATACAAAATAATTGAAAATGATGCATTATATCTATACCTATTATATGGGGTGGCTAGCTCAGTGGTATGAAGTCGGCCTGTGGATCCTGAGGTCCCTGGTTCGATTCCCACAGACGACAAGCAATTTTCATATTTTAAAAAACTACCCCTGTGGCTTCTCCACCACTAACATCTTTGGGGGCCGTGATTTGACGACTGGTAACTGCACTTCACGCGTAAAATATATTACCGTGATCTGCTTCGGCAGAGTGCCCACACCCAGTAATGGGTAGAAGGCGTGATGATATATTTATTTATTTTATATCTATATCTACAATGGAATCGTCTAAACAAGCAAAGTACGTCATACCATTACTGAAAAACAATACAAAACGAAATTATCTGGAACGAAAACAATATTTGTCTTTATTGTACATAAACCTAAATAATAAGTTTCACATATATATTAAAACCTGATATTATCATTAAAGCTATATAAAATAAATTATAGCAGTACTTAAAATGCTGAATATTAATTCATTAGTTTCATATTTTTTCTTCTATTGGTAGCAATGTTAGTTTTACGTTTATTTTGCTAATTGCGACAATTGTGCAAGTTTCAGATTATATTTCTGTTATAATTTTAACAATTCAGAATTAGATGAAGATTCATACTTTTTATAATCTATTTATATTGTCAAATAATACTTATTAATAACTAATATTCAATATGACTCAACCTATATATCACAATGAAATTACGTTTCAAAGATATTATATAAAAGTGCTCATAATTTTCACCATTTAAAAAAAAAACTACCCTTGTGGCTCCCCAACCAATAACATCTATGGAGGCCGTGATTTGACGGTTGGTCACAGCATTTCACGCGCATAAATATATCACTTACCGAGATCTGATTCGGTAGATTGCCAATAATGAGTAGAAGGCGTTATGATATATTTATTTATTTATTTTATAAATGAGTTAAATTTTTGATGACGTACGTCACATGTCTCGCCGATTCCACTCTATGTATTTATTTCCTTGAATTACTTTTGTAGGTGTCGTGACTTGAAATAATATATGTGATCCACAATAAAATATCTGCTAACGCCAAAGATCTGCAATTTCAGAGCTGTCATGCTCAGAATAATTTGAAAATTACAGAAAAAATGTTGAATTTTTGTAATAAATTAATGTTTGTTCTGTTTTAGATTTCTTTTTACAAAATAAAGTAGTTACTATTTTGCACACCATAAATTATATTTCGGTAAAGGTATTTAAATTTTTCCATCAAGAGAGTCCAGTACCGCGTTGCTTGGTCGAGCCTGGCATCCCTCGAAGCATGACAATTCATCCGCCATTTTTTCCACATGTGGGGAGTGCAGTTGCACATTGCACCCCTCGCATTACCGGACAAACGCACCACGCGTACAAGGGTCGCAAGCCGCCGCCGCCACATGTGCAGGGCGACGGCGAGGGACGAAGCGTGCGGAGGACGACATCGCCATGGCAACACGCGAGGGAGTGCCGTGCACGCACGCGCATTCGCGCACAGCCGAATGGCCGATATGATTACAGTAAATGTTTTCCCCATATCCTTAAAAATATTGCGGGCAATATTTCACGGCGTTATCTGCTGCATCCTTCGTTCGCTAAACGTGTTTTAATGATCGAAGCCGCGGGAGACTGCGGTGGTAGTTATGGGGCGAGTGGTGCATCGCCGAAACTGAGTCGCATATTGCAACGGGAATAAATTATGCATTATTCTTACAAGATGCAAGTTTGGAAGATGAATTAGGAAAACGATTATATATTCTTACTCATTTTTATTAATGGAATAGAAATAGGAAACTATATAGCAATTATCTACTTGAAAGTTCTGTAATTATTTAATTAAGGCAGTCAGGGCTGAAGAAATTTTGTAAAGTAAATATAGGGTGTTAATGAAGAAACGAACCATAAGTGTTTTATTTGTATAATACGGGAAGTTTTTAAATTACCAGAAAGAATTCAATTTTTGATTTAAATGCAGGATACTAAAAAACTTGACAATTACGTTGTTAATTTTTTAATAAAACTGTCAAAAAAAGTCGACATTGTATGCGATTTTGTACACGAAATTCAATTTGAAATAAAACGATTTTACCGAACGCTGTTATTGATAATATTCACTACACTATATCAAATATTTGTTGAAAATAAATGTCAAACAAGGTTACTGTTTATTTGGTTCAAACGTTTATAAATGCTCCCAATTAAATTTTTAATAGTACATATATTATACAACGACGCTATAATGGATGCTATTATTCCGAATGACGAAGGAGGGAATAATAGCCATTATATCGTTGTATATACTATACTTTATCTACGACTAATGTATTACATATAAGATCATTTCATTTAATAGTAATCCCAAACTAAATAAAATTACATTAACATTGCACAATATTTTCTGATGTAGCTATGGTGATCTTTTTTTTATTTGGACAGAGATATTAATTCAGGCATAATAATTTTCTGATTGGAGCAGAACAGGGAATAATAACTATTATTTCTTACTGAATTTATACATGGCATTATGTAGCAAGAATCACACATTTAATATGCGTACGTATAATACATTCGTAGATTGTAGTCTAGGATACGTACTTTACATGACTGTTTTCGTAAAAACCTACTTTCCATACTAAAATTGGTCATGAAAGTAGGCACTTTCTTGCCGGTTTCAGAAAAAAATATTTTACATATTTTACTCTCTTACAAAAGTATATAAATAATTTCGAAAATTCTGCAATCTAAAATTTTAATTTTGTAGTTTTTGTAGTTTTTATTGTTGTACAGTCTTGCTGTACAAACTATACATGACATAGGGAAATATTGCTGAATTAAATAAATACAACAAAAAATACATTAAAACTACTAAGCCGCCACAGTGGGCGAGCGCGTCTGGGCAGCGTCCAATAACGCTCGGAGTGACCTTGCCGCACATCACTGGGGTCGTGGGTTCGATTCCCACCTTGAATGTTTGTGAATGTCTTTTCAAATACTTGTAAAAATTTGTAATTAATATATTATAATAAAGAGTAAAAATAGTATTTGACGGACTATAAGTATAAGACTTGAAGAGCCGACACAAATATTATTATTATTATTATTATTACATTAAAATTACTGAGTATTTAATTGTTTAAATCATATATTTTCATTTTTGTAATATTCCATTGTTGTGATCATTCATTACGCATCAATGGTTAATTTTTTTTACACATTGTTTAATTTTACCTTTTTATGTTGATACTGCATTATAGTTTTTTATTCTTAAATAAATAAAATTTTAGAATATAAGTACACACCCACAAAATTTTGTAAAGTATTGCCTCTGACTCTAAATATCGTATGCCTTGGCCGACAGTCATTTCACGGCCATTTTTAAAATACTTATCACCTGATTAAACCAATTATTAATTTAGCAAAAATCGAAAAGTCCCGGATTTAAATTTCTACGACTGCCGACTTTTTCTCTTAAAATAATAATTGATTTCTTTTATTCTTGTAAGCAAAAATTACTACAATTATGAAATATTTTTAATTCTGACTGCGAAGAAGAATGTAGCTTTTAATTTCAAGCTCAAATAAAAAATTCTGTCATCCTTTAACATCAAAGCCTTGCGATTGACGTCGCAAGCAATGAGCAATGCCTATCGCCTTTGCCTGCGTTCCATTATTATTGCGATTCGACTGGAAACGCAATAAAGATTACGTCGTTGCGACGCATATTATTCGCATTCGCTGCTTAAAAAATACAATATTACTGCGACCCTTGTGTGACCAAAGCGGCGAGACAACCCACGCGGAAAATGTAATAAGGAAAGTGAAATTGCCTGTACGAATTTGTTAATATCTCCACCGGATTCTACAACAAAATTGCCTAAAGACAACGAAGTTATGAATTTTTTTTACAATGAAAGAAATTTTCATAGTACCTGGGTGCTCATTCTTCTCAAAGCTTCAGGAGAGATATATACAAATATTTCAATGTAAAATTTATTAGTTACAATCCCCAATAAACGAAAAAACATTATTTGTTTATTTTGTTCTTAAATTTTCAGTATTTTTACTTTCTTATACGCAGTATAAGGAAGTATTGGAATCATGAAAAAAATCGTTGACGAGATTTTCGCGAAAATACGTGTTTTGAGGTCCACTGAATCCGTTTTGATCATTTTCTCAATGATGTCTGTGTGTGTGTGTGTGGATGGATGGATGGATGGATGGATGGATGTGTGTCCGAGTGTGCAATATCTCATGAACGAGATAAGATTTGTTAACGAAACTTGGTAATTATAAGTTTCATGAAAATACGAAGAGCTGAGTTGATTTTGAATGAAATTGAAAAACCGGAAGAGGAAGTTTACTGGACACACAAAACAATAAATTCCATTTATTTCAAAAATGTAATCAGTTACGAAAAAAAGTTTCAAACAAAAGATGTTAGCAAAAATATTTGGAACATAAAATGTTATTTGCAATTTTCCTGAATATGCGTCTAATTTTGAGAAAAGCTAATTTTTATATTTAATAATATATTCGAATAATCATAGTAGCAATAGAAACAAAAAACAAAAACATGTTTCACATTTATATGTCAAATAATAATTGTCAAACGCAAGTCATAAGTGTTCAATTCAGCGTTTTTGATATTAAATATGCTGTGTATAAGAAAGTCGTGTGGTGACCACACCAGATTTTTTAAGTTTGTATTAATAATTTAAGTAGATTATAGTTGAGTGTTTTTTTGTTGTTGTGTTACTTTTAGTAGTACATGAATTTTAATTTTTTTATTAAGATACATAATTTAATAACTAGTTAGGTTAACTTTGTAATTAACTTTATTATAAGTATAATTTGTGGAATCTGGTTGTTCAAATGTTCTTCGCAGTAGATTTACATTCAAGTGCACAACTATACTTTCTACTTTTTATTGTTTTTTTTTATTATTCCATTTGTATGTTATTGTGCAACATACAAATGTCATTACACATTTACTATTTTATATCATATGAAGTATACAGCGTAATTAAAATTAATTAGTTTTTACAGAAGCAAGAAAGTATAACAATGAAATTTAAGATAAATTTTCAGTAATAATATAACAAGAGAGTGCGAATAAATTGAAAATAATTTGACAGATCTTTCGAAAACTTGTTGCCAGGAAATAGTCACGAAAGCCCGTAAGGCTTGAGTGGCTATTGCCAAATGGCAACAAGTTTGAGAAAGATACTGGAGAATTATTTTCTAATTTATCGAACTTTCGTGTTATAATTAATTAGATAATTTTTTGACTTAGCTGTTGAGGTTCATTCATCCAACTTAAAAGATTTTGAACTAGGTTCATATCGATTGATTACTTATTAATGTATTCTTGGAAGTTGTTTCCAAAATTTGTTGGTGTATTTCTGTATCTAAAATACAACTAAATCGATTTTTTTACACATTTTACTTGACGCGTTGACAGTTTTAAATAATTATTTGACAACTACCTATCATTTGTCACAAACAAAAAAGCATCTACAGAAATTATTCCCGGGAATAATCACAAGAGCTTTATTCTCAGTATAATAATGACAGTATTGGTTAAAACGCAGACACGTTATATACAATGAAGCATTTCATTGGTTTTGAGAAACGTCAAAAAATAATCATCGAAATTATTTAAAATACAAACAATATTGAAACAGTAGCGTCTTATGCAACAGCATATAAATCTCATAAAAGTACACCGTTGTACTAGTTTCAAATTTCGCCACTAGGCTCGCATTCTTATTGAGATACCTATCCCAATACAAAAAACATTGAAAGTGTAAATGACAGAAACTATATGATCAATATATCGTTACTGTGATGATAAAATCTCGAAACTCCACTTTTAACACACAATGACATATTATCGCCATCTAATAGATAGAAACGTAACACAGCGATTAAAGAAAACCTCATTATTCCATTAAAATAACAACATACACAAATAGTTCTGTTTTTATAACCAATATTCCAGCAATATTCAAGCAAGATTCGTAACTTCACACGGTTAACATGACAACTGTCTGATCTAGCATTGACAAATAATTTTTACTGAATTTTTACTGTATCAGTTACATTAATAAAATAAAATTTATATAAACTGCCTGTTAACAAAAACATTCTTTTTATTCGAAGAAATGAGACTTTTTGTATGTCTCCTACAAAATTAAAATCTGCGGAGTTACGAGGTATTCTTAATTAATGGATGATTAAATGTTTTGTACCAATTCAACGACGTAACTGTAAATTCATTTGACATGTAATATATACAGGGTGGTGAACGCAACTCTCGAACATAGGGATTTAACATGTAAAATTACAATTTTGTAATTTCCTGCTTCCCTAATTATTTTGAACAAAAAAGCTTCAAATAAAAGTTTTAGGGAATAAAATTCTGCAGGTAATACAACAAACAAAATTAATTTTGCATGCTTCGCAACGGCACAAATTTGATCTGAAAATAACGAAAATAGTCTGAAAACTATTGATAGCCATGGAACTAAAACAAAATTAAACAAATGTTTGTCGTTTTATCTGTCAAAATATATGACATAATAAATAAAGAAATTATTTTGACAGATTATACGTCAAACATTTGTTTAATTTTGTTTCAATTCCATGGCTATCGATAGTTTTGAGGCTATTTTTGTCATTTCCAGATCTAATTTGTGCCGTTATGAAGCATGCAAAGTTAATTTTGTGTAGGCTTAGATGCAGAATTTTATGCCCTAAACCTTTTATCCGAAGCTTTTTTGTTTAAAATAATTAGGGAAGCAGGAAATTATAAAATTGTGATTTTTACATGTTAAATCCCTATGTTCAAGAGTCGCGTTCACCATCCTGTATATGTGACGAAAATTAAAATCCGTTTTTGTTTTTTATTAGATTGTTATTGGCTATATTTTATATCCATATCGTGGGCAGGATTCGAACCCCCAACCTACGGCGTGCAATGCCAAGTGACTGCGATGCTAGTCACTCGGCTACCGTGGAAGGTTAAAAATTAATATCTTAAAGAATGGAATCAGGATTTCTCGGCAACAACAATTATCTAAGAAGCTGACCTATCAACTACATAGATAGTTTCATTAAACGCAATTAAAAAGCAGTATAAATACAGCATTTATTCAAATTACAAGATTTTAACATACCTACTATAATTTATACACCACTTGAAATGACTTAAATTCCATTTACAATGTTGTTAAGATGGCGGATTAATATGAATAACAATTTTATGATAAAATTACAGGTACAGTATTTTCATATTATCTTAAAGATATGGCATTCCATGTTTGACGAAGTTAATCGTTCCTTCGTTATTTTAAAGGAAAATACTAAAACACATTTATTTATTTGTTACTCTGCACAACAGGAACTTAATCCCAATTACAGTACAGGGGACCTACAGCTTCTAGTGGAATCCGAACCACGCAGATGCAATAGTATTTTTGGATATAAGTTGAAGTCAGTGAGATTTTAACGCACGACCTCTCGCTTCTTAATTAAGAAACGCAAGTTTTGTCTCGCTTTTATCCACTGGACTACGATTGTCTGTATTAAAGGAAAATAGTTTCTCTAGGACTATTATAATACTATTCTTATATAATTTTCAATTATGGAATTATTATATTTTGCAAACTGTGCGCAATTTGCTTATACTAATGATAAAATAGCCAAATATGGTGACGTCTAATATTTGTTAAAAAAAATAATTAAAAAAGACTCATAATAATAAACTAATACTGTGATTACTGTTGAAAATTTTCTAATATAAGTACAGACTGAAATCATGCGTTTTGATGTATTTTATTTAAATTTAGAATTCTATGAAATTCAATCATAATAGTGACATCTATTTTTGTCAAATTAATGCAATGTTTAATCCCAAATTGATTTATTGTCTATCTGTCAATCAACAGTTGTTCATAATTAGTTATTGTATATTATTTTGTGGTATTTAAATATAATAATATAAAAAATAAGTGAATAACCCCTACAGAAATTGTGCAAGCATCTATAGCTACAATTGGCAATTTATTATCGAAAAAAAAATATCTAAAGATATGAGTACATACAATTCTATCATCAATTTATGGCTTGGAGAAAAAATAAGAGTGCAAATTTATTACGTTTAAATTTAATAGTTTATTAATTTCCTGTATAATATAAATAAATAAATAAATATATATATATATATATATATATATATCACGCCTTCTACCCATTACTGGGTGTGGCACTCTGCCGAAGCAGATCTCGGTAAGTGATATATTTTGCGCGTGAAATGCGGTTACCAGTCGTCAAATCATGGCCTCCAAAGATATTAGTGGTGGAGGAGCAACAGGGGTAGTTTTTGAAATTATGAAAATTGTTTGTCGCCTGTGGGAATCGAACCAGGGTTCTCAGGATCCACAGGCCGACTTCATACCACTGAGCTAGCCACCCCATTAAATATTATAAATAAACATGATTAAGTTTTTTTATTGCAACTAAATTTATGGTCGTATAGGCGCGATGGCCGAGCGTGTTAATGTACATCTCCTAAAATGCTGACGTCATCCGATCATTGGGTCGTCAGTTCGAATCCGCCTGTCGACAATGTGTGATTTGTCGTTAAATATAAAAAATACAGTTACATGTATTATCAGGCTCGGGCTCTATGAGCTAGTCACTCATACACCTGAAATAATGTAACATCGACTATGGAAAAATCAGCAGTACGGCAGTGTAAAACTGCGGCTCGGTGTGCCTGGTCCCTATATGGAGCATGCCAAAATTCACAAAGGATTGTAGTGCAATAGGAAGAAGAAGAGAAGCTATAGTCTGCAACAATTTTGGAATTACTATTCAGCTCCCGTGAAACCGTCATTTTCCACTCGTGCTGAATATGTCTCATTTCAAACTTGTTACAGAATATACAATTAAATACAAATTACTGTAAACTAAATTTTCTAGTACTTCATTTATACGAAATGTCAACTTCCTTATACGAAAACGAAACGTGTTAATATTTATGGAAATTCTAGAAGTCTGTAAGTTCCTTTTCAATTATTAGTTAGATTCCGAAGAAAAATATTTGAACATTTCAGAATCGACAAAGCCATTGAATCCGCAAGGAAGTGGCAAAAGGTACCCGGAAATACGTTCGGGGAACGACGAACGACGAGCGACGAAGAAGCAAACTCATATCCGCAGTGACGAGTGCTCTTCTTATTTGCTTCACTTCACCAGTTCAACCTTCACCGTCGTGCATTCGTGGATTTTAAATTTGTGCGTGTTCGTTTCTAAAGTTCTCGTCTCGTCGTCTCCCCCTGATTTCTCTGTCTGCTTTAATATATTTGTTCCCTCACCCAGCCACGGCACTCTGGATTTGCAAGGAAAATGATGAAAAATAATCTGACTACTTTCGTTGGAGGCGGACCTGTCATCTGCCGGTTCCCACCCGCGCTTGTTAGATATCTTATTACCCTCAACCAGGGTTGCACGGTGGCATGGACCCTCGATGCATCAACTATGTAAGCAAACGTCAACTGACGATAATTCAATCGGGATTCACTTACGCGAATTAGTTTTAGAATTCTTTACTACATTCATAGAGTATTTCAAAAGTACTTGATTGGTGAGATAAAACAAGAATAATAGTTTCTCGTCTCATCTGCATCATCAAAAAAATAGTTCTAGCACTTTGGTTGCAGTGGAGCTTCAGAAGCAAAAGTTAACAGGTTCAAAATTTAAATTATAACAAGATTCCAATGCCTCTGAGAGGTTCGGATTTCTTTATAAGTTGCAGGTTCCTTGGCTACTATTGGCATAATAAATACATAATTGTATGTTTATAAAATTGCAGTAGTTGTAAGCATGGGCGTCCAGAGAAAATTTTCCAGAGGGAGTATATGCTTGGAAACAAACAATTACATCATTAATATTTTATTAGGTTATTTATTTTGTTATTGTTTTTGTTTCATGTCTGGATGCTAGAAAACAGTGGCACTGTTAAATAAATTTTCAGACGTCCACTTATGAAAGTAACCATAACAACATCATAAACTACTACGGAAAGTTGAAAATAACATACACTGATATGTTAGAATAACACACACTTCTAACATATCAAGTGAAGTCCCACTGATTGACAACACATGGCGTTACGATGAAGGAAAATAATAAAATAAATGAAAATAATTTGTATTACTATTTAAATAGAAGTTTTGGCAGATTTTTCAACACATTTGTACATGGGGTAATGGCACAGTGGTAGCAAGTCGGGCTGTGGATCCAAAGAACCCTGGTTCGATCCCCACAGCTGACAAAACATTTTCACCAATTTAAAATTACCCCTGTGGCTCCCCCACCAGTAACATCTTTGGAGGCCGTGATTTGATGGCTGGTAACCGCACTTCACGCGCATAAATATATCACTTACCGAGATCTGTTTCGGCAGAGTGCCACACCGAGTAATAGGTAAAAGGCGTGATGTTATATTTATTTATTTATTTAAATACTGCGACTAAATATTATTATTACAAGTTCTCACTGCGAAATTTGCAAGTGTACAAAAATTAACGGATATAAAGAAACACAAAGGTGAACAATGTAACAAGATGATAAACTCAATATCCAACTACACAAACGTGCATCCCAAAACAAAGTTATTGGTAAAACATAATAAGGGGAAAATGACCTAGGTTCCTGGCGGTATAAATAAAAAAGTTTGTCATTTGGCCACATCGCAAATTTATAGCGGGAGCTGGATAGATCCCGCTATGGTCGTAGCCACACTCACTGTCATTCGATGTTTGATTTTTTTCTGATTGGTTTATTTATAATAATTTTCTTTAATGACAGACATAGATCTCAAATATAAATTACATTTATATGATGAAATCGAACAAATTTGACAATTTGACAAGAATATTTATTTACAAATAAAAGGGTTGACAAATATCCTATATTTTTAATACCAAAATTAAAAATATAATTTCCTAATTTGTTACCAAGTCCCGCTATGAAGACAATTGAGTATAGCTGTCACGAAAATATTGTAGCGGTAGCCATAGCCACATCCCGCTATGAATTAGAATAGACCCCTGGGTGATGTTCACAACAGTATTGAAGTTTTTTTCATAAATCAGAAGAAGAAGAATCAAAAACAGGAATACTTGTTTTATTACTGCAATAAGGACCCATAGCCAAGGATGTAAAGTTATATGTCTCAATCACTTCTACGCTCATAATTTGTGGAATTTTTAATGCATTTTCAGAGGTGGCAAATACTCCATTTACATTCCCCTGCGGGCGCCCATGATTGTAAGAAACAAAAAATAAACACGTAGATATTTAAATGATCTGTCTCGCGGCAGTTGTTATTTGCTCTCAATTTGCGAGAATTTACATTGAAGGTGTCAACAGCGCGAAGCAATTATAATAATTCGCATGTAGAATTATATTTAACTTAGTAAAGAGTTAACAAGGATATCGCTTTATGTTTATGTTATTAGAAAATTCTCTCGAGTACTAACATCTCATCAAAAGAAAATTATCAAATCTTGTTTTGCAGAGTTTATGCTATTATATCTCGACGCTTGGATAAATGTTTGCCGCGCATAAAACGAACTGTGAAAATCATTAAATTTTACTCAACTTTATACGTAAAAATTGTGATAAATACATTTAGATGTTCAAATAGGTAATTACTTTTTAATGTCATCATGAAATACAGACACTTTATTCGAGTAATCGCTATCATTTTATAGTACATATAACTTCTGTAGACAATTATTACCCTTGTGTATCCTGATGTGACACAAAACAAGAACAATATTATTTCTTTTACTCAAAAACTTTTACAACATAAATAAATATATCATCACGCCTTTTATTCCTTACTGGGTATAGCACGTTGCCGTACCAGATCTTGGTAAGTGACATATATTGATGATAATGGGGTAATGGCTCAGTGGTAGCAAGTCGGCCTGTGGATCCTAAGAACCCTGGTTCGATCCCCACAGCCGACAAAACATTTTCACCAATATAAATATGTGTAATAATTTTAATATTTATTGTTCGCAGCTTGACTTCGCTGATAGTTTGTTTGTATTCAAGAGAAAAGTTTCAGTGTTAGAAATTTAGTTTGATGTAATTACAATGATTAGTTATTATCTTGGTTAAACTTACTATTATTTTTATTTTCATAATATTGTATTTTAGTTTATATATTTTTTTTTTTCTCGTTTATATATGTTACACACTCGTATATTATTCTGTAATTGGGTTGTACCTGTTGAATAATTATTTAAATAAATAAATAAAAAATAAATAAAGCGATTTGACGGCACTTCACGCGCATAAATATATCACTTACCGAGATCTGCTTCGGCAGAGTGCCACACCGAGTAATGGGTTAAAGGCGTAACGATATATTTATTTATTTTATTTATAATGATGTTAGTGGAAAGGAAGCCACAGGAATAGTTTTGATGTGGTGAAAATTGTTTGTAGGCTGTGGTCATCGAACCCGGGTTCTCAAATCCACAGACCGATTAGAAAAAGAACCTTTTACAAAAAAAGTAAATTAAAATTATAACAGATTTAAATATGTGTCCCTCTGCTGATATTAAGTTGAACTCAGCGAGGTTTGAACCCACGAACTATTGTTTATAAATTGCTAAAAGTTAAGAAACTAATGTAGGTAGGTATATTATTTCTGTTGCTCGTACCGCATACAAGAATTTCTGTTGAGTTTTAAAATATAGCGATACGAAAGCAGAAAACAGAGTTTATTTTATTGTAATTTTGATAAATATTTATCACCTGAGCTGACTGAGTATAATGTGCAACACGCGACGTCCAAAATGAGTTTTAAAAGTGCAAGCCTGGCTGATGGGACCGCAAGGCAAGCAGCGGTAGGCCAGCAGCAGCGCGGCTGAACGCAATGCATTATGCTAGTGACAGAATGAAAAATAGTCGCGCTCGGCGGTGGTATGGCGGCTGGCGTCGCGACGCTGACGTGCTAATCAGGATTGATGGGTACTCCTGCCACCCTCACCGCCCCTGATCTGCGTCATCAGGCCCGACCCCCGCAAACTAAGCTCGAAAATGGCTAACGCGCGACATATTGTACGCATTTGTTTCTGTTCATTCTTTGTTATTAGTATTTTTTTAAATAACTACTTATAATTGGTGGAATCAAATTTTATTATAGAGATTATTTTCTTGATGTTTCTCAAAACCAATGAAATGTTTCATTGTATGTCACGTGTCTGCGTTTTAACCAATCCTGTCATTATTATACTGAGAATAAAGATCTTGTGATTATTCCCGGGAATAATCTCTATAGGTGCTTTTTTGTTTGTGGCAAATGATAGGTAGTTATCAAATAATTATTTAAAACTGTCAACGCGTCAAGTAAAATAAGTGGACAAAATCGATTTAGTTCCATTTCAGATACAGAAATACATCAAAAAATTTTGGAAACAACTTCCAAGAATACATTTATAAGTAATCAATTGATAAACTCAGTTCAAAATCTTTTAAGTTGGATGAATCGCCCTCAACAGCTAAGTCAAAAAATAATCTAATTAAATATAACACGAGAGTCCGATAAATTAGAAAATAATTCTCCAGTATCTTTCTCAAACTTGTTACCATTTGGCCTGGCAACAAGTTTTCGAAAGTTCTGTCAAATTATTTTCATTTTATTTTCATTTTTTTGTTATATTATTACTGATAAAAATTAGATTTATTCATTTTTGTCTGAAGCACCAAAAAATTAGTATTTAGTATTTCTGGAAGAACAACGACGAAAGTGAATATTTGTGCAAATTGAGATAAATGCATCAATACATTATAAAAAATATAATTTTATTCGGTGGAACAATGACAATAAATTAGAAAATAATTATTCAAATTATATTTAAAAAAAGTTTATTTGGTTCATCGAATTAAATATAACTTTAAATGCAATTTAAGATCGAATAAAAACTTTATATTTGCGACATTATTGTACTGGATGTGCGAATTGCAAAAAGTTTCTTTTACTATGGTCGTATTGAAAAGTCAACATATTAACTTTCAAGGTAAGTGTGGAAAGTATCTCTTTGACATTTGTTATATGAAAACAAATTGTGTATTTTGTCTTGTAAAGTTTATGAAAATATGTTTGATTCATCTGAATATTTACTTTCAAATATGCCTTCTCAAGTTCGGGAAACTGCAAATAGCGCAGTAAATAATTTTAGCGTTTTAATAGTCAAAATTTAGAACCTTAAAAATGGATGTCTTTTTTTTAAATTACTCAGAAGCACCTGTGTGCGGAATCAAATTTTACATCAGTTTTCAGGGTAATGTAATAGTGCCATGAACTTTGACAGTTTTAGGTCAAGAATGTAGTTTGGGATATCGTGGCCTGTAGGGTCCAGATTTCCTAAACATTCGCGACCTACAAAAATCACTTACAGTTCGAGGTTAGTAAGCTATTTTTTTAAATACTCGCACAGCGGTAAAGAAAATTTGTTTCAAAATTGACAAATCGTTGTCAAAATAAACAGGACCTTGATATGTAATATTTACTTACTGGCCACGGTGGATAGAAAGTAAACATTAAAGTCCTGATGTAACCATGGAAACCAACTGTGCAATAAAAGTTCCACTTAGGGCCAGTTTTTCAATCGCCGGTTTACTCCCGATAAATGGTAATCATGATTAAATAATAATGGTAACCATAGTTTCCATTATTATTTAATCATGATTAAAATTAATCGGTGATTGAAAAACTGGCCCTTACTGTGTTTAAATTTTGTCATTAATAGGAAACTTACAGTATAAGTATTGTTAAAACGATATTTTGAATGATGAGAGTACGAAAATATTTTTTATAAAACTTGCATATTTTTTAAACCATGACAATGCAAACGAAATAATCACCAAAATGTAACATAAACAAATCTCATGATGTAACTGTCAAACCATTTGACATAGCTTATAGTTGTTTGAGCTGTAACAAATGCAACAATAATCATTTTTCATGTCCGTGGTGTAATAATTTTTGTGTGGGTCAGGACAAAATCATTATTTATTTCTGCTATTCTGTACAACATGAACTTAATCCCAATCACAGTACAGGTTCTGGACTCACCAAGTCGCAGTGTAGTCGTTCATATATTTATAGCTTAAGTGGGAGTCGAACTCAAGATCTTCGGTTTCAGATGCCGTAATGCTACCATACCACCGTACTGCTGGACAGTATGAAATTGCAATAATACGTGAATATTTAAATTTGTGGGAAGGTAAATATGAATAAGCGAGCCCCGCAGAAGTAGTAATTCCCTGAACATCTATCTTAACAAAAAGTCATTAGCATCACCGAAACCGTAATTAAATCCTTGAAAAGTGCAAAGCTGGGCGCTGGGCAGGCAAAGGCAGGGCCGGACTAGGCCAACGGCGGCCGTCATTTCCCGTTATCGCCGCGGTACAACTCTATCTCCTTGCGCCATCATTCCGCGTTGAGATTGATTCTTATTTTATGTAAATCGCAGGCCGAGATAGCACCGCGTGCTAATTGGAGCACAATTTATTACGGGTCGCACTTACAGATTTAAAACTTCACGAATTCTGTGTGAGGGGTGGGCAGGGGTGAAGGAGCTCGCCCGTAGCGACGCGCCGCGGATCATCAATCAACTTGACTTGTAATTAAAATATCATTAAGTTCACATCGATACATTTACATGTAATGTGGCGGTGTAGGTACATGTTGGTAGGTATGTGGGGTGCAGGGGGGACGTGAGTGAATGTGGCCTGGTGACTGGTGGCGTGGTCAGCCGTTCGGTTGAGTGTGGTCAGCTGTCCGACGAACGGTATCGCTTCGCTTCGGACGGATAATTCTCGGGAAACACCCTGTGTGCACGACATCATTGGACGAGTGTTTTACATAAAAACGTACAGCTTTTACTTCTATCCCTTATACCGAAACTATCTGTTCATAATACCAATATAATATATCCAATCTACATACATTTTTCCAGTTATAATAGTATTCCAACTTCTTGGATAACTTAAGTCAGTTCAGACAAATTAAAGTACCGGAACTGAAGAAACTGATTCATATACTTAAAATAGGCGTCGGTAACCTTTTTTGTGAGGGTCAAACACAACCAAAATGTGACTATTTCGGGTTAGTAGATATTTTCATAACTAATATAGCAAGTAATAGGATAATTGCCGATAATATTCGCGAACTTGCTATATTTCATATTTCCGTTTTTAAATTTATATCAAAATATTATCTGACAATTATCATATTACGAATTATATTTTGCGTGAGAATTTAACAAGTATATGCTGGGTTGCATGAAAGTTTTATCGGTTCATTAGCAACTAACGGTTCAATAAATTTCAGAAAATCATTATTGATACTGTTGCTAGATAAACAGTTCTTTAACTAAAGAGCTCTTTATTTTTTTCTTGCAACCCAGCAATAATCTTTTAATTTTTTTGTATTTTTTGGAATTTCTTCTGCAGAAGCAGTTCTCCAGCGAGAATTTGATATTTCGATATGTTATTTTCAATAATTTCAAAAGCTAACCCTGTGGCTCGTCCACCACTAACATCTTTGGAGGCCGTGATTTGACGACTGGTAACCGCACTTCACGCGCAAAATATATCACTTACCGAGATCTGCTTCGGCAGAGTGCTACACCCAGTAATGGGTAGAAGGCGTGATGATATATTTATTTATTTATTTTATTTTATTTTCAATTTACGTTTATGAAAATTGCATTTATTTTATTGATAACCAAGGAGATTTAATTACAGTGAAAAATTATCACCTATTAATTACACTAGTGGAAACAAATTCATGATTCTATTAGTGCTCATATATACATGGTAAATTCTCATTTCAAGAAAGTATTGTAGTGAATAATTAAACAAATCCATATATCCATCATTTTAAGTCCACACATATTGAAATATCTTCTTTTTTGATTTCTGTTTGCCCTTGATAATTATAAAATTATTATTTTTAAATACTTTTTGTAAATGAAAATATATAGAATTTCTAAACATAATTGTTGCTAAATGTTGAAAGAATACAGGTGATTTTGTATGTATTTGCGTATTTCAAGTGTGTCACTTGAAATTATCTAATAGGTCACTTAGTGACCTGCGGGTCATAGGTTGCCGATGCCGGACTTAAAGCTTAGTCCAAACACCGAACCAGAAAATGTAATAATGCGGAGAAAATGTGTAAAGTCATTAAAGGAAACAAGTTAGGTTCCATAAATAAAATAATAAATAAATATATCATCACGCCTTGTACCCATTACTGGGTGTGGTACTCTACCGTATCAGATCTCGGTAAGTGATATACATTTATGCGCGTGAAATGCGATTTTACCGCCAAATCACGGATATTAATAATGGGGAAGTCACAAGCATAATTTTAATGTGGTGAAAATTATTTGTCAAATGTAGAAATCGAACTCGTGTTCTCAAACCCACAGTCCGACTCGATATCACTAAGCTATCTAACTCTTTAGTCGCAGTAACTTCATCTCTCAGAAAGATTCAGAGTACCTATTTGTAATAAATATAACTAATACTTTAACGACATTTTGACATAGTTAATAATTTTATCTAATTTCCGAGATCATTTATTCTGTCGATAGTTACCTGAATTTTTTTATGGAAATTCTAGCTTAATGTACGTGCCACAATGTTTATATACTTCTTCTAAATAATTTCATAGCAATTTAAAATAAGCTAAACAATATGTTTTGTTAGAGTTGTATATTGTTATATTTTTGTTCCATATGACCTATTTCAATTATAATATGATAATAGAGACATTAATCTTGCGCAGACATCACATTAAAATTAAAGTTTGTTAATAATCTTTATGCCAAATTTAATTTATGTAAAACTTCGATCATTGATCCTTACTAAAATATCTAGCAATTTTTTACTATTTCTCCTTTCAAGTAATAAAATATTAATTTGAAATCATGTTTTCTTAAATCTTAATCCTGCAGATAAGTGCTCGATATATAATTACTATCAAATACGCAAATCTCTAAGTATAATTAAGCTGCAATTCTCCTTTTTTCCTACTTTGTACTTTCAATTCTACGTCTAGATCTACAGCTTTAAGCAGAAGTAAAAAAAATATCAAACAGTACCTCCCTCATCCACAACCAAAGACACCTCACATAACCTCAAATCACAAAACCTAACTTCTAAACTTGAATCCTCCACCGATTCCTGAGGCTGTTACGTCAGCACGGTCACGTTGTCACGTCTTGCACGGCACGCACACATTGCACGCATCGCACGCTTGGCACTGAGCCACCACTCCTGGTCGCCGTGCTGGTTCAAGTCCCGCGCGGGTCGAGTTTTTGTCAGGTTTTTTACGGGCGGGTTTTGTTCTAGAACCGCGTGGTGTGTGCACATGGTGAGCATTTGCATATCCGCAGTCTAATATATGCGTGCTCACTGCGACAACCCTTCTTTTGCTTTCCACAGCCGCCGTCATTCATTCTTCCTCAACTAGAGAGAGGTAGGACACTGGATTGTGGAACTGGGTCGCCGTTGATTCATTTCATTTTATTGTTTGAGTGTTTTGTTAGCAATGGGCGCGATAGTTTGTGACTGTTGCATTGCTAAATGTACCTGGGATTAGAACTATAGCCAGCACATAAATTAAATACTGTTGTTCGTCTTACCATTTCCGGAGGCTGATATTTTTAACTACACTTTCATACTATAAAAGACTCATGAACTATAGAAAATTATTGGCAGTACAGTACAAATAGTTTCCAAATAACACAAACGTTCAATCTTAACTGAAAATCTTATACGAGCCCTGCCTCACTTCAGTTGACCCGAATCTTATTTTTTGTTTAAAATTTAAATAATACTAAAACCGCAGGTATCTGACATTTACTAAATTCTACAATGAATTTTCAACATTTTTAACTAAATTTAACATTAAATAAACCTTAGATACAAAATGTATAGCAGTATAACTAGCAATTATTTTTTTTACAAAAAACTATTTCTATATGCTAATGGGCTATCATGATTTTTATCTTGTAGGCAGCTTGAAGAGTGAAATAAAAGTTACTTATTATTTAAAACAAACTTTATTATTACACAGTTTTTGAATAAAACGAAAAAGTTTTAGTTAATATAGAAATGTTTACTTCATGTTCCAATGGCTGTGATTCCAAGATGTATGTATGGATTGACTTCAAATTTTATCTATATATTAATAACACACTAGTATACGTCTCATTAAAATTTCATTTAATTCTCTTATATACTACATGAAATAAAACTGCAAAATAAAACATCAAACGAAAAATAAGGTTCGGGTCAACTGATGTGAGGCATATTAAGTTACTAGACCACGAAAATTTTTACTTGCGAAACGAGAAACAATTCTTGGTTAAAGTTCTGTATTTTTATTTCATTAGAAAAGTAAAGATAACTATCGTAATACTCGTAAATAGAACTAAATATTAAATTTCTAGCGATGAGAATTCAATGCTACGGGACAGACAAGAAATGCAAACGATTAAAAGAAAATTCTCGAACATTGAAACTACCTAATGAAAAACTTTTACTATTTTGTTAATTAGGTAACAATATTTTTAATGTTTAATCAATTCAATCAAAAACGATTGAGAAAATGAGATGAGAAAAAATTGGTTATTTTTCATCATTCTATCTGTTGAGATTGAGATAATGAGGATTGTTGAAAAATAGCAGATGTAAAAAGCTGTTTTCCTATATCGTGTTTACAAAGTGATTTTTTTTGCAATTGCTTTTGTCAAAACCAGTACTAGAAAAGTTAATTTTGTACAACTGTGTTTGGGCATATTTTCTGAGGAGTTGTTGACTTATCTAGTTGTAAAAATGTCAAACAAATCGAACACTTTAGCTGTCATTACGCGGCTCATGTTATTACATTAAACTTCAAAATATTTCTTTATCAAAAATTAAAGATATTTTCTTTTAACCTAAATAATTATGAATTTGAATACTGACCTAACTTATAAATATCAAAATATATAAAATTCTAACAGGCAGATTCATAAAGCGGATTAACGCTAACACCATTTTTTATTTAATTTTTAACTCTCTTTTCAATGTACAAAACAAGTTTATTTAAGTTGAGTTAAAAAGAGAGTTAATTAGCATCAAATTTAGTTCATATCTTTAATTTGTTTTAATTTGAAACAGAGTTATAGATAATATTAAAAACGGTGTTAGCGCTAATCCGTTTTATGAATCTGCCTGTTCATGTTTATTGAATCCGTCAGTTTTACCACCTTGAAATTTAATTATTATTATTTGTAATAAATTTTTTTAAATAAAAGTACATGAATGTAATATAGGAAAAATAGTATGAAAAACACATGTTTTAATGACTTGTTTTTCAATATACTATTTTTGGTTTCGAAAAATTTTTCTTTTCGTTCAGACAACAAATCTTATTTATTAAATAACATTCTAGTTTGCGGTAAACATAGTTCTAGTTATTTCATCCTGATTGATGTCTGCCGAGATAATCTGTCAGAATGGTATACAGGTAGTTATAAATTTTAAAAAGTTGTGACTTGAGGACGAAGTAGTATGAAACACTATTTCTTGTATATTATAAAAGTACGTGCTCAGCATCCGTTGTAAAACAAAGATCCACGTAGAGAAACAAAGATGGAATAAAAAGTTTGAAGACTCACCTGTTGACAATAAATTCTACTGGCAGTGGACAGTGGACACAGAGTACAAGTTGACGTGAAGTTCTTTGTCTGAAACAATAATATATTTTATGCAAAATAACCCCATAATATATACGTATGTCAGAAGAAGAAACTAAATTATAGGTCAAGTTAAATGGCTTGACAATTACGTCATTGAATTAATTTGTGATACAAGACATTTGAGACTCATTTATATTTTTAATAGAGTTGCATTTCAATTTCCACTTGACTCAATAAAGATAAAACCACTTGACTATCTGTAATGAGCGAACTGACGGTGGAAATATTCAAGCTTAATCTTAATTAGTGATTCTAGTAGTTGGCAAGTGAGTAAAGTTAATCAGTCAAATCATATACTCGCAATTTTTATCTATCTATCGAGCTGTTTATCTGAATATATGTCAACGATCTCGGACTCGGCTGATATTTGGTATTCTAATGTTTTTTGGCATCAGAAAACAATCTAGCTAGGTCTCATCTTCCGAAAAAATAATTTAGTATGTTATTTAAAAAAAAATTGGAGAAAAAATGATGAAAAACTAGTTGACCCAAGAAACCGATTGAGTTCAAAATCAAATTATTGAGATATAAACGAAAATTTCAAAAATAGTTAAGGAGAATATTGTTTCTCTTATGTATTTCCTAGGTTTATTTGTCAATTTAAATTTCCTATTTACCGTTATTTCCTGAGCAAAACTAGGTCTTTCTGATATTAGTACAGTGAAACTTATCTAAAGGGATTGGAGAAAATCTTAGAATTAGGTAAACTTCGAATATTTAATAATTTTTTCAGGCGACTACTTATGAAAGTAACCATAACAACATTATAAACTACTACGGAAAGTTGAAAATAACATACACTGATATGTTAGTATAACGCACACTTCTAACATATTAGGTGAAATTCCACTGATTAACAACAGATGGCGTTACGATGAAAGAAAATAATAAAATAAATGAAAAGAATTTGTATTATTATGTAAATCGAAGTTTTGGCAGATTTTTCAATACATTTACAGAGATAAATAATATTTTTTTAAATTAATAATTACATATTTACTAATATTTTAGCATTATTTAATATTTTGACATTACGGTTAGTACAGTTGGCATCTCAATACATAACTTCAAACGTCAAATGTCAACGCTTACCTACAAAAACGCATCAGCTATCAAAGTGTAACAACATTGTTCTTGTAAACTTTTTTTAGAAATATTTTATGGTCGTCTGAAAAATAGTGTACATAACTCGCTCGAAAGTGTGATAACTGTGCTCGCGTACATAAATCACGCGGTGCTGACCGCCTCGTTTTTCAGTTTGTATACTCGCACGTTATCTTACACTTTCGATGCTTGTTATGTAATTTTACTATTCTGTTTTACAAGACCGCTTCTCTGTTCCTCTTAAATTTTTCACTATATTGAAAGAATTATAGCTATTATTTATTAATTTTTCTGGAATCGATAAAAGTTTTCAGTTCCTTTTTAAAAGTAGTGATATAACTTTACTTCATACACAATGAGAAGCAGTGGCGTACCTAGAACTTTTGCCGCCCAGGGCGGTCTCCAATTTTCCGCCGTTTCTAAGTCAATCAAATGGTGGTTTTTATAAATTTAAAAAATAAATATAAAATAAATATATCATCTAGACTTTTATCCATTACTGGGTGTGGCACTCTGCCGAAGCAGATCTCGGTAAGTGATATATTTATGTACGTGAAGTTAGAGATGATAGTGGTGGAAGAGCCACAGGGGTCATTTTAATTTGGTGTCGGCTGTGGGAATAGAACCTGGTACCTCGGGATTCACAGGCCAACTCGAAACCACTGAGCCATTACCCCATTAAATTAATAAACATAAATAAATAATTGTAATAAAGATGAACTATAGGTGGGGAACTTTTTTACCATTTGATGGCATAATAAAGGAATTTTTCGAGATAATATTTTCAATCACAAAATATGTGACCGTAACCACCGGCCCCCTCCCCCTGGTACTCTACTGATGAGAAGCTCACATGAATATGTCGGTGCTAGGGGTTCATAGATAATTTCCCTAATTATTCGAATTACAAGTGAAATATCACTTTGAGTTACAGAAATATTCGAGTTATAGAAATACGAAAATTTTAGGGAAATAAAAATGTATTAAAAAAGAACGAAACGTTAGTAATCACGAATAAAATTCGATTTAGAGATTAATTTGAATCATAGAAGTTCGAGTTAGGAAATAAGTGATATGTTGCAGTAAGTGTAAAGTTAAATTAGATCTGATACAAACGGCAAATGAAATACATCTATTGTCTCTAAAAACCAACGTATTTCATTTGTTGTTCGTTTCCAGATGAATATTAATTTTTAGGGTTTAAGAATATATTAAAATGTAAATTAATTTCCTATAAACCTCCAATGCGGTAGAATACCGTAAGCATTTAAACACATATTTTATTTATTATGAAATAAATAATTAATTTAAATATATACGATTAAAACGAATGCTGTTGCCTTCCGCATTAAATAAAATATTTAAAATAACCAGAAGCACAATTTAGCATTTAAATATATGTGCATCAAATTTATTAGTACCTACCGCCCAAAATTAATTACCATAGGAAGAAATAACCATAAGGCTTACCGGCCTACCATCTTACCTCAATCACAAGGTAACATATCCACCTGGCCGGCAATTGTAATATATCGCAATCATTTGCATACTTTCAAGGTACTGCATTACATTACATTTGCAGTTCGCAGGCTCTAATGAAAGTGATACTTTCAGACACAGAGAGAGCGAGAGAGACAAACCGGGCTTGTTTTTTATTCTCATTGTCTGCCGGAACGCTTTGAAACTATGCTATAGGTTGCATCTCGCGACCTTCGAATTACGTATGCTCTTGCATATCATTACCGTTGATGGGAAATGCCAAGTTTTTTTTATGAACAATGAATGCACGGGACGGTAACAATGGGGAAATAAATTAGCGCAACGGGTTCGTTTTCTCTTGTTGTTATATTGTTACGAGTGCAGGGAGGCTCAGCGAGTCCTTTCAAATGATGAACCAACGGGGGAATTTGATACAATACACGAGGTTTTTTTACTGTTTTAACGGATGTTTTTGACGTATGTAAGAGATATGTCCAGCGTCGAAATTAACTGCAATATGAACTAGTTGTACTGAACAAAATAGAAATCGTAATTATTTTATTTGTAACGGCGAAATGTGCTTCAATGAAATATTCTTTTATTTATTTTATTTAAGCTTATGTTACGTCTGCATGATTCTGCTCAATAGTCGATGAAAGTTCATCAAATCATGCGAAGTAAAATCAGTACTATTATATTGCCATATGATTTTATTTGACGGAAAACTGACATTTTTATTTTACACGATTTTTTTAATATTATAGAAACTAATACAAATGTGATTTATTCATCATTTAATGCAGAAAATATATCATCACGCCTTCTACCCATTACTGGGTGTGGCACTCTGCCGAAGCAGATCTCGGTAAGTGATATATTTTGCGCGTGAAGTCCGATTACCAGTCGTCAAATCACGGCCCCCAAAGATGTTAGTGGTGGAGGAGCCACAGGGGTAGCTTTTTAAATTATGAAAATTGTTTGTCGCCTGTGGGAATCGAACCAGGGTTCTCAGGATCCACAGGCCGACTTCATACATGCAGAAGATATACAGCTTATATAGTAATTCGAACTATAGTCATTGTCCTTTTAATTGATCCGTCGATAGCCGCTTGTTTGAGACAAGTCTTAATAAAGAACAGAAACCAGTAGACGAATTTTTTCACTAATTTAGGTCATTTAATGAGGACAGTGAATATGAGATCAAAATATTTGTGTCAAATACTTGTAAATTGTATAAAGAAACATTGTTATAAATTTATATGTTTTATTCTAAAATTTATTATGATTTCTGAAAGTGTATACATATTTTTGGCAATTTATATTTTTTGCTCCAGAATTTATTACAATTTTATATTCTTCTTAGTTATTATATATATAATACAATAATTTTATGTGTACTTCATACTTAATTAGGCGAAAGTAGGACTAGGTGATTTTAAAATTTAGAAATCTATTTCTAATCAATGGAATTGATTTATCGTGATTGATTCCATCAATTTATTGCAAATTTTTAAATCGAATACGATAAAAAGATCAAGAATTAAAAAAAAAACTATTTTAATTTTAAAATATGATCAAAAGATCGATCTGATCGATTTTCAATATAAAATCGGAATAAAAAAACCAATTGGATTTTATTAATTTGATTAAAAACATGTAATAAGTGTAATAGTAAAATGTACACCACATTTATATCACATCAATCAGATTTTCTTTATTAACAGAAAATTTACACATGATGCAGTTCAGTTTTATTTCAGGACAACACGTATAATGTCGCAATTTCTTTAGTTACTTGCGCTTTAAAATAAAAATTATAATACATATTTTAAATATTGTAAACAAAAACGAAAAACCTATCTTAATTGAATAAATTTATGATTAAAAGAAGGTTTATATGTCGGTAACTTTGATTTTGTTGATCAATCGATTAAAAAAATCCAGGGATTTTTTGATAATTCGATTATTTTAAGTACATATTCGTTTTTTTCGATAACATCGATCTTTTTAAATATTTCAGATCAACGCAATTTAAAAAAAGATCGACTAAATCTATCAATCGATTTTTTGTCCCACCCCAATGCGAAAGGTTCTAGTCCCGAAGTATTCTATAAGACACAGTTAATATTGCGCCACAAGAAAAGATAAAAATGAAATTAATTATAGCAATTAATTTAATAAAGTTACGTACTTCAATTAATTTGATTAACTACAGAAATTAATCTAAATTAACTTATGAGCAAATCAAAATCACTCAGACGTAATTGTTGTTGAAGTTGAAGTCAGTAAGTTTCGAATGAACCACGGAATGAACAAATGATTAGTAATAAAATAAAAAAAGCCCAGTTATTCCTAGACCTAAAGAATCCGGGATCAAATCCGTAAATATATTATTATTGTCCTCAATAGTATCTAAGAGTTTAAGTTCCAAAACATGAAAGATCAAAAAACAATATAAAAGTGTTCTAAAACTCCACTAAAATGATTATTTTTACGATAAAACGACGTGTTGAAAAAAGAAATGTCTTAAAAATTGATTAACAAGCCTTGTCATTGTATCGGAAAAATATTTCCGGAGTAGTAGCTGGGTAAATTGTCACATCTGATTGAAAATTCCCTGGTGCTAATTTTCCAGACAGCGAGTGATTTCCTTGAAATTCACTGGTCCCGTCAGCTAATTTGGCTGCTGGAACACAACGTCCCAACGTACCGGTAACGTAGCGAATCGGGAATCGTGAATTTTGAGTCGTGAATCGGTTTGCGGTGAACGCTCGGTGATTGCCGGCTGGCTTAATGAAGCGGCAGCGACAACGTCCCGTTCGCTCATTATTGGCAGATTACGCGCTCGGTTTTCGTTGGTGTTCGATGTTCAACATGGATCGGGATTCGAACTAAGCCCTTCGTGCTCATTCTCGTTCGTTAACAAGGAGTGATTTACTTCCACTGAATGATAAGCTGCAGGTAATCGCACTGTTGGACTAAATGGAGATATTCTCGCAACTGACTAAAGCCACTATTGGTAACCACATAAGTTTTCATCGTATTAAAACTTACATGACATTTAGTAATTACTTAGATCTTTTCCTAAATTAATTTAGGATTACTATTTTAAAGAAAAGACACGAGAAATCCAGTTCTACTTTTATTTGAACCATTTCTCTCTAACATAATTTAGAAGCGTATGACAACGAATAATATATTTTGTATATGTTTAAATTTCTTCGACATGTATTTGTACCGCAATAGATACAAATTGAGTCCTACCAAGCAAATGTTCTCGAGTTCAAATCTCATTATCTTCAATTTATACCAAAATCAGCGATGAAAGTATTCATATCTTCAGCCAGTATTACACAATTTCTTTTTAAACAATTTTTCATATCCACAAATTTGTCAAATATTGAATGTATCATATATGCAGAGACAAATTTTAATAACATGGACGCAAAATATAGTCTGTTCTAAAATAGATCATGTTCTATTTTTATAAATTTTTTCATCAATTTTCGGCCAAAAGAGATGCGCACTAGGTGCGCGCAAGCGAATTTGAACATTTAGGGGATTTGGTGTGAAGTCAACACATCCTAAAACGGGGAAAGAAAACTGGTCTATATAATTTTGTTTACAAATAAGTTTCTAATCAGAACTGCTATAATATGTTTGTTTTTATAATAATATTTTAATTTTACGTAAAATAAATATAAATATATCATCACGCCTTCTACCCATTACTGAATGTGGTACTCTGCCGAAGCAGATCTCGGTAAGTGATATATTTTGCGCATGAAGTGCGGTTACCAGCCGTCAAATCATGGCCCCCAAAGATGTTAGTGGTGGGGGAGCCACAGGGGTAGTTTTGAAATTATGAAAATTGTTTGTAGCCTGTGGGAATCGAACCAGAGAATTTACGAATTTTCGAATTATTCGAATTGTGAATCTGGATCCTAACGTGAACACGGAATGTTGATATGAATTATTTTCAGAATAAACGCATTTGCAGAGTTTTGTATTAATTCGTAAGTAATTATTATTAATTATTATTATTTGCCAAATTAATTCAATTTATGTTCGGTTTCACAAACAAAAGTTAAATTTTAATCGTTGTTTAAATAAATAAAAGTAAATCTAATTTATGACAGCAATGTCAATTATTCTATTTTACATGAAATTTTGATTTGCTTTTATTTATTTAAACAATCATTAAAATTTAACTTTTGTTTGTGAAACCGAGCATAAGACTTCAAATTTCGCTACACTGTCAAAAACGTTTTAATTAAGACGTTTTTGTATCCATTTTATTGTCATTTTAAAACGTTTTACTAAAAGTCCATAGCATTTAGATGGGCAGTAAGAGAATAGATGTCTTAATTAAGACATCTAAACTTGCAGTTTTTGCAAGATATTTCGCCGAGTTTATTATTTAATTCGTGGCCGACGTTTTCGCGAATTATGCGTGAGCGTGTTTGGAGATGACAGATGGCGTTAATTCAGTGGCAAAAAATTAGAGAATTCGAAGTTTCGAAAAATTCGAAAATTCTTAAATTCGAAGCTTCAAAAAATTCGAAAATTCGAATCGCCAAATGTTTTCTGACGAAGTTCGAAATATTAGATTGTTCGAAAGTTCAAAAATTAAAACTTCGGTCGAAATCAACGACCCTATGTGGAAATAACATACAAGTATATGTAACAACTGAAATCAAAGCAAATCGAAGTAAAATATCAGATAATTACATTGCCGTCAAACATTTAATTCGATATTATCTGTTTATGTCAAACTTAAAATTTAAATTTCGTTGATGTAACCGGACATCATTACAATACTTTATATTTTAAATATTGTTTGTTTACTTAATATTAGTATTAGTAAGTATTATTTAGAATAGAATCGAGATTATCCGTTCTCTTTTCAGTAAGGTTGAAAAGCAAGAAACAAACCTAACCCGGAGCACATGTATTGGTAGAAAATTAAAATCGACAATGTTCGTATATATAGTATATTCTCGTTTGAAAATAGATTTACTATTTAAATTACCAAAAAAGATATTACATGTCGCTTTATACTGAGGCTAAGGGGTTGATTGAAAAGGGTTCAGAACAGATGATCTAAACCAAAGTCATCCAACATTTCTACATAAAAAAATTAATTATTGCCTATTGTCATTCGAGTCGATAAATTAAAAATATGACTATATCTGAGTGCCCGTGGTAAATAATTTGATAGATACTAAGAATGGTAGCTCCCTCTTTCAAATATCTTTTCACTAGAGTTCGTTGCAAGTGTTGTTGCACTTGCCAGCATACCTGCCATGAAGCCGGTGCACCACTACAACAGAATACAAATCATTCTTTTCCAATACGGATTATTGAACCCCTATATATTCAATATCCGGGCCCGTTTCCCTTTCCCGCATCACCCCGCGTCTAGCTCGGTGGATGATTTATGCTGCTCTCTGAATGTATCATATACCTGACTTTACCTTCGTGCATGGCAAGCTTTGATAAAGGAGAGTTTATTTCTTCCTTTCTCAGACTTTTTATTAATTGAGATATTTTATTTTTCTTATTTGAAAGGGAAGTAATTAATTTTTGATAAGTTTGATTGATTGTTCTAAGAGCATTACTTTATTACGTTTTTCAAAAAATCTTGAGTCATAATATTATAAATGTTATACTTGTAGTGTAATAGCTCTTACTATAAGAACAAAAATAAATTAATATTAATTAAACATAAACCAGAAAAACAATGTCTATATTTAGACATTTTGAATTAAATAATTTTTACATAAATATTTTGTTATCAAGTGAATTTTAAGATTTGCTAAAAACTAATTAGGCAATGTAGCAACAGAATATTTCATAAATTGATAAAAATTATTAATAATTAATTAATGCTTCCACAACATTTTGATTTTGATTTTAGCTTTAAAATAAACGCTTTTTATCCATTATTGGGTGTGGCACTCTTCCATTGCAGAACTTGGTAAGTGATATATTTATGTGCGTGAAGTCCGGCATACCACGGCCCTCATAGATGTTAGTGGAGGGAAGCCACTGGGGTAATTATAATGTGGGGAAAATAGTTTGTTGGCTGTGGAAATCGAACCCAGGTTCTCAAATTAACATTTCTATTCGATACCACTAAGCCACATTACGCTATAATGGGTAGATTTTTATTTTGTTTAGCTAGCTCAGTGGTATCAAGTCGGCCTGTGGATCCTGAGAACCCTGATTCGATTCCCACAGGCGAGAAACAATTTTCACCATTTTAAAATTACCCCTGTGGTTGTGACCGAGATCTGCTTCAGCAGAGTGCCACACCCAGTAGAAGGGTAGAAGGCGTGAGGATATAATTATATTTTTTATATAAAAACAAGAAGTAAATAAACTAGGAAAATTGGTCAGAGGTTCGAAAAATCTAAGTTACCTTTTTGGGTCTATTATTTATTTATTTATATCTACAGCTTATAGTGGAATTCGAACTACTCAAACACAATCGTATTATTTTATATATAAGTGAGATTTGAACGGACGACCTCTCGCTTGCAAGATTTGCCTCTTTTTTTATCAACTGAGCTAAGATTGGCTGTAATTAATGTATTATGATGGAGACGAGAAATTGAATAGCTGTTTTTCTGTCCTCGGAAATAATAAAAATAAATCACAATTGACTGTTTTTAGTTTCGTCTCGTTTTGGAACATATGTATTTGCAGGTCCTAATTGAACGGCAAGTAATCACACAAAAACATGTCATCTTGAATGGTTAAAAATGTGTAATGATTCAAAAATATAATCCTATCCGGATGAATATTAGTAATCTGTCTGATCGGCTGAAACTATTCAAAGACAGCTTTTAGTTCCCATATAAAGAACACATGCATCCCTAATACAAAAAAATAAAACGCAGGCATTAAAAATCCTATACAAATACAGGACATTGAAATATTACTACACATTGACAAAAAATTCGAAAATTCATCGTTAAACATTTTTTGTCACCAATCCGGAAGTATAATCCACTAGAACGATTCCTACCCACACTCATGCATTCATTCACACATACTGAATTTGTGTGTGAGTGTAGTGGTGTTCCCATTTCATCAAACCGGCTCTGTAATGACTACGTAGTGCGTACCTCCATCAAGTATTAATGATATGCAAGGGGGAAGACAACAGATGAACCCTTTTCCATTCTAAATGAAATAAAAAAATTAAATGGCCTCCTTTCTTAGGCAAATGGTACCGGTAGCCGCCAGCGATGCTCGCCGTTCCCATGGCAAGAGACGATCTGCTGATGTGTGTGTGTTGGGATAGGTTGTTGTATGCAAATTATGTAACTGAGAATTTCGGGACATGGTGATGCATATCCGGTCTTGTATTGTTGTTGGGTTAAACAAGGGTAGAGTTTAAGAGATACTGTTAATTTGCATGTTTTACATTAAGCAGGCTGCTTGACGCATTATTTCTTAAAATACGTTTACTACCACTTACGATATATTTCAGATAAAACTACGCGACTTACTAAAATGAACTAACTGATTGGCATACGAAGGTAGATTACTTCACGCTGAATCTTAATAAATCTAGTAATGAAGATAAAGTAAGTGAAGTAAGCCAGTTAAAAAGAATTATAAATAAATGAATCTGTTTCCATAAATATAACTTAGATCTGATTTAACCCGCGAATGTACGAGGTGTGGCTATTAAATAACGAGACTGATTTTGATTCCATACCTATTTACTTATTATCACTTTCAATATACACTCCTTCTTTATACCTACAATGCTCCATGCGAATCTTCCACTGTTAGAAACAGTACTGGAAGTCTTCTTCTGTCAGCTCCTTCAGAACGCGTGCTGATTTCTCTTTCAAAGCTCAAATCTTGTTGCTATTAAGGCAAATTTCACCTTAGGAAACAGATAGAAGTCGCATGGTGCAAGATCTGGCGAATAAGGCGGATGATCCAACTCTGGGATGCTATACTTGGCTAGAAATCTCTTTACAGACATTTCGGAATGAGCCAGCGCATTGTTTTGATGGAGAAACCATGACTTGTCCTTCTACAATTCAAGTACTTTTTTTAGTAAATTATAAGTTTCAGTATCAGTTTTGCCAAGTTCATGTGAAATTTCGCAACAATTAGTTGCTCTAATGTTGCCCTTAACACTTTTTCGGCAAAACAAAAAAACAACTCGAATTAGAACGAATGCTACGGCTAGACGGATTTGTTTACAGAAGCGAGAGGTACTGCATTCGAAAGAGAAAGCTTCACGCTAAAAAGCAGACGGTCGCTGGTGTTTGGCGCATGCGTACTTCGTCTGTAGCAGCGTCAGTCTCGTTATGTAATAGTCACACCTCGTATATGCCTTAAAACAGCAACTTTTTAGGCAGCGATTAAGAATCAATAAAAACATTAGTTTTAAGATATACAAGTTTTAAGACTTAACCGCAGATTTATATTAGACCTAAATACAATATTCCATGTAAATAAATATGTAGTGATCTAACTTTGTGCCAGGTCTACTTTGCACTTGCCACTACTTTTATTACTATGCGACCCAATTGTATTTAAATGTAGTGTAATCAGGTATTTGTAGGTTATATCTACTCTACGTCAAAACCAAAATAATATTATGTTGTTTATGTTTAGATAAAATTAAGTTTGAAGTATGGTAATTACCAAAATGTAAAACAATATTTATGTACTGTTGTACGCTCATATTACCCATGTCTGCAAATTTATAAATAATAGTTTTCTATAACCTCTGAATGACAAACAAAATTAAATCTTGACAAATTTATTTACATCAATCTTCGTTAAAATATTCGCACGGGAAAGAATTTCAACAAAAAGTCTGAAAATGATCAAAGCCCGTTACAATTTTGAAGAAAAAGAAGTATTATTTGAAACATCTACGTATGTTGCCTAATTTTAAAGATAAATGTTATGAGAAAATTAAATATTCCTAACTTTTCCCCCAGTTCATATTTTGATAGTCTCCGAAATCTGCAATTATTTAACTTTTTAATGAGTGTTGCACCTTATTTTAGTCTCTATTGTAAGTAACAAATTGTTGTGAAAACTAGCATAAATTTTGATTATGTTAAAGTTCTTATTATATTTATCAGGTAAGATATGAAATAAGTTCTTGGTGAGATAATTAAAAGAACCGGTGTAGAGGTCGCGTGAATGAGCAATAAGTGCCGGTCTCCAAACAAGCGACTGTGGGTCTGTCTCTTGACAAGAAACAAACGAAAATTAGCTGCGCCGAGGCCTTCCTGATGATTTCCTGTATCACTTTCCACAACCGCATATTAGCCCGATGGACATTTAATAATACATCGCTCCTAAATTAAATACGACACGCGAGAACACAACTTCCTTACGTATTAATGTCCTTCTCGTCTATCGAATTCAATGGGGAAAGAAAAAAAGGAAAAATGTCGTTGACGACGACTGCAGCGCCATTAAACTGTAAGCGGACAATAAAAACATAAAACGGGAATCTGCTATGGTAAGACGCGACCCTTACAACAGATGGTCAACTGTTTTAATGGTGCTTGTTTTTCAAACTCGATTGTTTTTTGTTTGTCTTGCCAGTGACTCCAAATATTCATGATAATATAATAACCATCGTCTCAGAAATTAAATACACAACTTTTTTTCTTATATTTTACCATACATACGTCACAACGCCTAAATTAAATACACTTTTTTTCTACTGCTTTGCAATTACATATTTCGATAGATAATTCATTAACATTTGTAGAAGCCGTCGTTATACTATGCATGACAATAAATGAGGTTCGATTCTCGCAACCGACAAACTTTACTTCACATTAAAATTATTCTTGTGGTTCTCACACTATTGACATCTTTTGGGGCCGTGATTTAATGGCAGAAACTGTAATTTACGCGCATAAATATATCGCTTACTTACTGATAAGAAGATTTGAATTCGTGAACTTTGTTTGTGCTTTTAACTGCACTAGTGCTTTAAAGTCACTTGTACGCTATTTTTATTATACCTGCATCATAATCTGGAAAATAGAGTTAAGAGCAACATCTTCATTTTGATTCATTTTATAATTTTATTAGTGTGATTTTACGTATGTACGAGTAATATCGTTCACATGGAGATAGGTATGGGGTAGGTAACAGTGGTATCGAGTCGGCCTTTGGATTTGAAAACGCTGGTTCAATTTTCACAGTAAAATTACCCCTGTGGCTTCTCCATTATTAATAACAATGGGGGCGAAGATTTAGCGGCTGGTAACCGCACTTCACGCGCATAAATATATCACTTATCAAGCTCAGATATAGGTAATAGGCGTGATGATTTATTGATTTAATTTTTTTAATATAGATGGGTTTAGAGAGAAAAATGATTTTGTTATTACCTAGCAACTTTAAAACAGGGCGTATTTTAATATTGCGTTTTTAAGGATTATTATTATTATTATGAAAAATAAATACATATATCATCACGCCTTCTACCCATTACTGAATGTGGACTCTGCCAAAAGATATCTCGGTAAGTGATATATTTTGCGCGTGAAATGCGGTTACCAGCCGTCAAATCACGGCCCCCAAATATGTAAGTGATGAGGGAGCCACACGGGTAGATTTAAAATGATGAAAATTGTTTGTCGCCTGTAGGAATCGAACCAGGGTTCTCAGGATTCACAGGCCGACTTGATACAACTGAGCTAGCTACCCCATTATTATTATTATTATTTAATGTAGTAATGGTTCAGTGGTATCAAGTCGGCCTGTGGATCCAAAGAACCCTGGTTTCATTCCCACAGCCGACAAAACATTTTCACCAATTTAAAATTACCCCTGTGGCTCCCCCACCGCTAACATCTTTGAGGGCCGTGATTTGATGACTGGTAACCGCACTTCACGCGCATAAATATATCACTTACCGAGATCTGCTTCTGCAGAGTGCCACATCCAGTAATGGGTAATAGGCGTGAAGATATATTTTTTTTTTGTGCAGTTATAATAAAAATTTACAATTCTTATAATCTGTTTTCTAATACTTTTAATCACATAGCTAATTTTTAATTTGTATAATCACTATTATAATTTACACTTATTTTTGTGATTTGCAGTTTATTCCTGGCCACACAGCATACTGTGAGATAGTACTAATGGTTATAGTAACAGTGTTGATAACGATTCGCTTTGTAAATTTAACAAGTGATTCCAACTCTTAATACTACTAAGAACCTCGAAACTGAGTGAAACTCTGAAAATTAGGCAATTATGTCTACTACTTGACATTAGGTACTATGTCCTTTAAAACAAAAAGAAAAAAATAATGTTGGACGAAATGATTGAAACTTATCAATGCTGGACAAGTCATGCAAATGATGGACAATTCAGCTCAATGACGGACGGTTATTGTTATCGACATGAGAGTATGCCAAGCTCAAAAATGTGAATTGATTGCAGGATCTGTATAAAGCGGCAATGCGATTAGAAATATTTTACTATTAGTGTTATACGTAATACGTGAACCGCTCTGCCGACCAATACTAACTATAATAGACCAGTGGAATAAATACAATTTCACAGTGACGTGATTAAATGATTTACTCTCCCTTACCCCTTTGGCATTCTCTCTTGGTAACGACAGTACTTTACTCTGTACTGTAATTGGAATTAATTACTAGCGTAGTGAAATAAAAATAAGTATATCAAAGAATAAATGAAGTTCACAGTTTTTGTATGAAAGTTAGTGAAAATGTGCGGTAGTGTAGAAATGTCACCGTGTGAAAATTTATCGGAAAATATCATTAAAAATACATAAGAGGTGAAGGCAAATGGCCAGCACATTAAAGGTAGACGCGCTTACAAGAAATATGCATTAGAAAAAACGTCTGTTTTTGGAGCGAATTTTACGAGCGCTTGACGTGATCTGTCGTGATTTTGTCGTGCGCCCTGTACTCTTCCACCCCTAGCCCAGCCCTGACATAATGGCTTATTTTAGGCAACAAGGAGAAGTTTTTGTGAATAATCTAGCTGATAATTACCGACCTGAATTTGTTTAGGCAAATGACCGGATCTGTTGTAGGTTCGTTTCGCTAACGATGAATTGGCTTGTTTTTATAAATGTGGTTATTAGGGAGAAATAGATTTGTCATAATATGAGTTTCTACCCCATGACAAGCCATATTTACTATTTCAACACAAAGGAAATATTTTTATTTCTACAGCTCGCCTACCTAATAATTTGTCACCATAATTTATTTCAACAAATAAATAACGACAAAGCAGAAAGCAGATTCATTCAAAAAATTCTGTAACTATTACGACAATTAATTAATTCATTAAATATAATTTGATTAGGATGAAATTTAAAATAACTAGAAATAAAAAAAAAATATGACACCTGAATTAAAATAAAGACAAAAAGTCAATTGCGATGTGGAGCTGTGTCTTAGGAAATAAGAAAAATAGGAAAAAAACTTTCCATCAATTGTCATAAATCCCACAAAATTTGCAGCACGTGATGACAACCTGAGAAGTTGATTCAAACGTGCTGTAAATTTTGTGGGATTTGTGACAAGTGATGGAAAGTTTTCTTCCTATTTTTCTTATTTATTCAAACACAGTTCCACATCGCAATTGACTTTTTGTCTTTATTTTATTTCAATTGCTGTCAAGTAGTTTGCGATTTTTGTCGGTAGATGGCACCACGGGTTGCTCCGTAGCTCTCATGTCATGCATACCGGCTTACATACTTTTTAACATCAGTCAGTTCAGCTTGAAAAAGTATCACAGTTCACTAGTCCCTAGTTGGTCTAGTTGGATAGTTGGTCACACCATACTGATGGGTCCCTAAAGGACGAAACGCGTCTGTGATTAAAGTTGAACTGACCAGCCGTTTGATGATGACCTGATAAGTTGATTCAAACGTGCTGTAAATTTTGTGGGATTTGTGACAAGTGATGGAAAGTTTTTTCCTTTTTTTCCTATTTTTCTTATTTATTATGACACCTGCAATTAGGGATGTTGCGATACCTCTAAAATATCGATACCAGTATCAAAAGAGTATTCAAAAGTAAAGTATCGATACTGGTATCGGAATCGGTATCAAATGAAAGTATCGATACTAGTATTGGTATCGAATGATTATTTTTATAAAATCTTCTAATTTTCGAAATACATTAGGTTTTTATATGAAATGTTGAATTTATACTATAAAAATTATATAGGTAACAAATTTCCATTTCTTATTCAATTGTATGATTTTTATCAGTCTTTGAACAGTTTGGCTAATAATTATTGGTTTGATATTAGATAAAAGTAAAAAAAATACCAAAATAAACTTTTATTATACAAAAAAAATCTGTTTTTCAACAGTATTATAATATTAAAATAATACCTAATATTTGTTATATTGTTTATCTACTATCTTTATTTAACTCTCACTGTCTCATTCTACTAATTCTACCGTTCGTCGAACACATGACCAGGTTTTATTAAAATAAAAAAATACCAGCATAATATTAACTTTTCATGAATTTATTGCAAAATGACATTAGATTAAAAATAGTTTGCGATACTTTAGTATCGGAATAAAAGAAGTACTGATATGGGTAAAACATCGCAAGCAAAGTATCGAATACCAAAGTAACCGGTATCGAAACGAAATAATCGATACCGGTATCATATCAGTAGTATCACAACATCACTACCTGCAATACTAATCTCTTATAAAAAAAGTATAATTTTTTATTATAAATGAAAGATTCGAGTATTACGTATTATACTAATTTTTATGTGAAAGTTTTGAAATTATTGTATTAAATTTAAAAACATTAATAATATATAAGCAAATAATAATAAAAAATTATGAGTATGTCAAAAATGTAAATTCAATTTCTGAAAAACGGTTGAGAACAAGATATAATACATTGTTAACACAAGTGTGGCATGGCTTTCATTGTAAAACGAGTACGAAAGTTGGGGTACGAGAGCCCGCGTTTTTCTAGGGTAGTGAACTCCTTGAAATCGATATTTGCATTCTGTCATTTACTGTTATATTTCACCTTAATTCAAATAAATATATTATTCCATAATGGTTGCCTTGAAAACAACATCAAAAATAATTTTTTGCCGCACTCATTGTTGCAATGCGATACTTCTCCCACTCATTTCGAATGTTGATATGTCGAATTTTCAACAGACAGTAGGGTCTAAAATGGCACGTGTATCATACGCTATTTTTTATTATAACTTCATCATATTCTGGTAAATATAGCTGGAAAGCTGCATTTTCATTTAGATTCATATCATAATTTTGTGTGTGTGTTAATCAAGGATTATTATGCAGGTTAATAAAAATATATTTTGTTTAAAAGAGACATGTACCACCTTTAAATATAATTCACCTTAATAACAATACTTAGCATACTGGATTTGAATAGTTAATAAAATAATGGTTTTAACTATACTATGAAGCTAAATAAAATATAAATATTTTTCCTGTAAGTAACTGTAACTGTAGCCATCGCCATCAATCATTATAGACTGAAGTGAAAATTCAGCACTACCTAACCTAAAACATGAATGAACCGATGTCAGAAATACAATTCTCATTATTTCAGCGGCGCTAGTATCGCGTTTACAAAGCCGGTGGCACGTGGAGCAAATGCGATACGCGATAGCCGAGCCAACGATGTCACGGCATTGGCTCGTTAAGCGGCGGGATTCGAACTCGGCACCACGGGACGGTAATGTCACACGTGCCATGACATTCGGCATTTTCACCCGCGAATTGAATTAATGGTCGACTAAATTTAGAACTGGAAATGATTCGTGCTAGATTGAGATTTTGTTTTATTTACGTGAAAAAATCTCATAAAATTTATGCAGCTCTCGAATTCTGAATCAGAGTTATAGAAACATGCACACCATTAATCACGAAATTTATACCAATCTTGAAATACATTTCATTAACTAAATTTAATAAAAATTAGATAATAAAGGATTTCAGAACAATAATTAATATGTATATTATTTATTTCGTTTTATTGGTGAACCCCTTTTAACTTGGGCCTTATATCATTAATACGGCGGTCCCTACGTCCCTGGTACATAACTTTATAATATTAGTTCTTTTTTAACAGAGTACAGTTCAGTGGTGTGGAGCCCACACACTACGGTCTTATTGGACTGTTTTGTTCGACGAACAAATCTGTTCCAGTAAAAACGACACAAAACTGAAGTGAGTGGTGGAAAACTGTCATTTTTGCTCGAGTACAAAGCTGATGAAAATAATCAGACTGAATCTGATTGTCTTGTCAGTTCGAGCAAATCCGAAGTGCGTGCGGTAAATAGAAGACAGTTTGTTCAGTAGCGTAGTTAAAAAGGTTTTGCGCAGTTTGTATTTCGCAACAAATGGGGGGTTCAATTGGTAGAGCTTTTTAGTATATATTTATTACAATAAATTCTTGACCGAACATCATATTTAATACAATATAAAACTATACCACAAATGATATCTTTATTGCTGAAATATGAAAGTAAAAGTTGAATAATTCAAAACACTCATTTAAATTTCGCACTGCCATATTGCAAGTACGTAGTTGCATTAAGCCAATCACAGAGCTTTGTCTGATACGTTTGTCGGTGCTCAACTTTACTGACAAGAAGACGAAGACAAAGGAAGCATTCAGCATTCTACGATTCTACTGTTTACATATACGGAAGACAGCGGAACCGACACACATTACGTGAAGTTACGTGTTATTTATCTCTGTCTTATATGTCTCTATTTAATCCAAGATGTAACTACGTCATATTCGTTTGTTTCGAAAGTTTTCATATTTTTATTATGCATAATACAAGTTTAAATAGAAATTAAAAAATTAGGGTTTAATAATTTTATTAGGTAGAAAAATATATCAAAATTTCAAAAAAAGTTTTGAAAGGCCTATTGTTTCAATATGACGAATCCTTGTCAGATTAGTAGAAAATTTTTATTGGAAATTATAGAACTGTATCGCAGTCTTCCGTGTTTATGAAAAATGTCACGACTACAGTATTAAGAAAGACAAAGCATATAAACTGCTAAAAGGGTACAATAAGTATTGTAATCCATTCTAAAATAATTAAACAAATCTTCAGGTTCCAGTATAAGTTCTTTTAATAAGTTAATATGTGAAAACTTGCTTCTCTTCAAAAACCATTCCATCGCCCATTTTATCCTTTTCTTTTTTTTTATATATTTTATGGTAAATGCCGCCGCTGCTGCACATAAATATATTGTCTTCATATTTATTCAGTTGCTAAACAAAACCGAAGTTTGTGTGCAACTCGCGTTCGTCGCTTTTGCTCGAACAGACGTGTTCGTCGAACAAAACAGTCTAATAAGAACGTAGTGTGTGGGCCTCTTTACGAAATTCGAATTAAGAGATCCCCAGTTCGAATCTCATTCAAGCTAAATATATATAAACTATCCCACTATGGCTTGGTAAGTCCGAACCCTGTACTATAATTGGGATTAAGTTCCTGTTGTACAGAGTAGCATAAATAAATAAATAGAAAAGGTGAATTACTAATTTAACTGGGATGATTTTAAAATGTCGCTTAAAATTATATCAAAAATAATTTCAAGTTTCTGTATGTATAGTGTTGTAGTTAACAAGGCAACTAAAAAGAGAGAAAAAGAATGTGATCATTTTAGGAGGGTGATCTTTAACAACATGCTTGTTAAGTAAGCAGTAAATTTCATTATAATTCCATATAATAAAAGAAGCCAATAAAAGAAAAAACAAAAGCAAGTGAACAGACCAACCATATGTCCATCGTTAGAACAATATAATTATTAAGAAGCATGTTTTTTGTCGTAAGACTTTACTAAACTCGCAACAGACCATATGTGTTATGTAAACCCTTTTACGGTATTTGAGTAATGAACACGAATACGTATGTGTGTGTGTATGTATGCATGTACCTACACAGGTGGTATGTAGGTGTTAATGCAATGTTACGTATGTATTTGTAAAGTGAGTAAAAATGCTACAAGGAAGATGCCAATTTGCAGATGGCATGCAAAATAATTACAATCTTTTAACGAATGAACTAAAATACATTAATTAAAAAGAAGTTTTTTCAGTCTTGTTGAGGAAGTAACAATTTTATATTCATGCCTGATAAAAAGGATCATCATTAATTCATAATCATTTATAAAAAAATCATAGGTATGCCATAAGGCCAGGAAAAGAATAATTAATAGTTGAAGAATAAAACATTTTTAATACATCGCAAGTACTGTTACCGACATGAGAGTATGCCAATCTCAAAAATGTGAAATAATTGAAAATAAAGCGGCACTGTGATTAGAAATATTTTACTATTATTGGTACACGAAATATATGAACCGCTCTGTCGACCAATACTAACTGTAATAGACCAGTGAAATAAATACAATTTCACAGTGACGTGATTAAGTGAATTACTCTCCCTTAGCTCTTTGGCATTCTCTCTTGGTAACGACAGTACAGGGTACGTGAATTGAGTTACGAGTTCGACTATATATCTAGAAAATATATGTCAAATCTGTCCAATAATAATGATTAATCTAAATAGCTAGCAAACAGCAAAATATTGACATATTTTGTTTCTATAAATTATGAAAACGCATCATTTATTGGTCTTAGGGCCATTTTACACGGGCGATATTTTATTGACCGACTTTTTATCGTACAATTAAAAAATCATACGATAAGCTTAATTGTCGTTTCACTCGAGTGACATTTTATCGTACGATAATTTTACCACATGGTCGCCATATAAAACCTGAATTGATTTAATACATTTAAACTTATCGTTTGATATAAAAATCGTTTGATAACATATAGTTCAGTTTAAACGGCCCGCATGGTCAGTTGCACCACCATAATTTATATTTTCAACCCGGATTAATCAATTTTTTGACAGCCATGTCAATTATTCTATATGCCATACAACTTCGCTTTGCTATTATTTATTTAAACCAAGTTTTAAGTTAATGGGAATGGTATCGAGTCGAACGGAGAACCTACCGATAAACAATTTTCACCATCATAAAAGTATCACAATAACTCCTCTTCCACTAACATCTTTCGGAGTCATAATTCGACGGCTGGTAACCGCACTTTACACGCATAAATATATCTCTTATCGAGACCTGCTACGGCTGAATGCCACGCCCAGTAATGGGTAAAAGGCATTATGAGTATTTATTTATTTTTATCATCAGATTTTGAAGGATGAGCCATATCTAACCTCTGTTAAATTCGAAAGAGTTATGCTGTAGACATTTTGAGAAGCATAGGTGTAGTGAAAATCCATTCATCTTAAAAGTAAGAGCTATGAACACATACCCAAGGAATTGTCTCAGTTCTCAGTGATTATTAATTATTGAATCGGACACGGTGCAGCATGCGGCCGCTACAGCGCTCGCTTTGCGTCTGTCTTTTTGTTCGCATTCCTGTGATAATTAACGAAATAATAAAATACATTTAATTATCGTCCGCGTCTCAGCTCTGCACGCGCGTCACGACAAATTGTGATAAATTTCTTTATTACGAACGTTCTCTGCTCGTGAATCGCGGGCGCTCCCTCGCGTCGAAGTGATTTTAACGTAATTAATATTTCGTTTTGTATTTGTTGTAAGTTTTCAGAGGTATTTTATTTTATTGCATTCTCAATATTCATTAATGCAGAGTAATTTTAAAGAAATGAATTATTCTCAGTAGTTCCGAGTCGGACTGTAGATTTGAGGAGACTGGATTAATTCCCATAGCTGACAAATAATTTTCATCATATTAAAATTGCCCCTGTGATTTTCCCTCCACTATAATCTTTGGGGGCCGTAACTGGACAGGTGATAAAAACATTTCACGAACATAAATATATCACTTATCGAGATACGGCAGATGATGATATATTTATTTTATTTTTTTATTTTAATTATTCGGAAAATGCTCCGTATCAATAAAGGTTCATTCCCACTTGTTATCATAGTCATAGTTTTTGTTAATAGGCATAGTCTTAAACAGTTTCGTACACAGAATTATTTATAACCATTCCTAGTGCTTGTTTTCAATCGAATTCATAAACACAATCATAATAGTATGTTAACTCCAAACTTTTATCATCATCATAGTTTTTGTTTTATGAGACAGCGATATATTATACTTATATACCTGCATCTTTTTAATTCTGTTGTCAAATAGGTTATGGTTTTATTTAATATCAAAAAATGGTATAAAATTTAATGTCCCAGAGAAAATATAACGAGGTAAATATAAATAAAAATATTTCTTCTTTACTTAATTAAAAATAGGTGTCAGCTTTAAACTATAATTGAAAATAAATAGAAAAAAAATCATAAGTACTATCATCAGAAGAAGAAAATTGTCATATCATAAGCCAGGGTTGGGGTTTTTGAGTTTTTTTGGGTTTATTTGAGCATTATTGGGTTTTTTATAATATTGACAAATACACTTTTTAATTCAAGTTATTTAATTCTAGATTAATTTTGTATATAATGTTTAAAATGTACATTGTATACAACTAATCATTAAAACAAAATTTATGTACTATTATGTCATAATTGCAAAAATATATATTTATTTTATTGTGAATGAAAAACATAATATGCTCTATCATGTTATTGTTATACTTATTTAATTTAAAACTATATTTCAAATTTGCCAGTTAAAAGATTGGGTATCAATCACTTTTTGTAATACGAACATAATATAAGACAAATAATATTTGATCTTAAACTAGTTTGATATTGACATTTGTCAAAGTAATGCAATATGATACTACGATATGATGTAATAAATGATAATTTAAGTTAAACGTTTTATTTTGTAAAGAGATTATGTACTATTACACTGTAAAATATATAAAAGATGTTTATGTTCCGAGATTTGACTCTATCTTAACATTCACCCTGGATGAATTTTCAACCATACAACCAAATGGGTTTTTTAGTGGGTTTATTTGGGTTTTTTATGTGGGTTTTCTTAAAAAACCCCAGGTGGGTGTTTTTGGGTGGGTAAAATATGAACAACCCTGTCATAAGCAGAACTTTGTAATGCACTGGAAACGATCTGTGCATGTTTATGATTAAGATTAAAACTTACGAGAAAAACTATAATGATGATAGAATGAACCTTAAATTTGCAGTTGAGTAAGCATGTAATCTTAATTTTTACTATATATTAATAGTCAGAGCAGTTTCACTGCTAACTTCTGTAGATATGGAATTGATAGTATTAAGTAGATAAGGGTAGTACTAAAATAAATAGTTTTAAATAAAAATAATTTTCAATATCTTTCGCACTGAAAAAATAAGTACTGTATCAATAGGATATTCATGATAGGAGTACTATAACTCCAGGAAATGATTAAAAGTAATATTAATATAGATACAAACACGTTTGATAAGAGATGATAAAAACAGATTACTTAATAATTTATTATTAATTTTGCAATTATTAGTACGTGCTTGGTATTTCCTAATGTCTTTCTAAAATAACCACATAGTTCCCTGGCAGTCAAATACCATTGATTTTAAAAGGTGCCAGAGCATTGTTGAATCGAACAATGATTAATCTGTAGCAAAATAATTATATGCCTGCAAAATTTCTCATTTAGCTTAACAATTATTTTGAAACACAATTAATTTTAACAATATGTTTGGCACAAATTTTACTAAAACACAATAGAGAAAATCATGCACTATAATTATTATTCAATTCCTTCAAAGAAAAAATTAATAAAGAAATATTCAATTTAACTATTCATAAACCTGTCCCGTGTAAACGAATGAGTCTACAGGGTGCCCCAAATGTATCGGCATTGTTCCGGGTTACAGGTATACGGACCCGTAGACTATTTAACATATTGGCCCACAGAAAAAGTCCTAAAGCGAACTGTCATAAAATTTAGGAAGGAGTTATCAATATTACTTTCCGTGGACCTTTTATGTTAATAAGGCAACCCTTTTAGTTCGTAAGAAAAGGGGTGAGTTTTTTTGGATGGAGGTTTAGAATGTTACCGTGTTGGGACAGGTACTAACTTGTTGCCTGCGTAATGACTTAGTAAAGTTTTTTACCATCTCATTTTAATTCTACAGCTTCCTCTGATTAATAAATGTAATTGATTACATTAAATTAATATTAATTACACTTACTCATTTACTCTGAGTAATGCTCTCGTGTATGTGCTGCAGCCGGAGTCTGATCAGCATTCGGCAGTTGGCGCTGTTAATTGTAATGTGACAATTAATGCATATTTACGATGAGCATAAATTGGTGCGACACGATAACTCATACTGTAGCCATAGGTGTGCAACCGACCACAGCCACCTAGACTGCACTCATGTGATATACGACTCAAACAGTGATTTTCAAACAACGCAGAATGCATATTTGCAATTACACTTTTAGCAAAATCTGTCTGGTAATTGTTTTTGCTATGTTTGTATTGTACTTTCAAGTTAGATTCACCACATGCTAATAATGAGAATTTTAGTAAAATACAAGATGTTTTTGTACTTTGGGAAAATTTTGTAGAGTATATACGAGAGGGTATTGATAAATAGTTAGCCTTGGAAATTTTCCATAAACAAAACCAAAAACGGTTAGAATAACAATAAATATGTTTTCTAACAAAAAGTGGCCATATTTATTTGGGATTTTTAAAGTAACCTGGTAGGTTACTTTTGTTTAATTGGCACGTTTTAAGTAACCCAGAACTGACCTTAAACTGACCCTACTGCCCCAGCTATTTTAGCGGGTTGGTAGATTCAACCCGTTTACTATCCCTTTCTAATCAACTTGTGTTCCTTGTTATTTGTGGCGGCATCGCGATTTGTAATAGTATAGAGAGGTTAGGAGTTATTTTTATGAAAAACGTAAGTAATTTTATAATCATATTTTGAAAAAATATACTAAACTATTATTTATGCAGATGATGGAAGAGCAATATGCATTATCTGTTTCTTGCAATATAAGTCACAGAGGATAATATTACGGCACATAATTGGGACTCCAAAATTAATTATTTTGATACTGCTGATGACAAAATTATAAAAAAATGAACAGACTCTGATGTTATTTGCTTTTCGACTACATATAAAAAATATAAAGATGACTTAAAACATCCAATTAAAAGTGCAATTTAACACACAAACAAAACTAAGCAGATGTCGCTTCGAACATGCATTCACATTTTAAATTTACCGCCAGTGTTTACAACTGACACTAGATGCATCATTTATTTGGAGGTAACACAAGTTAGTTCTAGGTCAGTTCAGGGTTGAATCCAAATTTCCCAAACAAATACGGCCAGCATATCCAATTTTGGTGATAAAATGTTCAGCTAATTCTACAATGTGAATTTAAATAATAACATGTCAGATGAAAATCTCAATTTTGATCAAATTGAGTATCGAGCCCTCACTTACCCTCACTTTATCCTCACTTGACACTCAAGTCAAAGTGACTAAGGCAACTAACTCAAATATTTACACAATTTGAGTTAGTTACTTAAGTTACTTCGACTTTGAGTGTGAGGTGAGGGTTGAGTCACTGCTATGAATTTGACCCTAAGTACCTGTTTTTGAAAGGGTTGTCCGGCAAGGAAATTTATGCGAATTTGTTATATATATATTTAAAGATCATTGCCCTTCATACTACAACATAAAAATTGGGTTGCTAAATTTAAGAGAGGAAGAACAGACATCAAATGTGAACACCGTGCTAGGAGAACTGTTTCGGTGTCCAATTCAGAAAATGTTGAACTTGTACATGACATGATTTTGGAGGATCGACGAATTGGATACAAATGTGTAGCAGAGAATTTAAACATTTCGTATGAACGTATCTTTCACATCGTTCATCATGATTTGTGTATGAGAAAAGTATCTGCCAAATGGATCCTCAAAAGCTGATCAAAAACGACTTAAAGTGTTAACTTTCAATTCACCGTTTAGAAGGGGATTCTTCAAATATATTAGATCGTATTGTACCAATGGACGAAATATGGATCCATTACTACGATCCAGAAACAAAAGAACAATCAAAGAATGGAAACACGCTAAATAAAACAGTAATAATTGCTACGGAGAAATGATTTGCAGAACAAAATATTTTTTTCTTAAACGCTTGAAACTACTTTATAAACTTTGTGATACATCTATAAAGTTAAAGGGTGATTACACTGAATAAATAAAAATTAGTTTTGAAATACAGTAACGTTTACTCTGTTAGGCTAAGAACTTATCAATATACCCTCGTATTATAAATACCCATTACTGGGTGTGGCACTCTGCCGAAGAAGATCTCGGTAAGTTATATATTTATGCACGTGAAATGCGGTTACCAGCCGTCAAATCACGGCCCCCATAGATGTTAGTGGTGGGGGAGCCACAAGGGTAGTTTATAAAATAGTAAAAATTGTTTGTCGCCTATGGGAATCGAACCAGGGTTCTCAGGATCCACAGGTCGACTTGATACCACTGTGCTAGCTACCCTGGTATAATGTAAATGACATATTGATCATAGAACAATAAAATGTTGTAATACCAGTCGTCAAATCAAGGCTCCAGAAGATGTTAGGTGGCCACAGGGGTAATTTTAATGAAATGAAAATTGTTTGTTGATTGTGGGAATCGAACCCAATATGAAAATACTAAAATAGATTTTTTTTAAATTAATGGTAAACATTTTTTCGAGTGCTGGTATAGCGTGATGATCGCATTTGTTTCAGCGCTGGTCCACAGCACATCCACAAACAAACATCACACATACACACGTTGGTTGGCGAGGCAGGTAGGTACGCTACACAATTCGCCGCGTTACAAATGCGCCAGTTAAATTATTGCTTTTCCGCGGCGTGTTTCGTTTTTTACGCCCGCGATAGCGCTACCTGCAAGCGCCGGAAGCCATATAAATTTCCTAGTTATACAAATGTAATTAACAGGAAATATTTGTCATAACGCGGAGACTAATTGCTCGGATTATTCTTTTAAATCGACCGCGGAAACATTTAAATTAAACTACGGTTGATAAAGCACACCGTGCTGATTTTTTATCGCACAAGCGCTGGGAGTTATGCTGGTTTAATTAAATCACTTGAAATAATATTTTCAAGTATTTAAATTGTAATTGCGCCCGCACACAACCTTACGTTGTTTTTCTCTTTTTTATTCAATTCTTGATACGTTTCGTATTGTATATCTTCTGTAGTTGAAAAGCTCTAAATTATTTTAGAGGAAAAAAGTTTCAAATAAAATTAATTGAAAGTTTATCTGTCCGTATTTTTAATTTAACACATTTTTCTCTCAAACAATTTAACAGTAGTATATATACGATGGAAATTTTAATCCAGGGCAAAATTTACGTAAAAGCAAAATAAGCAGTTGCTTAGGGCCTCCACAAATCGGAAAAATTCTTAAAATATTTGTATTTGTAAATTTATTTCTGATTAAATATTTTATTGTATTACACATTTATTAACAAAAAATTAATTTTAAAAACATTTAAGAAATATTAAATTTTTAGGTAAGTCGAATGATTTTTTTGGAACTTTACAATTGGATTTCAGGTTTTAGGTATGAAATTACTTGTAAAAGTTATGGGCAAAAGTGCAGTATCACTGACCAATTTAAGAAAATGTAATTTTAGGTTGGTAAAATTTTGTGAATTTCAAACTCCCTAAAAATTACTAAATAAACCAGTGCTTCGAAACTGTTATTTGAAAAACATTTTCTAGCTTTAAACCTCAAACATAATATAATCTACAATTATCAGGAAATACAAAATAATTCTTTCTAACCTAACCAAACCTTTTCTCAGTCTTTGCCATTTCCATACATTTATGACATTTATACTCCTTTGCGATGAGATTCAATTCTCTGAAAAAGTTTTAGGATCACTGATAAGTAAACGTCATTATAGTGATGGGGGAAATTTTAAAAATTGGTCAGTGATACTGCATTTTACCCAAGTTATGTCTCACATTCTACATTTTATTATTCTTTTTTTTATTACCACAGTGGCTTTCCCACCACTAACATCTTTGAGGGTCTTGATTTGACGGCTGGTAACCGCACTTCACGCGCATAAATATATCATTTACCGAAATTTGCTACGACTGAGTGCCACAGTCAGTAATGGGTAAAAGGTGTGATGATATATTTATTTATTTATATTTATATATTTACCGCTTTCAAATGTTTCGAAATTAATTTCAAGAAAATTGCGCCATATAACGACACAGAGACCTACATTGTTTACCACTTCTATTTCAATTTTTATGTGGTAACTAAAATAATTTGATAACATTTACAGTGAGAAATATACTAGTCATTTTTACTTTCTTATACGTAGTATAAGGAAGTATTGGAATCGTGAAAAAAATCGTTAACGAGATTTTCTCGGAAATACATGTTTTGAGGTCCACTGAATTTGTTTTGATCATTTTCTCAATGATGTCTGTGTGTGTGGATGGATGGATGGATGGATGGATGTGTGTCCGGTCGTGCAATATCTCATGAACGAGATAAGATTTGTTAACGAAACTTAGTAATTATAAGTTTCATGAAAATACGAAGAGCTGAGTTGATTTTGAATAAAATTGAAAAACCGGAAGAGGAAGTTTACTGGACACACAAAACAATAAATTCCATTTATTTCAAAAATGGAATCAGTTACGAAAGAAAGTTTCAAATAAAAGATGTTAGCAAAAATATTTGGAACATAAAATGTTATTTGCAATTTTCCTGTATATGCGTCTAATTTTGAGAAAAACTAATTTATATATTTAATAATATATTTCAATAATCATAGTAGCAATAGAAACAAAAAACAAAAACATGTTTAACATTTATATGTCAAATAATAATTGTCAAACGCAAGGAGCAAGTCATAAGTGTTCAATTCAGCGTTTTTAATATGAAATATGCTGTGTATAAGAAAGTCGTGTGGTGCCCACACCAGATTTTTTTTACATGCTACATGTATTTTACATCTATATATAATACAGGAAACAGCAAAATTTGTATAATAAGTACTTGTACGATTAAATGAAAGGTTTTTGTTACTTGTCTATCTATATGTCATCTTATAATATATTTATAAGTACCTAAACAAGTGTAGCATTAAATTCAAACACATTAAAATAAAACGTAACTGGCAAAAGTTACTACATAATTAAATTGTCAACGTAGCCCTATTAATGACATACACCAGTATATTTTAACAAGTAAATAACCACAAATCACAAACGCAAACAACCAACCCAAACTAGAAAAAAATCCAAAATTATAACCAATTAAAAGTACGCACCACAGGAAATCAGACGGTTGCAGGATAAACATAACTGCCATACCGGAACTAGTCGCCATGTCTCATGTTTGCTTTGATGTCGCGAACACAGGTGAAATTGCACGTGAACGTGGCAAGTCACGCTCAGCGCATGCTCACGCGCGTATGTGTGTGCACGACATACAGACGGTAATGATCAAACATGTATTAATTACTTACGTGATCAATAGCTGACGAGGTAAACACATACATTACCCGAATATTAGATACACGTGTTTGTCAACAGTTAGATGAAGACCATCTAAATATTCTAGTATCGAGAACTATTAAACAAGTACTTGTAATAATACAGGGCATTAAAAAAGTTGTTAATTATGGAAAAGGTCAGAGATTAGACTAATTATGTAAGGAGTTGTCGACAGAAATTGTAACGAGTTCACAAAATAATGAGATTAATAAATGAAATATGAAAAATTAATTATCCATAAATTAATATTTGAAGAAACCATAGAATCACAGATATTAAAGAATCAAATATGACTATACTCTGTTTTTTAACCAGGAGGAGTTAATGCACAAGTCAGATTTATACTATAGAAAGTTACCAAAGAAAGTTACTAGATTTTTGTTGGCGCGAAATACAAAAATTCCTTCACATCTGCACTAATTTAGTCTCATGGAATTTATTTTAAAATACAAATGACATTATAAACTCTAATTTGTCACGCCGTATATGATTAGTTCTTAAAAGAACTGATTTATGTTAATGTCATAGAAATGAAAAAAACCAACAAGAAAACAGATAACCTCAAAACTTATGACAGCTCGAATAAATCAAATGTAAAATCTATGTACAGTGTAAACTGGACGAAGCACTACCCAATCAGAAGCGTCAGTTTTAGCACTTAAAATTTAAATTACTCCTCCTGGTTAAAAAACAGAGTATAGTACAGATTGATAATACCGAATTTATAATAAAAATATTTTTCCCGAAACTGGCAAGAAAGTACCCATTACTGGGTGTGGCACTCTGCCGCAGCAGATCTCGGTAAATGATATATTTATGCGCGTGAAGTGCTGGTCACGGCCCCCAAAGATGTTAGTGGTGGGGGAACCACAGGAGCAATTTTAATGTGGTGAAAATGTTTCTCGGTTGTGATAACCGAACCAGAATTCTCAGGATTTAAAAGTCCAACTTTCTGTTGTAATCGTTGAAAAAGTAAAGTATATAAGTCGCGTGTAATAGCTATTACTCATTCGGATAAATTATTTCATCCTCATGAGTAATAGCTTTCATTTGCATTTTGGTTGTGAGTGCACATACAAATTTCGTAAATTATAAAAGTGTTGAAGTAAAATATTTGTAGAAAATTAAAAAAAAAATAATAAAGAAATTTAATGGTGTAAATTACCAGAAATGTGCACACACCATTTCACATGCCATAAACACAACTTTGTGAACTTTTGAATTAAATTAATTATTAAGAGTAATACGAAAATTATTTCCAAGCTAAATAAGAAACATTATTACTATTAAGTCAAATTAAAAGGAATAATAAATAATTTTATTAATTTTAAAATCTACATTTAGTTACCATGTTCATGGGCATTTACGATTTTATTTATAGAAAATAGGATAAAATCCCAGTATACACTCTTGCCTTATTTTGATATTGAAAAAGTTCATTTGGCCAAAGATTCTAAAACAGTTATTAGGTTAACTCGCTTCGCCCACGCTTTAAATAAACAATCTCCGCTTTTCACCACTCCTGCCGCTGTTGCCTTCACACGGTCTGGCCATCAGATTTTAGATTCTCCATCACAGTAACAACAATCTACCTGTCAACTGTTTAACTAGGATTACCCACTGTTTTAGAACCATTATAATCATGTAAAATGCGCATGCATCAAACTACTGTCAGTCGACAAGAGGGTATACTGGAGTTTAGCCGAAATGGTAAATAATTTATTTAATATTATAATCTGCATTTGGTTACCATGTATATTTAAGTTTTTATTTATAGAAAGTAGGTATACATGTGTATAGAGATATATATGTATATATATTTTTAATAATATTTTTTATTCACAACTCATATATTATAAAGACATAATACACTGATTTCAGTTGTATTATATGGCTCATAAAACACTAGTGTTTTATATTCCATAAAACTATGTAAACAACTTGTTACTTACCAATAACCATTTCATGATCTACCGTATTTTGAGAAACTATATACTGAATCAACGTAAAACGTTACGACCTATCTTCTTCGATACCTATAATTATGAGTTGTGGATAAAATTTTGTATTACACTTGGGTTTTATTGGTATAAAAACACTTAAGAAAAATTAAACACTCGACCTTCGGTCTCGTGTTTAAACTTTTCTTGCGTGTTTTATATACATAATAAAACACTTGTATAATAAATAACTATTCTTTATCAATGATTGAAAAACTTGTAATATTTTTGCTTACTATGAACACGAATCAACTAACAGCCATTCTCACCTTGCTCACTGATATCTTAGGAGGTCCATACAGTCTATTCCACTTCATTATCACTTATATATTAACGTTCTTCTTATACATGACACCAAGCATGGATGCACATAATTTTGGTAATTTTACAAATTAAAATATTCACTAAAATGCTCATAAAACGTCGAAACCGATGCTTCACTGTGAACAACCGCGCTGTACTAAACTAGTCAGCGCGAATAAATATTTTTCGGCGATGCAAATTAATTGGTGAGCTACGTTGTAACTTGTTGGTCAACGTTAAAAATAATTTTAAAATATGTATATTAAATATTAATGTGTATAGATTTCTAAGCTGTTCGTTAAATTTAATCTATAAACGGCCGAACTCGATTGGCATAGAATTAGAATGACATGGGTTCGTAGGTGAACAATATTAAAAAGTGTTTTATTAAAGTGTAAATGTAAAATGTTTTATATTATTTGTATTTCTCAGGGACAGGTTATTATTATTATCATATACATATCTCGAATTGTACTAGTAAAAGATGAACATAGAGGTATAACACGTGATCATAGTTTTATGCAATTTCCCGCTTCTGTTCATTTACGATAAAAAAACTATTGAGTGCAAAGTTTTTCAGAATTAATATTTGCACACAAAACTATTTTCATATTTTTTTGTTAAGTTTTTGGTTTAACAATTTTAAAAGAAATTGCTAAATCTTTGTTAAACAATAGGCAATAATGGCTAGTGCTATTTGTTTTTTTTTATTGACATTTGTTACAAAAAAACATAAAAGTCACGGCTATTTCCTACTATTAACAAAAATTTAGCAATTTCTTTTTAAAATTGTGACGAAACCAAAAGCTTAATAAACAATATAAATTGTATATTATTATACGAGTTTTATAAGACGATGTATTGTAGCACGAGTTTGGCGTACGACAAGCGGATCTTGGAATGGTTTAAAGAAAAGAATGTAACAAATAAATAAATATATCATTACGCCTTCTATCCATTACTGGGTGTGGCACTCTGCCGAAGCAGATCTCGGTAAGTGATATATTTATGCGCGTGAAGTGCGGTTACCAGCCGTTAAATCCCGGCCCCAAAGATGTTAGTCGTGGGAGAGCCATAGGGGTCATTTTAATTTGGTGAAAATGTTTTGTCGGCTGTGGGATTGAACCAGAGTTCTTTGGATCCACAACCGACTTGATACCACTGAGCCATTACCCCATAAAAATGTAACAATACGTTGTATAAACTGAGTATAATAGTCGTATATTATTTTTTTTGTATGATTTATTTCACCGAAATTTTGCAATTTCAATTACAAAAATATCGAACTACAATCTATTGATTTATTAATAATCAATCATAAATAATTCAAAATGTTTAAATTTTTTTATATGAAATGTATTGACAGCAGACTACGTATTCAAGTTTACAACTAAAAAAACAGTCAGGTAAAAGACTGTTATTTTTGTTGTAGCCTTGAATACGTATTTTACTTGACTATTTCGGTAAAAAATTTCTTTCCATAATAAAATTGGTCAGGAAATGAGGAAGAGAGCAAGAAATTTAATAAAACTAATATCATATGTTAAATCCCTGTGTTTACCGCATTCCAGTACCATCTGGTACTGAAATATATATGCTCCTTGTCAACAAAGACTTCCATTTTGAAAGCAGTGCAACGAGCAAAAGAAATACGTTGTTGTTTGACAATTATTGAAAATGAATGCAAAAAAAACTACATTAAACAATAGAAAAAAAGCCAATATTTTAATTCTTTGTAACAAAATTTCAATGTCGAATCTAAGTACATGTAAAAGCAGCTTAATTCTACGTTGGATACAACATTCAACAATTCCTTGAATAATTACATCTGCATGCAATGTTGGCAAGTGCATATAAACACCCTTTTTTTAACTCGTTAGCGACTTCTGGCGCGGTGCTACGTAGTTATTAGCAGCGTTTTGACAGCGTCGCTTTATTTGCAAAACGCGAAAGGGTTCACCATCAACCCGTGTTCCACGGTAGCGCTGTATTATTATTGTAACTGTTTGTGGTGTAACACATGGTTTGAAACCAACGCCTTTTAGTTAAAAGTGTATTATGTTGTCATATCTTTTCAAATTGAAACGAGGAGTGGCTTGAATTTTACTGTTATTCGAAGAAGTGGGTAAAGAATTTTGCGGTGATGATGCTGTTAAGTAATAAGGAGATTCCTTTGAGGGAACACGTGGCTGACACACGTGTTATACGGAAGGTTTTTTTAAATGTCTTCCTTAAGGAAATGGTAAAGTTATGCAGGAATTCAATGGCATTGTTGGAGAAAATTGTTTCTGGATAATATACTCGTTCGGGTTATTTTTATTTTAGGTAAATTGAGAGGTATACCTTATGTTTTAAAGGAAAGATAATTACGTCATTATTCATGACTCTGATACTGAAACGAGAAAATAAATACAGTTGATTTTCTTGTGATACTGAAAATATAAATAATAACAGTAAGAAAATGTAAAACCTATGTCTTATACCGTTAACAGATTCAATGATGTACATAATTGGGCCAAACTCTGCATCATCTTAAACATGTTAAATATTTTGCTTGTAAATTTATCATTGCATATGTTTCGATTTATTTTGTTATTTTTATATAAGGTTCTATATTACTCCTTTCAAAACACTTGAAAATTTAAAGTTGTATTCAAATAAAACCACGTAATTAAATGAAATAAATAAACTTATTGGAATACTTCAATTTGAGCTTCAATAATAAATCTAGTGTCAACGGCCATGGCTGCGCTCGTTGGTACTGATCTAAGCGATAACACGAGTTAAGCAACGTTGCGCGCGGGTAGTACTTGGATGGGTAACCGTCCAGAGAAAACTCGCGTTGCTGTTGACAATAACAACTAAAACGCAGATCAGGGCGTAATGGCGGCATATGACCTGAGTAGTTGGTCCGCCAAAGAAACCAGAAAAAAAAAAAAAAAAAAAAAAAATCTAGTAATGATGGTAGAGAGTAAGTAAAGTAAGCTATTCAAGCAGAATAACGAAAAATGATCTATTCCAGTAAGTAAGCTAAATGACCAAAATAACAAATAAAATAGGTACGCTTTCAAGAAATTATTAAACTGAAAATAACAGAAGTAAAATGAGTTATCCTGGGAACTGAAGAATTGCAATTTGTACCTGTTTTACCAGGCATTTTGAAGACACCTACTAATGAATTAAAATTTTGAATTTCTTTAGCACATTCAGTGAAAATATACTCTTGTGCATTTTTAATAAAAATAATGACAAATCTATTTAAAAAATCAAGCTACTTGCTTAACTTAAATTCATTTTTTTGGTCTATTTGTAGATTGTGTAGATAGTTTAATTTGAATATAGTATTTATACTTAGCAATTTGTTTATCATTTAAATGTACTTTAACAATAATTTTCCTTTACTCAGTATAGTATTTTCATGACGCTATACTGTGTAAATGAAACTAACTTATAATCTAATGAAGCAGTTATCCTAGGTAATTAATACGAAAAGTTCAAAAAGTCCATTCTAGAATTCACTCGGAATACGCGCCAAAACCAAATGCCTTTCAGTCGCAATCAGTCGCAACAAAAATTTTAGCTGCGCATATGGAGAATAAATTCTTCAGAACTCCGTTATCTCACTAGATATCGGGTCTTGTACAAACAATAGTTATTTACATAACAAGCATCGAAAGTGTAAGATAACGTGCGAGTGTAAAATTGAAAAACGAGGCGCGCAGCGCCGAGTGATTTAATTACACGAGCACAGTTATCACACTTTCGAGCGAGTTATGTACACTATTTTTCAGACGACCACAAAATATTTCTAAAAACAGTTTACAAGAGCAATGTTGTTACACTTTGACAGCTGATGCGTTTTTGTAGGTAAGCGTTGACGTTTGACGTTTGAGGTTATGTATTGTGAGACCAACTGTACTAACCGTAATGTCAAAATATTAAATAATGCTAGAATATTAGTAAATACGTAAATTAATTTAATAAAACAAGATTTATCTATGCAAATATATTGAAAAATCTGCCAAAACTTCGATTTAAATAATAATACAAATACTTTTCATTTATTTTACTATTTTCTTTCATCGTAACGCCATCTGTTGTCAATCAGTGGAACTTCACCTCATATGTTAGAAGTGTACGTTATACATCCTAACATATCAGTATGTTATGTTCAACTTTCCGTAGTAGTTTATGATGTTGTTATGGTTACTTTCATACGTGGTCGTCTGAAAAATAATTAACGTGGCGTAAAATTAGAAAACAGTGCAGGATTCGGTCCATTGTCTTCTTATTTAACAATGTTTCTTCGAGCATCTAAAATAGACGAGTAATTCCCTATGCTTAGCTACACAATGTTGTGAAGCCAACACCCTAAGCAGTGGAGATTAGCCCACATAGTTAAGTTTCTGTTTACCTTTTTCTAATAGTTGTGTTTTATATGTTGCTTTCAGTCCAAGTATCCCTATTATTGGTCTACTTAGCATTGTGGAAGGTTTCTTCTAGTTTCTAATTAACTTAAACAAGTTGATTTTTAATCATCACTCTTTACTTTTGTATTCATCTTAAAATATAACTTGCAAAACAATAGTTAATTTTATGAAAATATTGTATAGTCATAAAGACAAATCAGGATATTAACCACGTACAAACTATCAAGAAAAACGTACAACGAAACTCGATTCCAGTCTTGTATGTACACAATCTAAAGTATCTAATTTATATTGATGACATATTAACACTTACCGCGATCGTGCAATCGCCTCGTAACGTAGCATAAAAATTCACCGGCACGTTCACTTGTTAACTCCGGGAGGGTGAGAGGTTGTTCTCATCAAGAAGGCGCTGCTGCTGCTGGTTTATTATAATCGTAGAGTGCTGCGACATGTGTTGTACGCGATGCGAGCTTGTTAATGGTAGGGTTAATGGACGAATTTACCAAACACCCTCGTTCATAATCGGCAAATTAAAGTCCGTTTTGCTAATTATCTGATTCAATGTTAAGTTGTATTTTGCATCTGGAGAGCAGTTGGTTGATTTTCAAGTTTTTTGTTGGTAATGGCATTTATTGTGTTTGCATGTACACGTTTATACTGTCTTGATATAAAACATTATTACCTACATTTAAAGATAAGACTAAATTAATATTTGGATATCGGTTCATCATTCCACTTATTGGGATATTCACCTATTAAGAGATGATGTTGATGATGATATGTTAAAATTGAGACAAAGGTACACTTTTATTTGGTCTCCATAAACTTACCATTACTGTTACTTTTACTTTTTTTGATTTTTCTTTTATTTTGCGTTTGCTACTAGTGTTTTTTCATTAATTTTATAGAATATAGTTCTGTGTTGTCGTTAGTTGTACTTTTATTATTAATTTCATTTATTATTTATTATTTAACTTTTATATACAAATTTAAATATATAGTTTATAGGTTATTTTAACAGGATTTTTGTTTTAGAAATTAGTTCCTTTTTTATAATATTATTTAATTATTGCTTTATTACATTCCTAATTGTAAATGTTAGATCTATTATCATTAATTTTAATTGATTTTTTTGAGTACTAATTGATTAGGTTAGTGGCAAATTGTACCTTTGTCGTAGTTCCATTGTTCGCCACTATGAACACATTTTTATTTAAAAATTCCAATAAGGATTAAATTTATAATAGCATAGCTATTATTCACGAGTACCTATACTTTTTCTACTCCTACTTAACAAGAAGATGCACTTTTAAATTTACATAATTTGACGAAAATAATTACAGGTTATATAACATAAATAAAAATAAATATATCATCACGCCTTCTACCCATTACTGTAATATTTAAAATATAAAAGAAAGTTTAAATTATAAAAATACAAAAGTTATAAACTAATATTTAAATTAAACAAATTATCCGGCAATGGAAACAACAACAACGTATGAATAAAACTATTATTTACTTAGTTACAAAATACATGGCAAGACCTACATCTTGCACAGACAAGACAGCTTGTCTCGTCAGAAGCCAATCTACCACTCACTAATCGTTGTTGTATTCCATAGGATGTTCTGACAAAGGGTAAGCGGGTGGTATCGTCGCGTTGGTCGAGATAGCGGTTCCCACATATGTGTTTACATAAAAATCCTAGACGGGGTGCGTTTCAAAGATTAACTCTATCCGACCAGACGTTTAGCTATAATTTACCCAGATATGTAATCACATCCCGTATAACCAGACGCGACAATTCAAAAAAGCTATAAACTTGATAAATAATGATCTAACATATGCACAAATAAATTTGATAAACAAAATACACTCTATCAAGTCAACTTTAGAAAGATACTTAAGATAACGCTTAATTAGTCCGTATCTCTCGAAGCTGAGTTGATAGTGAAATATCATAATTTATAAACAGAACTAAATACTGAATTATCCCTTTTGTTACACTACTACACGGCGGCTCAGTGAGTCTGTCTCCTGTACTGTTATTGGGATTAAGTTTCTGTTGCAAAGCATATAAACAAATAAACAATATATAATTTCATACGCAGTAGTCCAGCGGTTTTCAAACTTTTCAGAACCACGACCCACTTGGAGACAAAAATAACAAATCAATTCTTTCGCGACCCCCTTACTTCTTATGTGATCAAAATTGCAGTTTGTGAAAAGCTGGATTAATAATATGCATAACAAAAAAGGAACTACAAGTTTAAAAATGAATAAAGGAAAAAAGTTTCACTAAAAACTTTACCATATTTTTTTAGAAAAGAATTAATAATATTTTTAACACCCAGTTGCATCACTGTTACTTAAATTTTAAATATCCTCTTTTTAATGGACGAAGTTTTATGGAAATGAACTGTCAAATGAGTAATTTAACATTGCTGTCAAACATTTAATTCGATATTTTTCATTTAAGTAATCCTTAAAATTTAAATGAGCACGGTGCAACTGAATGAGTTTTTAAAAACATGTTTTTTACAATTTCTAAATAGTGTCCGGCGATTTTCTTTCAATGTCTGGGACATCGTAAAGGGTAATTGGAATTAATATCCTGTTGTGCAGCGCAGTAAATAATTAAATAAAGCATTAAATTTAAAGTAGTAGTTGTTGTAGAAAGTTAAAATTTGGGTTGGAAGCCAATTTGTGCCTAGGGGCAATATTTTAAGTACAACATACTCGTACTTGTTAATTAATATTTGTCCTGAAATAAATCGTAGAGATATTTGAACAACAACAAAACTCTACAAAGAGTATTTAACCATAAATTAAGCTACCTACTTAATAATCTAGAACCGCATACTTTCAGCTAGGCAATAAATTCTCCAAAATGATATATGAACAGGCATTGTTCTAGTACTATTGGTATATATCATAGCGCTGTCTAAACTTGTAACTCTTAAACGAAAGGTTATACCGTTTCGGTTACCGGTTGTTCTCATTACCAGTCGAGCGGTTGAATCGGCAATGCGTTCAGTTCGAGAGAGAACATGTGTTCGTAGGAAATGTAGCAATTCGGTTGATATATTGCTCTGATCGTTAAAAAGCTATAAATTTTCAAAACCATTTGAATTTGTAATACATTGCGGCTGCTCTGTATACATTTGTTTGTAGGCAAATTTTACTAGTTGTAGACTTAATTTTAAATACGATAGTATGTTTTAATAAGCCAAAGTAATGTAGGATAGTAATTAAAGGACGTAGGCTTAAGTTGTAGTCAATTTTATTTAAATATAGTTGACAACGTTTCGGTTACGGATGTAACCATCTTCAGGTCTAAGTAAAATTAAACAATATCAGACAATTGTTAGTCAAAATATGAACAAGTAACTCACCAAAAAACAGTTGGTAAAAATAGCAACACAAGAAATAATAAATATAATTAAATATAAAAACTTTAAGTCGATGTTCGGAATCAGCAAAGTGCAAAATAAAAAAAAATATGTTAAGAAGTTAAACGAAGCAAAAAACAAGATTCTAAGATACAGTGCTGAATCCGAAGAGTCGAGGTGACGACTGAATATAATTCAAAAATTACAGTTTGAGTACAAAAGATACATAGTGTGACATCTAGCGGTTGAATATAAAAACAACAACAATTTACAATTGTGCGTAAAAGAAGAAAACCAACTCAAAGTCAAACAATATGATGACAGTAAAGTAATTAAATTAACGTAATATCTGTTTGAGGTTAGAATAAACATTCTTGCTGTCATTGAAATCCGTTTTAATGTTGATAGATCTGTCATCATTGTTGATGTAGCAGCTTTCAATAAATAGACGTTTGTTAAGGTTAGACTCTTTGTGGAGAACTGTGACTTGATCAAATCCAAAGTTATGATTGAAAGTATTGCTGTGTTCAACCAAGGCGCTGTGATTCAAATTACCTTTGGTGAGATGGTAGAGATGTTGATTCATTCTTGTTTGTAAATATTGTTTGGTTTCACCTACGTAAGTTGAATCGCAGTCCTTGCATGTAAGTTTGTACACTACATTACTTGAAGATTTAAGTGCCACTTTATCTTTCAAACAGGAGAACAAAAAGCTGGTATTAGAAGGTGTTTTGTATGCTGGTGTAAGATCCATGGCAGAGGTTATCAGTTCCAATTGATGTCTTAAATATTTATAATAAGGTAAAGCTACATAGTTCGTGGATTCTTTGTTGTTAGGTAAGGGAATGGAATTATTGAATTTAAGTTTTAAGGCAGTTAATCTATTGTTGATTGTGTCTGTTATGAATTTTCTTGGATAATTATTATTTAAAAGAGTCGATATTATTAAGTTAAAATTATTTATGTGGAATTTTTCATGGGAAAGTAAAATATTTCTATCAATTAAGCTAATAATAACTGCACGTTTATATTAGCTTAATTGATAGAAATATTTTACTTTCCCATGAAAAATTCCACATAAATAATTTTAACTTAATAATATCGACTCTTTTAAATAATAATTATCCAAGAAAATTCATAACAGACACAATCAACAATAGATTAACTGCCTTAAAACTTAAATTCAATAATTCCATTCCCTTACCTAACAACAAAGAATCCACGAACTATGTAGCTTTACCTTATTATAAATATTTAAGACATCAATTGGAACTGATAACCTCTGCCATGGATCTTACACCAGCATACAAAACACCTTCTAATACCAGCTTTTTGTTCTCCTGTTTGAAAGATAAAGTGGCACTTAAATCTTCAAGTAATGTAGTGTACAAACTTACATGCAAGGACTGCGATTCAACTTACGTAGGTGAAACCAAACAATATTTACAAACAAGAATGAATCAACATCTCTACCATCTCACCAAAGGTAATTTGAATCACAGCGCCTTGGTTGAACACAGCAATACTTTCAATCATAACTTTGGATTTGATCAAGTCACAGTTCTCCACAAAGAGTCTAACCTTAACAAACGTCTATTTATTGAAAGCTGCTACATCAACAATGATGACAGATCTATCAACATTAAAACGGATTTCAATGACAGCAAGAATGTTTATTCTAACCTCAAACAGATATTACGTTAATTTAATTACTTTACTGTCATCATATTGTTTGACTTTGAGTTGGTTTTCTTCTTTTACGCACAATTGTAAATTGTTGTTGTTTTTATATTCAACCGCTAGATGTCACACTATGTATCTTTTGTACTCAAACTGTAATTTTTGAATTATATTCAGTCGTCACCTCGACTCTTCGGATTCAGCACTGTATCTTAGAATCTTGTTTTTTGCTTCGTTTAACTTCTTAACATATTTTTTTTTATTTTGCACTTTGCTGATTCCGAACATCGACTTAAAGTTTTTATATTTAATTATATTTATTATTTCTTGTGTTGCTATTTTTACCAACTGTTTTTTGGTGAGTTACTTGTTCATATTTTGACTAACAATTGTCTGATATTGTTTAATTTTACTTAGACCTGAAGATGGTTACATCCGTAACCGAAACGTTGTCAACTATATTTAAATAAAATTGACTACAACTTAAGCCTACGTCCTTTAATTACTATCCTAATTTTAAATACGCTCATCGAATTACCATTGAATAACAATGGAGGCGATGAACACAATGAAAAAGAGATACGTTAGTTAGATTGACCACATGTTAATATGAGAATTTTAGTAAAATAAATGTGCAGCAGCAAATGTATCCATGGGCTACATGGGCATGAAACAATAGAGTCCTCAAATTTTTTGGGGACTCCAACATTTAGACTTTTTTTTAAGTCTATATATGGAAATTAAAACAATACTGTATAATGTTTTCGAATTATTATGATTTGATACATGTTATTTTAATGATGAGCCTCATGAATAAATGTTCAGTGAATGTTTCAAGGATTCGTACTATACCATTTTATGAGATATAGTGTGTTGTTATATATGTATGTATGTAGAAGTAAAGTTTAATGAATGTATTTAATTACCTATTGTAATTTTTATAAGGGGTAATGACTCAGTGGTATCAAGTCTGCTTGTGGATCCAAAGAACTCTGGTTTGATCCCCACAGCCGACAAAACATTTTCACCAATTTAAAATTACCCCTGTGGCTCGCCTACCACTATCATACTTGAGGGCCGTGATTTGACGGCTGGTAACGCGCATAAATATATCACTTACCGTAGATCTTCTTGGGAGAGTGCCACACCCAGTAATGGGTAAAAAGGCGTGATGATATATTTATATTTATTTGTAATTTTTGAAACAATCGTTCTATATTTTTACCAAAAAATAAAAAGCTTTAAACTATTTGATAGGAGATAATGAAGTACTAGCTGTGATATACATATATATTATTACAATATTCTGTTCGGAGATCTCGAGTTTGAATCCCACTCAAGCTAAATGTAAACTACTACACTACGGCTTGGTGAATCCAAATCCTTATCTGTACTTGGGATTAAGTTCAAAGAGTAGAATAAATAAATAAATCAATCAATTTATTCAATTTTGCCTTATAAACTCATGTTTAATTGCTTGGATACAGACCACAGTTGTTGTTTTATAAACAATCGCTTAAAATTTTTATTTCACTAGTGAAATAAAAAATGTATTTCACTAATGAAATAAAACTAAACTAAATTAAAAATGTCAAATAAATGTCAATCAGAATAAATTAAAAGTTTATTAAACACTTATATATACATTATAAGGTATTGAAATTCAAAAACAAATTTGTCTAATCATTTCACTTTTTCATTAATGAAGTTAGGGCTTCCAAGCATTCACTTATGAAAATGTTGCAGTTTTGAACACTGTCACTTTTCGTAGCACTAACTAAATCGTTGTTCAGGACTTTATGTAAATGAACTGCATCATCAATTAGATAACAGTAAGCGATTATGGACATTTCAAGCTTATGACTTCATTTATAAAAATCTAACACTCAAATTGAAGAAGTTTATTAGAGCAAATTTGAATAAACAGTTGTATTACATTCGCGGTTTAAATAACAATTATTGTTAACGTTTCAGTTCTAATACGTACCAATATCGAAAAAAACAACAGGCATAAGACGAAATAAACAAACAAATGTACAAAATAAAATAAATAAATATATCATCACTCCTTCTACCCATTACTAGGTGTGGCACTCTGCCGAAGCAGATCTCGGTAAGTGATATATTTTAAGTGCGGTTACCATCCGTCAAAGATGTTAGTGATGAGGGAGCCACAGGGGTAATTTTTAAATTGGTGAAAATGTTTGTCGGCTGTGGGGACCGAACCAGGGTTCTTAGGATCCATAGGCCGACTTGATACTACTAAGCTAGCTACCCCATAAACAAACAAATGTAGATACATGAAATAATAATTTTTAAATAACAAATGTTAAAAAATATAAATTTTACATGTTTTAGTCAATTATTCTTGCTAGGGAACAATTTCAAGGAAACCAACAATAAAAATACAGTAACAACATACATCACAGATAGTACTTCATTATCTCCCAACAAAGTTTTATATTTTTCATAGCTCAGATTTTTTACCTATCTATTTTTATTATTATTATTATTTATCGCTTAATTATTATTTATTTTATTACTATTATATTTATTTAGTTTCTTGTTTATTTATTGATTAATTTAATAAAGTTTGTCGTTCCTCTAAAATTTAGAATCTAAATGATATAATACGCCAATTTCTATATTTTGTTTATTTTTTGACTCGGTTCATTATAGTTCTGATCAGCTTAATTACGATTTACATTTCTCATCTCCCACCTAGACATCAAATTAAAAGTTTAATTGACCTCATATTAAAATGATAATTTTAGTCTAAATGTACTAAATAATAAATTAATGTTTATCTTAAATCCAAAATGAACGAGTAAGTAAATAAGTTATGATAATATATTTAGTTCCTTCTTTATTTTAATAATTTTACCACAAGATCACTCAGCAATCACGCACTGCGGGAGAAAGAGTACTTCCATTGTAACTGTCTGTCTCTCTCTGCTAGGGTCAAAGAGACATGAGGCAAATGAGTAAGGAAACGCTTCAATTAGAGTAATTACAAAGTCCAGATAAAGATGGTAACACAATTAGCCGGTTCGCTTAACACAGAGCTGTCTCTCTTTCTAATCATATTAACCCTGGTACGACACTGCTTTATCTCTTTCCCTCTCGTGTTTCACCCACACAGACCGTCTCTCTCGCCCGGGACTGTTTAATCATCTCAGCAACGCACAATGGAAGTGTACTTAATGATTCATAAGTTCATAACTATCCCGGGAAGTTAATGTGCCTATTAAGCAAACTCACTTAGAGACTCGACGCACGTTTTTACGCGGAGAGATTTGCTTAATCTGTTGTGTTTTACTGCTATTTTTTATATTTTTTTCTCCTTCTGCTTAGAATTAAGAACTAAATTATTTTTATTTCGATAAATTAATTCTAAAATTTTTTTTTTCTTTAAAATACAATAATAACTGTGGTTTTATGGACAAATTAAATATACTTAAATTGTCACTCATTCTGACTACATTCGAACAGTTTAGAGTCCATTATAAAATGTAGATTCAACTAAACGTCAAATTGAATCGAAAATACTTGTTATTTATATTACAAAAAGTGAAAAGGCAGCCTAATCTGATCGGATACCTAAAAGAGAATATGTTAATAGCATTATTTACCTCATATTTATTGCAAAAAATATTAGAGTGTTCTATAAAAAATTGTAGCTGTATTATATATTTTATATTTTCCTAGTTTATTACTTTTTATCAATACCTTAGATACAAGTTACATGATTTAATTTATAATTCCTAAGGGCATTATATGATTTTAATAGGCCCTGCAGCATTATGAGTGGAGTTATTCAGTGTTGACATGTTATTTAAATATACTAGTAAGACAAAATATTGTATGCACCACGGGCACTACTTGATGTTTTTACCCCTCGGGGGAATTGGGAGATATTTCTCATGTGTTTGTTTTCCAAAGATACCCATAGATCTTTAAATAATAGCAAAAAAACTAATTTTGGACGACTTTTTCATGCATAGGCTACTTAATTATTATTATTAGCATTAGCATCATTGAAATTATAAAAAATATGCTTGTTAATAAAAATTTGCTCCTATAAAAATATTTTTCTGTCACTGATTCAATAGTATATAATCTAATTTTTTTTGTTTGAAACTTTTTTCGCGATATGCCACTATTTAAAAAATATTTACAAAGAAAAAAATGGTTCAAAATTAGGTTTTCGGTATTATCTAGTGACCTATTGAAACTTTTGGAAAAACAAAAATATTTCTGAGATGCCTCACCCAAGAGGTATAAAATGTCCCATTTGACCGAAATCGTAGCCGGATTCCGGTGTCTAATAGCCAATATAATAAATATCTTTAAAAAAAATTCGTGGGTATTTGAACCTTCAAATTCTGTTCCTATAGATACGGCTTTGCAGACTAAACGGGAGTATAAATTCCAGCTATTTTTGAGTAATTATATGAAAATAAAATAAATATACGATTGTTGTCTTCAGTTTAACATTTTCTCTCTTATGCTTGTTTACACCAACGAAACTTAAATTTTAAATAAATAAAAGCTAATCGAAGTAAAGTATAAAAGAAGCCCTCAAGAACAATACGAAAACAGAGAAGAACCTAATTGCATACTTAAAATCAATTAATTTTTATCACAAAATATAATAAAAGAAATTTTAAAAATGTAGAAAACCAATCACACCTTACTGTACCGGGATATGAATGACCTTAGATGTCGAAATATCCGAAACCATGTTTAAAAAAAAAAAAAATAGAAAACATTTACATTGTTCTTAAATATTTGATGCTATAGTTTCAATTTATGGCAAATTTAAAATGTAAGTTTCGTTGGTTGCAGTTGGGTATAAGATCTGATTAGGTTGACTTATAATGTTCATCTAATATGTTTTCATATGAAACACTTAACATTTATAATAAAATTGAGGTAATAGATACGAGAAGAGCTGTTCCACTATTAGTTACATAAATAAATAAACTTTTTAAAATTTAGCTTCAACATTTACCGAAGGCAGCTTTCAGTCTTTAACTTTGAGAGTCTGCTCTTGAGTTTGTGGAGAGGATTCAAACCAATGTAACTTCGAGAAGTACCTAATAAAACACAAAAATTCAATTAAGAGTCTGTGCCGTTTGATTTGATGTTATATCCGCGTTTAAACGACGCGAAAATTGAATTGACAGCTCGTTCGAACTTAAGTGATTTGTTTAAATCGTGTAGCAAACGAATTACCTCGGGAAACGACGAATTAACCGAAGGTAATGGAGTTTGAAGATTACCTGACGTACTAATTTAGTTTGTTTCGGTTTTAAATTAATTGGATGCCTTTGATTAATGGAATTATTTCGACTGATTTACATAGACTTCAAATTTAGCGATGTATTGAACACCGCACTGCTACAATCTTATATTCAAATTTCATTCAAGACGTGGTAAAAGTTACAGATGATAAAAATAATGCTAGATTCACCATTAAATTGATACACGTTCAGAAACTACATAAATATATTAACACGGCTTTTATCAACTACTGGGTGTTGCACTTTTTCTCTAACAGATCTCGGTAAATTATTTATTTATGCGCGTGAAGTGTGGTTACTTCTTCTTCTTCTTCAATGGCGCTACAGCCCGAATCGAGCCTGGGTCTACCGGGCACACCGAGCCGCAGTTTTTACACTGCCGTACTGCCGGGTTCCGTAGTCCACGTTACTTTTTAAGGCATATGTATAAGTGACTAGCTTATAGCGCCCGAGTATGATTAATACAAGAAACTGTATTTTTTATTTAACGACAAATCATACTTTGTCGACAGGCGGATTAGAACTGACGAACCTTGGTACGGGTGACGTCACAGCATGTTAAAAGATGTGCATTAATACGCTCGACTACCGCGCTTGTGTGGTTACTCTTTGTCAAATCACGCCCCCCTCTCCCAAATATATTAGTGGTGGAGGAGACATAAGGGGATTTAAAAAAATAAAAATAAATATATCATCACGCCTTCTACCCATTACTGGGTGTAGCAGTCTGCGTGAATTGCGATTACCAGCTGTCAAATCACGGCAGCCAAGGATGATAGTGGAAGGAGAGCCACAGCACTAGTTTTTTAATGTGGTGAAAATTACTTTAAAAAAATAATCATAATAATTAATTTTAATGTTGTGAAAATTGTTTGTTGGCTGTGGGAATCGATCCCGGGTTGTCAATCCACTGAGCCAGTTACTAATTTATGGGTATTTGTTTTAATCGGCAGTATGGTGGTGTGGTTAGCGTTATAGCATTCGAGTCCGAAGATCCTTAGTTCGAATCTCATTCAAGCTAAAACACTGCAACACCACACTGCGACGCTTTGAGTCTGGACCCTGTACTGTAATTAGGATTAAGTACCTGTTGTACAGAGAGCATAACAGGCTATCGTAGCCCAGTGGAAAAGAGAGAGGTAAAATTTGCGCGATGGCCGAGCGTGTTAAGGCACATCTCTTAGCATACTGTGACGTCATCCGAACCAAGGTTCGTCAGTTCGAATCCGCCTGTCGACAAAGTATGATTTGTCGTTAAAATAAAAAATACAGTTACTTGTATTAATCATACTCGGGCGCTATAAGCTAGTCACTTATACATATGCCTTAAAAGTAAGTAACATTGACTCAGAAAACCGGCAGTACGGCAGCGTAAAAACTGCGGCTCGGTGTGCCCGGTAGGCCCAGGCCCGACTCGGGCTGTAGCGCCAGTAAAGAAGAAGAAGAAAATTTGTGTTTCTTAATTAGCAATCAAGAGGTCGAGCGTTTTTCTACTTTTATCCAAAAATATGATTGTATCGAGTGGTTCGGATTCCACTACGAGGGCAGGGTGAAAAGTCCCTGAAAAATAAAACAGATGACGCCACAATCGCAAATCTCATATGACATTTGTGATGTACTATCTTTAACTAGAACGCATTAAAATTTTCAGACTGATATGTCATTCAGTTCTGTTTTGACACCCATCGAAAGCAAGCAACCTTGAAGATTTTTGAAAACATGGAAAAAGTGAATGTCGCGTCTTGATTAAACATTATTTCTTGAGTGGAAAAAACATTACACAAACCAAAGCATCGCTTGTTAAATATTATGGGGACTCCTCACCATCGATTGGAACGATTCACAAGTGGTTTACTGATTTTCGTTGTGGTAGTACGACAACAAAGGACGCCGAACGTTCTGGTCGTCCAATTGAGGTTACAACGCCAGAAATCGTCGATAAAATCCATGGTATGATATTGGACGATCGGCGAGTTAAAGTACACGAGCTGGCTGAGGCTATGAGCATCTCAACTGAATGGGTGCGGAACATTTTGCATAAATTTTTGGATATAAGAAAGCTATCTGCCAGATAGGTGCCGCATTTGCTCTCTGTTGATAACAAGCGCGACCGTGTGACAAGCTTAAAGGAGTATTTGGCAATGTTCAAGCGCAATAAGGACTTTTTTTCCCAGATTTGGCTCCCTGCGATTTTTATCTATTTCCAAACTTGAAGAAATGACTCCGCGAAAAGAGATTTAGCTCCAACGATGAGGTCATCGCTGAGACAAACGCCTTTTTTGAAGGATTGCCAAAATCGTATTATTTGGTAGGGATCGAAAAATTAGAAAAACGTTGGACGAAGTGTATCGAAGTACAAGGAGATTATGTTGAGAAATAAAATATGTTTTGACCAAATAAGGGCCAGTTTTTCAATGGCCGGTTTACTCTCGATTAGTGTTAATCATGATTAAATAATAATCGAAACCATGGTTTCAATTGTTATTTAATAAATAAAAATAAATAAATATAAATATATCATCACGCCTTCTACCCATTACTGGGTGTGGCACTCTGCTGAAGCAGATCTCGGTAAGTGATATATTTTTGCGCGTGAAGTGCGGTTACCAGTCGTCAAATCACGGCCCCCAAACATGTTAGTGGTGGAGGAGCCACAGGGATAGCTTTTTCGAATTATGAAAATTTGTCGCCTGTGGGAATCGAACCAGGGACCTCAGGATCCACAGGCCGACTTCATACCACTGAGCTAGCCATCCCATATTGTTATTTAATCATGATTAATAATAATCGGTGATTGAAAAACTGGACCTAAATCATTTCTTGTTCCATTTTTCCGGGACTTTTCACCCTGCCCTCGTATAAGCTGTTTGACTCCCTGTACTGTAATTGAGACTAAGTTCCTGTTGTGCAGAGTAACAAATAAATAATTATCAGAGACTATGAAATTTTATTCTGCAAGACCATTGAAGTATTTTTTGTAATTAAATTATAAACTATTGACATTTAATCATCTATTAGTCCCTAATACTTTTCCTTATTTAAATGGATACTATCGGTATATCCTTGAAAGCAACTATTCTATTTTTATATTATCCTTATTGATGGAATGATAGCACTTATAAAACAAATTACATTTAGGTAAATGACTTTCTTGAGAAAACATTTACTTGTAAGTGAATAAATAATGAAGGAAACAGTCATCAGAGACAATACGTTCCTAATTATAGCTTGGCGGTAAAGAAGCACTCCCCGTCTCTTTCTAGCGTTGACCGGCGCGGCGTCTAAAGACAGTTAGTTGAATTATTCAGATTGGCATTTGTCCGAGCTAAGCAAGCTATGGAAAAGTACATGCAAGAAGAGAAGAACACAGAGCGGAGAGTGTAAGTCTCAGTAAGATGCCGGTTGCATGCGGGACAGCAGTAAATTCACTGGAATTTATAACTGTTTTTGTTGTGATAGTATGACTACCGTTTTTCTGTAAGGTTTATGAATATTACGTGCTACACACCGCTCGAGATAAGAATTTAAATTTGCTTCGACGCGATCGCTTGTGTAGAGTGCTCTGTAACCGACTGAGTTTTTAATGTTTGATGATAAATTGTGTCGGCGCCGCGTTTCAAGCCGTATTTATGAATTATATCGAGAGATATTTATCGCTGCAAGTTTTGCACAGGTGTGAATCTACAATATATTCTACAAACATTTTTTCCTAACTTTATTCATCTTTCAATAAGAAATTATTATTCCAAGTAAAAGCTACGTCTTCGGCTAAATTAAACAAAAATGAAAATGTCACTAGATAAGAATGAAAATGTGGAGCAAAGATTAAAAAAAAATAACTGTGTTTCAAAAATAAATAAAAAAATAAATATATCATCACGCCTTCTACCTATTACTGCGTGTGGCACTCTGCCGAAGCAGAGCTCGGTAAGTGATATATTTTGCGCGTGAACTGCGGTTACTAGCCGTCAAATCGCGGCCCCCATAGATATTAGTAATGGGGGAGCCACAGGGATAGTTTTTAAAATGATGAAAATTGTTTGTCGCCTGTGGGAATCGAACCGGGGTTCTCAGGATCCACAGGCCGACTTGATACCACTTACTAGCTACACCATTGTTTCAAAAATAATAGTTAATAAAAAGAAACGTTTCAAATAAAAATTGATGATAATAAAGCAATATTCATAATTTAAAATTTAAATAATTTTGAGTTGAATAGTAGAAAATATCATATATTTTTTCTTTATAATGATGCCAATTTGCTTTACATGATTTATAAATGATAAATTGAAAAATGTTAATCAAGTAACCTGTGAATTAGAGTTTTCTTTTTACAAGTAAATAAGATATGAATTAATATAGCATAGAAACAATAAGGCTGACAAGAAATCACTTTTTTTTCAATAAAAATTGGATTTCAGGCTATAAAATGTTTACTAATAATAGAAACACCAACGTTTCGCCACACGTCTTTTGTTATTTCAAGCTAAAAAGATTAGTTACATTTTCAAATAACAATAAATCAATTTATCATTGTAAAGCTGGATTTGCATTAAGTAGTTACTATTTGACTGAAGTTAGACGGGTTTACATCCAAAAACCGAATGACACTGTCATTTTCAAAGAATTAAGTTTTCTGGAAACTAATAACAGATTACCAAATTCATTTTACCAATGCTTATAAATTTTTGAAATATTGCAAATTTAAAGATATTTAAAAATGAACAAGCCAATTTATATTGTTGAAGAACATTCTCGGCAAAAGTCAGTAGCAAAATACTTGTTACATAATTATTTCTAAAATCAACCAATAACGGAAATCAGTCGGCTTGCTTCAAGTATTCACGCATTCAATTAAGCAGTCGTATCGTTCGTTTTCAGAAGAAAAACGTCACAACATAAAACTCGTACATGTAGATATAATTTCTTCGCTTTCCTGGATCGCTACGCTAACAAGAGTCAAGAATTCTTGTCGTACGCTAAATTGCTCATTACTCAGACTGCCATTTTGCTCGGAGTTAACGGCGGAGCTTCGAAAGAAATCGACAAATACACAAATAGTAGGTGATGCAAACTTGACGAGTATATGTTGTCAACTATTTTTAAATTTGCATTTATGCTAATTAGATAAGCCAATTATTGTCGAGAATTTTAAATGCAGATGTAGGTAATGTCGATTTAAAATTACAGATATTTTGCTGGTCTAATAAATAGAGGCGCGGTGGCTGAGCGTGTTAATGCACATCTCTTAACATACTGTGACGTCACCCGAACCAAGGTTCGTCAGTTCGAATCCGCCTGTGGACAATATATGATTTGTCGTTAAATAAAAAATACAGTTACTTGTATTAATCATACTCGCGCACTATAAGCTAGTCCCTTATACATATGCCTTAAAGTAACATCGACTACGGAAACCGGCAGTACGGCAGCGTAAAAACTGCGGCTCGGTGTGCTCGGTAGACCCAGGCCCGAATCGGGCTGTAGCGCCATTAAAGAAGAAGAAGAAGAACTTACAAAATTTTAACTCTCCGCGGTCTTCTAATTAAAACCACCAACTAATTAATAAATTTCAACCCAAAAACTATTTCCGCCACCCCCCTACACACCCACAAATGCCATCTATCAGCAAGCAGAACAACTTGGTCTCCGTAGCGTCGAGGGAAGACACCACATCGCGAAAGCTTTGGCGTCGCCGACCAACGATCGATTGTTTAGTCGCGCCCCGCCATTCGCGATGCGTGCGTCTGCGTGTGTGCGTATAGTGCGTGCGCGTAGACACGCGTCTACCCCACCATAAGTGCGTAAAGGAAGAGGAGGGACAATGGCGACGGTGAGGACGAGAGGATGATTCAACAACGAAAATGAAAAGTGTGTTTGAATGTTTTGGAACAATGAGTACTATGGTAATATTAATTTGTAATTCTGTAATAAGTGTAAATAAGTAAATTATTAATGTGGTACAGTGAAAAAAAATTGTATCTTTCTGGTGTGTTTTCAATTCGCAAAATTCTTTATTTCGGTATGTTGTAAGAGTTTTTGGACAACAAGAAACGCAATACCGGAATATTTTTTTAGGCGGCTTAAGTAATTGTTTTACATACGTATCCTTTGACAATCGTAAAATATTACTTTTTTATATATGTCAAAGACTACTTTACTCCTATATTTACTTCATGGTCTCTATAGCTACTCATTTATTTAAATAGTAAATATTTATTTATTTACATACATTTTCTTGTCCAATAAATTCATTAATGTGTAGTCATTTTATTTTCACTTTTATGTTTTAAAATATTCTCACAGTAAACATATTGTTTTGTTAATTATTGTTCAGGTGACAACAAAGCAATCGAGAAGTGACATGAATTAGTTAAAAAAATATATATATCATCACGCCTTCTACCCATTTCTGGGTGTGGCACTCTGCCGAAGCAGATCTCGGTAAGTAATATATTTTGCGCGTGAAGTGCGGTTACCAGTCGTCAAATCACGGCTCCCATGAATTAAATAGGAAAGTTATTTTTAAATAAAAATTTATAACTTTATGTGATAAATGCGTAAAAATGTTGTGTGCATCTCGGTTGTAATATTATTTTTAGCCTTATCTGAATTATTATCCATGGCTTTTGCCTCGATTGAAAACATCAGATTCAGCCAAAAAATAATATTTTTACAACCCTGGCACAAAATAACTATTCTACGGTCACTAAGCTATCTGCTCATTGAATGCTTGTCGATAACGATGAATTTTATATCTCTCGGGTTGCTACGTTGCTAGAGTACTAATTTTTGATTGTTATATCGAAATTATAAAAGCAGAACAAACTTATTATTATAATATAAATTATTAGAGTAACAACATTGTAGTGGTAGAAAAAGCATAGTGTACCTATAACGTATATGAAATCTAAATTTCTCACTCAGATCCTGATACAAAATTTCATTCTAGTACGGAATTAGTACCATTATATGCTTGTTATACAATGTACTATTTTCTATCTCGACCTTAGTCGCTTGTTAGACAACAAGAAATAACATACAAGAATGAATGATTATTCTGATATTTATAACAAAAAATCAAATAAACATTTCAAACTCCGGTATTTGCTGGGCGCAATTGCCATTATCAATATATAATATATAATATATCATTTTTTCTACTAATTACATAAGTGTACTATATCCGCTAATTGAAATCAATAATCATAGTCAGATTTAGGCAAAAAACTCATCTGAAATCAATAGTGAAATCGTTAGGTCTGTATCTAGTCTGACTTGTAGGTTAGTCAAAGAAGAAAATTTATAACAAAACCAAATTTCAAAATTTGAGAACAATTAAATTCTCACCCGCCCATACATTCCTAAACTAAACAAAATATAAGAATACATTCAAAGCCATTAAATTTCTCGTACTTAATTTTTGTTCTAATTTTGACCGTATACTTTTTTCGTTTACAGATTTTTGCTCCAAAATTCTTTCTCGAATTAATATTTCAATTTATATACATCTGTATATCAATAGTATAGAATAAAATGTTGAAGTTCCCGAGTAGATAATCGCCACAGTATTTTGAATGATAAAAAGAAAATTTAAAAATCCTGAAAATATCAAGTTATGTTATAACTAAAACATGAAAAATTTGATACATTCATATCTTGCTTATCTTGTAGAATAACATTAAATTTGTAAATAAATAAATGAATGAACAATTGAAATTTGTATTACATTTCATCCATTATTAACGAAAATAGTAATAGTTTATTTCATTGTTATTAGCTACGGGAGAAAATGCACATTTTAGTCCCGTCGCTCTTAGCAACAAAGGAAAATATAATATTTTTGCCACGAATTTAATGGCATAGAAACCAACTTTTACACCCAGTCATGAAAACAATAATTTATTAGTATGAATTCATATTTATGCATAATATAATCTTGAGTTTAATGGGACCCTTTGCTTTTATTTTCTAGACTTGGTTTATATCTAAAATAGTTTCTTCAAGTAGACCCTTCCCCGTTTATTCTTTTAAAAATGATCTTACTATTACTCATCCTCTTAAAAGATCATATCTAAAATAGAGCAATTACTACAACAATCACCGTTTTAATCCAGTAACCCAATAATTATCCTTTAGTTCAGATTCTCCCACGATGTGCACGTTTTCGTTCCAAACCTGCTCATCTACATACACGAACCTCGAACCAGTTTTTGTGCTCAAACCCAAACCCTACCCATTCTATCGCTTCCTGTTCCTTTATCTTGCAACGGACTCTTCCATCAGCCCTATTTGCATACGAGAAGACACTGCAGCCGACCAGCGAAAGGGTTCTGATAAAGAAGGTGAAAGAAACGGAGTAAGCAGCTGGCCAGATGGAAATATATTATTTTTGTTCTCTCTTGTGGACATTTCCCACATGCCGCGGGGTGGTAAAAAATCATGATGCAGCTGTACCCTAAGAAAGGGTTTCTTTGTTTTTTATTTAGTTTTTTAGTTTTTGGGGGTTTGTCTAGTTGAAATTCTTGTTGACAATGTGTATTTTTTTTATTATTTCGGGTGTTTTGGATTTTGGTCTGATGAGAATACTGATAAAGTCTACCTCTGCACATACAATATGCAGCAATGCTATCAAAGTGCAGAAAATATTTATATAAATTAGATTAACTATAATAACAAACGCGCCCTGTTAAATGACTTAACGACCAAGTTCTTGAACTTATTTCAGCTATTAGTAATGCGTAAGTTAAAGTACGGCACCCACAAGTATTATTGGAAGATGAGTAACAAATTCGAAATTGTAAAATAATTATAAATTATGATTAAATTGATATTCTGAACAACTATAAAATAAAAATAAATAAATATATCACCACGCCTTTTATCCATTACTGGGTGTGGCATTCTGCTGAAGCAGATCTTGGTAAGTGATATATTTATGCGTGTGAAGTGCGATTACCAGCCGTCCAGTTACGGCCTTCAAAGATGTTAGTGGTGGGGGAGCCACAGGGGTAATTTTAAATTGGTGAAAATGTTTGTCGGCTGTGCGAATCGAACAAGGTTTCTTAGGATCCATACGCCGACTTGATACCACTGAGCCATCACCCAATTTTTTAATTCTGAATAACGATGCTACTCAAAACCAGTTCTAAAATTGCAGAGCCCGGATTTCGATAATTTAGAACAGTGGCTTTCATAGTGTGGGTCGGAACCCTCTGGAGGATTACTATTTTAAAATTATAAAAAACATCTATTTAAATGAGAGCAATACAGCAATGTTAAGTTAATCATTTGACAGTTCATCTTGATAAGACCTTGTTTATTTAAAGAAAACTTAAAATTTAACTAACTGCGGTGCAACCGGTCATTAAATAATTTATTATAAGCTTGATAGCAAAATACTATGAATTATTTTTTACAAGGTCTTAATGAGAAGTTTTCCCTTACTAATTTCTAAAATCGTAGTTCTACTTTTGTAATGCAGATTATTAAATCAGCCTTTTACAAACTGCAATTTTGATTACATAAAAAGTAAGGGGGTTGCAATAGAATTCATTTGTGATTTTTGCCTACAAAAAGTTTGAAAACCACTGACTTAGAGGATATTCCAACTATAAAATTATAATACACAAATAATACTGAAAGATGAAATAGAAAAAGAACTTATAGACAATAAAATAATTCAGATAATAAATAATTCTGAAAAGTAATGCCTTGCCTCAAAGTTTCACTTCTATTAACCGTAAAACGACAGTAAAATAAAAAAAATTATAAACAAGAAAATATAAGCGCTAAAATTATTCGAAAAAATGTCTAAAAATGAAGATTGAAAGTATGAAATATTAATTACGAATTCATCGCCATCTGTGTATACAACATGATCCTTTGGCACCGAGCCGTTAGAAAGCAAAACGGTTAAACAGAGGACAATCGTCAATTGTCCCAATGCCATATGCAAATTCTAATTCGTTCCAGAGCCTCACACCATCCAGTCCAGAGACAACAAAACAAATGAAACCGTCCCCAATCACTCTCCCTGCATTAACACTGTGCCGTGGTGCAGCGCAGGTACAATGCGCAAGAAACAAAACACGAATAAGTACTTCATTCTCGCCTACTGCGATAATTATAGCAAGACTTGTTTCTTATTTCAGTTGTTTCGAGGGGTTCCTTGACGAAAACTTAACCTTTGCGAACTCTTTTACATGTCATTTGCATACTAATAACATAGCGCATAAGCATTACTCGAACTCGCTGCACTTTCCCAGAGATCGCATAATCAGATGCAAAAATGCGGCGGATGGGAACACGACAGGGCCGGCGTCAGGGAATGAGGAAATTTGTTTTATGGACACGCACGCACTGATTTTTAATTGGCGTGACCAGATTTTATTAACTTCATTAGGACGATGAAATTATTATTAATTGAGAGAATAATTTTCCAATTACTTAGATAAATTACACGAATAATTTTTAGATTTATAAATAATAATGATAATAATAATAATAATAATAATGCTCTATATTAGATACTAGTATGAAGTGGCGTAATTAAATATAATTATTTTGTTTGCACATAATAAAAATATTGTTTATAAAATAAGCTATAATTTTTTTAACATAATTAACATTTAAGTACTCGATTCTATCCATAAATTTAATTTTTTTTACAGTACTACTTTATTTTATACTACTTTTACGACGGCTGTTAAAATCGTCTGTTAAAACTATCAAAAAATATTAAATATTCGTTGGAATTGATTTTAAACAAGATTACAACTTCTTTGGTTACACAATAATATTTCTAGGTTATAAATGATTTTACTATTAATATTTGTAATGAATTTTGCTTTCTTTAGTCAATTTAATATAATTTCCAAAAAAAATCAAAAAATTGATATACCGCATCTCTGAAATATGACTATATTTCTCAAAATGTCGTCTACCTCAGCTATCGCCTCGGCCGAAAATTTTTTTTTTCGATATACCAAACACTCATTGTACGACCTAAATAATTAAGTATACAAATAACTATTATTATATTATGGGGTGGCTAGCTAAGTGGTATGAAGACGGCCTGTGGATCCTGAGAACTTTGGTTCGATTCCCACAGACGACAAACAATTTTCATAATTTCAAAAAGGCAGGGTGAAAAGTCCCTGAAAAATAAAACAGATGGCGCCCCAATCTCAAATCTCATGTGACATTTGTGATGTACCATCTTTAACTAGAACGCATTAAAATTTTCAGACTGATATGTCATTCAGTTCTGTTTTGACACCCATCGAAAGCAAGCAACCTTGAAGATTTTTGAAAACATGGAAAAAAGTGAATTTCGCGTCTTGATTAAACATTATTTCTTGCGTGGAAAAAACATTACGCAAACCAAAGCATCGCTTGTTAAACATTATGGGGACTCCTCACTATCGACTGGAACGATTCACAAGTGGTTTACTGATTTTCGTTGTGGTAGTATGACCACAAAGGACGCCTTAGTTCTGGTCGTCCAATTGAGTTTACGTCAGAAATCGTCGATAAAATCCATGGTATGATATTGGACGATCGGCAAGATAAACTGCACGAGCTTACTGAGGCTATGAGTATCTCAACCGAACAGGTACGGAATATTTTGCATATTGGATATGAGAAAGCTATCTGCCAGATAGGTGCCACATTTGCTCTCTGTTGACATCAAGCGCGACCGTGTGACAAGTTCAAAGGAGTGTTTCGCGATGTTCAAGCGCAATAAGAAGGATTTTTTGCGCCAGATTTGGCCCCCTGGGATTTTTATCTATGTCCAAACTTGAAGAAATGGCGCGGCGGAAAGAGATTTGGCTCCAACGATGAGGTCATCGCTGAGACAAACGCCTATTTTGAAGGATTGCCAAAATCGTATTATTTGGAAGGGATCGAAAAATTAGAAAAACGGTGGACGAAGTGTATCGAGCTACAAGGAGATTATGTTGAGAAATAAAATATGTTTTGACCAAATAAATTATTTCTTGTTTCATTTTTCAGAAACTTTTCACCCTGCCCTCGTATTAAATATAATTCAAACCAAATCAAATATTTATCCCCCTGCGTACGAGCCTGAATTCCACGTACATATCCATACAGAATGCATTATATTAATACCGATAATTTTATTTCACCATATGCAAAACAAGCGCGTCCTATATTCGCTTACACAAACAACAAACACACATGTACGCACACAGACACACCGATATGCATATGCATCGAATGAAAGGGTTCGAGGTGTGACGGACAAGATTTTCGAGGACGCATCCCTAAGTTGGTAGGCCAACGCCTCGGGTATTGTACCCTGCGACGATCAGTTGACATTCAAATTTCGAAAGGGTTACTTGGTTGTTTGGTTACTTACAGAGTGATAATCGGGATGTGTTTGTTAAAATAAAAAATGTTGTGAGTGATGTGAGCTATTTTTAATTGCAGTATAATAATTATTTTCGGAGCTGTCTATAAAAATAAACCGTACTATGATTGCTAATTAAGGGTAGCCAACTTTCAACTAACCAATTATTTTGGAGAAAAATACATTTAATAAAAGTGGTAGTTTATTAAATTCTGTGTAGCTATTTGAAGAATTTATCTTTACAATAACTAGAAAAGTTAAATAACGAAACATAAAGTTGTCGAACTCTCGAAGCAACTTCATGAATGTTGGGAAAAAATACTGATAATTATTTATTTCTTAGATAAGTGAAAAATGTATCAATACATACATGACCGATAATAGAATTTTTCTTTAACCGTCTTAAAAATTGATGAATTTAATACTGTTTTTAGTAACTAAAGTTGAGGTTTTGGTACTAATATAATACTTTTAATACTAAACTTAAAAATAATAAATCAAAAATTACTTCCTTTGCTGTTTCTGCAACATTTGATAGTGTGCACAATATGTTTTCATCTTTAATGTCTTCAATGTCTTAAATAAATTAAAAAGAGAACTTATCGAAATAATTAATAGTATATTACGAGGACGTGCCATGAACTGTAAGTGACAGTTTTTAGGTTAAGAATGTAGTTTGTGAAATCAAGGCCCGTAGGGTCGAGATTTTCTAAACACTTACAGTTCGACGTTAGTAAGTTATTTTTTACAATACTTGCACAAATAGAAGGAAAAGATAAATTGTTTTAAAAATTAACAGCTGTCAAATTGTCAAAATAAACTGGACCTTGATATGTAATATTTACTTACTGTCTGCGATGAATGATAAGTAAATATTATAATCCTGATGTAACCATGGAAACCAACTGTGCAATAAAAGTTCAACTTACTGTATTTAAATTTTATCATTAATGGGTAACTTACAGTATAGATATTGTAATAGTACATTAAAGAACTAGTTTCATAAGGCAATTTACAATTTTGAGGTTATGTGTCATTCATCTGTCAGATTTAAAAGCATTCATACAACTCCTACAAAATAAAAAGCGCCAAAACCAGTGCGCTTATAGATCTCCTTAGCAACGTGTTTACAGTAGACGTATTTCATTTGCCATTTGGATCAGATCTAATTTACATTTACTGAACCAGATCAGTTATTTATTTCGCTGGATTACTTCGCTGACTTTATTTCCAGTACTAGAATTACTGATTCTAATTTACTTTGAAGTTATTCACCCAAATAAGTGCATTAGTTTGCTTAATTCAGTTCATTTAGTCATGTGTCAAATTTATCTGAACTGATTTAAGTGAACTAGTTGACAAATGGAATACAGCTATAGTGTTTATTGAGCTATAAGAACACCGTAATAGAAACAAAATATTTTTTCGCCCTATTTCTATTGAAACTAATTATTCCATCCTCAGTTACGAAATATTTAAGTGATCTATAACATTTGTATATTATTTTTCCTTGACTACGGAACTTAATAATTTTACTTACATACCTAGGAAGATAATGATCAAAGGTACCTAAACATCAACAGTATTACTTGTTTTTATTTGAATTTTTTTCTAGTACATGCATAGGAACTGGGATTAAAAAAAAACTATAAAAAAAAATAATCATGTTGTCAAACAAGCCATATTTTATTAATATTTGAGCATTATTTTCCACTAGGATGAAAAATATAATAATTTAAACTCCTTCGTAACATCCTCGAAAATTACTAGGATTTCGGCAAACGCCTCGGTCTATTACAATCTTCTCGGATATAAAGACATACTTACATTCCGTGTTACTTAAATAACTATTTTGACAAAACAAAGGAAATGTAAATAAAACAAAAGTCAAGGCTAACTTTTTGGTAAATATAATATTTCAGAAAATTGTTCCAATTTTATTCAGATACGTATATTTATTTCGATTGAATAAAAAACAGTATGTGTTATTCGGATTAAAACTAACTTTGTTTGTATCACTTTTGATCGTAATTAACACACTATGCTATTGTTCTCCTAAGTTATCTTGTGATTTTGATATGATGTGTTTACGTAATTATAAATTAACTTCTATTTTATCCCAGCATTGATATATCGGTCTATAATCGGTTGTTCATTTGTATACTAATGGTTATAATTATATTTGCATGACCTAAATAAATATTTTTTTCATTAGACATTTCTCAATACATGCTAAAGTATCGTTAAACACGATATAAAATTTCTATTTTAAATAACGTGTGTTATTTTAACATTTTGCAATAATAAAAGAAAGTTAAATTCGCAATAAAACTTAAAGATGGTGGAAAAATATCATTAATTAAATTGTAGTACAATTTGTCAACATAAAGTGTCCGCATGCGTCTGCCGTCGCTGTTTCATCACAGCTAAAAAAGCAAGAAGAAGAAGCTGGTGAAGAATACGAAGAAGAAGGCGGGGGCTGTTTATGTCTACGCGCTAACAGAGTTAGGCGTCCAGACAATTTACACAGCGCTTCTCGACTTAATTCTCTTAACGGTTAACCATTTTGTCGTTTGCGCTCAACATTAATTCGTTTATTTTATTATTTCCCGAGGCTTCGTTAACTCTTTTACGGCGCTAACAGATGCATCTTGGTTTTCTTGTTGGATAATTATCATATGAGGGAAGAACTAAAGAACATTTACTGGATTTTTTATTTTCTGTCAGTTTTTAAACAAGATCTGATAACAGCTGCCTGCAAGGTTATCTGATTGGTATAAATTTACATTCTAACACTCGATTTGAATATATACGTCTCATTAATTGTGAAATATCTTCCGACTTGTCTATTAATAAATTTTTTACCTAAACCGCTAGATGCTTCTGCGTACGGAGAAACTTAAGTGCTATCTATTTCACTAATATCGTCAAGGAATCTACGTTCTTCATATGCATTTAACATTTTTACTTAATTACTAAAAATATCGACTATCTTTCAATTAAACTATCTTTAAATCCATTTAAATTAATTAACTTATCTTGGTGGATCCAACAAAATTATACAATTTAATTCTCATTTTGAATAAATTTATATTAAAATTAAAGGCAAACTAGATATTCAAATAATTTGTGTCCTAACAAAACTTTTAAAATCAATAACTAACAGAATTGTTTGCTTCATACACAAATACCTATCTAATTTCATACCTAAATGCTACGAGCCCAATCGTACATGAATTGGACCAAATCTTATATTTTTGTTTGATGTTTTATTGTGCAATTTTATTTCTCTTAATGTATACAAGATAAATGAACGAAAATTTACAGAAACATATGTTGATATGTTATTAATACACAGCTAAAATCGATTTATATATTTTAGAAGATCACCCATTGAAAGAGAGTATAAACTTATTTTTTTTATTCACAACCTGTACCGGTACCTGTTTTAAATACTAATTAACTTTAATTTCAACCACTAAACTGCATATAAGATAATTATCATGATAGTCCGTTTGTGTGTTGAATTAGTTTTTTTTTAATTGATAAATATATTTTTATATCCTCTTCTGATGGCAGTTATTTCAAGATTTATATATAAATTTACTTCAAATCTTAGCTATATATTAGCAATATATCAATATATGACTATGTAAAATTTCATAACACGAGAAATTAAACATTAAACGAAAAAATATGATTTGTTTCAATTCATGTACGTCTGATCTCATATTTACTTTATTTTTCGGACTATAAGACGCACAGGACGATAAGACGCACCTAAAATTTATAAGATGATTTTTAGAAAAATATACTTTAATGTTACTTTCGGATCATAATTTTGATTTATTGTTAACATAACTCGTACTAGCAATATTCAGTTCGTCTTCACTCTCGGTACTACCACTCGTTAATGTCACCGTTCGTATTACTTTCGTCTGAACTATTGTTGTCACTCCTTTCAAGAACTGCGTCATCTTCAGTATCATCTATACCATTACATAAGTAATGTAAAGTAAATTCCGCATTTTTTAAAAGACTTTATAATCGTCTCTTCTTTCACAGCTTCCCATGATTTTTTCACCCAGGTACAAAGTTCTGAAATTGTTGGTCGTTTCATACGTCGTGTTGCGGTGACATCATGATTTGGCTTTGCTATCCATTTATTCCACTCTTCTCGCATAAAATTTTTAAATGAATTTAGTGACGATTTATTGAAATCAATATTTTAATGTTACCTGAGGACCATACGACGCATGCAAAATTTGAGTCCATTTTTCTATGTAAAAAGGTGCGTCTTATAGTCCGAAAAATACGGTAGTTATTTAAGTATTAGCTCTGCAAATGGGAATCACAGATAACTTATTTTTTCTCATAATAATCATACTTGTGTTAAACAGATTTAAGAGTAAAACGCGGTGAAATAAGTGAATGAATTATTATCAACATTTAAACTTCGTTGCTGCCCTTCAATGCCTAAAAAAAATTGTATCAAAATCAAACTAACTAAAGAACAAGACAAAAATATTCCAAGCTTCCTGAAGAATCCTAAACCTTTACTCATTCCACATCACCAAAACTCCTTCTTAGTCACCAATTAACCCGTAATATTTCCGCGTAGGGTGCTCCCGACCGCCACTGCATCCTTACCCGGCATTCGTGCGTTCGGTTGCCGGCCTCGCTCTCAGTTGCGAGCCGCATTGTTCACCTTGAGAGAACCGAGCTCCGCGATCAGAGTTAGCGAGCGTTAGCGAGCGTTAGCGTTCCCCTAATTTGCCGGCTCTTGGCTCCTCCTCAAGTAATTAACTCGGTCAGTAGAGCATCGCACTTCCGGATGCCTGATAACTTCCGCAATGAACGTCAAGATGCAATGGCGCTAGTGGTGGTGATGGTGATGGTGTAATTGTGAAGTGTTGTTCAAGAGCTTGTCAGACGTTTGTAGAAAATTTAGTTCTTCGTATCTTTGAAAGTATTTTTCTCAAAAATTATTTAGTACTGTTTGATAGCGGAAAATATATGATGTTATATGTAATTATAATTCGGGATTTATTGTTTAAAAGTAATTAATTCCTGTATGTTTGTGTAGTTATTTTGAGTGATCCAAAATGTTAGTGATAGCTACAGGTGTATTTACATTCTCTAATTAAATGGCGTAGGTAATTTAGTATGTGTTGTTTTGTGATTTAGAATTGTTAATTCTAAATACAGGAAAATAAATGGTTTGTAAATTAATTAAATATGATTCATTTTAACGTGAATAACGTTAATTAATTTCGGTTTTACGTTTAATAAATTCGCTTAAAATCAAAAGTTAATTTACCGTGAAAATATATAAAAATAATCACGAATGACTCTAATCCAAATTAATATTATTAGAATTAATTTAAAATTAATTACATATAAAAACATGTATCCTATTATATTTGATGATCAAAATAATAAAATGAATCTATGAATTTTAAGTAAATATTCATAGAGTTTTTAAAAACTGAATTAAAATATAGTGTGTGAACAACTTTTGATGAAACGTAATTTTGTGAGGAATAAAGTGGCTAAAGAATAAATTGTTACAGCAGATGAGTTGCCATCCCCCTCTCAGTAGACCCCCATGAGTTATTTTATATTCACATACCCTATTTGCCATAAAATTTCGTAATAAACTTAGTTCTCCCTCTACCATTTTACAGTGACAATCAACTTGTTATAGGCTGACGGTAATATAGAGCACTGTTTCATCACCGGAAGAAAGTGCCCTTTTCACGAAATTTAAATAATGAGGATTATGGAAAAATTATAAATTTGACCATGATGACGCTAAAACATATTTCATGACGTGATTATTTGACAAGGTGTGTGTACCAACATATGTATATTATTTTTCCTACAACCGAGCAGAAAATAGACCTTCTTAACTATCAGTTGAAAGATGATAGATTAATGTAAATGTGTATCATCGTATCCATTGATATATGAAAATTATCAGTAATAATATAAACAAGAGAGTGAGAATAAATTGAAAATAATTTGATAGATCTTTCGAAAACTTGTTGCCAAGCAATAGTCACGAAAGCCCGTAGGGTTTGAGTGGCTATTGCCAAATGGCAACAAGTTTGAGAAAGATTCTGGAGAATTATTTCCTAATTTATCCAACTCTCGAGTTATATTAAGTTAGATTATTTTTTGACTTAACTGTTGAGATCGATTCATCCAACTTAAAAGATTTTGAACTGGGTCCATGTCGATTGATTACTTATTAATGTATTCTTGGAAGTTGATTCCAAAATTTGCTAGGCAATAGTAACGAAAGTCCGTAGGGATTGAGTGGCTATTGCCAAATGGCAACAAGTTTGAGAAAGATACTAGAGAATTATTTTTCTAATTTATCGAACTCTCGAATTATATTTAATTAGATTATTTCTTGACTTAGCAGTTGAGGTCCATTCATCCAACTTACAAAATTTTGAACTGGGTTCATATCGATTGATTACTTATTAATGTATTCTTGGAAGTTGATTCCAAAATTTGTTGGTGTATTTCTGTATCTAAAATGGAACTAAATCGATTTTACTTGACGCATTTTAAATAATTATTTGACAACTACGAATTATTTGTTACAAAAAGCATCTACAGAGATAATTCCCGGGCATAATCACAAGAGCTTTATTCTCTGTATAATAATGACAGGATTGGTTAAAACGCAGACACGTGACATACAATGAAGCATTTAATTGGTTTTGAGAAACGTCTAAAAATAATCACCCGAATTTCCAAACAGAAAAACTGTGAAAAATTATTTTTAATTATTTTTCAAGTGTCACTTCCGACCGAGCAGCAAGTAGATATATCCAACAGTCAGATGAATGCAGAAAGGTGACGTTTGCCACTCGCCGAGCGATATAGTAAGAGTGTATGTAATAAAAATTGTCAACATTTTTAAGAGAATTACAAAATAGAAAAACTGTAAAAAATAATTTTAAATTACTTTTCAAGTATTTCTAAATGGTCGTAGAAAAAATATTGTGTAAACCACGAGCAGAAAGTGTCCTAGCCTTGTATGGTTGTTGCTCTCTGCTGATCAACAATATCAATGCGTGCGTGGCAATAGACTACTTTCTGCGCTAGGTACAAAAATAACTATAATAGTCGGTAAATCACGAAACTCATATGACATTCGAACACAGTTGTATTTTTGTTGTAGTATTATTTGAAGCCGCAAACTGGCCTTGTTGGTAAATAAGAAAGTTTGATTGTCAATTTTAGATATTGTTTGTGTTGGTTCGGTTGGTGAAGTTTTTCTTTATTTACGAAGAGTGTAATGAAGTGTAAATGTTTGAAATGAGATGTGGCCGCGGCGTGCAAGAGTGAGAGAGCCGGCGTGATAGTGCGAGAGAGACGGAGCGGTGTTGTTTTCGGTAAATTAACGCGCAACATTCGCGTCTCCAACTATAAATAAACGACATCGCGAGAACGTCCCTCATAATTTATATATTTTTCAAGCGTTATTACCCGCCAGGAACAGCAACAGAGACAACGCGGTGAGATACGAGATACAGTTGCATCATTTATGTTTAATCCACGCCAATTAATTACTGAGTGTTGAAAAATGCCGCATCTCGAATTTCGCAATTTCATTAAACATGTGATATGGAAGTCGGTCGGGATTTTAATAAAATCCAGAAAGAAATCTCATATAAATACGAAATTCGTACGACGTTGGCTGGCATTATCTTTTTGTTTTCTTTCTCCTTTGCGGAGAAAATGAAATACGTTTGCGCGTTTCATATATTTTCATTTACCTACCCTGTTTATTTTTATTTCGGGGTTCGGTTTTATACTCCGCGGCATCTGTACGTGAAACGCGAACGAGAAAGACATTCTGCAAGATAGATTGCCTGGCAAAACAAATCCAATTTTTTGCCGGCGCTTTATCTCGGAAAATAGACAAAATGGCAGGGAGACGGCAGGGAGCAAACTGGGTAGGGGTAGGGCACATGTGACGCCCTCGTCGCTGTCTCGCAATATCCACACGGCGCGGGGGGCGGTGGCGGCGGCTTATGCGGCCCCGACAGCGACGCAGGACGAAGGATTGAGATAGATGTGCGCGCGAGGGGACGAACACACGCCCGGACTTACAACGTCACATTTTTATACGCGCACAAAAAAACGCGCATTTGTGATACGACTGGTAATTGGAAATATTAATGAAAATATACAACATACCAGGATTACCGGTTTTCAATAACTCAGATGTAAAAGGACTGGAATGACACTTACCTAAAACAAAACATACAAAAAAATTAGTTATTATAAATGCAAAGAATTTTATATACATCGTAATAAAATTAATCTTTTTATGAAATGGTAGTTCTTGTGTCCAGCTCTAAAGACAATTAAATTCCTATGCCTATAAAATTTACACATCGTAAACTCATGCCCTTATACTCGTTTTAATTTTTTTAAATCTAATGTGGCCACCACAATACTTTCGCGGTCATAAATATGAGGGGTTTAATTTGTCCGTATAAATTCTACAAATTTTGGAGAAACAGTTGATAATCATTTAAATATCATTTTTTATACATGCACTAGAATTCTCTACCCGAGAGCATTTATTTGGCACCAAACTAATAATTTGAAAAAAATAATAATTGACGAACGCTCAATTGCAATTTTTGACAGTCAGCAATGAATCATGAGAACTCTAATTTTATATTTTGATTTTGATAATTTTTTTCTTCATATACTTTATAATAATGATTTTCAAAATGATTAAAATGTTATTACTTACAACAAATGAACCGATTAATAATTTCTAAAGATATTTTAAACAAATCTGGGTTCATTAGCTATTACATTTTTTGATATAAATACTTCTTTTTAGAAATAAATAAAAATATTTAAATAGATCCATGAATAAAGTTATGGTATTTAGCCTATTATCGAATTTTATCTTAGTTTTTTGCTAAACACTTCAATACAAAGTTTCAACACAAAATCTTAACTGCGTTATTAAGTTTTCGTACTTCCAGATAGACCAACAGACCGACTTTTTTGACTATGTCAAAATTTCAAAATAAAAAAATCTTTACCACAATTCCTTCCCTATAAAATAAGCGAGAAAGTAAACATTCAAATTTCCTAGTATTTTTTAATACTACCAATATTATTTTTTTGTAACTAAATATGAGCCCTTCTTACCAATTATTTAAAAATGTCATTAAATTACTCTAAAAATATATAAGTTTTTTGTAATTGATTAATGTTAAAATATTGGTGTCGTTCGAATTTTCACTCTAAACTTTTGAAATTGGTGAAATTTGCAGAAAACATAAGTTTAATCAATATATACTGAAATCAATTTGAACGCAATATAAGTACTACATATATATTTAAAGGTATTGCTGTTCAAGAATTAACCCCTCTAATTCACCCTTCTGGGTTTTAAGATTCTCTTTAGGGGCTGTTAAGCAAATCACAAAAAATTAGTTCCATCTATTGAAATCTGCAATTTCTGAATTTATTTAATGATTGTGAGAATATTTCAATTTATCAATACACTGGTTTCCAATATAGAATAGAGAATTCAAGTTAAAATATAGAAAATACATAATTAATTTAATTAGTATTTTTTAAGTAAATACTTTGATATATAATAAAAATAAAGTGAAAAATTGGAATAACATCAGATTTGAATTACATAGCTGCCCTAACCAGGGTTGATCATATTTTACCCACCCAAAAAAACCCACCTGGGTTTTTTTTTAATAAAACCCACCTAAAAAAACCCAAATAAACCCACTAAAAAACCCATTTGCTTGAATCGTTGGAAATTCACCCAGGATGAATTTTAAGATAGAGTCAAATTTCGGAACATAAACATGTTTTTATTTATTTTGCAGTGTAATAATACATAATCTCTTTACAAAATAAAACGTTTAACTTAAATTATCATTTATTACATCATATCGTAGTATCACATTGCATTACTTTGACAAATGTCAATATCAAACTAGTTTAAGACCAAATATTATTTGTCTTATCGTATATTATATTAATATTACAAAATCTGATTGATACCCAATCTTTTTACCGGCAAATTTGAAATATAGTTTTAAATTAAATAAGTATGACAATAACATATTATGTTTTTAATTCACAATAAAATAAATATATATTTTTTTAAATAGTACATAAATTTTGTTTTAATGTTTAGTAGTGTACAACATCAATTTTAAACATCATATACAAAATTAATCTATAATTAAATAACTTGAATTAGAAAGTGTATTTGTCAATATTATAAAAAACCCAATAATGCCCAAATAAACCCAAAAAAACCCAAAAAAAACCCAGTGGGTCGGGTTTTTCTAAAAAAACCCGGGGTTTTTCAACCCTGGCCATAACTGACTTGGGAAAAGAATTTTACTAGCGATACCTCAGTTTTTTTCTGTGCTAAATAATTAACTTCTTCGTTAAAATAATTCACTAAACAATAAGATTATAAACTTTAAAAAATAATAATCTATAACAATGGGTGCGGGCGGGCGAGTGAGTCCCTGGACACACACGAGTTCCTCGCGCCACCGCCGCCGCCGCCTTACGAAGGAAAATGGCAAAGAAAGCCATCAGGGGAGCGAACTAGATAGAAAAAAGAAGAAAAAATAAGATGGATGGATGGATGGAAATGTCTCGGTGATCGAATTTGTTTTGCCGCTATACGTGTCTTTATATGTAGTTGCCGCGAAGCCGGAATCTCTGAGGATTCATTCGGTTTAGAATTTTACGACGTTATTTTCCGTATTCCGCGGCCCTACCCAGCTGAGGTGTGGAGGGGGAAGCCATCGAACAGCGATCGAACCGCCAATATGTGCACGGACAAATACCAACACAGAGATTCAATATCTATTCATATATCTTTCAACACTTAACACAGAAAATTGCAAACATTTATTATAGACTAAATAGTCAAACCCATTATAATATAGCATTCCCCGGATATTTACAATTCTATATTCTGAGTTCCGGGAAACAGCTCGACACTCAAGCTCTTTCAATCTTTACGTATGGAGATATTTATTTATGTTACTTTGTATAATAGGAAATTAATTCCAATTACAGGACATGAAGGTATTTGTTGATAACAAATTAAAGTTGTTGGAACTTGACTTCTAAATTTTTCGTAGTTTGTTCGAGAATAATTCAATGAATGCACTGAAAGCATTTATATTCATTTAAATGTTCTCTTGCATTTGCGGGAGTTAGGGTTGTTGATTTTACGAATATTCGAGACTTCGATTGATCGGATTTATTGAACCTTCGAATTTAGATTCGAATTAACGAATTTACGAATTTACGAATTTTTTAATTATCCGAATTGTGAATCTGGATCCTAACGTGAACATGGCATGTTGATATGAATTATTTTCAGAATAAACTCATATGCAGAGTTTGTAACAGTTCAAAACATTCGAATGTTCGAACGTTCAGAAATTCAAACTTCGGTGGAAATCAACGACCCTAGCGGGAGTAAATGACCCCTCGTTATTCTTTCTTTTCAAGGACTGAAGTATCACTTTTAACCCTAGAGGGATTAAATTTCAAATCTAATCCCGACAAATAAACAAGCATTACCATAGCAACAAGTATATTATAAACCTCAAAATATTACACTTTATCCCAACTAAATTACCTAAAAAAATGTTTAATGCTGTCATTGTGAATTATATGTTAATCCTACATCAGTAATAATAATTAATTCAACATGTTTGGCTGGGATTGCAAAAAACAGTGTCTAAAGCATGTTTCTACTATGACGACTATTTCATTATATGTTTAACTTTTTTTTAATTTACAAATTGTGATTGAACTTTATTCAGAAGTCAACAAGAGTAAATTTGTAAATTTGTTAAACGAATGAATACCAGAACCAACCAAATTACCACAAGATTAGCAGTATTTATTTTTTACTACAATAATTATTAGAATACTTTGTAACAAATTCAAACAATTCAAAATTCAGTTTTACTATAATTAGAATTTTTCTCTATCAACTCAGCTTCGAGAGATACAATCTATTTGAAAGTTATCTTAAGTACTTTCTTAAATGTTGACTTGACAGAGTTCTGTTTACCAAAATTATTAGTGTATATGTTAGTTATTTAGGGTTCGTGCTACCCCATTTGTTGGGATATAGTGTGAAGATATGTATGTTTGTATGTTAGTAATAATTTTAATGATCCTTTATCATTACTTATCGAATTAATGGTTTCTCTAAATTGTCCTGCTCTGTTTAGACGGTATGTGCTGACATATCTAGGTAAATTATTAGCTTTGCGTTGGTTTGGGATGGATTTGATCTTTGCATCTCAACCCTTGCAAGCGTATGGGTTTTTTATATAAACTCATGCATGGACTGGTGATCTTTGAACCAATTCATCGATACCACCCTCTTACCCCTTCTCAACATATCTCACGGAAAACAACAATAATTAGTATTGGTAGTTGATCGAAACAAATTGTCTCTTTTTGAATGCATGATCAATTTGTAATTTAATAACGTAATAACTATGGTTCACATGTTGTTGTTTGCCATTGTTTTTCATATTAATTTATAAGTACTTATGTACTTTTATCATTTCATTCTTTTATGTTTTAAAATATTTTATTTTTGCACCAAATATTGTTTTTCTTTTATTTATTCGTCCTTTTTCGACTATTTTATAAATATTGTTAAATTTAGCTTGTGGTAAGATATGCTTTATTTGGAGTTAGACTTTTGACTATGTGTTTTAAGCTATTATACAAGTATTAGAAATTCTTTTAATATTTTTTATTTTTTTTTGTGATACGGCTTCAACTTCTTGGTTACTAGCCGGTATGATGATGGAAGCGTCTGCGCTGTAGTCAGCTACAGACGCTGCTTATGAAGATGAAAGTGTCTGCGCTGTAGTCAGCTACAAACGTTGATTATGAAGATGGAAGCGTCTGCGCTGTAGTCAGCTACAGACGCTGATTATGAAGATGGAAGCGTCTGCGCTGTAGTCAGCTACAGACGCTAATTGATGCCAGCCCTGACCGGGAATCGAACCCGGGACCTCTGGGTCAGTAGCCTAGTAGTCTAAACCACTGAGCCACAGAGGTCGGCTTAATATTTTTATATTTATTTATTTATTTTACACTGTACAACTTATTCCCAATTACAGTACAGAGTAAAGACTTATCGAGCCGTAATGTGGTAGTTCATATATGTTTAGCTTGTACGGGATTCGAACTCGGGATCTCCGAATTCAAATGCCGTAACGCTATCCACATCACCGTACTGGCGAAAATTTATTTTTGTCTAAAGTGAAACATCACGAATTCTTTCTGTTTCCATCTTCTGCCCCTGTTTACGTTTGATATTTTTCATGTGGTGATTTATCCTCCCGAGTGCACTCTCCTCTCTTCGTAGCGCTAACGTAACGCAATGACGATGCACAGAACCCCTCCGCTAGGGCTGCTAACGTCTTCTTTCGTCAGTGGCGCGTGTAAGCCTCGCTCCCTTCGCTCACGGGGGGTGCAGGAGTTCACAGTACTCCATCATAGGCCCACCACCCACAAAAAATATTTCTGCACTGTACACATCGCATTTATCTTACAATTTTACTCTTCTTTCGTCTGCAGAACTGCGTCAATTTGGACATGAAATATTGGCAATATTAGCGACGTCTGTGTATGCTACAGCTTTAATTTAATTAAGAAAATTGTTTAAGTTTTATTTAAATAAATCTGAAATCAGATTATTTTGTTGTTCTTCTTTTCTGAGAAACTGTCTACAAGGCATAATGGCTTTAAAAATACATATTTGGGGACCGTGATTTGACGGTTGGAAACCGCAATTCACGTGTATAAATATATCACTTATCGAGAACTGCTACGGCAGAGTGCCACACCTAGTTTTTTAACGTTGCGTTTTCGCATGCTTTTTAGTTTGTTAGGCAAGGATTATTGTGACTGTATAATAGTAGTATATTATGATACTAATGTATAAGTAAGACTTTAAAGTACGTGTAACGAGTTAGAAGCATGTCGCGAAGCGGAGTACTTTTAACGGCACAAGTGCTTTAAAAACACTTACACTGGTATGCATAGTCGTTCGCCCAGCGACGCGCTGAGGAAGCGCCCATAAGCGATACACTTGGCAAAACGCTGGCGAACCGCTGGCGAACGACTATGAATACTATTGTTATACTCGTGTTTAACGCTCTATTTTTTATTACATCTGTATCATTTTTTGGAAAATAGAGCTAGAAAGTAGAATTTTCATTTTAATTCATTTCATAATTTTGCATGTGTGATTTGTTATAATATCGTACAAATGGATATAGGTTAGCATTTGTTGTTTACGTTAATATGTGGATTCGTTGTTTTGCAACTTGTTAAGATAAATGTGGATGAATTTAAAAACTAAAATGATTTTGTTGTTGCTTAGCAACTTTAAAACACGACGTGTATTCATGTAGCGTTTTCACACGTTTTTTTTGTTTGTTAAAAAAGGATTAATGTGCAGATAAAATAAAAAAAATTATTGACTGCATTTCGAGTAATTTTCTTTCCAATAGAGATAAAATTAATTAAATACGAATATATGTTTTACCAAAACCAAATTTATAAAACTAAGCGAATTTTAACGGATGTTCAATAAGTCCTGTGTTCCTGATTGGCTATGGGCTGTAAAACGCATGTCTGTACTTCATTCATGCAATTTACCCTTAAATGTCATAATTTATTTGACATAAATTAAAGTAAAACAATAATTTATTTTTGAACTGTTTTACAGTAAAATGTTTACCCAGGAAGTTTATAATGGTCTATGAAATGAAAACGGAATTGCACTTTCCCCATTTTGTATGACGTTTGACGTTTTTTTTTAGGTTAAATTGTATGAATAAAGTACAAACATGTTTTTCACAGGCCATAGCCACCCAGGACGAAAAGACTTATCGAACACCTGTTATTTGCCATTTGGATCAGATATAAATTACACTTACTGAAACTGATTTGTCATTTCATATCGCTGACTTAGTTATTATATTTAGTGAATAAAACTCATCTCTCGAAGTAATCTATCTTCCTAGGTAAATCAGATTATAGGCGTATTCCATTTGCCATTTGGATCAGATCTATCTTACATTTACTGAACCAGATCACTTATTCATTTCGCTGAATTACATCGCTGACTTCATTTCCAGGACAAAAATTACTGATTCTAAGTTACTTTGAAGTAATTCATCCTAATTAGTGCTTCAGTTTGCTTAATTCAAATCATTTAGTCATGTTGTCAAATTTATCTGAACTGATTTAACTGAACCAAGTGGCAAATGGAATACAGCTAATGTTTTAATTACTTAGTTTTATTTGAACCATGTGATAAATATAATATAACTGTTGCTAAGCAGTATGTATATTTTATTTTTCTCTTCAACAGTAGCATTTATTTCATTGTCTCTTCCTTTTTCGTCTTCTATCTCGCTATTAATTCTTCGTAATAAAGCAATCTGCGTCAGATCTCTACCATTGCCACCAGCATTGATAAATGAAATTACTGCCGTCGCGGCGGTGGTGGCGTCGGTGCGGGCGCGAATAATATTACATTAGGCGAGCGTTGAGCTACAAGGCAAGAGCGCGAGTTACCTGGGCTGAGCAAGAGCAGCACAGCAACAGTAACGAACTCTGCGGCAGTGACGTTGCTCGCCGCGCCTCCGCCAAATTGTATTACGAGAGAAAAATGCGCCGAGAGATGACGCTGAGACTCAGACTGTTTTCAAGATGGAATATTGCTAGAAGTGTGGATTAGTAACAATATTATTTTAATATAGCTATAAATCTTTCAGAACTCATAGTTACATTAATTAAATAATTAATGGTTGAATTATTTAACATATATCATAATTTAATTAAATAAATCAAATATATCATCAGGCCTTTTACCCATTTCTGGGTGTCGCACTCTGCCGAAGCAGATCTCGGTAAGTGATATATTTTGCGCGTGAAGTGCGGTTACCAGTCGTCAAATCACGGCCCCCAAAGATGATAGTGGTGGAGGAGCCACAGGGGTAGCTTTTTAAATTATGAAAATTGTTTGTCGCCTGTGGGAATCGAACCAGGGTTCTCAGGATCCACAGACCGACTTCATACCACTGAGCTAGCCACCCCATCTCATCATTTAATGATTTAATTCAATGTCACACGGTGAGAAATGTAATTAGGATTACAAAAATCTGGTGAAACTAATGAAAACGTATATACTATTGTTTGTTATCAATATTTTAATAATATGTTTTTTAAATAATAAGTTTTTTATTCAACTGTTATAGTTCTGTTATAATTATGTAGCTGTTAAATACAAAAGAAAAGGTATAATGTACATTGCTGTTAGTTAACATTTACTTAACAACACCCATTTCGGATCACATGTGCGAAATTAATCAATCATCACAAAATTACACTGATAATAGTTGTCTTAGGGCATTGGATTGCTAGATAAGAAACAGTGTTTGACATTTTATTATTATTTTTTAATGTTTAGTTACGAAAATAATGATTACATCAATGATGGCTAGCACAGTGGTATGAAGTCGGCCTGTGGATCCTGAGGTCCCTGGTTCGATTCCCACAGGCGACAAATTTTCATAATTTGAAAAAGCTATCCCTGTGGCTCCTCCACCACTAACATGTTTGGGGGCCGTGATTTGACGACTGGTAACCACACTTCACGCGCAAAATATATCACTTACCGAAATCTGCTTTAGCAGAGTGCCACACCCAGTAATGGGTAGAAGGCGTGATGATATATTTATTTATTTATTTATTTATTACTTCAATGATTACTTCAATGATTACTTCAAAAATCATTGATAAGTAACTTATACTTTTTGACTTTTCTTCAAGTACGTTTCTTTTATGTAACCACCCTCCGCCAACTGCGTCGGTATGGTTACAAAGCAAAGTGCTTTCGAAACTGTAAAAAAAATGGTAGTTATCTTCGGATATTACTAATAATAATTTACCTTGGACTGTTTCAACTAATCCCAATACAAAACATTTGAAAATTTAACCAATAAACACAGTTTATACTGATAAAATCCCGTTATCAAATCAATGTGGTATGAAAACTAAATTATTTTATTATTTTGTGCTGTCAATTTAACACATTATTATTTTATTTTATTTGTCCCGAGAAAAATAATTAGGAATGGTAAATTGATTTTGATCGAGACAAATTATATTTTTTGATATGTAAGATATAGTATTGCTTTGACTAATTTAGTAACTTGGTAATAATATTTTTGGTTCATATGTTGTTGTTTGCCATTGTCGGTCAATACGATTAATTTTACATATTTATTTGCTAATACTTTTGTACTTTTATTTTTTCATTCTTTTATGTTTTAATATATTTTTCCTACAACTGCGATTTCTTTGTTATTACGTGACTATTATTGCCTTGGTTACGTATAGTGAGTAGACAAATGCAGACCAAGTGCGTTTCTATAAGCAAATAAACACTAGTGCCGAAAGTAATTTGTACTTTACAAAAGACAATATAAGTGAGAGGGATTTAAATTTCGCGCCAAGCACGGAATTTCATATTTTAGGCACATACGCTTATGGAAGAAGAAGAAATATGCAGTGATATATTTTGACGTTTATAAACATAACCTTAAACTGCAGTATATCTAATCTGTACACATCACATTGAGCAGACAAGAACTCAAGTATATCATTATTAAATATGATAATTAATCAAAATAACCGAACAAAGTAAAACATATCGATAAATGGTTTTATTTAAAGAGTAAGTGAAATACATAATATTGATTGTTTGTGTACATTAATAACACGTTGTTACAGTTGCTTATATTGACATAATTTGAAGGGGAAACTTTTATAGTATGAAGAAACATTGATTTCTTCCGTACCGGTTCATATTATTTATTAGCAAATATACGCGATCTCTCAGATTTCTCTATATAAATTTGTATTTTCATGCACTCAATATTTTGCAGTAAAATTGTTGCTACGCAAAAAAAATTGTCAAAATAAAAATGTATCGATAAAATCAGAAGATCTTGTGCTATTACTAGTAAATATCGAAACAATTGACTAATATTTGTTTATTAACATTGCGATGATTTGTAGAGTGCCGAGAACAGTCGAGCAGAAGAAAAACTAGTTTTTCTATATTCAAAAATATGGGAGGTTTGATAGGTCTGTAATATAACAATAGACAGCAGCAATGAAAACCAGTGCAAACAACAGATTTTCATCGCAATAGTTATCCCTGTAACTCACACTTCCACAAACATCTTTAGGAATCGTTATTTAACGATAACACGGAAAAAAACATATTTCTGTTAATAGCAGTATACAACACTCATAATTAGATAGAGAGATTTGATGATATATTTATTTGTTTATTTAATTAATTAATAACTTTCTTTGTATATTGCGATTATAATTGCTGAAAGATATCACTAATTTAAAAACAAAAAAGTTAAACTAAAGTATGCTGTTCAAAAATATGTCTCAATAGAATTGTAAATTATTGGAATCAATCAATAGAACAAAAAACAAAGAAAAGCTCAACAGATGCAATTGACAATCGCAAACAAAACACAGTCAGCACCAGCATGGCCAACTGTCAGTACGAGATGCAAGATTTAAATCAATTAAACGATCTCAAATGAATGAGCGAACTGTGAATGAGCCAGACAGAGACAGAGATAGTCGTCGTCGACGGGACGAAAACGAGATTGTTCAATTAACCCAAAGTAAAGTTTTTCTTGCTCCACTTATTTCGCTCGCCCTTCTTTTTGCAGCACGGTCACCTGTTGAGGTTGTAATTAATTTAATTTACGAGATCGCGGGCTGCTGGTCTCGACTCATTGTCCTTGTGGACGAAGTGCGCTTGCGCTGCTCCACCGCCAACTAGAGGGTTTATTTTTACTTGTTAATGGACGAGTTTCACTGTTTGTTTTAGAGGATTCATCTGCATACAAATATCTGCACATTTACTATTATCGTTCAAGAGAATTAAACCCAACTAAATATTGCTCTTTGCACATGGTTTACCAGTTGAATTAAATCTCTATATGAAAGACATTGTTGAGAAATTTAACTTCAATTATTTAACAGATATTAATTGGTAATGGCTCAGTGGTATCAAATCGGCATGTAGGTCCTAAGAACCATGGTTCGATCCCCACAGGCGACAAAACATTTTCACCAATTTAAAATTAGCCCTGTGGCTCCCCCATTACTAACATCTTTGGGGGCCGTGATTTGACGGCTGGTATCCGCACTTCATGCGCATAAATATATCACTTACCAAGATCTGCTACGGCAGAGTACCACACCCAGTAATGGGTAAAAAGGCGTGATGATATATTTTATTTTATATATTAATTGGTGTAATAAGTGAACGAAAAAATCACAATGGGTATAATATACAAGTTTATATCAAACGAATTATGACTGCGAATGAAGCAAAAGTGGTGTACTGCAAAATATATTTTTTTTTATTTCCATTTTGATAAAAAAAAATCCTTTATAATAAAAATATTTAGGATCCAAAAATATTATTATTAATAAAATAAGGCTTCAGAGATCCAATATAATTTATTTATATATTTTAAATTGGGACGTTTTGAGTTTAAACAAAACTCATCATCATCATTAATAATACAAAATAACAGAAATTAAAATATAAAATGTTGAAATATGTCAAAATAATAAATAAATCATTTATTATGTGTACGGTGGTGTGGGTAGCGTTAGGACATTCGAATATGAAAATCTCGAATCTCACTCAAACTAACATATATTAACTACCACACAGCGGCTCGGTAAGTTCGGACATTGTACTGAAATTGGGTTTAAGTTCCTGTTGTATAGTGTAACGTAAATAAATAAATAAATATTTTATTTTTAAAAGATCGTGCTACTCATCTGACGGGGCGGAAACTTAATGGGGTGTAGCGTAATGCTATATACAATGTATATACGAGGGAAGGGTGAAAAGTCCCTGAAAAATTAAACAAGAAATGATTTATTTGGTCAAAACATATTTTATTTCTCAACATAATCTCCTTGTAGCTCGATACACTTCGTCCTCCTCTTTCAAATAATACTATTTTGGCAATCCTTCAAAATAGGCGTTTGTCTAAGCGATGACCTCATCGTTGGAGCCAAATCTCTTTCCGCCGAGCCATTTCTTCAAGTTTGGAAATAGATAAAAATCACAGGGAGCCAAAAAGTCCTTCTTATTGCGCTTAACATCGCCAAACACTGCTTTGAACATGTCACACGGTCGCGCTTGTTGTCAACAGAGAGCAAATGCGGCACACATTTGGCAGATAGCTTTCTCATATTCAAAAATTTATGCAAAATGTTCCGTACCCGTTCGGTTGAGATGCTCATAGCCTCAGTAATTTCGTGCACTTTATCTCGCCGATCGTCCAATATCATACCATGGATTTTATCTACAATTTCTGGCGTTGTAACCTCAATTGGGCGACCAGAACGTTCGGCGTCCTTTGTGGTCATACTACCACAACGAAAATCAGTAAACCACTTGTGAATAGTTCCAATCGATGGAGAGGAGTTTCCATAATGTTTAACAAGCGATGCTTTGGTTTGCGTAATGTTTTTTCCACGCAAGAAACAATGTTTAATCAAGACGCGAAATTCACTTTTTTCCATGTTTTCAAAAATCTCAAGGTTGCTTGCTTTCGATGGGTGTCAAAACAGAACTAAATGACATATCAATCTGAAAATTTTAATGCGTTCTAGTTGAAGATGGTACATCACAAATGGCACATGAGATTTACGATTGTGGCGACATCTGTTTTATTTTTCAGGGACTTTTTACCCTGCCCTCGTATGAATGTATGTAAATCCTTTCAACAAATATTCACTCCAATTTCATACTTCTGAGTAAGGAAACTTTAGAATAACAAATCTCTGTGAAATCTGTTTCTAAATCATGGCAACTATATCGACGGAAATATATGTACTATATCTAAAATATATATTTCAGTAGTAGAACTATTTATAAATGAATTTATCAGTCCAAAAGCACTCGAAAAACATATAAACTTTGACATATTGCAATTGAAATATATTCTCTATAAATTATAGTATACACAACCCCTATATTAGTATCAAGGCAACATCTCGAATTTCACAACAGTGTGTTTGTGTGTATGTCAGGTATCCCGGCAAAGCGGGCAACCGCATCAATATGTAGAAATCAATACCTGCGTTCGTTTCAGCATGTGTGAAAGTGTGTTTCAGTTCTGGGTGGTATACATAGGGATCTTTTCTGTTTGAATGACAAAGGTACTTGATATCAATGCAGGTACCGAGAAAAATATAATTTATTGATGTGTTTTGTTGAGTTTTTTACGCATTGTTGCTTGATATTTATGATTGAAAATACGATGAGACATGTCGAGTACCACTCGACTTCTTACATCTATGGAAGACTAGAAATATATCTTTGACTTATACAATTATTTTCGTAAAGAATTGTGCTAATAAAGAAAATATGTTTTCACGATATGTTCGAAATAACCAAATAGTAAAGATAATTAGTTTTCCCACCCTAGAGAGAAAAAAATAGCAGTGTTACATGGATGTTATTCTACAAAATTAAATTATTATAAATTATCTTACAATTTTGATTCAGTAATAATATAACAAGGGAGTGAGAAAAAATTGAAACTAATTTGACAGATCTTTCGAAAACTGGTTGCCAGGCAATAGTCACGGAAGCCCGTAGGGCTTAAATGGCTATTGCCAAATGGCAACAAGTTTGAGAAAGATACTGGAGAATTATTTTCAAATTTATCCAACTCTCGAGTTATATTTAATTAGATTATTTTTTGACTTGAGATCGATTCATCCAACTTAAAAGATTTTGAACTGAGTCCATGTCGATTGATTACTTATTAATGTATTCTTGGAAGTTGTTTCCAAAATTTGTTTGTGTATTTCTGTATCTGTAATTTAACTAAATCGATTTAGTTCATACATTTTACTTGATGTGTTGACAGTTTTAAATAATTTTACAACTACCTAACATTTGTCACAAACAAAAGCACTTACAAAGTTTAATCCCGGGAATAATCACAAGAGCATTATTCTCAGTATAATAATGACAAGATTGGCTAAAACACAGACATGTGACATACAATGAAGCATTTCATTGATTTTGAAAAACGTCAAAAAATATTCAGTAATAATAATAACAAGAGAGTGAGAAAAAATTTAAAATAATTTGACAGATCTTTCGAAAACTTATTGCCAAATGGCAACAAGTTTGAGAAATATACTGGAGAAGTATTTTCTAATTTATCCAACCCGTTGGTGTATTTCTGTATCTGAAATGAAACTAAATCGATTTTTTTCACTTACTTTACTTGACGCGTTGAGAGTTTTAAATAATTATTTGACAACTACCTAGCATTTGTCACAAAAAAAGCACCTACCAAGATTATGCCCGGGAATAATCACAAGAGCATTTTTCTCAATATAATAATGACAAGATTGGTTAAAACGCAGACATGTGACATACAATGAAGCATTTCATCAATCTTTAGTATTGTGTTTATTACCAATGTTTTCTTTCAAAAGAATTAGAAAAATAATTGCTGTCGGCAATTAAGATTGAGACGATAAAATTGTTGGGAAATGAACTATTTATCGAAACAAAGCGGTCTCCAATTTACCGCCCTTTCTAAGTCAATTTTTATAAATTAATAAACATAAATAAATAATTGTAATTCGTAGAATTCTAATAGTAAACTTATGAAGTGAACAAGTTGTTTTTACAACTAAAACTAAATATAAAAAATGCCGCCATAAAATATGTGCCGCCCAGTGCGGATCGCACCCGCCGCCCCTCCCCCTTGGTACGCCGCTGCTTGTAAATTAAATATTTAAATATTTTAGAAATTCATATCTCCATAAATTATTTTAAAAGTAGGTATTATAAGACTAGATAAACACTCATATTACTATTATTTATGTCAACAGATTTTAATATTCATAGTCTAAGTTCTGAATAATGGGCAATAAAATAAAACGATTTTGGCAAAACATTCCTAATGCATTTCTGAAGTTTCATGTCTCTCGGCCACACATGAAAATCTTCCTTTTGCATGTACGTGTACGATATGTACCAGGTACTAGTGTCTATATCGCTATATCGTGCGGATATTTCGTTCATCGATACGAATCATGAATCTATTTCAAGTGCTCTTGCATACGACCGTTAAACGAACGAAACTATGTAGACAATGCACTGCCAGACATGTCATATATTTATCTGTTTCAGGTAGGCAATCGAAAACAGAATGGCATCGGTATCATATCATGTTTTTTGTTATTTATAGAAAACAAATAGCGCTCGTTGGGTATCCTACGTGCACTTGATACAAACATTTCATTTCTGACTTTAATAATAAATGAACGGTGCTTGAGCATGTGATCGCTACTACTACAAACAACGGGTAATACACTCTACATTTTATAACCACACATATATACTCCGTCAGTTATTGTTGTTTGTTCAGTGTAATCAACTTGAAAGATATTAATATTACTCTTATTTATTTGAATTCATGCCTTTATCAATTTAAAATTAATGATTAATATTATTACCTAAGCGTAATTGAATATTTATTCATTACTGCATAACAGGAACTAAAGCTGGATTTATAATGAAGTAAAGTAAGAGATAAAGTAAAATAAAGCAAAGTATAAATTAACGTAAGCAACATTAAAATTACCTCTGTGTCTTTTTCTCCATTAAAATATTTGGGGGCCGTAATTTGCCGATTGGGAACCACACTTTACGCATCATTTCCCGAGACCTGCTATGGCAAAGTGACACACCCAGTAAATGGTAAAAGACGTGATGATATATTTATTTATTTATTTATTTTATGAGGCTTTTGAAGAATAACTAGATTAATGACATTGGTACATACGTATTTTTAGAGATATGGATAAAAGCAATACCGATTTACATCAGATAACGAATTTTAAATAGGATAACAATTACTTGGAGAGTTTTGACTACACGGTAGTTATCATCAGATTAAAAAATCTGTGTGAGAATTATTTATTTATTTATTTATGCTACGCTGCACAACAGGAACTTAATCCCAATTACAGTACAGGGTCCGAACTTACCGATCCGCATTGTGGTAGTTCATATATATTTTTAGCTTGAGTAGGATTCGAACCCGGGATCTTCGGATTCGAATGCTTTAACACTAACCACACCACCATACTGCTGGATAATACTTACTCGAATATACTTAAGAATCAATAACATAATTAGAAAACCTATGACTAATCCTCAAATAATTCTTATCCTAACCATATTTTCAGTCAAGAAACATCTACTATCACAATTGTTAGTACTCGTATTACTGAGGGTATGAATAACAAGGTAGTCAGAAAGTTAATAAAAAAATATAGAAGTACCAGTCAAATAATTGTAGCTTCACTTTTGACATAAACTTACTTTATCGAAAAACGATAAACAGTCTATATTCTTGCCAAATACTAAAAACACTCAACAATAAGATTTGAACCCGCGAACTCACGCTTGTGAATTGAGAGTTATAACTGTCTATAATGGACATCAGAATAAACAATTTTCTACTTATTGTCATTTAATTTGTTTGTAATACAAGACATCCGCAACTGATTTTGTTTCTCTCATTTACATTATCAATATTATCCAAGAAACAACAGCATACTTTATTTGTTGTTGGTGATATCAAGCCATCTGATATGGAGTACACATTGTTATTTTATGAGTTTTTAAAGAATCTATAGAGTATATGAATTGTACGGATGAAGTTATTGACAACAAAAATATTCTGAGCAAAATAAGGAAGGATCACCTGCCCCAGAAGAACAAGCGCCTTCGCTAACACACCAGCTCGCTTGCGGAATTGCTTATGCAGAGTTTTTATAAGTTTTCGATTTATAAAGTTTGAGCAGTACGCGATTTTATTACTCGCTCTCCACAATCCCCGCCAAGGAATTTGCTTGACGACGTCCTGTGTCTTTCGTCTCACTCACACACAGATTCATATACGTTCACGCCACCGCACCAAGCATACATGAGCGCTGCAGGCAAATATTAGAACTGGAAGGCGACACTTCCAAACAAATAAATAAATTCGAAACTTCCCAAGAATATAAAATGGGTTTAAAAGTAAAGAAATATAAAATCATACACGTACAAATATGAACAGCTTCATATCAGTAAAGAATTTTAAGAGATTCATTCGGATTGGTGTGATATAATCGTAAGCAACTTTAATCTTTAACATAGCATCCACAAAATAAAAAAGATATTTTTACTCATTATTATTCAAAGAAATTTAGTTAGCAACCCCTAGAAATGATGATATACTTTAAGCAAAATATGAAAATAGCTAATGATAAAGATAACTATTTTACATGACTTATTTAAAGTTATAAATAACTGAGTGACCAGGTCAATGCCTTTAATAATTGGATTATATTTTTAAATATTATTAATTTTCACATTCACCTTTCTTTCAAAAAGGTAAGGCACAATTTAATTTTAAAATTCAATATAGGGAGTACTTTTTTATCTAATTTGGACGTGCAATTTTTGAGAAAAAAGAAAGACAAGAACATGCGAAAAAACTCCAAAACATATTTTGTCGCATATTTTTTTATATTGTCTCAAAACTTATAATTTTAAATTGGATCTATATGTAGTATGTTACGGACGACTATATTCCTAAATATATAGAGTTTTAAATAAAAATAGTACGTAATATTTTTGATAAAACCATGCTAAACATTTTGGTAACACGATCTATATTTTAACTAAAATTATTTTTTTGTTATAGAAGAAGAATCCAGTGGAAAAGACAGGATTAAAGATATTTTACCTTAAATTATAAATGTTTGGTAAATAAAAGTTATAAGAAAATGAAATTTGAAACAAACAATAATCCCGTAATATATCTTGACGACGTCAAGATATTGAACAAAATATAGCGACAAATTCAAAAACATCGAGACTTCTGATTACCCTACAACAACATTAGATTTTAACATACATCCCCGGAGTAAATATTGTTTTATTAATTTAGCTTTATTGACCAGTTAAGGTCAAGGGCGATCCGGGGATAACATATTTGTGCTAATTATTACTAACAATCTCTGAATATACTGATATACTACACAAAATATGGGGTGGATCCTAAGAACCCTGGTTCGATTCCCACAGGCGACAAACAATTTTCATAATTTCAAAAAGTACCCCTGTGGCTCCTCCACCACTAACATCTTTGGGGGCCGTGATTTAACGACTGGTAACCGCACTTCACGCGCAAAATACATCACTTACCGAGATCTGCTTCGGCAAAGTGCCTCACCCAGTAATGGGTAGAAGGTATGATGATATATTTATTTATTTTTATTCTACACAAAATATTAAAATAGATAGATGTTCAGGTAAATAAGGAATTATTTTTTTATTTTATTTATTTGTCTTTATTAACCACATAGGGTTAAGAGCGAGGATCAACCAAGGGATGTTCTTCCACCTAACATCTACAAAGCCTGGGCGGAATTCGAACTCGCGCCCTACGGCATTTAATGTCAAGCAACTACTACGCTAGCCGCTCGACTAGCGTGGATAAAAATAGATAATAAAATAATCACATTTTAATGAGACGAGTACATGTCAAAAACAAATAAAGTTTGAAAAATATGAATACGAGTGACTGCTCGTAATTTAATGAATAATAACAAGATAAAAATATTATTCTATAAAGTAAGATCTTCATAATGTTTGTTAACAATATAATAAAAATTAAACCCCAGTTGTACGGCACTGCGAATCACCCGCGCTCACATACGCAGTCGGCGCAAAACACGTTCATAAAACCGACCGAAATGGTCTCTAAACCAGCATTTAATGAAACCAGCAGCAAATAAAATGCATAAAGCTATTTTTATAGTGGATTTATAATGAAAATAAACGCGCTTACAGGCAAATGTAATTTGCCCGTTACTGGCTACACGTACGACACACAAATCTCAATAATATCCCGTATCTTCAATAGTTTAAGGTGGTTCTATCATGACAGTCTCATACAAAAGTATAGGTAACCTAAAAAGTTTATTACATTTTTGTATGGTATAGGTTATTAACAGAATTAACATTTCGCTGCAAATATCGTATAATTAACAATAACATTGAATATAATAAATAAAACTATTTAACTAGTTTGTGAAATTCAGTAACATAACAATATTTTTGGAAGTGAATGTTTCATGCCAACCAATAGCAGTGTAAGATTTTACACAGCAGAAGCTGTGACAACAAGGCGAGAACCACAAGCAACATGATATTACCAGTCGGTACGAAACATAACTGTGTTATCGATACATCCTGTTGACAGTTCATAAGAAAAATGAGACAAATGCACCAAAGCAATTATTATCAACAGTAACAACAAATAAATAAATATAAATTGCTGTAATATTTTTTTTTGTATTAAAATTAATATATTTTACTGATCGAAGTAATAACTTTCATAGTTCTTGCTTTGTCATTCGTGCGACTATCTCTGTCTACGCCTGCGACCAACTCTGTTTACGCGTGCGACCATCTCTGTCTACCCGTGCAACGTTGCCAATAATCATAGAATATCCAACTTTCATCGCCAGTTTCTTTGAAACTAATGCGACAAGGCATGGATTTTTTAATTCTCATACCTTTATCTTTACATGATGTACTGTGTGTTTGTTTTTTGTTAAAAAGTAACTACAATATATGAATTTATTACGCAGTAAGCTCCCTCGCGACGTACAGTTCCTATAACGCCAATGCATTTTTGGTCGACTTTAACTTTATATTACTCAGCTTAACAACGGTAAACATTAAAAAAAAAATTGCATACTAGTGTAGAAACACATGGAAAATTACATATTTACATTTCATTAAAATCCGGGTTAAATGCTTCCATGACAGTACCACCTTAACGAGATATCTGCGCGACGAATACGAGTGGGCATAGCAAGCTACGATGTGAAAGAAGAAAGTTTAAGAAGGTATAGAGGAAGTATGCAGGTGGCTCTGTATGGAGTACCTACGTTTGTTGTGTATTGATGACGAGGGCGGATTCAAAGGGGCAGAGGGGGCTGCAGTGGACATCACGCACATTGGATGACCCGAGGTGTACAGGTGCACGCACGCATTATACTCAGGACCGAATTGGGAACATTCTTACACAAACTGTCCTCAAATCTTTTTTATGTCTTGCATTTTCAATCGGTTCATTGTTATATTGAAAACAGTTTATTAATATGTAGAAGCTAATGTTAAATTTTTGTCGATAACTTTTTATTTTGTAACTACGCAGTTATACGTTAAATGTCATTTCAAAATTGTTACCTCAAATATCTTGAAATATTATTTTATTACTATTTGAAAAAAGATCAAGATGCAATAAGTAAATAAAAAATTAAACATTCCTCCATGATAACATAGCATTTTAAAAACTACCTATATATATATATATATATATATATATATATATATATATATATATATATATATATAAATAAAATAAATATATCATCACGTCTTCTACCCATTACTAGGTGTGGCACTCTGCTGAAGCAGATCTCGGTAAGTGATATATTTTGCGCGTGAAGTGCGGTTACCAGTCGTCAAATCACGGCCCCGAAACATGTTAGTGGTGGAGGAGCCACAGGTATAGCTTTTTCAAATTATGAAAATTTGTCGCCTGTGGGAATCGAACCAGGGACCTCAGGATCCACAGGCCGACTTTATACCACTGAGCTAGCCATCCCATAATAATATAATGGCTGAAATTATCAAACTATTACATACGCATTTATTGTTAACTACAGTTTAAATTTTGACAGCAATGTTAATTTCTCATAAGTGATTCGCTGTTGTCTTTCTTAAACTACATTTAAGAAATAAGTGTGGTTGATAATACCGGCCTTAACAACAACAAAATTATAAAATGTAAAAGTAATTTCAAATATTTCGAAATATTAATTTCATCATTTGGGTCGATCGTGCAAAAAACATAAGCATTACGATCAGTAACTGTCCACTGATATCTGATGAATGAAGATTAACACTATGCCTCAATCTTCAAAATCAGTCTCAATCGGTAGTTAGCACTTACCGCCCTTAATACTTTGTAACTATAACGGCAAATTTTATTTGTAGTTGTTTTTTATATTTTAAGTTTATAAATAAAAAAATATATATATCACGTCTTCTACTCATTACTGGGTGTGGCACTCTGCCGAAGCAGATCTCGGTAAGTGATATATTTTGCGCGTGAAATGCGGTTACCAGCCGTCAAATCACGGCCCTCAAAGATGTTAGTGATGGGGAAGCCACAGGGGTTGTTTATTTTTTTAAATGGTGAAAATTGTTTGCCGTCTGTGGTAATCGAACCAGGGTTCTCAGGATCCACAGGCCGACATGATACCACTGAGCTAGCTATTTGAACCCAATTTTATATGGTAATTCCTAATTTTCTTTTTCGAGAAGAAACAAATAAAAAATAATTCACCTAAAATTAACTGTTCAGCTCTGCAGTTGCAAAATTATGTAAGTATAATTACTATTTTCAATTTCCCAAATATATTAATGGAATGTTAACAACAAGCACAATAACAAATTTTAACTTTCACAGACAGATTCATAAAGCGGATTAGCGCTGACACCATTTTTCATTTTGTTTTTAACTCTCTTTTCAATGTACGAAACAAGTATATTTTAACTTGAGTTAAAAATAGTGTTAATTAGTATCAAATTTAGTTCATTTCTTTAATCTATTTTAATTTGAAACAGAGTTATAGATAATATTAAAAACGGTGTTAGCGCTAATCCGTTTTATAAATCTACCAGTAAAAGAACACAGAACCTGAAAGGTCACAAGCCATCGTAAATAAAATATTTAGAGAAAAATTCCTTACGGTCCTGGAATTTAAGGCGGACAAACAGTCCAGTCAATTTAAGACACAACACGTCCGAAAATCGTAGAACGCAGGTGAAGAATTTCAAAAATCATTAAGTCAGGGTGGCATTTAATCCAAATTGATCTAGTTGATCCTCCTAATGCCAGTGTTTTCGCAGGTGTCGGGCCCAGTCCAGCGCCCTGGGGCACTCTGGTCCCTTCCTCGTATCGGCGGCGGTCTCCTCTCTGCCCAGGAAGGCTAAGCACAATCGATGAGTTATCGCCTGTTATCGCACAACTGATAATGATAGGTATCATACGGACGATTTGCATATCTGTTTATCTTATGATTTATTGTTTCCTTCAAGAACTACTGTTCTACTATTAGAACCACTTGATAAACTTACTAAGAACTGTGGTTAGTTTTAACCGTTTTTTAAATGTGACAACATTAAGCACGTACCGCATTTAAATTATTAATGGCTTACAACAACACTTATCGACTTTTTTAAAATATGTTATTAATTCTTAAACATAGCAAGTAATTTTTGTTTTCCTTTTATAATGATGTAACGTTTTTAAATTATTTTAAAGAAAATATTATATATAAAAGTAATATTAAATTATTCACTAATTTTATTTGAAGTATTTCTCTAAAATATTTTTGAAAAATGTAACTAAGGGAAATATTCGTAACCTAATGTTTAAATTATTTTGTCAAATTACATTCGAATATTCGGCTATACCGAATACTATATATTTCGACAATTTAAAAGAGTGATTGATGATCCTCTTTGGGGGATGGCGTTTGTTTATGTTGAACTGCTACTGCATTTCGCTCTGCTTGTCCGAATTCTTTTATTTGTTATAGTAAAAGTAGGATGCTAACAAGATTTGGTGAAATAGAAAATATTAGTTCATTTGCTAGATTCGCGAAAAAATACTGCCACAAATTTACAAATATGAGCCGGGTAGTCAAGATTTACCTGTCAGCTCCTGCATGTACTGTCAGAACTTGCAAGTACTGCCAGCACTGTCAAAACTTGCAAGTACTGTCAGTACTGTCAACTCCGAACTATTGTTTTTAAAAGCGGAAAATATTTACGAAAAAAAAAGGAAATCACTTGTTAACCGAAAGAGCTAAAAATCTATTGTTTTCATACTACAGAGCGATCAAAAGGAATTGTTACAGTTGGCAATAAAACAAAATACTTGAAATTGGTAAGCCTGATACATAAATTCATTTCCTGTTGTTGACAGTGACATTTGAAAATTTAATTTTAAATTTGAGTACATTTATTATTACGTTTATTTCTAAAGTATTTCTATTACTTAAAATGTCAAAATTCTATTAGCTATCAGACTCCTGACATTTGTATTTATTAGAAATATCAAATAGCATTTCCGCCTTTATCTGGCGTTGTGCCAACTGTAGAATAAAAATATCTCCGGAATTGTACTGCCAACTGTAACAGCTCCTTTTGATCACTCTGTACAATTGTGCACTAATAGATTATACCTACTAAATATACTACAAATATCAATTTTATTAGTGTATTAAATCACCATTTTTTACTGTTAATAAATAAATGACTAAATGTCATTTTTGCTGTTTGATTATAACAAAATTTGTTATATTTTGGACTAGATAAGTAAATGTTTAAATTATTATTTGATTATTATTATTAAATTTAATTACTTTAGTGTTCGAACGAAAGGTGACATCTTTCAAAAAACGTACTTTATTAGTTCATTTTGATAAATATTATTTACATTGTTTTTCTATGTATCATACATATTTACGATAGTTCGGCAGTACGGTGGTGCAGATAGTGTTACGGTATTCGAATCCAGAGATCCCGAGGTCGAATCCCACTCAAGCTAATAATATATGAACTACCACACTCGGCGCGTCAGACCCCGTACTGTAAGTGGGATTAAATTCCTGTTGTGCAGAGTATAAAAAATAAATAAATAAAACAATAGAAAATCCATAATTTCATTCGGTATTAAAACCAACTATTCGGTAGAATACCGTACAGTGAAAAAATGGCCGAATAAGTCGAATACAGAATAATTATTCGGCTGCGGTCACATCTTTGTTTATAGTCTTTAACTCAAAAGGAGGAAAATTAAATTTAGATTAATTAAATTTGAGCATTAAAAATATATACAGAATTAATAACCCAAATTTGTAGACTGGCCATAAAATAGCTATCAAGGTGTAAAGTTTTAAGATAATTTATTATTACCTAGTGATTAATTTGTAATGAAGTTTGACAAGCAGCGTGTTCTGATAGACTAATTCGAAAAATCGTAAAAAAAATTATAGCTTTTTAATCGACTTCCGTAATCAACTGGTGCTCGCTCTGCTCTACTGATTGTGAGTTGAAACGTCGGTGCTCATTATAAAGTGGGCCGAGTTTAGGATGACGCCTTCAGGTGTTGCACGTTTATGATAATGTGAAACTATTAAAGACGCAAGTAATTAAACTTAGTACACTTACTCGATTTCGACAGATACGTAAATGGCTCATGATGGAATTAATGCTTCGTTAATAGCTTTCGAAATTTTAACGTCATCATATTTGAAATTGTCTCACTTTATTAATTAATTTATAATTACACATTAACTATTTCATTACATCACTGCCGCTACATAGAATTATTATAGATCTAGTCTACCACCATACAAAAAATTGCAGATCACAGTAGATAGGTGCGAATATCAGCTATCAAATCAAACATCCATTTATTAGGGTTGTTGATTTTCCGAATATTTGAGACTTCGATTGTTCGGATTTATTAAACCTTCGAATTTAGATTCGAACTTTCGAATTTTGGAATATTCCGAATTTTCGAATTATTCGAATTTTTGATCTGAATCCTAACGTGAACATAGAATGTTGATATGAATTATTTTCAGAATAAACTCATATGCAGAGTTTTGTATTAATTCGTAAGTAATTATTATTAATTATTATTATTCGTCAAATTAACTCAATTTAGACTTAAAATTTCGCTACACTGTCAAAAACGTTTTTGTATCCTTTTTATTGTCATTTTAAAACGTCTTACTAAAAGTCTATAGCATTTAGATGGGCGGTAAGAGAGTAGATGGCTTAATTAAGACGGCTAGCCTTACAGAGTTTTTGCAGGATACTTCGCCGAGTTTATTATTTAATTCGTGTCCGACTTTTCGCGAATTATGCGTGAGCGTGTTTGAAGATGACAGATGGCGTTAATTCAGCGGCAAAAAATCGAGAATTCGAAGGTTTGAAAAATTCGAAAATTCGTAAATTCAAAGTTTCAAAAAATTCGAAAGTTCGAAGCATTGAAGTTTTTCTGACGAAGTTCAAAACATTCGAATGTTCGAACGTTCAGAAATTCAAACTTCGGTGGAAATCAACGACCCTACCATTTATAAGACTATATATATATATATATATATATATATATATATATTTTTTTTTTTTTGACAAAATGAGATGAAACACCTACAACCAACAAACAATTTTCATCACATTGAAACTACTCCTGTGCCTTCCCCTATACTAACCTCCTTGGGGGCAGTGATTTGACGGCTGATAACCGCATTTCACAATATATTACTTACCAAGATTTGCAACGGCAGAGTTCCACAGCCAGTAATGGGTAAAAGGCGTGATGATATAGTTATTTTATTTTTTTTACTTCAAAGCTTTACCTTTACAGGTAAAGAACCAAGTCCGAGTTGAAAAGTTAATCTCCTCTTGAAAATTTGAGACACGTGGCATTAGTTATTATAATATAGAATTGATTGAATTTTTTTTAGCCTTATCTGATTTACTGTTCTCGGTTTTTGCTTCAAATGAAAACTTCAGATGCGGCCAAAAATAGTTATTTATTATACAAGTGTTTTATTAGATATATAAAACACGCAAGAAAAGTTTAAACACGAGACCGAAGTTCGAGTTTTTAATTGTTATTAATTGTTTTATATATCAAAACACAAGTGTAATACAAAATTTTATCCACAACTCATAATTATAGGTATCGAAGAAGATTGGTCGTAACGTTTAACGTTGATTCAGTTATATATAGTTTCTCAAAATACGGTAGATCATGAGGTGGTTGCTAAGTAACAAGTTGTTTACAGTGTTTCATGGAATATAAAACACTAGTGTTTTATAAGTCATATAATTCAACTGAAATCAGTGTAAATATGTCTTTATAATATATGAGTTGTGGATAAAATAATAATAATAATTGCAATAATTTTACATGAGGTAGCAATGAGAACTAAAGTGATAGATTTATGTTTGATATTTTTACAGCTAGACAACTCAACTAAAAAATATCACAAAATGCACTTTGTAAACGCAATATAGGAAAAATATATTCTTTCTGTCCGTAACTCTTACTCTTCCCGCAACTGTACTTGATCCTCCCATACCTCAAAGACACATATAGCAACACACCGAAAAAATAAAAAGCATCTCTTATCTCTGTCGCACCTATACTTCTCAGCAGCCTATGCGTTCAACTGTTGTTGTCTTCATCCGCCGCCGCCTCCATCTTGGATCCGCGCGACGCCGCATTGATCGCAGTCGGCGTCGTCGGGTGGGGATGCAGCACGTGACGTCACACGACGCCATGTGACGCGACGCGATGTGAAGCGGCACAATGACACACTGTTAGAAAGTTTTTAATCGTATTGCGTTGGTAATTAGTGCCGGGGTGAATGTTGGCGTAGGTTATGGTTAGGGTTGAATTACGTGATTGTACAATGAATTTTAATGGTTCTTTCAGCGAGCTTTAAGGAAGAATTATAAAAAAAATTCTAAACTTCGTATATTTACAGCTGTCAAACGTTTATAAATTATTTTATCCACAACTCATATATAATGAAGACATTATTACACTGATTTCAGTTGAATTATATGGCTCATAAAACACTAGTGTTTTATATTCCATAAAACACTGTAAACAGCTTGTTACTTAGCAACCACTTCATGATCTACCGTATTTTGAGAAACTATATAATTGAATCAACTTTAAACGTTATGACCAATCTTCTTCGATATCTATAAATATGAGTTGTGGATAAAATTTTGTATTACATTCGTGTTTTATTGGCATATAAAACACTAGTATAATAAATAACTATTAGGGCCGGTTTTTTCATCTCCGGATAAAGTTCCCGATAACTATCGGCAGGATAATTAAAACAATATCGCATCTGAAAATGGCATTCAGTATCATTTTTATCATTTGTGCTATGATTTCGATCCGATATTTTTTTATTTATCCCGCTGATAGTTACTGGGAACTTTATCCGAAGATGGAAAAACCGGGTCTTAGAGGAAAATGTTCCAAATAAAAGATACGAGGAAATAAATTATCTACTGCTTATACCAGATCTATTTATCTAAAACAAAAACTGACAGCAGAAAACAGTAGAAACAAAATATTGTAAACTCGTTCCCCTTAGCAATCAGCTAACGAAGTGCGATCAGTTTGATATATCCTTCTGTCACTTGGTCAACTAACTTTCATTGCATTGCATTAAACAAACAAACGACAGCGAAAAGCAAGCGTGTTAAACAGAGACAGAAAGTCATTTCACCCTCGTGATCAAGCTTGAAGCTTGAACCAAGCTGCGATCTACCTCATCCCTTGCTTCCCCTACGTCTGATCTATTGATTACGACACACTTAACGTGCCGAGATCGACACAAGATACCCAAGTTTTTTAATTGAAATGTTTACAGTAAATACCGCTATGGGGAGCTTAAACTTTCTCAGGAAAAGTCGGAGAAGTTTTTGATGTTATTGTTCTGACTTTTGAAGATAAAAATAGAAAGATCATTTTAAATAGAATTGCGAGGAATTCTGTCCTGGTTTTTACCCAGCGCAAATATGAAAGTAATCATTAGAAAACGTAACTGATAAAACTTACGTGAGTAGGTATACAGTGTACCGAAATTTGGATGTGTCATAAGACCTACGAATTTGCTTAAATGGGATACTTGGTGCTCATTTGGAAGATCATTTGCTTTCCCAAAAATCTTAGGTCAAGATATAGTGAGAAAAATTAAATTTTAAAAACATTTTTTTCATTCTGATTTCGTTCTTAGTCACATATCGGATTAGAATTAATAATAAAAGTTTAAATTTCTAAGATCTATTTCAAATGATTAGAAATAGAAAAAAAAAGTCTTTTTATTTAATCGTATAATAATAAGTTACTTTAGCTCCGCAAAATCGTAGTGAAAAATAATTTTTTAACTCCGATTTTTTTCGTTTAATCAGAACGTTGTGGGTTCACCGACCGCACACGTGCATTGCCGAATCGGTCGGAATGTCAAATAATCTGCGACTTTATAAAGTGTCTAACTGCAATTATATAGAATATTCTTTCAAATACAAACGCAGACTATCGCTCTTTTCCTTTCTATTATATACAGATTCATTGTTACAGAAGTTAGTATGACTAATTTGAGCATGTAAAAAGTAAATCGAAAGAAAGATGAATGAAATATGTAAAGGAGTTATTTGATGTATGTGATTCCGACTGTGATGAGTAAATGAGTTCATATGGGGGGACTGTGAAAGTGGTAGAAATTAGGATAAGAATTTTTGATGTGGACTGATTATTTGATGAATTTGTGGAATGAATGTTTTATAAATGATTTCAGCGTTCGTGCTATCCCATTTTATTAAATATAGCGTGATATTATGTATGTATGTACACTATATTTTCGTAATACAAGAAAACCTTGTTTACAGCCTATTAATTATTATTTTACAGTGATATTTTACAATATTTGTTCCATAAATATCCAAACTTAAAGTTCTTGTAGTTTAGAAGTTGACAACAAATTATTATGTTGTTGTTCGAAATATATTAATGGCTAGCTCAGTGGTATGAAGTCGGCCTGTGGATCCTGAGGTCCCTGGTTCGATTCCCACAGGCGAGAAATTTTCATAATTTGAAAAAGCTATCCCTGTGGCTCCTCCACCACTAACATGTTTGGGGGCCGTGATTTGACGACTGGTAACCGCACTTCACGCGCAAAATATATCACTTACCGAGATCTGCTTCAGCAGAGTGCCACACCCAGTAATGGGTAGAAGGCGTGATGATATATTTATATTTATTTATTTATTTATTTGACTCAAAAAGTAATTTTAATCAAAAGTTTAAGAACATTTTGACAATACTTACTTATTTAATTTTATTTATTTGCGATTAACACAAGATGAAATTTATCCCAATTACATCACCGACAGACTACAGTAGCCCAATCTAACATATTTTTATTGTAACAAAGTAGAAATTCAAAATTCAAATCACTCAGATAGAATTGATATTTGAATGTATTAACTCTTGGTTGGTAAGTGTAAGTTGCATCTACTGAGCTTCAACTGTCTATATATTCTAAAACATTGAAAGTTCATACAGTTAATGGAGTCAATTATTGAAAGGAATTATTTAAAATTGAACATAAGATGAGATTTAATGAAAAAAGGAAAAAACTGTTGTCTTGTTAAGGATGTAAATAACGTTAAATCTTTCTAGAATTTCCGAAGGTACAAATAAGGGAATAAATAATTTGTTGTTGAGGAAAGGAGCTCTGTAAGTAGCTATTTACATTTTTAAGAAGAAGACGATAGACGTCTCAGAAGAGAAGAATGTGTTAAACACAATAAAAAAATTTGCATGATTTTTTTTAATGACTCGCACAAAACAGAAACAAAACAATTACTGAAACAAGAGCTCGTAGCGAACAATAAAAGCTTGAGAGGTGTTCTTGTTCTCGTGTTCGCACATCAAAGAAAATGTAAATACGTTCGTTTCGTTTTCCGCGTATAAAAATGTTTCCTTTGTAAATGTTCACATTTGACATGACTCGCAGCTTTCATTGTGATGAGGAGGAACGGGACGAAAAGAGAAAGATGGAGGAACTCAAGCAAACATGGTTGAAGAATGAAGATGACTCTTTAACAAGTTCCATTTGGTCATGATTGAAGATGCATAAAAGATACCGCGCGGTAACAATCCTGTCCTAATGGCAGGATGGACTATTCCTGAGAAAATCCTGCCACCTTTAAGCCAAATTTACACGATGATGAAAATTCAGGCGTCACACATTTTCATACTAAATTGCATTACTTGTTCCTCCAACAATTATTGTAGTAGAGCAAATAGAAAGTTAAATATATTTTCTATAAAGAAATAAATATATCATCACGCCTTTTACTCATTACTAGGTGTGGCACTCTGCCGAAGCAGATCTCGGTAAGTGATATATTTATGCGCGTGAAGTGCGGTTACCAGTCGTCAAATCACGGCTCCCAAAGATGTTAGTGGTGAGGGAGCCACAGGGGTAAATTGGTGAAAATGTTTGTCATCTGTGGGGATCGAACCAGAGTTCTTAGGATCCACAGGCCGACACAATACCACTGTGCCATTACCCCATAAAGTATATTTTCTGTTGGCAAATATTTCTAAACAATTTTACAAAAAAAAAAACTTCAAATAAAAGCGATAGAAAACATAAGAATTGAACGATTTCTCCTTAAAATAATTTAGAAATATTAACAGCAGTACCCAACTGCAATTTTCTTTCAAATAAAAGTGCAGGTTGTCGCTCTCTTCCTTTCTATAATTTGTAGATTCGTTGTTACAGGAGTGAGCGTGAGTAATTTGAGATGTTTTGAGCATTTGAAAAGTATGTCGGAAGAAAGATTAATGATATGTGTATGAGAGTGATTGGATGGATGTGATTGAAGGTTTGTGTTTGTCATCTGTGGGGATCGAACCAGAGTTCTTAGGATCCACAGGCCGACACAATACCACTGTGCCATTACCCCATAAAGTATATTTTCTGTTGGCAAATATTTCTAAACAATTTTACAAAAAAAAAAACTTCAAATAAAAGCGATAGAAAACATAAGAATTGAACGATTTCTCCTTAAAATAATTTAGAAATATTAACAGCAGTACCCAACTGCAATTTTCTTTCAAATAAAAGTGCAGGTTGTCGCTCTCTTCCTTTCTATAATTTGTAGATTCGTTGTTACAGGAGTGAGCGTGAGTAATTTGAGATGTTTTGAGCATTTGAAAAGTATGTCGGAAGAAAGATTAATGATATGTGTATGAGAGTGATTGGATGGATGTGATTGAAGGTTTGTGGCGTGAATAATGATTTCGGATATGATGAGTAAATTAGCATGTATGGACGAAACTATGAATTTGGTTGAAACGAGGATAGTGATTTAGGATGAAAATGTTTGACGAGGATTCATAATTTGATGAATCTGATGAGTGAATGTTTAATTAATAATTCTGGGGTTCGTGCTACCCCATTTGAAGGGATATAGCGTGATGTTATATATTTATGTATAACTGTAAGAGCAGAAAATATACGAAAATCGTTCACTAGATTCTAGTTTTGATACTAGGTACAGACATCGTGTAAATTGGCCTTTATGCTCCTTGCGCTTAAATGCAGCGAATTCATACATTAATTAACTTCAAGTAATTGTTTTGTCTTTTATTTTTCTGGTTATAAACCTAATAGCAAGTTTATAATTTCCTGCAGAAAATTTCATGTTGCAGTATCATTAATAACTTTTAATTGTCCTTTTATTATTTTGACAAGAAAATGCACCTATCAATTATATTTCAAGCCAGACATCAGATTTTAAGTACACGATTTTGCTTAGAAAAGTACATTTTACAATATGTTCTCTTTCATCAGATAAAAAAATCAGAATAATTAACAAACTAAAATGGTTTGCGATTTACTTTTTGTCGCAAAGAAGTAAAATCAGTTTTTAGATAAACAATTCTCAAATAAATACATTGCATTAATTGTAATTTATACACCAAGGGCGTTGGGAAGATGATAATGCACAGAAGGCGACGATATCAAGCCCGAGAGATGGAAATCGCCCGAGGTTATTATCATCTAGTAACGTCCGTGGTTTATCTTTTCACCATAATATATTAGTATTAATCTATAATAATTATAATTATAGTATGAGTATTAATTAACTTTGGCTAGAACGAAGTGGACATTATGAGCGAGAATTATGAGTGGGCATTGCTTAGAAGATTGAAGTACTTTATATAATAAGGGAGTAAAGTTCGTCATTATCTGTCGAGATCGAAAATTGGGGGATGCAATCGCTTGAGGTAAATAATGACACTTTACTCACGTATGACGAGGACAGTGTGAAAAGTCCCTGAAAAATAAAACAGATGGCGCCAGAATCGCAAATCTTATGTGACATTTGTGATGTACCATCTTTAACTAGAACGCATTAAAATTTTCAGACTGATATGTCATTCAGTTCTGTTTTGACACCCATCGAAAGCAAGGAAGATTTTTGAAAACATGGAAAAAAGTGAAATTCGCGTCTTGATTAAACATTATTTCTTGCGTGGAAAAAACATTACGCAAACCAAAGCATCGCTTGTTAAACATTATGGGGACTCCTCACCATCTATTGGAACGATTCACAAGTGGTTTATTGATTTTCGTTGTGGTAGTAAGTCCACAAAGGACGCCGAACGTTCTGGTCGTCCAATTGAGGTTACAACGCCAGAAATCGTAGATAAAATCCATGGTATGTTATTGGACGATCGGAGAGTTAAAGTGCACGAGGTTGCTGAGGCTATGAGCATCTCAGCCGAACGGGTACGGAACATTTTGCATAAATTTTTGAATATGAGAAAGCTATCAGCCAGATGGATGCCGCATTTGCTCTCTGTTGACAACAAGCGCGACCGTGTGACAAGTTCAAAGGAGTGTTTGGCGATGTTCAAGCACAATAACAAGGGCTTTATGGCCCCCTGCGATTTTTATCTATATCCAAACTTGAAGAAATTGCTCGGCGGAAAGAGATTTGGCTCCAACGATGAGGTCATCGCTGAGACAAACGCCTATTTTGAAGGATTGCCAAAATCGTATTATTTGGAAGGGATCGAAAAATTAGAAAAACGTTAGACGAAGTGTATCGAGCTACAAGGAGATTATGTTGAGAAATATAATATGTTTTGACTAAATAAATCATTTCTTGTTTCATTTTTCAGGGACTTTTCACCCTGCCCTCGTACATACAATATTTTATATACAAACGAAAAAATTTGTTATTTAACAAAAGAGACTGTTAACACTATATAAAACTTGTAAGAATGAAGCACATTCCTATAAACGAGAAACTATTTATTTTTTAAGTGTTATTAACAAATGTTACAAATATTTTCATGTAAATAATTTCACAGAGAAGTTCAGAGGTCTCTCTCTCTGATATGCACACAAGAGCAATGAAGATCTATTGAATATTAGAAAATATATATTTTTTATAGATGGCACTGCCAATGGTCCTGAATCACTTTATTTTCCTAGTCATTACTATTTCCCTCGGTAAGTAATGAAGCACATTAAGTAGTGATTATGATAAGAATAATGCTAATATTATTTACCGGTTGTGTATAAAAACATTTATAATGAAAACAGTGTTAATGGCATTTATTGATAATATTCATAATTCTGATTCTATTATTGTTTCTAACCATCCATTCCCTGAAATTTCTCTTAAATTACCACCAAAATCAACTGTATATACTGGAGTATCAGTATCAGCAGAGTATCAGCTATGTTCTGTGTTGTGTAACAACTTCTCAACTTGACATTTACGGTTATTGGCTTGCTGATTATCAATTTCACAGTTAATATTAAATTAGCCAGGAGCGTCGAAGCGCGGGCGTGCTGTTTCGGCAACACAGGGGCGAGACGCGCAGGGGATGGCGCTAAATTACTGAAAACATACCCGGGTAACGTACACAACTGTTGTGTTGTTATGTTTGCGTATATGTAGTTAGGAAAATTTGAATGTGCTGAATTTGGACGGTAACATGGTTTATTATATTTTTGTGGCAGAGAATAAATTAATATAAAATGTATTTTGTGTTTGTTTATTAATCCTGTTTAATCCTTCCATTTCATTCGAAATAAAAAGATATAACGTTTTAAATAAAGCATTTATATAAATAAATATATCATCAGGACTTTTACATAAAATTTAATGATAAGTGTAGCAAATTATATTTGGAAGTCTATTTAGACTAAAACAAATTTACAAAATTTTGAATATTCCTCTTTTAGGAAGAATTTAAATGACATATTCTTGATGTTTCTTTCGGATTCCGTGTGGAAAGTTAGAAAATGGCAACTTCCTGGAAAATAATTCTATTTGCCGAGGAGAGAGATTTTCGTAAAAAATATCCATTGGGGATATTTTGTATCTTGACACATATTCAAATTTTGTTTTTTATAGGCATTTTTTCGTGATGTATAAAAAACTGTTTGTGCTAGCTATCCATCACTCCGTAATGAGATGGGGCCGGCGTTCGGTGGGGCGGCATTTCAGAGTGTTCAGCCCGTTCCAGGGGGGTAATGGAAAAATAAGACGCGTCGTAGTTGATGACGCTGTAGCTAGGAGCTGGTAGATTGTTTTCTTATACGCAAACGCGCTCTCGCTTGCAGACATTCTTATCATTTATCAGTTTTCTTCTTACCCTGGAAATTCTATCGATCGCTCGGCGCTTGTAAGCATACAAGCTTTCACGTGGGGAAAATGGATGTGTGTGTACACTTATTCTTTCCACCGCCGTTCTACCTTGCACTGAATTTTTCATTTTCACTTTGAAATATTAAATTCTGAGTTTACTTTTTACTAAGGAAATATTAATTGTACTCATTTCTGCCATGGGATAGCATAAACCACATCAAATGACTTGAAGTCGGCTATGGATCCTCAAAACCCTGGTTCGATTCTCACAGGCGAAAACAATTTTCATAATTTCAAAAACTACCCCTGTGGCTCCTCCACCACTAACATCGTGATTTGACGACTGGTAACCGCACTTCACGCGCAAAATATATCACTTTCCGAGATCTGCTTCGGAAGAGTGCCACACCCAGTAATGGGTAGAAGGCGTGATGATATATTTATTTATTTATTTAAATGACTTGACAATTATGTCGTTCTGAAAATCATGCAGCGTCAAAGAAATTTAAGAAGATTTGACGTCCAAAAATATTTTCTTCAAAATATACAAAATTAATGATGGTGTACCTTAAGTAAATACTTTTAGTACCACTGGTTTGATGGTTATTTCTAATATATTAATAATGAAATTATAATTATAATGGGGTAATGGGTCAGTGGTATCAAGTCGGCCTATGGAACCTATGAACCTTGGCTCGATCCCCACAGCCGACAAAATATTTTCACCAATTTAAAATTACCCTTGTGGCTCCCCCACCGCACTTCACGCGCATAAATATATAACTTACCGAGATCTGCTTCGGCAGAGTGCCATACCCAGTAATGGGTAAAAAGCGTGATGATATATTTTATTTTATTTTATAATTATAAACACTACAAGTCAATTTATTCATTATACAATATCAGATAAATGACTATTTGTAGTATCGGTCAGTGACACTAAAAAGGCAAACTGCAAAAAGACATGTTTTCTTCTATAGTCAGAACGACTTATAATACCTCTAATTTTTTTTCGAAAGTATAAAAACACTTTGTATATACAGACGCAATTTGAAATGAAATAATATACAAAATAATTTGAATACTACTAAACTTATTATATTATATTTTTTCAAATCGGATTATATATATTTTTTATACTAATGCGACAGGGTATTTTTTCTGAAATTACCCTTACATAACAAAAATATTGAGAAATATGCGATTGAATATTAAATAAATTTTATTTTTAATATTAATGTACAGTACAGTAGGCAAATGAAGAAAACTAAATAAAAAAGATTTGAATTATGTTTAGAAAAAGGTGGAAACCAAATAGAACACTATTTATAAAGTTATGTTAATATTACAATTCAATTTTTTAAAATGCATTCGCAATTTTCAGAATATTTTTGTTATGTAAAATAAAAAAATAAATATATCATCACGCCTTCTACCTATTACTTGGCCGAAGCAGATCTCGGTAAGTGATATATTTTGCGCGTGAAGTGAGGTTACCAGTGGTCAAATCACGGCCCCCAAAGATGCTAGTGGTGGAGGAGCCACAGGGGTATTTTTGGAAATTATGAAAATTGTTTGTCGCCTGTGGGAATCGAACCAGGGTTCTCAGAATCCACAGGCCGACTTCATACCACTGAGCTAGTCACCCCATATTTTTATTATGTAAAGATAAAAAATGATTATACTGTTGAATTTAGAAAAAAAGAATATTCTGTCGAATTCGCTAAATTCATTTGTAGATTGCCGTTAAAAAAATATAACTTTGTGTTGTAACTGGAAAATCGCTGGTTTAAAAAAATATTTTCTTCTATAATCAGATGTCCCTCTTGGCCTTTTATAAGTTTATCTCATTGTACTTTATTGTATTTTTAATAATAGAAATTATTTGAAGAAGCTCGTGTCGTAAAATATATATTAAATGATGCCGTAAGTAAAAGAAAATAACCTATTAAAATGTAACTGAAAGAGAAATAAATTGATTAACGTGTGTCTTGGACCACAAGTTATTAAGCCACATGAACCTGTAGTTCTAGCAAAATATTTTCTTTTGAATTAGCAATACTTTTGCTATGATGAGAGGCAATATGAATATTTTTGTTTTTGTAGATCTATAGCCTTGGGATAATGTCTCATCCTCATACGCCATTATCCCGGCAAGAGGAAGAGGAAGCCGCGCCATCAGGACGAAGGAAGACGGCGTCCAGAACACAGCGACTTCCGTTCAGCGGGTTCCTGTTTTCGCGCCATTAAACCCCGGGACCATCTCACTTCCCTGTGGCTCTCAAGCCGTTTTTACATTTCTTCTCGGATGAGACGATGCGCTTCCTGACTCATACTAGCGCTTTTCGTATTCAGCGAGGACATTAGACTGCTTGTAGTTTTTCGAGAAATTAACTTCATCTCAAGTGGACTCTTACAAGACATTTCATTTATTTGATTGGTGCTTCTACTTTCAAAATATTTTCATACAGACATTACGACTATATTCTCAAAGCATACTTTCATTAATTATAACATTTATTTTTTGTAAGAAGCGAGATTTCAAGAATTCAAAGGCGTAGAGTATTCATTTTAACTGCATATAATATATTTTGTATTACTGTATTTAATTAGAAAGAAAGAAATAAAATGCAATTCACATTCCATGTTGCCCACTATTAATATCAACGAATCCTGAACCTATTCCATTTCATTATTACTTATATATTAATGTTTCTCTAATACACCACACTCGAAACATGAATACATACTATGATACATATACGAGTACACAAAAATATTTATTAAAATGCTCATAATACATCGAAAATATAAAAATTCAGGTATAAACTAAAATCTATATATTAAATAAAAACCCGACAAAAAGTAAAACTATATATAAAATAGATATAAAAATAATAAACTTAGAACAATAAAAACTATAAATTTATATAAAACCATTAAAACCGAAAACCATAAATGAACTATGAAAACTATTTAAATTTAAAATCCTATTAAAAAAAAACAATAAAAAAGCAAAACTTCTACAACAGAGTTAATAGTGTCAATATTGACTAGCAAAAATATGAATATTGTTATTTTTCACAGTTTAATTATGAAACCTGTTTGCACCAAAGAAACATAATTTAATGTTACAGTTAAATAAATAAAAGCAAATAATATAATAGTTATTTATTATACAAGTATTTTATTAGGTATATAAAACACGCAAGAAAAGTTTAAACACGAGACCGAAGGTCACGTGTTTAATATTCTTAAGTGTTTTATATACTATTAAAACACAAGTGTAATACAAAATTTTATCCACAGCTTCTAATTATAGGTAGCGAAGAAGATTGGTCGTAACGTTTAACGTTGATTCAGTTATATATAGTTTCTTAAAATACTGTAGATTATGAAGTGGTTGCTAAGTAACAAGTTGTTTGCAGTGTTTTATGGAATATAAAATACTAGTGTTTTATGAGCCCTGTAATTCAACTGAAATCAGTGTAATTATGTCTTTATTATATATGAGTTGCGGATAAACACATTCAAATTGCTACCAAATATTTGACACGTTCTTGTCAATTTATGTCAAACTTAAAATTTAAGTCATGTTGGTGCAAACTAGGGTTGTTGATTTTTCGAATATTCGAGACTTCGATTGTTCCGATTTATTGAACCTTCGAATTTAGATTCGAACTTTCGAATTTTTGAATTTACAGAATTTTCGAATTTTCGAATTTTCGAATATTCCGAATTTACGAATTTTCGAATTATTCGAATTGTGAATCTGGATCCTAACATGAACACGGCATGTTGATATGAATTATTTTCAGAATAAACTCATTTGCAGAGTTTTGTATTATTTCGTAAGTAATTATTATTAAAGTAAAAAGTAAAAATCTAAGGCTAAGATATAACTAAGAATAAATTAAACTCCTAAGCCTTAATAAATATAAAGATAAACCTAAATACGTATTTCGAGAACTAAGTTCTCATCATCAGTAGACGAAGCAAAGGGAAAAAATCAAGATTACACGACTTGTGAACCAAGCTAGTGGTCAAGGTTGAATCCTTTATTCTTAGTTAATTATTATTAATTATTATTATTTGCCAAATTAATTCAATTTAGACTTAAAATTTCGCTACACTGTAAAAACATTTTTGTATCCTTTTTATTGTCATTTTAAAATGTTTTACTAAAAGTTCATAGCATTTAGATGGGCGGTAAGAGAATAGATGTCTTAATTAAGACGACTAAATTTGCAGAGTTTTTGCAGGATACTTCGCCGAGTTTATTATTTAATTCGTGGCCGACTTTTCGCGAATTATGCGTGAGCGTGTTTGGAGATGACAGATGGCGTTAATTCAGTGGCAAAAAATTCGAGAATTCCAAGCTTCGAAAAATTCTAAAATTCGTAAATTCGAAGTTTTTCTGACGAAGTTCAAAATATTCTAATATTCGAACGTTCAGAAATTCAAACTTCGGTGGAAATCAACGACCCTACTGCAAACGGACACTAAATTCTCGCAGTTTTGACCTAATACGAGTACGTGTCACCCATCCGCTCTAGATTTGCTATACTATTATTAGAATTATTTTCCCAAAAGTAAAGTGTAGTCAAATAATTTTTAAAAAAGAAGCCATTAAATATAAACAATCAAGATTAGAAATTTTAGAATTCTAAAACAATCTTGATTATATTTAATAATCACATTTATGTTTCAACAACTCCTATAGCTTCCAAGAAATTCTAAACACACTAACATCTCCTTATAAGTAAGCATTCTAGTTGATCTCTAAAAAGTCTAGAAAGCATTGAACTCTCGTAATTAACATTTAAATATCCCATCAAAATTCTACTACTTCTTTTCGCGAGCAAACATCTAAACCTATAATTACGCAATTAATCATACTTCGTTTTCTATTTTTTTCGGTAGATAATAATAATCAGGTACCAGTTCACGATTAAACCATCAGGAACTGAAGATTGATAGAATAATCATTGCCAATTGAATCGCAGTTGGTGTTGAAACAAGCATTAAAACTGCACGGATGATTTATGAATACAATTAAAGACGGTTCTTCGAAGGAAACATGAAGTTAGTTAGGATAATAGCAACAATGTGTTGTTAAATTTAATAGACAATGAAAACTTAAATTTATAGCGCATTGTTTATGATGTTTCGTTAATTTTACTAAGTAGTTGATTTGGTTTTAATGTGGCAGAATAATTGATGGCCCTATTGTTCTTATTAAAAATTATTGTTCCGTTATTTTTTCATTCATTAACAAGGTAGATATACGTATTTACTTCCTTATATTGATAACTATTTTTACATACAGTTAACACGGTTATAACGAACTTCACTAAAATCTTTGGTGGAGTGAGTGCATAATGCAAATAGTTTTGCAGTTTAAAAAAATAAATATATAATCACGCCGTGTACCCATTACTGGGTTTGACACTTTGCCGCAGTAAATTTCGATAAGTGATATATTCATATGCGTGAAATGCGGTTACCAGCCGTTAAATCACAACCCCCAAAGATGTTAGTAGAAGGGAGCTCACAGGAGTAATTTAAATGTAGTGAAAATTATTTGTCGGCTGTGGTAATCATACCCGGGTTCTCAAATGCACATTCGGATTCGATACCACTAAGCTACATACACCCATAGTTTTAAATAGTCCCAAATTAAAATGAATAAATAATAAAAATACATAAATATATCATCACGCCTTCTACCCATTACTGGATGTGGCACTCTGCCGAAGCAGATCTCGATAAGTACTAAGTGTGGTTACCAGTCGTGAAATCACGGCCCCCAAATATGTTAGTGGTGGAGGAGCCACAGGGGTAGCTTTTGAAATTATGAAAATTGTTTGTCGCCTGTGGGAATCGAACCAGGGTTCTCAGGATCCGCAGGCCGACTTCATACCACTGAGCTAGCCACCCCATAAATAAATAAATAAATAAATTATCACGCCTTTTACCCATTATCGGGTGTGATACTCTGCCATAGCATGTGCCATATTGGTGGTAGGCGAATACAGAGGTAGTTTAAATGTGATGAAAATTGTTTGTTGGCTGAAAATTGTTTGTTGGCTGTGGGAATCAAACTCGAGTCCTCAAATCCACACGCCTACTCGATTTTAATTGCCAAATACTTGAAATAAAAGTTCTCTGTATCTTTGAGTATTTGAATAATTTTTCTTTAAATTAATTTTAAAGACATCATTAGACGGGTAATATATCGGGACTACCTGTATTTTTTTGATAGGTATACTATAAATAATATATTTTATTATAAACAAAATTGCTCTATAGTGCGAAGCTATATAACTATGAGTGCAAAAATAAACAAATTAATATTTCTGGCGCAACCAAGAAGCATCTTAAATTTTAAAAATGTGTGCAGTCGTCTTTGAAAGGTAACAAAAAGTATAATTTATATGTCTGCATTCAGAGATGTCACTGGCGCATATCGAATCGCCCAAGTCCTTCAGAAGGGTAAGATCATCCCTTTAACTGCAACACCTTCCCTTTGTCCCTTCGAACCCTTCCGTCCCTAGTAATGCACCAGATCTAAGACCAAACCTGTGCATACAGATTATTTAAATATGTTGCATCTTTGAATATATTTGAATATGTACAGCTGTAGTAACGTTTTGATAAGAATTTCTGTTTGCTACCCTAAATATTTTCCCACATTATTATTTAGAAAACGATTCAGCAATCCCACCGAATTTCAAAAGCAAATTTTTGCGACTATGCGGAACAGATTCTTATGAATATCAATAGTTATTTTCTCAGGTTTATCAATACGTGTTGCCATCATTTCATACAATCAATAGCGAAAATTATCACAACACTAGAAAAAGAAACATTACCAGTTTACCAGTTACGGTTGTATTTTCAAATAAAGTTGAATAATTGACATCGTATATTTTCTGTTACTAAATTTCTTATTAACAGGCGCGATGGCCGAGCGTGTTAATGCACATCTCATAACATGCTGTGACGTCATCCGAACCAAGGTTCGTCAGTTCGAATCCGCCTGTCGACAAAGTATGATTTGTCGTTAAAATAAAAAATACAATTACCTACTTGTATTAATAATACTCGGGCGCTGTAAGCTAGTCACTTATATACAGGGTGTTAAAAAAGTTCCGGGACGGTGAAATATCTCGAGAAAAACACATCGAATCAAGAAACCAAAAAACACGTGTTTCATATTTTGCAAAAACCTATCTAAGCACACCAAACACAAACCCCAACCCCCATCCCCTGGGGGTGGGGCGAGGGGCAACGTTGAAACCTTAAATGGGAACCCCCATTTTTTATTACAGATTCGTATTCTGCGAAAAAAAATAAGTTAATTTTATCTGAAACTTTTTTTCCAATTCGGAATAGATGGCGCTCTAAACGCAAAAATAAGTTTTGACATGATTCTGAAAGAAAAGTAAAAAACGGTCTAATATCACAAGAAATAAACATTGAATCAAATAAAAAAATCAACATAATCACAAGTAGCCACAAGCTTTTTTTTGCAAAATATGAAACACGTGTTTTTTGGTTTCTTGATTCGATGTGTATTTCTCGAGATATTTCACCGTCCCGGAACTTTTTTAACACCCTGTATATGCCTTAAAAGTAAGTAACATCGACTCAGAAAACCGGCAGTACGGCAGCGTAAAAACTGCGGCTCGGTGTGCCCGGTAGGCCTAGGCCCGACTTGGGCTGTAGCGCCACTAAAGACGAAGAAGAAGAAATTTCTTATTCTTCTTGCCAGTTCATGTTATTTTATTTAAGATGTATAAGTGACTAGCTTATAGCGCTCGAGTGTGATTAATACATGAAACTGTAATTTTTATTGTACAACAAATCACAGACGGATTCAAACGGACGAACCGTGGTTCGCATGACGTTACAGTATGTTAAGAGATTTGCATTAATAAGCTCGGCCACCGCGCCTTTCATTATCAAATTTAGTTTTCCGTAATTTTTATTTCACTATTTGCCTCTAAAATAATTTGGAAACATTATGTTATTTTTTTCTGGAACCGGAAAGAAAGTGCCTACTTTCCTGACCAATTTTAGTATGGAAAGTAGATTTTACAAAAAACAGTCAAGTAATAGTATATTACATTATAAGTCAGAAAAGTGATATTTTAATCCGCTGTGTGTTATTATGTATACTATTTTTTCTGAAACAGTTTAATTTAATTAATAGTTAATCATAAATAATTCAAAAAGTTTAAATTTTTTAATATGAATTGCATTGACAGTAGACTAACTATTCAAGGTTACAGCAGAAAAGAAACAGTCAGGTAAAATCTTTACCAGACTGTTTTGTACTTTACAAGACTGTTATTTTTGTTGTAATCTTGGATACGTACTTTACTTGACTGTTTTTGTAAAAACCTACTTTCCATTATTGAATTATTGATTAAATTAAACGGTTTCAGAATAAAAAACATAAAAAGTCAGAAAAGTGATATTTTACTTGACGAGGCGTTTATTTGAAATGCGAGGCCGCAGGCCGAGTATTTTAATCCGTTGGGTCAAGTAAAATCACTCTCCTGACTTATGTAATATACTATTATTTATTTTATTATGTAATAATTTAAATTGTCAGGAATGTCTATTTAATATTTAAATTAGAATAATAATACCAAAAAGAATTAACAATAAAGTAATAAATAAACGAATTGAAAATTAAGAATGTGGATGAAGGAAAAGTGGTGTGCCATGATAGAAATGTTTCTCGAAGATTAATTTTAATATAGATCAATTAATGTTTCAGGGGTTCGTGTTACCCATTTGATGGAATGTATGTATATATGGGATGGCTAGCTCAGTGGTATGAAGTCGGCCTGTGGATCCTGAGAACCCTGGTTCGATTCCCACAGGCGACAAACAATTTTCATAATTTCGAAAACTACCCCTGTGGCTCCTCCACCACTAACATCTTTGAGGGCCGTGATTTGACGACTGGTAACCGCACTACACGCGCAAAATATATCGACAGAGTGCCACACCCAGTAATGGGAAGAAGATGATATATTTATTTTATTTTTATTTATGTATGTATATAATAAATTGTTTATTTTCTGTATTTGATACTATTATTTATCTTAGCTCATTACCATCAACAAAGAAATAATTTTAATCAAAGAAAGTAAGTTGAAAGAAATCAATTTTTCACCTGTGACACAATTCGTTATTCGGTAGCTTGCGGTTAGTTCATTATCCGATAACACCGAAAACAAACAATTTCATGGAGTGAAGCAAGTAATAAAAACTCATAAAATTGTCAGGATAATAAAAGTGAAAGGCAAACAGAGCAGCGGCGGCGGCGGCGGTGTCGGGGGCGGCACAAAGCCAAGAATTCCTTCTCGCGTGCAAGCGCGCCATCAGGCCCTAATTTATTGACAAAGTATTCAGTTGGGCTTCGTAATTAGGGCATTAAGATGAAGGTCGTTACACTTCCCGCCATCACGGAGAGGGGTGGAATTAACTTCCATTTCTATCCTTCCCAACTCGGTCACGAACAACATTTTATTCAATTTCAGACACCGAAGTCGTACAATCATTTTAAACAAAACTTTTAAATTATATTTTTAATATTTTTCTATAGCTGGTTAGTTACATTTCAATATTAGTACCAAATTACCAGTACAACAATCTGCAATTACTTATGTCAGCTGCCAGTCACAGGTTTGACTTTAAAAATATTTGCTTTTTGAATAGACCAGTAGTTTCCAAACTGTGGGCCGCAATCCTCCGGAGGACAAGAGCACTGGATGTTTTATAGAAATTTAAAAACAAAACATATTTTCAAAAATTTAAATAACACATTACAAACTTGAAAGCAAAATACAAATAATTTAACAAACTGTTATATTAATATATCAAAGTTCCAAAGAAACTATAATAAAGTTATAAATAAGAAGATTTTCCTTTGCTAATTTCTGAAATCGTCGTGTTATTTTTAAATCAACATATTACAAATTTTGAATTTCGATCTCATAAAAGTATGAGGATCGCAAAAAAATTGTCTCCAAGTAATAACGCAACCATGGTGTATTAAATAATTTAAAATTGTTACTAAAAATTTTAGTCTATTATTTAATAGTACCATGGAATCGTTATCACTAATGATGCCACGGTGGTACTTGTATACCACATGCGGTACTTTTTTAATTTGGTACGGTGGTACTCATGGGCGTCCGCAAGGGGAGGGGGGCAAGGAGGGGCGCTCGCCCCCTCTGGTTATTAATAATCAAATACAATATAAATATGTATATATAAATAAAATAAAAAATTAAATTCTTAAGACAATAAATCCAAGTTGAAACTAACTTTCTAACACTATTCTTATGATCAGCTAACGACATGTTCCCTTTTTGTAACAATTGAGTAATCTAAGTTTATTAAATATACATAGAGACAAATTCTGGAAAATAAGAAAGGTAAAACGGCTAAATCGAAATTTATTGAAGAAGTGGTGCCAATTTATGAAAGAGATATTCGAAGATTGTCCTTCCTCTTTAATTCAAACCCCTGACGACAAAGAATAATATATTTCACAACTTTCAATTTTTATTTTTATATTTGTTAGGTGTATTTGAATATAATTTATGTTATCTGAGATTTTTTGCGATCTGCCCCTCCCTGAAAAAATGTCAGTGGACGCCCATGGTGGTACTACTGTTTCTATATTTGTGTAATGTGGTACATTTTAGAAAGTTCTTATTTAGAGCTGATTTTAGACATTTTATATAAAAATTTTAGGGAAAAATGAATTTTATTTTTAATATTCATTTAATTTTTTTTATATAATAACCATAAACATTACTTTAAGTTAAAAATATATTTTATGTACTTAACATTAAAATAAATAAATTTAAATTAAAAAAAAATGTTTATAATTATAAAAATTAGATTACATATTTACTTGTTGGAATCAATGGAATATATTGGTACGAACTGAAAAATGGCCGTAGCAGCACTGGTTATCGCTTAATAAAATAATCGTAGTACAAATGCAATTGACTAATGCGAATTAATCATTAATCTGTTGGTCCACTCTAAGTGCTATTATTTTTTATTGTGCAGATTATCAAATAAATATTCAACAACGTTTAAGCAATAACTTCTAGAGCTAATTTTAGAAGTACTGAAATCAAACGTACAACTTCATCCAAGTATTTCGGATAAACTTGTAGTTCTACTTGGAATTAATTTCCTGCCAAGATGGGAATGGCCCAAGTGTGGGAGACACCCGCCTCCCCGTAAAGGGCAGAAAGTCGCCGTCCTGACAGATCGTAGGCTATTTGTATAAACAAGCAGGTAATTCTAGCTTTCATTATAGTTTTGTAGTTGTTTAGACACGGTAGTAATAACTGTTTCAAACTTTTTGAAAAGTTTCCTGCAACTTTCTCATTCTGATGTTGGTAATAAAACCTGAATGAGTAATGTAAATGGACTTTGAAAATTAATAAATGAAACCGGAATGTTAATTTTCCAGTTTATTACTTAGAGTTTAAACGATGATATTAACTGTCTTAACGCTATGATTTAAATCTAAAAAAGAAAACCTGCCACCATAATAAATTGAACGAACTAATTAAAATATTAATTACTTAATAAATACAACACAATGCACAATCATATTTGTCATCAACAATTACTCATCAAATCAGAGTTTCCAAATATATTATCAACAATATAAAATATGACTACTACGAGTATTTAAATGCCATAAAAAAATCTCATGTAAGTGGCTCAGTGGTATCGAGTCGGACTGTGGAATTGGGAACCCCACAGCCGAAAAACAATTTTCACCACATTAAAATTACCCTTGTGATTCCACCTTTACAAACATCTTTAGGGGCCGAGTTTTTACGGATGGTAAACACTCTTTACGCGCTTAAATATATCACTTACCGGGATTGCAGATTACCACACCTATACTGGGTTGTAAGAAAAAAATACAGAGCTCTTTAGTTAAAGAATTGTTTATCTAGTAGCAGTATCAATAGCGATTTTCTGAAACTTATTGAACCGTTAGTTGCTAATGAACCTATAAAACTTTCATGTAACCCAGCACTAGTAATGTGTAATAGCCGTGATGATATATTTATTTTTATTTAATTTAATTTTTTATCAAAAATATAACTCAAAACATTGTTCATTTTAATATATTTAATCTGTTTATTATAAGTGTAATGCCATAAAAATGATTGTCTTTTATTGCAATTAAAAGATAATAAATTGAAATAAAAATAAATCGTTCTGTCACTAAATGTTATTTTATAAATATTACAATATTTTTCCGCTTGGATGTATTATTTGCCACTTGGTTTTAATATTTGCCACTTGGAATTAAAATTAAACACAACCATTATATTTGGTTTTAATGGAATTCATTATTAGCTTAGCTCGCTTCGCTCGCATTTTTAACAAATAAACCGTAACGCTTACACGCAACATAAGCAAACCATTATAATAAATTTTAGTAAAATTCATTTTTTAGGTTTATGGGGTAGATGACTCAGTGGTATCGAGGCGGCATGTAGATTTGAGAACCTGAGTTCGATTCCCACAGTCAACAAACAATTTTTGCCACATTAAAATAACCCGTATGCCCCCTACTCACCACTAACATCTCTAGGGGCCGTGATTTGACAGCTAGTAACCACATTTCATTGAGTAACTATCTACAAGGCATAATGGCTTTAAAACTATATTTTTGAGGGCCTTGATTTGACGGTAAGTAATGGCATTTCACACGCGTAAATATATATCTTACCGAGATCTGTTACGGCAGACTGCCAAACCCAGTAATGGGTAAATGCGGTGACGATATATTTATTTATTTCTTTTTATTAACCCTAAGCCAATAACACTTATACAAAACATAAGTAAACCATAAACAATATTAGCGGAATTATTTTTTTAGCTTAGCTCACTTCCTTGCATTTTTAACACACAAACCCTTACGCTACAGAATTCACGCCCAACACAAGCAAGCCATTATATTCGATTTTACTGGAATATTATATCCATGTAACAAATGATAAATTCGAATGGCAAATATTAAAGCCAAATAATAAATATTAATTGCAAATTGGCAGTTATAAAACTGAAGTGGTAAATATACAATATGCAATTATGAAATCCCAGTATCAAATATTAATTTATAGTGATTATTTTTGGACGTTTCTCAAAACCAATGAAATGCTTCATGGTATGTAACGTGTCTGCGTTTTAACCAATTCTGTCATTATTATACTGAGAATAAAGCTCTTGCGAATATTCCCGTGAATAATCTCTGTAAATGCTTTTTTGTTTGTGACAAATGATTGGTAGTTGTCAAATAATTATTTATAACTGTCAAGTAAAATGTGTGAAAAAAATCGATTTAGTTCCATTTCAGATACAGAAATACACCAACAAATTTTGGAAACAATCTCCAAGAATACATTAATAAGTAATCAATCGATATGAACCCAGTTCAAATTCTTTTAAGTTGGATGTATCGACCTCAACAGCTAAGTCAAACATTAATCTAATTAAATATAACTCGAGACTTCGATAAATTAGAAAATAATTCGCCAGTATCTTTCTCAAACTTGTTGCCAATTGACAATAGCCACTCAAGTCCTACGACTATTGCCTGGTAACAAGTTTTCGAAAGATTTTAATTTATTCTCACTTTCTTATTATATTATTACTGAGAATAAGTGCAAGATATTAAATTGGTATGTAAATTTTTTAAATCAAGCTGAAGTTATATTATTTATTATAGCATGTGAAAGTGAAAAAAAAAATTACAGCAAAGAATTTGTTCCCAAAAAATATTAAGTATACTATTTATAATTTAGTGATATCTGCTAATTGAGAGCCTACATATACTGCACGTAAAAGTAGGCAAAAAAGAGTACTGAAATACTCGTATGTATTTTATTATTTGTACGACTGTACGAGCTGGGATTAAAATATATCTTCTTGAAAATTAAAACACGCATGAATGTTTTTATTGTGTAACATGATATTTCAAAAAATAATTAATGATTCCATATCCTGTATACGTTTTAGAAAATAATTTAAATACAAAATAACATAATACCTGTAATAAAATATTCGTTAAAACATCTCACCGCGCATCAAGTTTAGGGTAGCATTGTCCGCTTAATCCCAAAAGTATTCAATTTTAATTCAGAGCGAGTTATAAATCTAGCGTTATTGTTCTTTCATTATTAAAATAATTCCCGGAACGCGTAATAACATTTGGGATAACATTAGCCAAACCCCATTTTAACCCTTTTAATATCATTCCCATTAGAACAAAACCCGGCAGAGGGTTGCAAACACAAGTTTTAAATCCTTATTTATGTTTTGAATCTACACTGTAAAAATGAGAATGAAAGCGCTGTTGCGGGCGAGAGGGTATAATGGCATTAATGGCTGCATGTGGACGCATATGAGTAGGACGTGTATGTGCGTGCATATTTCACGCTTGCATTCGCTTCCCCTGCTCGGGGGTGGGCGGACAGGGGTGGTTGGACGCATGCGTGTTTTTTCTACGCATGGTGACGCCCGTTCGCCATTTTCACACACGTAGGTATGAATTATTTGTGGAAATGTGTACTTGTGAAACACTGTTACTAAATGGATTTATATTTTTTAAATCCTTCATTTTCTGCGGCTCTAACTCTAAATCTACGAAAGATTTTTTTGTATATATAACCATATTTTTAGGTACATAAGCATTGCATATATTTCTAAAAATTGAACAAATACAAATGTTCTAACCGTAGATTTCAAAAGGTAAATGCGATAAAAATCATGAAAAATTTACAAATTTTGATTTTTTTTTAAATAAAAATTTGCCCAGCGGAATTTTTTTTATTGAAAATTATATACCATTTTATCTTAATACCCGGAATTCACTGGCGTTTTTTGAATTGTTGTCTAATATTCAAGTTATTATAATTAAAGTAAAACTTCAAAATATACTTGTTGTTTAATTAGGACCAAGAATAGTTGAGATATCATAAAAGTGATGAAATCGCTATAACTCAAAAACTAAAAGAAATGTGAGCATGTTGAACATGTGTCAACGGCATTCGATTACTTGTAGCAAAAATAATAATATTCTTTATAAACTGTGACAGCCTGCCAAAATACAGCCACCAGGAAAATTAATCGTTACCAAATTTTATATTTTCTATAAAAATATATTTGCTAATTTAAAGAAAATAAACTGTTATTTTTTATACATAAAATTATAAAAATAAGTATAATTAGTTGCACAAATTTTTTATAAATAGCAACAAAAAGAAAATAATAAACTTAAAAAAAAAACAAGTAACTAAAAGGATGAAAAAGGCTTAAAATTACGAACAAAGGAATAAAATTATTAAAAAGTCGTTACTTTATTGCGTGGAATCATCAAATTACATTTGATTAAATTTTCATCACTTTAATTCAAACACGAACATTCGAACCAAAGAAAATAAAAATGAAGGCAAATTTTTCTCTCTCGCCTGTACTACGTTCGGTCCCGCAGTCTCCCAGAATTATTTAAATTGCCTGTAAGAACTGCTACATATTTAAATTTCAAAATACAAGAAAGCAGTTTTCCATTATAAATCTATAACCCGTAGAGAACGATCTGAAAATAATTTGTAACATTTTTGCAGAGAACCGAAGATGCTTCGCATGACAAACAAAAGAGGAAATTAGCATTCTTTTATTTTTTATTTTCAGGACAATGGAATGTCTATAATGGCTGACATCCAATGAAAAATCACATTGGAAGTACTCACATTATTGCAACTAAAATTTGAATTCGAACACATTTGTGCTTACGTGGAAATACGACCGATAAAAATTTTACTGCACACTTTATAGGAACGCAGGCAGGATAATAAAAATTACGACAATATCCAATGTATTCTAGACAGAACAATTTTTTTATGTACATACTTTTAGATAAAAATTGTACGAGATTCGCAACAATTAAAATACATCCTTTATAATCACCGTTACACGACACATTTGAAAAAATATATTTTCCAGTGTGAAGAATTCCTAAAAATAATGCTTCAAATTCCAAAAACAAAATTTGATTTCTACATTCGGATTTAGTTCGCAAATTAACCATTTCATTTCATATGAACTATTTTCTATTATTAAAATACAAATTTCTCAAATTATTTCTAGAGAAAAAGGGCATAAACAACATTTGCCACAAAATTATTTTTTTATTCTAAATATGTAGTTCACAATAGGTGCTTCACATCCACATGTTTCCCTTCCACATCTATATCTTTTTATATAGGATTGTGGTACCCTTAAAAAAATTCTTAGTTTTAATCAAATAGTATATTGTGTTCGTTTTTAATATATGTATCGATTGTTAACTAAGTCGTATAAAAAAATCAGTAAATTTAAAAAAAAAGTATACTTTCAAATACTGAAAATAGCTTATATTTACGAAGTTTGTTAATTTAAAAACCCATGTAGATTCAAAATTTTCAACGCCTTTTGATCAGCACTTGATGTTCCTAAATTTTCCGAACGGTATTTTAAAACATCCTGTATTTAATGTGTTTCTTTAAAATAAATAAAAATATTTGATAAGGGGACACGTGCAACGCCAAAAACTCAATCAGGCAGATTCATAAAACGGATTAGCGCTAACACCGTTTTTAATATTATCTATAACTTAAACTAAAACAGATTAATGTTAAAAACGAAATAAAAAATGGTATTAGCGCTAATTCGCTTTATGAAACTGCCTGAAATAGTTTTGAGAATAATACCTAAAGTATATTTGAACATTTAAAATGGATGTATCTAAATTATTATGGAAAAAAAGCGTATCAAATAAAAGTCAAGAATTAAAATTCCTCTATTTTCCGTATATAATTTATTTTTAAAATAATTTTATAACTTTTGAGAGCGCAAAATATACTATGGCAAATATGCGCACAACTTTTATCCTGTAGATATACTTTAATTGAAAAATTATTATATGGGATAGTGGCTCAGTGGTATCGAGTCGGCCTGTGCATCCTAAGAATCCTGGTTCGGTCCCCACAGCTGACAAATATTTTTACCAATTTGAAATAACCCCTGTGGCTCCCCCACCACTAACATCCTTGGGGGCCGTGATTTGACGGCTGGTAATCGCACTTCACGCACATAAATATATCACTTACCGAGATCTGTTTCGGCAGAGTGCCATACCCAGTAATGGGTAAAAAGCGTGATGATATTTATTTATTTATTTAAAAATTATTATTTCAAAAGATGTCACCACAGACAAATATATCTGAACTTCATTCTAGCCCCGCTTTTCAAAGAATTAATAAAACTTGTCACTTATATATTAATGAAACATCGTACGAATCGTCAGTAGAAAGGTTGTGCTCTAACTAAAACCATGGAAACAGCACACCAACAGTTATGGATATTGTTATAGCAGATGTTGTAAATGAAATCGTGAATGGCTGAAGGTCCGTGTCGCCGCGATTTGCATACAAACTGGATACAAAGGGCCTCTCAGGTATATCGTTATTTTAAATTTACTAGCTGCGATATTATTCAAAGCTAAAGCTTGCCTGGGTGACAGAAAACGGGTACCTACCGACTGTTTTAAATATTGCTTTTAATTTCTATACACTACAAACGTGCATTCTTTACGCTATGCTTAATTATTATTCAAATCGAGAAATTGGGATTAGTCAGTTTTATTTTACAATAAATAGGGTTGATAGCAAAGCATACTAAGTTATAGGTCTAGTGCTTCTGAATTCAATCATGAAAATTTGATAGTATGATCACAGTCCAGCGTACACAAAATACTTAAATTGGAATCATGTGCTTAACTCGGTCCGCAGTTAACATTTGAACACTAATATTTATAAAATATGATATTAAAGCTTTATGAATTTATTTTTTAAGTTATATATTGTAATTAACTCGAAAATATTAAATTTATGCGCAGATAATAATAATACAATTATTTCGGAATTTATATTTGATTTATTTATTTCATGGGGTAATGGCTCAGTGGTATCAAGTTGGCCTGTGGATCCAAAGAACCCTGGTTCGATCCCCACAGCCGACAAAACAATTTCACCAATTTAAAATTACCCCTGGGGCTCCCCCACCACTAACATCTTTGGGGGCCGTGATTTGACGACTGGTAACCGCATTTCACGCGCATAAATATATCACTTACCGAGATCTACTACGGCAGAGTGCCACACCCAGTAATGGGTGAAAAGCGTGATGGTATATTTATTTATTTTACTTTTTATATTTTATTTTTCGAAAAACGATTGAAACAAAGATTATAAAAAGTCTGTATATTAATTAAAATAGTCAGTAAATTTTTATTCCATTTGAAGTCGAAAATTTTAAGAAAAAATATAAAATATTTTTTTAAATATAAAAATGTATATAGTTGTTTCAAATAACTGAATATTCGACGATTATTCTGCAGATTTTTGCTGATGATACTGATGTTAGTACAAAACCTTGATTTCAATAGACCTTCAAGTGTCTTTAAAAATTAAATATATATATTACGATAAGACAAGGTGGTGAGCAAACAGGAAATATATAGTATTTCCGTATTATTTGACAAAATTTGCCAAAATGTATCTTTATACTCCAGGAAGCTGAGTTTATTCAGAATTATGTTCCTCAGAAATAGATAAGATGTACTTACAATGAAAACAGGAATAGATTACTTCCATCTAATTCGGAAAATTTTATTATTATAATTTGTCGATTTCAAAATTTTAATTACGATGATTAGGTTAGCATTCCTTATTAAAATCATTCAATTACATTCAGTTTATTTTTATTTGAAAACCTATTTCTAATGTATATCGTTTGTTATTGAATAAATTATTCAATAAAATACCCAAGTACGTAGGTATTTGGTGCTACGTCAAACTATTCGGTATTCGGTCGAATAGTAAACTAATATTCAGTATTCTTCCGAATAGTGGAATAGCTGCCGAACAGGTATAGCTAACATTCATTGCAACTCTACTAGCTATATTTAATATAGGATAACACAATGGAATCGCGTCGATCTGTGGTTTTGAGAATCCGAGTTCGATTCTAGAAACGAGCAAATTATCCCTGTGGCTCCCCCACCACTAACATCTTTGGGGGCCGTAATTTGACGACTGTCAGCACCGGATAAAAAGCACAATTAAATATTTATTTATTTCTTATTATATTTATAAATACATGTATACTGATTTTTATTATTACCTTCTTAACCGTTTCTGATAAATTAAATCAAAATTAGAAAATTACAAGAATACTTAAAAAAATATATATATATCATCATGCCTTCTACCCATTATTGGGTGTGGCACTCTGCCGAAGCAGATTTCGGTAAGTGATATATTTTTGCGCGTCAAGTGCGGTTACCGGCCGTTAAATTATGGCTCCCAAAGATGTTAGTGGAGGGGGAGCCACAGGAGTAGTATTAATGTGGTGAAAATAATTGTTGCCAGTGGGAATCGAACCAGGGTTCTTTGGATCCACAGGCCGACTTGCTACCACTGTGCCATTACCCCATGTGCAAATGTGTTGAAAAATTTTCATTTATTTTATTATTTTCCTTCATCGCAACGCCATCTGTTGTCAATCAGTGGGACTTCACCTGGTATGTTAGAAGGGTGCGTTATTCTAACATATCAGTGTATGTTATTTTCAACTTTCCGTAGTAGTTTATGATGTTGTTATGGTTGCTTTCATAAGTGGTCGTCAGAAAAATTATTTAACAGTACCACTGTTTGCTAGCATCCAGACATGAAACAAAAACATTCTCAGGATCACAGGCTTAATACTTAATTTAAAAAAAAATAAAAATCAGTGCAGAACTTCAGACCCACTTTTCAGATTCAATTAGAATGATTCACCTCAATCTGTTCTATAGGTATCTTAATAATCTGTTAAAGTAAATGTCTAATCAAAAAAGTGTTTCAAAATATATATTTCAATTACAATATTAGTTGATATATATCTTGCATTTATTAAATATGAATTCGTTCGTTCAAATCTCGGCAACTTCAACTGAGTGGTTCGGATTCCACTAAAAGCTATAGGTGAGCTATTGTGATAAAGTTCTTATTGTACAAAGTAAAAACATATAAACAAATAAATTCCGTACCTATTCTCCAATTCTCTCCCTCCACTAGTCTTAAAAAATTTGAAGTAACAAAGAAGAAAGAACGTCGGCTTATTAGAATGACAATACCTTTGATCAAGGGAAAAAGGGAGATATACCAAACCTACGCTGTTTGCGCACAATAACAGTATAGGAGTCCTCCACACACATAATGAGGGAAAAATAATAAAACAGCAAATTATATACAAAACGCTAAAATGAAGGTGTGCCATTTGCGAAATAAATATACGAACGTACAGAGAAATTGAAATAATGATGAAAATCAAATCGCCGTTGCGATTGGAGAGGGGCAGGAGCTTTTATTTACATTATTTATTATTTTCATTGAAATCTATCTTTTCGAATTTATTTGTTCTGAATTTTATTTTATAATGAGTGCGAGTGTTCTATTACGAGCGAGGGGGCGCGGACGACGGTTGTTTTTGAGAAGTTTCTTCGTAGCCTCCGGACATTTGCTCGTTTTTTGCAATTAGTATCGCATTGGATTCGATTCTGAATATATAATTATATCGCATATTTTCTTTGACTCCGCAAGGATTTTTGATCAATTATTTTCATAACAGAAAATGACGTAATTATCATTAAATACATTTTGTAAATTACTATATAATAACATATAGAATTCATTCAACACTGAGAAGAAATCTGATCAAATCTGTCGTGACTGTGAATTATTAATAAAAATGGGCTTTATTAAAAAAAATCTTCCGTTTGCATTTTTTTTTATTATTATTATTATTTGAATTGAATTTACTTTGAATTTATTGAGTGAGCTTTACATAATCCATAATAAAATAAAATAAATAAAGAAATATATCATCTAGTCTTTTACCCATTACTGGCTGTGGTATTCTGCCATAGAAGATTTTGGGTACGTGATATATTTTATTGCCCGGGAAGGACGATTACCGACTATCAAATCACGTCCTCCTACTTAGATATGTTTAATTAAAACCGAGTTAATAATTGCACCCCTCAGCTCAGATATGTACGACCGAAGTGCTTTTTCTCAGCGTCGGCTGGTTTAGTACCATGTCACTGCAATGCTCTATAATCTGTAGGATCGTTGATTTCCACTGAAGTTCGAATTTCTGAACGTTCGAACATTCAAATGTTTTGAACTTCGTCAGAAAAACTGCGAAGCTTCGAATTTTCGAATTTTTTGAAGCTTCGAATTTACAAATTTTCGAGTTTTTCAAAGCTTCGAATTCTCGAATTTTTTGTCTCTGAGTTAACGTCATCTGTCATCCCCAAACACGCTCACGCATAATTCGCGAAAAGTTGGCCACGAATTAAATAATAAACTCGCCGAAGTATCTTGCAAAAACTCTGCAAGTTTAGGCGTCTTAATTAAGACAGCTATTCTCTTACCGCCCATCTAAATGCTATGGACTTTTAGTAAAACGTTTTAAAATGACAATAAAAAGGATACAAAAACGGCTTACTTAAAACGTTTTTGACAGTAGTGTAGCGAAATTTTAAGTCTAAATTGAATTAATTTGGCAAATAATAATAATTAATAATAATTACTTATGAATTAATACAAAACTCTGCAAACTCTCACGTTATGATCTAGATTCACAATTCGAATAATTCGAAAATTCGAAAATTAGGAATATTAAAAAATTCGAAAGTTCGAATCTAAATTCGAAGGTTCAATCCGCACATTCGAAGTCTGGAATATTCGAAAAATCAACAACCCTAGTTAATCTGCAATATTTTGTAATAGAATTCAGACGAATTTTAATTTAATACTTACAAAAAAAACATACATAAAGTTCATGTTTTCCACTTAAAATAAAGGTGTTAAATACGTAGACCTTCGTATTTTTTATTAAGAATTATTCTTTAAAACAATTTTGAAAAGTTTAACAACAGGAAAAAAACAAATATTTATGTTCTTATTAAAATACTTTAACGGGCAAATTCCAGAGCTTTCCAGCTTACTATCAGTTTTACAATCATTTATAAATCCGTTTTTAATTTAATAAAATAGTCTAAATTCAATTAATACTTAAACAATATCAATAAAATGGTATTATTGGCTACCTCGTGAATCTGCATACAAATGGTTACAATAAAATCAATGTATTTATAGCGTTTTTATAGCATAAATAATAAATTATGTCTATTTAATACTACATAACTGCAATATTTATTAGTGCGCACCTTGTTCCTTTTACTCTATGATCTAATAACATCTTATATCAAGTTGTTAGATATTTTACAAAAAACTTTATAGCATTATAATTAATAATTGACTTTTTCTGCGCTCTCATTCACTTGCAACAAGCCGCAATTTTTTGTTTTAATTTCAAATAACAAATCGGCAGGAAATACTCATTACACCACAGAAGGGATAATTAATCATAGACAGCAATCATAATTTATTTATTTATTGATTAGAAACTGAACAGGAAGTGCTATAATAAAGATATCAACATACGAGAGTCCGCACAGGTGAGATTGATGCAGGGCTAATGACGACATATTGCTAAGTTGCCACATTTTGAGGTTACCAAACTGCGTTGTTGCCTAATGAACTCGAATTTGATATATTAATAGCAGTAATAATTAAAAAGGTGGTCCGCCCCAAAATTCAACGGATGAAATTTTAATATACCGATCGCTTGGTTCATTAACACGTGGAACATGGAGAATAATTTATCCGTGTGTATCGAATTTTTTTTTAATTATGCGCCAAAATCGACCAGCTAATTGGCTGATGAACATAGTTTAATTATTAATAATTATTAGCCAATATTATGCACACGATAGCTAGCCAATTTTGTAATATTTACGAGGGCAGGGTGAAATGTCCCTGAAAAATGAAACAAGAAATGATTTATTTGGTGAAACATATTTTATTTCTCAACATAATCTCCTTGTAGCTCGATACACTTCGTCCAACGTTTTTCTAATTTTTCAATCCCTTCCAAATAATACGATTTTGGCAATCCTTCAAAATAGGAGTTTGTCACAGCGATGACCTCATCGTTGGACCCAAATCTCTTTCCGCCGAGCCATTTCTTCAAGTTTGGAAATAGATAAAAATCGCAGGAGGCTAAATCTGGAGAATATGGTGAATGATGAACCAATTCGTAGCACAATTCATGCAATTTTGACATTGCGACACGGTCGCGCTTGTTGTCAACAGAGAGCAAATGCGGTACCCATCTGGCAGATAGCTTTCTCATATCCAAAAATTTATGCAAAATGTTCCGTACCCGCTCGGTTGACATGCTCGTAGCCTCAGCCAGGTCGTGCACTTTAACTTGCCGATCGTCCAATATCATACCATGGATTTTATCGACGATTTCTGGCGTTGTAACCTCAATTGGATGAACGTTCGGCGTCCTTTGTGGTCATACTACCACAACTAAAATCAGTAAACCACTTATGAATCGTTCCAATTGATAGTGAGGAGTCCCCATAATGTTTAACAAGCGATGCTTTGGTTTGCGTTATGTTTTTTCCACGCAAGAAATAATGTTTAATCAAGACGCGAAATTCACTTTTTTCCATGTTTTCAAAAATCTTCAAGGTTGCTTGCTTTCGATGGGTGTCAAAACAGAACTGAATTACATATCAGTCTGAAAATTTTAATGCGTTCTAGTTAAAGATGGTACATCACAAATGTCACATGAGATTTGCGATTGTGGCACCATCTGTTTTATTTTTCATGGACTTTTCACCCTGCCCTCGTATGTCAAATAAAATCAATATTTGTTGCTTAAATCGAATGTAATTTGCCTGATTGCAAGTATATCATTAGAGGTCATAAACTTCCGACATCTATTTCTTTATTAAATATGTTTTCATGTAAATATTTAATGAAAGTCTTATCATAAGCATCAGTCTATGGTCATTTATAATATCTAGTTTAATTTTCCCGGATTGGGAGTGTTCGCTTCAGAGACATATTTATGTTTTTAATAAAGTCGTTGGTCGAAAATATAATAAGTTAATGTGGTTTTCGAATTAAGTTGAAAGTGTTATCAAGATGCTGTTTTTTGTAAGTTCCACCCACCATTAAAGTCATGCATATTAAACGTGGTGCGTGTATAATTAAACAGAAATATTTAAAATGTTATGAATATGCATAGAGCCAATTGATTAGAGTAGCGTTTAAATGTTATAGCTGTAAATTATTAGTTGTGAACGTCCCTTTTAATTAATATATTAATGTCAGGTTCGGTGTTGCAATCGCTGCAGGATCTTACCTATTTTATTGCTTATGGACATCGTTCATTTTTGAACTGTTCCTCATCTAACAAAGACTACATATATGTCATAACAAAAAGCTCAACTCTGTTTTCCGTAACGTTTTGAGGTCAAAACATGGTGGATTAATGGCAGCTCTGATAGTATTTTTAAAGTAAACTATAACAATAACTACAAAACTGAGTAAAATGCAAAATTTACCGAAATAAACACAATAAAGTCTGTACATTTAATAGTTGAAAAGTCCAAATATGTAGTACACAATGGGTTTCTGAACCATAATCGAAATAACAAGAATGAAGGAAAAAACCATAAAATATGTATTGAATAACAGCTGTTAGTGACAAAATTAGTTAAAAATAATGTTTAACATTAACGATTATAAATATAGTGACATCACATGTCCGGAAGGTTCTCATTGGCCACAAGTATTTTCGCGCGGTAAATAAAAGACATATGCAGAGTAGAACGTAACTAAATATGACATCTCAGCACTGGTTTTTCAAACTGTTCCTTATTTGCTGGTATGTACGTGTTCAACACGTTGTATATTTATTACTATAATTTATTTTCATTTTCTTGGGCTTGCTACTTCTATAAAATATGATTTTCAACATATTAAGATTATTTTTCAAGAATTCAATCGTATATTATTTGTCTTCTTTGAACGTAACAAGTTAAGTACCACTGTACCGAACTTGAGACGTCATAACCTCAACACAAAACTTACAAAATCGTATCTCTTGTAATATAAAGAATTTTCAAACAGAGTTTCACTGATTGTCCTAGTTTATCATGAGTTTCATAAAAAATAAAATAATAAAATATAGATTCAGGAGCCCATTTTATCATAACATATCATATTACAATGTGTCAAATACAAATAGTGGCAAACAACAGTATATTGTACAACAAGCAAGAAATCTTACTTATTCCGCACGTACATAAAAGTTTGTAGTTTATTTCTAAAGCAAATGTCAGTTATACACTATGCTTTTTCTATGACTACGATTTATTATTATTTGTTAAGTCTGCTTTGACATAGATATAATAAAATTTTTATTGAATCTGTTAAGTTACATCAATTATTTTGAAGATTTACCGATTTTTCTCTGCCTAATAAGTATAATTTTGATAAACATGTCTAATAGTAAGTTAGAGTTTACTAGACCAGAATTGCGAAAAGCTATTGAAAGTTTGATACCGGAGAAAGCAAATAATAATTATTTCTTGTTTTACCAGTTGTAAAGAGACATATTAGCAAGCCGGAAAAATATTTGCCAGCCAGCTGAAAAAGTAAAGTAAACAATGGCTTACTTACTGTTTAGTTTATTGGAAACGCACATTACTAACTGATTGTGAATAAAGTAAATTATTTTCATAAGTAGTGAGGGAAATGGTTACTATCACAACTAAATTAAATGACGGAAATAGTATATTACGTATCAAGAACTGTAAGTGACAGTTTTTAGATCAAGAATGTAGTTTGGGAAATTGAGACCCGAAGGGTCGAGATTTTGTAAACATTCGCGACCTAAAATATCATTTACAATTCGAGGTTAGTAAGCTAATTTTTACAATATTTGCACAAATTGAAGGAAAGAAAAATCGGTTTAAAAATTAACAGCTGTCAAATTGTTGTCAAAATAAACGGGACCTTGATATGCAATATTTTCTTATTGTCCACGGTGGATGATAAGTTAATATTAAAATCCTGATGTAACCATGGAAACCACAGTGCAATATAAGTTGCACTTATGACCGGTTTCACCAACAAAAATTAAATTTTAAACTTGGATTAAATAAATAAAAGAAACTCTGAATTACATATCAAATGAAATAATCAACATTGCTGTCAAATTTATAAGGAATTTAAGTCATATGAATGACTTTGAAGTTTGATAAATTTAAAGTTTATGATAGAAAAATTCGGGAGACGCCCGGACTCAAACCAAGGACCTTCAGCTTGCCGGACTGAAGCTTTAACCACTAAGCCACGGCTCCCCTGTACGAGATAGGCGTCAACCGAATTTATCTGTCATAGTGTCTAACACAGCATCGATCCCAATGTCTCACAGGAATTGACAACGGGTTTCGTCTGTAGTGACACAATCAGCCCGGCAAGCTAAAGGTCCTCGGTTCGAGTCCGGGCGTCACCCGAATTTTTCTGTCATAAACTTTAAATTTATTGCTGTCATACATTCGATTTGCTTTTATTTATTTAAAACAATGTTTAAAATTTAATTTTTGTTGATGAAACCGGTTTAAATTTTGTCATTAATAGGTAACTTACAGTACAAGTGTTGCAAAATGTTATTTTCAAAATTAAATAAAAATAAATAAATAAATATATCATCACGCCTTCTACCCATTACTGGGTGTGGCACTCTGCTGAAGCAGATCTCGGTAAGTGATATATTTTGCGCGTGAAGTGTGGTTACCAGTCGTCAAATCACGGCCCCCAAATATGTTAGTGGTGGAGGAGCCACAGGGGTAGCTTTTGAAATTATGAAAATTGTTTGTCGCCTGTGGGAATCGAACCAGGATTCTCAGGATCCACAGACCGACTTCATACCACTGAGCTAGCCACCCCATTTAAAAAATTAATGTTGATAAAAATATGTTTCCATCACATGTTACAAAACTTTATTCCGAAATGAAATGTAACTAACTAGTAACGTTTGAATGAATAATAGAACATTCAAGGATCATTTATTAATTAACCGTCTCCTACCATGTATGACTTCCAGTCATCAATTCAATTTTATTCATACGCCGATACACATATCGATCTCTAATACAAATCAACCCATCAAAACACGTTTAGCATAAACAATTAATAACTTCTCCCGGCAGTTAGAAGTACCCACTCACTCCTGCCACACACACCTCGAAAAAAACCCTGATTGATTAACATTCAGCCCATCCTTTGGCATTCTCACGGCGCGGGGATTCATTGCGCGCTGCCAATAAAATATGTACTTATTATTATAATATTAGACGTTAAGCACGTTGGGAAGCGGAAAGCTCAAGCTTGCAAGCTTTGAGGTGTGAGGTGCGAGGTGCAATATGCTAATCCCGGTCCCTGTTTATACGACATTCGTCGCGCTTCGATGAACGGAGATGCGGACGAGGACATGTGACAGGGATGTAAGAACCCTTTCGATATTTTACCATGCTGTGAGAGTTAAAGGTTGTCATGTTAGTTTTTTGTTACGTGATTTGTGGATGGTGTTTTGTTTTCGTGGTTTATGACTGGTTTTGCTGAAGTTGAGATTAATTTTAATTATATCCTACAATAATGATTACTTCCTTTCGTGCTAAGTTTATGCAAACATTTTATAATTTTAATATTAATTTACTAGCGCCTTGGTGAAGGCATAAGTGGCCTATTACAATTAAATAAAGAATATTAATTGACTGTTCTGTCTAATTATTTAAAACTTCACATTCTACTACCAATCGACAATCAGCCTTTTTCCATAAAAAAATATTTAAATATTTGAGGAAATAAAAGTTGATATTGGCAACGGTCAAGATACGATGCAATTATTTCCGTCGACTCGGTAACCCAAATAATGTAACAAAAATAATTTTTTTTCACTCATTTCAATATAACGATTATTTCAATTTTTTTAATAGTAAAAGAACACTGTCTGGAATATTATTTATCACCATGACAACTGTTGTAAATATAATATTTTTGGTTCTAAGATCAAAAAAGGATAACGTATCTATAGTAAAATAAATATTTTTTATGCACAGCCTAAAAAGCGGGCTTAAACACTTCTTTTTGGCCCAAGGGACAAAAAAAAATTCCTATGGATACATAAATAAAATGATAATTTTTGTTTATTGTGAATACTTGATTCTGCAATATGTCATTTTGACATATAATCTATGTACATATTTTAATCTTTTGAACATATAATTAGATGTTATTTAGTTGTGCATAAAATATTGTATGTAACACGGGTGCAATTAGCGTTTCTGACCCTGAGTATGTTATTAGCCCTCGGCGCTTTGCGCCGCGTGCTAATAATCATGCCACGGGACAGAAACGCCTGTTTTAACCCTTGGTACATAAATAACTATTATTTATTATCGTTATAAAGTATCAAAATCATCTAAATATTTTGAATGTCGCAATAACACATTTTGCCGTACTAATGCGGTAAATTTTTCATTATATTTTTGAATAACATTCACGATAGTAGATAAAACGTTGTACGATATTCGTGTCATAATGTATTAATACGAGCCTCAATGGGTTATCTAACTCGACCTGCGATCTCATGGGTCAATTTTCCCATCTCGTTTCGTAATATGTCACATTGCGAAACTTATATCGTAAATACGAGTAACTATTGAGAATTTGTTTCATAATGCGGTAATGATTCAATGGTATCAAGTCGGCATGTGGATCCTAAGAATCCTGGTTCGATTCACACAACCGACAAACATTTTCACCAAATTAAAATTATCCATGTAGCTCCCCCACCACTAACATCTTCCGGGGCCGTGATCTGACGGCTAGTAACAGTACTTCATGCGCATAAATATATCACTTACCGAGATCTGCCACACTCATGCTGGGTTGTAAAAAAAAATAAAGAGCTCTTTAGTTAAAGAATTGTTTATCTAGCAACAGTATCAATAGCGATTTTCTGAAATTTATTGTACCGTCAGTTGCTAATGAACCGATAAAACTTTGATGCAGCCCGGTATCAGTAATGGGTAAAAGGCGTGATGATATATTTATTTTATTTTTAATTTGTTTCATTTTAATTTGAATAAATCTGCGAAATTTTCTAAATAAATGGGTAAAAAAAATAATATATTTCAATCGAATTAAAAATATTATTTCGAGTCTCATAATATTGCCAGACCTCGCTATTACACGATCCAAAAACTTGTATTTTTAGTTCTAAATAAACAACTAATTCTTATAAATTTGTCATATTTAAATTATTTCCATTATTGAATAAATAATAACAATTGTAATAGTTCTAGTGTAAAACATGAACAATGATTTTAGCGATTTACCGTACGATGATTCTCGCTATAAACCTGCAATGTTTGCGTGTCGGATGTGCGTAAGCCGCAAACAGAAAGGGAAAAAAATTCGCGTCACACGTTTACGTTCTCAGTTGGTGCTGGCGGTTGGCGAGAAAAATGCAGATCCCTGAAAAATTTCCATACATAAGTCAACGCAAAGTGCTATATACGTGGAGCGCCGTCCTGTATGGAAATCCAAGGATGCTTCTTCGTCACGAAAGCGAGCTCATGTGGCATTACGTAATCCAGGTTGCGAGCGAGAGACGCGTATACGCCACAATACGAACGGAGGCACTACCAACAGAGCTTGATCAATAGTCATATAAACTGTGGATTGTTTTATACATGCCATAGTTATAATAAAGTTATAAGAAAAAATGATTATTCAATTAAATATCATAACTAAGACAGACTTAATTTTTGACTGACCCATATTAAGGGGTTAAGGTGAATCTTTTTAAAACGAGATTTTTTTAATAAAAATATATCATCATCCCTTTTACCCATTATTAGGTGTAGCACTCTGGTAGCAGATCTTGGTAGGTGATATTTCTTGCGCGAGAAATGCGGTTTCTATCCATGAAAGTATGACTTCCCCCTCCCCTCAAGATATTAGTGGTAGGGGTAATTTTAATATGGAGCAAAGATTGTCGACTGTGTGAATCGAACTCAGGTTCTCAACTTCACAGGTTATTGTTATTACAAATAAAACATATAACATGCGAGTGTACATTAAAAAAAAAATTAATACATGAAAATATTGTAATAAATTTGATAACATTAAATTTTTGTGCAAATTAATGTGGAAAATGATTTTTTGTATAATTTCCCATAAATGGTTTGAAAGAAGCTAATATATACTTGGTAAATTTTTATACAATCTTAACTCGACAATTTTGAGGAAAAATAATTAAAAGCGCGTTTTGACTGAGTTATGGCGTTTTATTTTTACCTTCAAATTGTCGAGTACCAAATGAAATAAAAATGCACTGAGCTATAAATTAGTATATTTATAAATACGAGTATACTGATTTTTTTATTATCTTCATCTCAACCGTTTCTGAGAAATTCAATCAAAATGTAGAAATCAGTTTTATTGTTTGACCATAAATTGAATGTTTCCAAATTTATTACAATACTTTCAACATTTAACTTCAAAATTGTGTAGATATTATGTTTCATTTATAATATTTTGTTTCATCTTAATTGTTTATGGTATCCAGCTACCCACTCGACTTCGTTTATTATTTCCATTTTCAAAACTTTTCAGAAAACAACATATTTAGTTTATTTATATTAAAATAATGGTTTTCAACTGTGTCTGATTTTAGAATTAACAAAGACATTCTTCATCTTCATCGTTGCTATGTCGATCTACAATTACAGATCTTCATGTGGCTTTGAGAACCCGAGTTCGATTCCCACTGTCCGCAAACAATTTTCACAACAGTAAACTTACCCCTGTGACTCCTCCTTCACTTACATTTTTGAGGGCCGTTATTTAATGACTGGTAACCACAATTCACGTGCATAAATATATCACTTACCGAGATCTACTATGGGAGAATGCCACACCGAGTAATGAGTAAAGGTCGTGATGATATATTTATTTAATTATTTAACTAAATAAGACAATGATATAGGTATATAGTTGAAACAAGTCAAAATTATTTTAACAAATTTCTTTTTACTTAGGAGGAGAAAATATATCAAACTTAAATCGATTTATATCGAGTGTAATTTATAATCAAAAAAGCGATTTAAAAAAAGATAATAATACGTAACTTTAGACCACGTTGGGCGCATAATTCACCTTGATCTCTTAACATGGTCAGTCCCATCAAATAGGGTAGCCAGTGGCGTACCTAGAACTTTTTCCGCCCAGGGCGGTCTCCATTTTTCCGTCCTTTCTAAGTCCATCAAATGGTGGTTTTTATAAATTAAAAAAATAAATATGAAATAAATATATCATCACGAATTTTACCCATTACTGGGTGTGGCACTCTGCCGAAGCAGATCTCGGTAAGTGATATATTTATGTACGTGTAGTGCGGTTACCAGCCGTCAAATCACGGCCCCCAAAGATGTTAGTGATGGGGGAGCCACAGGGGTAATTTTAATTTGGTGAAAATTGTTTGTCGGTTGTAGGAATCGAACCGGGTTCCTCAGAATCTACAGGCCAACTCGAAACCACTGAGCCATTACCCCAATAAATTAATAAACATAAATAAATAATTGTAATTGAGACAAACTATATGTGGGGAACTTTTTTACTATTGGATGGCACATAATTAGGCAGTAATAAAGGAATTTTTCGAGATAATATTTGAACCCTACATTGACTTGACGATGAAGGAAAATATTCGAAATCATATAGTAATTCATAATTCGTAGAAATCGAATAGTAAACTTATGAAGTGAACAAGTTGATTTTTACAACTAAAACCGCACCCACCGCCCCTCCCTAGGTACGCCACTGAGGGTAGCAGAAACCTTTAAAGCATTCGCTGAATACTTATTCATTAGAAGCATCCTGCAATTAATCTTCGCCAAACATTCATAGAAAAATTATAACGGAACTGAATCTACTAGTTCGAATTGATGAATGAGAAATCATATTAATTTTATTAGTGAATTAAAAAGTTCTGCCTGTCGTCCCAAAATAATATTTATATTTTATTTTATTTACACCTAATAAATATAGTATCCTCTCCTGTCTTCGTTCTCTTCTCGGCGTATACGCCGTCAGTTTTCCAGCTTCTTTAGTTGCGGAGCCAACCCAGGGCACCCGTCCTACAGCGCACGGAAAGAATGGAAGTTTACCGCCGCCCCGTCCGCCGTCGCCCTCTAGATCAATACCTCACACACTCGCGCCCGCTTCCTGCTTCGTTCTCTTCACCCCTAACACCCCCTCTGAGCCCTACCCCGCACGCCCCTGCCCCCGCCAACGCCACGCCACTGACTTCGCACAAGGGGAGCAAATATTGCGTAGGCAGACTCACGCACGCATGAAGCGGGCTGAATGTGTGTGTGAGAGAAAGAAAATGGATTTCTTGACTTTTCTACTTGGGGTTGTGGTGGAGGGATAATTATTTTCACGGTTTAAATGCGTAATTATGCAGATAATGAATGTAACATGGTGTTTAGTAGGTTAGTTATCATAACAGTTTTAATTCGGTATAAAAGTGGACATTTTTTTTCTGATTTTATGTTTACGGTTACGGATACAAGGTTATACTTAACAGGGATTAATTTGCCGTAATCTGTATAAGGACTAATAATTAAATTTACTTTTCCAATATTTCTCGCAAAAAAATAATGCTACTACGTACTGGAGACCGATTCTAATTCGTAGCAACCAAATATTTAGTTGAATGACGTATTTTTGATGACGTCAGGCGATTTAGTTTAATTTCTAGGGAATGTATTTTCTACTATTGGTAACAAAGATCACACTATATATTTTATGGCCGGTTTCACCAACAAAAGTTAAAATTTAAACGTTGATTAAATAAATAAAAGCAAATCATAATTACATGTCAAATTGAATCATTGACATTGCTGTCATACATTCGATTTGCTTTTATTTATTTAAACCATGTTTAAAATTTAATTTTTGTTGATGAAACCGGCCATTAGTGTAGTATTTCTCAAAAAAAATTGCCGCTTTTTGTGATTTTTATTATTAACAAGTCTACTTTGTTGTTTGATATCGTAACTATGTTTCTATATTTAGTATTATTTATTAAAATCACCAAACTTTTCAAAACACGGCGCTGCAAAACATACGAATAGGACGTAGCGACTAAGTTAGCGACTGGTTCAAAGCAGTTGCTAGCAGTAAGTCGCTAGAACATGTCTAGTCGTCAATAATGACGTCAAACCTAAGTTATATTTTATCCCGCAATGTGGCTACACTATCGGTAGCGACAATAAATGACGTCAAGCCAGTAGCTACAGCTGGTTGCAACGAATTAGAATCGGTCTCCTGGCTGTAATTAATAATTTAAGAAAATATAATTTTAAGATGCATTAACTCAAAAAGAAAAGAGTGATAGAAATTCGGTTTTCATAAAATTAAAAAAAATAAATATATCATCACGCCTTTTACCCATTACTGAGAGTGGTACTTTGCCGAAGCAGATCTCGGTAAGTGATATATTTATGTGCATGAACTGCGGGTATCAGCCGTTAAATCGAGGTCCCCCAAACATGGTAGTGGAGGGGAAACCACAGGAGTAATTTAAATGTTGTGAAAATTATTTGTCGGCTGTGGGGATCGAACTCTATTTCTCAAATTCACAGTTCGATTCAATATTACTGACGCTCCTACCCCATAATGCTAAAAATCATGCTTTTTTTATAGAAAATACTGTGTGTAATTCAAATTTTCAAGCGGCATTTCTTTATTTTTATTAGTTTTCATAAAAATCTATTCTTAATAACTGTTTGAGCGAAGCAGTATATCAAGAAATAAATCAATTAAGATTGTAGATAGCACAAAATTTTTACAAAATATTGAGAAGCATGTATATGATTTACAAGCAACACTAATTTATGCAAAGTTAGTCAAACATTTTGCAGTGATTAAAGCGCCGTATTTTGCAGCACTCGCCATTAAATCAGCTCCGCCGTTTATTTATTAATTACAAATGAAAACGATGGATTAAACAGCATAGAAATTATTGCGCTACAAATGACAAGACTTTTAATTCCTACATTCATTTCTTCATTTCCATAACACGTCTAAATATTTATCTGTTCAGTATTCAGATTAGTATCGGAAACTTGAAATGCCGTATCGTTATTCATTACACTAAATATCGATTATAATCTACTGGTTCATATTTCATCTGCAACGAATAAATGAATGCTTTTGAATTATTTAATACAATGGTTATGTAGAACCGGTTTCAAAACACTCTAAATCTTAGAACACATGCTTGTAGGCTGTTATTACTACTGTAATAGTACGTTGTAACTCTCGGTAATTGCGGTAGCAAGAGCCCTTTTAACTACCTTTTATTTTGATGAAGAAGATGATGAATATCAATCTTTGTTAGTTCTACCATCAATCACAGTTCAATAATAATTCAAATAAATACATCATCACGTCTTTCTATTCATTTCTGCGGATAATGGAATTCGATAAATATATTTTTCCGTATAAAGTGTGGTTACTAGCCATCAAAGCACCGCCCCTAAAAATATTGGTGGAAGAGAAGCCACAGAGGTAATTTTCATGTGGAGTAAAGTTTGTTGGCTGCGAGAATCGAACTCGGGTTCTCAAATTCACAGCCCGACGCGTTTCCATTAAACTATTACGTTCATTATCAATCTTTTTTTTTTTGGAAAAAGCAATGAGCGTTCGCCGGGATTTGAACCCAGAACCTTTCATTCGCATGATGACTGCTCTAACCAATTGAGCTACCAACACTCGGCGAATACTCATGCTTTTTCGTGCAATCTTTAGTTGAAGAACTAAACATTGCACGAAAAAGCATGAGTATTCGCCGAGTGTTTGTAGCTCAATTGGTTAGAGCAGTCACCATGCGAGTGAAAGGTTCTGGGTTTAAATCCCGGCGAACGCTCATTGCTGTTTCAAAAATTATTACTAATATATACCAACAGACAATTGTGTCAATAAACTAATTCTTATAATATATTCACTCAGGGAATATCACCCAATTGCATACTAGGTTGTTGACTTGTAACGAATTGACGCAACCCATGTCACTCTACATTTCTTCAACTAAAGATTGCACGAAAAAGCATGAGTATTCGGCGAGTGTTTGTAGCTCAATTGGTTAGAGCAGTCATCATGCGAATGAAAGGTTCTGGATTCAAATCCCGGCGAACGCTTTTTGCTTTTTCAAAAATTATTTCTAATAATTACCAACAGACAAATTGTCAATCAACAAATTCTTATAATAAATCAATTTTAAAACAATGCAGAAACTATAATGGAAAATAATTTCAAAATTTCGAATTAATTTAACAAAAACGATGAAGAGGAAGATATTTTTTTATTTTATTATTTAATTTTAATTTAATGAAATTTGGCTTTCTCAAAAGGACCGAAGTTTCAATTTAATTAAACAATAATTTTTCAAAAATTAGATAGGTTGAAAGCAACGCTTCTGACGAAAATAAATAAAATTTTGTTTTTGGTAGTTTAAATTTTGTTTATTTTTTTCTCAAATATACTGAATTATTTTATTTTCATCTTTTTAAACGTTTTTGCGATATTCATAGAAATAATTAAATAATTTTACAGTATTATTTACACATAAATAATACGTTTTCAATTTTATTTCAATCTTTTACTTCAAAAATATGTAGAATACAAAATATGTTTTAAAAATTAAAAATAATAATACTTTGGTTCAAAGAGATCAGTGTTAAAATAAAATAAATATATCATCACGCCTTTTACCCATTACTGGGTGTGGTACTCTGCCGAAGCAGATCTCGGTAAGTGATATATTTATGCGCGTGAAGTGTTTATGTGCCAAATTCAGATTTAATTAGAAATCACGGCGCATGATTCCTATAATGATGATAGTGAATAATTTTATCATGTAGAAAATCAGTTGACAAATATAGGAATCGGACTTAAATTCTCATTTAATGATTATTTTAAATAAATATTGGTTGTATCCCAATTTTTCTTGTTGTAAAACAATTTGATTTCATAATAAAATAAGAAAAAAAGGAAAAAAAAATCCAACACTGGTCAAAGTTTCACAAAAATCAATTGTTAAATATTAACTTAAAATGTTAATTAAATTCAATTGGAAAATATTTTCCTTAAATAACAATGTCGCCGCAGACGACTACCGTGGAAAATGTGAAGTATTTCAGTATATGAAAGAGTTATAGGATCGAAGCCGCCTCTGGCACATAGCAAAAATAGAGAGAAAAATTAGAACAAAATCAGTGCAGATCTGAATGAAATTTGACGCACGTAAACATTGGATAGTCATACGCATCCTGTTAAAATATGAACCACATGCATCGTCTATGAACAAATATATTCGCTTGTAAAGTTGAGTTCTTATACACGGGGCTTATGGCGATCATCACTCAGAATCGCACATATTTGGTTTGTGTACCTCTAAAATTTTGCAGTTTCATTTGAAAAACTAGTATGATGTTCTAGAACTATCCATGTATATTGTATCAGAAGGAGAAAGTTTTTTATCGTTTAGTAATGGATATATAGCCATGCAAAGCCTTGTTTTTAACGAAAAATTAAGATTCCCAATTCACCTATAATAATAACACCACACGGTGGTATGGTATTTGAAAATTCACTAGACCAACAACCTGTTAACAATTCATGATATTCAAATCATAATAGGTATAAAATTCTTATTTTATTCAATTTTTATATTTTTTTGAGCATCAGTTTCGCCACTCGACAACCGATGGCGAAACCGTCACACTAGTACTACCTTAAAGCATATGACCAACATTTATAGCTACTAGGTTCTAATCCCAGCGAAATCCCAATTCTTTTCTTTATAATCTAATTCGTTTCTGCATTATTGTAAATAAAAGTAATATTTTGTTACCAAAATAGTTGTTATATTGCTAGGCCGCGAAATGAGGATTTGCCATAGAGAAGAATAAACTTGTACTTTTTATATGGTGAAAATTTCAGTTTTACCTATTCGAAGGCCTTATTACTATAGTTCATTCGTTACGATAAAAATAGTTTTAAAAAAACATTCCAAATACGTATTTAAGCGCATTGCAAAGTCTGATTCACATACTAGTAAATCGTTGGCATTAATCATCTTAAGTTTTTTTTGTTATTTTACGCGTACTTATGAACTCAGCGGGAAATGGTTAATCCTTCAGGTAGATTAGTTCATGTTCGCACCACAGGGGCACGGTGGCAGCGCTGTCGTCGTACCAGTTTCTAATAGGCTATACTAAGCTACAATATGAAACTTTGCGAAATGAATGTGAAACGATATTTTAAATAAATTGGCCTGTCACAATACTGCTGTGATTCGGACTATGATGTGTCAATCATAAATGGATTTCACTACTGAATTATTACTATTTTATTATCACAAAAAATAACTCATTTATTTTATTTATATTACTTATTAGTTTTTTTTGTTAGAATTGATTGCTTCTGTTTTCAACAAGAAACGATTAGTATCCTTATTAAGTGAACTATAAAAAATTATTCTAGCTATAATATTCAATATGCTTGGACAAGGCCGGTGCTTGGGTTTCATGCGTCTTTCTGCAAAATATAGAAAAGCGCCTCTCCATCAATATATATTTTTTTAAATATACACTTTATGAGAAAACAAACAACAATAATAAAAAAATTATAATGTAATGAAAAAAGAACAAAAAAGTACTTTTTCCTACAACTGTGCGATTTCTTTGTTATTACGTAACTATTATTGTCTTGGTTACGTATAGAAAGTAGACAAATGCAGAATAAGTGCGTTTCTGTAAGCAAAGAAACACTAGTGTCGAAAGTAATTTGTCAAAAGAAAATATAAGTGAGAGTGATTTAAATTTCGCGCCAAGCACGGAATTTCATATTTTAGGCACATACGCTTATGGAAGAAGAAGAAATATGCAGTGATATATTTTGACGTTTATAAACATAACCTTAAACTGCAGTATATCTAACCTGTACACATCACATTGAGCAGACAAGAACCCAAGTATACCATTATTAAATATTATAATTAATAAAAATAACCGAACAAAGTAAAATATATCGATAAATGGTTTTATTTAAAGAGTAAGTGAAATACATAAAATTGATTGTTTGTGTATATTAATAACACGTTTTTACAGTTGCTTATATTGACATAATTTGAAGTGGAAACTGTTATACTATCTAAAGAAATATTGATTTCTTCCGTACCTGTTCATATTATTAACAGTAATATTATTTATAACAATTTCGGACGTTTTAGAACCAGCAGGTTGATTGTAATTACCAAGAATAGATCCAACAATTACCTTTGGAGGTGTAAATGATAAAGAAGAATCACTCAGTGTAGTATTCCAATCTAGACGGTTTTGAAGAAATTATCTTGAAATTAGTGAAATATTTTTAAATAACGTAGAACAATGTGCAAGCAATCAACAAACAAACCATAGCAACGCCGTAAAACATCGTTCTCATGTAATATCATTAAATTTTATAAATTCTGATAATATTTGAGTGATTTTCTAAGTCGCACAGTTGTAGGAAAAATGTTGTTCATAACACGTGTCGAAAAAATTAAGTGCTCGTAACAAACCTTTTTCGGCACTTGTTATAAAAATAACTATTAATGTACTGTGAATACATAAAATGCACCTTTGTAAAGTTTTGTGCCTGTTCATATTATTAACAGTAATATTATTGAGAACAATTTCGGAGGCTTTAGAAGTACCAGCAGCAGGTTGATTGTCATTGTCGAAAATAGATGCAACATAGCATGATTTCCGGAAAGCCTCGTGCGTTAAATTCTGCACTTGCACGTAACAAATCTTTGTCGGCACTTGTTATAAAAATAAGTATATATTTTATAAAAATTTCATATTATTATAAAAGAGTTTATTAACATCTAATGTTGATCTCAGTTGCAATTATCTCCATATTAACAAGCCTCTATTACGATATATTTGAACGCAAATAATTTTTAATCTAGAAAATGATCTCTCTACACATTAGAATTGTAAATAATATTTTTAGTGCATTTTTTACGGCGCATGTTTGCGGTTCTTGTTTTGCTTACCGCCTTGCTTCGGCCCTGAGCTCGGATAATCGTGGCTCTATGGATGAAACACTTGCTACATAAGAGAGAGTTTACGAATTCAAACCTTGCTATCTTTAATTTATATCACTAGTTCGAATTTCATTATAAGTTGTACTCGTATATTTCTTAAAGACTGATTTTCTGTTAGGTATATCAGGTGAAGAAATAAATTACTAGTATTTTAAATAAAGTAAATAGATATATCATCACACCTTTTACCTGTTACTGCGTGTGGTATTTTGCCGTAGCAAATGTTGGTAGGTAAGTGCGGTTACCAGTCGTCAAATCATAGCCCGCAATGATGTTAGTTATGGGACGGCCATACGGGTCATTTTAATGTGAAGTCATCTCTAGAAATCGAAATCAGGTTCTCAAATCTATATGCCGACATTTATACTTTTTAATTATTATAATTTTATACATTTGCAAAATGAAAACTACTTTCTGCGAACACATCAGGTGAATACATTTACTTAGGTATTAGGATACTTGTATAATGAAATGCTAATTGTTTTGCATACAAGTATAATTTAAATTTTAATGTCGTGAGTTTTTGCTTGGTAAATAATTCCGAATCATTAATTACCGACGCGTTGTTGAGATTTACAGCAATTTAAGTGCACAAGTAAAATGCAATATTTCAGCGAGTGATTGCTTTCAGCCGTTCACCTACGACCTGTCGCCTTTTACTGCCTCCGTTTCAAGGCATTCAACTAATACGCGTATGCGTGCCAAACAGAATAAGTTATAAATAAAAGTAACAGATAAAACAGATATTAATACGTTAATGTAAACATTGATGTTTGTAACAGTAACGGTACTTCGTTTACAATGCAGTATTATTGCTCGATTAAAATTTTACTACAACTAAACTTGTTTTAGTAGATGTCTTTCTAAATATACCGTAAATATCGCGTACTTTAGCAGCAAGTATTAAAATGCAATTTTGCTTGTATTTATAAAACTATTTAACGGAACGTGTAAATAAATTTAAATAACAATTAAATGGGAAAAAATTTACTGTTCCGAAGGCTAAATCTCAGAAACCATGCAGGATACATTAAAATTACCTATTTGGTTCCCTCTTTATTTACATTTTTGAAAGCCGTGATTTGACGATTTACAATTGCACTTTACGTGTATAAATATATCACTTATTTTTTTTTATTAATATTTTTTCGATCAGAAAATATAAATATCTTAAAATTAGTTTATAAGTTAATTGAAACCAAGGACGTTGAAAGGAAAGGATGTGGCATTACGATACTGTAGCATTGCTTGAAGTGAGACTTGGGCAAGGGAAAGAGACAACAATAGCTTTTCTGCACCGTGCTTAGCCAAATCTCTTCTTCTTCCATATATTTTGAATTTTGTGTAAGAAAAGTGGCGTTTAGACGTTGTCAGGAGGCGTTGTTGTATTTGAATAAAACCACGAGGTGTTCATTTGTGTTTCAATCGTTGCGCTGTGTGGAATTGGACATATTTTTTTGTAGATGAGATGGTAACTAAGTGTTTAGTTTGTACACTTATGTTTGTTGAAGTAATTGTAGTTTTGATTTGTTTAAAAACATAAATTTGATATTTATTCTCAAACTTCCTCTTCATATTAATGGGTTTTATATTTATTATTAATAGTAAATATTGTTCAACAATTACAAATATTTATTTTAATCGATAGATCACACTAATAATAAACGTTGATAATTTCAGTTTCTTTGTAAAAATTTATAATCTTTTAGGGAGAATGATTCTGTTCTGTCCTGTTTAAATTTCAAATTTCTTTATGACACATGCGCAATAGCAGGGGCTAAGCACGGTACAGGAAATAATACTTCTGTCTCTGTCAATCTGCCGAGCCTCAGTCTTGACTTTAATGCCGTATCTCCTCCTTTCAACGTCCTTGATTGAAACATGGAAAATTCAATGCCGTTGAGCACATCTCCACTTCTTTACGCTTAGTGTTTAAGGTATTGTCGTTCAAAAAGTTAAATTTTTCTCAAATTGAAAATTTTGTCCGATTTAAATTTTGTTTCTGTAACAAACCTATAATAACTCAAAAACTAAATTAGATACGGATTTAGCGGCTTCACCATTAAATTCAGAACAGTTTTCTGCATAAATAATAAATATCAATACATACTTTAATTATTTGGTAATTTACAGTTTTGAACTTTACTGATATTTAGTGGAAGTATAACAAAGTTTTTCTATATCCCGTTTACAAAGTGATTTTTTTAATCAAAATCAGCGCTATAAAGTTCAATTTTGTACGATTATCTTTGGATTATTTGTTTTATGAGGATGTCAAGTTGTCTATTTGTAAAAATATCAAACATAAATCTATCAGCACAGCTATCATTGCTCAACTCATGCAAAATTATTGCAATTAATTCTTTTATTATAAAATAATTACATTGAACTTCAAAAAACTACTTCATTAAAATTAAAGGTATTTAGTTATATAACATAAAATAGTTAATTATGAATTTGAACCTTAACCTAATTAATAAATATCAAAATATATATGTTATTATTACCACCTTGACAAAGTAAATTAATGCGATATAGGAAAAATACAGAAGTCTGTAAGACTGATACATAAATTTATTTCCTGTTGCTGACAGTGACATTTGAAAATATAAATTAGTAATAATTAATTAATATCCATAAAACAAATCGTTGTTTCCCTTACCCATATCCTTTTATTCCTTAGCATTTTTCACAGAGTGGTGCAAACTGTGCAAAAAAGATCCCTAGAATTGTATTGCCAACTGAAACAGTTATTTCTGATCATACTGTAGTATCAAAAACATATGCTACAATGACCAATAGGGAATTCCACAGAAATTTGTTTATTTGATATGTTAATCTAAGTATAAAAATGATATTTTCTTGTTTTTTTTTTATTTTGTTGTAAAGTTCCAACCAGGCAGCGGAAAGTTATATAGGTAACCATGGGACTATGTTTATAGTTAGACTTCCACCAGGAATGGCGCTAATAGTCTTTATGTGAAGACATCCATTTTAGGTAACTACAATATCGGCAATCATTGGTTACTAAATTGTTCCTGTAGTTGTCATTTGTATATATTTCAAATTTTTAAATCTGTCAAATATCCAATTAATTTTTATTTGTGAAATAATTGCATATAAATAATGTCCTCAACTAATATCAATTATTGTGTAAAAAACTACACTGCTACTGGTAAGTAAGTGATCATATAATAAATAATATTTAGATGAGGAAGTCATAATACATACATTTTCAAGTTCACAAGAGTTGGATAACACTGCGATTAAAACAGTTAAAATTATAAATAAATTGTATACACGAGGATATTTTAATAAATGTTTATATTGTTTTTGAATTTTTATTGTATGTAAGTTTAAATAAATATAAAATAATAATAAAAATGACAAGCTGCCTAAATATGTATATCGGGTTGCCTATATACATGACTTTAGTTAGACTTCCACTACTCAGATGGCACAAAATACAGTTCCAGTGCGTAACATGGCAGTTTCTTATCTATAGTAGTATATTATGATCTGTGGTTCCTACTAAGGAAAAAAAAAGATTTATTAATTACTCGATAGCATTAATATTAAGTGAGAAAGCAGAATAATGAACAAGACGGCTTTCTTTTTTAACAGAGAGATGGGTATACTTTGACAACAGTTCACGCTTTTTTACGTTTCAGTCAAAACTTGTTTTAACAGTTTTTACTTATATTATAAGAAATTTGTGAAGAACTATGTCATATTAATCAATTTCCAACTGTTAATATTCAGGTAATAGTAAAAATAATAATTATTCTACAAATTTAAGACGTAAACATTTATATATTTTTTAGGTTGAATTAAAATGGAATATTTGTGTACTATGCTACTGTTTTATTCTAATATTTATTGTTTTAATTATTATTCCAATTAAATCTTGTTTTTTTCCCGAATTGCTATTTCGGTGCACATGCGCATTGCCCCACAGTGTAAAGTTGCAGCAGCGCTACTAGCGTCACAAGAACATCAATGGCAATCGTTTTGAATAATTTACTTTTTAATGAAATATTTGCGATATTAATATGTTATTTTTGATAATTTTTTTGCAGCATTATTGTAACCCATTTACAACTAAAATTGATAAGCGTTAAATATTTCCTTAAACGCCGTTCTGTTGGCATATAATATAATATTGTAACACTTATTTTTCAACATACAATTTTATTTTCAAAAGAATGTCTTTATTCGTTACGCACTTGATTTGTTTATTTAATATAAGTGACGAATCCAGTTTGAAACATATTCAATTACTTTGATAAAGACATCATTAGAGCAATAACAAGCTCTGAAAGTCTTCATCTTGATCATTCCCTAAGGTAGCAAATGTTTCGCCTTTCGTCAATTATTATTTCGTCACGCGTGTGACTATTATTTCCCGAGCTAACAAGAGCAGAAGCGGCTTAAGGGGGCCGGGGAGGCGTTTCGCACTTATTAAATTTTTTTAATAACGTGGAAAATATGAGTTCCGGCTTCGTCCGCGCCTGGAGCGACAACGTTACGGAGAACAGAAAGAAAAGAACACCGAGCAGACGCAGAGTGGTGTGGTGTGCTGCTTCTGGAAAGCATCATTAGTTTGACACGTCACAGAGGCTTGTTGAGAAAAAATCACCGTTAAAATCGCGTTTTCGTGGTCCCGGCGTCTTGCCGTCACGGTACGTACCTCCTGCTGGTAAACCACAAACCCACTAACACTGGATCGACTAAGACTATTTTACCTGATGATGCTTTTACTAAAGAATTTGTATGTAAAGTTTATAATCTTATTCTTTTCTATTCTGTAACTCTATCATTATATATTATCGGTCGATAAGTTATTTTCTTAATTATTTAACTATTTAACAGATTATTAAAATTTTGATATTCTGTAATCAGAATAATTTACACAAACATATTTATCTTATTTTCATACATTTTTCTTATAATGGACGGTTACTATTATTATAAATAATCTAGTCACTGACAGCTTCGGAAAAAGTGTATTCTACAGTGATATTTTTAAATACAGGTTGTACAAACAAAAAATACGCGCAGCATAGGGGTTTCATTTAAAATTGGCTCTTTTGTACAAAAATACAAAAATACAAATTATTTAGAATTAATTTTTTTGTTTAACAAATTTAAATTTGTTGTACTAGTATGTCTGTAGTAGTAGATATTTAAGAAATAAAATGTGGCATTTAAAAAATTTCATTCTTACAATTTAGGCAAGAATGATAAAAATTAATTGTTTTTTTGTTATTATTTGTTTTTATCTTCATAGCAATTTAATTTCTGACAAAAATATCATACTTTATTTTCAAATAAAGCTAATACTACAAACATGCAAGTATAACAAATTTATTTTTTTTTAAATGTAAAATTTAATATTAAACATTTTTTCATTGTAATACTTTTGCTTCAAAATGTACAAGACATCAAATTTTAATACATTTTAAAAATCCTTTGTTAGCATCCTATATTCCGTATTTCTACGCATAGATCGTTTCGTAAATAAATATTTATTTATTTATAGATCGTTTCGTCTCATTTTTATAAGAAGATTAAACTACATGCTTACCAAGAAACAATTGATGACATATTCTGATCTGGGGCAGTTGATAGTTTTAAACAAGAATTATCCATATTCAGTAACAATTTTACAAATAGCTTTTCCAGAATGCCGATTTAAAAAATTGAAGTTTTAAAATTTGTCAGATTATTTTTTGACGTTTCTCAAAACCAATGAAATGCTTCATTGTATGTCACGTGTCTGCGTTTTAATCAATCCTGTCATTATTATCCTGAGAATTTATTAAGCTCTTGTGATTATTCCCGGGAATAATCTGTGGAGGTGCTTTTGTTTGTGACAAATAATAGGTAGTTGTCAAATAATTATTTAAAACTGTCAACGCGTCAAGTAAAATGTGTGAAAAAATCGATTTAGTTCCATTTTAGATACAGAAATACACCAACAAATTTTGGTAACAACTTGCAAGAAAATATTAATAAGTAATCAATCGGTAGGAATCCAGTTCAAAATCTTTTAAGTTGGATGAATCGATCTCAACAGCTAAGTCAAAAAATAATCTAATTAAATATAACTCGAGAATTGGATAAATTAGAAAATAATGCTCCAGTATCTTTCTCAAACTTGTTGCCATTTGGCAATAGCTATTCAAGTCCTACGGGCTTTCGTGACTATTGCCTGGCAACAAGTTTTCGAAAGATCTGTCAAATTATTTTCAATTTATTCTCACTCTCTTGTTATATTATAACTGACAATTTTCTCTACGTTTGGTTTAGTTTAGTCAAATTTGCGAAACAGATTGGGTGCCAAAAGGCTCAAAAACTCGTTAAACCTTATAGGTACTTGAGGCATCAGTGTTCTGTGTTAAAAAGAAAGTCATTCATTATAAATATAACTATCTTAAGTATAATGTATGTATACATGTGCAATTTCATTATTGTTATATATTATAATTCTGCTTATTTTGCCTTTTTATGTATTATAGTTTGGAGTTAATAATAATCAAATACATTATACCATATAAGTATGTTGCTGTGTCATTCATATGCTGAATATGTGACTTAATAAAAGTGGGTTTTTTACCTGAAGACCAATTCTAATTCATTGGCGACTGGATTTAGCGACCGTTTGACGTCATAGTTGGCGACTTTGATACTGGCGCCATCTGTTGGTATAGTTAAAAAGTACAGTCCTGACATCATTGTTGGCAACGCCTAGGCGACTAGTATAAGGCTGTTGCGAAGTGTCATGGCGTCAGTCGCTTAGCATTTTTTGGTTGATTAGTTTCGAAGTTAGAAAAGCTTTATATTTTATGTGCACTGTATATTATTATTATAACATGTAAATACGAGTAGGATCTGCCACTTATTGAACACAATCCAGCTGCAGATGTACATTACTGATAATTAGGACAACAATATCGTCGTTTACACATTAATAATAATTTTTAATGTAAAAATGTTTATTTCAGATTTTGTTAAAATGTATATTATTTATTTTTTAAATATTACCAATTGCTTGAAAATTACTAAAAATTCCATCAATTTGTGATACAAATATTTGAGTTTAACATAGAAAAACAAATATCAACAAATGGCTGTCAGAAATTATAAGTACCAACACAAAATACTCCGTGATTCCGATTAATACCAACGTAAAAAATTAAAATCGCTATGACATTGGTTGCTCCGTGACGTCATTGACTTAGCGACTGGAACTAGTCGCCATGCAATCGCTAAGAATTAAAATAGGTCTCCTGGGTTTTGTTTGCGTATGTTTTTTTAGTTTGGGTAAAATTACAATAACCCTGGTAATTGGAATTTATTTCAATTGTTCTGTAATTTACATTTTTTGTAATTTCTATAACATTTGAAATACAAAATGGCGATTAAGAACTTTAAATAAAAAAAAGTATTGTAGGTCTTGTACCACAAACAAGTATAATGACGTCACTATCTTACCCTGCAATATAACCTATACTTCCTTTCCTCGATGAAAATCTCTTCAGCGATCCCTATCTGCAGTGTCTGTGATCGTAGCGGCGGCTGGCGAATCCCGAAGAGAGATGTCATTCATTTATCAAGCGTGACGACGGCGTGGAATCATTTCCATCCTAAGTGATATTTCTAGAGAGTGCTAATCAGTCTTGTGTAACCACCCTCGATCAATTACAGAATCTATAAGACGCGCGGCGTCGCGGCGCTCGTTGTTCACAGTGTTCGTGGAGAACAGCTCCCGCCAGCCACCCGACCACGGCATTTTTTTCATTACTTTCTGCGCTTGTTCTTACCATAGACTTTCTGGTATCTGTCATTGGAATTCAGTGTAGTTGAAACGGTTTTTATTCATATAAGATCATTTGGAATTATTATTTTCAAATCGTTTATTTTGTGTACCTATTCGACATTGATACATCAGCTTTTCCGTTGTACCAAAGTAAAACAATTCAGAATTTGTTTTTGTTTATAATTGTGATATTTCACTATCAACTCAGCTTCGAGAGATACAGACTAATTAAGTGTTATCTTAAGTATCTTTCTAAAATTGACTTGACATAGTTTATTTTGTTTATCAAACTTATTAGGGCATATGTTATAATAACTTCAGTATTCCTTGGATAATTATTTATCGAGTTTATGGCTTTTCTGATTTGTTGCGTTTGGTTATACGGGATGTGATGACTAGGCTTGCCACCTCTCCGGGTTGCAATGAGTTATCTCCGGGCTACGGGTTTAATTATTATTTCTCCGGGTTGTGTAAGTAAAATTGAATATGTAGTGCTATGTAGTTAGTTAGCCAGGACAAATCTGTCTCACTTTCGGAATCTTCTATGCCGCTAAATTATTAATTTTTTTTCTTTGATGATCTTCTACATTTTACTGTTATCTAGTTTAATTTCTGTCACTAAATCTTCCAATTTCTTGATTCTGTCGTCATGATTTGAAGGAAAAATTGATCAGATCAGTTTTTTTAGAATGTAGAGTTTTCAGAAATAGACTTATAATTTTAGGTGAGGGGATGTCTTCTGTTGCATGTGATTATCTTCAATTTTGTCAATATTGTTACAGTTTAATTGTATATATGACGTTGAATACACAAATTTTATTGTTACAGTAGATTTATCACTTCCAGTCTTGTTTTACTTTATTTTATATGTAATTATTTTACCATGATTACAAAAACACTTGGTTTTCACAAAACAATGTAACCCTTTTTTTTATCAAATATGGTAATAATAATAAAATTGCAGGATCTTCTTTAAAAAAATAGTCATCGTCTCCAGACGAGACTTAGTTCTGAGGTGGTAACCCTAGTGATGACATATCTAGGTAAATTATTAGCTAAGCGTTGGTCTGTGATAGATTTAAACTTTATAACTCACCCCGTCTGAGTTTTTATGTAAACTCGTGCATGGTAACGGTTACCTATAGGCCAATGCACCGATACCAGCCTCTTACCCCTTGTCAGCACATTCCATGGAAAACAACAACAATTAGTTAGTGGTAGATTGGCTTTTATGGAGACAAGTTGTCTCTCGCCTGCATGTGCAAAATGTATTCTTGCTGTGTTAACTTTAAGTAATAGTTTATTCATACGTTGTCGTTGTTGTTTGCCAGCGTCGGTCAATTTGTTTAATTTTAGTATTCTTTTGTAAATTTCATTACTTCATATTTTAAATATATAGTTTGTCTATTTATTTCATCTTATATTTAATCGCATCTATTTGGATCACAACTGATTTACAGCTTCAAATTCTGTTACAATATGAAGGAATATTGGTACTTCTCTAAACAATGTGCCTTCAATTACTAACTTATATGCACTGTAAAGTATAATAACAACTACAAGAAATGATTATATGAAAAAATTACGTTTCATAGCAGAAAAATACCAATGTGTAGTATCAAATTTTATCAACAGATGTCACATTGCAATGTGTTATACTTCAATGAATTTATAAGTCACTGATGTCAAACGCGATTTATGGAAAGACAATTTGTTTGTGGTATACAAAATACGGTAGGTACTTATTTGAGTTCTGCCATTTATATTTTCCACATATCTTCAGAAGACAACAACAGGATTTGATCCACATAAGGACTAATAGAACTTGAGCCCTGAGTCCCGAGTGACTTAGACCACTTATTGTATGAATGCCAGAATTTTATTGTTGTTATGTTTAAAAAGATGTAAATTTTTCTTTGCGCAATTTAAAAAAAATGTTACTTGAGACAAATAAATTGGAAATAATATATAAATATATTGATATTGCTAAATATTATGCACCATTTTTTAGGACGTGTCAGTATCTAAATATGTTTTGGTTAGTAATATTTTTTCACGACCCTCTCAGAATATATAATTATCTTCCTTCAGTTTATATACTAATGCTACTCTGTACAACAGGAACTTAATCTCAATTACAGTATAGGGTCCAGACTTTCTGAGCCGCAATGTGTAGTTTATATACATATATTTTATTTTGAGTGGATTTAGAACTCTGGATCTCAATAAGTGAAGTGCGGTTATCGGCCGTCAAATCACGACCCTACAAACATTAGTGAAGGTGTATCCACAGGGACAATTTTTATGTGACAAAAATTGATTTCCAGCCGTAAGCATCGAACCCGGGTTCTCAAATCCACAGCTCGAATCGATACCACTGAGACACCTATCCCACTATATATATATATATATATATATATAAAGTGACACCTTTTATCTATTACAGGATGTGTCACTCTGTCGTATCAGATCTCGGTAAGTGCTATAAATATACGCGCGAAGTGCGGTTAAAATAATATATAATAATAAACAGCGTGTGAACTGTTTTTATAATGTTATACTGATGATCTTTTGAAAACTGATTCATGTAAATAAAATGCGGTAGTGTAGTATGAAAACAAATGAAGCTATCTTGTAGTTATATCGGGAAAAATCTATAGAAAAGTATATTTTCCGTCTAATCCTCAATAATAATGATTAAACAACCTTGTTTCGTATTACATCTACCCATTTTATATCTTAATTAAAGTATAAAAAAAGTAAAATACTACTTTGCAGTGTAAAATATACAGTAATAAAATAACATACACCTTGTTTTATAGTACATAATTGCAGTTCTATTACTTTATCCACATTTTTCAAGAAGAAAAAACACCACTCGTTTTTCCACAATAAACGCTGCCTTGAAACTCCAAACATGTATTAAAACACGAGCTATGCCACATAATTACGTACATTTCACGACTTTCACAACCAAAATGCGTCAACAATTAAATGCAATAACAAAAATAGACATCGAGTTGGTGCTGGGCTGGCGGCCATGCTGGAAGACAATTGCGCATCGATGCACGGAGACCTAACCTATAACTCGAGGACGTGCCCGCGTGAATTTTGATCGCACGCACCGTTAACCGCACGCACTTGTGTGTGTGTGTAGGACGGTGGGTGGCACGATTTGCAATTAAGACACCAGTTTCATTAAGGTAATGTCTTTATTCTGAACACGACTGAGGGTCGTTAGTGAACGCTTACCCACGGGAAACAATATGAAGGCACGTTCAAGTAATTGTGAACAGCCCTGATATTGTGCAGGAAAACATCCGGAGAAATACACGGATTTTAATGTGGTTTTATAATTAAAATTTCTTTGCTCCTCTTCATCAAATTATCTCTGCTTTTATTCATTACCGGCCAACATTGAATCACAAAGTAAAAATACTCTTTTATCCGTATTTTTCTCGCTAGAATTTAATTTTACAATTGCTAAGTTATTTATTTTATCTAGTGTTGCCGCGAGACTCGAAACCAGTCTCGGTCTCGTATTGTCGAGAAGAGACTGCAGTTGAATCTCAAAGTCAAGCTTGAAACCGAGACAAAACGAGACCAGTATCAAAGTTCGCAGAAACTCTGGTTTTTGCGAGATTCGATTATTTTAATGGACAGCTTTACCTTTTGTTTTAATATTTAATTAATTTAAGATCATTTTAATTCTGGAGAGAAAATTTGGTATATTCAATCGTATAAGATTTTAAAACATTCTAATATCAGATGATGACGTCATACAAATAGCAGCAGTAGTAGTATAATTTTTTATTATTATATGTACTATATTTTACTGTTTTTGTAGCCAATATAAATAGTAAAATATGTTCAATACTTAACTTTATAACATTAAAACAAATAAATACAGATTCTTAATGACTTCATTTAAAAATCAATGCAAATGATGGTAGATGAGGTAGGTAGCTCAGTGGTCATATGTCGGACTGTGCATTTGAGAACCCGAGTTCGATTCACGCAGCCGACAAACTTTTCACCACATTAAAATGACCTCTGTGCCTCTCTCGCCACTAACGTAAAAACAAAAATATATAAAATTACGATAAAACTATTTTATTCAAATTATTTATTTGGATAAAATTATATATCTAGGTAGATTACAACATTTCGCTGTGGCTCCCCTACAACTATCATCTTCAGGGGAGCTTTTTGACGGCTGGGAACAGCACTTGTCACTTATAAATATACAGAGTGATCAAAAGTAAGTATTTCAGTTGGCATTACAATTCTGAAGATTTCTTTATTCCACAGTTGGCACAACGCCAGGTAAAGACGGAATACTATTTGTCATACCTTTTTTATATAAAATACAAATAGAGTGATAGAAATACTTTAGTTTATTGCTCTGTAAGTAATAAAAAATAAATAAATAAATATATCATCACGCCTTCTACCCATTACTGGGTGTGGCACTCTGCCGAAGCAGATCTCGGTAAGTGATATATTTTGCGCGTGAAGTGCGGCTACCTGTTATCAAATCACGGCCCCCAAAGATGTTAGTGGTGGAGGAGCCACAGGGGTAGCTTTTGAAATTATGAAAATTGTTTGTCGCCTGTGGGAATCGAACCAGGGTTCTCAGGATCCACAGGCCGACTTCATACCACTGAGCTAGCCACCCAATTAAGTAATGTTTCGAATAAAGGGATGTAGGTAACAGAAAAAAACATTTTTTTTAATTTAAATTTTCATGTCTCTGTTAATAACAGGCAATAAATTTATATATCAGTGTTACCAATTTCAAGTAGTTTTTTTATTGCCAACTGAAACCCTTACTTTTGATCACTTTGTATTACATATCGAGATCTACTATAAGACTATTATATTCGAGATAAATCTAGATCGAGATGAGACTGTCCGTAAAATCTTATCTCGTATCGCGGCAAATTTAATTTTATTCTATACAATTTTTGATGTACCGAACGTAAAATCATAACTTCCATAAATGTCGAAATATTAGAGTAATAAGATTTAAAATATTGGGATCAAATCTAGATTATCTGAGGCCACAAATCATTGCCTTGCCGCACAATCTTAAGTGATTACTCAATATGAATTTCATTTATTTTATACCTGTTATAAATTGCATGTCTTAATTAATTACCTATTTAAAGTATTTCAGTTTTTAAACCATTGCTTATTAATGACTTCAATATGCATTTAATTATCAGCAAGATTATCTATCTCTTTACCGCCTATTTAGTACTGTTCTTTTATTTTCCCTTTGTGGAGTTTTAGTTTAATGCAAGAGAGAGAAGAAATTTCTCGTTAAATGCTAATTATTGTATTCGTACACGCACGAAGATTGTCAGATTTGTCGTTTTGTAATTTGCTATCAATATCTAATCTCCTGATTAAATTACTTGACATGTGATGCTAGGATACTGTAATTTTCATTTTTATGTTAGGAACACCATTTATCACAGAATATAATAACCATCTTTACCTGACAAATTATATGTAATTACATTACTCATTATATTTTACTTTTTGACTTGTTTAATCTGACCAGAATTATTATCTTATTTGCTATTAGGTACTAGCAACACATTTTATTTAGTTTTACAAAAAATAATAATGAGATAATTAGTGTAACTATATCTGGTACCATTTTTAAAAATAATAACTTAATAGGTAAATTGATTAAAAAGTAAGATATACAAGAATTAGTCAACATTAGAGATATCTTTATTAAGTACTATAAGAAACATTAAACAAAAGCATAGCGTGTCAGATAACCATGTTCTTGGTTATCAGTCTAAGTCCAAGGAAAAATGAAATATGTTCAGGGCATTCTTGTCAAACTCATCATTTATATTTTCATATACAACATAAACTATGTAAAATATATTCAGTCTTTGAAATTTAATACGTATTATGTTGTTATTAATTATATAATAGTGGCATCAGAAAAACAATTGTTTTTTTTTTGGTTGAATTAATAAATAAAATAGAACATAATTCTACCTTGAATTGCAGTAGCAGATTTCAGGTTATAAACGTTTAAAAGTAAAAACTAAAATAAAAAATCTGGTGTGGTCACCACACGACTTTCTTATACGCAGCATATTTCATATTCAGAATATAAAATATGTAATTTAGATTTTCAGTAATTCAGCATTTGTTTGAAACATATAAAATATCAAATTTGTTTACGCATAATTTTTTAGTACCTAATGTTGATTACTTTATGTCTAACTTTACTGATGACGTATATACAGGCTGGCCGTTTTTTTGAGCCTAACCCTTGGTATCTCAAGAACCGTGAGATACGAAGTCGATTAAAGTGAGGCAAAGTTGCCAAATTAGTTGACCATTTTAATGATGTATTTGTTTTTCCGAAAAAAGACATAGATAACTAGATAAAGCAAAAATTAAAAAATCTATGTTTTTTGTGTCTATTGCTACTATGATTATTGATATATATTATGAAATATAAAAATTAGTTTTTCTCAAAATTAGACGCATATACAGGAAAATTGAAAATAACATATTATGTTCTAAATATTTTTGCTAACATCTTTTATTTGAAACTTTTTTCGTAACTGATTCCAAATAAATGGAATTTATTGTTTTGTGTGTCCAGTAAACTTCCTCTCCGCTTTTTCAATTTCATTCAAAATCAACTCAGCTCTTCGCATTTTCATGAAACTTATAATTACCATCCTTCCACACACACACACACACATAGACATCATTGAGAAAATGATCAAAACGGATTCAGTGGACCTCAAAACACGTATTTCCGCGAAAATCTCGTCAACGATTTTTTTCACGATTCCAATACTTCCTTATCATAAGAAAGTAAAAATGTGGAAAATTTACTTTTAGTTTATCTATGTACACCTACGAAGTACCAAACAACAATCACAATTTTAAAAATACAGGGTATTTTTAAACTTGATTGCCAACAAAAATAAGAGTATCAGTATATATTACATGATGTATACATAACGGAATAAATAGTAATTTCTTTAACTTTTCAAAAAAAGTAGCACATTTACTACAGCGGCAATGAATCTAGCTAAGTAAATGAACTTTTTGTACCATATTAAATAAATATTTATTGCCGATTCTTTCAAAGTAATATTAATTTTGTAATTATTTTCAATATTTTTATGTTATCGCCATCATCGTAGTCTTCATATAGCTATGCATTTGTTACGCAAAAACTAATTTGACATTTATAATTTCATGAATGACAAAATTATTTTTTTTAATTCGCTAAATTAAAGATGGTTTACATAAGGTACAAGGCGAATTTAAAATAAAAATTGTTGTTTCATTGTCACTACAAAAACAAATATATATCATCACGCCTTTTATCCTTAGCAAGTTTCGGTAAGTGATATATCACGCCTTCTACCCATTACTGGGTGTGGCACTCTGCCTAAGCAGATCTCGGTAAGTGATACATTTTGCGCGTGAAGTGTGGTTACCAGTCGTCAAATCACGGCCTCCAAAGATGTTAGTGGTGGAGGAGCCACATGGGAAGCTTTTTTTGAAATTATGAAAATTGTTTGTCGTCTGTGGGAATCGAACCAGGGTTCTCACGATCCACAGGCCGACTTCATACCACTGAGCCAGCCACCCCATTATTATTTTATTTACAATTCATATTATACCATTTTTATTAGAAGCCGTTTCCTTAAAAATAATTTAGGAACGTTTTGGCAGCCAAGAAATAGTGACAATATGTAAAATAATATTCTTTTCAATTTTGTTTTCGGTTCTAGTAACTCTTCTCGATCGTTTTTACCCCGTTTACCAGTTTATCTCAATCCCGAACATTAGCATAATATCTCCTCTGGAGCGATCAACGGGAGCGCAACTAAAGTGAAATGAATATCGATCGCCTACTTGATGCAAGATCAGATTTAATCAGCCTCAATGCGTTCAGGCGTTAAATTATTCGCGTACAACACGGCGAAGCGGCGACGGCGGCGCGAGAATTATGTTAGTGTTGTTAAAGCGTCCCGACGCCTACTAAACTGTAAACTGTCCCTTGTGATGCTGTGTATTGGTTTGTTGAAGATATTAAAAAAAAAACAACTTTCAGCCTGATTCTCAAAAAAATTTAACTAATCCTGAGTTTTGGATTAGCAAATCTTATTCTAGTCCGATTTAAAAAAATTAAACCAAATCACTTTCCAAAAACCAAAGTTTATTTAAATTCTTTTGAGAATATAATTTAGTTTAATTTGACTAATCCAAAATGCAGGATTCGCTAAAACTCTTTTGAGAATTAGGCTATTTGAGTTTGTTTCATTTTGTTTTTTATTTATAGAAAAATAAATGACTGTGTTTTGTTATTATTATTCATACAAAAATATATAATTATGATCATTAATAAATCTATTTAATTTTAAGTTCGTCCACCAGTATAAATGATGGCGCCACTAATCAACTTCTAGTTCCTATCCAAAAACTGTGTCCCTAAAAATTTATTATAGTTTATATAATATTAATTTAGTCAATTATATCAAACAATCAATTTTATTACCAAATAAGGAGAAAATATAAAATATAATGAAAATCGATGTTACATAATAAGCTAAATTAATACTAGTGTCGCCCTCTGATGTCGACTAGTAGAACTACAGCTATACTTGAGTACAGACTGGTTCGTATCCCCACTAAGGGGTGTACAAAACTAGACTGAACCCCTATTACTATAGAGCGGTACCTACCCCGGCAGATACAGTCGGCCAGACAAACCTTTACACTTTTTTCTCAATCAGGTACGAAAAGATAAGATTTACTACGGCGTGATTTAAAAATATATAAATATAAATATATCATCACGCCTTTTACCCATGACTGGGTGTGGTACTCTGCCGAAGCAGATCTCGGTAAGTGATATATGTATTCGTGTGAAGTGCGGTTACCAGCCGTCAAATTTAAAAAATATTATTAAAATTAATTTTATGTTTTATTGGGAATGTAGTAACGGACTTAGGCTTAAGTTGTAAATTATTTAATGAAGATTCATTGACAACGTTTCGGCCAAGGTTATGGCCATCTTCAGGTCAAACGTAATATTTATAACGTAAAACAACATTTAAAATAATAATAAATATTACGTTTGACCTGAAGATGGCCATAACCTTGGCCGAAACGTTGACAATGAATCTTCATTAAATAATTTACAACTTAGGCCGTGTTCAGCTTGGTAATATTTAGTATTAGGACGTTAGGATTTAGAGCTAAAAATTTGTCGTGAATTCGAATACATACTATAGACATCTGTTATTTTAATTTTGAACTTGAATAAAAATTCTTTGACAAATAATAATAAATATTTATTGTATCACATACTACATATGCAGTATGTAGAAGTCATATTTAGAATAAATATTATAAAATATTTAGTTTTTACACAAGCAAACTGTTCACCTTGACTTGACACAACGATCAAATGCGCAGACGCCATTTATTTAGTGAATTAGGGAACCCTGTAAAAACCTAAATACTTAAGTCCCAATATCCCAAATAATAACGTCATTAGTGTTTAATTTAGTACACTATCTAGTATTAGGATTCTAAATATCGGGATCCGAAAGTACCCTAAGCCTATGTCCGTTATTACATTCCCATATCATATTTGGCTTATTAAAACATTCTACTTTATGTTTTATTGTTTAATTTCATTTTATAAAACTATAATTATTTTATTATCTATTGTTAACTACTAATCTACTAGTGCCGTAATTTGACATAATAGAACAGCAAAACAATATATCATCTATCAAAGATCTGCAAATTCAGATCTGTTAATTGTTGCTCCGCTACATTTAGGACTGGTTGAGGTATTTATTTATTGTTAAACAGAGCTGCAAAGTATAAAATAAATATTTTAGCATTTTTTGGTTGTAAAGTTAATTATCAAAATTCGTAACTCAACCCTTATCTTCCATCCCCAACAACAATAAAACTTCCCTTAGCAAGTTGTCCTATCATTTATTAATCCGGTAGTCAAGTAAATAACATTAGGCGAAGGTAGTTTGTGCCTCTGATGTGATATGACGTAGGCGTGTAATATGACATAAAACAGACTCGCATCGCGTCAGGAAGACGCGTTACTACATCCATTATGACGTCACGCACTACCAACAACCCTCACCCACCTCCAAACACATTTAACACTAATGGAACCCTTTGTTGTAATGGCGGAATTAGCTATGCAAAATTAATGACGCTCTACGCAGGTATGGAGTTAGTATAATTACAAGAAATTTTAAATAATATTTGGAAGAAAATTTGCAACAAGAATAGTAATAAAATAAAAAGTAAGCTATCCCATACATCATGATATAAACTTTAAATCTAAAAACGTTAATCAAAATTATTATTGTTATTATTATTATTAAATTTAGGAAGAGCCGAGGATAAAATCCTATAAGCTCTGATACATAAAAAAGTAAAAGAATACATTACATTGTGCGTACAAATTAATATAACAGTAGAAAACATATAAAACAAATAACAGAACAATAAAATATAGTGACTTTTGTTTCGACTGTGTGGTAATATAATGAAAGCAGCCGAGCATGAACAAAACAAAATAAACTTAATTAATAAGTAAAGATGGCGACAACTGAAGAGCGTGTAGAGTGTAAATAAAAGACTCGTCACAATTTGCACTTGTAAATTATAGAGAATTAATTTTTTACTTCAGTTTAGCTAAATATTGTAATCCATCCAAATATGTAATTTTATCCAGATAATATATTTTTATCTTATTTATATATTTTTGCCTTTTTAAGTAGTGGTGGGGCAGGCACAGGGGTAAATACAATGTGATGATAATTGTTTGTCGGTTGTGGAAATCAAACCTGTAGTCTGAAATTCACAATCCGACTCGATACCACTAACAAATAACTATCTGCCGTTTTAAATTAAATTTAATATACATACATACATACATACATACATATCTTCACGCTATATCCCAATAAATTGAATATGAATCGATCAAAATACATCATTACATTGCTAACAAATAAAAGTACCTTTTTTCAGTGCCTCGATGAATACTGTTTGTGATAAACCAAATATTTTTTTACTTAAACAATTTTGTTCTTCGTTGTGTATTTTTCTCTCTTTTAAATATATAAATTTATTAAATTGAAGGTTTATTGCGTGATTATTATTATTATTATTTATGTTACTCTGTACCACAGGAATTGAGTCCCAATTACAGTACAGGGTCCAGACTCACCGAGCCGTAGAGTGGTTGTGATTATAATTTCTACCTTGAGTGGGAATCGAACTCGGGATCTCCGGATTCGAATTCCGTAACGCTACCCACGATGGACGATTCCAAGTGTGGTGAGTAAATGAGCATGTATGGAAGAAAACTATGAATGTGATTGAAGTCAGGATAGTAAGTTAGGATGAGAATATATGACTGATTATTTGATGAATCTAATGAGTGAATATTTTATGAATGATTCTAGGGTTCGTGTTATCTCATTTGATGGGATATAACGTGATGGTGTGGATTTATGTATGAATGTATTAAATATAATATATTTAAGAAAGGTTTATTTGACGGTAGTTGAAAATAGTATGAAAAAAGATTCCTATGAATTCAGTCAAAATTTTTTTAATTTTTTATTTCGTTCACGTTTCGACTAACACCTCAGTTTTCATCAGGACAAAATAAATTGTAAAATATATAACAATGTTTTTAAATAAATTATTGATAATAATTAATAAATATAAAAGTAAATTAAACAGATAAATATACATATATATTATTATTATTATATATAACGTCAAACATTTGTAAATGAACTAAAAAAGGATTTCTTTATTTAATTTAAAAACAAAAATCCTTTTTTAGTTTATTGACAAATAATAAAAATATTTAGGATCCAAAATATATTATTATTAATAAAATCAGGCTTCAGAAATCCAATAATATAATATAATATATTTATATATTTAAAATAGGACGTTTCGAGTCTATACAAAACTCATCATCAGCTAAAAAAATACAAAATATAAATAAACAAAATAATATACAAATAAGGAATATAAAATACCTTCAAACAATACGAAATAACAGAAATTAAAATATAAAATGTCAAAATATGTCAAAATAATAAATAAATCAAAATTAAAACAAAATGACGTCAACAGTAAAAATAACTAGATGTTTTTGAAATTAGTTAAAAAAGTTAAAGCATATTTTAAATTGCCAAAAGCGTCAGTTTGATAATTTAGACAAGAATTTGGATATAAATTTATGTAAAGAGTTTCATGAATTAGACGATGATGTAAATTTTGTTTTAATTTTGATTTATTACCTTTCATTTTAAAAAAAAACAGGTTGTTGAAGAACAGAAATTACAATATATATTTTTTTTCTATATTGTAATTAAAATTTAAATTTGTGTTGTGTAGAGAAGCAAATAAGTATTATTAAAAATGTAAATACCATTTAATGTCCATTTAGCTGATAGATAAGTTATTTGTCATTATCGTTATATCCAGCATGGATAAACGATCATAAAAGCAGTAACTTAAAAATAAATCTAGTGTGAAAAATTGTTCAAAGTATACTTCGCAATATTAAAAAAATTAAATGCTGTTCGATTAGCAATCAAGTGATCGTTGGCAACATTTGGTGGTTCGATTACGCTAAATTATTACACAGCTGCGTGAATATTAATTAACGGAAACGGTACGAAAAACAGCAAAAACGTCCGATATAAACAAGGTGTGGGTTCGAAGAGCTTCATAAAAAATATTATAAATGACCGGCAGACCAGGCGCAGGCGACTAGATGTTCGCCGTGCAAATACCACCGTCGATGTAATGTGTTAGAGTTATTAATGCTTCAATTTTACGCATACTTAATTCGATGTAGTAGCGAAAATGACGGAATTGCCCACAAGGTGGAATAGCAGAAGGTGCACTATGTTTATGACTTGATAATCGATTTGTTACTTATGTTGGTACTAATACTATTCGTACTGGGAGACGTTAGCATATGGAGTATTTACAAATTTAAAACAATATAAGAATAAAACAAAACAAAATGTTTTGAGTGTGTTTATCACTACTGCGATAAAGTGACATATAATTACGGTAAACAAACATCCTTTATAATATGAATTTTAATGTTGTTTGAAAGTCACTGGTATGGGGAAGGAAAAATAGGGACAATGGGAAAAGAATTTACATTATTTACTCGAAACTTTGATGGTTATATTTCGGCATTGGTTATTGCAATCTTCAGCTAAATATAAAACACAAATACAAAGATGTATATAATCTTGATATGGTAAGTAATACAATAAAAGGTTTTTCAAAAACATAAGTACTTACATCTATGTGATGATGAGTGATATGCAATGAGGGTGGAAGATAACTGAGTAGGTGAAAAATGATGGTGTATCCAGGTGTCAAGTAAGAAGAAGTAACTCGTAAACTAATAGGAACTAAAATGACCAGTCCCGCTGTTTCTCAAACAACATTAAAATTCATATTATAATATTTACAAGTCAAGAATGCTCAAATTAAATCATCATTTATTACAGAGGTTCTTAACTCTTTTTAAATTTTTCCAAAAACTTTTTACGACTCTCCAGTTTTATGTGAAAATTGTTCTTTATAATTATTATTTTATTAAAAATCAACTTTTGTCATATAAAATATAGAAATTCAGTCTGTATTAGTTTTTTATGACTGGACAAATATATCAACATTGTTATCATTTTGCGGTTGTAAAACAAAACAATAAATACACATTCTTTTTCTTTTCTTATGAATTTTCCTCATTTTATCCTTCGTTTTTACCATACAAATATGGTTATCGCATATATGGTACGTCTATTATGTAAGTGAAAAAATATGATATCAATAAAAGAGAGTTAATATAGTTTTGTAATATAGTTGTAATTTGTAGCAATATGTCTGGAGTCATTGTAACCTTGATTAATGAACGATTCCTTAATCAATGTAGGATGTAAAACTTACCTTCTAGTTTTCTTCTGTTATTTTGTCTTCCTGTAACAAAAAAAATGTACATCAATAAATTTTTCTAGGATTTACAAAAGTAAACAAAAATTGTAAATTTTGAAATTGTTGTTTTTACCGAGGATAATTATCTTTACAAATATATATATATATATATATATATATATATATATATATATATATATATATATATATATATATATATTTTCATAATTTGAAAAAGCTATTCCTGCGGCTCCTCCACCACTAACATGTTTGGGGGCCGTGATTTGACGACTGGTAGCAGCACTTCACGCGCAAAATATATCACTTACCGAGATCTGCTTCAGCAGAGTGCCACACCTAGTAATGGGTAGAAGGCGTGATGATATATTTATTTTATTTATTTATATATTATATATGGCTCAGTGGTATCAAGTCGGACTGTGCATCCAATGAACCCAGGTTCGATTCCCACAGCCAACAAAAACATTTTCACCAAATTAAAATTACCCCTGTGGCTCCCCCGCCACTAATATCTTTGAAGGCCGTGACTTGACATAAATATATCACTTACCGAGATCTGCTTCGGCAGAGTGCCACACCCAGGAATGGGTAAAAAGGCGTGATGATATATTTACTTTATTTATTATTTATCTTTATAAACTTTTTCTATTTGTACATTATTTAAGTTTGATATTAACAAATAAATATATATTTTCCAGAAATATAGCTTTGGGTTTAATAAATCAGTTACTACTTTTGTTTATGTTTTTATTTGTTGCTTAGTTTTTATTTACATTTTATAAATGGTCGTAGAGGAAATGTAATATTCTACTATATGAAATGATTTATTTAATTTCTCAAGCGTGAAACTTGTATAATTTGAAATATCCTCCAAAATATAATACGACAGAAAACATTCAGATCTCTTTGTCGCATTGCTGCCACCAAATGCTATAAACCCTTTCCTACAAAAAAAAACAAAATCCTCCAAATTTGAAAGAGCGCTGCGAGACAAACTGATCGACATGAAATTTTCCGGGCGCTTAATTTATCATAATCGTGTTAAGAATACCGGAATTAGCAGCGCGAACGGAAGTTCTTGTGTCGTCTTTTCATCGGCAGGAAACGCAATTTCGTCTCTTTGCACGATACTTAATCCGATTACACAGTCGGATTACATATTTCATTTCATTCTTGCTCTTTGACGCCGCGAAGAGACACCTTAAGATACTTTAGTTTCAAGCTTCAATCCTGTTTCTAAATTACTAGAAGTTCAAGATGCTCAAGCCCATTTTAAATATGAATTTAGAAATTAAAGAATTATATATAAAGCTGACGTTATATTTTACATCTGAAACACGAGAAAACGAGAAATAGATACATATGAGAAAACGAATATTTTGGTACATTAACAACTGTGATAGTTATATATGCATCAAGTGCGCGAAATATTAATTTAGCCTATTGACAGAAAAAAAAACAAACAACTTCTCAGGGCGCTAAACACATTTTGCGTAGGAGGTGCATATATTAATTAATATACTAAATTTCAATATTAAAAAGCACAAAATAATTATTCTTTTATACAATTGTTAAAATAATTATTTATGTATCTAGTGCGCGAAATATCTGGTTAGAGCACCGAGCAAAAAAGTTTATTTAACGAGGCTTATCGAGTTAGGCAATTACTTGAGGGCGCTAAATACATTTTGCATACGAGATGCCTACAATAAATTTTTTCATCTAAATTACAATATTGAAAAAATCTGGTGTGGGCACCACACGACTTTCTTATACGCAGCATATTTAATATTCAGAATATATAATATTATTAAACATGTAATTTAGATTTTCAGTAATTCAGCATTTATCTGTTTGAAACATATAAAATATCAAATTTGTTTATGTATAATTTTTTAGTAATGTTGACTACTTTATGTCTAACTTTACTGATGAGGCATATACAGCATGTCCTTTTTTCGAGCCTAATCCTTGGTATCTCAAGAACCGTGAGATACGAAGTCGAATAAATTGAGGCAAAGTTGCCAAATTAGTTGACCATTTTAATGATGTATTTGTTTTTCCGAAAAAAGACATAGATAACTAGATAAAGCGAAAATTAAAATCTGTTTTTTATTTCTATTGCTACTATGATTATTGAAATATATTATCTATATATATAAAAATTAATGTTTGTTTGTCTGTTTGTTTGTTTGTCCCTTATGCGTTCTTATACCATTCATCCGATTGCGATGAAATTTTGCTAAGTTGTTGTGTGCACCCCCGAGAAGGTTTCTGACTTAGCACAAGTCCAATCCGCCATCTTGAAACAAAATGGCCGCTAGCTATCTTGAAAAGTACTACACTGATTCGATTCAAATTTGGTATAGACATAGACGGGAATCAACTTTAACATATAGGCATAATAAAGATTCAATCCGCCATCTTGAAACAAAATGGCCGCTAGCTATCTTGAAAAGTACTGCATTGATTCGATTAAAATTTGGTATAGACATAGACGGGAACCAATCTTAACATGCAGGTATAATAAAGCTTCAGTCCGCCATTTTGAAACAAAATGGCCGCTAGCTATCCTGAAAAGTACTGCACTGATTCGATTCAAATTTGGTATAGACATAGACGGGAACCAATATTAACATATAGGTATAATAAAGCTTCAGTCCGCCATCTTGAAATAAAATGGCCGCTAGCTATCTTAAAAAGTGCTGCACTGATTCGATTCAAATTTGGTACAGATATAGACGGGAACCAATCTTAACATACAGGTATAATAAAGCTTCAGTCCGTCATCTTGAAACAAAATGGCCGCTAGCTATCCTGAAAAGTACTGCACTGATTCGATAAAAATTTGGTATAGGTACAGACGAGAACCAATCTGAAGAAATAGGTATAATAAAGCTTCATTCCGCCATCTTGAAACAAAATTGCCGCTAGCTATCTTGAAAAGTACTGCACTAATTCGATTCAAATTTGGTATAGTCAATTACGGGAACCAATCTTAATATATAGGTATAATAAAGCTTCATTCCGTCACCTTGAAACAAAATGGCCGCTAGCTATCTTGAAAAGTACTGCACTGATTCGATTCAAATTTGGTATAAGCATAGACGGGAGCCATTCTTAACATATAGGTATAATAAAGCTTCAGTCTGCAATCTTGAAACAAAATGGCCGCTAGCTATCTTGAAAAGTACTGCACTGATTCGATTAAAATTTGGTATAGACATAGACGGGAACCAATCTTAACATGCAGGTATAATAAAGCTTCAGTCCGCCATTTTGAAACAAAATGGTCGCTAGCTATCTTGAAAAGTACTGCACTGATTCGATTCAAATTTGGTATAGGTACAGACGAGAACCAATCTTAACATATAGGTATAATAAAGCTTCAGTCCGCCATCTTGAAACAAATTGGCCGCTAGCTATCCTAAAAAGTACTGCATTGATTCGATTCAAATTTTGTATAGACATAGACGGGAACCAATCTTAACATATAGGTATATTAAAGCTTATTCCGCCATCTTGAAACAAAATGGCTGCTAGCTATCCTGAAAAGTACTGCACTGAATAAATTCAAATTTCGTATAGGCATAAACGAGAATAAATCTTAACATACATGTATAATAAAACTTCAGTTTGCCATTTTAAAACAAAATGGCTGCTAGCTATCTTGAAAAGAACTGCACTGATTCAATTGAAATTTGGTATACGCATAGATGGGAACCAATCTTAACATATAGGTATAATAAATCTTGAGTCCGCCGTCTTGAAACAAAATGGCCGATAGCTATCCTGAAAAGTACTGCACTGATTTGATTCAAATTTGTTATAGACATAGACGGGAACCAATCTTAACATATAGGTATAATAAAGCTTCTGTCCTATGTCATTCGAATTCTGACGTTTGCAGTTTCTGGTACGACTCGCATTTGCAATGACCATCAACAAAGCACAGGGAGAATCGCTACAATTGTGTGGACTAAAATTGGAAAATCCATGCTTCTCACATGGACAGCTGTACACAAACACTTTCTTTGAGTTGCAATGCAACACATGTCGGGTACACGTATTAAATTGTAGACCACGCGAACGAAGTCGCGGGTAATAGCTAGTTAAATATAAAAATTATTTTTTTCTCAAAATTAGACGCATACATTTTATGTTCCAAATATTTTATTTGAAATTTTTTTTCGTAACTAATTCCATTTTTGAAATAAATGGAATGTATTGTTTTGTGTGTCCAGTAAACTTCCTCTTGCGGTTTTTCAATTTCATTCCAAATCAACTCAGCTCTTCGTATTTTCATGAAACTTATAATTACCAAGTTTCGTTAACTTATCTTATCTCGTTCATGAGATATTGCTCACTCGGACACACATCCATCCATCCATCCACACACACACAGACATCATTGAGAAAATGATCAAAACGGATTCAGTGGACCTCAAGACACGTATTTCCGTGAAAATCTCGTCAAAGATTTTTTTCACGATTCCAATACTTCCTTATACTGTGTATAAGAAAGTAAAAAGTGAACATTTTTTAACATTCCGAATTTTTATATTTCTTACAAACATTGGCACATTCTTGTTTATTGTCACTAAGATGAAAAGTTAATATTTACATACGCGATTCTGTCATTTTTTTGTACAATACTATGTACTTTATTTTAGGTTGTTATTTAATAATTTTATCAGTTGCCAACGTCCGCTAAAACTGCTAATATACTAAATAATATTTATTGGGAATAAATTTTAAACACGATAATCGTTTCCTTACTTAAAGAATCATGTTCACAGATATAAAACAATTTTAATATTAAAAGTTATAACAAATTTATTTGGTGTCCTCAGATTAATGTCTTTATCAGCTATCTCCCAAGCCAACAAGTTAATTCTTCGAAACGCCAAACCCTCTTTTCACAGCCTAGGTATAAAAATAACTATTGTTTTATCATAAAATAAAAAGAAAAATATTTCCTAAGGTGTGTTAAATATTTCATCATGTTTTTTCTTATTTTAAAATGGCAACCTGTTTAGCATATTATTATCATAGTGTGATGTTGCATAATGAAACAGTTTTTCAAACAATGGCGCCTGTTTTATCTTTAAAGATTTAACCACACATTAAAGTTTTAATATCTGTATTCCGTAGACGTCAATATTTATTGTCTGGTAGATTTTATTATCGCACGTGATTTATCACATTGTTCTGCATAATTAGAATTGCATTAAAATTTAAAATGCGTTTACTGGGTGTCAGAGTGTTAATGTATTCTATTTTGCATTCATAAATAACATTATGGCTACCTACTAAATACTTACAAATAATTATATTCCCAAGAATTACTAGTATATTTCAAGTTGCTAATAATTTATTTTAATTTTATATTTCCATAAAACTTATAAACTGTTGCATGCTGTAACTTAAATTTTATGTTTTATTTAAATTTAAAATATAAAATTAAAATAAAAAATAAATATTTCGTCTTGAACCCATTACTTGATGTGACACTCTGCCACAGCAGATTTCGATAAGTGATATATTTATACGCGTGAAGTGCGATTACCAGTCGTCAAATCACAACCCCAAATATGTTAGTGGAGCGAGAGCCAGAGGGGTAATTCTAATGTAAAATTATGTATCAGCTGTGGGATTCGAACCTGCATTCTCAAATCCACAGTTCGACTCGATACTACTGAACCACCTACGCATTTACCCATATTGAAAAATATACACGTTCTAATTTAACCATTCATTATTTTAAGGTGGTACTATCATAGAAGCATTTGTGCCTGATCTGAATGAAATGTAAATATGCTATTTTTCATGTGTTTCTACACTAGTATCCAAATTTTTTTTTAAAGTTTACCGTTGTTGAGCTGCGTAATGTAAAGTTAAAGTCGATCAAAAGTGCATTGGCGTTGTAGGAACGATATCTCGCGAGACAGCTTACTGCATAATAAATTCATATATTGTAGTTATTTTTTAACAAAAAACTAACAAACAGTACATCATGTAAAGGTAAAGGTATGAGAATTAAAAAATCCATGCCTTACCGAGTTAGTTTTAAAGAAACTTGGGATGAAAGTTGAATATTTTATGATTTTCAGTGAAAATGGCAACGTTGCACGGGTAGACAGAGATGGTCGCACGCGAAAACAGAGTTGGTCGAACGCGTAGACAGAGATGGTCGCACGAACGAAAAACAAGAACTATGAAAGTTATTATTTCGATCAGTAAAATATATTAATTTTAATACCAAAAAAAAAATTACAGCATTTTATATATATTTATTTGTTGTTACAGTTGATAATAATTGCTTTGGTGCATTTTTCCCATTTTTCTTATGAACTGTCAACAGGATGTATCGATAATACAGTTACGTTTCGTACTGACTGGTAATATCATGCTGCTTGTAGTTCTCGCCTTGTTGTCATAGCTTTTGCTGTGTAAAATCTTACACTGCTATTGGTTGGCATGAAACATTCAAAATTTTTGTTATTTTACTGAATTCCATAACTAGTTAAATAGTTTTATTTAATATATTCAATGTTATTGTTAATTATACGATATTTGCAGGGAAATGTTAATTCTGTTAATAACCTACACCATACAAAAATGTAATAATTATTTTTATAAACTTTTTAGGTTACCTATACTTTTGTATGAGACTGTCGTGATAGAACCACCTTAAGTGATAAAATTTTAAGATTTAAAGTTTGAATACTGTAAGCGAAAATTACTTTCTAAAAAATAATACAGGGTGATCAAAAGGAATTGTTATAGTTGGCAATACAATTCCAGAGATCTTTTTATTCCACAGTTGGCACAACGTCAGATAAAGGCGGAAATGCTATAATATTATTTGACATTTCTAATAAATACAAATAGGTTATGTCAGGAGTCTGACAGCTAATAGAATTTTGACTTTTTAAGTAATAGAAATACTTTATAAATAAATGTAATAATAAATGTACTCAAATTTAAATTTTAAATGTCACTGTCAACAACAGGAAATGAATTTATATATCAGGCTTACCAATTTCAAGTAGTTTTTTTTATTGCAACTGTAACAATTCCTTTTAATCACTCTGTAGTTTGTGTAATGAACAAAATAGATGGATAGTTTATAAAATAGCCATGTCGCATATAGTAACATTTTTTTCTGCAGGTTGTGCTTTTTAAAAATTATCTTATTCATCTTGTAACTGATATCTTTAGAAAAAATTAATAATTTTTTATCAGGAGCAAAACAAAACGTAAAATGTAGAACATTGCTAAATCATCATAATTAATTGAAAATATTAATTAATTACTAATACAAACCATCAGGTAGCATTCAAACAGATAGGATATAATTATAACTCAGGTAAAAAATTTGATTGTCATATATCCAAAGATTAGATCGACGAATGAAATTATTCATTTTGAAAATGACAGCGAGGATGGTGATGGGCTATCTTCAGTTATTTGTCTGACTAATTAACGTATTTAAATAATTATCACTTAATTGCTTAAAAGCGCGCTCTTCATATCAGAAAGAATTAGAATATGAAGCGCGCCCACATTGCAGCGAGAAATGTGTTAGCGCTAGGCCTAAAATGCCGTCTGCACTCTTGATCACATTAGCATATTATTTTTATAGCTTTTTTTTTGTAACTAAACACAAATTTTCGTTTAAAGTTATATCCAAATATTGTTGGTTATAAAAAGAAAGCGAATTAAATTCATTTGTATATTTGTTTAACGGGGTGGCTAGCTCAGTGGTATGAAGTCAGCCTGTGGATCCTGAGAACTCTGGTTCGATTCCCACAGGCGACAAACAATTTTCATAATTTCAAAATCTACCCCTGTGGCTCCTCCACCACTAACAGTTTGGGGGCCGTGATTTGACGACTGGTTACCGCACTTCACGCGCAAAATATATCACTTACCGAGATCTGCTTCTGCAGAGTGCCACACCCAGTAATGGGTAGAAGACGTGATGATAAATTTATTTTATATTTAGTATATTTGTTTAGTTTTATTTAATTTCTTTAAGTATGTGTAATGTTGCATATAAAAATTAAGTGAAATAGTGAATTTAAATTTTGCATGTTTATGTACGAGTATTTCAAGGTTTTTAGCATATTTATCAATTTGTTGCTATGTTTATTAATCGTGCATATAATTGCATATTTTAGAATTTTTTATAACATTTTCTAATTATGAAATTTGAAATTCAATACGTAGAATGTACGGATATATGTTATCGAGCCGGACTGTGGATTTGAGAAACCGGGTTCGATTCCTTACAGCCGACAAACAATTTTTACCATATTAGTATTAACCCTGAGGTTCCCCTTCAACTATTATCTTTGAGGGCTGTGATTTAAAGGCTGGTAACCACATTTCACCCGCATAAATGCATCACTTACCGAGATCTGCTACAGCAGAGTGCTACACCCAATAATGGGTAACAGGCGTGATGATATATTTTTATTTATTTATTTTTTAAATATGATGCTTCGACTGTTATGGAATAGTTTATATACTTCATATCAATAAACAATAAATAATATTTAAGTAAAAAATAAAAAAAAAATAGCTCCCTGTACTTAAATGAAATTGTTATTTCAAGAGTTAATAATAATAATAATAAATATATTATCTCACCTGTTACTTATTAGTGGGTGTGGCACTCTGCCGTTACAGATCTCGGTAAGAGATATATTTATGTGCATGAAATGCGGTTACCAACCGTCAAATCACGGCGTCTAAAAATGTTAGTTAGGAATAATTTTATTCTGTGATTATTTTTTGACGTTTCTCAAAACCAATGGAATGCTTCATTATATGTCACGTGTCAGCGTTTTAACCAATCCTGTCATTATTATACTGAGAATAAAGCTCTTGTGATTATTCCCGGGAATTATCTCTGTAGATGCTATTTTGTTTGTGACAAATGATAGGTAGTTGTCAAATAATTATTTAAAACTGTCAACGCGTCAAGTAAAACGTGTGAAAAAATCGATTTAGTTCCATTTCAGATACAGAAATACACCAATACATTTTGGAAACAACTTCCAAGAATACATTAATAAGTAATCAATCGATTTGGATCCAATTCAAAATCTTTTAAGTTGGATGAATCGACCTCAACAGCTAAGTCAAAAAATAATCTAATTAAATATAACACGAGAGTTCGATAAATTAGAAAATAATTCTCCAGTATCTTTCTGAAACTTGTTGCCATTTGGCAATAGCCACTCAAGACCTACGGGCTTTCGTGACTATTACCTGGCAACAAGTTTTCGAAAGATCTGTCAAATTATTTTCAATTTATTCTCACTCTCTTGTTTTATTATTAATGAAAATTGTTCGTTGAGGAATTACTCCATACTTAATTATACATCCTGTAGGTAATAGAAAATATTGTTTAAAATATTTAAAATAAGATAGAAACTTTAAATGATTTGAATTTTTTAATATAACAAGGGTAAGACAGTTTCCATTTTTATTAATATGTATATTTAAATTAAATATTTTTGTTTACAACATTTATGGTTTTAAATTTATATAAAAATTATGTATTGTGTCATTCTATTTTATCCGTATTTTTGAGCATATTATATACATATTTCAAACATATTATACTGTATATAATCTCAAGTTATCATAATAATACTTTTTTCTGAAAAAATAATTGTGTACTTGAATGAGAACGAGAGTACGATTCTCACAGCCGACAATTGATTTTCACCACATTAAAATTAGTCCTGTAGTTCCCTCTCCACTCATAGCTTTGGGGCTATTATCTGACGACTAGTACCCGTACTTCAAGTGCGCCTAAATATATCTATTGTAACAGCGTTCCACGCTCATAAATGAGTAAAATAGCGTGATGATATATCTATTTTGTCCCATTTATAATTTTTTTTATCAACTTTCAGAATTAGTTTTTAGTCTAAATTAGGAATAAATAGAATAAAAAGAGTAGGTATATAAATCGAAGGTGGCAGGTGCCTGAAAATTCCTTCTCTAAATATGAATTCCATTAATTACATTTTATTCTAATTTATCAGGCAAGCAAACAACTAATCCATTCCACGCGTAATAAAATGTAAAACCCGTATCCAAATTCGTGTGTATATTTCCACATATTTTATTTCCCCACAATGGAATTAGAATTTAAATAAATAAGTAGAATGTTAGTGGAGCGTTAGCAAGCTGGTAGCAGGTGGCTAACTCCCAGAATACCATATCTAATTTGCGCGTTGTATGATAATTCAGCAGCAATAAATATATTTCGCTATTGGAACGAAACGCCGCCTTATTTATAATCTCATAAATAAATTCATGAATGCGATTCGTAAAACGTAAATAACGCGAAATTATGCTAAAATAAACTCGGCTATAAAATTTGTTATTTATTACGAATAAATGTATTAGTTATTAGAGCTTTCATGGCAATGGTAAATATATATGCTTTGGATTCGAACACGGGTAAATTAAGTGAACGAATGAAGATTATTGCAGTTTTATTGACTTTGACTCTAATAACATCGGTAAGATATTGGTACGCATACGCACCAATTCAACGTAGTTTTATTGCTTTTAGATGATGAAATTGTGGTCATAATAACTGAGATATAAAATCAACCAATACAGTTAATACTATTAAAATTTTGTGACTACAAATCTTTAATGAAACATAAAAACCAAATAACTCATTATTATTTTATTTTTGCTACTCTGCACAAGAACTTCAATCCTATTACAGTCAGTACAAAAGTCTATATCTTATAGTAGAATCAGGCACAATAGTATTTCTTTGATATTAAGTTAATGTCATTAAGATTTGAATGCGGGAATACTAACTGTGACAGTATTGAAAACAGAGCTTATTGACATATTTTATTTTATAAAATAAAATATAAATAAATAAATATATCATCACGCCTTTTACTCATTACTGGGTGTGGTGGCACTCTGCCGAAACAGATTTTGGTAAGTGATATATTTATGCGCGTGAAATGCGGTTACCAGCCATCAAATCTCGGCCCCTAAAGATGTTAGTGATGGGGGAGCCACAGGGGTAATTTTAAATAGGTGAAAATGTTTTGTCGACTGTAGGGATCGAACCAGGGTTCTTAGGATCCACAGGACGACTTGATACCACTGAGCCATTACTCCATACATATTTTACAATAATTTCAATTGAAGTATTTTTTAACTCACTTCAATATGACACTATTCTTCTTATTCAATGGCGCTACAGCCCTAATCGGGCCTGGGCCTACCGGACACACCGAGCCGCAGTTTTTACGCTGCCGTACTGCCTGTTTCCGTAGTCGATGTTACTTTTTAAGGTTTATATATAAGTGACTAGCTTATAGCGCCCGAGTATGATTAATACAAGTAACTGTATTTTTTATTTAACAACAAATCATACTTCGTCGACAGGCGGATTCGAACTGACGAACCTTGGTTTGGGTGATGTCACAGCATGCTAAGAGATGTGCAATAACATGCTCAGCCACCGCGCCTGTTCGACACTATTATTTTAACTTATTCAATAAAGAAAGAACACTATTTTAGGAATGTTTACATTACCATGGACACGTCATCGTTTCTTAGTCTTAGGACCAAAAATAGCATTTTTACTACAGTTGTCATGGTGATAATAGTATATTATTTAACAAGCAGATGATTTACAACACTCGCCTATATTCGTGAAATATAACCATTATATGCAAGTTACACACTAAACTTTATCTACAACTATTTAAATAAACGGAACAAAAATAGAAAAACATAAACTTATTTGCCAGAAGTCCACAAACAACAACCAAGTGCTTGAAATATAAGATAATATTTGTTTGCTCGATTGTTGAAATTTTATATTACACTAGTGTAATATGAGCAGTATTATACTCGTATACAGAGTGATCAAAAGCAATTGTTACAGTTGGCAATAAAAAAAAATACTTGATATTGGTAAGCCTGATACATAAATTCATTTCCTGTTGTTGACAGTGACAGTTGAAAATTTAAGTTTAAATTTGGGTACATTTATTATTACATTTATTTCTAAAGTATTTCTATTACTTAAAAAGTCAAAATTCTATTAACTGTCAGACTCCTGACATAACCTATTTGTATTTATTAGAAATGTCAAATAGCATTTCCTCCTTTACCTGGCATTGTGCCAATTGTGGAATAAAAAGATCTCCGGAATTGTATTGTCAACTATAAAAATTCCTTTTGATCACTCTGTATTTACAGTCAGATACATAATGAAGGTAGTATTCAATAGTTGTAGATAAAAATAATATCATCAGTTTGTTTCATTTTAATTTGTATAAATCTGTGATACTTTATAAATAAGTGGTTAAAAAACAATATGGTTCATTCGGTATAAAAATACTATTTCGAGTCTCGTAATAAGCCAGAATTGCATTTTTATTCCTAATAAAACAAATAGTTAATTTATAGCAAAGTAGTTTTTAACAAAATACAATGTAACAACAAATTAAACATGTTGTTGTTTTCTTGAAATGTATTTAAAATTTAAATAAGATACGTGTATCTTGTGTAATGAGTTTGCTGAAGCCTTGACCGAATGATGAATCTAATAAATAAATAAAAGACGATGTTTTGAGTAAAATAATAGTATATTATTATGAGTTTTCGCACATTTTTAAATTTGGACAACGATTCGCAGGCGAGTTTTCTAAAAAACAATTGCGATAAAAAGTCTTAAAAGATAAGTTATTTGTACTATATTTTTTTTTTAAATCTGCGATAATAACAACCGACTAAATTTAGAGAAATTTGCATATGAAATGTTATGATAGGTAACTGTTATTGACTTTTATGCAATTGTCATCGTCAAATTTTGAAATTATTTCTAATATTATTCTTAGATTTTGTGTATATATCATGAAAGATGAAATCAATTGCATACCACTTGAGCTACGTAAAATAGTTGAAAGCACGATAGTATAGATTTATTACTAAAACCAGATTTTGAAGTTATAAGTACTGAAATTTTGATATTACAGTATATAATTCGGTACTACCAACCGTTTAAAACAAAGTGTTACGTACTGTAAAAGTTATAGATAAAGATACGAGATGTGGTTATTAAATAACGAGACTGATGCTGTTTTAACATTTTATTTTGATTCCATACATATTTACTTATTATCACTTTAAATATACACCCCTCCTCTATCCGTACAATGCTCCATGCGAATCTTCCTCTGTTCGAAACAGTGCTGGAAGTCTTCTTCTGTCAGCTCCTTCAGAACGCGAACCGATTTCTCTTTCAAAGCTCTTGTTGCTATTAAGGCAAATTTCACCTTAGGAAACAGATTAAAGTCGCACGGTGCAAGATCTGGCGAATAAGGCGGATGGTCCAAAACTGAAATGCTGTACTTAGCTAGAATTTTCTTGACAGACATTGCGGAATGAGCCAGCGTATTGTTTTGATGGAGAAACCATGACTAGTCCTTCCACAATCCGGGTACCTTTTTCAATAAATTATAAGTTTTAGTAGCAGTTTTGCCAAGTTTCATGTGAAATTTCACAACAATTCGTTGCTCTAATGTTGCACTTAACATTTTTTCGACGAAACAAAAAAACAACTCTAATTAGAACGAATGCTACGGTTATACGGATTTGTTTACAGAAGCGAGAGCTACTGCATTCGAAAGAGAAAGCTTCACGCTAAAAAGCTGACGATCGCTGGTGTTTGGTGCATGCGTATTTCGTCTGTAGCAGCGTCAGTCTCGTTATTTAATAGCCACACCTCGTATATTACCTAATAAAAATTTCCTATGTTCGAAAAAAGGTAGATATCTTGTATATTTAAAATAGCCTCAATCCTATGATTTATTTATTTGCTCTACAAAAAGAATTTGATCCCAATTACGGTACAAGGTATTTTTTGTATAAGTTAAATTCAACGAGATTTGAACTCACGAACTCTTACATAGTAGATGTTATCTCCACTGGACTACGACTGCCTATATCACAAAAAAATTCAGTGATGTTATTATTAAGCCATTTTATGGCGCATGCCTCATTTTAGCATTCAAAAATGTATTTATAATATTAGTACCTATTCAACAAAACCTGTCTTCTTCATATATCTATTATCCCTCATCAGTTCGCAAAAAACATCAGTAAAACAATAAACTCTCCAACAAAAACAAAAGTGAAATTCGAGTGCTGGCATCGTGTCACATTTCGCTGAAGAGCGAAGAACGAAACAGGAAGACAACAAGACAAGAAGACAGGCCCTGAGACCGGTAATATCGCATAATGAGGCGTGTGAGTGGTCGGGCACTGTGCAGTACCGTAATGGGCGAATTACTGAATTAACTGCTGAAGAGGTCTGTACACCGGTTTAGTGAAAAGTTCATGCAGCCGCTGGTTTGCGTAAGATGGGAGATGGAGGCAGGTGGACTTGAAGGTGATCTGTGTATTTAAATTTTGTGGTTTGTATAGTTGGATATTATTATTTTGCATATGTGAATTATTGGCAACCAAGCAATTAGGAAAAATACTTAAGAAACCAGAACAACTTTTGTTAAGAAAAGAAAATGTAATATTATGCCTTTAACAAACCTTATTCAAGACAAACAATGGTCAATCTAAAAGTATCTTAAATTTTTTATCAAAGCAAAACGGTTCTTCCAGTATCAACCATTTTTTGACAACCATTTCTAGTATCAATCTTAAAGCCTTAATCGTATTTTGAAGAATTATTCGTATCACCATTTATAATAATTATACACCATGCCAAAAGAATAAGATTGTTATTTTCTAGGGTGTACAACATAATATTCATCCCAATTAGAGTATAGTAAGCTTACAGTTTTTAGTGAAATATGAATCTGAAGAAAATCTTATTTTTTGAATATTTATTTATTACAGGAACTTAATCCTAGTTACATGGGCGTTCACAGACATTTTTCCAGGGGAGGGGGAGTCGTAAAAAACTCTCAGATATACATAAATTTCTAAAATATTTTTTTTACATTACATAAATACAAATACACATAACAAATGGATTAGAAAATATTTAAATTTGTGAAATAAATTACTAGTCTTTGTCGTCTGGGTTTGAATTGAAGAGGAAGGACAATTTTCGAATAACTCTACCTTAAATTGACACCATTTCTTCAATAAATTCCGATTTAGCAGTTTTACATTTTTTATTTTCTAATATTTTGTGTCTGTGTATACTTAAACAGATTACTCAATCGTTATGATAGGGAACATGTCACTAGCTGGCCATAAGAATACAGCTGGAAATTCAGTTTCAGCTTGAATTTATTATCTTCAAACTTATAATTTCATTTTAAATTTTATTTATATATACATACACAGTGTGGTGGCCACGACTCTCGAACATAGGACTTTAACATGTAAAATCATATTGTTTTAAATTTCCTGCTTCCTAATTATTTAAAAGAAAAAGCTTCAAATAAAAGTTTAAGGGCACAAAATACGAAATTAATTTTTCATGCTTTGTAACGGCACAAATTAGATCTAAAAATGACTAAAATTGTCTCAAAACTATCGATAGCTATGAAATAGAAAGAAAATTAAACAAATGTTTGACGTTCAATCTGTCAAAACTGTCAGAATAAATTCTTTATTTATTATTTCATTTATTTTGACAAATAAAACGTCAAACATTTGTTTAATTTTGTTTCAATTTCATGCCTATCGATAGTTTTGAGACAATTTTCCTCATTTTCAAATCTAATTTGTGTCGTTACAAAGTATGCAAAATAAAATTTGTTTATTGGTTCAGATGCAGAATTTTATGCTCTAAAACTTTTATTTCAAGCTTTGTGCTTAAAAAATTTAAGGAAGCAGGAAATTACAAAATTATAGTTTTACATGTTAAAGTCCTATGTTCGAGAGTCGTGGTCATCACCCTAGTTAAAATCCAGGGGGGGGGCGCAGGCCCCCCCTTGCCGTCCCTGCGGACGACCATGCCTAGTTATAGTGCAAGGCCCGGGCTCACCGAACCGCAGGGTGAGAGTTCATATATTTTTTAGCTTGAGTTGAATTCCAACTCGGGATCAAAGAATTCGAATTCCGTAATATTACCCACGCCATCGTACAGCCGGATAGTAAATTGGAATCAATGAAATTTTATCGCTAGAATTTTTGTTTGATATAAGAATTTTAATAGACTATCTTTTAAAATGTCAATATTTTTCAAGATAATATTGCATTTTACAATTAATTCTTGTTTCGTCTCAACGGCATGCGTAATTGAAGATCTGTAGTAAATTGCACCTATATTTTCATTGTAAGCTATAATTACAGAGTAACAAATAGCAAATATATAACAAATTACCAGTCGCGAAATTTCAACCAATACAGAAAAATAAATAATAGTTATTTATTATACAAGTCTTTTATTAGGTATTTTAAACACGCAAGAAAAGTTTGAACGCGAGACCGAAGGTCGAATGTTTTCTTTTCCTTGAGTGTTTTATGTACCAATAAAACACAAGTGTTATACAAAATTTTATCCACAACTCATAATTATATGTATAAGAAAATTGGTCGTAACGTTTAACGTTGATTCAGTTATATAAGCTGCATTTCATTTGCCACTTTAAATCAGTTCAGATAAATTAGACAAAATAACTAAATGAATTGAATTAAGCATTCTGATGCATTTATTGGGGTAAATTACTTCAAAGTAAATTAAAATCAGTAATTCTAGTACCTACTGGAAATAAAGTTAATGAAGTAATCCAGCGAAATGTAAGTTAGATCTGATCCAAATGGCAAATGGAATACACCTATAGTTTCTCATAATACGGTTAATCATGAAATGGTTGTTACGTAACAAGTTGTTTACAGTGTGTTATGCAATATAAAACACTAGTGTTTTATGAGCCACATAAAACAACTGAAATCAGTGTTATTATATCTTTATAATATATTAATTGTGGATAAATAAATTTATCATCGTGCCTTATAACTTGGATGTGGAACTCTGCCGTAGCAGATCTCTGCAGGTGCTATATTTATGCACATAAAGTGCGGTTACCAGCTGTTGACTCAGGGCCCTTAAATATGTTAGTGAAAGGTAGTCACAGGGGTAAAGAAAGATCTTACAGGAAAATGTATTAATTTTTAATTATGCTAATAGCTAAGTGATCAAAGCAGATCTTTGACCATTGGGTTGCGGGTCCAAATCTTGCCTATATAATGGATGTATGTAATGTCTTTATCGAGTAAGATTTGAATCTCTCGCCCTTAAATAGTGTGACCAATAAGAAATAAAAACATAAAAGAACAAATGATTTTTCTTTTTCACTAAAAAATTCCAACAAAGCATGAACTTCCACGTATGAGAAACAGTAACAGTTGAAGCAGAAACAACTGCGTCTAGAATTCTCGTCTCGTCATTCATACAACAGCAGAACATTCAAGTCAAGGGATGCGAACAAAGTACCTATGCAAATGACCTGACAAACAGGTTACATTTTTATCCCTCGCCAGAAACGCAATAACAAACGGTTGCCATAGCAATGACAGCTCTCATACGATAAATATAATTTTATTTTTAGCACGGCGTTACGTAAAAATTTATTGTTACAGTTTCATATGTCGCAGTTGTAACTTTACTTTAATTGTTCTTTGTGTTGTAGTCTAATTAATAAAGTCGTTTGAGTCCTGTTCTGCACGGTAGCAAGTTGTATGTAAACAATGAGACAATGGACTTTATCTTTCGACAAGTTACGTGTTGTGTTTTTTTTATGTTTACGATTAGAATGACTAGCAATAAATCTGCCATTAATGGCATATTTATTATTAGAATTAGAACCTTGATCTTGAAATTAATTATTATTTCTCAAGATCAAGTATTACTGGAATAACTATTTGCTTCTTATCTTTGCTTCATTAATAATTTATATTTTTATTTTCTATTACAAAGTTCACTCAAACAACAAACTACTTTTTTTGCATTGCGATTGCATGTAATAATATAAGTTCCAGATTCTATCCAGGTTTGCATAAATCACCTCTTTGGCTCACCCTTTACTAATATCTATCAAATTTTGATAGATGATAAACGCATTAAACTATTAAAAATGATTCACGCCTTTTATCTAAACTTTGAACGAAATTATCAAACCATTTATTTATTTATTTATACAGTTGATCAAAAGTAAATGATTCAGGTGGTAATAAGAAATATACTTGAAGTTGGCAAGACTGATACATCAATTTATTTCCTGTTGTTAACAGTGACATTTGAAAATAATATAAATCTGTGTTTCCTTTACTAATATCCTTTATTTCTTAACATTACTCACAGAATAATAATCTAAAGTATTTTTATCACTTAACCTATTTGTATTTATTATAAAAATGACATGTCAAATAGTATTTCCGCCCTTACCTGGCGTTTTGCCAACTGTAAAATAAAAAGATCCCCAGAATTGTATTGCCAACTGTGAAATAAAAAGATCCCCAGAATTGTATTGCCAACTGAAACACTTACTTCTGATCACTCTGTATATTTGTTACCTTTCTATGTTACTTTACCTAACATTTCTTACCGCTGGCTAATCAGAAGTCATCGTTTTAAACTTCACATTGTAATGTCTATTACCAACCGTGAAATACCAGCTGTCACTGTCAAACATTTTGATTGATCTAAATTTTTCAGAAATGGACAAAGAAGTAATAGAATTTTTGGAGGCCAATAAAATTCTGTATGACAAAGTCATCAAAAGATTTAATTTTTTTTAAAGAAAAAACAGCAATTGTATAAAGAATTAGGAAATCTTCTGAAAACAAACGGCAAGTTTTTGAGGTTATATTGTCATATTGATAAATTTTGGTTTGTATTTATTTTGTAGCTGAATACGTCCAACGTCGTTGGAAAATTGTAAGAAAAAGGAAAGAAATTGCGACATACCTCTGATTGACTAACAGTAGGTTCTGCTTCTCAATATAAATCAGTAATTTGCTTGCATTACTTTTTACTTTACTTTATTTTACTTTACCTCTTACGTTACTTCATTATAAATCTAGCTTAAATCCCAATTCCGTACAGGGGGCCTACAGCTTATAGTTGAATCCAAACTAGTCAGACACAATCGTATTTTTTGATATAAGCAGAAGTCAGTGAGATTTGAACGCACGACCTCTTGCTTGTTAATTATGAAATGCAAGTTTTACCTCGCTCTTATCCACTGAGCTACGATTGCTTGTATATTTAGGATTTAGAATTAAGTAGTATACCATCCTCAAATATGTATAATACAAATTTAAAAAAATGTTTCAAACTTCCTTTCCCACAGTCGTAGAAACAAATGAATAAAAACTTGTTATGCTATTACAAACCTCTTTATTAAATAAAGCGCTGTAATAAAAAATGAACAGATGTATATACGTGTAACCAAGTAGGAGCCATCGGATTATCTACCTGTGTGAATTAAAAACAGTTCAAAGACACAGAATGATTCAGAGACAAAAAATGCACAACCCTAGAAATGATATCCATCTCAGTTACATTAGGATGGTGATAAAAAATATTGTCAATTGAAAGTGGTTGCTTCAGGTAACCTCTTCAACCCTAAGTGACACAGCGGTCATAATAAAAAATTAATATATGATGCCGTACCACAATATCTTTTAGATTTTGGTGAACTATCTAGATAAATAAAAAATAAAATAAATATATCATCCCGCCTTTTACCCATTACTGGGTGTGGCACTCTGCCGATGCAAATCTCGGTTAGTGATATATTTATGATCATGAAGAGCGGTTACCAGCCGTCAAAACACGACCCCAAAGGTGTTAGTGAAGGGAGAGCTAGAGGGGTAGTTCGAAAGTGGTGAAAATTGTTTGTCGGCTCTGGCAATCGAACCCGGGTTCTCAAATATACAGATCGACTCGATACCACTGAGCCACCTATGCACCTACCCGTAATTAAAAATATACATATTCTAATTTAACCATTCATTATATGATTTAATGGGGTAATGGCTCAGTGGTATGAAGTCGGCCTATGTATCCTAAAAACCCTGGTTCGATCCCCACAGCCGACAAACATTTTCACCAATTTAAAATTACCCCTGTGGCTCCTCCACCACTAACATCTTTGGAGGCCGTGACGTAACGGCTGGTAACCGCACTTAACGCGCATATATATATATCAATTACCGAGATCTGCTTCGGCAGAGTGCCACACTCAGTAATGGGTACAAGGCGTGATGATATATTTATTTTTTATTTTTATATAATATGATTTCTATTTGCTGTAGTTGCAAATTTCTTCTTTTTTATTCATTTGTTCAGAGCAACATATACAGGATGTTCCTGGACCTACACATGCGCCAAAAGCCAGTGACCATCAGCTGTTTAACGTGAAGCCTTCTCTTTCGAATGCAGTATCTCTCGCCTCTGTAAACAAATCTGTATAGTCATAGCATTCGTTGTCATTAGAGCTGTTTTTTTTTGTTTCGCCGGAAAAATGTTAAGTGCATCATTAGAGCAACGAATTGTTGTGAAATTTCACATGAAACTTAGAAAAACTGCAATTAAAACTTATAATTTATTGAAAAAGTACCCGAATTATGGAAGGACAAGTCATGGGTTCTCCATGAAGATAATGCGCTGGCTCATTCCGCATTGTCTGTCAAGAGTACAGCATCTCATTGTTGGACCATCCGCCTTATTCGCCCGATCTTGCACCGTGCGACTTCTGTCTGTTTCCTAAGGTGAAATCTGTCTTAATAGGAACAAGATTTGCGCTATGAATGAGCAAGCGGTAGACGTCCTGAAGGAACTGACAGAAAAAGACTTCCAGCACTGCTTCGAACAATGGAAGATTCGCATGGAGCGTTGTAGGGATAGAGGAGGGGTGTATATTGAAGATTATAATAAGTAAATAGGTATGGAATCAAAATAAATGGTTAAAACAGCATCAGTCTCGTTATTTAATAGCCACAACTCGTAGTCGGCTGTTAATATGATTCTTATTAAAAAAAAATTAACATTTTTTATTATTTATGATTAATTATTGATTGAATTAAATGGTTTCAGAAAAAATAGAATAAATAATACGTCACTTGAACCTTTCGTCAATTAAAACATCACCTTTCCTGACTTATTATGTAATATACTATTCTAGAATGATATTTTAAATTCTTGTAGTTAACTTTTGCTCGTGGATTATTTAGTTATACTTATTTACATTTTTGTCTCTTTAGCACTGATTGCGGTTCTGGTGTATCTGGTTGGCAGGCCGCGTCGTATGTGGTTAGAGTCTCCTCCATTGCTCGTGTTATCTATGATAATGTCCTAGGAGATGTAAGCTTGGCGTTGTCCTCGCCGTCGCGTTCGCCTTGCGTCGTCTCAACTCAACGTTCAACTTGCAAATGAGTTCTGAAATATTTCAGACGCCACCCGAGGAAACGTCGACTTTAATATACATAAATACTTTGCTTGCTCGTAGCTGTTACCGTTCTGTGCCTGGAACGGTCTTTGTGCCGACCTGATATTTATTCAAAGGCGACTTGGATGGGTAATAATGTGCGGATTGATTATGGCAGAGGCAAGGCTTACCAAGATATTTTAGATACTATATTACACAACATTGTGGGGAGGATTTACACCTCTGTTGTGTCTTTAGTTTTCATTGTTATTGCATTCTTGCTCCCAACTCTAGTTGCCTTTTAGAATAACTTAAATATTCAAACAATTTTCTGGAAATTTTAATAGCTCATCCTATACATTAAATATATATCACGCATTGGGCATGGAATTCTGCCGTAGCAAATCTTGTTTAGTGATTTATTTATACGCGTGAAGTGTGGCTACCAGCAGTTAAATCACGCCCTCCATAGAAGTTAGTAAAGGGAAAGTCACAATGGTAGATTAAATGTGGTGAAAATTGTTTGTCAGCTGTGGGAATCGAACCCGGATTCTCAAATCCACAGGCCGACTCGGTACCACTGAGCCATCTGCCCTATATCCTGTACGAAAGCAATTCTTGTCTGCGTGTTTGTGTCAACGAAGTCGAAATCGACTCTAACGATTTCTATAAAACTTGGTACTATAACAATTTGTTCTTCCTAAAAAAAAAGGTTAGTTAGATCTCATTTTCAGAGAAATTGATTTAGCAGGTATGTTATTTTGAAAGAAAATTCATGAAAATTTAGTTCTTCAAATTATAGGCTAGCTCAGTGGTATGAAGTCGGCCTGTGGATCCTGAGATCCCTGGTTCGATTCCCACAGGCAACAAACAATTTTCATAATTTCAAAAGCTGTCCCTGTCCCTGATAACCGCACTTCACGCACAAAATATGTGGCACTCTGCCGAAGCAAAATATGAAATAAATTTATTTCCATATCAATATTTATTTTTTAAGTATAATAGTATGGAAAAGTTTTAATATAACTAATTTACTAACATAAACTTATAGTTCTTGTTCATTATGACTGTTTGAGAAAAAGTATGACGTCACAAAAGAAGGGGGTTCTTGTAAAATTTAACCCACATGAATAAATTTTGGTGATGTGCTGCTCACCACAGCGCGGAGAAACTGTACATATATTTCCTCTGTCCAAATGTTCAATTATTCTTCATTTTTTTTCAAATTTCATTTCTAAATCATTTGACAGCGGAAAATAAACGATACGAAATATTCAAAATTATTTAAAAAATAAATAAATATATCATCACGCATTCTAAGCATTATTGGGTGTGGCACTCTTCCGAAACAGATCTCGGTAAGTGATATATTTTTGAGCGGGAAGTGCGGTTACCAGCCGTCAAATCACGGCCCTCAAAGATGTTAGTGGAGGGGGAGCCACAGGAGTAGTATTAATGTGGTGAAAATGTTTGTCGCCAGTGGGAATCGAACCAGGTTTCTCAGGATCCACAGGCTGACACGATAACTACTGTACCTACTCCACAAAAATTATTTGAAAATGGTATAAGTGTAGATTTTATGACAGCTGATAAACACTCTGAAAGATGAAAAAATAAAGTGGAGTAAATTTGAAAGAACCCATCGTCGGATAATTAATCTCTATACCTGTTAATCCTCTCCTGCTAATTAACTATCATTATAAAATTTGATTTCGGTGAATAGCTGGAACATTACTGACATTAACTGGCATATTGTTAAGAAATTGTAATGCTCTTGAGGAACAAAGTGTTCAGCATTGTCCGCTTAAAAGCTTCGCTAATGACTGAATTTTCAGACGGGTCGACAAAGGAAGGTTTCGGTAGTTTTTCAACATCAAGCCACCCTTGGAAACATCGGAATGCGTTCGCTTGTAAATGGCTGCTGCGGCAGTGCGGCGTAACTCGCCGTTGCTAAGTTACGATGTCGCTGAGGTGTATTTCACTGTTTTATGAGAATATAAAAGTGGCGATGGAGGAATGTGTTCCATTTTGAATTTTCTAGAAACTGCATAGTTCGAGCAGGATATGTTACTTTTATAGGTTTGTTTATACTTTATAGTTAAGTAGCTATGAGAATTTTTATCCACTCGTAAATTATTTACTTCACTTTAACGAAATTGGAAAGATATTAAATTACTTCAACTTATAACGAAAAGTTTTACTGTCTTGTATTTCTTACTTTCCTACTCTCAGAAGCTATAACTAGAAAATTAAAAGACATATTAATATGCGGTTTTCAACAATGAATTTCTTACTCTTTATGGAAGTGTAATAATGGACATAGGCTTAAGTTGTACTTCATTTATTGAAGATTCATTGACAACGTTTCAGCCAAGGTTATGGCCATCTTCAGGTCAAACGTTTTTAACGTTTTTAACGTTTAACTTGAAGATGGCCATAACCTTGGCTGAAACGTTGTCCATGAATCTTCATTAAATTAACTACAACTTAAGCCTATGTCCATTATTACACTTCCATATTACCTTTGGCTTATTAAAACATTCTACTATTCTTATTCTTTAATTAAATTATAATCAAATTACCTCACTTATTTAAATAGCTTCACAAAAGATACCGAACAGTTAAATTATGATATACCATAGACTTTTTACTTTCTTATACACAGTATAAGGAAGTATTGGAATCGTGAAAAAAATCGTTGACGAGATTTTCGCGGAAATACGTGTTTTGAGGTCCACTGAATCCGTTTTGATCATTTTCTCAATGATGTCTGTGTGTGGGGGTGTGTGTGTGTGTGTGTGTGTGGATGGATGAATGGATGTGTGTCCGTATGTGCAATATCTCATGAACGAGATAAGATTTGTTAACGAAACTTGGTAATTATAAATTTAATGAAAATACGAAGAGCTGATTTGATTTTGAATGAAATTGAATAGCCGGAAGCGGAAGTTTACTGGACACACAAAACAATAAATTCCATTTATTTTAAAAATGGAATCAGTTACGAAAAAAAGTTTTAAATAAAAGATTTGGCAAAAATATTTGGAACATAAAATGTTACTTGCAATTTTTCTGTATATGCGTCTAATTTTGAGTAAAACTAATTTTTTATATTTAATAATATATTTCAATAATCATAGTAGCAATAGAAACAAAAAACATAAATTTTAATTTTTGCTTTATCTAGTTATCTATGTCTTCTTTCGGAAAGAAACTAAATTACATGTTTAATAACATATATTCTAAATATTATATATGCTGTGTATAGGAAAGTCGTGTGGTGCCCACACCAGATTTTTTTATGGGGTAATGGTTCAGTGGTTTTAAGTCGACCTGTGGATCCAAAGAATCCTGGTTTGATCCCCACAGCCGACAAAACATTTTCACCAATTTAAAATATCCCCTGTGACTCCTCAACCACTAACATCTTTGGGGGCCATGATTTGACGGCTGGTAACCGCACTTCACGCGCATAAATATATCACATACCGAGATCTGCTTCGACAAAAATAACTATTTCCAATATTTGTTATTAGCAAAATCTTTAACAATCTATTTGTTTTTATTAGTTCAAGAGTCGAAAATGATCGTTTTCCTGAACGAACTGTTCGGGCGCAAAAATTGTTAGTTACAGCTCTAGCGACAAATTCTTATTTTACAATTATTTTTTATTTGACTTATGTGGTCCGCCGTTCCGCTCTTAAATATTTTACGCCAGAAAAATAACAATACCTCCTCAAAAAATATTCATCATCAGAAAAATTCGGCAGAAGCTAAACACATCCCTAGTCATTCTCATACATTACCCTGCAGATATCCAGAGTGCTGTGCACACATTTGATAGCACTCCCACATAAATAGACAGAGAAAGATAGACAATGGTTCAGATATCAGAATCTCGCACAACGCACAGCTCTCTTGGTTTAGGAAGAACGGAGAAATACATGAAGGGTTAAGGGCTGCTACCCCCGCATAAAGGATGCAGGGTGCAGCCAAGCGCGCGACACATCGCTCGAAAGGGGAAAAATGTCTTGTCAGGTTTTAGCGAAAGGGTTTACGAAATATATAAAACAATTTTTTATTTGTTAATTTTATAGTGTTAATATTACTCGTATATTCTGGAATGCGATTATCAACTGTTAAAAATCAGAATAGATTTTTTATACTGATAGCCGTGAAATGACAAATAAATGTATAACTTTTACCTGACAGGAAAATTTAGAATCGAATGGATTTGTAACTTATTTAAATGACAATAAAAGTTATTATCGTCATACCATTTTTGAAAATTGTTAACTATTACATGAAGAAAAGTTACAAACTAAACTTTTCATACTTTTGTTTATTTATTTATTTATTTTTATTTGAATTTTGCTTCACCCTTTGGGTATTAGCATGTGTGTATACATAGGTATTAATCTAATTTACATTTATATTTCCTTATATATTTGAATATCTTTGATATATTTCATTATCGGGGTGTAGTTCCTCGCGTTCAGGGCTTCTTTCATCGTTGGTGGTATCCGGTGTTTCCTTCTTTGATCTTCATAGTTTTTACAGTGTAGTATGATGTGCTCCACTGTGATCTGTGTATTGCAATCGGTGCATTGTTTGGGGTTTGTTTTTTCAAATAAGTGCTTGTGTGTTAGCCTAGTATGACCAATTCTTATTTTTGTAAATATTACTTGATCTCTTCTGGTAGGTTTATTATTTTGTTTCAATTCCAAGGGTGTCACTATATAAAAAAAAATCTTATAAAACTTTCATAATGTTCATTTCATAAAATAATCGTAAAATAAATTTTCCGTTTTTAGCTAAATAACAGATATTATTTCTGGGGTAATAGCTCAGTGGTATCGAGTCGGCCTTGGATCCTAAGAACTCTGATTCGATCCCCACAGCCGACAAACATTTTCACCAAATTAAAATTACCCCTGTAGCTTCCCCACCACTAACATCTTTGGGTGCCGTGATTTGACGGCTGATAACCGCACTTCACGCGCATAAATATATCACTTATCGAGATCTGCTTCGGCAGAGTGCCACAACCAGTAATGGATAAAAATCGTAATGATATATTTATTTATTTATTTTATTTTTATTTTTCTAGAAACAGCTTAAAGATGGTAATTTTAATTTATGTCTATCTCGTGAAAAGAACTTACTATATTAATTAATAAATTTGGACTCATTGGATGCAGTTTTTAATTCTGAACATATTTTGTATGTACACTTTTTTTCTACAATTAATAATGAAAAATTTATCGCCAATTGAAAATGTTATTTTTGTATTCCCTATATAACAAAAATCTGGTGTGGGCACTACACGACTTTCTTATACACATATATAATATTTAGAATATATTTTATTAAACATGTAATTTAGTTTCTTTCCGTAAGAAGACAGATAACTAGATAAAGCAAAAATTAAAATTTATGTTTTTTGTTTCTAATGCTACTATGATTATTGAAATATATTATTAAATATAAAAATTATTTTTTCTCAAAATTAGACGCATATACAGGATAATGGCAAATTACATTTTATGTTGCAAATATTTTTGCTAACATCTTTTATTTGAAACATTTTTTCGTAACTGATCCCATTTTTGAAATAAATGGAATTTATTGTTTTGTGTGTTCGGTAAACTTCCGCTTCCGGCTATTCAATTTCATTCAAAATCAACTCAGCTCTTCGTATTTTCATGAAACTTATAATTACCAAGTTTCGTTAACAAATCTTATCTCGTTCATGAGATATTGCACATACGGATACACATCCATCCATCTATCCACACACACACACAGACATCATTGAGAAAATGATTAAAACGTATTCAGTGGACCTCAAAACGCGTATTTTCGCGAAAATCTCGTCAACGATTTTTTTCACAATTCCAATACTTCCTTATACTGCGTATAAGAAAGTAAAAAAGTAGACACCCGGTATATACTCTTCTAGTTATGTATATATCGTCAAGTGCACTTAATTTCAGAATCCTCATTTCCTCCCCTATTGCTAAAATGTCCAAATAAGAATCGCTGAAATTTCGTTAAAAATACGTCACTGGGTTCTATCATATCTCCTCCCTCTGTGTGACTACCCCGTCCCCCTGGAAGGGAGGTCTGCAGTTGACATTCACATCCCCTCAACTCAAGCGAATATCTCCCCCTAACTTTAATGTATTTTATTTTTTACGTTCTTCCCCTTTTATGATAAAATTTCGTCCCTTCGAAAACGCGCGCTGTGTTCAATTTCACTGGCCTTAGATTGTTTATCGCTACGATTTCATTTGAATCTCTTTTTTTTCATATAACGTATCACGTATCGTGTTATTATTTTTTTCTACCGTGACGCATTAATTTCTTTTTTGGGTTTCATAAAAAATGCTAGATTGAGTGATAATATCTAAATTTGAAACGTCGTAAAAAAGTTAAATGTTCTTGCACGGGATTTTAATTAGGTACGTACGCATAAAATATCAAACGGACGATATATAAACGTATCTTTTTATGAAATATCTTTCACAATTCCCCTAAAAAATAACTTTTCTCGTTTTATTAAATATCTCACTAACCACTGAACATATTTTATACATTTTTTAACTTTATTCTCCTAATTTAGATCAAAATCTTTACCTTGTGCTGAGCTTATGTTTTCAATTAAATTAAGAAATTATTTTATTAAACAAACTTAAAAATATACAATTAATTGTTTTTAATGAATGTTTTATTTTCTTATACAAGGTATAAGGAAGTATTGGAATCGTAAAAAAAATCGTCGACGAGATTTTCGCGGCAATACGTGTTTTGAGATCCACTGAATCCGTTTTGATCATTTTCTCAATGATGTCTGTTTGTGTGGATGGATGGATGGATGTGTGTCAGGTCGTGCAATATCTCATGAACGAGATAAGATTTGTTAACGAAACTTGGTAATTATAAGTTTCATGAAATACGAAGGGCTGAGTTCATTTTGAATAAAATTGAAAAACCGGAAGAGGAAGTTTACTGGACACACAAAACAATCAATTCCATTTATTTCAAAAATGGAATCAGTTACGAAAAAAAGTTTCAAATAAAAGATGTTAGCAAATATTTGGAACATAAAATGTTATTTGCAATTTTACTGTATATGCGTCTAATTTTGAGAAAAACTAACTTATATATTTAATAATTTATTTCAATAATCATAGTAGCAATAGAAACAAAAAACATAAATTTTTATTTTCGCTTTATCTAGTTATCTATGTCTTTTTTCGGAAAAACAAATACATCATTAAATGGTCAACTGATTTGGCAACTTTGCCTCAATTTAATCGACTTTGTATCTCACGGTTCTTGAGATACCAAGAGTTAGGCTCGAAAAACGGACATCCTGTATATGCCTCATCAGTAAAGTTAGACATAAAGTAGTCAAAATTATCCGTCAAATAGCGAACGCTAGGTTTTCATCGCCAATACCTTGCAATGCTGCGTTCTTAAATGGGACGGGGTATAGTTGTTCATTTTGATTTTATAATTTAGTGGTTTATTAATCTCAGTATTAATGTTTAGCAATTAATATGAGAATTTTGTAATAACTTCCTATTGTAATTCTACAAATTTTGTAAAATGAATATACATAGTCAATCACTTTGAAATGGAGATGATGGCTTTGGAATATAATGATCTCGGATGACAAAAATTAATTTCAGCTTAGAAAATGATAAATAGTCGATTTTCATCTCATCTACAATTTACGAATCGAGAAAAATGTCATAATAGGAAATTATAAAATTAATTAATGTATGGGGTAACTAGCTCAGTGGTATGAAGTCGGTCTGTGGATCCTGAGAACACTGGTTCGATTCCCACAGACGACAAACAATTTTCATAATTTCAAAAAAACTACCCCTGTGGCTCCTCCACTACTAACATCTTTGTGGGCTGTGATTTGACGACTGGTAACCGCACTTCACGCGCAAAATATATCACTTACCGAGATCTGCTCGGCAGAGTGCTACACCCGATAATGGGTAAAACGCGCGGTGATATATTTTTTTATAGGGTGGCTAGCTCAGTGGTATGAAGTCGGCCTGTGGATCCTGAAAACCCTGGTTCGATTCCCACTGGCGACAAATAATTTTCATATTTTCAAAAGCTACCCCTTTGGCTTCTCCACCACTAATATCTTTGGGGGCCGTGATTTGACGACTGGTAATCGCACTTCACGAGCAAAATATATCACTAACCGAGATCTGCTTCGGCAGAGTGCCACGCTCAGTAATGGATAGAAGGCGTGATGATATATTTATTTATTTATTTATTTATATATTTATTTATTTATTTTATAAAATTAATTCCATTTACAAAACTACATCACATACCTACTTAAATAGTAGGTACAATTCGAACCATTCCTACATAAACGTATTTTTGAAATTAGCATGATTTAAAGTCGCAAACTCTAACTCCTTATACGTTGACATCACCATCGACTAACAACTATCCAAAAAATATTATTTAGGTACCTATATTCAGCGACATATGCAAATGAATGTGGTTCTATTATTTACATTTTATAATAATTTTCGCTTGTAATTTCAAGCCATTTAGTATGATGTATAAATAAATGCTTAAAGCATGATAAAATGAAAATAATAAAATAAAACTTAACGAAGAGAGTATCTGCAAATTTTTGAAAAATAAACAATTCTTTAATGTAGACCATGTTAATGAGATACACAAAATAATCATAAAAATAAACATAGCAGAAGGAAGAAGAAGTTAAAATGATAAACAAGAGCTAACGAGGAGTAAAGAGTGTAAGACAACAGTGCGTTTAAGCAGCATGGCGCGTGAATATTACAAGGCCATAAATAAAAATGAAAAGCAGCATCTGCAATAAACGGACGCGTCTCGTGCAGGCAAGGGCGCAGCCACGTAACAGCAACAGCAACGTTGGCGTTAACGCTACATAACGTAATAACATAACGCCGAGCGGGCACGGCACGAGATAACGCACCTTTCAATTACACGGTTCAAACCCACAACCGGTTACCGGTTACCGGTTACCGGTAACCATTAGTAACCAGGACGGGACGGTGTACAGCAACAGTGGCGGGGAAATTATCACCGAAATTTTCACAGGTTTTTCTCAGATTTAAAAATGAAATAACATAAGTGATTCAATTTCCTAGCAATTATTAATCGAGAGAATACCTGTATATCGGCGATCACCGCGATTTATACCTTAGAATCTTAGTACTCATGTCATTTAAATTTTAATATCATTTTTATTATTATTATATGTCAGTTGATAAGTAAGTAATTAACAAAAATAGTAGGTAATAAAATGTAGAATTTCATAAATTTTCACCAAATAAAATTATGGTAATATCAATTTATTAATAGATAAAATTACTAATACAAGTATTAATTGTTGATTATCCAAATAATTTGGACAATTTCGGCATATAGATATATTTTCCGCTGTTAAACATTTCCAAATTGCACTAAAACCAAGGAGCATGTCCCCCGGCAAAAAGGTAAACAAACTTGATATTTCAAGTGATATTTGAGTTTCAATTATTTCTTTGTAAAATAAGTATGTAAGTTAGCACTCGTATTCGATAGATTATTTTTACAAATTATATACTTTTTAAACACTAACTGTGGTCTAATAATTTTACAATAACATTATGACAAAAATTGACAGCAGCGCTCAAAAGACATTTACCTGGTTCTAGTTTATTTCCAAGAAAATTACTTGAATACATTTTTTTTCTTTATATTTATTTGGAAGCGTTTATCAGCGGGAAATATATGAGACCCGTGTCACATCAGTTGGCCGAAAGCTTATATTTTTGTTTGTTGTTTTGCAGTTTTATTTATCGTGTAGTAAGCAAGATAATTAAATGAAATTTTAATTATATATACACCAGAATGTTATTAATAGACAAATAAAATTTGAAGTCAATCAATACATACATCTTGGAATGACAGCCATTGAAAGTGGAAGTAAATATTTTTGTATTAATTAAAACTTTTTCGTTTTATTCAAATACTGTATTATAATTCAGTTTATTTTAAATAATAATTAACTTTAATTTCATCCGTCAAAATGCCTACAAGATAGGTAATAATCATAATAGTCCATTTCTGGGTTGAATTAGCTTTTACTAAAAAAAAATAATTGCTTATAATACTGCTATGCATTTTGTGTCTAAGGGGTATTATTTAATGTTAAATATAGTTAAAAATGTTAAAAAGTAATTGTAGAATTCAGCAAATGTAAGATACCTCTGTTTTCAGTATTGTTTAAATTATTAACGTAAAATAATTATGGGCTAAATGATGTGATTCTGGACTCGTATATACCTACTACCTATTTTACCCATTACTGGGAGTGGCACACTGCCGAATGTTTGTCGGCTGTGGGGATCAAACCATTAATTTATGAGAATTGTATTTAATTGTCAAATTATCTATAAAGTATATATATATATATATATATATATATATTCTTTATACTTTTTAAGAATGGGATGGCTTGCTCAGTAGTATGAAGTCGGCCTGTGGATCCTGAGGTCCCTGGTTCGATTCCCACAGGCGACAAATTTTCATAATTTTAAAAAAACCTATCCCTGTGGCTCCTCCACCACTAACATGTTTGGGGGCCGTGATTTGACGACTGGTAACCGCACTTCACGCACACAATATATCACTTACCGAGATCTGCTTCAGCAGAGTGCCACATCCAGTAATGGGTAGAAGGCGTGATGATATATTTATTTATTTATTTTATACTTTTTAAGTATATTTCAGTTTATTGGTTAGCTTTGTTGTTTTTAAAAATGAATTCGTTAAACTCTAAATATTCAAAATCTGTATTTCAGAAAAAAAAACTAGTTTTTTGATCTCTAAAAGTTTTAATTTCTTAAACTTATAGTGACATAATAATAATAAATGCTCTTGCATTCAGTTTCCATATTCGCCAACTCTACCATCCTTCACTTGGTTCTCGTCGCTCCAGCAGACCGTTACCTCTAGCGCGGTGCGGGGGGTGAAGGGCCAACGCCCGGCACCACACCCTCACGGCGTGCTGCGTTTTTTCCCGCCCCGCCTTGCGTCGCGTTTTGCGCGTATTTTTCCCGTTTTTCCCCCATGGCTGGCCGACGGCCGCACCACGCCAGCCAATCGCGTAACTTCGTGCCCAGAGAGGGGTAAAGTGAGGCGCGGGAACTGAAACACCGCCGCATCGATTTGTACCCCCCGCGAATGCGGAGGAGGGAAACAGCCCTTGCAACTGGAGAAAACTCAGCAATGGGGTTTTTTCTACGTTTGGATTCAATAGAGATTTTCTGATATGGACTAATACACCAGACTGGTACACAATCATTTTGTTCACATATTCCAACAAAATAACAATTCGAAAGTTTATTTTTTTTAGTCGGCTCTGAAAGTTGGCAGAACTGGACTTGTTTATAAAAAATATGTACATACTCGTATTTTTAATTTTCCTACTAGAAAACATATTCACAAAAAATTTACAAAAATTCCCTGTTGCGAGGAAAAATATGATTACCTACCTAATACATAATATTCAAATAATAAAAATCTACGAATATGTTACCAACAGAATGTAAAATCCTGACAATTTAAGAATACGAATACATTACATCGCAACAAAATTCCAAATGTAAAATATGTGTTAGTAATAATTTTTGAAAAAGCAATGAGCGTTCGCCGGGATTTGAACCCAGAACCTTTCACTCGCATGGTGACTGCTCTAACCAATTGAGCTACAAACACTCGGCGAGTACTCATGCTTTTACGTGCAATCTTGAGTACTCGCCGAGTGTTTATAGCTCAATTGGTTAGAGCAGTCACTGCTGGGTTCAAATACCGGCGAACGCTCATTGCTTTTAATAAAATTATTACTAATATATACCAACAGACAATTGTGTCAATAAACTAATTCTTATAAAATATGTATTGTTTACTAGTTATTTTTGAATTTATATTACAACGCATTCTTGGCAAAGATCGCTTCGCTCGCACTTTTAACAAACAAATTAAGATCGTAGAACACATCCACACATCTTTATATTTATTTATGGCAAATTTTTCATGATTTTATTCTGCATTTCACACTTTGCAAGTTACAACTTGTTTGTAACGACAAATATGTACGAACATAATTTACTTGACTTTAAAACAATAATTTCTTCAAATAAAAACGTTTACTATCTTATTATAAATGACATGATATTGAACTCCTCAAAAATACTGCAGCAATTGTTCGGCGTTGATTAGAATTTTAAAAATGTTGATTTCCATTTTTCAATTATGTGTTATTATCAAGAAACTTTGGAGGAAGAATAATTGATTTTCCAATATTTGCTTATCCTAAGTAAATATCCGCATCTTCTTTATTTTTATTTTTCTGTTCTCTTTTTCAACATATTCTTGTCGCATGTGACGCACACATAAATCTCCAATGCGTCTTCTCCGGCACACAATGCGTGTCCAGTGGCGGCGGTGACGTGTCCGCACCCGGCCGCACCCCTTGTACACTGTACAACCCCTGCGATCGATAGCGCAACCCTTTCGCCTTTCGAAGAGCGGTGTCGTACGAGTGCGAATCGTAACCGCGAGGAGAAATACAAGTAGGTATAGTTAGTAAAACATATAATGATGTAGCTGACACTAATAATAAGAACTGGATGATTGAAAGACAGATGTTCAAAGATTGAAATAAATAATAATAGGTAAGGATTTGCTTCCAGACAAGAATATTCTCTGTCTTAGTGGGTTTTTTTGTTTATTATGCCGGTTTCATACAGTCAATGAGTCGATTTTTTTCTTCATTCTTGTTTGCCAAAGTATGTGTGATGGCGTCACATCAATTTGATATTATGAAAATCACATGTGTCAGCCGATAATTTTTTTCTAGGATTGGCACTTGGTAAAATATCGGTGGTTTCAATACCGATTTTGGTCATATGATGGTCAGGTAAGAAATATAAATGACCGAGCTTAATATCGTTTTAAAACTTCACGCCAACTAGTCGTACACTAACTATACTTATGTCGTATGTTCAAATAAAAAACTATTTTATTTGTGTGTTTTTAAAAATCAAGATCTATGTTCAAATTTAATGCATACAGTATTATAGTTTACATTTACAAATAAATCTGACTTCATTATGACAAATGCCGTGGTTTGACGGCTGGTAACCGCACTTCACGCGCAAAAATATATCACTTAACGAGATCTGCTTCGGTAGAGTGCCACACCCAGTAATGGGTAAAAGGCGTGATGATGATATATATTTATTTCAACAATTCATTTTGTTTACTTATTCTGAGTAACTAAACCGCGTTTGAAAAACAGTCATTTTATTTAGGAATCCTGATTTCCATATTCATGAATTCTCTTCATGTTTAGTCACTATCTTTCCCGAAATTCTAATTTTATGTATATATATATATATATATATATATATATATATATATATATATTTATGGGGTAATGGTACAGTTGGTATCAAATCGGCCCGTGAATCCTGAGAACCTCGGTTTGATCCCCACAGCCGACAAACAATTTTCACTAAATTAAAAATTACCCCTGTGGCTTTGATGCTCTCACCCTCTAAATCTACTCATAATAAATTTTAAAAAATTGGGTTAAAATCTCAGGTCTCTCAAATGACGTTAAAATGTGCCGCAGTAGGGCTCAATATTTGCATATAGTTTAAATGGGGAAATTGCCTTTTCCGATACTTTTATGTATAACTTTTTATAATTTAGACCTACAAATATTTCAAGATAACTGGAACAAAGCTTATGAAATAAGCTTTCAGGTACATTAAAATTCAAGTTATTTGGATAAAAATCAACGCCGTAGCGTCAATTTGAGTAATACGAAGTTTGAAGCATAAAAACGACAAAAACGTTAATATAAGAATTTTGATTAATATTTCAGTTCTCGCCAGTAAAATTTATTCAAAAAGGTCAAAAATACAAGTTCTCCAAAGTTTACATACAAAAAATTTAAAATTCATATTTGTTTTTGAGCTCCAAAGCATTCTCCCATGAACACAGAATGCTGCTCTGGTAAGTCTATCAAGAAATATTAAATAATTAGTTTCTTGCAAAGAAAGTCCCGGTGCAGTAGACTTTCGACATCAACTTAAGGCAACAAATATGAATTTTAAATTTTTTGTATATAAACTTCGGAGATCTTATTTTTTGACCTTTTTGAATACATTTTACGGGTGAGATCTGAAATATTAATCGTAATTCTTATATTAAGGTTTTGTCATTTTTATGCTTCAAATTTCGTATTACTCAAATTGACGCTATGGCGTTGATTTTTATCCAAATAACTTGAATTTTAATGTGCAGTTATCTTGAAATATTTTTAGGTCTAAATCATAAAAAGTTATGTATAAAAGTATCGGAAAAAGCAATTTCCCCGTTTAAACTACGCGCAAATATTGAGCCCTCTTGCATTTGTTTTAACGTCATTTGACAGACCTGGGATTTTAACTCAATTTTTTTAAATTTATTATGAGTAGATTTAGAGGGTGAGAGCATCAAATTTCCGACTTTGCCAAAATAACGGACACCCTAATATACATATATGTCGGAGCGATATAAATAGTTATTACTTAATTACTGTAATTTTACCATAGACAGAGCAATATGTGAATCAGTGTATTGAAAGATCGAAGAGTGTAATTCACATGTCGCTGATAGAATCAAGATCACGAGCAGTATGTACAAAAACAACCGAACAGTTGCTATAGATTGATTGGCATCTGTCAGATGCAATAAATGGTTGAATGTTTTAAAAAGAAGTGAATAGTGGTGCTCTGGATCCTGGGACTATCTGTCAGTTGTAGAGTTGCAAAGTCTTGTACAGATTATATTAAATTTCTGATATAATTGTTTGAAAATCATTGGAATATTGTATTGATTATTTATTTGGTTGTATTTTAATATTGTAATAAAATGGAAAAGGATTTAAAACGTGTTTTCACCAAAACCCCGACATATATATATATATATATATATTTTTTTTTTGTTATGAAACTAATATACAAATGATATATCAGCAATTTGTGTGAATTTTCCTACACTTTTTATTTCGTAAACTTAAAATTATTTTATATTAATTCAAATTATAATATTTATTAACAGGCAGTGGTATGGTTGGCGTTACGGTATTCTAAATCGAAGATTCCAAGTTCGTATCTCACTCGAGCTAAAAATATATGAAGTACTACATGGCGGCTCAACAAATCAGGATCCTCTACTGTAATTAGGATTTGGTTCCTGTTGTAAAGAGTAGCATAGATAATTAAATAATCATGTTGAAAACTTGGGAAAGAGCTTAATCAAAATGTATGTTTGACAACAATATTAATTATTCCACATGACATGTAACTTCGATTTACTTTTATTAATGCAAACCAAGCTTAAAGATTAAATTTTGTTGTTGCAACCAGAGCTGGTCAGTAGCTAGCTACTTTTGTAGCTTAGCTACATTTACCTTAGCTGTAGCTGTAGCTTAGCTAACCATAAAAAAAATATAGCAGTAGCTTGTAGCTAGCTACTTTTTTTTCTATTAGCTTAAAAATAACAACAGAAGCTACTTTTAAAGCTACTTTTTGTAGCTTCAAGCTACTTTTTGTATCTTCAAGCTACTTTTTGTAGCTTCAAGCTACTTTTTTAGCAAAAGGCCAACAAAGTACGCATGCGTACAAGCTAAACCCACACAAAATAATAATTTGTTGCCGGTTCTAACTGGCTCTAATACGCAAAAATACACAGTAGGTGCCAGATGGTATTTGCTATTTTTGATATTTATGCACGTAATAGTAACAGTCATTATAACAAAAGACTGATCATATGACAATGGCAAATTTAATTATTTCACAATAATTTTAAAAAGTAGCTTTAAAATTGAACAGCTACTTTAACGACAGCTTTTAGCTGTAGCTTAGCTATATTTTACAAAATATAGGTTATAGCTGTAACTTAGCTACTTTTTTAAAGAATAGCTGTAGCTGTAGCTTAGCTACTTTTTTTAAGTAGCTTGCCCAGCTCTGGTTGCAACTAGCCATTTGCAATATTTGTGAAGAAATCGAGAAAAGTGTTTCTTTTATTTTGGAAGATAATAGAAAATTTTAACGGTACAAATGCCACTAACGAGGCTCTGATCATGCGTACAATGAGAATTCAAACTATATATCGTCAGACACCTAGTATTCATTCGTCAAAAGAGAAAATTAATTTCAATTGAGGCTGATTTCTAAATTTGTGTAAATTAAAAATTAAACTTTACATATTTGTAATTTGAATGCAATGAGCAGAAAATTTTCTCAATTATAATCCTTATTACAATTTTCTTTAAGGCAACTTCAATTCAATTTCCATTTTCCGAAGTGTACCTCGAAGTGAAAACGTGAAAACTAAGGGCTTGAGACTCCTTTCCATAATTAAACTTCGGGCTGATTAAAAAAGTTGAAGTTACTTTCAGCATAAGATCATTATACACCCTCTAGAGCAGGGAGCGGGCGACGCCAGGGGTTGTGTAAATAAGAAACCCCGTAGTCGAGATGAGAACGGGTATCAGACGGCCCAGGGTGCCCAGGGGGTAAAGGGGTGAAGCCCTAATCGGGCGAATATTATTCGACATGATGGGGTTGAAAATTGAAATGAGACTGCCAGGTGATTAATCAATGTAATTGAAATGTGCGGAAATCGAAACCGCGGAAGAGTTGCTTCATCCTCCACAGGGGAGAGAAGTATATGTCATCGAGAGGATTTTGTTTATTTTATTTTCATGTTATTGATTGTTAATGGACAAGAGTTCCTGTAATTGGAATTTATTTTTTGTTATTAATTTTATTAGTTTAATTATTATTTTCTAAGGGCCGGTTTTTCTATCTCTCGATAAAGTTCCCAATAATAATCAGCAGGATAATTTTTAAAATATTGCATCAGAAAATAACATTCAGTATAATTATTACCATTTGTGCTATGATTTCGATGCGATATTTTTTTATTTATCCTGCAGATAGTTATTGAGAACTTTATCCGGAGATGGAAAAACCAGCCCTAAGTATTTACTTAGTATTTTCTTATATTCAATACTTGTAATCTAACTAATTGAATTATTATTATAAAGGATAAATTCAAACTCGGCTATAATTCGAACGCGAGAATCTGATTCTAATAAATAGTTATTTTTATAACAAGTGCACAAAAAGGCTTTTTACGTGCAAGTGCATAATTTAACGGTAATCTGCACGAGCACGTAACCTTTATCGGCACGTGTTATAAACAACATTTTTCCTACAACTGTGCGATTTAGAAAATCACTCAAATATTATCAAAATTTATAAAATTTTATTGATATTACACGAGAATGATGTTTTACGGCATTGCTATGGTTTGTTTGTTGATTGCTTGCACATTGTTCTACGTTATTTAAAAATATTTCACTAATTTCATGATAATTTCTTCAAAATCTAGATTGGAATAGTACACTGAGTAATTATTCTTTATCATACATGTTGGATCTATTTTCGACAATGGCAATCAACCTGCTGCTGGTACTTCTAAAACCTCCGAAATTGTTGTCAATAATATTACTGTTAATAAAATGAACAGGTACGGAAGAAATCAATGTTTCTTTAGACAGTACAAAAGTTTCCACTTCACATTATTTGTTACTATGTTAATAATATACACAAACAATAAATATTATGTATTTCACTTACTCTTTAAATAAAATCACTTATCGATATATTTTAATTTGTTCGCTTATTTTGATTAATTATCATATTTAATAATGGTATACTTGAGTTCTTGTCTGCTCAATGTGATGTGTACAGGTTAGATACACTGCAATTTAAGGTTATGTTTATTAACGTCAAAATATACTACTGCATATTTACTAGCGCTGACACACCGCAACTTCTTCTTCCATAAGCGTATGTGTCTAAAATATGAAATTCCGTGCTTGGCGCGAAATTTAAGTCATTCTTACTTAAATTTCCTTTTGACAATTGCGTAAGGTCCAAATTACTTTTGGCCCTAGGGCTTCTTCGCTTACAGAAACGCCCTTGGTCTGCATTTGTCTCCTTTCCACTCGTAACCAAGGCAATAATAGTTACGTAATAACAAAGAAATCGAACAGTTGTAGGAAAGTCTTTACTACAAATGCCTTGAACTGTCATTTCGAAGTCGTTTGAACTTTACTCTCTATATTTTATTCTATATTCAGCGTTGACTGATTTTATAAAATATGAATTTAAATAAATTTCATAAATAAAAAATAAATAAATATATCATCACGCCTTTTACCCATTACTGGGTGTGGCACTCTGCCGAAGCAGATCTCGGTAAGTGATATATTTATGCGCGTGAAGTGCGGTTACCAGCCGTCAAATCACGGCCCCCAAAGATGTTAGTGGGGGGGGGGGCACAGGGATAATTTTAAATAAATAAATAAATAAATATATCATCACGCCTTCTACCCATTACTGGGTGTGGCAGTCTGCTAAAGCAGATCTCGGTAAGTGATATATTTTGTGCGTGAAGTGCGGTTACCAGTCGTCAAATCACGGCCCTCAAACATGTTAGTGGTGGTGGAGCCACAGGGATAGCTTTTTCAAATTATGAAAATTTGTCGCCTGTGGGAATCGAACCAGGGACCTCAGGATCCACAGGCCGACTTCATACCACTGAGCTAGCCATCCCATAATTTTAAATTGGTGAAAATGCTTTGTCGGCTGTCGGGATCAAACCAGGGTTCTTAGGATCCATAGGCCGACTCGGATACCACTGAGCCATTACCCCATAATTTCATTTATTACTTAATTATTTATTTTGAAACTATAGTTAAAATAATATATTTAAATTTCAATTGACTAACCGTTTGGCTTGTAATATAAATTATTTTTATCTAGTAATCTTGTGAACAACAGAAAAAGTTATAAAAATTATGAGAATTCTAAATTTTTCTTACTTACTAAAGACATTAAAGAATTATTTATGTTATAGTCCTCTTAAAAGTATTTTTCAAAAATTCTAATAAAATTGAAAAACGCCGCTATAAAACTGAAAAATTCCTACATCACCTCAGAGTTCATGTGTAGCTTCGATAAAAACAAGCTCGTTAATTCTTTTGTTTACCGAAATGTAAACTGATCCGATGAACTGATAATTAACGTCTAGTTCGTTCGCGTTCGAATCAAAGATTATTCGAAGGGTTCCCCTTCTCTTTTCTGGAGCGAACTGGCGAAGCCATCGAGTTTTTAAAACTTTTCTGAATCAGGAAATGGTCGTAGGATTATTTCTTTTTCGTTGGAACTGTCAATAAACGCAGAGTTGGCTGTGACTGTGAGCAGCGGAGCAGCGAGATGGAGCAGCAGAACTTCGACTTCTAATTAAGAGAAAACGAACTCTGAATCATCCCCCACTCCTTGGAAGCCTGGTGGAGTTGCTGGTGAGGAACGAAAACTGGAGACTTGAAAACCCTTGGGACGAGAACTTGAATTCGGAGGAAATAGCAGGAGGAACAAATTTTCTATGGATTCCGTAATATTACTTTATAATATTTTACTTCAGAAATAAATTATTTATTAGTAAGAAAACTCCTACGAACTTTAAAGCAGTATGTACATATAATTTTCTCACAAAATATTTATTTAGTTATTTTCTACTCTGCACAGCAGAAACTTAATCCGAATTGCATAACAAGGGACCTACAGCTTTCAATAAAATTCAAACTTTTTTTTTGTTACAATACAACTTTCGCATAGATGAAAACTCAAAAGTTGTTACTAGGGCGATGCAAGTAAGGCATTTGCTTCGAGCGCAAAAATCTGAGAGATTGAATCGTTGAATTTACATGTTAATAAATACATAATTACTTTTTATAAAAATTATAAATGCATTTGTAAATTTATTATGTTATAATTTATTTTTTTAAACAATTTATCTACGATACAAATTCTAGAAAGCTTATTTCGCTCATCAAAAGAGCTCACTTGCCACGCCCGACAAACTCAAATCAACAAACTCGAGCCATTTAACTCGGTTACCTATCACTAAATATTTCTTATATTATACTTATTCTCTATTATTTAACAAATTATATTAGTTGCGTTTAATTTGCCACTAGGTTCATTTAAATTAATTCAGATAAATTAAACGACAAAATTAAGTAAACTAAATCAAATAAAACTTACATAAAAAAGGGAATTAATAAGAGTTGAGTCTGAATAATCAGTAAATCTAGTAAGTACTGGAAAGTGAACAAAGTAATTTAGTCAAATAAAAAAGATAAACAAAAACTAAATGATCTATTTCAGTAAGGGTAAGTTAGATCTGATTCCAATGACAAGTGGGATACACCTATTATTATTATTATATATATATATATATATATATATATATATATATATATGTGATTTAGGGTCGTTAAAACTTCAGTGAACCAAGTCCAAAACAGAAAAAAATGGATGCATTAAATTTACATATTATTCATAAGAACAACAAACCAAATTCCAAATTAGATTTTTTACGTATAAATGGTAATAAATGATAAATCAGTAAATAAAAAGAAACTAAATAAATATTATAATAATAGTATCTTATTTAATAAGCGTGTTATGATAGCAATCCTCCAAATTAATAATTGCCATAACACGCGAGTTGAATACCATACTACCAGTCAACAGGAACTTGCACTTTTAAGTCGTAGTTTGAGAAAAATAATAAATTTTTGAGGTTAGGTGATAAATGTCAAATTATAGTATTTATATTGACTTTTATTAACTAGCAATACTATTCAATTTAGTGCGACTTCAAACTTCATCCGAATAAATAATTGTCATAACACGCGAGTTGAATAATGTGTTTTTTCACGACCATTCAATAGGTTTAATTCTATGTATTATATCGTAGTCTGGGAAAAATACATTTTTGAGGTTATATGATAAACTTTAAACTTTAGTAGTTACGTATTCTCACTAGATGGCAATACTAATCAATTCAATATAGTAGCTGCAGTTTGATTGGATTAAAAACTGCTAAATAATAACGTTCTGTAGTAACCGCAGCGGATTGGCTTAAAAATGGTTCATTATTGAGTATTTAAAAATAATAAACCAACCATCTAATATATCTAGAAACGTACATATGAATGAATTACTTAGGGAATAGTTGTAAACAAAATTAACAAATAATAATACTAATAATTTTACACAATATGACCTTGATATTTGGTATTCCAAGAATCTAGAAATAATAATTATTAAACAATAAATAAATTGATAATATCTGAGCTATGAAAAATTTAAATGATTGTTTAAAAATGCACAGTAATTAAATAAACCTGTTAAATTTTACTTTTACTTATCTCAAATTGAAAAAAACGGACTAGATTCACTATACTTCTGAACACCACATTTGACAGTTGACAGCTGCTTGGTTCAAGTTCAAATTTGCAGTCAGCTGAATAGTTTACAATATTTTAAACTGTTTGAAGAGACAAGAAGTTAGTGTATGTTCAAGGTTTATAATTCCCGCTCACATAAACATCACCGTCATAATTCTTACTCCTCGGCGATTCTACACCACTGGTCGTTGGTAGCTCCGCACAGCGGTCGGTAAATGCGGCTGCCCGCATCGAAGTAATGGTTTCACGTTCTGACGCAAACAGATATTTTCCTCTAATTGACTGCCATATTCCCGGCATCATTATCTAATTAATACATTATCACGTTTTCTTTCTGTCTCACTTCGCCGTCCTGCTCCATCTCATTTCAAGACAGACTTTTTTATTATTAGGCAATTGAAGCGAAATTAATTTATTACGTAACTTTTATCTCTCTGTCGTAATAAGACGTAATGACACTTGCGAAGTTCTCCAGTTCAATTTATTGGTAATTAATAATACTGAGGTTTTTTTACTTCTTTTTTCTACTTCCAAAAGATGATTACATTACGTTCAAATTATAAATATTATTTATTATCTTTTTATAGAGAAATAGTTATTTTTGTATTAAGTGCTCAAAAAGAATCTTTTCTTGTTACGCGTGAGAATGTCATTTTTACTCGAGACCGCCAGGTCGAGACAAAAAAGTCATTCAAACCCGCCAAAAAATATTAATGCTATAATTATTTATTTATTTTAAGTAAATTAAAGGCAAATGATCAGAAATAATATGACTTTAGCTATATTCCATTTACCACTTGGTACACTTAAATCAGTTCAGATAAATTACACAACATGACTACATAAATGAACTAAGCAAACTGATGCACTTATTGAAGTGAATTTCTTCAAAGTAAATTAGAATATGTAATTCTAGTACTGGAAATAAAGTCAGTGTAGTAATCCATCGAAGTAAGGAAGTGATCTGGTTCAGTAAATGTAAGTTAGATCTGATTTTTTAGAAGAATTTTGAAAGTAAATCGTCCAGCGAAAGCTTGAAATATTAAAACTTTGTGGCGGGAAATGATAGGCAAACAACCACATGTCTCGACAACATGAAGAGAAACCAAAAGAACTGGATGTCAAGTTTTATAAGGTATTTTTTTAATGTTATTTCATTTAACAACTAATGTTACTATACTCTATTTGCCAACGCAAGCATCTAACTTGAACTTATCACTACAAATATAGTATGCCATTGTCTATTAGTCCAGTTCTTATGTTCTTTTACCCATTTTAACAGGTTACGCTTTTGTAAATTTGTTAGTAAAAGCTTTTCTTTCGCCTAATGACAAATAGGGCATAGTAACATTAGTCGTTAAATAAAATAACATTTAAAAAAATACTTTAAAAAACTCATAAGCCAGTTTTTTTATTTCTCTTCTTGTTGTCGAGACATGTGGTTGTTTACCTATCATTTCTCGCCACAAAGTTTTAATATATCGAGCTTTCGCTAGACGATTTACTTTCAAAATTCTTCTTAAACCTCGTAGATCAGCACGGTAAATGGCTGAAGAACGGCCATTTTTTAAACTTTCGGATATTCCACCAATTTTTTTATATAAGTTTTTAATATTTTGTACCATAGATCTCGCAACAGAATGAGAAATAGATATTCTTCTTGCAGAAATACCATTTTTATGAGCATTTATTATAGACCACCGTAAATCTCTGCTCAAAGCTTTAAAACGAGCCATTTTATTTGAAAAAAAAAATAATATCGGCAAACGGCAATGACAGTTTTGTATTGATTTGTTTCATTTGTGTTTTGTTTTAACAATTATTTAATTTAAAACACGCAAATAAATTCTTTCTAAGACAAACATTTTTGTTGGCCGAACTTTTATGAATCTGTTGCCGTAATACTTATTTGATGATAGTTTTGTAAACGTTTGTATTATTTAAAATATCATTTCAGTAATAGACAACTAAAGATTCATATAATAACGTAGATATAGCTTTGTTGTAGGAATAAAACATTTTTTACTATATTTTTACATTTTTGTAAAGCATAAAGTTTGAAATTTATACCGGCCGAACTATTATGGAGTTGGGCTCGTATATGGTAAATGGAATACACCTTTTGATGTGTTGTAACCAAGCGGACGTAAACTTCTCGTATCCATTACGATGTTTTTTTTGACAGTTATATGCTGGGTTGTAAGAAAAAATATAGAGCTCTATAATTAAAGATTGTTTATCTAGTAACAGTCCCAAGGGAGATTTTCTGAAACTGAAATTTGATGGAACCCAGCATTAGAATAGTTATTTTTCATTAAGTGCGCGAAACGAGTTTTTATTTATTGCGTGTGAGAATGTCACAAAAAAATAATTCGAACGCGCCGAAAACACGTATTTTACCCACAAAATACGAACAATATTTTTTTTCTACACTTGTAAAAAAAGAATAATTTAAATCGATTTTCAAAACTGTGAAAACACAAACAGATATATCAAAACAGTGACAAAATATGTTTTTTTTTCACAGTTAATCATTTTTTTACGTGTGAAAAAAAGACAAAGTGACATTCTCACGCACAACAACAAAAAAACACTCATTTCACGCACTTAACGCAAAAATAACTACAGGTATTTTAATCGTGTCTGCAGTCTCTGTCGAAAGAAATCTCATTTCCTAAACGAATTGGAAGAGAAAACAGATTAATGAACAGAAATATGATTTCCTTCAAACAAAATGGAAAAGAAAAAAGTTGAATTTCCAAAGTTAGGTTTGGCCACAAAATTAATTTTCATAATATAAACTCCAGCCATATTGAATGTAGCTAACAGAAATAAACTTATTAAACTGGTTCTATTCCAAAAGTTTTTATTATATATTTTGCTAAAAGTATTTCTTTCACTGAAAAGAAAATGTTCTTAACGCTTTTAGTAAATGATGCTCCATTGAGAAATGAATTATAACATGGCAACAATTTTGAACTTATCAAATAGAAATAAAAAATGATAAACTATTCTATAATATATTATATATTATATATTATGGGATGGCTAGCTCAGTGGTATGAAGTCGGCCTGTGGATCCTGAGAACCCTGGTTCGATTCCCACAGGCGACAAATAATTTTCATAATTTCAAAAACTACCCCTATGGCTCCTCCACCACTAACATCTTTGGGGGCCGTGATTTGACGACTGGTAGCCGCACTTCACGCGCAAAATATATCACCTACCGAGATCTGGTTTGGCAGAGTGCCACACCCAGCAATGGGTAGAAGGCGTGATATATATATCAAAAGTGATACATTTATGTTCGTAAAGTATAGTGACCAGCCGTCACATCACGGCCCCCAAAAATTGTTAGTGGAGGGAAAGCCACAGAGGTAATTTTAATGTGGAGAAAATGATTGTCGAGAATTCACAGGCCGACTCGATACCACTGAACCATCTACCCCATATATACAACTGTAGTACTTGATACTTACTAAATATTTATGTTATTAATTTTAGATAATTCTTTCAAATATAAAGCATATTGATAAAGGAGAACTTTACAAGATATTTGATACATGGCTTAATAAAGGACTTTTAACCAGTACGGGTGAGTATTTAACAGCATCCACTCGTATCTATCCTGATTTCTGGCGATAATGCTTTATTTTATTTTAGGCAAGAAATGGCATCAAAGACGAAAGATGTTAACTCCAGCATTCCATTACAATATTCTACAAATGTTTGTTGATATATTTTTTTACATATTTATGGGTTGGCTAGCTCAGTGGTATGAAGTCGGCCTGTGGATCCTGAGAACCCTGGTTCGATTGCCACAGGCGACAAACAATTTTCATAATTTCAAAAACTACCCCTGTGGCTCCTCCACCACTAACATCTTTGGAGGCCGTGATTTGACGACTGGTAACCGCACTTTACGCGCAAAATATATCACTTACCGAGATCTGCTTCGGCAGAGTGCCTCACCCAGTAATGGGTAGAAGGCGTGATGATATATTTATTTATTTTATTTTATTTATTCTAAAGTTTTTAATTATATATAATTTTCCTAATTGGTGTTTGCTCTATCACCCCTTCGTCCTTGTGGGGTGAGTTCAGGCGTGCCAACTCTCCAGACAGCGAAGATTTCACATAATCTCAAATTCAAACGAATTATATTTGTTAGTAATTTAAGTATAACTACAAAATAAATTGTTGAGCGGCGGCATCGTAGCTAACCATGGATTTATGGGCCGCACCCACGCAAAGATATCGAATTCGCAGGACGAGGTATTTATACATCCGAAGCGAAATTAATTTTATAATTCTCGTGGTTTATTTTGTAAGCTACATCGCCAGAATTCCAGTAAACGTGACAGGCATAATGTATGGCGTCGTGAACGAAATAAGCCAAATTTGCTCAAAGAAAAATTAGAATTTCGGGAAAGACAGTGACTAAACATGAAGAGAATTCATGAATATGGAAATCAGGATTCCTAAATAAAATAAATATTTATTTTCAAGCATTTCTGTAGTTAGTAAATAGTGGTTTGGCTTATTGAAGCGTTAGCTGAGACAAACTACATTCTATGATTGCCAAACACATTTCACTAATGACATTGACATGTATACAATATATTTTTTTACATATTTATGAGTTGGCTAGCTCAGTGGTATGAAGTCGGCCTGTGGATCCTGAGAACCCTGGTTCGATTCCCACAGGCGATAAACAATTTTCATAATTTCAAAAGCTACCCCTGTGGCTCCTCCACCACTAACATCTTTGGGGGCCGTGATTTGACGACTGGTAACCGCACTTCACGCGCAAAATATATCACTTACCAAGATCTGCTGCGGCAGAGTGCCACACCCAGTAATGGGTAGAAGACATGATGATATATTTATTTATTTATTTTTATATTTTTGACTGTAAATTTTGAATATGCCTAGTTATTCAAACCAATTATGTAATGAAATAGCAACCTTTCTAGCAACTATTGTTGATCGAATGTCTTACTATTTTTTTAAATAACTATTTCATAGCGACTCTTTTATAAAATTGAACTGCATATCTATTAATTATTAAATTTGATATTAAATGAATTGCTAATTACGAAATAAAATAGGTTTATAACTGCAATTAAAAATTCAGTAAAAATAGTAGAAATTAAAAACGGTATGAAAATAATTTCAGGTTTAATAAATATTCCAGGAATTTTTCCAAGCTTTCGTTTAAGAAATATATGAAAGAAACGCTTTTCAAAGACCTTTTCAGCCAAATTCGATACGACGCGCAGCAGCGATAAAAACGAAAAAAAGTAATTACGATTTTAAAATTCATATAAACCTTGTACGGTCGTCGTCGCCTGCTTGATGTGAAATTACGTTCTAAAAATGCCGGCCGTTTCAATATATTCCAAAGGAATAAAGAACGCAAGAACGGAGAGCAAAGCAGCCAGGGAGACCCGGACGCCGAAGAAAAAAGTAATGCATTCTAAATTGCTATTTGAAAACTTCCATTTACTTTTTCCTACATGTACACTCTCGGAAACTTTTCACGTATACAAATTTACATACTTCATATTTTATGAATGAAGCTGTCTTTCCTAATCACAAGCGTCAAATGCTGAATTCACCCCTTGGAAAGATCAGACTGGTTTATAATCATCCCCCAAAAACTCTGTCACTCAAAACGATAAAATTTTATTTCAAAATATATTTATAATATGACCAAAAAAATACACTATTTTACCCATTTCTAGCGGTACTTGCTTTATAGTGGCAGGTGTCAAATCATAGTTCCAAAAAATATCAGCGAAGAAAGAATAGAATCTTAGATATGTTTGAAGACCATTAAAATAATTGTTGATTGAGGTTGACTAGGAACAAATCTTAAACTTATAAAGGATTACAAGCCTTCGATTCAGTGTACATAGCTATTAGCTATTCAGTCTATATGATATATTAATTATTTACTGTTGTTATTATAAATAGAAGAAACAATTTTTACAATATACGCTGTACTTTTTAAAAATAAATCAATATTTAGCAACTAAAATAAGATAAAAACATATTTATGTAGTATCTTACAAAAATATAATTCTTCGGAAAAATACATAAACAGGTAAAACTATTTAAATACAAGAAATAAGTATGTTCCTCTTTATTCAGACTCAATTCCTCGCAATTGACATTTTGTCTTTGTATTATTTCAATAGCTGTCAAGCAGTTTGCGATTTTGTCGGTAGATGGCACCACCAGTTGCTCCGTAGCTCTCATGTCATGTTACCGGCTTACATAGTTTAACATCAGTCAGTTCAACTAAGACAGTATCACAATTCACTAGTCCCTAGTTGGTCTAATTGGATAGTTGATTGCACCATACTGATGAGTCCCTAAAAGACGAAACGCGTCTATGGTTAAAGCTGAACTGAACAGTCGTTTGTTGATGACCTGATAAGCTGATTCAAACGTGCTGTAAACTTTTGTGGAATTAGTGACAAGTGATGGAAAATTTGTTTTTCCCTATTTTTTCTTATTTATTAAATAAGTATGTTTTTAAGAAATTAAATCACAAATTTAATAACATATACTTTTTTCAAATCTCATTGTTTAGACATAAAATCTGAAATTTAGATTTAAGTTATAAAGTTTCTCACATATTTTTATCAATTAATTTGATAGGTACATATATTATTGTGAGAAATTGTATACAATGTATACCAGATTAAATGAAAAAAAAGATTGAAAAGATAGTAGAACAAACGTGGTACAGTATTATATAAGGTGATCTTAATTACAACACAATTTGTTTTATTTCTACAGGGTCTTTACATTTCTTTTATTATAAAACTTTTATTAAAATGTTTATACGTTTTTAGCCTTCTTTTGACCTGTAGTATCACCCACTAAAAAAAAATAAGAAGACCGTATTGGCCAACCTTCAGCAAAGCGAGAAAATAAAAATAAATTCAGTACATTAATATTAATAAAGTTTATTAAGGCTGACATTTGAAACAGTATAAAAGTATTTCTGCTCCAATTCGGAATATATATTTTTTTGTTGAAGTTAAGGAACGACATTATATTCTTTTATATATAAATTTAGAAACGTAAAAACTATAAACAAAAATTATTTAATTTATATTATTGAAAAAAAAATAAAAATAAAAAGAGTCTTGTCCTACATTGTCAGAAATACATATATGCTCATATTTTTCTAATAAAATACACCAAATTTGAAATTAATAAGAAATACGATAATTCCATAAGAGCCTATGTTAATGTTTGTTCAGTGTTGAAAGTGTTGTACGCGGTTGAGTATGAAACTGAAATATGCATATATCGTGACATAGGTAAATTTTCGACTAATCCTGTGGATGTAATTTTTAAAGATCTAGACTCCTTTGACATCAAATATTTTCCGCTACCCGTGTTTCTAAATTATTGTCAAACAAAAATGATGATAAATTTAGTTAAATTGTACAACCATCCAAACGAACTCGCTATAAATCTTCTGAACAACGAGGATGACTCAGACGACTCAACAGAATCAAGCCGCTGGACCTAGGATTCGCTAATTGAAAAATTGTATTACTTAAAACCCAAATCATATTAAAGAGGAAATATCATTGGATATTGATCTCCCGCATGTTATATTTAGAAATATATAAAATTTGCTGGTTGGCATGTAAGGCCAGTTGTAAATGTAATTATGTTATAATAAAAAAAAAAATTAGTTCACCATATCTTCCATATAAAGGATTTTTCTCTAAAATAATACGTTAATATCAAACAGTATGAAAAATTCTTCAAATTTATGAATAAATGAAACATGGAAAACTGAAGATAATAAAAGTTATCGTCTTTATTATAACCCAGGTTCAAATCCAATATGAACATAAAAGAGAGTCGAGTAAAAGATGAATAATTAGTGCAAAAGGCTGAAAGCAGCATGGATGTAACGCAACGAACTGAACGAACGAACCAACTGCAGGGTATGAAATGTGCAGAGGCTGCCGAACTCCCAAATACGGTTTCATTAGGGACGCGACTAAATGAAGCAATTTACGATGAAAAGAAGTAGCAATTTGCAGTTCTGCTCAATAATGGATCGCTATTCGCTACGCCCCAGCGACATCGAGTGTGCCTTGGACACTAGTAAAACTGTGCAAGAGGGGATATGTTACACCTACCACTGACAACCTATTGGAAATTGCTTTTTAATAATATGCGATGCAATATTTTATCTCACATAATCCTCCTTTATTAAGAAGAATTTTTTTTGTCAAACAAAAATATCGTTCCTTAACCAAAGAAAATTTTATTATTTATTATATAGTATAATTTATAGCTTTTAGTTGAAGCCGAACCATTCAGGCACAACTCTCGCTTGTAAAGAGTACCATATCTTTCCAATTTTATTAGCTGAAATCAGCAAGGTTCTATCACAAGAACTATCGCTTATAACGAGCCAGGATCGGATCTAGGGAATATTTTTATTTATTTTTGTTATATTTAGTTTTATCTTATATACCAAAGTTTATTTGATTATATTTCTAATTATATTTTTGTTGTTTTTTATCTCGTTTAATTTTCAGTTTTATGTATATCCAATCCTGAGTTATGACAAAAACTCAGGATTGCGTAATACTGTGTTTTTGTTCGTAAATTTATTGTATGTTTTACCGGCAGAGCATAAAATCTAGGCAATGTACATAATTTAAAATGCAAAAATTGTATTATTTAGCATTTATTTTTTATGGGGTAGTTGGCTCAGTGGTATCGAGTTGGTCTGTGGATTTGTGGACCCGAGTTTGATTCCCACGGTCGACAAAATTTTTTCAGTATATTAAAAACTACCCCTTGGAGTAGGTGGCACAATGGTTATCGTGTCGGCCTGTGGATCCTGAGAACCCTGGTTCGATTTCCACTGGCGACAAACATTTTCACCACATTAATACTACTTCTGTAGCTCCACTGACATCTTTGGGGGCCATGATTTGACGACTGGTAACCGCACTTCTTGCGCAAAATATATTATACATTTACCGAGATCTGCTACGGCAGCGTGTTACATCCTGTAATGGTTAGAAAGCGTGATTATAAATTTACATTTATGTTTTTTAACAAACAAATCCTGAATTCGTAAAACACATTCTCCACACATGCAAGCTGATATATTCGACTTTAACTCTAATGATTCCAAATTTCATAAATTAATTTAAATGTTAAAAGTGTTCTTAGCGAGGTTGACTTTGCTCCAATTTTTAACAAATAAATCCATAAAACGCACGCTCCACACAAGCAAGCTTTTATATTTATTTTTAAGAAAATTAACATGATTTAATACATAAGAAAAAATAGGAAAAAACTAATTTTCCATCACTTGTTTCATAATTCCACAAAGGTTTTACAGGAATTATGAGACAAGTGATGGAAAATTATTTTTTTTCCTATTTTTTCTTATTTATTAAAACTCAATTCCACATCGCAATAGACATTTTGTCTTCTGTTTTATGATTTAATACTATATTTCGCACTTTGCCGGTGAAATTACCAATTATAGACCCACCAACTCATTTGTAAAGAATTATTTTGTTAATATATCCTTATGAAGAATGAAAATTTGACCAAATAAATCATGAATATTAAAATAAATTGAATTAATGTACATAATTGTTAGTTGTTCAACTGCCAAAAACAAGAGAATTACCTCATCTAACTCGAAACCATCAAATCCATAATTAATAAAGACATCACTGACAGCAGTTCCAGTTCTAGTTTAGTTCATTACATTAACCAGTGCTATAACCCGTCACAGACATACAAACATACACAGAGACTCGACGGCGACGATGCAAATGGTAATGTGCGTAATTCGTTTCGGTTTATCGGTTGAAGTGAGCGGTAATGCACGGTTTGCCACCACACTCTATACATACGACGAGTATCTCAATCGGTTCATGCTGCTTTGCTGCTTTGCGGTTACGTGTGGTTATGTTATGGAACGTTGTGCTACGAGATTTAAAGTTACATGTTCAATCTAAAGACTATGATAATAATAACTTCAAAGCAATATCAGATTAACACAATCTGTTTTACGAAAAAAATATCAAATAATTTTTTTTTATTATTTTCCTTTATTAATCACTTAGGGTCAAGGGCGAGTTTCAGCCGAGGACTGTACTTCCACCTAACCCTTACAAATACATTACAAACCTCCATAACCTAGACGGGATTCGAACCCGAAACCTACGACCTGCAATATTAAGCAACTGCTAAGCTAGCCACTCGACTACCGTAGCTGATAAATGAAATATGTATGCGCGTGAAGTGCGGTTACCAGTAGTCAAATCACGGGGAATAAAATATATTCGTAAATACCAGGTGACAATAAATAATTGGTACACCTGATAGTCAAATTAAAATATATCAAATATAATATTTGTCAAACTTTATTCCACCTTTATTTATAAAAATGGATATTTACAATAAAACAAATTGGGAAAACTTTAATCTAAAAAATTAATTAAGAGACAGTAACGAGGTTTCCCAATTAAATAGAGTAGCTAGCGCAAAATTTTTTATCATTAATTTATAGTCACCCGGTATATGCTAAACATTGTTACTTTCTTTTTATAGTAAAATAAAATAAATAAATATATCGTCACGCCTTCTACCCTCTACTGGATGTGACACTCTGCCGTAGCAGATCTCGGTAAGTGATATATTTTGCTCGTGTAGTGCGATTACCAGTCGTCAAATTACGACCCACAAAAATTGTCTGTCGCCTATGGGAATCGACCCGAGTTCTCAAATTCACAAATCTATTCGATACCACTAAGCCACCTACCCATAAATATTTTATAATGACCTTGAATATTAGGATCTTACATTTTTTGCTACTAAACGTTTCTAAATTATTTTAATAAAAAGTACTTTAAAAAATGATGTGGAGAAATAAATTTTCTATTAGTTTTATTTTAATAATTTTTTATAAAATATTTTATAAATGTTTGGAAGCAAAAAATATATAATGATCGTATTTAATTTGTCATAAATATAAATAGTCTTGTGTAATGGAACATAGTTTCAGCTAGAGCTAGAGAAAATATGAAATGCATTTGAATCTGATTTCGCATGAGCCAATCTCAATACGAATCCAGAATAGTGAATACGCCAAAACAAAAGTCCATCGGTAACAAGATTCGTTTGTGCTACGGCTGAACGAACGGCACGAAGTAGGCACAGCACGCACAGTTCCAGGGTGAAGGGGTGGCATGATGGCCGCCTCCGCCGCCACCAGCGCCGCGACGCGATACAGCGCCCGCCGCCAGGGAAAAGAATCACCATGGAAACGTGAAGGGTGAGCGCGTTTTTAAGAACCGGGGAGGGTGCTGCCGAACCAACGCCCTTTTTCCACCATCTTTCTTGTATCGAGGGATTTTTCCCCGTTTTGTTTTTTGTTCTTTCGTCACGCCCGCTTTAATTTTGCAGGCATGAAGGATTTGATTAAAATTTTTACCTAAGGTCGCTGATTTTTCCGTAAACAATGCGAATTATTACGGAGAAATTTTATATATATTTAACCTCTCATTGGATGCTTTGAATAACTTCAGACGAGCAAATATTAATTTGTGCTTATGAAACGCTTATTATTGCTTTCAAATCAATTGGAATTTGTTTCTGGAATTTTTAATAAAAGTTCGTTACAAATTACAAACAAAAAACCATACGTGCATTTCCTAGAATTTTAAACTTCATTTTTACGCATCAAAAACATTCCTGCACTTCTATTTTATAGCAATTTTACAATTATTCAAATTATTTTACTGAAACAAAACACTAATTCGTAAAAAAATAAAATACAAATTTAATTAAAATTGTTTTACCGAATTTCCTACCATATTAAAAAAAAATTATGCACCTATTTTGCGTCTATAACAAAGCTATTATTACAGTACCCAAATAAAATAAAATAAATAAATAAATATAACATCACGCCTTCTACCCATTACTGGGTGTGGCACTCTGCCGAAGCAGATCTCGGTAAGTGATATATTTTGCGCGTGAAGTGCGGTTACCAGTCGTCAAATCACGGCCTTCAAAGATGTTAGTGGTGGAGGAGCCACAGAGGTAATTTTAATTTGGTGAAAATGTTTTGTCGGCTGTGGGGATCGAACCAGGATTCTCACGATCCACAGGCCGACACGATACCACTATGCCATTACCCAAATGAGTTCGTTAAAGCTCTGCTGAAATACTTGAATGTCAAAAAAATTGAGACTTACTAAGAAACAAAATCTTGATTTTACATATTTGTGAGGTACAAAAAAAATCGTTGACTCTTATTTTTACTTGACAATTTAAAATTCAAACAATTAAATTTTCATATCTCACATCAGAATCATCAACTAACACAAAATTCCCTATATTTACGTCTTAAAAAAAGAGCATAAAAGGCCCAAAATATAAAAATAGTATAAAGAACTTATTGCATAATTATCGATTATTTTGTTCGAAAATAAAATGACAATTATTAAACTCGTTCTTTAATATACAGGATGATCAAAAGGGATTGTTATAGTTGGCAATACAATTCCAGAGATCTTTTTATTCCACAGTTGGCACAACGTCAGATAAAGGCGGAAATGCTATTTGACATTTCTAATAAATACAAATAGGTTATGTCAGGAGTCTGACAGCTAATAGAATTTTGACTTTTTAAGTAATAGAAATACTTTAGAAATAAATGTACTAATAAATGTACTCAAATTTAAATTTTAAATGTCACTGTCAACAACAGGAAATGAATTTATGTACCAGGCTTACCAATTTCAAGAATTTTTTTTATTGCCAACTATAACAATTCCTTTTGATCACTCTTTACATGACAACTGAATTTCAGTATTTATAAAACACAATAGGTATTTGTATACCAAGTGTTGAAAGTAACTGTTTACGGACTGAGACTAGAAATTGTCCTTACGCTCGAGCTACAGTTGTAGTACCTTTTACACAACTTTTTTTGTACGATCGAAAATTAACATTAATCAATTTTACTGTAGTATTTCAAATTATCTTGATTATTTTTTTATGTTTCTCAAAACCAATGAAATGCTTTATTGTATGTCATGTGTCTGCATTTTAACCAATCCTGTCATTATTATACTGAAAACAAAGCTCTTGTGATTATTCCCGGGAATAATCTCTGTAGATGCTTCTTTGTTTGTGACAAATGATAGGTCAAATAATAATTTAAAACTGTCAACTTGTCAAGTAAAATGTGTGAAAAAAATCGATTTAGTTGTATTTTAGATACCGAAATACACCAATAAATTTTGGAAACAACTTCCAAGAATACTTTAATAAATAATCAATCGATATGAACCCAGTTCAAAATCTTTTAAGTTGGATGAATCGACCTCAACAGCTAAGTCAAAAAATAATCTAATTAAATATAACTCGAGAGTTCGATAAATTAGAAAATAATTCTCCAGTATCTTTCTCAAACTTATTGCCTGGCAACAAGTTTTCGAAAGATCTTTCAAATTATTTTCAATTTATTCTCACTCTCTTGTTATGTTCAGTAATAATATAACAAGAGAGTGAGAATAAATTGAAAATAGAAGTAGAATAAATTGAAAATAATTTGAAAGATCTTTCTCAAACTTATTGCCTGGCAACAAGTTTTCGAAAGATCTTTCAAATTATTTTCAATTTATTCTCACTCTCTTGTTATATTATTACTGAACATTTGGTATTGCATATTTCTGTTTTCAAATATTTCGAAATTATTTTAGATCAAAATGCTTCAAACATAAGTACTAGTAAATTTACTACATGTCTTTTATTTAAAGTATTTTTCTCTCTAAATTTAGAAACTTTGACAGACGATAATATACGATGCCAAGCATTTCCATTTCAGACAAAATTTACGATTAACTACAAATATATTAAACTTAAAGCACATTCAAGTTTAACGAGTTTCCTGGAAAAACAAAAAAGAAAACCCTAGTCATATTAAAATGAGAAAAAATAAAGGACACTAATGAGATTCGTAGAAAAAACATAAATAGCTAACTGTTTCGAATTGAACAGTATAATTTATGACTCTCCGTCTGGTATTAAAAGAAAAAAATCAAAATTAAAAGACCATACATCACAAGCTATTAATTCAAAGCCTGCTTGATAATAAACACCCACGCCATAAATTATATTAATCGTCAAACCTCTTACTTTTAATTTCTCTACGACATCCTTATTTGTTCTGCGTCTTATTTATGCGTCGTCCCACCCAGAAAAAAAGCGAAGCGTCCCTTCGCAGCAGTAAATAAAACAGACAAACGACACTCTGTCGAATTAACCAACACAATCAAGTCGCTAGGGAGACAAAACAGCATCGGGAGGACAACAAGGCTGCAGGACTGCCCCACTGCAACGCACATTTTTATCAAATTATTTTAATTGCGTTTCTGCATTGTTCGCACAACGGCCCGTTAATTCCATGGCTGTCTGGATTAAAAGACGACAGTTATGCTATGTTTAGTGTTATGTACTAAGCGATTATGTTCAGCAGACTCTGTAGAGAAAATTCAGCGATGTCTTGCTATAAATTTAGACTAACTAGAGTCTTAAACGGTTTTATTTAGGGAGGATAAATAATTGGAAAAATACCAACAAACGAAACTAAACACATCGAAATAAGAACTCAGTAAATTTGGCTTTAAATTGTCTTTAAAGAATGTCGTCAAATCGAAACAACCCAAAGATGTTAAGATGTTAGTAAAGTCAACTGACCCTAATGTTCTCTGTGATAGTAACTTCTTAACTGTTTATAATAAGTTAGTTTGTAATATTGAAGAACAGATGTTTCGTATTAAATTCACATATGGGGTAGCTAGCTCAGTGGTATGAAGTTGGCCTGTGGATCCTGAGAACCCTGGTTCGATTCCCACAGGCGACAAACAATTTTCATCATTTCAAAAACTACCCCTGTGGCTCCTCCACCACTAACATCTTTGGAGGCCGTGATTTGACGACTGGTAACCGCACTTCACGCGCAAAAATATATCACTTACTGAAATCTGCGTCAGCAGAGTGCCACACCCAGTAATGGGTAGAAGGCGTGATGATATATTTATTTATTTTATTTTTATGATTTTGTTGTTGCTTAGCAACATTAAAACATGGCCAGGCAGATTCATAAAGCGGATTAGCGCTAACACCATTTTTTATTTCATTTTTAACTCTCTTTTCAATGTACGAAATAAGTTTATTTTAACTTGAGTTAAAAAGAGAGTTAATTAGCATCAAATTTAGTTCATTTCTTTAATCTGTTTTTATTTGAAACAGAGTTATAGATAATATTAAAAACGGTGTTAGCGCTAATCCGTTTTGTGAATCTGCCTGGGCGTGTTTTAAGTTACATTGCCGCACACTTTTTAATTTTTAATCAAGGATTATTGTGCAGGTAAAAATTTAATTTGTAGAACTAAAATAAGTAAATAGTACTTAAAATGTAATAGTTATTTATATATCAAGGGTGAAAACAGGTGTATCTGGCCCGCAACATGATTATTAGCACGAGGCGCAAATCGTCGGGTTCTAATAATAGACTCAGTGTCAGAAACGCAAATTTCACCCCTGGTACATACAATATTTTATGCACAACAAAATAGCATTTATTTATATGATCTAAAGATTAAAATATGTACATAGGTTATATGTCAAAATCAAGTATTCACAATAAACTAAAATTGTCAATTAATTTATGTATCCATGGGAATTATTATTTTATGGCCCTAGGGCTAAAAAGAAGTGTTTAAGCCCGCTTTTTAGGGCTAAAACACATTAATTTTGGCCCGGTTGTGCATAAAGTCATTTAACAAACTTCGATTCTGATGTTTTTTATTAACAACTTCAACATTGTATTCTCATTCTCAAATAAAAATATATGTTGAAACTAACTTATAAAGTAAATAAATATATCATCACGCGTTTTACCCATTACTGGGTGTGGAACGCTGCCGTAGCAGATTTCTGTAAGTGATATATTTATGTACAGGAAGTATGATTATCAGCTGACAAATCAAGATACGAAAAATGTTAGTAGTGGAGGACTCACAGAGATAATTTTAATGTGGTGAAAGTAGTTTGTCGGTTATGGGTATCGAACTCAGGTTATCAAATTTACAAGTCGACTGCGTAAAAGTACTTAATTTTATACAGTTTCAACATTATGGGGTAGGTGACTCAGTGGTATTGAGTCGGTCTATGGATTTGTGAACCCGGGTTTGATTCCCACAGCCGACAAACAATTGTCATCACATTCAAACTAGCCTTGTGGCTTCCCATCCACTAACATATTTAGGAGCCGTGATTCGACGGCTGGTAATCGCACTTCAGACACAAAATATATCGCATACCGAGATCTACAACGGCAGGGTTCCATATCCAGTAATGAAGAAAATATTATTTAAAAGATTATGTATTTATATTTATTTATTTTATTGACTTCAATACAACTTTGTCCGAATGGTTCATCTTTTACTATAAGCTACAGGTCCCCTGTAATGGAAATAAATATATTGTTGTCCAGAATAGTAAATAAATAAAATAAATAAATAAATATATCATCACGCCTTCTACCCATTACTGGGTGTGACACTCTGCCGAAGCAGATCTCGGTAAGTGATATATTTTGCGCGTGAAGTGCGGTTACCAGTCGTCAAATCACGGCCCCCAAAGATGTTAGTGGTGGAGGAGCCACAGGGGTAGCTTTTGAAATTATGAAAATTGTTTGTCGTCTGTGGGAATCGAACCAGGGTTCTCAGGATCCACAGGCCGACTTCATACCACTGAGCTAGCCACCCCATATAGTAAATAATAAAATACAATAAATATTAAGTTCAAGATCTTAACAAAAAACAAATATAAATCAATGAAATCCACAATTCAATTCCATTCGCAGTTTATCTGGCAAAATAAAATAAAAATCGCTGCAGCTAATAATGCCAACCACTCAATTTTACCTGCCAATACACCAAGGGGTGCCAAGCCTATAATCGATGACAGGTATCGGCATTCGCTGATACGTGTTCAATACCTACCCCTATTCAGAGGTGATTTATGGCAAGTGCTACACATTCTGCACTCATCTGTCAATAGCGTCACTCGGCACGCGAGCACGGCACACTAGATCGTGAAAACATGCAGTCAGTCAATAGATGTGATGTTTGTGTGTGTGGTACCTGTAGTGGTTTTTTGTATATATTTTTTTTTAGATTATGTGGGGTGCGTTTTTTTTTTTAAGGGTAGGTATGATGGGAGGTGATGGGGCGGAAATATTTCGATTGAATTTTTTTGGGATTTGAAGTTTCACCTGTGGATTAATTTTTTTTGCGAAATTATTGTGGTCCACTATGTAGATATTAATTTTTTCTATTTTCGTGTTCTTAAAAGTCAGTAAACGCACTGAAAACACGTCATGAAGGAGTTCTATAAGCGCACTGTTTTTGGCACTTTTCATTTTCTAGAAGTAGTATGAATGCTTTTAAATCTGACAAATGAATGACATATACCTACTCTCAAAATTGTAAATTGTTGGTGTCGAAATATGTATTATTTTTAATTATGGATCTTTTATCCTTTCTTAAGGTGATGAGACAAAGAAGAATAAGCTACAATTAAACAAAATTCACAACATTCTCAAGACAGAAAAAATATTGAATAATTATCAAAAAATTTGAAATTTCAATCGTTTGCGCTAAGTTATATTTTTGACTAGTCACATTTTTTTTAATCTAACAGATTTATAAAATAACGTCAATAGAAAAAAATTGTACAAAGAACACGTTTCATAAAACCTGTAATCGCACTCGTCCTTTGAAAAACTCGCTGTAAATAGGCTCGTTTTCCAAATTTGAACTCGTTAACGTTAACAGATTGTTTTAAAAAAACTATTTCTTTAATATACCATTACTCGTATTTATTTGCCAAATAGTCTTAAGAATACGATAATTAAATTACTATAGCTTCTCATGGTACCATATTAGAAATAAGAGATTTGAAAATGCGATCTCTGTTTTGGTAGACACAAGTTGTACAGGCTGTTAAAAAAGGGAAAAATTTTATAATGGTAGGTACATATATATTTATATTCTGATTCTCAATGAAAATTTTTTTCTACAAATTCGTCGAATAAAGACCATGGGGCTCTATTCTTATTGACATAGCCACTGTGGCAACGGTAGCCACACTCACTGTCATTGGATGTTTGATTTTTTTCTGATTTGTTTATTTATTATAATTTTCTTTAATGACATATATAGAACTCAAATAGAAAATGCATTTATATCATGAAACCGAACAAATTTGACAATTTGGCATGAATATTTATGTATAAATAATAGGGTTGACAACTATACTTTATTTTTAATACCAATATTAAAAATATAATATCCTAAGTGCCGCTATGAAGACAATTGAATATAGCTGTCACGAAAATATTGTAATCGTAGCCACAGCCACATCCCACTATGATTTAGAATAGACCCCATAGTTCTTAATCTGAACAGTCATTTGTTATTATTTTGTTATTCAAAATTGGTTACTTGATTAAATAATTTATTATTATTTTACTTAAAACTTTATTGTTGACCATTGGCACAACAAAATGTTCAATTCATGTACCCTATCCGTAATTTTGTGAATTTTGAAAAAGTTCTTTTCGATTGGGAAGCAGGACATCAAAATATGCATACCAATAAAAAACTACTCTTTTTTAATATAGATATCTGCAATTTTAAAATGTAATTTATATAGATATTATTTAAATTTTTGAAGACTTCTCTACTAATTTATACAAAAGTAATAATAATTTCTGCTGTAAAGTTGGAATGCAAAATAATAAAGAGTTATAGACCTCCTGTAGGTACTGTAATTGAGATACGCGCAAAGTAGTAAATAATTATTTATTAAAGAAACAAAAACAATGGAAAGAAATGGGTAAAGTAATTTTTCTCTGAAAATGGAAACATAATGACTTTGCTGAATACAAGTACAGGGAGATTCTCCTCATAATCTTATTCGATTCTGCGGTGGAGAAATTTAAAAAATGCGAATTTGAAAGCGAAAAGCGGAAATCAGTGTAAAAATCCCAGGGCCTCTGTTTCCGGCTGGCTAATTGTTAATTTACATGCAGATTGGCGATATTTTCATCGCGGCGTCAGTCTGATCTCTCCTCTCTTTCTCTCTCTTACTAATGAAATTACATTAAAAGACGCTTTAATTCTCCCGCATTTTAAAATGCATATTTATTCATAGATTCCTCCTGTCACTTTATTCTATTATATAGCAATAAATCCATCAGCACTTCTTTAGTATTCCGTATGGTGTATTCAATGTCAAGCCGTCATTTTTCTTCAGGATTTTTTCTTTTTTTGATGTCAGCGCTTTTGTTGCCAGTGACTTTATAGATGGCTATATATATATATATATATATATATATATATATATATATATATATATATATATATATATATATATATATATATATAGAGAAATTAACTGACAAAATATTTAAAAAAATAAATAAATATATCATCACGCCTTCTACCCATTACTGGGTGTGGCACTCTCGGCAGATCTCGGTAAGTGATATATTTATGCGGCCCCCAAAGATGTTAGTGGTGGAGGAGCCACAGGGGTAGTTTTTGAAATTATGAAAATTGTTTGTCGCCTGTGGGAATAGAACCTGGGTTCTCAGGATTCACAGGCCGAATTCATACCACTGAGCTAGCCACCCCATAAAAATATAAAATATTAATTTTATATAACATAAATAAATAATTATATCATCACGCCTTTTCGCCATTACCGCGTGTGGCACTCTGCCGAAACAGATCTCGGTAAATGATATATTTTTGCGCGTGAAATGCGGTTACCAGTCGTTAAATCACGGCCCTCAAAGATGTTAATAGAGGGGGAGCCATAGGAGTAGTATTAATGTGGTGAAAATGTGTGTTGGCAGTGGGAATCGAACCAGGGTTCTCAGGATCCACAGGCCGACACGGTACCACTATGCCACCTACTCCTTACATTAATTTTATATGCTTGCATAAACTAAAAGAATTGAACAAAATTAAAAAAAAAATAAAGTTTCGGTAAGTGATATATTTTTGTTCATAAAAATTGAAACCATCAGAAGTCCATTCTGATAATACAAGTAATTTCGTAAAACTGGAAACCAAAATCAAAATAATCTTGAATTTTTTCTTTGCATTCCATTTTTACATATTTGTCATTAAATCTGACTATTACAATTTAAAATAAATAAATAAATATATCATCTCGCCTTTTACCCATTACTGGGTATAGCACTCTGCCGAAGCAGATCTCGGTAAGTAATATATTTATGCGCGTGAAGTGCGGTTACCAGCCTTCAAGTCTCGGTCCCCAAAAATGTTAGTGGAGGCGGAGTCACAGGAGGAAAATGTGGTGAAAATGTGTGTTCGCAGTGGGAATCGAACCAGGGTTCTCAAGATCCACAGACCGGCACGATACCACTATGCCACCTACTCCATATATTAATTTTACATTTATGCATAAACAAAAAAAATGGGATGGCTAGCTCAGTGGTATGAAGTCGGCCTGTGGATCTTGAGGTCCCTGGTTCGATTCCCACAGGCGACAAATTTTCATAATTTGAAAAAGCTATCCCTGTGGCTCCTTCACCACTAACATGTTTGGGGGCCGTGATTTGACGACTGGTAACCGCACTTTATGCGCAAAATATATCACTTACCGAGATCTGCTTCAGCAGAGTGCCACACCCAGTAATGGGTAGAAGGCGTGATGATATATTTATTTATTTTATTTTATTCAAAAAAAATAAAATACTACGTTCACAGTATCTAACTAAAAATTTTAATATTTCAATGTTTCCATCATTTTTTTATACTGCCTACTAAAATATTAAAATGTAATATGGTAAAAAGTAATTAATGTATTATGTAAATTTAAAAACAGCAATAAAAATATTTATACAGCTAATAATGTTATAAAAGTGTTGCTACATTTATTACAGTAAGGGCGTAATAAATTTTAGGCGGCATATAATTATTTATATTTTTAATATTCATGTAAATAATTAAATATATTCCTTCATATAATAGAATAAATTTAAACTTTATGAGAATTATTCAATTACTTTTAAAAATTCAAAAGTAGTACTTATTTTTACATAGTTTAGTAATCAAATTTCATTTATCATATATTAGATTTACCTACAAAACAAAAATAAATATTTATATAAAAATAAAATGTTATTTATGTGCTTAATGTCTCTTTTATTACTCCAAATAGGCGTAACTAAAAAAACGCTTTTAAAATTAGCCAATAAAAACGTAACATAAAATTTTTCACTTTGCTGATTGGCTCACGCATCATAAAATCTAATATCTCCCTGTTTTATCTAAAAATATTTTCCCTGGTTTAAAATATTATCATTTCATTCACACAAACGAAATTAAAATTTCAAATTAAACAATTAAAAAAAACACGAAACCGCCATAACAAAAGCATAAAAAAAATCGAATAAACATACCTAACACATTCACATAACCTCACACACATTGTGACACGAAATAATAAACAAAACACTAATTACAATGCATAATTAAAAACTATAAATTTCTGATGAACACGGCAGTAATCATACACCTCTATTACGTTGGGATGTGCGCTTCGTGCGTTAGCGCTATGTTGTTATGTTACGTTGCATGTGACAACAATTTCATGCATTATTGACCGCCTGGGAGTTGCGAACAACATGGCGTCAGATGTGAGACTACCGTTGCTGATAAAATGGATCTTAATAATACATAAATGGACTGGACAACTGGTCTTGTGACTGAATGGCGTTGAGAGTTGTGTTAACCCTTTACCGGTGAAAAAGAGCGGGGACCAGTTTGGGCAGAGGACCGTACTCGGAGTTTTTGCTGCTGGTGACCCTGTGGCCCTTTCTGCATAGCGACCTTTCGTGGGAATGTCACAGCAGTTGAAAGAATTTACTGTACTTGACTGCATAATCATTTGAGCTCGATATTCATTATTTTATGGTGTAATTTTGTCTATTGTAATTTCAAAACAATTTGTATATTTAGGGTCAGTTTTTACTTTCGGATAAAGTTCGCGATAACTATCGTCAGGATAATTGAAAAAATATCGCATCAACATTATTGCCTTTATGACTTCGATGCGATATTTTTTCATTTATTCCGCTGATTATTTTTTGACGTTTCTCAAAACCAATGAAATGCTTCATTGTATGTCACGTGTCTGCGTTTTAACCAATCCTGTCATTATTCTACTGAGAATAAAGCTCTTGTGATTATTCCCGGGAATAATCTTTGTAGATGCTTTTTTGTTTGTGACAAATGATAGGTAGTTGTCAAATAATTATTTAAAACTGCTAACGCGTCAAGTAAAATGTATTAGTTGTATTTCAGATACAGAAATTCACCAACAAATTTTGGAAACAACTTCCAAGAATACATTAATAAGTAATCAATCGATATGAACCCAGTCCAAATTTTTTTAAATTGGATGAATCGACCTCAACAGCTAAGTCAAAAAATAATTTAATTAAATATAACTCGAGAGTTGGATAAATTAGAAAATAATTCTCCAGTATCTTTCTCAAACTTGCATTTAGCAGTAGCCACTCAAGTCCTACGGGCTTTCGTGACTATTGCCTGCAACAAGTTTTCGAAAAATCTGTCAAATTATTTTCAATTTATTCTCACTCTTTTGTTATAATATTACTGATTATTTTTTGACGTTTCTCTGAACCAATGAAATGCTTCATTGTCTGCGTTTTAACCAATCCCGTCATTATTATACTGAGAATAAAGCTCTTGTGATTATTCCCGGGAATTATCTCTGTAGCTTTTGTTTCTGTTGACAAATGGTAGGTAGTTGTCAAATAATTATTTAAAACTGTCAACGCGTCAAGTAAAATGTGTGAAAAAAATCGATTTAGTTCCATTTCGGATACAGAAATACATTAACAATTTTGGAAACAACTTCCAAGAATACATTAATAAGTAATCAATCGATATGGACCCAGTTCAAAATCTTTTAAGTTGGATGAATCGACCTCAACAGCTAAGTCAAGAAATAATCTAATTAAATATAACTCAAGAGTTCGATAAATTAGAAAATAATTCTCCAGTATCTTTCTCAAACTTGTCATTTGGCAATATCCATTCAAGCCCTACGGGCTTTCGTGACGATTGCCTGGCAACAAATTTTTGAAAGATCTGTCAAATAATTTTCAATTTATTCTCACTCTCTTGTTATATTTTTACTGAAAATTATTCAGATCTGTATCCGGAGATGGAAAAATATATTTCAATCTCCTAACAAATTTCCTAATAAATTTATACATCTAACAAAAAAAAAAAATAACACATCATAAAATGACAGTTAATACCGGGTGATTATATATGATTGACATGTTTTTTTTGTGATGTCTATATATTTTATGTTTTATGTTGGTGTATATGATCATCAAATTGAAATATGCCAAATAAAATATAATTGTAATTTGATTATCTGTCATTGTCAAACATTATTTCACCTTTTTTTTTATAAAAATGGTTATTTACAATAAAACTGAATTGTGAAAACTTTAATCTAAAAAAATTATAAAAAGATGTCATGTTGACGGTGACGTCGCTTGCAAACTAAACAAGGTAACCAACTCAAATTTTTTTGTCAATTAATTGTAGACATGCGGTATAATATTAATAATTTGAATTATGATTTCTATGTGATATTTTTTGGTTTGTTTATCACATAAATTTATTAGTAACTTTGTTAAGAGGCTGAAATATCGGTCCTTAGAATCGTAGCTCTTCTACAACCAAAAGTTTTTAAATTATTTTAAAGGAAAATGGTTTTCTTTGAGTCTTTTGCACAAATTGTTCTTCTTTTACTTGACTGTCTTTTATGTTCACGCTGGATGTGAAGCTGAGTTATAACATATTTATTTTTTTTGTTTTCTATGCATAATTTATTTAGAAATATAAAATACTTTTAAAAGATCTTCTCACTTTAGGCACCGTACATTATTTTGCCACTGTCAAACATTATTTAATTAATGTGGAGAAAAATGTTGAAACTAAAAAATACGAAGGATTAATTTAAAATTTTATTTGAAACGTTTCTTTCCATATAAATTAGAAAAGTTTTCATTATTGCTTCAGGAACAGTAATTTCAATTAGGGTTGTTGATTTTATTTATATATTTACAACTATCCTTGAATAATTGATACAAAATAAATATATATATATATATATATATATATATTTGACAGCTAATTGACAGTTGTCAAATGTCAAAATATATTGTTTTTAACAAAAAATACGAATTTAGACTTGAAAAACTAACTAAAATCTCGAAAAACCGGTAAAATGAAGGAAAACCATTAAGATTCATTTGTTGACAGCTTTACTGTCAATAATAAAAATGTCAATACTGATATCAGATTCTGATTGATCGATGTCAAAACCATAAGACTACCAAGTTTGAGAACGTCAAGCATATATTAACGTCTTTGCCGTTTTTTTGCTACAAACTTATTATTATTCAAATTGACGCTACGCCGTTGTTTTTTATCCAAATGACTTGAATTTTAGTCTGCCTGAAAGCTTATTTCATGAGTAGTTATCTTGAAATATGTTTAGGTCTAAATCATAAAAAGTTAGACATAAAAGTACCGGAAAAAGCAATTTCTCCATTTAAACTACGTGCAAATATTTAGCCCCCTGGTGGCACGTTTTAACGTCATTTGACAGGCCTAAGATTTAGGCTCAATTATATATATATATATATATATATATATATATATATATATATATATATATATATATATATATATATATATATATCATCACGCCTTTTACCCATTACTGGGTGTGACATTCTGCCGAAGCAGATTTCAGTAAGTAATATCCGGATATCAGAGTAACGAAGATCGAGTTTTTTTTCAAAATTACCCATCCTTGTTATCTTCATCTTACAACCATAAACACAACTGTCCAAATGTTTGAAATTCTATTTAACAATGTAAGTTCTCTGTACTATAATTGGGATTATTATATAGTACTTGACATCATTTTTTATAGAAATATTCAATAAAAATTGTAAACTACAAATATTTTCAAACCAGTAGTAGTACATGTAATATCAGAACAAAAATTAGATACATTATATCCACTGCCAGAGCCTTCATTAAACCAGCAGAAAAAAACTCTTTTCAATACAATCTCATTCATTCGTTCATTGAATGAATCATAGAACAATTAAAACGAAAAAAAAACTAATAGAAAAAACCCGAAAGGATTTTAACATTCGCAGGCGACCAAGCAAAGACAATACCTGCCAGTCGACATCCAGTTACGTTTTTGTATCAACTCAACAATGCTTTGCACCCCTTAGATTCCGTATTATTTTACTGGAGCTCATTTGCATACATGAAAAATGTTAAATTTGATTCGGCGTCCTCTGCAGAGAGTGTATACAATTTTTATTTTATTTCTTTCGGTTTTTTGCAGGGTCGACCCCTTCTGGGCCATCTTTCTCGACGTCAATGCGACGGAAGAGACGAACAATAAGGTTCGGTAGAAGGTAGCTGATGTGTGATTTTAATTCCAGTTGAAAACTTGAATGCGTTAATTGTGGAGTGATTTTGAAATTGTGGTTATGGGGATTTTGTAATAATTGTGTTGTTCTCCGTAATGGAGAAATGTGCTTGCAATTATTATTAAATTGTACAGTGCAAATGATCATTTTATGTAAGTTATTTAATTGGGAATATTTATATTAAACTTTACGTAATACAGGATGATCAGAAATAACTGCTTCAGTTGGCAATAATAGTATATTACATAATAAGTCAGGAAAGTGATGTTTTACAAGTAAAAACACTTTCCTGGCGTATTATGTATAAACTATTTTTTCTGAAACCGTTTAATTTAATCCGTAATTAATCATAAATAATTCAAATAAGCAAATCAAAATTACTTGTCAAATGGAATAATTGACATTGCTGTCATACGAGCCCGGTCCCACTTTAGTTGGCCCAATTTTATTTTTTCGTTTGGTGTTATATTTTACAGTTTTATTTCTTGTATAGTATGCAAGAAAATAAAATGAAATTTTAATGAGACATATACTAGTATGTTGTTAATACACAGATAAAATTTAAAGTAAATCGTTACATACATCTAGAAATGACAGCCATTGAAAGAGGAAGTAAACATTTCTGTTTTAACTAAACTTTTTTTGTTTTATTAAAAAAAACTGTATAATAGTAAAGTTTGTTTTAAATAATAATTAACTTCAATTTCATCCACTAAACTGCCCACATAATAATAATCATGATAGTCCATTTGTGTGTTGATTTAGTTTATGTGAAGAAAAAAAATGAGAGTTATACTGCTATACATTTTGTGTTGAAGGTATATTTAATGTTAAATTTAGTTAAAAATGTAGAAAATTAATTGTAGAATTTAGTAAATGTAAGATACCTGGGTTTTTAGTATTATTTAAATTTTTAACGAAAAAATTAAATTCGGGCCAACTGATGAGGGACTGGGCTCGTACCATGTTTAAAATTTAGCTTTTGTTGATGAAACCGGGCATCAAAATGTTTTGATATGATTTGTATTAACAGCAGATTACGTTACGGTTACAAAAAAAAACATTCAAGTAAAATACAAAACAGTGAGGTAAAGTCTTTACCAGAATGTTTTATAATGTACTAGACTGTTATATTTGTTTTAATCTTGGATAAGTACTTTACTTGACTGTTTTAGTAAAAAATTACTTTCTATACTAAAATTAGTCAGGAAAGGGGAGACACTTTCTTGCCGGTTTCAGGAAAAAATAGTTACTGAAAATTGGTATGGCCAGTTTTTCAGTCACCGGTGTACTCTCGATTAATGTTAATCATGATTAAATAATAATAAATAAAAGGGTTCAGCAATCCAATATTGATTTTTTTTTAAATATTTATTTTAAACGGACGTTTTGAACTAACACAAATTTTTGTTATTCATATGTATCTATTTTGATGTTTTAACATATTTTATTTTATTTATAATATTTTATTTATGTTATATTTTACATTTATTGAGATTTGCTCGAACATAGGGATTTAACATGTAAAATCACTATTTTATAATTTCCTGCTTCCCTAATTATTTTAAGCAAAAAAGCTTCGAATAAAAGTTTTAGGGCATAAAATTCTGCATCTAAGCCAATAAACAAAATTAACTTTCCATGCTTCGTAATGGCATAAATTAGATCTGAACATGACAAAAATAGCCTGAAAACTATCGATAGCCATGGAATTGAAACAAAATTAAACAAATGTTTGACGTTTAATCTGTCAAAATAATTTCTTTATTTATTATGTCATTTTTTTTGACGGATAAAACGACAAACATTTCTTTAATTTTGTTTTAGTTCCATGGCTATCAATAGTTTTCAGGCTATTTTCGTTATTTTCAGATCAAATTTGTGCCGTTACTGAACAAACAAAGTTAATTTTGTTTATTGGATTAGATGCAGAATTTTATGCCCTAAAACTTTTATTCGAAGCTTTTTTGCATAAAATAATTAGGAAAGCAGTAAATTACAGAATTGTGATTTTACATGTTAAATCCCTATGTTCGAGAGTTGCGTTCACCACCCTGTAATACGAGTAGTATATTGAAGAACAAGTGTTACAATTGGTTGTAACATGTGTTTTCAATATTATTTTTCCTATATCTCATTCATTTACTTTTATTTCACAAATTTTATTAAAAAAATAATAATAAAACTTCAAAGTGGTAATACTGACGATTTCAATAAACATTTGAAATTTAATATATTTTTACATTTATTAGTTAGGTTAGAGTTCAAATTCATAATTATCTAGATTTTGTTATAAAATAAAATATCATTAATTTAAAAAAAAAAAAGTATTTTGCAGTTTAATTTAATTATTTTATTATAAAAATACATAAATAAATAAATATATAATCACGCCTTTTTACCCATTACTGGGTGTGGCACTCTGCCGAAGCAGATCTCGGTAAGTGATATATTTATGCGCGTGAAGTGCGGTTACCAGTTGTCAAATCAAGGCCCCCAAAGATATTAGTGATGGAGGAGCCACAGGGATAATTTTAAATTGGTGAAAATGTTTTGTCGGCTGTGGGGATCGAACCAGGATTCTTAGGATCCATAAAAAATACTAAACTATGACAGTTAAAGTGTAGGATTTATGTTTGACATTTTTATAACTAGACAACTCAATAATTTCGCAAAAAATAGTTGTACAAAATTGAATTTTATACCACTGTTTTGACAAAAACAATTGCATAAAATTCACTTTGCAAACTCGATATAGGAAATTTTATTTCATATTGACAGTGAGATTTAAATAAAATCGTTATTTCCTATAAATAAAATAAATATATATATATATATATATATATATATATATATATATATATATATATATATATATATATATATATATCATCACGCCTTGTACCCATTATTGGATGTGGCACTCTGCCGAAGCAGATCTCGGTAAGTGATATATATTGCGGGTGAAGTGCGGTTCCCAGTCGTCAAATCACGGCTTCCAAAGATGTTAGTGGTGGAGGAGCCACAGGGATAGTTTTTGAAATTATGAAAATTGTTTGTCGCCTGTGGGAATTGAACCAGGGTTCTCAGGATCCACAGGCTGACTTCATACCACTGAACTAGCCACCCCATATTATTATTATTATTTCCTTTACCTACAAATCCTTTTGTATAGGTATTTTTATCGCACAAAATCCCCTGACATAACCTATTGTATTTATTCTAAAAGAAGACATGCAGAATAGAATAAAAAGCTCCCAAGAATTGACTTTCCAACTGAAACACTTACTTCTGCTGTATTTACTTATTCAGAAACAAACAAACAAACAAATGATCAAAATATTTTAAAATATATATTTAAATTCTTTCAAAAAATGTCTTCAGCTGTAGTTTTGCATAAAATAAAATAACAGCGGCTAACAAATTATACATAAATTAGTAAATTCAAATAGCATCTAGTGGTATTCTAATTGACCATCACCAGTCAAATTGATAAAAATTAGCATTTTTATCAATTCTCGATTATATCTTTTACCTCTCATTAGAATAAATATAAACACTAATATGTGACAAACAAATGAGTTACTACGATTATTAAAAAGCATTTTCATATATTAAAAATAAAGCCCAAAATTTAAGTCTACTATTTCCTATTTTGCTTATCAACTTTCTATAATGAAAACCGTTAGTTTAATCATTCGAAAATAAATTAATAATCAGCTTTAATTATATGTTTGAAGTAGGTCAGCATCTTATTATTTTGAGGTACCTGCAACATTTGTGATCGGTGATAATGTACTTTATTTAAAAGGTGATAGAATGGATGATAGAACTAGGGTTATAAATAACGGGTTATAATGTAGCACCTGGTAACTAGCTGAGATTTTGACACACTTTACATATCGTAGAAGGCATCTTATTGGCTATAGAGGGTAACAACCTTTTGAAAGATATTTAAGAATAGCTAAAATTGTTACCAAATTATCACTAAGACCTCGTTAACATGAAATTGGTTTAATCAATAGCATTGTTTGTTTCGCTACGTGGCGGTTACTGTAAAACGTGGCGGTTAGTTACAGCAGCGTTTTACTGTATGCCACACAAAGTGCCAGTAATAATTTGTCACTAAAATAAAAAACAAGCGTAGAGCGACATTTCCTTCCTTTCTTATCTTTTAATTCGTTTTCAGTTCTTACGTAGATGAATGCAGACCAAGTGCGTTTCTGTTAGCAAAGAAACACTAGTGCGGAAAATGTTTCGTTACGTAACTGTCAAAAGAAAGTTGTTTTGAGAGCGATTTAGATTTCGCGCCGAGCGCGGAATTCATATTTTAGCCACAGATGCTTATGGAAGAAGAAGATACGGTGAACCAGCGCTAGTAAATATGCAGTAGTATATTTTGACGTTTATAAACATGACCTTAAATTGCAGTATATCTAATCTGTAGACAACTAATAAAAAGAACCTAACAAAGTAAAATATTTAAAGAGTAAGTGAAATACATAATATTTATTGTTTGTGTATATTATTAACATAGTTGTTACAGTTGCTTATATTGACATAATGTAAAGTGGAAACTTTTGTACTGTCTAAAGAAACATTGATTTCTTCTATACCTGCTCATATTTTTAACAGTAACAACAATTTCGGAGGCTTTAGAAGTACCAGCAGCATGTTGATTGTCATTGTCGAAAATAGATGCAACATAGCATGATCCGGTGCTTCAATTATCTTTGGAGGTATTTATGATAAAGAAGAATCACTCACTGTACTATTCCAATCTAGACGAATTTGAAGAAATTATCTTGAAGTTAGTGAAATATTTTTAAATAACGTAGAACAATGTGCAAGCAATCAACAAACAAACCATAGCAACGCCGTAAACCATCGTTCTCGTGTAATATCACTAGAATAATATAAATTTTGATAATATTTTAGTGATTTACTAAATCGCACAGTTGTAGGAAAAATGTTGTCTACACGTGCCGAAAAAGGTTACGTGCTCGTGCAGATTTCCGCACTCGGCAAAAATAACTATATTTGTTACTCATTTGTAAAATTCATATTGATTCAAACCGTTTATTCACTTTGAAAATGTATCTTTACAAGCTATTAACTTGTCAAATTTTTACAGGAACAGCTGTCAATTTTACAAGTTAATAAATAATGAGCGTTTTTACATTACATGTTTTATTCCGTGCCAATTTTAATACGTCATTTCTATTTCATTAGCATTATAACATTTTTAACCAGTTTCTATTTTAAATAACCCCAAATCCTACATTGACAGAAGGTATTTTTTTGTTAGTTGTCTCGGCATCGCGAGAGCCAGAACCAGGTGTTGCGTACACAAGAAGAAAACAGTTAGACAGGGAGTGGAATGGACCGCTATGGATCCTGACCCCAGCGGACACCAGTCGACATGCTGCGGACCCGCGTACACGCACGTACACACGTACAAAAAACACCCTTTCAGCGTGGCTACGTTCGCAGCTTCCGCATGGGCTGGCCTGGGTCTGATGGACCACTGGCCCTTGTAGGTAGTAGGTATACAACAGTCAGGTCCTAAGCCATCGGACGCTCAAAGATTTTTTGCCCGTTATATGCTAAGTAAAAACAATTACAATAAAATTTTACAATGAGGTTACCAAGTCTGCACCTAGTAACATTTTTGAACTCTATGATAGTTATAGGAAAATAAAAAGATGCGCTCAACATATTTTTCATACATCACTTAACTTATAAACATTTAACAATTTTAATTTTTGATGAAAAAATAGTTTTTTCCTACAACTGTGCGATTTTTTTGTTATTACGTAACTATAATTGCCTTGGTTACGTATGGAAAGTAGATGAATGCAGACCAAGTGCGTTTCCGAAAGCAAAGAAACACTAGTGCGGAAAGTGCTTCATTACGTAACTGTCAAAAGAATATTGTTTTGACAGCGATTTAAATTTCGCGCCGAGCGCGGAATTTATATTTTGACCACAGTCGCTTATGGAAGAAGAAGATACGGTGAACCAGCGCTAGTAAATATGCAGTAGTATATTTTGACGTTTATAAACGTAACCTTAATTTGCAGTATATCTAATCTGTAGACAATTAATAAAAAGAACCGAACAAAGTAAAATATATCGATAAATGGTTTTATTTAAAGAGTAAGTGAAATACTTCATATTTATTGTTTGTGTATATTATTAATACAGTTGTTACAGTTGCTTATATTGACATAATGTAAAGTGGAAACTTTTGTGTCTAAAGAAACATTGATTTCTTCCGTACCTGTTCATATTATTACCAGTAATATTATTGGTAACAATTTCGGCAGCTTCAGAAGTACCAGCAGCAGATTGATTGTCATTGTCGAAAATAGATCCAACATAGTATGATCCGGAGCTTCAATTATCTTTGGAGGTGTTAATGATAAAGAAGAATCACTTACTGTACTATTCCAATCAAGATGATTTTGAAGAAATTATTTTGACGTTAGTGAAATATTTTTAAATAACGTAGAACAATGTGCAAGCAATCAACAAACAAACCATAGCAACGCCGTAAAACATCGTTCTCATGTAATACGATATCATTAAAATTTTATAAATTTTATAAATTTTAATAATATTTTAGTGATTTACTAAATCGCACAGTTGTAGGAAAAATGTTGTTTATAACACGTGCCGAAAAAGGTTACATGCTCGTGCAGATTTCCGCACTCTTAAATTCTTCACTTGCACGTAACGAGCCTTTTTCGGCACTTGTTATAAAAATAACTATTTTGTGATTTCGTACCTGATGCTTTCTCATGCATATAAAAATATTTATTTGATTCAGTAGGACTAAAAAAATAAGTTTTCGGATAAAGTTATCTCGAAATAATATTCTTAGGGCCAATTTTTCAATCACCGGTTTACCCTCGATTCATGTTAATCATGATTAAATAATAATGGAAACTATGGTTTCGAATATTATTTAATTATGATTAACTTTAATCGGTGATTGAAAAACTGGACCTTAGTCCTATTGAAACATTTTTTAACTATTTATTTAAAATATTTCGCAGATATATTGAAATTAAAATTAAACAGATATAAATAAATATATCATCACGCCTTTTATCCAATACTGGGTGTGGCACTCTGCCGAAGCAGATCTCGGTAAGTGATATATTTTTGCGCGTGAAGTGCGATTACCAGTCGTCAAATCACGGCCCCCAAAGATGTTAGTGGTGGAGGAGCCACAGGAGTAGCTTTTTTAAATTATGAAAATTGTTTATCGCCTGTGGGAATCGAACCAGGGTTCTCAGGATCCAAAGGCCGACTTCATACCACTGAGCTAGCCACTCCATAAAATTAAACAAATTGACAAAATCATTTATGTTACCATGGATACATTATAGTTTTTTGGTGTTCAGACCAAAAATAGTATTTTTACTACAATTGTCATGGTGATAAATAACATTCTTGAAATAGCGTTCTTTTCTATTGAAAATGTTCAAATAAGAGTGTCATATTGAAATGGATGAAAAAAACAACATTTTTTTGGCGATTGCCATTAAAAGTGGCATATTGTTGACAACTGACAGGCTGTAAATTTGTTTCTATGGGAAAATAACAAATTTGAGCTTTATGATTTAATTTAATAAATATAACTACAACTGCGTACCGTTTCTTTAATTTCGGGTGAGGTTAACATTTCTTCGTTATAAATAATTAATTTAATTGTTATATGTATAGTGATAACCACCATTCACAATAACCAGAATGACAATTATAAAATTATAAACAACAATTTTTTTTACATAGCCACTATTTCACAAATGTATAGCAACATTATGCCTACGATAACATTAAAAATATTGAAAATAATCACAAAATTAATATTAATTTCAAGAATCTATAAAAAAATATGTCTTTAACACGGCAAAAAAACATATTTACTACCTTGGCTAGATTCATAATCTGGGTTACGCCTCGACTATGAGACTCTAGCCGCGGCAATAAATATGCTACTTTTTTACCGAATTAAGCAAATAACTATTTCAGACGACCACATATGAAAGTAACCATAACAACATCATAAAATCGTATGAAAAGTTGAAAATAACATAAACTGATATATTAGCATAACGCACACTTGTAACATATCAGGTGAAGTTCCACTGATTGACAACAGATGGCGTTACGATGAAATAAAATAATAAAATAAATGAAAAGAATTTGTATTATTATACATATATATATCGAAGTTTTGGTAGATTTTTTAACACATTTGTACAAATTAATCTTATGTTTTTAAATTAATAATTACTTATTTACTAATATTTTAGCATTATTTAATATTTTTACATTACCGTTAGTACATTTGGTATCACAATACTTAACCTCAAACCGTCAAACGTCAACGCTTACCTACAAAAACGCATCAGCTGTCAAAGTGTATCAACAATGCTCTTGTAAACTTTTTTTAGAAATATTTTGTGGTCTGAAAAATAGTGTACATAACTCGCTCGAAAGTATGATAACTGTGCTCGTGTACTTAAATCACTCGGCGCTGCGCGCCTCGTTTTTCAATTTGTACATTCGCACGTTATCTTACACTTTCGATGCTTGTTATGTAATATACTATTATTTCAAATCCCGTTAAATTCAGTGGACATAGTCATGAGTGTGAATGTAAGTATTTTAGTTTTCAAGATATTATTCTAGAAATTTGTTTTATAAAATTTTGGCAAGAAGTAAACTGAAAAATAATAAAATTCTGAAATTACATTTAGTCAATAAAAATACGAGAAATTGGTTGAGAAAATCTTCCCATTTTCCTTAATATATAAAATAAAATATTTGAAAAGTTGAATTTTTTAATTATTACCTCGTTTCACATTTTGTACAATAATAAATGAATTAAAAAAATTATATTAATAAAATATTCATGTAAAAAATATCATGAATTAATGTGTGAAATTGACAGCTCTATATCTAGACTAGTTTATAAGATAAACTTCTGTAAAGATAAAATTTTTCGCAATTTCTGCTCCGTTTCTCATTTTGTATCATAATAAATATATCGGCTAATTTCAATTGGTAGAACTATCCTAAATTCAAGTATAGCCTCATGTTTCGGATATAATCTTGAAGGGTAAAAACCGTAAATCTTATTTCACATATTGTACAACGATATATTCAACACTGTTAGCGCCGAGTTTACTTGTATTTCCTAGCGCCGCTCCTGACTAAAATATAGACTTTCAAATCCTTTCTGCTTTAAACCAACATATGCTACCATAGAATTCAATTCAAATACCCAAAAAAATAAAAAATCTAAAGCTCCATTCTAGCATTACGAGTACATAACTCAGGTCAAATATTTATCCATCCATTATTTCCAGCATTCATTATTGTCTTCACATCTGGTCAACCCTTCACTCTTTAGTTTAGTGACCTCAACCCTTTGCTAACATCTAACGGTCACTTGCGCAACAAAAACTCGACCCAGGATTTGTTTATAGTTTCCGGTCGCTTGGTAACGGTGTAGAGGCCTCGATGCCTTGATGCCTGGCTGGCCGGCTATTGTCAGCCGAGATTAGTAAAAATAAAAACGCGACAGATTAACCTGGGTAATTGCTATCAGATGCTGGCGAGTTACAGGAATGGAGGATGGACAATGAATGTCTGCTGGTATGATCAGATGAATGCAAAGAGAGAGGCTTTGTTGGGTGCTGGGCGGTTAAATAAAGGTGTATGGGTCCTTGTGTGGTTACGTGGACGGATGCTGATGTATGGAGGTTGAAGTATGTTATGTGGTGACCAGTTAGTCCCACGATAATTGTGCCAGTGGCTATTAACATAAGTTCTCTGCTAGCGTTGCTTCTTTCGCTTCTTAAGAAAAAATCAAATTAAATTCTGCATCTAATATTCATTTCATTTTATTATTTATTATACATTTATGGGGTGGATGGTTCAGTAGCATCGAGTGGGCACGTGAACCCGGGTTCGATTCCCAACCGACAAACAAAATCACATTAAAATTACCCCTGTGAGTTCCCTTTCAATAACATCTTTGGGGGCCGAGATTTGACGGCTAGTAAGCGTATTACATGCGCATAAATATATCACTTACTGATATCTGCTTCGGAAGAATGCCACATCCAATAATGGTTAAAAGGCGTGATAATATATTTATATTTATTAATAATGTATTTATTTAATACATAACATTGAACAAAATTTAGACTCAAACATGTTCCAAAAGTCATATAAAATATACAAAAAAAACATAATTAATTATTTTATCTATTTGTTTAAATAATGACATTTTAATTTATTACTTTCTTATACGCAGTATTGGAATCGTGAAAAAAATCGTTGACGAGATTTTCGCGGAAATACGTGTTTTGAGGTCCACTTGATGTCTGTATGTGTGTTTGTGTGTGGATGGATGTGTGTCCGAATGTGCAATATCTCATGAACGACATAAGATTTGTTAACGAAACTTGGTAATTATAAGTTTCATGAAAACACGAAGAGCTGAGTTGATTTTGAATGAAATTGAAAAACCGGAAGAGAACTAGACACACAAAACAATAAATTCCATTTATTTCAAAAATGGAATCAGTTACGAAAAAAAGTTTCAAATAAAAGATTTGGAACATAAAATGTTATTTGCAATTTTTCTATTATATGCGTCTAATTTTGAGAAAAACTATTTTTTTATTTAATAATACCTGTATATTTCAATAATCATAGTAGCAATAGAAACAACAAAACATAGATTTTAATTTTCGCTTTATCTAGTTATCTATGTCGTTTTTCGGAAAAACAAATGCATCATTAAAATGGTCAACTAATTTGGCAACTTTACCTCAATTTATTCGACTTCGTATCTCACGGTTCTTGAGATACCGACGATTAGGCTCGAAAAAAGGACATCCTGTATATGCCTCATCAGTAAAGTTAAAGATAAAGTAGTTAACATTACTAAAAAATTATACGTAAACAAATTTTATATTTTATATGTTTCAAACAGATAAATGCTGAATTACTGAAAATCTAAATTACATGTTTAATAATATTATATAACATTCATATATTCTAAATATTAAATATGCTGTGTATAAGAAAGTCGTGTGGTGACCACACCAGATTTTTTTTCTTGCAACCCAACATTGTAAACTTTTATGAAATATCATGTTAAAAGTCTTTTTTTTTAATTTTTTCATAAATAAAATAAAAATATCATCACACATTTTACCCATTATTAGATATGGCACTCTGCGACAGCAGTTCTCAGTAAATGAAATATTTTGCACATCTTGTATAGTTACCCGCCTTAAAATCACGCTCTCTAAAGATGCTAGATGAGCCACAGATGTAATTTTAATGTGGAGTAAAATTTGTCGATTGCGGAATTGAATCAAATTCAAACAACGACGCATTTACACTCAGCTCTCTACCCAATTATTGTTCATAACAGGTTTTCTTAAATATTTGTCTAACAATCAAATAGTTCAGTTCCAAAACTCAATTTTTGACAACCTTTAGAAAGTACAATTTTAAGGATAAATAATTTCTTAATAAATAAATAAATAAATGGAAATAAATTACATATTTTTAAACTTCAGTCTGAAATATTTTTTTAAAAATGTATATCCTACATGAGTCATCTTCAAGAGTCGACAGATGAAAATTTTTCAGTTTCTAAATTAACATTAAAATAGAATAATCAATTAATAAAATGGTTATATAAGAAAAAAGAAAACCTAGTAATGAGTAAAACACATTATCTATTTTATTTTTATAAGTACTCCCCGCATCTCATGTACCGAGATTTGCTGCGATAGAGTGCTACACCCAGTAATGGATAAAAGACGTGATGATATATTTATTTTATAATTTACTCTTCGGCTTAATATGAAAATACTTGAACAGGTGTCATATCTACATGATTCTGTCAAACCTATTTGATTAAAAGAGAAATTAACATTGCTTAAGCAATTTCGTAGAATGTTTCATTTACTTATTTAAAAATAAATAAATATATCATCACGCCTTCTACCCATTACTGGGTGTGGCACTCTGCCGAAGAAGATCTCGGTAAGTGATATATTTTGCGCGTGAAGTGCGGTTACCAGTCGTCAAATCACGGCCCCCAAACATGTTAGTGGTGGAGGAGCCACAGGGATAGCTTTTTCAAATTATGAAAATTTGTCGCCTGTGGGAATCGAACCAGGGACCTCAGAATCCACAGGCCGACTTCATACCACTGAGCTAGCTATCCCATATTTAATTTCAAATATTTTAAATAAATAAATAAATATATTATCACGCCTTCTACCCATTACTGGGTGTGGCACTCTGCCGAAGAAGATCTCGGTAAGTGTTATATTTTGCGCGTGAAGTGCAGTTACCAGTCGTCAAATCACGGCCTCCAAAGATGTTAGTGGTGGAGGAGCCACAGGGGTACCTTTTGAAATTATGAAAATATTTGTCGCCTGTGGGAATCGAACCAGTATTCTTAGGATCCACAGGCCGACTTCATATCACTGTGTTAGCTACCCCAAATATTTTAATCTTTCTAAATATGAACACAGTTCCTTGGGAGACCTATTAAGATCAGACCCAGGTAACATAACTCCAAAAAAGGATCAACACGATTTGGAGTTTGAGCCGTAGTCGCACGTCGCCTTATGTGTCTATATATAAATTTTACTCAATGGTATAAACCATCTGTATAATATTTGTACAAATTACCAGCATCTTTGCATCACTCATAAAATGTACTAATTACATTTTTATGAATATTAACCCAGCTGTATCTCAACTTAACAACATTAAACATGGGAGCGGCTGAGCAGCAACTCACCCTTATCAGGCGAGAACGGCTGCTGGTAAAAAGCGCGGAAATTAAAAAGATAGTTGCGATAATCGCGAAACGAGCGAAGATGTTTATACTCGCCTTCATTGAAGTTTCTCATCGTCCCATTTAAGAATTTTAATGGAAATTTATTAACATCTTTTTTAACCGTTTTCTTGCTTTTAACGCTTTTTCTCTCATGGCTCCACCGTCGTAAAATATGGAAATTTGTTTCGCTATTAAAACAATTGCAGATAAAAATAAAAGAAGATCTTCAGACGCAGTATTGCTAATTATGATTCATTAGTGGTTAGCTTTTCATTCTTTTCGTCTGTGTCAATTTTTCAGTAATTTGCGATTTGCGGTTTCCATTTATATAGACCACGTTGAATAAAACGTTGTGAACTACACGAAACAGCTGAATTAAAACAGCAAAAAAACGTATCTAAGAAATGTCTATATTTTTGACAGTTCAACGTTATAATTTCTATACTATGCATTAATCTAATAAATAAAAAATTAAATAAACATGTCATTACGCCTTTTACCCATTAATGGGTGTGGCAGTCTGCCGTAGAAGATCACGGTAAGTGAAATATTTTGCGCGTACAGTGCGGTTACCAGTCATCAAATCACGACTCCTAAAGATGTTAGTGGATGGGGAGCCACAGGGGTAGTTTTAATGTGGTGAAAATTATTTGTCGACTGTGGAAATCGAACCCGGGATTTCAAATCCACAGGCGGACTCGATACTGCTGAGTCACCTACCCCATAATAAATATTTCTTTTGGGGTAATGGCACAATGGTAGCAAGTCGGCCTGTGGATCCAAAGAACCCTGGTTTGATCCCCACAGCCGACAAAAACATTTTCACCAATTTAAAATTACCCCTGTGGCTCCCCCACCACTTACATCTTTGGAGGCCGTGATTTGACGGCTGGTAACCGCACTTCACGCGCATAAATATATCACTTACCGAGATCTGCTTCGGCAGAGTGCCACACCCAGTAATGGGTAAAAGGCGTGAAGATATATTTATTTTATATTTTATTTATCTTTGCTATTGAATTAACAATACGCATTTTATTACTGATATTAATTAATTATAGCATAAATCAGAAAATATGTAAAATGTCATGTCAACCATCTTGGCCTTTTTTTTAAAAATTTTAAATTGGAAAATACTAATTTCATAATATTATTAAATACTGATATTTGATAGTATTTCTAACCATATTTCTCGGTAAAAAAAATATGAAAATATGTCATTTAACTAATTAATTAATTTATAGAGTAGATGGCTCAGTGGTATCGAGTCGGGTTGTGGATCCTGAGAACCCTGGTTCGATTTCCACAGCCGACAAACATTTTCACCACCTTAAAATTACCCCTGTGGCTCCTCCACGACTAGCATCCTTGAGGGCCGTGATTTGACGGCTGGTAACCGCACTTTACGCTCTTAAATATATCATTTACCGGGATCTGCTTCGGCAGAGTTCCACACCCAGTAATGGGTAAAAGGCGTGATGATATATTTATTTATTTATTTATATTTAACTAATTATTTTCCGAGATCTGGAATTATTGTACAGCTGGTATATTCAGAATGGGCCTTTCAAGACTTTTTTGAATTTTTTATATATTAATCTACGTAATAAAATAATTGTACCCAAATTTTTTTATTCTTTTAAAAAACTTGTATTAAGCATGATAAAAATATTTAAACTTTCGAAACAAATGAATATGACGTAGTTGCATCTTAGCTTAAAGAGAGACAGATAAGACAGAGATAAATAACACGTAACTTGTCGTTGTCAGTAGAATCCTCAGACAAAACATAACTAGACGGATAACATCGGCGTTTCTTGTGAGTCAGAAAGGGGTAGAATAACTGGTTGGTGAGGCGGGTGCGCGGCAAGGAGCAACTTGCATAACATCAAAGTGTACTCGCTCCTTGCCGCGCATCCGGCGGACCCAAAAGTTATTCCATTCCTCTCTGCTTCACAACACTGCATTGACTTGAATACGACATAATTCGTCTAGTATTATACGTCATTGGTAGAATCGTAGAATGCTGAATGCATATTTCTTCTTCGTCTTCTTGAGCACAGATAAACGTTTCAGACAAAGCTCTGTGATTGGCTTAATGCAACTACGTCATTGCAATATGGCAGTGCGAACGTTTTAAATTATTCAACTTTAACTTTCATATTTCAGCAATAAAGATATAATTTATGGTATGATTTTATATTGTATTAAATATAATTCACGGTCAAGAATTTATTTTAATAAATATATATTAAAAAGCTCTACCACTTGAATCCCATTGGGTATAAAAGGCCAATTTATTTTAATATAGTTTGTACGTATAATTTTGTAGCAAACATTTGAAACTTAAAAGTGATTGAATTATGTGTGTAAATTTTGGAGATAATTTGCGTATGATGAGAAATAAATCTGGAGCGCATGTCGGCAGTGACATCAAAGATTTCATGCGTCATATACGAAAAGCCCCTTCTACTTAGATGTCAGTAAATTAATGAACTGATATTAAACGCCACGTGGTCTCTCTTGAGAGCTTACAGCACCGGCAAATGTCAATTTTTCACAGCCTTCTTATAATGTTAATTTCTTTCAGGCAACTAATGACTCGAAAAATAAAATAAAAGAAATAACAAAACACTCATATATCGATCGTTGGATAATGCTCTGAAAGTTTTTCATATTTAAATTTTATAGTAATTTAGGAGAAAAATTAATTTTAGGTTTTATTAAAATGAATTTTTATGTGTGTAGGGTAGTCAGATAAGAATAGGGATTAAAATAATTTGGATTCCAACCGTAGAATTTTTATTCGAAATACCGGAAGTTTTATTAAATTTACGTGCCTATAAAACTAACAATGAACACATTTTTGTCGGATTAGTTTAAATATTAAAACCGGTGTAATCCCATATTACTTTCAGCTAAATTTTCACTACTATTAAATATTTCAAACCTGAGTTTCAACTACATATGAATTAAAGTACGTTGATTCAAAACAATTTGAACATATTATATGACTTATAACTTATTTTCAAGAAGAATGCTTTACATATAAATGAAATGAAATTACACATTTTTATTCAATATGCAAATAATAGTTATTTATTATACAAGTATATAAAACACGCAAGAAAAGTTTAAACACGAGACCGAAGGTAGAGTTTTTAATTTTTCTTAAGTGTTTTATATACCAATAAAACACAAGTGTAATACAACATTTTATCCATAACTCATAATTATAGGTATCGAAGAACACGTTTAACGTTGATTCAGTTATATATAGTTTCTCAAAATATGGTAGATCATGAAGTGGTTGCTAAGTAACAAGTTGTTTACAGTGTTTTATGGAATATAAAACACTAATGTTTTATGAGCCATATAATTCAACTGAAATTAGTGTAATAATGTCTTTATTATATATCAGTTGTGGATAAAATTAATTTAATACGTCAATCACGTATTTTTCATATTTCTAAGCTTGCTTTAAATAATATAAAAATAGTTATATTTTATTACTTTCGAAAATAGTAAGTAATTATGAATTTTTATTTTCTTAATTAGCTTTTTATTATTATATTAACAACATAGGCAGTTTTTATAACAACAAAATCATGATAGAAATAATCAATTTTAACAGTCATGCTGTTATTTATCGTTCTCAATAAAATATTTTAGTCCCGTTCTATGTGTATTTTAGTCCTGCTGCTAAAGAAAGACGAAATCGTCACATTTTTTAGAAGAGAAAAACTACAATATTACATTTTAAATAATTATTTCCAATAATCAGTTTATATCTTGGAATCGTGGAAAAATAGTACATACACTGCGTGAGAAAAGTTTTTCCGTCATCGTATTGTAGCTCGTGCTACAAATTTACTTTCTCGGGAGAAAATCATGCACTTTTCTCCCTTAGTATTTACTCGTAATATACTATTTTTGCATATTGATCAGGGAAGTCAGATTTTTTAACTAAAAATCGCACAAAAAGTGATACATTTTTAACTTAACTTAAAAATTCTGAAAAAAAGTAAACTCATACAGGCAGATTCACAAAACGGATTAGCGCTAACACCGTTTTTAATATTATCTATAACTCTGTTTCAAATTAAAACAGATTAAAGAAATAAACTAAATTTGATGCTAATTAACTCTCTTTTTAACTCAAGTTAAAATAAACTTGTTTCATACCTTGAAAAGAGAGTTAAAAACGGAATAAAAAATGGTGTTAGCGCTAATCCGCTTTATGAATCTGCCTGTTAAAGATCATTTAAAATTTAATAACATGCTATCGAAATTTTTACATCTGTCAAAATTCTTTAAAAAAATATATATTGCTTCCATTATCTACTAGTTGTAGAAATAACTATTTTATAACTTTTTAGCAATTAAATAATTTCTAGATGAAATTATAAATTGCATGAAAAAAAGTGCTGTTAATAATACAAATGGCAGATAATTTAATTCTCCAAATGTTTTATTCCAAACATTTTTCTTTGCAATGTTTAGGAAACGTTTGAATATATAAAATATACGTCATACTAATTATTGAAAGTTGTTTTAAAAATAGTATAACTGCCTACATATTATCAAACTTTGCAATCATGTATGTAAACATAAAACATGAACCTGCATGATGTTAGTACGTAATGAAATAGAATGCATTAGACCCCTATAAAGTGGATAATATCTACGCCCCTGGGCAACTATTCAAAGTGTCATCTGACCGGTGCGGTGGACACTGGTCACTTCACAGATGACCCTATAAAGCCGCAGACTCGACTAACATAGTCACAGCAACAGTTGCTCACTATTAACATGACTTTAAAACTTATATATTACGCACCTTTACTCGACATGTGAGCATTCACACTTACATGAGAACACATGCTAGCATTTTTTTGTTTTTCACATTTTTTTATGGTGTTATTCCTAGTTCTGCAATTGTAGTTAGAACCACTATTATAACATATAACAATATTTTTTATAAAAATAAAGGGTACTCTTTTTTAAGATAGATAAGATAATAAACTATTGAAAAAATTATCTAAATAATAAATAAAAGATAGAGAACAATTATTTAGCTATTTATTAGATAATAAATATATAAAACAAAAACAAAACATATTACATATAGGAAATAACTTAAAATGTGATACTGACAACTACATTTACAAATATGCTTTAATGGTTGTTGGCTGTTATAATACCTTAATATTTAGCAAAAAATAAGAAATGTAAATTATTATAACTATGTACAGTTGAACATAGCTGAAGTAAATATACTGGGTGGGGACAAAGTACCGGGATATCTTACGAAATATATATTGGGTCGAAAAACAACAAAATACGTGTCAAATATTTTTCAAAAATCTATCCATTGATACCAAACTCGACCCCCACCACCGCCTCTAGGGGGTGGGGGATAACTTTGTAATTTTAAATGAGAACACCCATTTTTTATTGCAGATTTGGAATTTCCAGAAAATTTTACATTAATTTGATCTACGATTCAAGTTATTTTTGTTCACAGATGGCGCTGTGATCGCCACAAATGGGAATGGAATTGATGTACACGAGCACAATGTAACACTCATTTTTTTTTAGAATGTAGAATTTTTTAGAGTTTTTTTAGAATTATTTAGAATTATTTGGGAAACCTAATGGGGACTAGTGACTGTCAATTTTGTATATATATATATATATATATATATATATATATATATATATATATATATATATATATATATATATATAAATTTTCCGGGAGTACAGTACAAAAATGAATGATATGTTTTTTTTTAATTATCTTTATTAATTAAAAAAATAATAATGGTTATTATTTCAGAAAATATATTATTTTTAGATGATACTTTCAAAATAGATAAAGATAAAATAAAACATAAATAAATATATCATCACACCTTTCACCCATTACTGGGTATGGCACTCTACCATAATAGTAATATAGTAATATATTTATGCGGTTATCAGTTGTCAAATCATGGCCCTCAAATATGTTAGTGGTGGAAGAGTTGCAATTGTGGTGAAAATTATTTGTCGGCTGTGGGAATCAAACCCAGATAATTAATAATTTAATTTAATATGGGGTTGGTCATAGTTATTTATTTATTTATTTATTTTATTTAGAGAAAATAATAGAAAAATAAGAGAAATCATCTGAATAAGATAATAGATAAAAATTATTTTGTCATAATGATTTACTTATATAATAGTTATTTATTATACAAGTGTTTTATTAGGTATATAACACACGCAAGAAAAGTTTAAACACGAGACCAAAGGTCGAGTGTTTAATTTTTCTTCAACGTTTTATATACCAATAAAACACAAGTGTAATACCAAATTTTATCCGCAACTCATAATTATAGGTACTAGGTACTGAAGAAGATTGGTCGTAACGTTTAACGGTGATTCACTTATATATAGTTTCTCAAAATACGGTAGATCATGAAGTGGTTGCTAAGTAACAAATTGTTTACAGTGTTTTATGGAATATAAAACACTAGTGTTTTATGATCCATATAATTCAACTGAAATCAGTATAATAATAAATATATCATCACGCCTTCTACCCATTACTGGGTGTGGCACTCTGCTGAAGCAGATCTCGGTAAGTGATATATTTTTGCGCGTGAAGTGCGGTTACGGGTCGTCAAATCACGGCCTCCAAAGATGTTAGTGGTGGAGGAGCCACAGGGGTAGTTTTTTAAATTATGAAAATTGTTTGTCGCCTGTGGGAATCGAACCAGGGTTCTCAGGATCCACAGGCCGACTTCATACCACTGAGCTAGCCACCCCATAATGATGTCTTTATTATATATGAGTTGTGGAAAAACAAATTTATCTAAATATAGATAATTAAAATATTTAGAGATATCGACAAACATTTTAAATTTTTTTCTTTCCCAAAAAATATTTGGCACAGATAGAATCCGGACTTTTCTTTTTTACCACATATTTATTGTACTTTAAAACATGTAATTATACACAATGTATCAAAATATATACTGAAGAGGAGGTAATATTAGTTTCATTAAATTTTATGTCGAATACAACAAAAAATTTAACACCTGTAGTAAACGTCTACAAGTAACAAAAATAGCAATATTCATGAACCGTTATGAAACATTAATTCTCAAAAAAAAAAGCTTTTACAACTAATTATAACCTTAAAAATAATTCGTGCCGTCGTTTTATTACTCATAATTTCTTAATCTCGAGGTAACCATTAATCAAGCACTTTCTCATGGCAAAACGGCCGCGCGCCAATATTTATTTGAACTAAACCATCATTTAGTCAACATTTTATATTTATGAATATTAAGCTGGCGTAGCGTTCATACCAGTAATTATTCAGTTTCACTTTTAACTCCAAAAACGGATGAAGGTTATAAGACGCACCGGTTAAGCACGTTAAGTTTTTGTTCTTGCGACAATGGTGACACCTGCCGACGATGTATCTTGTCAAGGACGAGCAAGATTTTATTCACTGAGAAATTCAATTACACTTTTTTGTTCAATATGCAAAATTAAACTTTAAAGAAATCTTAATCTTTTTTAAAAAATCATTATTATATCTCAGGAATTTAATAAGTCTAGCACATATTTTTCATATTTTTAAGCTTATTAGAAATCATTTTTAAATTATTATATCGTATAAAGATAAAAATAGTAAGCAATTGGGAAACTCAACTAATAAGAGATGGTGTTGATCATGATATGTCAAATTTAAGACAAACTCGCCATTGTTATTACTTGTATTTCTTTATTTTGTAATATTATTATTATTTTGATTTGACGGCTGGTAACCGCACTTCACGCGCATAAATATATCACTTACCGAGATCTGCTTCGAAAGAATGCCACACTCAGTAATGGGTAAAAAATTTATTTTATTTTTTTTATTATTTTGTCTTTGATAGTAGTGTTTTTTATTAATATATGTACACCCCAAAATCATAAAAATGATCAATTTCGACACTCATATTTAAAAACTAGATACATTTTCCGATTTTTTCATGACCTTCAAAAAATTTTTGACGCTGGTGGGGTGTCCGCTTCCCACAGAATGGCCCATATATATATATATATATATATATATATATATATATATATATATATATATATATATATATATATATATATATATATATATATATATCATCACGACTTCTACCCATTGCTGGGTGTGGCAGTCTGCCGAAGCAGATCTCGGTAAGTGATATATTTTTGCGCGTGAAGTGCGGTTACCAGCCGTCAAATCACGGCCCCCAAGATGTTAGTAGAGGGGGAGCCACAGGAGTAGTAATAATGTGGTGAAAATGTTTGTCAGCAGTAGGAATCGAACCAGGGTTCTTAGGATCTACAGGCCGACACGATATCACTGTGCCGCCACCTACTCCATTTCTTAATTAAAATAAATAAAATAAATGAATATATCATCACGTCTTTTACCCATTACTGGGTGTGGCACTCTGCTGAAGCAGATCTCGATAAGTAATATATGTATATATATATATATATATATATATATATATATATATATATATATATATATATATATATATTTACGCGTGAAGTGCGGTTACCAGTCGTCAAGTCACGGCCCATAAAGATGTTAGTGGTAAGGGAGCCAAAGAGGTAAGATCTCGGTAAGTGATATATTTTTGCGCGTGAAGTGCGGTTACCAGCCGTCAAATCACGGCCCCCAAGATGTTAGTAGAGGGGAAGCCACAGGAGTAGTAATAATGTGGTGAAAATGTTTGTCAGCAGTAGGAATCGAATCAGGGTTCTTAGGATCTACAGGCCGACTGAGCCATTACCCCATAATTAATTTATATATAATTAAGTTCTGCATTGTTGTACAAATTTAAGTATATATATATTCTGTTCTAGTAGTCGAAACTCAATCGAAAATCGCAAAGCAAAACAAAAATACAGTTGTGACAAATGTTTGACATTAGTCTCCAAATAATCAAGTATGTCAATTTAGGTGTAATACTTATAATATCTTATTTGTTAATTTGGTCTGTAAATTCATTATTATACTTCATCATTTAACAAATTACTTTATTATGAATGAGAAAACTGAGCATGTAAAATCGGTCGCGTACACAATGCTATCTCCTCCATTCTTAACTGGAATAGAGTACCTATAATTCATAGGTTCTTAGTAGAATGTAATGGGGGATTCAAGTGGTAGAGCTTTTTAATATATATTTATTAAAATAAATTCTTGACCGTACATCATATTTAATACAATATAAAATCATACCATAAATGATATCTTTATTGCTGAAATATGAAAGTTAAAGTTGAATAATTCAAATCGCTCATTTGTATTTCGCACTGCCATATTGCAATTACGTAGTTGCATTAAGCCAATCACAGAGCTTTGTCTGAAACGTTTGTCGGTGCTCAAGAAGACGAAGAAGAAATAAGCATTCAGCATTCTACGATTCTACCAATGACGTATAATACTAGACGAATTATGCCGTATTCAAGTCAATGCAGTGATGTGGAGAAAGGGATGGAATAACTTGCGGGTCCGCCGGGTGCGCGGCAAGGAGCGAGTACACTTTGATGTTATGCAAGTTGCTCCTTACTGCGCACCCGCCTCACAAACCAGTTATTCTATCCCTTTCTGCTTCACAACAAACGCCGTTGTTATCCGTCTAGTTATGTTTTGTCTGAGGATTCTATGACAACGACACACGTTACGTGAAGTTACGTGTTATTTATCTCTGTCTTATCTGTCTCTCTTTAAGCTCATATTCGTTTGTTTCGAAAGTTTAAATATTTTTATCATGCTTAATACAAGTTTAAAAAAAAATTAAAAATTTGGGCACCATAATTTTATTACGTAGATTAATATATAAAAAATTTTAAAAAGTCTTGAAAGGCCCATTCTTCTAGTATAATATTAGCTAATTATAGTTTTATTGCCTTCTTTATTGTAAATATTATTTCTATATCCATTCATTTTTATTTATTTTCTAAGTACTAAGTTATTAGGTTAGTAGCGAAGTGTATCTTTGTCGTAGTTCCAATTTTCGTCACTATGAACGCATTCTTCTTTAAAAATCCCAATTGTTATTTTTTATTTTATGATTAGCTTCTTACAATTATATTACATTTTTGTCGAACAACAAAGATAACATAGTAATTTATTTTATATTACTTTTTAGAACATAGTTTCTAGTTCTAGAATTCTAGTTAATAATTTGAAATTATGATATTTGTAACTATTTGCTGAATAAATAGTAATTGGAATAATAAAATGTTGAAATATGGAAAGCTCTTCAAACAAATAATAAATCATGGAAAAATTCCAGGATGAAATGAAAATATAAATAATGAGAAATCATCGATCAGTCTTCTGTGCGTTTGTTGATTTTAATTGCAACCAATGAGCGAGTTCAAAACTCGACAAGAGGTCGAATCAATTGAATTTCAATTAAAATGCAAATTTCCATAAAAATTATAAAAATATTCACGTCACGAGTGCGCTCTAGAAATTTGATTTATTTGTAAAATTAATCACTTTTTAATTTTGCTTTATTTGAAGGTAATTGTTTTCTTTCGCACTTCATTTGTTTGATATTTTTTAACAGTTGAACAAATATAAATATTTGAAGAGATTATGTAGATAGTAAAGTACTGTAAATTAATTTGGTTACCTGATAAAATCTTTGCGTTTTTTGTTTGTTAAGTCAACTTTTGAGGATGCTCGTTTGAACTGTTTGCATGTTTTACTCGTTTCTAAAATAGACTCAAACTTTCATTCTGGTTAAGTAAAGTTAAGTACCTAATTTTAAGAGCACACTTATTTTCACTTTCTTACAACAACAGTAATTAACCAACGTAATACACCTACTTAAATAATAATTTTCGTTGATTGTTTATTAATAAGTTTTATTAATTTACACAAAATCATACATTAATGATCTCTATTAATGCATGATTTTTTTGTTGTTAATAAACTATATTTTGGATGCGATCAACACACGTAATATAATAGCATATATTGGCTGGCGCTAAGTTATAACAAAATACTAAACTGAATTAAACGAAATAACACTTCTAACTAAATAATAGTCACGGAGCATTCTTTTCAAATGAATACAATAAAATATTATTCTAAAAACGAAAAATCGCTGGTGCTAGCTAACGTTAATTTGAAATGAACGTATCTACTGAAAACTGTTGTCAAACCTTTTGTAATAAGTACAACGTTACTAACTTACTAATCTAAAATAATTTATAATTTGTTTGCGATTACGGACTTAACATTACATTAACACCGCTGAAAGTGCTACACAGTGCAAATATTGTATTTAGTAAATGTTTGTTATATTTAATATATGTAATAAACAAGTAAATAAATACTTATTGTCAACGGCCATGGCTGCACTCGTTGGAACTGATCAAGCGATAACGCGAATTAAGTAACGTTGCGCGCGGGTAGTACTTGGATGGGTGACCGTCCAGAGAAAACCCGCGTTGCTGTTGACCATAATACCTAAAACGCAGATCAGGGCGGAATGGCGGAAAATGACCTAAGTGGTCCGCCAAAGAAGCCACAGAAAAAAAAATACTTATAATTGGAATTTTTGCCGTAAAATAAAATTACACTTAAGTAACTTTTCTGATCTCGATGCCCAGCAGTACTAAACGTTATTAATCTACCAAATTTGTCATGAAATACAATTAGATTTTCTCCAAATTAAAAATGCACGATCAACAGAAAAATATTGTAATTAATTCAAGGATTAATCGGCGATTAATGATCTTGTCAATTAAATTAAAGCGTTCGCTGCGCTCTCGCGTTAAAATGTCTCGATTATTAGTCGCCCTCATTAACCTTGATGGTTAAAAAACTATTTCAGAACATGACTATTTCAAATATTCCAAAAATATTTTTGTGAAGAATTATTCTAATAAAATTGATTTTATGCACAATCGGGCCGAAAAGCATGTGTTTTAACCCTAAAAATCGGGCTATGGATACATAAATAAAATAACAATTTTTGTTTATTGTGAATACTTAATTCTGCAAAATGTCATTTATAACCAATTTACATATTTTAATCTTTTTAACATATAATTAAATTTTATTTTGCTGTGCATAAAATATTGTATGTACCACGGATGAAATTAGCGTTTCTGACCCTGAGCATGTTATTACTCCTCGGTACTTCGCACCTCGTGCTAATAATCATGTCACGGGCTAGAAACGCCTGTTTTTACCATTACATAAATAACTATTTTGTTTTGTCTATAACTTCTAATGTGACCTTTTTTTTAGATTATTTTAGATCTTAATAATAATGTAACTTATGCGATTCCACGTTTCAACATGATTTGAAAATTATCCAAATCAAGTTCGAAACGCCATCATATTTCAAAAATTAATGTCAATAAAGCCTAGATATCCAATCATTAGGAGATATTACTTATTTTTCTGAAGATACATTTTTTATCTCTAATTATTTTCAAATTCTTTGAACTCCACGAATATTAAAAATTGGTAAAAGATATCAAAGAAGGAAAAATTAAAAACTCCCCAAAAAAAAAGGAAAAACTTCTTCCGCCGTCACTGGCAAAGCACAGCTTCATTATTGATCAAAAACACTTGTACCAAGTTGCTGCGTTCTTCAGAGATGAAGGGTAAAAAATGAACGAAGGGGTTGCCACGAGAGGGTAAAATCCTCCCTCAATCCACGAGAAAAGGAGAAAAACCTCCCTTGCCGCTCCTAGCTGCGTCATCATCGAAAAGAAATGCGTTCAGGAAAAGAAATAATCATAATAAAAACGCTGCGATCCGCGATCTGAAATGAAAAGATCAAACCAGCGCTGATACCTGATTCGCAAGTGTCGCGACGCAATTTAGAGATGGCGCTATGGTTTTTTATTATTTTTATGTAGCGAGATCTGTTTAAATATTAATGGAATTCTGAAAATGCGCTATTTTGTTGTACTTATATTGTTTCTTGAACTTCTATTTATTTTATATGCGGATGTTATACAAAGTTAAATGTGTACGTTTGTTTTTCAGGAACTTAACGTGCAATGGCTGAAAAGTAGAAAAGAAATATGTTTTGTTTTATAGATAATCTAAATTCGTCTGAAGTTTTTACCTATAGTCGTAACAAAATTGAAAATGAAATAGTTATTTATGTATCAAGGGTGAAAACAGGCGTTTCTTGTCTGTGGCATGTTTATTAGCACGAGGTGCAAATCGCCGAGGGTTAATAACATGGTCATGGTCAGAAACGCTAATTTCACACGTGATACATACAATATTTTATGCACAACAAAATAACATTTAATTATTTGTTCAAAAGAATAAAATATGTAAATGGTTACATGTCTAAATGACATTTTATAAAATCATGTATTCACAATAAATAAATTTATGTATACATAGCAATGATTTTGTTATTGCCCTAGGGCCAAAGAGAAGTGTTTAAGCCCGCTTTTTAGGGCTAAAACAAATGAATTTTGGCCCGATTGTGCACAAAATAAATTATTGAGACTTGCGAAAAAATAACAATTTTTTTCCATGTTGTTTGGATTTCCCAGCTTGTATTTATTCAAAATAATAAATGACGACGTTTCGAACCTTGGTTTGGTTCATTTTCAATCGAAAGGTAAAAAAAGTTTTCTTTAAATTATTAAAATGATGAGATGACACATTTTAAAAATTATTTTTAAGGAGTGTACACTCCTGTAGTCAAAAGAGAATGTGTGATGAATTTTGTATAAATAAAAGCCAAGAAATCCAAACAACGTAAAAAAGTTGGTTATTTTTTCCCCATTCACAATATTCTTCACGGCTTAACTAATCCTCTCCAAAAAATAAATTATTAATTCCAAACCTTTTTAATATAATTATAGAATTGTTTAAAATATTTAAAATACTAGATATATTACAATAATTGATACAAAAATCATAAATGCTGTGTTATAACTAAAATAAAGCATAATTTTTCCCTGAATTTTATTTTTGGCTACGTTTAGGTAAATTACCACATTTTTTATTTTTTTCTGTTTTAAAATATCTGATTTATAATTTTTATCTTTTACAACTTGCATAACTCAGAAGCAGACTGTTTTCGGCCTAGGCCGGCAAAGTTATGGACTTTGCAAAGGTTAGCATTGGCATCACCTGGCCTGTCAGGGCCATTGATGTATTAATAAAAATTCGTAGTATTTAATATTTGAAAAATAAATCAATAATTTTATTTAAATATGCTCGAAAAATCCAGAAACTGTTTTACCAGTACTCTTAATTTACAAATCTCGCCTTCGGTTCAGCATGTCAAAATATGTGCAAAAGTACAGTGTATAAATAACTATTGTATTAAATTATTATTGTTTTTTACATTGATTTAATTCATTATGTATCTAGTTATTGTCAAACTGCCATTTTGTTCCCGTGTGCTTTATGTGCGAGCTGTATCGGCGGCGGCTTCAATGAAACAACAAATTTTTAATTCCGTGGGGCACGTGCCCTCCTTGCTAAGCCGACGTCGCCGTCGTGTCAGCGTTAGGCCGTATTCGTTAACGGGTCGCCCATTTTAATTATTCTCATTTTCACTTTTGCGCGTTCTTTTAGACATTCCCTGGAAACTTTTCATCAAATTTTCAATCTTGTTAAGACTTGGCTGGGAGAAAGCGTCTGCTATTTTTTCATTAAATGTTTTTAGCATGCCAGAAACATCAAAGGGCATAACAGCGGGTCTTCTTTCATCGGAGATTAATTGTTTTTTCTTTTTCTTTATTTTACTTCGCATTTATTACCTTTTTTATTGCAGTATATATAATTTTACTCCAAATTATGCAATAAGGTACACGCCAGAGGTATCTTTTTATTTTACATGATTCATAATTATATTTTAAAAAACAATATAAAACCAATCGGTGTTGCTCTACATATCTTTCAAAAATACCAACATTGGGTTGTTTAAATAACATATTAGAAACGCATCGTCAAACGAAATTCGTTCGTATTATCTTGAAATTAAAAACAAAATAAGGTAGATATATCTTGTATCGCAAAAAAAATTCATTGGCCTTTGATATGGCGTTTACAAGTATTTAGGCGGCTGATACATAATAGTATATTATACAACGACGCTATAATGGATGCTATCTGGCTCGCTTTGCTCGCTCGTGTTGTAAACTTCGTCGTTGGGAATAATAACCATTGTAGCGAGTTGTATACTATACTTAATCTACTATCATTACATAATATCAAAATTAACTAATTATTTTGAGAGTCGTAATAACACGTTTTGCCGCACTAGTGGATATATAGTTTTTTTGTTTTTTATTTTTTAATTAATAAACATAGGAATCAGAAGAATGGCAACTTTTTTTGTAATTTCGTTGATGTTTTTATTTATGAAACGTCAATATATTTATTTTTATTATATTTTTGAATAAAATTGTCGATATTAGATAAAACGTTGTACGATATTTGTATAGTAAAGTATTAATATGAAATACATTACGATACTTATATCGTAAATAACTATTATCTACAATTAACATATAACATATTACGTACAAGATTTATAATTTTGTGATATAACTATAGTGATAAAGAAATGTAATTTTTAAATGTAATTTTTTTTGCTGATTTATTTTAGTTTATTTGGTTTTTCATAGTTACCTACCAGTCTATGCTTTTTTTATTTGCACAGAGAAATTGATTCAGGAATAAACAAATTTTGATTGGTGCGAAAGACATTATTCTTTGCGAGTTTACATGGCATTATGTAGCAAAAATAAAATATTTAATATACATACACGTATAATATATTAATCGTTGATAAATAAAAGTTTTACACGTCCTTTGACAATCGAAAAGTATCTCTATTTTTGATATTTGTTAAAGACTACTTTACGACCGCTTTTACTTCAGTGCCACATTTATTTTATTAAATAGCCAATTCCTGATTTCTTTTCAAGTAATACTGGCGTATTTGCAGCTTCATTAATTTCAGGCCAAGAATTGAAAACTTGTCGCTAATATAATGATTTCATTTTCCCTTTTATGGTTTATAATATTTTGACAGTAAACAGATGGTTTTCTAACTAAATTATTGTCCAGGTGACAGCAAAGCAGTCTACACATGACATGAATCAATTATATATAAAATTTATTTTGAAATAAAAATTTATAAAAATATTTTAAATAAAAATACTTAGTAATTTTCACAAATTTATACTTTTATTTTTATTTTTACACTACGCGTTTCGACTCTTCAGTCATCGTCAGGTGTAATAATAAAATTTAAAAATTTTTGTGATAGCCGCCTAAAAAATATTGTGTGCATCTCATTTGTAAAGTTATTTTTTTAGCTTCATCTAATTTGCTATCCTCGGTTTTCGCCTGGGTTGCAAATTTTAGATTTGGCCAAAAAAGGACACTTTTACAAGCTAGATACACAAATAATTATTATTACTGTTAATTTCAATATGTAAAGACATAAAAAAAATAGTTAAAGTTTTATAATTTATCAAATTGAAACGTACAAGAAATTTTCATAAAATTATAGATAGTTTTTAAGTTTATATTTTTGTAGATCAACAACAGATCATAACAGAAAATAAATGAGATTATGAATATGTATGTAAGTCTAAAGTTTTTGACAATAAATAAAAATTTTATATCACCATGTCATTAGTCTTTATCAAAGAAATTAATTCACAAAATCGTATAAAAAGTATAAATCCATATTCCACGTCTTCTTAACAAGTAAATCCAAGTCAATAAGAATTTCAGCAACCGAAGAAAAGACGAAGACACTGACAAACCAGACAAAGAGAACTTGAGAATCCTTTGGCGGGACATCATTAAAACTTTATCCGATTGGATTTATCTTTTGTGCCTTTGCTTTTGTAATCCGAGAAAACTGTTTTAACACAGAGTCGAGCTAAATACCTCGGACTGTAGATTACCGTCGCCGCCATCGTAATTGGTGTTGCAACCGTACGACACTTCGTCGACACGGAGCTTCAAATTACGAAAAAATACGACACCTCTCAAATTATACACAGGCACAAGGACAAGGAGGATAATATAATAAAGGATGATCAATTTTCAACAGATTTTCATAGCACTTTTACAAGATTTATCTCTGTAGGTAATTTTCTACACAGATATTTTTCATTGTTCGAGTGTTTAGTTTTTATCGCACAAATTTTTAGTTATGAGAAAGTGGCTGTTGATAACAACTGATATGAATGAAAAAATCGTGGTGCCGAAGGTGAGAGATTTTGTCTAATGTCAAACTGATCGAGTCGTTTTACTTCAAAGCAATGAAGAGAAATATGGCCTGAAAAAACAAAACCTGTCCTCGACTCGCGCCATTCAGAATTCTACTTGTGACAATAGAATCGCTATTATCTGTCAAGTCAAGTAAAATTTGTAATTTGCTTTAAATAAATCATGTAGATATTTGAATTCTGCGTATAATTCACTAAATATATTTTATTTTATACCTATTATTAAGAAGCAAAATGCCATGGAATTTAAACAAAATTACATACAAATATAAAACAATTTTCAATAGGTTGACTATTCGCGTAAGCCTTATTATTACTATTATTACACATTTTTTTGGAAGTATTCTTTAATAAAAAATTTAAAAAACTCTACGTAATAATAGGAATAATAGTGCTTGCGCAAACTGATCAACTATTGAAAATTGTTTTGCATTTGTTTGTAATTATGTTTAAATTTTACAAAATTTTAAACTTGATTTTACATGTTTCAAAAGGTGTAAAATAAAATATGAATAGTGACTGATACGCATAATTCATTTATCTACAAGATTTATTTGAAGTATCTTATATACTAAACGGCTTAATTCCCTATGTATAGATTCATCACGGTCATTCTAACAATTTTACAGCCTAGACGGTTTATCCGATTTAATTGAAACTTTTTTTATTTGATAGGGATCGTTCATGCGGAGTGCCTTTTGATAGTCTCAGATTTTTCGTGCACATGATGTGCGAGAAAACTTGAAAAAACATGCATTTTCAACTAAGAGTGTGGAGGCTTTGAAATTTTTAAGAAGAAGATCTACTGTCACTTTGACGTTTGTCAGTGGACATGTCGCATTTGTAATTATAAATTATTTAAATATTAAATGTTTTAGAGTAGTTTTGAAATATTTTACGCACATTAGCGGACTTGAGGGGACGTTTTTATTATAATTACAAATTTGAAATATGTGTATTTAAAAAGAAAATTTTTAACAGTCCACTATGAAGTTGGTTTTAATTCAAAACGTCAAATTGACAAGTTTTATAAAATATACAGACAAAGAGTGTGGAGGCTTTGAAATTTTAAAAAAGAACACCTACTCTAATTTTGACATTTGTATGTGGACATATCGCATTTTTAATTAACAATTATTGAAGTATTTAATTTTTTAGATAACTTTTGATATATTTTACACATATTGGGGGAATGAGGCAACGTTTTTATTATCATTAAGCATATTATATATGTGTATTTAAAAAGAAAATTTTTGACAATTCATTAAAACAAAACGTCAAATTAACAGGTTATATAAAGTATACAGGTAAACCCAATCAAATTTGTCTCCAGTAATAATATACAGTAAAACCAAGCAAATTTTATCCATGTCAGAGTACAATTTAGAAAAACCAGATAACTCGAATTGGAATCATTTGATCACTCTTAAATTTTATATCGATAATACGAAAGTTATTTTAAAGGGCATGTGGGCAAAATTATAATATTTTCAATCGGCAATTATTTTAGTGAAATTGCAACAAAACCTATCGTGTTTGGTGTCATATTAAAGGGCTTTAGAAGAACTTTCAGAAAAATGAAAATTGTTGAAATTTTACAATAAGCAATTGTTTCTAACATAAAGTATTTCGAATCATATTGTGTTGAGTGTCATATGAAAGGGCTTTAGAATAACTTTCATATGAAATAAAAAAAAGTTGAAATTTTACGACTGTCAATAGTTTCAAACTTAAAGTATTCCGAATCGTACCGTGTTTAGTGTCATATTGAAGGGCTTTAAAAGAACTTTCAGATGAAATATAAAAAGATGAAATTTTACGATAGGTAATTGTTTCAAACTTAATAAATTCTATTAAAAAATGTGGAACTTTTAAGACTGTCAATTATTTCAAACTTAAAGTATTCCGAATTATGCCATGTTTGATATCATATGAAAGGGCTTTAGACGAACCTTTAGATAAAATAATTAAAAAGTTAGTTTTTGAAAAAGCAATGAGCGTTCGCCGGAATTTGAACCCAGAACCTTTCACTCGCATGGTGACTGCTCCAACCAATTCAGCTACAAACACTCGGCGAATACTCATACCTTTCGTGCAACTTTTACTTGAAGAAATGCTAGAGCAGTCACCATGCGAGTAAAAGGTTCTGGATTCAAAATCCCGGCGAACGCTCATTGCTTTTTCAAAAAATATTTATAATATCTACAAACAAACAATTGTGCCAATAAACAAAATCTTATAAAAAGTTAGTTTAGCAAAATGTCGTGTTTGATATCATATGAAAGGGATTTAGAAGAACTTTCACACGAAATGTAATGAAATAAAAAAGTTGAAGTTTGACCTATCGAGTTTGTATCAAAAAGAAAGATTTTTTGAAGGGTTCGTGTACAAAACTTAATACTTTTAGATCCTCAATTGTTTTAGTGAAAATTCTTCAAAATTCTTCGTGTTTAGTATCAAATGAAAGGTCTTTTGAAAAGCTCGTGTGCATAATTGAATTTTTCCTGTCATCAATCGTTTTAATGAAAGGCTTTGACATTTTTAAGAAGAACATCTACTGTAATTTTGACATTTGTCTGTGGACATGTCGCATATTTAATTATAAATTATTTAAATATTAAATGTTTTAGAGTAGTTTGGAAATATTTTACACACATTGGGGGACTGAGGGGACATTTCTATTATAATTACAAATTTCAAATATGTGTATTTAAAAAGAAAATTTTTAACAGTCCACTATGAAGTTAGTTTTAATTCAAAACGTTAAATTGACAAGTTTTATAAAATATACAGACAAAAAGTGTGGAGGCTTTGAAATTTTAAAAAAGAACACCTACTCTAATTTTGACATTTGTATGTGGACATGTCGCATTTTTAATTAACAATTATTGAAGTATTTAATTTTTTAGATAACTTTTGATATATTTTACACATATTAGGGGAATGAGGCAACGTTTTTATTATCATTAAGCATTTTATATATGTGTATTTAAAAACAAAATTTTTGACAATTCACTAAAACAAAACGTCAAAGTTATATTTTACACATATTGGGGGAATGAGGCAACGTTTTTATTATCATTAAGCATTTTATATATGTGTATTTAAAAAGAAAATTTTTGACAATTCACTAAAACATAACGTCAAATTGACAAGTTATATAAAGTATACAGGTAAACCCAACCAAATTTGTCTCCAGTAAAACCAAGCAAATTTTATCCACGTCAGAGTACAATTTAGAAAAACCAGATAACTCTAATTGGAATCATTTGATCACTCTTAAATTTTATATCGGTAATACGAAAGTTATTTTAAAGGGCATGTGGGCAAAATTATAATATTTTCAATCGGAAATTATTTTAGTGAAATTGCAACAAAACCTATCGTGTTTGGTGTCATATTAAAGGGCTTTAGAAGAACTTTCAGAAAAATGAAAATTGTTGAAATTTTACAATAAGCAATTATTTCTAACATAAAGTATTTCGAATCATATTGTGTTGAGTGTCATATGAAAGGGCTTTAGAATAACTTTCATATGAAATAAAAAAAAGTTGAAATTTTACGACTGTCAATAGTTTCAAACTTAAAGTATTCCGAATCGTACCGTGTTTAGTGTCATATTGAAGGGCTTTAAAAGAACTTTCAGATGAAATATAAAAAGATGAAATTTTACGATAGGTAATTGTTTCAAACTTAATAAATTCTATTAAAAAATGTGGAACTTTTAAGACTGTCAATTATTTCAAACTTAAAGTATTCCGAATTATGCCATGTTTGATATCATATGAAAGGGCTTTAGACGAACCTTTAGATAAAATAATTAAAAAGTTAGTTTTTGAAAAAGCAATGAGCGTTCGCCGGAATTTGAACCCAGAACCTTTCACTCGCATGGTGACTGCTCCAACCAATTCAGCTACAAACACTCGGCGAATACTCATACCTTTCGTGCAAATTTTACTTGAAGAAATGCTAGAGCAGTCACCATGCGAGTAAAAGGTTCTGGATTCAAAATCCCGGCGAACGCTCATTGCTTTTTCAAAAAATATTTATAATATCTACAAACAAACAATTGTGCCAATAAACAAAATCTTATAAAAAGTTAGTTTAGCAAAATGTCGTGTTTGATATCATATGAAAGGGATTTAGAAGAACTTTCACACGAAATGTAATGAAATAAAAAAGTTGAAGTTTGACCTATCGTATTTAGTGTCATATTGAAGGACTTCAAAAGCACTTTCAGATGAAATATAGAAAGTTGAAATTTTACGATAGGTAATTGTTTCAAACTTAATAAATTCTATAAAAAAACTAGCGTAAAAATTTTTAAGACAAAACGTCAACTTGACAAATAATTTTTAAAAGTATGTAATAAAACAAAGCAAAATTTGTGTGCGGTAATAATATACATTTAAAAAAAAGAAGAAAATTGACAGCAGCATTCTACAATGCAAAAAAGTATATTTCAGCGATTTCCAACAGTTTTTCAAAAAAGTTTAGAGAAAAATTTCAATTGATTTCATGTACATATAAAATATAAATGTAGAACATTATAAAAAATTACGTCCAAAAGATTTTTAATAGTTTAGCAAATTGTACAATTGTTTTCGTGAAAGTATTTAAAACCTATCGCGTTTGTATCAAAAAGAAAGATTTTTTGAAGGGTTCGCGTACAAAATTTAATACTTATAGATCCTCAATTGTTTTAGTGAAAATGCATCAAAATTCTTCGTGATTAGTATCAAATGAAAGATCTTTTGAAGAGCTCACGTGCATAATTGGATTTTTTTCAATCGTCAGTTGTTTTAGTGAAAGATCTTCGAAACCTATTGTGTTTAGTATCAATTAAAAGGTCTTTGGATATGATACTCAGAAATGTTTTAGATTTGTAATAATTGCATTTATATTGTGTCAACTGTCTTACAAAAGTGAATTCTTCTTCAGGGTCCGCGGAGCTAGCGTGAGGCCTGGCGAAGCCAGGGCGACCGCTAGTCTTATATACTAAACGGCTTAATTCCCTATGTATATATAGTTTCATCACGTTCATTCTAACAATTTTACAGCCTAGACGGTTTATTCGATTTATTTACAACTTTTTTTATTTGATAGAGATCCATCACGGGGAGTGCCTTTTGATAGTCTCAAATTTTTCGTGCACATGATGTGCGAGAAAACTTGAAAAAACATGCGTTTTTGGGGCAAAATCAACTAAGAGTGTGGAGGCTTTGAAATTTTTAAGAAGAACATCAAACGTCACTTTGACATTTGTCAGTGGACATGTCGCATTTTTAATTATAAATTATTTAAATATTAAATGTTTTAGAGTAGTTTTGAAATATTTTACGCACATTGGGGGACTGAGGGGACGTTTTTATTATAATTATACATTTCAAATGTGTATATTTAAAAAATAAATTTTTGACACTTCACTATGAAGTTGGTTTTAAAGCAAAACGTCAAATTGACAAGTTTTATAAAGTATAAAGAATATGGTGGCTTTGAAATTTTGAAAAAGAACATCTACTGTCATTTTGACATTTGTCAGTGGACATGTCGTATTTTTAATTATAAATTATTTAAATATTAAATGTTTTAGAGTAGTTTTGAAATATTTTACGCACATTGGGGGACTGAGGGGACGTTTCTATTATAATTACAAATTTAAAATATATGTATTTAAAAAGAAAATTTTTAACAGTCCACTATGAAGTTGGTTTTAATTCAAAACGTCAAATTGACAAGTTTTATAAAATATACAGACAAAGAGTGTGGAGGCTTTGAAATTTTAAAAAAGAACACCTACTCTAATTTTGACATTTGTATGTGGATATATCGCATTTTTAATTAACAATTATTGAACTATTTAATTTTTTGGATAACTTTTGATATATTTTACACATATTGGAGGAATGAGGGAACGTTTTTATTATCATTAAGCATTTTATATATGTGTATTTAAAAAGAAAATTTTTGACAATCCACTGAAACAAACGTCAAATTGACAAGTTATATAAAGTTTACAGGCAAACCCAACTAAATTTGTCTCCAGTAATAATATACAGTAAAACCAAGCAAATTTTATCCACGGCAGAGTACAATTTAGAAAAACCATATAACTCGAATTGGAATCATTTGATCACTCTTAAATTTTCTATCGGTAATACGAAAGTTATTTTAAAGGGCATGTGGGAAAAATTATAATATTTTCAATCGTCAATTATTTTAGTGAAATTGCAACAAAACCTATCGTGTTTGGTGTCATATTAAAGGGCTTTAGAAGAACTTTCAGATAAATGAAAAAAGTTGAAATTTTACAATAAGCAAATGTTTCTAACATAAAGTATTTCGAATCATATTGTGTTGGGTGTCATATGAAAGGGCTTTAGAAGAACTTTCATATAAAATTTTTAAAAAAGTTGAAATTTTACGACTGTCAATAGTTTCAAACTTAAAGTATTCCGAATCGTACCGTGTTTAGTGTCATATTGAAGGGCTTTAAAAGAACTTTCAGATGAAATATAAAAAGTTGAAATTTTACGATAGGTAATTATTTCAAACTTAATAAATTCTATAAAAAAATGTGGAACTATCAAAAATTACATCCAACGGATTTTTAATAGATTAGCAAAATCTTTTCGGAAATAAAACACGTATTTGATTGAAATTTTACGACTGTCAATTATTTCAAACTTAAAGTATTCCGAATTATGCCATGTTTGGTATCATATGAAAGGGCTTTAGACAAACCTTTAGATAAAATAATTAAAAAGTTAGTTTTTGAAAAAGCAATGAGCGTTCGCCGGAATTTTAACCCAAAACCTTTCACTCGCATGGTGACTGCTCTAACCAATTGAGCTACAAACACTCGGCGAATACTCATGCCTTTCGTGCAACGTTTAGTGGAAGAAATGCTAGAGCAGTCACCATGCGAATGAAAGGTTCTGGATTCAAATCCCGGCGAACGTTCATTGTTTTTTCAAAAATTATTTATAATATCTACAAACAAACAATTGTGTAAATAAACAAATTCTTATAAAAAGTTAGTTTAGCAAAATGTTTTCGGAAATAACACACGTATTTGAAATTTTACGACCTTCAATTGTTTTAAACCTAAAGTGTTCCGTATCATATCGTGTTTGATATCATATGAAAGGGATTTAGAAGAACTTTCAGACGAAATAAATATATATATATATATATATATATATATATATATATATATATATATATATATATATATATATATATATATATTTCGACCGTCAATTGTTTTAAATTTAAAGTATTCGAAATCATGCCGTATTTAATGTCATATAAAAAAGTTTTGAAAGAACTTGTAGATGGAATAAAGAAACAAATTCAATATTACAACTGTTAATTGTTTCAAACTTAAAGTATTCCGAGTCATGCCGAGTTTGGTGTGACAACTGTTTCTAACATAAAGTATTGGTGTCGTATAAAAAGGCTTTAGAAGAAGATTGTAATGAAATAAAAAAGTTGAAATTTGACCTATCGCGTTTGTATCAAAAAGAAAGATTTTTTGAAGGGTTCGCGTACAAAATTCAATACTTTTAGATCCTCAATTGTTTTAGTGAAAATGATTCTAAATTCTTCGTGTTTAGTATCAAATGAAAGGTCTTTTGAAGGGCTCGCGTACAAAATTGGATTTTTCCTGTCATCAATCGTTTTAATTAAAGTTCTTCAAAACTTATTGTGTTTGGTATCTAGTAAAAGGTCTTTTTAAGAGCTCGCGAGCAGAATTGGATATTTTTCAATCGTTAGTTGTTTTAATTAAAGATCTTCGAAATCATGTTGTGTTTAGTATCAATTAAAAGGTCTTTGATTGGAAAGATATGCAGAAATGTTTTAGATTTGTAATAATTGAATTTATATTGTGTCAACTGTCCTACAAAAGTGAATTCTACTTCAGGGTCCGCGGAACTAGCGTGAGGCCTGGCGAAGCCAGGGCGACCGCTAGTCTTATATACTAAACGGCTTAATTCCCTATGTATATATAGTTTCATCACGTTCATTCTAACAATTTTACAGCCTAGACGGTTTATTCGATTTATTTACAACTTTTTTTATTTGATCAGGGTCATTCACGTGGAGTGCCTTTTGATAGTCTCAGATTTTTCGTGCACATGATGTGCGAGAAAACTTGAAAAAACATGCGTTTTTGGGGCAAAATCAACTAAGAGTGTGGAGGCTTTGAAATTTTTAAGAAGAAGATCTACTGTCACTTTGACGTTTGTCAGTGGACATGTCGCATTTTTAATTATAAATTATTTAAATATTAAATGGTTTAGAGTAGTTTTGAAATATTTTACGCACATTAGGGGACTGAGGGGACGTTTTTATTATAATTATACATTTCAAATGTGTATATTTAAAAAGTAAATTTTTGACACTTCACTATGAAGTTGGTTTTAAAGCAAAACGTCAAATTGACAAGTTTTATAAAGTATAAAGAATATGGTGGCTTTGAAATTTTTAAGAAGAACATCTACTGTAATTTTGACATTTGTCAGTGGACATATCGTATTTTTAATTATAAATTATTTAAATATTAAATGTTTTAGAGTAGTTTTGAAATATTTTACGCACATTGGGGGACTGAGGGAACGTTTCTATTATAATTACAAATTTCAAATATGTGTATTTAAAATTTTATCCACGGCAGAGTACAATTTAGAAAAACCAGATAACTCGAATTGGAATCATTTGATCACTCTTAAATTTTCTTTCGGTAATACGAAAGTTATTTTAAAGGGCATGTAGGCAAAATTATAATATTTTCAATCGTCAATTATTTCAGTGAAATTGCAACAAAACCTATCGTGTTTGGTGTCATATTAAAGGGCTTCAGAATGTTTTCGGAAATAAAACACGTATTTGATTGAAATTTTACGGCCGTCAATTGTTCTAAGCATAAAGTGGTCCGAATCAAATCGTGTTTGATATCATATGACAGGGCTTTAGAAGAACTTTCAGACGAAATAAAAAAATAAGACTTTACGGTTGTCAATTGTTTCAAATTTGAAATATTCGGATTAATGCCGTATTTAATGTCATATGAAAATTTGGAAGAAATTTTATATGAAATAAAAAAAAATGAAGAATGTCAATTGTTTTAAACAAAATATTTTTTGGTATCAAATAAAAAGTCTTTTAAAGGGATCGCGTGAAATTTTTTTTTTCGATTCGCAATAGTTTAGTGATATTGCTTTGAAACCTATCGTGTTTGATATCGAATGAAATGTCTTTTGAAGTGTTTTCGTGCAGCATTTAATTTAATTTTGATCGGCAATTGTTTCAGTGAAAGTGCTTAACAATCTATCGTGTTTGGTATATAATGAAAGGTCTTTTGAAGAGATCGCGTACAAAATTAAATATTTTACGATTGGCAATTGTTTTAGTGAAAGTACTTCTAAACTTATCGTGTTTGGTATTAAATGAATGGTATTTTGAAGGACTTGCGTACAAAATTTATTACTTTTCGATCGTCAATTGTTTTAGTGAAAGTGCTTAAAAACATATCGTGTTTGGTATCAAATAGAAGGTTTTTTGAAGGGCTAGCGTAAATTTTAAGATAAAACGTCAACTTGACAAATAATTTTTAAAAGTATGTAATAAAACAAAGCAAAATTTGTGTGCGGTAATAATATACATTTAAAAAGAAAAAGAAAATTGACAGCAGCATTCTACAATGCAAAAAAGTATATTTCAGCGATTTCCAACAGTTTTTCAAAAAAGTTTAAAGAAAAATTTCAATTGATTTCATGTACATATAAAATATAAATGTAAAACATTATAAAAAATGACGTCCAAAAGATTTTTAATAGTTTAGCAAAATGTACAATTGTTTTCGTGAAAGTGTTTAAAACCTATCGCGTTTGTATCAAAAAGAAAGATTTTTTGAAGGGTTCGCATACAAAATTTAATACTTATAGATCTTCAATTATTTTAGTGAAAATGCATCAAAATTCTTCGTGATTAGTATCAAATGAAAGGTCTTTTGAAGAGCTCGCGTGCATAATTATATTTTTTTCAATCGTCAGTTGTTTTAGTGAAAGATCTTCGAAACCTATTGTGTTTAGTATCAATTAAAAGGTCTCTGGATGGAATGAGACGCAGAAATGTTTTAGATTTGTAATAATTACATTTATATTGTGTCAACTGTCCTACAAAAGTGAATTCTACTTCAGGGTCCGCGGAGCTAGCGTGAGGCCTGGCGAAGCCAGGGCGACCGCTAGTCTTATATACTAAACGGCTTAATTCCCTATGTATATATAGTTTCATCACGTTCATTCTAACAATTTTACAGCCTAGACGGTTTATTCGATTTATTTACAACTTTTTTTATTTGATAGAGGTCAATCACGGGGAGTGCCTTTTGATAGTCTCAGATTTTTCGTGCACATGATGTGCGAGAAAACTTGAAAAAACATGCGTTTTTGGGGCAAAATCAACTAAGAGTGTGGAGGCTTTGAAATTTTTAAGAAGAACATCAAACGTCACTTTGACATTTGTCAGTGGACATGTCGCATTTTTAATTATAAATTATTTAAATATTAAATGGTTTAGAGTAGTTTTGAAATATTTTACGCACATTAGGGTACTGAGGGGACGTTTTTATTATAATTAAGTATTTTAAATATGTGTCTTTAAAAAGAAAAATTTTTATAATCCACTATGAAGTTGGTTTAAATTCAAAACGTCAAATTGACAAGTTTTATAAAGTATACAAAAAGTATGGAGGCTTTGAAATTTTAAAAAGAACATCTACTCTAATTTTTACATTTGTATGTGGACATTTCGCATTTTTAATTAAAATTTATTCAAGTATTAAATATTGCAGACAACTTTTGAAATATTTTACACATATTTGGGGAATGAGGGAACGTTTTTATTATAATTACGCATTTTAAATATGTGTATTGAAAACAGTCCACTAAAACAAAACGTCAAATTGACAAGTTATATAAAGTATACAGGTAAAACCAACCAAATTTGTCTGCAGTATAATACAGTAAAACCAAGCAAATTTTATTCACGACAGAGTACAATAAAAAAAAAACCAGATAACTCGAATTGGAATCATTTGAGCACTTAAATTTTCTATCGGTAATACGAAAGTTATTTTAAAGGGCATGTGGGCAAAATTATAATATTTTCAATCGGCAATTATTTTAGTGAAATTTCAACAAAACCTATCGTGTTTGGTGTCATATTAAAGGGCTTTAGAAGAACTTTCAGGTAAATGAAAAAAGTTGGAATTTTACAATAAGCAATTTTTTCTAACATAAAGTATTTCGAATCATATTGTTTTGGTTGTCATATGAAAGGGCTTTAGAAGAACTTTCATATGAAATAAAAAAAAGTTGAAATTTTACGACTGTCAATAGTTTCAAACTTAAAGTATTCCGAATCATACCGTGTTTAGTGTCATATAGAAGGGCTTTAAAAAACTTTCAGATAAAATATAAAAATTTTACGATAGGTAATTGTTTCAAACTTAATAAATTCTATAAAAAAATGTGGAACTATCAAAAATTACATCCAACGGATTTTAATAGATTAGCAAAATCTTTTCGGAAATAAAACACGTATTTGATTGAAATTTTACGACTGTCAATTATTTCAAACTTAAAGTATTCCGAATTATGCCATGTTTGGTATCATATGAAAGGGCTTTAGACGAACCTATAGATAAAATAATTAAAAAGTTAGTTTTTGAAAAAGCAATGAGCGTTCGCCGGAATTTGAACCCAGAACCTTTCACTCGCATGGTGACTGCTCTAACCAATTGAGCTACAAACACTCGGCGAATACTCATGCCTTTCGTGCAACCCTTAGTTGAAGAAATGCTAGAGCATATGAAATAGAGTTAGAAGAACTTTTAGATGAAATAAAAAAAAGTTATTTTAACAAAATATTTTCGGAAATAAAACACGTATTTGATTGAAATTTTACGACCGTCAATTGTTCTAAGCTTAAAGTGGTCCGAATCAAATCGTGTTTGATATCATATGACAGGGCTTTAGAAGAACTTTCAGACGAAATAAAAAAATTAAGTCTTTACGGTTGTCAATTGTTTCAAATTTCAAATATTCGGATTAATGCCGTATTTAATGTCATATGAAAATTTGGAAGAAATTTTATATGAAATAAAAAAAAATGAAGAATGTCAATTGTTTTAAACATAAAATATTTTTTGGTATCAAATAAAAAGTCTTTTAAAGGGATCGCGTGAATTTTTTTTTTTCGATTCGCAATTGGTTTAGTGAAATTGCTTTGAAACCTATCGTGTTTGATATCGGATGAAATGCCTTTTGAAGTGTTTTCGTGCAGCATTTAATTTAATTTTGATCGGCAATTGTTTTAGTGAAAGTACTTAACAATCTATCGTGTTTGGTATCTAATGAAAGGTCTTTTGAAGAGATCGCGGACAAAATTAAATATTTTACGATTGGCAATTGTTTTAGTGAAAGTGCTTCTAAACCTATCGTGTTTGGTAACAAATGAAAGGTTTTTTGAAGGGCTAGCGTAAAAATTTTTAAGACAAAACGTCAACTTGACAAATAATTTTTAAAAGTATATAATAAAACAAAGCAAAATTTGTGTGCGGTAAAAATATACATTTAAAAAAAAATTGACAGCAGCATTCTACAATGCAAAAAAGTATATTTCAGCGATTTCCAACAGTTTTTCAAAAAAGTTTAGAGAAAAATTTCAATTGATTTCATGTACATATAAAATATAATTGTAAAACATTATAAAAACTGCCGTCCAAAATATTTTTAATAATTTAGCAAAATGTACAATTGTTTTCGTGAAAGTATTTAAAACCTATCGCGTTTGTATCAAAAAGAAAGATTTTTGAAGGGTTTGCGTACAAAATTTAATACTTATAGATCCTCAATTGTTTTAGTGAAAATGCATCAAAATTCTTCGTGATTAGTATCAAATGAAAGGTCTTTTGAAGAGCTCACGTGCATAATTGGATTTTTTTCAATCGTCAGTTGTTTTAGTAAAAGATCTTCGAAACCTATTGTGTTTAGTATCAATTAAAAGGTCTTTGGATGGAATGATACGCAGAAATGATTTAGATTTGTAATAATTGCATTTATATTGTGTCAACTGTCTTACAAAAGTGAATTCTACTTCAGGGTCCGCGGAACTAGCGTGAGGCCTGGCGAAGCCAGGGCGACCGCTATCTTATATACTAAACGCATTTTCAACTAAGAGTGTGGAGGCTTTGAAATTTTTAAGAAGAACATCAAACGTCACTTTGACATTTGTCAGTGGACATGTCGCATTTTTAATTATAAATTATTTAAATATTAAATGTTTTAGAGTAGTTTTGAAATATTTTACACACATTAGGGGACTGAGGGGACATTTCTATTATAATTACAAATTTCAAATGTGTATATTTAAAAAGTAAATTTTTGACACTTCACTATGAAGTTGGTTTTAAAGCAAAACGTCAAATTGACAAGTTTTATAAAGTATAAAGAATATGGTGGCTTTGAAATTTTGAAAAAGAACATCTACTGTCATTTTGACATTTGTCCGTGGACATGTCGCATTTTTAATTATAAATTATTTAAATATTTAATGTTTTAGAGTAGTTTTGAAATATTTTACGCACATTGGGGGACTGAGGTGACGTTTCTATTATAATTACAAATTTCAAATATGTGTATTTAAAATTTTATCCACGGCAGAGTACAATTTGGAAAAACCAGACAACTCGAATTGGAATCATTTGATCACTCTTAAAATTTTCGTTCGGTAATACGAAAGTTATTTTAAAGGGCATGTGGGCAAAATTATAATATTTTCAATCGTCAATTATTTCAGTGAAATTGCAACAAAACCTATCGTGTTTGATGTCATATTAAAGGGCTTTAGAAGAACTTTCAGATAAATGAAAAAAGTTGAAATTTTACAATAAGCAATTGTTTCTTACATAAAGTATTTCGAATCATATTGTGTTAGGTGTCATATAAAAGGGCTTTAGAAGAACTTTCATATAAAATAAAAAAAAGTTGAAATTTTACGATTGTCAATAGTTTCAAACTTAAAGTATTCCGAATCGTACCGTATTTAGTGTCATATTGAACGGCTTCAAAAGAACTTTCAGATGAAATATAAAAAGTTGAAATTTTACGATAGGTAATTATTTCAAACTTAATAAATTCTATAAAAAAATGTGGAACTATCAAAAATTACATCCAACGGATTTTTAATAGATTAGCAAAATCTTTTCGGAAATAAAACACGTATTTGATTGAAATTTTACGACTGTCAATTATTTCAAACTTAAAGTATTCCGAATTATGCCATGTTTGGTATCATATGAAAGGGCTTTAGACGAACCTTTAGATAAAATAATTAAAAAGTTAGTTTTTGAAAAAGCAATGAGCGTTCGCCGGAATTTTAACCCAGAACCTTTCACTCGCATGGTGACTGCTCTAACCAATTGAGCTACAAAAACTCGGCGAATACTCATGCCTTTCGTGCAACGTTTAGTGGAAGAAATGCTAGAGCAGTCACCATGCGAATGAAAGGTTCTGGATTCAAATCCCGGCGAACGCTCATTGTTTTTTCAAAAATTATTTATAATATCTACAAACAAACAATTGTGTCAATAAACAAATTCTTATAAAAAGTTAGTTTAGCAAAATGTTTTCGGAAATAACACACGTATTTGAAATGTTACGACCTTCAATTGTTTTAAACCTAAAGTGTTCCGTATCATATCGTGTTTGATATCATATGAAAAGGCTTTAGAAGAACTTTCAGACGAAATAAAAATATATATATTTCGACCGTCAATTGTTTTAAATTTAAAGTATTCGGAATCACGCCGTGTTTAATGTCATATAAAAAAGTTTTGAAAGAACTTGTAGATGGAATAAAGAAACAAATTCAATATTACAACTGTTAATTGTTTCAAACTTAAAGTATTCCGAGTCATGCCGAGTTTGGTGTGATATGAAAGAGTTTTGAAAGAAAGTTCAAATGAAATAAAAAAAAAAATTCTTTACAACCGTCAACTGTTTCTAACTTAAAGTATTGGTGTCGTATAAAAAGGCTTTAGAAGAAGATTGTAATGAAATAAAAAAGTTGAAATTTGACCTATCGCGTTTGTATCAAAAAGAGAGATTTTTTGAAGGGTTCGCGTACGAAATTCAATACTATTAGATCCTCAATTGTTTTAGTGAAAATGATTCAAAATTCTTCGTGTTTAGTATCAAATGAAAGGTTTTTTGAAGAGCTCGCGTACAAAATTGGATTTTTCCTGTCATCAATCGTTTTAATGAAAGTTCTTCAAAACTTATTGTGTTTGGTATCTAGTAAAAGGTCTTTTGAAGAGCTCGCGAGCAGAATTGGATATTTTTCAATGTTAGTTGTTTTAATGAAAGATCTTCGAAATCTTGTAGTGTTTACTATCAATTAAAAGGTCTTTGGTTGGAAAGATATGCAGAAATGTTTTAGATTTGTAATAATTGAATTTATATTGTGTCAACTGTCCTACAAAAGTGAATTCTACTTCAGGGTCCGCGGAACTAGCGTGAGGCCTGGCGAAGCCAGGGCGACCGCTAGTCTTATATACTAAACGGCTTAATTCCCTATATATAGATTCATCACGATCAGTCTAACAATTTTACAGCCTAGACGGTTTATCCGATTTATTTGAAACTTTTTTTATTTGATAGGGATTACTTATGCGGAGTGCCTTTTGATAGTCTCAGATTTTTCGTGCACATGATGTGCGAGAAAACTTGAAAAAACATGCATTTTCAACTAAGAGTGTGGAGGCTTTGAAATTTTTAAGAAGAACATCTACTGTCACTTTGACGTTTGTCAGTGGACATGTCGCATTTTTAATTATAAATTATTTAAATATTAAATGTTTTAGAGTAGTTTTGAAATATTTTACGCACATTAGGGGACTGAGGGGACGTTTTTATTATAATTACAAATTTCAAATATGTGTATTTAAAAAGAAAATTTTTAACAGTCCACTATGAAGTTGGTTTTAATTCAAAACGTCATATTGACAAGTTTTATAAAATATACAGACAAAGAGTGTGGAGGCTTTGAAATTTTAAAAAAGAACACCTACTCTAATTTTGACATTTGTATGTGGACATATCGCATTTTTAATTAACAATTATTGAAGTATTTAATTTTTTAGATAACTTTTGATATATGTTACATATATTGGGGGAATGAGGCAACGTTTTTATTATCATTAAGCATTTGATATATGTGTATTTAAAAAGAAAATTTTTGACAATTCACTAAAACGAAACGTCAAATTGACAAGTTATATAAAGTATACAGGTAAACCCAACCAAATTTGTCTCCAGTAATAATATACAGTAAAACCAAGCAAATTTTATCCACGTCAGAGTACAATTTAGAAAAACAAGGTAACTCGAATTGGAATAATTTGATCACTCTTAAATTTTCTATCGGTAATACGAAAGTTATTTTAAAGGGCATGTGGGCAAAATTATAATATTTTCAATCGGCAATTATTTTAGTGAACAAAACCTATCGTGTTTGGTGTCATATTAAAAGGCTTTAGAAGAACTTTCAGAAAAATGAAAATAGTTGAAATTTTACAGGAAGCAATTGTTTCTAACATAAAGTATTTCGAATCATATTGTGTTGGGTGTCATATGAAAGGGCTTTAGAAGAATTTTCATATGAAATAAAAAAAAAAGTTGAAATTTTACGACTGTCAATAATTTCAAACTTAAAGTATTCCGTATCGTACCGTATTTAGTGTCATATTGAAGGGCTTCAAAAGAACTTTCAGATGAAATATAGAAAGTTGAAATTTTACGATAGGTAATTGTTTCAAACTTAATCAATTCTATAAAAAAATGTGGAACTATCAAAAATTACATCCAAAGGATTTTTAATAGATTAGCAAAATCTTTTCGGAAATAAAGCACGTATTTAATTGAAATTTTACGACTGTCAATTATTTCAAACTTAAAGTATTCCGAATTATGCCATGTTTGGTATCATATGAAAGGGCTTTAGACGAACCTTTAGATAAAATAATTAAAAAGATAGATTTTCAAAAAGCAATAAGCGTTCGCCGGAATTTGAACCCAGAACCTTTCACTCGCATGGTGGCTGCTCTAACCAATTGAGCTACAAACACTCGAATACTCGAATACTCATGCCTTTCCTGCAACGTTTAGTGGAAGAAATGCTACAGCAGTCACCATGCGAGTGAAAGGTTCTGGATTCAAATCCCGGCGAACGCTCATTGCTTTTTCAAAAATTATTTATAATATCTACAAACAAACAATTGTGTCAATAAACAAATTCTTATAAAAAGTTAGTTTAGCAAAATTTTTTCGGAAATAACACACGTATTTGAAATTTTACGACCTTCAATTGTTTTAAACCTAAAGTGTTCCGTATCATATCGTGTTTGATATCATATGAAAGGGCTTTAGAAGAACTTTCAGACGAAATAAAAAATATATATATTTCGACCGTCAATTGTTTTAAATTTAAAGTATTCGGAATCATGCCGTTTTTAATGTCATATAAAAAAGTTTTGAAAGAACTTGTAGATGGAATAAAGAAAAAAATTAAATATTACAACTGTTAATTGTTTCAAATTCAAAGTATTCCGAGTCATGCCGAGTTTAGTGTGATATGAAAGAGTTTTGAAAGAAACTTCAAATGAAATAAAAAAAAAATTATTCTACAATCATCAACTGTTTCAAACTTAAAGTATTCTGATTCATGCCCTGTTTGATGTCGTATAAAAAGGCTTTAGAAGAAGATTGTAATGAAATAAAAAAATTCAAATTTGACCTATCGCGTTTATATCAAAAAGAAAGTTTTTTTGAAGAGTTCGCATACAAAATTTAATACTTTTAGATCCTCAATTGTTTTAATGAAAATATTTCAAAATTCTTCGTGTTTAGTATTAAATGAAAGGTTTTTTCAAGAGCTCGCGTGCATAATTGGATTTTTCCTGTCATCAATCGTTTTAATGAAAGTTCTTCAAAACCTATTGTGTTTGGTATCTAATAAAAGATCTTTTGAAGAGCTCGCGAGCAGAATTGGATTTTTTTCAATCGTCAGTTGTTTTAATGAAATATCTTCGAAACCGATTGTGTTTAGTATTACTTAAAAGGTCTTTGGATGGAAATATATGCAGAAATGTTTTAGATTTGTAATAATTGAATTTATATTGTGACAACTGTCGTACAAAAGTGAATTCTATTTCAGGGTCCGCGGAGCATAGCGTGAGGCCTGGCGAAGCCAGGGCGACCGCTAGTCCTATATACTATTTTGATAAGCGGTATATATATATATTTGTTTATATATATGGATTCATCACGCCCATTTGTAAATCGCTACAGCCTAGACGGTTTATCCGATTTATTTGCAACTTTTTTTATTTAATAGAGATCAATCACGTGGAGTGCCTTTTGATAGTCTCAGATTTTTCGTGCACATGATGTGCGAGAAAACTTGAAAAAACATGCGTTTTTGGGTCAAAATCAACTAAGAGTGTGGAGGCTTTGAAATTTTTAAGAAGAAGATCTACTGTCACTTTGACGTTTGTCAGTGCACATGTCGCATTTTTAATTATAAATTACTTAAAATTGAAACTTTTGTGAGTAGTTTTGAAATACTTTACGCATATTGTGGAAATGAGGGGACGTTTTTATTATAATTATACATTTCAAATATGTGTATTTAAAAAGTAAATTTTTGACAGTCCACTATGAAGTTGGTTTTAAAGCAAAACGTCAAATTGACAAGTTTTATAAAGTATAAAGAGTATGGAGGCTTTGACATTTTTAAAAAGAACATCTACTGTCATTTTGACAATTGTCAGTGGACATGTCACATATCTAATTATAAATTACTTAAATATTAAATGTTTCTGAGTAGTTTTGAAATACTTTACGCATATTGTGGAAATGAGGGGACGTTTTTATTATAATTACACATTTCAAATACGTGTATTTAAAAAGTAAATTTTTGACGGTCCACAATGAATTTGGTTTCGAAACAAAACGTCGAATTGACAAGTTTTATAATTTATACAGGTGACCTCAACCAAATTTGATCTCGATAATAATATACAATAAAACCAAGCAAATTTTGTCTACGGCAAAGTTCAATTTAGAAAAACCAGATAACTCTAATTAGAATCATTTGGGCACTCCTAATTTTTTTATCGATAATTTAATTGAAAGTGCTTCAAAATCAGTCGTATTTGGTATATTATGAAAGTACGTGTGCAAAACTAAAATATTTTCGATCGGCAATAGTTTTAGTGAAAGGCCTATCGTGTTTGGTATTAAATGAAAGGCTATTTAAAGGGCTAGAGTACAAAATTGATTTTTTTCCATTGGTAACTGTTTTAGTGAGAGTGCATTAAAACCCATCGTGTTTGGTATCATATATTTAGTATCAAATGAAAGGTCTTTGAAAGGGCTCGCGTATAAAATTTATCACTATTAGATCGTCAATTGTTTTAGTGAAAGTGCTTCTAAACTTATCGTATTTGGTATCAAATGAAAGGTCTTTTGAAGGGCTTGCGTACAAAATTTAATAATTTTCGATCGTCAATTGTTTAAGTGAAAGAGCTTAAAAAATATCATGTTTGGTATTAAATGAAAGGTTTTTTGTAGGACTCGCGTGAAAAATTGTTTCTTTTTGATCGTCAGTTATTTTATTGAAAGTGTTTCAAAACATATTTTTGTTTGATTCAAATGAAAGGTCTTCTGAAGGGCTCGCGTGAAAAATTGTTTTTTTTTCGACAGATAATTGTTTTAGTGAAAGTACAGCAAAACTAATTGTGTTTGGTACGCATGGAATTTTCTGATAGAATTATTTCAATTTCTAGACAAGTTAGAGATATTTTGAAAATTGATTTTGGCATTAAATGTTTGAGAATACATGTTTTAAACTGTTTTCAACTGTTTTTATTTGAAGAAAAAATGTCAGTTAATTTTTAAAAGTATATAGTGAAACAAAGCATAATTTGTCCGCAGTAATAATAGAGTAAAAAAAAAAAAAAAAAATTGACCGCAGCATGCTACAATGCAAACAAAGGTAACTCGAAAAAACGATATCGGAAATAATATTCCAGCGATTTTCAACAATTTTTCAAAAAAATTTAAAGAAAATTTTCAATTGATTTCATGTATATATATATATATAAATTTGGAATGTCATCATAAATGACATCCAAAGGATTTTTAATAAATAGCAAAATGTATTCAGATGAAATTAAAAAAGTTGAAATTTTACGAAAGGCAATTGTTTCAAATTTAAAGTATTCCAAATCATAACTTGTTTGGTCTCATTTGTATGGTCTTTAGAAGAACTTTCAGATGAAATAAAAAATATATATTTTACGACCGTCAATTATTTTGAACATAAAGTATTCCGAATCATACCGTGTTTAGTGATATATGAATGGGGTTTAGAAGAACTTTCAGATAAAATAAAAAAAGTTGAAATTTTACGATCCTCTATTGTTTCAAACATAAATTATTCCGAATCATACCATCTTTGGTGTTATATTGAAGGGCATTAAAAGAACTTTCAGATGGAATAAAAAAATTTAAAATTTTACGACAGGCATTTGTTTCAAACTTAAAGTATTCCGAAAATTAACATATTTGGTGACATATAAAATGGCTTTAGAAAAACATTCAGATGAAATAAAAAGAGTTGAAATTTTATAATAGTTAATTGTTTCTAACATAAAGTATTCTGAATCATACTGTGTAGGGTGTCATATGAAAGGGCTTTAGAAGACCTTTTCGATGAAACGAAAAAGTTAAATTTTACGATCCTCAATTGTTTCAAACATAAATTATTCCGAATCATGCCTTCTTTGTCGTCATATGAAAGAGCTTTAGAAAAACTTTCAGATGAAATAAAAAAAAGTTAGTTTAGCAAAATGTTTTCGGAAATAAAAAACATATTTTATTGAAATTTTACGACAGTCAATTGTTTTAAACTTAAAGTCTTCCGAATCATATCGCATTTGATATCAAATAGAAGGTTTTTAAAGGGCTCGCATGCAAAATTGACTTTTTCGATCCGCAATTGTTTTAGTGAAAGTGCTTCAAAACATATTGTGTTTGGTATGAAATGAAAGGTCACTTAACGGGCTTGCATGAAAAATTGAAATATTTTCGTTTCTCAATTGTTTTAGTGTTTGATATCAAATGGAAGGTCTTTTGAAGGACTCGCGTGCAGCATTAAATTTTATTCGATCGACAATTGTTTTAATGAAAGTGCTTCAAAACCTATCGTGTTTGCTATCAAATGAAAGGTCTTTTTGAAGGGCTTGCGTACAAAACTTAATACATTTCAATCGTCAATTGTTTTACTAAAAGTGTTTCAAATCCCATCGTGTTTGGTTTCAAATGAAAGGCATTTTATAGGGCACGCGTATTAAATGAATTTTATTTTTTTTGATCGTCTATTGTTTTAGTAATGATGTCAAAAGCTATCATATTTGATATTAAATGACATGCCTTTTGAAGGGTTCAAATATAAAATTGGTATTTTTTTCGACCGAGAATTGTTTTAGTGAAAATGCTTCAAAACCAATCATGTTTGATATCCAATGAAGGGTCTTTTGAAGAACTCGCGTACAAAATTAAATACTTTTAGATCTTCAATTGTTTTAGAGAAAGTACTTCAAAACCTATTGTGTTTGGTATCAAATTAAAGTTCTTTTGAAGGACTCACTCACAAAATGTAATACTTTTCGATAGTCAATTGTTTTAGTGAAAGTGTTTCAAAACCTATCGTGTTTGTTTTCAAATGAAAGGTCTTTTAAAAAGCACGCATGTTAAATTAATAATTTTTTTTGATCGTCCATTGTTTTAGTAAAGGTGTTTCTAAACGTATCATATTTGGTATTAAATTACAGGCCTTTGAAGGGCTCGAATATAAAATTGGTAATTTTAAAGGGCACGCGAATTAAATTGATTTTTTTGATCGGCAATTGTTTTAGTGATACAGATTTAAAACCTATTGTGTTTGGCATCAATTAATAGGTCTTTGCATGAGTAAACGTACAGAACTGAAATGTTTTAGATTGGAATTAATTCAGTTTATATTTTGTCAATTGTCATACAGAAGTGAATCTTACTTCAGTGTCCGCGGAGCCTAGCGTGAGGCCTGGCAAAGCCAGGCCGACCGCTAGTCCTATATACTATTTTGATAAGCGGTATATATATATATTTGTTTATATATATGGATTCATCACGCCCATTTGTAAATCGCTACAGCCTAGACGGTTTATCCGATTTATTTGCAACTTTTTTTATTTAATAGAGGTCAATCACGTGGAGTGCCTTTTGATAGTCTCAGATTTTTTGTGTACATGATGTGCGAGAAAACTTGAAAAAACATGCGTTTTTGGGGCAAAATCAACTAAGAGTGTGGAGGCTTTGAAATTTTTAAGAAGAAGATCTACTGTCACTTTGACGTTTGTCAGTGCACATGTCGCATTTTTAATTATAAATTACTTAAAATTGAAACTTTTGTGAGTAGTTTTGAAATACTTTACGCATATTGTGAAAATGAGGGGACGTTTTTATTATAATTATACATTTCAAATATGTGTATTTAAAAAGTAAATTTTTGACACTGCACTATGAAGTTGGTTTTAAAGCAAAACGTCAAGTTGACAAGTTTTATAAAGTATAAAGAATATGGTGGCTTTGGAATTTTTAAGAACAACATCTACTGTCATTTTGACATTTGTCAGTGGACATGTCGCATTTTTAATTATAAATTACTTAAATACTAAATTTTTGTGAGTATTTTTGAAATACTTTACGCATATTGTGGAAATGAGAGGACGCTTTTATTATAATTACACATTTCAAATACGTGTATTTAAAAAGTAAATAAATAATAAGTTTTATAATTTATACAGGTGAACTCAACCAAATTTGATCTCGATAATAATATACAGTAAAACCAAGCAAATTTTAGTCTACGGTAAAGTTCAATTTAAAAAAACCAGATAACTCGAATTAGAATCATTTGATCACTCCTAAATTTTCTATCGATAATTGTTTAATTAAAAGTGCTTCAAAACGAATCGTATTTGGTATATTATGAAAGTTCTTTTAAAGGGTACGTGTGCAAAACTAAAATATTTTCGATCGGCAATAGTTTTAGTGAAAGTACTTTAAGGCCTATCGTGTTTGGTATCAAATGAAAGGTTATTTAAAGGGCTCGAGTACAAAATTGATTTTTTTTCCATCGGTAACTGTTTTAGTGAGAGTGCATCAAAACCCATCGTGTTTGGTATCATATAAAAGGTCTTTTGAAGGGCTCACGTGCAGAATTGGAATATTTTCGTTCGGCAATTGTTCTAGTAAAAATAATTTAAAACCTATCGTATTTGGTATCAAACGAGAGGTCTTTGAAAGGGCTCGCATATAAAATGTATCACTTTTAAATCGTCAATTGTTTTAGTGAAAGTGCTTCTAAACTTATCGTATTTGGTATCAAATGAAAGGTCTTTTGAAGGGCTTGCGTACAAAATTTAATAATTTTGGATCGTCAATTGTTTTAGTGAAAGAGCTTAAAAAATATCGTGTTTGGTATTAAATGAAAGGTTTTTTGAAGGGCTCGAATGTAAAATTGATTCTTTTCGATCGTCAGTTGTTTTATTGAAAGTGTTTCAAAACATATTGTGTTTGGTATCAAATGAAAGGTCTTCTGAAGGGCTTGCGTGAAATATAGTTTTTTTTGACAGATAATTGTTTTAGTGAAAGTGCATCAAAACTAATTCTGTTTAGTACGCATAGAATTTTCTGATAGAATTATTTCAATTTCTAGACAAGTTAGAGAAATTTTGCAAATTGATTTAGGCATTAAATGATTGAGAATACATGTTTTAAACTGTTTTCAACTGATATCATGCTCATATAAAAATTTGAAAACAAAATGTCAGTTAATTTTCAAAAGTATATAGTGAAACAAAGCATAATTTGTCCGCAGTAATAATATGCAGTAAAAAAAAATAAAAAATTGACCGTAGCATTCTACAATGCAAACAAAGGTAACTCGAAAGAACGATGTCAAAAATAATATTCCAGCGATTTCCAACAGTTTTTCAAAAAAGTTTAAAGAAAATTTTCAATTGATTTCATGTATATATAAAATATAAATGTGGAATGTCATCAGAAATTACGTCCGAAGGATTTTTAATATATAGCAAAATGTATTCGGAAATAAAACATGGTAGGTGTCATTTGAAAGGGCGTTAGAATAAGTTTCAGATGAAATTTAAAAAGTTGAAATTTTACGATAGGCAATTGTTTAAATTTAAAGTATTCCAAATCATAACTTGCTTGGTCTCATTTGTAAGGTCTTTAGAAGAACTTTCATATGAAATAAAAAATATATATTTTACGACCGCCAATTATTTTAAAAATAAAATATTCCGAATAATACTGTGTAGGGTATCATATGAAAGGATTTTAGAAGAACTTTCCGATGAAATAAAAAAGTTAAATTTTACGATCCTCAATTGTTTCAAACAGAAATTATTCCGTCATATGAAAGGGCATTAGAAGAACTTTTAGATGAAATAAAAAAAAGTTAGTTTAGCAAAATGTTTACGGAAATAAAACACATATTTTATTGAAATTTTACGACAGTCAATTGTTTTAAACTTAAAGTGTTCCGAATCATATCGTGTTTGATATCATATGAAAGAACTTTAAAAGAACTTTCAGACGAAATGCAAAAATTTAAACATTGCGACCATCAATTGTTTTAAATTTCAAGTATTCGGAATAATGCCTTTTTAATGTCATATGAAAAAGTTTTGAAAGAACTTACGATGTCAATTGTTTCAAATTTAAAGTTTGGCAATTCATACCGTGTTTGGTATCAAATAGAAGGTCTTTTAAAGGGCTCGCATGCAAAATTGACTTTTTCGATCTGCAATTGTTTTAGTAAAAGTGCTTCAAACCATATTGTGTTTGGTATGAAATGAAAGGTCTCTTAACGCGCGCTTGCATGAAAAATTTTAATATTTTCGTTTGTCAATTGTTTTAGTGAAATGAAAGGTATTTTGAAGGACTCGCGTGCAGCATTAAATTTTATTTGATCGACAATTAGCACTTTGCTTCAAAACTTATCATGTTTGCTATCAAATAAAAGGTCTTTTGAAGGGCTTGCGTACAAAACTTAATACATTTCAATCGTCAATTGTTTTACTAAAAGTGTTTCAAATCCCATCGTGTTTGGTTTCAAATGAAAGGTACTTTATAGGGCACACGTGTTAAATGAATTATTATTTTTTGATCGTCTATTGTTTTAGTAATGTTTCTCAAAAGCTATCATATTTGATATTAAATGACATGCCTTTTGAAAGGTTCAAATATAAAATTGGTATATTTTTCGACCGAGAGTGAAAATGCTTCAAAACTAATCATGTTTCATGTAAAATAAAAGGTCTTTTGAAGAACGCGCGTACAAAAGTAAATACTTTTTGATCGGCAATTGTTTTAGTGATAGTGCTTCAAAACCTATTGTGTTTGGTATCAAATGAAAGGTCTTTTGAAGGACTCGCTTACAAAATGTAATACTTTTCGATAGTCAATTGTTTTAGTGAAAGTGTTTCAAAACCTATCGTGTTTGTTTTCAAATGAAAGGTCTTTTAAAGAGCACGCGTGTTAAATAAATTATTATTTTTTGATCGTCCATTGTAAAGGTGTTTCAAAACCTATCATATTTGGTATTAAATTACAGGCCTTTGAAGGGCTCGAATATAAAATTGGTATTTTTTCGACCGAGAATTGTTTTAGTGAAAGTGCTTTAAAACCAATCATGTTTGATATAGAATGAAAGATCTTTTGTAGAGCTCGCGTACAAAATTAAATCTTCAATTGTTTTCGTGAAAGTGTTTTAAAACTTGTCATGTTTGGTATGAAATGAAATGTCTTTTAAAGGGCATTCGAATTAAATTGATTTTTTTGAGCGGCAATTGTTTTAGTGATACAGATTTAAAACCTGTTGGTTTTGGCATCAATTAATAGGTCTTTGCATGAATAAATGTACAGAATTGAAAAGTTTTAGATTGGAATTAATTCAGTTTATATTTTGTCAAATGTCATACAGAAGTGTACCTTACTTCAGTATCCGCGGAGCCTAGCGTGAGGCCTGGCAAAGCCAGGCCGACCGCTAGTCCTATATACTATTTTGAGAAGTGAGGTATATATATTTGTATATATAGATTCATCACGCACATTTGTAAATCGCTACAGCCTAGACGGTTTATCCGATTTATTTAAAACTTTTTTTATTTGATAGAGGGCAATCACGGGGAGTGCCTTTTGATAGTCTCAGATTTTTCGGGCACATGATGTGCGAGAAAACTTGAAAAAACATGCGTTTTTGGGGCAAAATCAAATAAGAGTGTGGAGGCTTTGAAATTTTTAAGAAGAAGATCTACTGTCACTTTGACGTTTGTTAGTGGACATGTCGCATTTTTAATTATAAATTATTTAAATATGAAATTTTTTAGAGTACATTTGAAATATATTTCATATATTGGGGGAATGAGTGGACGTTTTTATTATAATTACGCATTTTAAATATGTGTATTTCAAAAGTAAATTTTTGACACTTCACTATGAAGTTGGTTTTAAAGCGAAACGTCAAATTGACAAGTATTATAAAGTATAAAGAATATGGAGGCTTTGAATTTTTTAAGAAGAACATCTAACGTCATTTTAACATTTGTCGGGGGACATGTCGCATTTTTAATTATAAATTACTTAAAAATTAAATTTTTGTGAGTAGTTTTGAAATACTTTAGGCATATTTTGGAAATGAGGCGACGTTTTTATTATAATTACACAATTCAAATACGTGTATTTAAAAAGTAAATTTTTTACAGTCCACAATCAAGTTGGTTTCGAAACAAAACGTCTATTTTTTTTTTTTATTAATTAATCATTTAATTTACAACTGTCTAATTGACTAGCTTTATAATTTATACAGGTGAACTCAACCAAATTTGATCTCGATAATAATATACAGTAAAACCAAGCAAATTTTGTCTACAGCAAAGTACAATTTAGAAAAACCAGATAACTCGAATAGGAATCATTTGGGCACTCCTAAATTTTCTATCGATAATTATGTAATTGAAAGTGTTTCAGAACCAGTCGTATTTCGTATATTATGAAAGTTCTTTTAAAGGGTACGTGTGCAAAATTAAAATATTTTCGATCGGTAAACGTTTTAGTGAAAGTACTTTAAGGCCTATCGTGTTTGGTATCAACTGAAAAGGGCTCGACTACAAAATTGATTTTTTTTTCAATCAATAACTGTTTTAGTGAGAGTGCATGAAAACCCATCCTGTTTGGTATTATATAAAAGATCTTTTGAAGGGCTCACGTGCAGAATTGGAATTTTTTTGTTCGGAAATTGTTTTAGTGAAAGTACTTCAAAACCGATCGTGTTTGGTATCAAATGAAAGGTCTTTTGAAGGGCTCGCGTATAAAATTTATCACTTTTAGATCGTCAATTGTTTTAGTGAAAATGCTTCAAAACCTATCGTGGTATCATTGGCAAGTTCTTTAGAAGTACTTTCAGATGAAATAAAAAATATATATTTTATGACCGTCATAAATTTTTCCGAATCATACCGTCTTTGGTGCCATATTGAAGGGCGTTAAAAGAACTTTCAGATGGAATAAAAAAAGGTAAAATTTTACGATAGGCATTTGTTTTAAACTTAAAGTATTCCGAAAATTAACATATTTGGTGTCATATGAAATGGCTTTAGAAGAACTTTCAGATGAAATAAAAAGAGTTGAAATTTTATAATAGTTCATTGTTTCTAACATAAAGTATTCGGAATCATACTGTGTAGGGTGTCATATGAAAGGGCTTTAGAAGAACTTTCCGATGAAATAAAAAAGTTAAATTTTACGATCCTCAATTGTTGCAAACATAAATTATTCCGAATCATGCCTTCTTTGCTGTCATATGAAAGGGCTTTAGAAGAACTTTCAGATGAAATAAAAAAAAGTTAGTTTAGCAAAATGTTTTCGGAAGTAAAACACATATTTTATTGAAATTTTACGACAGTCAATTGTTTAAAACTTAATGTGTTCCGAATCATATCTTGTTTGATATCATATGAAAGGGCTTTAAAAGAATTTTCAGACGAAATTATAAAATTTAAACATTGCGACCGTCAATTGTTTTCAATTTCAAATATTCAGAACAATGCCGTTTTTAATGTCATATGAAACAGTTTTGAAAGAACTTACGATGTCAATTATTTCAAATTTAAAGTTTTGCGAATCATATCGCGTTTGGTATCAAATAGAAGGTCTTTTAAAGGGCTCGCATGTAAAATTGACTTTTTCGATCCGCAATTGTTTTAGTGAAAGTGTTTCAAAACATATTGTGTTTGGTATGAAATGGAAGGTCTCTTAACGAGCTTGCATGAAAAATTGAAATATTTTCGTTTGTCAATTGTTTTAGTGAAATGGAAGGTCTTTTGAAGGACTCGCGTGCAGCATTAAATTTTATTCGATCGACAATTGTTTTAATGAAAGTGCTTCAAAACTTATCGTGTTTGCTATCAAATGAAAGATCTTTTGAAGGGCTTGCGTACAAAACTTAATACATTTCAATCGTCAGTTGTTTTACTAAAAGTGTTTCAAATCCCATCGTGTTTGGTTTCAAATGAAAGGTATTTTATAGGGCACTCGTGTTAAATTAATTATTATTTTTTGATCGTCTATTGTTTTAGTAATGGTGTTCAAAAGCTATCATATTTGATATAAAATAACATGCATTTTGAAGGGTTAAAATATAAAATTGGTATGTTTTTCGACCGAGAATTGTTTTAATGAAAATGCTTCAAAACCAATCATGTTTGATATAAAATGAAAGGTCTTTTGAAGAACTCGCGTGCAAACTTAAATACTTTTAGATCGGCAATTGTTTTAGTGAAAGTGTTTCAAAACGTATCATGTTTGTTTTCAATTGAAAGGTCTTTTAAAGAGCACGCGTGTTAAATTAATTTTTTTTTATCGTCCATTGTTTTAGTAAAGGTATTTCAAAACCTATCATATTTGATATTAAATTACAGGCCTTTGAAGGGCTCGAATATAAAATTGGGATTTTTTTCGACCGAGAATTGTTTTAGTGAAAGTGCTTTAAAATCAATCATGTTTAATATAAAATGAAAGGTCTTTTGAAGAGCACGCGTACAAAATGAAATACTTTTAGATTTTCAATTGTTTTCGTGATAGTGTTTTAAAACTTATCGTGTTTGGTATCAAATGAAATGTCTTTTAAAGGGCACGCGAATTAAATTGATTTTTTTGAGCGGTAATTGTTTTCGTGATACAGATGTAAAACCTATTGTGTTTGGCATCAATTAATAGGTCTTCGCATGAATAAACGTACAGAATTGAAAAGTTTTATATTGGAATTAATTCAGTTTATTTTTTGTCAATTGTCATACAGAAGTGAACCTTACTTCAGTGTCCGCGGAGCCTAGCGTGAGGCCTGGCAAAGCCAGGCCGACCGCTAGTCCTATATACTATTTTGAGAAGGTATATTTATATATATGGATTCATCACGCCCATTTGTAAATCGCTACAGCCTAGACGGTTTATCCGATTTATTTGCAACTTTTTTTATTTGATAGAGGTCAATCACGGGGAGTGCCTTTTGATAGTCTCAGATTTTTCGTACACATGATGTGCGAGAAAACTTGAAAAAACATGCGTTTTTAGGGCAAAATCAACTAAGAGTGTGGAGGCTTTGAAATTTTTAAGAAGAAGATCTACTGTCACTTTGACGTTTATCAGTGGACATGTCGCATTTTTAATTATAAATTACTTCAAAATGAAACTTTTGTGAGTAGTTTTGAAATACTTTACGCATATTGTGGAAATGAGTGGACGTTTTTATTATAATTATACATTTCAAATATGTGTATTTAAAAAGTAAATTTTTGACACTCCACTATGAAGTTGGTTTTAAAGCAAAACGTCAAATTGACAAGTTTTATAAAGTACTAAGAATATGGAGGCTTTGAAATTTTTAAGATGAACATCTACTGTCATTTTGACATTTGTCATTGGACATGTCGCATTTTTAATTATAAATTACTTAAATATTAAATGTTTGTGAGTAGTTTTGAAATACTTTACGCATATTATGGATATGAGGGGACGTTTTTATTATAATTACACATTTCAAATACGTGTATTTAAAAAGTAAATTTTTGACGGTTTACAATGAATTTGGTCGAATTGACAAGTTTTATAATTTATACAGGTGAACTCAACCAAATTTGATCTCGATAATAATATACAATAAAACCAAGCAAATTTTGTCTACGGCAAAGTTCAATTTAGAAAAACCAGATAACTCGAATTAGAATCATTTGGGCACTCCTAAATTTTCTATCGATAATTTAATTGAAAGTGCTTCAAAACCAGTCATATTTGGTATATTATGAAAGTTCTTTTACAGGGTACGTGTGCAAAACTAAAATATTTTCGATCGGCAATAGTTTTAGTGAAAGGCCTATCGTGTTTGGTATCAAATGAAAGGTTATTTAAAGGGCTCGAATTTTTTCGTTCGGCAATTGTTTTAGTGAAAATAGTTAAAAACCTATCGTATTTGGTATCAAATAAAAGGTCTTTGAAAGGGCTCGCGTATAAAATTTATCACTTTTAGATCGTCAATTGTTTTAGTGAAAGTGCTTCTAAACTAATCGTATTTGGTATCAAATGAAAGGTCTTTTCAAGGGCTTGCGTACAAAATTTAATAATTTTCGATCGTCAATTGTTTTAGTGAAAGCGCTTAGAAAATATCATGTTTGGTACTAAATGAAAGGTTTTTTGAAGGTCTCGCCTGAAAAATTATTTCTTTTCGATCGTCAGTTATTTTATTGAAAGTGTTTCAAACATATTGTGTTTTGTATCAAATTAAAGGTCTTCTGAAAGGCTCGCGTGAAAAATTGTTGTTTTTTTTCGACAGATAATTGTTTTAGTGAAAGTGCAGCAAAACTAATTCTGTTTGGTACGCATGGAATTTTCTGATAGAATTATTTCAATTTCTAGACAAGGTAGAGAAATTTTGAAAATTGATTTAGGCATTAAATGATTGAGAATACATGTTTTAAACTGTTTTCAACTGATTTTATTTGAAGAAGAAATGTCAGTAACTTTTTAAAAGTATATCGCGAAACAATACATAATTTGTCCGCAGTAATAATATACAGTAAAAAAAAAATAAGAAATTGACCGCAGCATGCTACAATGCAAACAAAGGTAACTCGAAAAAACGATGTCGGAAATTATATTCCAGCGATTTCCAACAGTTTTTCAAAAAAGTTTAAAGAAAATTTTCAATTGATTTCATGTATATATAAATATAAATGTGGAATATCATCAGAAATGACGTCCGAAGGATTTTTAATAAATAGTAAAATATATTCAGATGAAATTTAAAAAGTTGAAATTTTACGATAGGCAATTGTTTCAAATTTAAAGTATTCCAAATCATAACTCGTGTTTGCTATCAAATGAAATGTCTTTTGAAGGGCTTGCATACAAAACTTAATACATTTCAATCGTCAATTGTTTTACTAAAAGTGTTTCAAATCCCATCGTGTTTGGTTTCAACTGAAAGGTATTTTATAGGGCACGAGTATTAAATTAATTATTATTTTTTGATCGTCGACTGTTTTAGTAAAGGTGTCAAAAGCTATCATATTTGATATTAAATGACATGTCTTTTGAAGGGTTCAAATATAAAATTGGTATTTTTTTCGACCGAAAATTGCTTTAGTGAAAATGATTCAAAACCAATCATGTTTGATATCAAATGAAGGGTCTTTTGAAGAACTCGCGTACAAAATTAAATACTTTTAGATCGGTAATTGTTTGAGTGAAAGTGCTTCAAAACCTATTGTGTTTGGTGTGAAATGAAAGGTCTTTTGAAGTATTAGCTTACAAAATGTAATACTTTTCGATAGTCAATTGTTTTAGTGAAAGTGTTTCAAAACCTATCGTGTTTGTTTTCAAATGAAAGGTCTTTTAAAGAGCACGTGTGTTAAATTAATAATTTTTTTTTATCGTCCATTGTTTTAGTAAAGGTGTTTCAAAACCTATCATATTTGGTATTAAATTACAGGCCTTTGAAGGGCTCGAATATAAAATTGGTATTTTTTTCGACCGAGAATTGTTTTAGTGAAAGTGCTTTAAAACCATTCATGTTTGATATAAAATGAAAGGTCTTTTGAAAAGCTCGCGTACAAAATTAAATACTTTCAGATCTTCAATTGTTTTCGTGAAAGTGTTTTAAAACTTATCGTGTTTGGTATCAAATGAAATGGCTTTTAGAGGGCACGCGAATTAAATTGATTTTTTTTGAGCGGCAATTGTTTTAGTGATACAGATTTAAAACGTTTTGTGTTTGGCATCAATTAATAGGTCTTTGCATGAATAAACGTACAGAATTGAAAAGTTTTAGATTGGAATTAATTCAGTTTATATTTTGTCAAACAGAAGTGAACCTTACTTCAATGTCCGCGGAGCCTAGCGTGAGGCCTGGCAAAGCCAGGCCGACCGCTAGTTTTACTCTAAAATCATTAGGAAACAACTATATGAAAAAAATCTGGTGTGGGCACCACACGACTTTCTTATACACAGCATATTTAATGTTTAGAATATAGATCAATGAAATTGATATAGCATCAAAAATGCTGAATTGAACACTTATGACTTGCTCCTTGCGTTTGACAATTATTATTTAACATATAAATGTTAAACATGTTTATGTTTTTTGTTTCTATTGCTACTATGATTATTGGAATATATTATTAAATATACAAATAAGTTTTTCTCATGAGACGCATATACAGGAAAATTGCAAATAACATATTATGTTCCAAATATTTTTGCTAACATCTTTTATTTGAAACTTTTTTTCGTAACTGATTCCATTTTTGAAATAAATGGAATTTATTGTTTTGTGTGTCCAGTAAACTTCCTCTTCCGGTTTTTCAATTTCATTCAAAATCAACTCAGCTCTTCGTATTTTCATGAAACTTATAATTACCAAGTTTCGTTAACAAATCTTGTCTCGTTCATGAGATATTGCACACTCAGCCACACATCCATCCATCCAAACACACACACACAGACATAATTGAGAAAATGATCAAAACGGATTCAGTGGACCTCAAAACACGTATTTCCGCGAAAATCTCTTCAACGATTTTTTTCACGATTCCAATACTTTCTTATACTGTGTATAAGAAAGTAAAAATATCATTGTATTTCTTATATTGCATAAATCATTTCAACACCTTGTATATCAGAATGTCTGAAATAATTTGTTAAACTCGTAAATAAAGTTCTAAAAACTTTGTCTGAAATGTAAAATTCAAATTATGTATTTATTTACCATTTATAAGAAAAGAAATAATAATTGAAACAAAAAAAATTGAAAAGTTATCGTTGACTGATTTCAAATAAATTAAATTTAAAATTGCAAATAAATTCTATTGTTGAAATATATAAATTTAATTTATACCTACATAAAAAACTGATTAAAATAAAATCTAGTCTAGTTATTAAAAGTCTCTGGTTGAATTAAATCAAATACAATAAAACATATTTCATTATATTAACACCGCTAACGTATCTTCTATTATTTTAATTTAGGGTCGCAGAAAAACAATTGTCACCGCTAGAAACACTTGCAAAAAATACAATAATAACAAAACAAAAATCAGTTACATCAGCGTAAGAAAAAAATGCATTCTCTTTCTCATTTGCATAACACGCATATCGAATTAGAAGGGTTCAGAAACAGAGACACTCTAACCGGAAGTGCGTAAGAAAGACAATGACAGCTAGCGTCCCCAGCATCAGCTGTGGAACAAAACACGAACGGAAAGCAGAACAATTGAAAGGAAGAATTATGAAAGTGTCCAGTATGGGTGCATTTGCATACGGCAGGTAACGCTGACATGCAAATGATGTACTGAGACAAAAACTGCACAATGCAATGCTGAGATGTCTGTAATTATACATGTGCAAACCTGTTCCGCACCTATGCAAGACGGGTGCAAGACTGTGGGAAACGTTGGCGACAAGGGACAGACAGAATAATACAAATATTAATATTATAATTGTTTCCGACTGTATAGGAATAAAGTATTTCAATTTCATTTCGTATAGGGTCGTTGATTTCCACCGAAGTTTGAATTTCTGAACGTTCGAACATTCGAATGTTTTAAACTTCGTCAGAAAAACTTCGAAGCTTCAAATTTACGAATTTTCGAATTTTCGACTTTTCGAATTTTTTGTAGCTTCGAATTTACGAATTTTCGAATTTTTCAAAGCTTCGAATTATCAAATTTTTTGCCACTGAATTAACGCCATCTGTCATCTCCAAACATTTATAGGGTAAGTGAATTTGAGAACACAGGTTTGATACCCATAGCCGATTAACTACTAGGGTCGTTGATTTCCACCGAAGTTCGAATTTCTGAACGTTCGAACATTCGAATGTTTTGAACTTCGTCAGAAAAACTTCGAAGCTTCAAATTTTCGAATTTTTTAAAGCTTCAAGTTTTTCAAAGGCTCGAATTATCGAATTTTTTGCCACTGATTTAACGCCATCTGTCATCTCCAAACATGCTCACGCATAATTCGCGAAAAGTCGGCTACGAATTAAGTAATAAACTTGGCGAAGTCTCCTGCAAGAACTCTGCAAGTTTAGGCATCTTAATTAAGACATCTATTCTCTTACCGCCCATAAAATGCTACGGACTTTTAATAAAACGTTTTAAAAAGACAATAAAAAGGATACAAAAACGTATTAATTAAAACGTTTTTGACAGTGTAGCGAAATTTTAAGTCTAAATTAAATTAATTTGGCAAATAATAATAATTAATAATAATTACTTATGAATTAATACAAACCTCTGCAAATGACTTTATTTTGAAAATAATTCATATCAACATACCGTGTTCATGCTAAAAAATACCAAAATTCGAAGTTCGAATCCAAATTCGAATGTTCAATAAATCCGAACATTCGAAGTCTCGAATATTCGAAAAATGAACAACCCTAATTTCGTAGTTAACTATATTGGTACTATACTTCGTTTCACGTAGGAATGCAGTAATTTAACAATATATTAAAGAACGAATTTTATAAGATTTTTTTCGCACGTGTCCAAGTTTAGAGAACGAACCGCAGGCGAGTTTTCTAAACGACAAGTGCGATAAAAAGTCTTTTAAAATGAATTATTATTTATACTAATTTCTCTATTTTGCGTCTATCATAAATAAATTTTTTTAAATAATCTGCGATATTTTAAAACGCGTCAATTTAGGGAAATTTGTATATGAAATGTTGTGTTTATAAATATAAATATATCATCACGTCTTTTTACCCATTACTGGGTGTGGTACTCTGCCGAAGCAGATCTCGGTAAGTATATATGCGCGTGCAATGCGGTTACCAGCCGTCAAATCACAATCTCCAAAGATGTTAGTGATGGATGGACCACAGGAGTAATTTTTAATGTGGTGAAAATGTTTGTCGCGTGTGGGAATCGAACCAGGGTTCTCAGAATCCACAGGCCGACTCGATACCACTGAGAAACCTACCCCATATAAGTGTTTTTGACATTTATGCAACTGTTCAAAAGTGCGCGAATATTTTCAAATTTTGAAATTATTTCTATTATTATTGTTAATAAAGATACATAATCTATTTCCAAAGAAATTTTGAGGTTATATTGAAATTTTTATGTTTTCAGGTTGGCAGTTAGAGTGTCATCAGGTACTACCAACTGTCTGAAACAAAATGTTGCGTATCATAATAAACGCTCTTTCGATACGCAACTGGGTTTTATAATGACTTCCTTATATATGTTAAATAGAAAAAATATATTATCTAAAAGACCGAGTCTCGCTCGGGAAATAATAGGAGATGGGAAGTTTAAAATGAAAAACAAGAAAACAAAAAATAGATAAAAGAAATAACTTTTCTCCACAATTTTCTTTCGAATTTTCGCTCATAAACAGTTGATGATATCGAGTTGATTTTGGAGTCAATCAATTTCTTGAGTATAATAACTATATCTTCATTAATTTCAAAATGACTTGCTAAATGAATTTTCCGGAGGATGTTATTTAGCTAGATCATTTTCTAACGCCAAAAACATTAGAATACCAAATTTCAGCAAAAATTTGAAGCCGATTCCGAAATCGGTAACACACAGACACACAAAAATTGTTAGTATACACAGTATCAGGTAGATTCACAAAACGGATTAGCGCTAACACCGTTTTTTTTTATATTATCCATAACTCTGTTTCAAATTAAAACAGATTAAAGGAATGAACTAAATTTGATGCTAATTAACTTTCTTTTTAACTCAAGTTAAAATAAATTTGTTTCTTACATTGAACAGAAAGTTAAAAACGAAATAAAAAATGGAGTTAGCGCTATTCCACTTTATGAATGTGCCTGTATAAGATTAATTAATTTAGCTATAAAAATGTTAAAATAGTTTCTACGAAACTATTTCTGTCACAGAATAGTAAAAATGCATCTTCAAGGATATGGTAAGGCACGACATAATTTTAAGTTAATTAATTTTGTAACAGATAATAAATAAATAAATAAAAATAATATCATGCCTCTTCCCAATTATTGGATGTAGCACTCTGCCGTACCAGATCTCGGAAAGTGATATATTCTTGCACGTGAATTGCAGTTACCACCCGTCAAATCATCCTCTCTTCCCTCTCCAAGTAAAAGCTAAGGATAATTTGTGACGAATATTTATGCTAAAAATTAAGGAGATTTTTAAGAAACGCTATTTTAATAAATTGTTGGTTAACAAATGCAATAGAAAAAAAACTAATTTCTTTTTAAAAGCGTTGTTAGCAAATTTCTCTTTAAAAGATAAGAATTATTAATAATAAATTGCAAGATAAAGCAAATTATTTCATAATGTCGCCATTTGCATATAATTAAGAATATCTAGTATCAACTAATATTTCAAATGAAACAGAAATTAAAGCAACACCTTTTCTGTAATTCGTCCCATTTATCAAAATAATAACATATTCCGAAGTTCTTATCATTTTTCACAGGTAATTCCAATTCCTAGACATCGTGATGCCAGTGCGCGATACAAGTAATTAAAACTAAAAATTGACAGCCGCTTATTTATAATACCTATTGGCGTGTCAGGTCCGTATTATCATTTTTCAATCTTACATTTATCAACAAGAAATATATTTTAATATATAACACACATCCGCTGCCATTTATTAGGTGAGTTTGAAAATATCGCGATGTGTCATGCGAGGCACATGCTCCCGCGCAACGCGAGTGCGCGTGCACGTGATGGCGCCGGCGTCCCGACGATAGGGCGGAGCATACGAGGGCCCCACTCGAGCGAGGGGTGGAGCCTACCAACAAAATGACTCCCCTTGTTAAGGCAGGAAACCCTCGATGCGCTACCAAATAAGGTTTAATTTTGGAAAAACATATGTAGCCGCAGGTGGATTTAAAAATATTGTTGAATTTACTGAATTTGTAAATTGGTTTTGATAATATTTTTTAAAACATAATTATTTGGTTAATGTGTAATTGGGCTTATAAACAAAATCTATGTGTATTTTATTATGTTAATCTAACAACTATTTCATGTATTATATAAATAAAATATTTATGATTACAATACCTAACACTAAAATAATACAAATAAATAATTAATATGTTAAACAGAATTGAAATTTAAAATTAATTATTTATACATAATTCAAAATATAAATATTGTAAAAAAATATTTTATATTCGAACATGGGGTAATGGCTCAGTGGTATCAGAGTCGGCCTGTGGATCCTAAGAACCTTGGTTCGATCTCCACAGCAGACAAAACATTTTCAACAATTTAAAAAAAAATCCACCACTAACATCTTTGGGGGCTGTGATTTGACGGCTGGTAACCGCACTTCACGCGCATAAATATATCACTTATCAAGGTCAGCTTCGGCAGAGTGCCATACCCAGTAATGGGTAAAAGGCGTGATGATATATTTATTTATATTTATTTATATTCGATACATTATTATTTGGACCTTATTAAAAGAGAACTCAATAAATTACAAGTTGTCCGAATACGTAACCGCATGCACAAGTTTATGTTCACATTGACTGTATTGCCCACAATAAAATCCCACAGTCCTATATATAGTACACAACCGCCTCTACTTTCATAAAATTCTGTATTATATTTCACATATTTATATATAAAATATGCTTTACATCATATCAATTGTAAAAATATGCTATCGATTATCTGTAAAACAAATAAAAATCATAAACTAAACAAAATTTCCTACCTTAAAGTCCCAAAATGTGTTTTATGTTGAACAGCATACAACGATAAAGTCTATCAACAGGTTTTGCACAAAAAATTCACTCAAATAGTTAATAATAAGTTTCACACTCTTATAAACACAATAAACACTAAGTAAAAGATCGATTGATCACAAAAATCACCTTTATACGATATACAATGAACCATAACAAAATTAAACAAATGAATATTTGTAAACAAGAACTAACCAAACAGTGCGCAGAATCGCGCGAAGTTTCAAATTCAAAATGCACTACATCCAGTTCATAATATAATTAATTTGTATATTTTTGGTGTGCATTGAGTTTTATTTCTAACTCATATGTTTATATGTGATTTTTAACTTGTGAATAATTGAAGTAACTCGTTTTTATATATTTCATTGAAATTTTTACATGTGTATGACCTGTTGATGAATGCCGGTTACCACTCCACGAATACATTTTGGGGTATTAAGGTAAAAAAATTAAACTTGTATAAAAATTACAGCATTTTTTAGCAATAATTGAAATGATTTATACCAAATAGTGAGCAGACTATTGCAAAGTTTCAAATGCAAAATATATAAACATCTTGTTTGTATGAAATTTATTTGTTAATTTTGTTGTGTTTATACGGTGTGTTGAATATTATATTTTAAATCTAATTTATATTTATAAGTGGATTTCAAGTTTTTAATTAATTTAATTGACTTTTTATATATTTTATTTTCGCGTGCAACCTGTTGCCGACTTCTACAAAACAAACATAAAATTTTAACACATTAAGGTAGGAAATTTGGTCTTATTTATTTGTTCAAAATGTTATCGATAGCATTTTTTGTATTGTTATGTTCTAACGTATATTTTAAATGCAAATATCTAGTGTGATCAAAATAAATTAAAATGTACTTACCTTTACTGTTTTAAATTATTTTAAAATAAGAAGCAATAAATATAGCAGAAAAGTGAAAAATTTATTTTGATTCTGTAATGCTACAACTAAATTCGCTCATTTGAGAAAGGAGTGTCACCATTAAAAATTTGGCATTTTGTAATTATTGATATAAAAGAAATAAAAAACTAAAAATGATCAAGAATAAGGTGGATAAGGTTCCACCCACAAAAACTGACAATTACAAAATTATAAGTATTTTTGAGCTTATATTCCAACAAACTTATTTTTGTATAAATAGAGGCATAAATCAAAAATACCAAATTTGGACACACTTATCGCAAAGAAGCGATATAGTAACAAGTTTTTCTTTCTTTCTATTATCGTACAAGTGTTTCTGTAATTAAAACTTATCAATAATTGGAATTACAAACAAAAATTGTTATAAAAATAACATAAATTACAACAAATTAAGTACAGTATTATTATTTACTTATTGTATAAGATCGACCATTTGGATTATGGATAGCTCCGACCCTTGGTTGAACAACGCACCACTCATACCAAACTTTGGTTTCCGAAACACATCTCCAAAATGCTGCTTCGACTGTATCTCCTCCCTGCATCTGAATAGGTTCCTATTGAGAAAATTAGATGAAAATTTCAGTTTTAAATTATAATACCTCATTTAACTTACAGAAATGGGGAAAAATATTGGGAACCAACTCATCATATCCCTAGTATGAGTATTTGGTTCAGTGCTAATCATAATACCTTTATACAAATCACAAGTAAAGTACCCTGCAAAACCTGTCAAGATACAATTTTGTGGACATTTAAACTTTAACGTTCCGTATCTTTTATTGTCTATTATTTCTTCTTTATTTGGATGAATAAATGTGAACAAAGCCTGAAATCATTCAAATAAAAATATAAATCCGATTAATTCTATTTTATATGTGATATCTACCTGTGTGTTATCTATTCTATACTTATTAACGATATGAACAACGTATGGTGTCTCAAGACAGGTCAACAGTGTTTTGTCAGCTGGTCGTGTAGCTCTAATCTCATTATAAAGTTTTAAACTTTGAACCGGAGCTACCCAAGAAGTATAAGAAGTTGGAATAGATATTCCATCATCTTTAAGGAACCTTTGAGCACCGTCCAAACATTCTGGAGATAATTCGTTGTCACCAAATGAACCTAGGAACCAAAAATAAAAATAAATACAATTTAACGTTATTAAATTTGGGCATATACCAAGTAATTCAGAGACAAGAATATCGGCTTTCTCTTCAGGAATAAAACTTCTCATATCTCCCGAAACTACTGTAACTTTCCCAGGCCAAAGTTCTCTAACAAGAGCTTGAAGAGTGTTAACAGCATGAGGATTCTTCTCCACGGCGTAGACTTTCAACTGTCGGCCTGTAATGTCACCAGCGTTTAGCACTGCGCGAACCAATGGACCTCGTCCTGCACCCACAACCATAACAACAAGCTTATTGTCTGGATCAGCTGTTGATTTGTCCTCGAAAGCCTTCTGAATTGCTAGCTGATACTGGTTATATTTGTGTGGATCTTTTTCAAACACTTCGTATACTAATGTTTCTAAGTTTTCAGATAATGGTTGTAGTGGATTTTGTAAATAATCTTCACATCTAAAAATTATTATGATAAATTATTGTTCTAGTTTAAGAGCTGTTTAACGTACCCTTGAATATATTCCGTGAAAGCGCTGCTAGTAAATAATTTTTTACCTAAAAAGTTTACATAACTGCAATACTGAGAAATATCAGCGTGGCGATTTTTGCCTTTAATGATGTATTGCACGTCTATCTGCAAAAATTTTCGGACGAGTTCTTGATGTGCTCTGGAAAGCACTGGATAATCACGTTGGTTTGTTAAAAATAAATTTGTGCTTAATATCAAACATTTTACAGGTTCGCCCAACCAGCGTTCAACTTCTAATTCGGTTGGAAGATCATGAGATAATTCTAAAGCTAGTCCTAGTTTTTTGTCATAATCACAGTGAGATCTAAGTTTGTTCCACCATTCCCAAGAATTGTCTTGCTCTTCGTATTCATTTTCACTTCGTTTTTTAACTACCATTGGAATCTGAATCCACACTTGATATGTGCAGCCACCAGACATTTTACTATGTAGAATTCTTCCCATATTTAAACTATTTCCGGAATGTAATCGTATTAAAAGAGCTGGTAAACTTAAATGACTAGCGAATTCTAGTTCTTGAAGAAATAAAGCTTCACTGGTTTTCCGAACATGTTCTATTTCAGAATCAATTTCTAGATAGGATGACAGTTTACCTACGATGAGTCTATTCCAATCTTGGCTCGTAAGAATTAAGTCACTGCGAGACAGCGGTTCTTGTCGTTTTAGAGCTTTACCGTTAATTAATTCACGTTTATATCTTGGATGTATAAAAGGAATAACTATAAAATGATATCCTAAATTTGTGGCATAATATAATTGTTCATTTAATTGTGAAACTGTTGCGTATTCCAACCCACAAGACATTCTTTTCCTTTGTTGATCTTGATCATTCATTTTTAACCTATAAATTATACCTGAAATGTAAAATAATAACTGAATAATAAGATTCACAGAGAATATAACAGTGAATAATGGTGCAATTGTTAAGAATTACATTAACAAATACCTTTTGAATACGGCGAAATTTGAATTTGTCAAATATTTAACAAACCATGTGACAGATGAAAACTGCGCCAAGCTTTGACAAATCCTCGCACCCTTCACCTCCTTTGTTAATTGTTACCAACAAAAAGCAAAATGGAACTGTCTAAATTATAGTGTTTTGACCCCTGACCTGGTAAAGCATTAAAACATTCATTTATGTTTATATACATATACTTGGAATGAGTTTATAACTTAAATTTTAATTCTAATAAATGATATTTTTCAGAAATGGAAAACAAAAGTATTAATCTGTGTTCTTTTATTCAAGAAGATGATAATCTGTCTTCTTTTGTTCAAGAAGACACCGGTAAACCGTCTGAATCAGCTCTAGATGAATCAAAAACATGTCACCTGTGTAACAAATCTTTTACATTTATATCTGAATTTAAACGTCATATGTTAACTCATACAGGTGAAAAAAATTACACCTGCGAAATCTGCGATGCACAATTTACCAGAAAATCTTCTTTAAATAGGCATTTAGGGGGTCATGTAGCCGACAAAAATTATCATTGTGAAATATGCGGAAAACAATTTACTTTGAAATGTAATTTAAACAATCACATATTGGTCCATAAAGATAAACCACATAAATGTTCAGAATGTGGTGCGAGTTTTGTTCACAAAACAACATTAAAAAGACACTTTTCTTCAGTCCATACTACAGCAAGGCCATATCAGTGCCCAACATGTAATGCTTGTTTTTCACAGCTTAGTCATTTAAAAAGACATGATTTAGTACATTCAGGTGTTAAAGAACATAAATGTCGTATTTGTTATAAAAGTTTTGCTCTTAAAACTACTTTAAATCAACATATGTTTAGTCATGATACAGAAAAGCCATTTAAATGTGATTTCTGTAATATAAAATATAGTATAAAAAAATCATTAAAAAAACATTTATTAACGCATACCGAATGTAAAAGTTAAAGGTATGGATGATAACATTATGTAATAATGTTTATTTATTAATTAAAATGTAGTTATAGAAACAACAGGTAAATATATTAATTTATTTTAAACATCATGCATTTTTTATATTGTTCACATGATTCAAAATGACAATAAAATTCCCGCCCTTGACGTAGTGCGCTATGTTTATGCTTTCTGGTGCGCAGGTGCGCTCCATATTTCGCATCGACGTTTGTTGTTTGTTTTGATAAGGTTAGGTTGTATTTCGTTATGGATAGTTTAGTATTTGGCACACAGGTAAAATAAGTTATATTTATATGATTATATTTCTAAGGAACATTATTTTACAGGCTTTAGTACATTTAGACTTTAAAGGGGCTCCTCCACGACTATCATATTTAGAAAAGGTATTATATTAAATATCTACGTAAAATGTAATTCATACATCCACAAATTTATTTCAGTTCTTTCCGTTTTTACGAGAAATCGGAGTAACTGGAATATTGTTAGAATGGGAAGATACATTTCCATATACCAAAGAACTGATGCCAATAGGAGGTTTGTCGTACGGAGCCCTGGCAACTGGATCCCCATACAGTATAGAAGATGCTAAACAAATCTTGGAAATCGCATCAGATTGTGGACTTACTGTGATTCCATTAGTTCAAACTTTCGGACACTTAGAATTCATTTTAAAACACGATCAATGGCGAAGTTTGCGAGAAGTGGAGGCATATCCAAGTTCTATGTGCCCTTTGAATTCTGGTGCAATGCCTTTAGTACGAAGTCTCATCAAGCAGATTGTAGCTTTTCATTCCGATATACAGTACATCCACATAGGAGCTGATGAGGTTTGCAAAAAAAATTTAATGAATTATTTTATATTTATTATTTGTTTTATTCAGGTCTGGCATATGGGCATTTGTCCAGACTGTAGCAGAAAAGCTCAATGTAGTAAACATGGGAAGGCATCTTTATTTTTAGATCATGTAGCAAATGTTGCACAGTATATAAAAGAAAATTATCCTAATTTAAAAATAATTATGTGGGACGATATGTTAAGAAACATGGACATAACAGCGTTACAAGGTAAATTCATTTATTCTAAACTTATCTACATCAAATTAGATTCATTCTGTAATTAATCTTACATTTTCGCTTCATTCACATTCATAATTCCTGTGATGCAAGTCTCACTCGAAATCTAATAGTCATGTTTCATATCTATCCGTTTAAATCCTAGATTATTCACTTATTTTCTCCAATATTCAATTTTCGTTAATGCATATATAATGTTATATTTTCAGAATATAATCTCGGTTTATTAGTAGAGCCAATGGTCTGGCATTATAATAGCAAACAGTCCTTTAATTTAGGTGGTAGCCTTTGGGAAAAATATGGTAATGTTTTTACTCATATTTGGGGTGCAACTGCCTTCAAGGGCGCTTCTGGAAGTTGCCAGATTTTACCTGTCCTCAAACATTACATTGAGAATCATGAAGCTTGGTTAACAGAGTTAGGTTTACATGGAAATAAAATTCAAGTATTTAGGGGAACAGTTCTTACTGGATGGTCAAGGTATTTAAAAAAATAATTGATAATGTTAACAAATCGGAAAATTAGCGAAGTAAAATATTTCCAATTTACTGACAACAGTTCTTTGACTCTTTAGAAACATTTCAAAAGATAATATTTGGCAAATTTTCTCGATTTTTTTTGTCAACCTTGTTACATATTTTAATGAAAACATTTTACAAACAGTTGCACATTATAGTTTATATGTATTCAATTAATCATTTGGCATTTATTTCAAAAAATAAAATATTCTTCACATATTTTAAAATGTGGCAGCTCCTATCTAGTTCATAATTGAACTTCAGAAAATAAATATTTAAATTTCTGAGCAGTGGTTGTGGTTACAATTAACAACAAACGTGCACAATGTTTTGAACATTTGACATCTGGCTTTACAAAAAATGTAACTGAACGTTATTTGTTTAAATGTTTCAAATAAAAATTGTTTATTATATAATTCTCCACAACAATTTTTTTAACTTTTCTCTACAATTTAGTAACTACGAATTACTTCCCGAAAAATAATTTCTTATGTGAATATTTCAAGATAAATAGAACACTCACTACACGAAGGAAAGTTTCCAAGTTTTTTCTGGAAATATTCTAAATATATTTTTAGAAGTGGAAATTGGGCAAATAACTATTATATATTTTTTTAAGATATGACCACTACGCAACTCTTTGTGAATTATTACCCAGCGCAATTCCTTCTTTAGCTCTTTGTCTGAAAACCTGGCAATCAGGGGGGTACTCACAACAAGTACTTAAGTAATAATGGTTAATTTTCTATATTAAAACAATTTGTAATAATTTTTATTTTATTAGTTCCGTAGGAAAGTTTTTGGGATATACCGATCCTACTCTTCAGCTTCAACCACCGATTCGGCCTTACACTATTCCACCACAATTGTCTTTTCCTGGATGGCAAGTCTTAGTAGGGGTAGAATGGCTTGCAAATGTTAAAGCCAAATACAGAAATATTATCGATAGTGATCAGTAAGTAAATACTATTAAAATTAAACGTAAGATAATTAATTTAATTTTTATTTAGGGTTCAAACCTGGTTCAATCAGTGGCAAATTTTGAACAAATATACGAATCCTATGCAGATAGAAAGTATCTTTCCGGTCCTAACGGAGTAAGTATAATTTTTATAAATTAATCAATTCAAGATAGCTGTGGAGATTGATTTTCATATATTTAATATTGTCAAAATTTAACGTGTCATTTCTCATTTTTTCGAGAAGTGCTTTTTACTTCAAACTGAATTATTTTACTAATGAAGTTATAATTTAACTTAAAATTTTAATATTGGTTGTTGTAGCCTCCTTGTAGAGATAACAGCTCTGGAAAATTTTCTAAAATTACATTTGGAAATATTCTTCTTTCCTCCAACAAACGAAGAATTGATTGGTACGTTATTAGCTCCAATAAAACAACATGTTTGTCAACTTAAATGCGATTGCGAAACACAGCTGTCCATAGGATGTCGTGTTAGAAGTATAAAGAAAACTGTGTAAATTTACATTTAAGTTCGTTTATCTGTGATACTTCGCAATACATATTTGTATTGTTTGACTGCATGTTGCTTTTCATTCGCTTGTGTTTTTATGTTTTAATTTAGAAGTATAGAAATAAACGATTGTAAAAGGTTTACAATCTAACGCACAACTACTATTTATCTAGAATAAATTCATCGTACTATTGGTTAAATAAAAGCATTATTAAACGATATTATTAGCTTGTAATCCACAGTCATCTCTAAAGTTTATTTTTATTATGTTGTGTTGTCTTATATTTCGCTTTTAATAAAATTATATTTTTCGTAACAATTTTGAACCGAAGTATTTTAATTAAATATCCTTTATTTTGTTCCAGTTATTAATGGTCCCTTTCGCCACAAAATGCTTTATTTATCCTATATTTGAAGGCTTATTATTTGAAAAGTTTTTTATTGAATCATTTATTAATGAGCTTTAATTTTTTAAATATGGATGAACAAACTTCAGTAAGATTGGATGAAGAATTTAAGGCTAATTTAAAATTTATTCGGCCCTACATAATTAAATTAACTAATCCCAAATATATAACTTCTTGTCGAGTATGGTTAGAAAAAATGAGTTCTTGTCAACAACAAGAAAAATGCATACGGAACGATTACTTGAGCGAATTGTGTCGTCAAATTCAAATTGGCAAAATTGAAGAACCATTTATTTCGACACCTCCTGAAGGCCCTTTGGTTGATTTAGTACCCTGTTCTGTAAGGATTTTAATTTTTTTCTATATTTTTTTGTTTCAAATTACTTTATCTCCTTAGTCGAATTCTTGGTCTGATATTTCAACAATTACCTCAAATACCGAAGTTGCGGGTTCAGGTGATTCTACTGAACACGCTCCACCACAAGAAAAATTATCATTTCCTAGCATGTATGAAAACAGGATAAAAGATCAACAAATTGTTATCGAGGACTTGAAACAAGCGAATGAACTTTTAAAAGAACGACTGCGCCACTTTGAAACACAAATGGGTACAAGTACGACAATTACAATTAAAAATTAAAAATACTTAATTTTAAATTTAATTAATTGTAGGAAATTCTAAAGCGGAAGTAGGTATTAATATGCTGGCATCAGAAGTTGAGTATTTAAAAGAACGTCTAAAGGTACAAACAATAATATGAAACAAAATTTGTTTATTTATTTTTATTATATTTATAAGGAGTTAATAATAATGAAAAGAAACTTACAAGCTAGTCATAATGCTATAATAATGCAATGGGAAGAATCTACTCGAAATTTAGAAGCTGAATTAGTAGCTGAGAAAGAAAAAAATAATAATTTAGAAAAAATTATTAGCGAACTTAAAAGTAATGGTAATAATTCGACAATTAATCAAGAAATCGATGTAATAAATTAATTTATTTGCCAGTTTCAAATTTATCATTTTTATAATTTATTAGATTTCTAAAAATATTGAACAAAGATTTCTTGAAGCTCATAATCATGAAATTTGTAATATTCAAGAAAAACATAGTGAAGTTATAAAATATATTGAAGATAAGCATTCTCAATTAGTACAAAATAAAGAAGTAGAATATGATAAAGTTATTCGCGAATTAAAAGCTTCTTATGATAAAAAAATAGAGGAACTTAATATAGAAGCTGAAAAAAATTGCAAATTTAGGGATGAAGAAATAGTAAGGCTTGAAAAAGTGGTTGATGTACAATGTGATAGGTCAGTAAAATTCAATTTTAAATTTTTGTTATATAAAATATATAATTGTTGTAAAGAATGCAACAAGAGGCTGTATTTATTAGATCGCGAATCGACCAAGACTGCTCTTATACTAATGATGCATTGATGGAAAAGATTACTTTTCTACAATCATGTATAATAAAAATGGAGAAATTATTACTAAAATATGAAAAACATTATAGCAAAAAAATATCATTTTTAACAAAGGAATTGCAGATGAAAGATAATAGTATGCAGGTAATTTACATTCATTGAGCATTGCCAGTCCTAATCACAAATATAACGACACATTTTTCATTCAAGATTCAGTTAACGACTCAAAGAGCTCAATTACTAGCTAGAGCGAGTTCAGAAAGACAATCAGAAATAGAAGACATCGTTTCACAGTTAGAAGAGCGTTACAGGTTGTTATTAGAAGACCAACAAGCTCAAGTAACAGATATTCGACATGAATACTCAACTATCATCACAAAATTATCAGAAAAGTTTGAAGTAAAAACTACTGCGAGTGCATAAGTTTCTTTTATCATTATTGTAGTGTTTGAATAAAGTTTTTAAAAAGAGCGCGTTTTGTGTAGAAAAAATATGTCTCAACAGGAAGCAGTGCAATCGCCTGTAAGTAGAAAATGGCGTGTTTTAATTATTGTTAGTGCAGTGAATAAGAATGGTGTTGCGTTGACAATAAATGACTCGTTTTAACAATGTCCAGTACACCGTCAAATAGAAGAAATGGAGCACAAAAGATTAGGTTAACCAGTAAGTACATTTTTTTTAAATCTGTTTTCTGGATATGACTATTTACGGAGTTAATTTATGTTGAACTGTCATTTTATGCATACCAATATGGCTTCAGTGGGGGGTACCTCCCAAACTAAATTACATTAGTAAAGACAATAGTAACAGTATTTTTTAATTGTATTTCAAATCCAGGTCAATCTATATTCGATAAATATACCATAAAACAATTACGTTTACATGTCGCTTCCATTTCCAGTCAACTTTGACAAATACGATTAGTTCTTAATGTAAAACATGTACGAAATAAATGTTTATAGGTATTACCATATAAAGAAAATTAATTTGTCCAGTATTTATTTATTTTACTTTCTACATTTTGTTTACAACTCTGTAATATCAATATAATTCTCTCATTGTACGCCTCATTAAGCTTAATAAATGATTTAAACTATATACATCTGCCCATTAATTAAATTTCTGGAGTTAGTCATATAATTTTTTGTTAACAAGTCTAGACTCTAGACCAATTGTTCAACCATTTAACAATTCAAAACCACATGTTGTTTATTTTATTTATTTATTTATTTATTTATTTATTATGTTGTGTTCTTACGCGAATTGTTTGTTGTGTCTTATGTAATTAAACCATTATTTTCTTTTTAGTATTGTGTGCTAGAAATCTAGTGAGGAAGGACCTATTTCGTAAGTATATGTACAAATTATTGTTTGTTGTTGTTTTTAACAATTTTATTATGTTTAGGATTGCCTGACCCATTTGCTAAAATATCCGTTGACGGAAGTGGTCAATGTCATTCCACTGAAACTGCCCGTGCAACTCTAGATCCGAAATGGAATTCGCATTACGATCTTTACCTTGGCAAAACAGACAATATCACAATTTCGGTTTGGAACTACAGAAAAATTCACAAAAAACAAGGTGGTGGATTTCTTGGTTGCGTCAGAATTGTTAGCTCTTTAATACAAAGGCTTAAAGACACTGGATGTAAGTGTTTGTTCAACTTAATCCAATGACAAAGATTACTTGCTGCAGTTATTATCATCATAAAATTTTATTATTCCAGATCAACGTTTAGATTTATGCAAAGCATCAGTGGATGATACAGAACCAGTCAAAGGTCAAATAATAATATCATTATTATCGCGAGACGGTCCTTGTGGCGGCACTCCACTTGCTGTGGTTAATCCACTGGGAGAATTACGTGGTCCCAATGATTACGACAACTCTGCTTCTGAAAATGATGAACTTCCTCCAGGCTGGGAGGAGCGGCGCACAGACACGGGTCGTGTGTACTATGTCAATCACACGACCCGGACTACTCAGTGGGTGCGGCCGGTGTACAGCAAAACCACAACAGCCGCTATAAATGGACAAAGGCGGCCGCTGATGCGTAATGGAGATGCAAACAGCAATTTGGATAACTCTACAAACCGAATTACCGAGCCGCTAAATAACAACCTCGCGGTGGATAGCCCGGAGGAAATTCCGTCCAACCTTGGCAGCCCGTCGTCTAGTTCCTCCACAATCGTACCGACACCGGTGCTAAGTCCATGTAAGCAGGCGTCACTCTCACCGCGTACAGTCCCAGCGGTAAATCCCACCACAGCTGTAACCATCGCGCCGAATAACTCATCATGCAACGTACCAACCACCAATGCTAGTGTTCAGAATTCCACCGCCTCTGGTAATCAACCAGGGCAACAAACTCCTCGGCAACCTGTCAGAGACCGACGACTTCCTAGATCGGCCGAAGAACGTCGAGGAGGAGACAGTGGACGCCGAAGGAACGGGCGAAATCGTAACTCGATGAATGCGGTACAAATGCTGGCTGTACAACCGCAAACTTCGTCAAATACACCTGCCTCGAGACTCGATCTGCCACCTGGATACGGTGAGGTTTTTACAATTATTATTATTTTTATTTCAGTTTCCCGATAACAATGTTGATTATAGAACTGAGAACCACGCAACAAGGCCAAGTGTATTTTTATCACATACCCAGTGGTGTATCAACGTGGCATGACCCTCGAATACCAAGAGATTTTGCACCTAATGGTTTAGCTCTCGATTCTCTTGGACCTTTACCGCCTGGCTGGGAGATGAGGCAAACGCAATCTGGCAGAGTAAGTTATCACTTTTACTTGTAACGTCATAATTAATTTTAATTATTAGTAATTCTTTTGAATTAATAACGTAATTGCGGTTTGATAGTTACAATTATCCTGTTAGGTATATTTTGTGGACCACAACAACCGCACAACTCAGTTCACGGATCCACGTCTCAACGCACAAATACTCTCAAATCTTTTACGTAAAACGGTGCAATCAACAAGTAGCGTAGCATCAACGTCGACAACGACGACAGTGACGGCACCGGTGAGTGCAGGAACATCGACAACGGCAGCTACAGCTACAATACCCAGTCCAGGTCCTCCAGGTCCCCCGACAGCTGCAGCAGCGGCTCCTTTGTCGCCACGCCCAAGACCAGGTGAAGCAGATCTCCCGCAGGGTCTGCTCAACGAGGCCGAGCTGCTGCCCAAATATCGCCGCGACCTCGTGGGTAAACTCCGTGCTTTGCGAGCAGAACTCACAGCTTTACAACCTCAAAGCGGACACTGCCGACTTGAAGTCTCTCGAAATGAGGTCTTTGAGGAGTCATACAGGTATATTAAATATAACTTCTTTTTATTAAAATTTATGTATTAAATAATGTAACTTTTTTTTTAGATTGGTAATGAAAATGCGTCCAAAAGACATGCGCAAACGCTTAATGGTAAAATTTCGTGGTGAAGAAGGTCTTGATTACGGTGGTGTGGCGCGCGAATGGTTACACCTTTTGTCCCGGGAAATGTTAAATCCACAATACGGTTTATTCCAGTACAGCAGAGATGATCAATACACACTTCAAATTAATCCTGATTCAGGAATAAATCCTGAACATTTGTCCTATTTCCATTTCGTCGGCAGAATATTAGGCATCGCAGTATTTCATAATCATCAACTAGAAGGTGGATTCACAACTCCATTTTATAAGCAGCTACTGAACAAACCAATCACCTTACAAGATATTGAGGGAGTCGATCCTGAACTACACAGAAGTCTCACCTGGATGCTGTAAGAAATATTTTTACTATAAATTTTACCGATTATTTATTGACATTTTCTTTTTAGGGAAAATAACATTGATGGAGTTCTCGACACGACTTTTTCTGTTGAAAACAACAGTTTCGGTGTGTTAAAAGTCCATGAACTAAAACCAGGAGGCGCAGCAATTGCTGTAACAGAAGACAATAAACGTGAATATGTCCGACTTTACGTAAATTACCGCTTCATGCGTGGAATTGAACAACAATTCCTTGCTTTACAAAAAGGCTTTACAGAATTAATTCCTCCTGCACTTCTCCGGCCATTCGATGAACGAGAATTAGAATTAGTCATCGGGGGAATTAGTTCCATCGATATTGCAGATTGGCGATCAAACACAAGATTAAAACATTGCACGCCAGAAACGCCGATTGTCCAATGGTTCTGGCAAGCTGTTGAATCTTACTCTGAAGAAATGCGAGCAAGGTTGTTACAGTTCGTGACTGGATCATCTAGGGTCCCCCTCCAAGGGTTTAGAGCTCTCCAAGGTTCAACTGGTGCTGCAGGGCCTCGATTGTTCACCATCCATTGCGTTGATGTTTCTCCGCAAAATCTACCGAAAGCGCATACTTGTTTCAACAGAATAGACATCCCGCCCTATGATAATTATCAAAAATTATTGGATAAATTAACACAAGCGGTAGAGGAAACCTGTGGTTTTGCTGTTGAGTAATCGTGTAATATTCTAATTAAGGTAGCTGAAGTGATATTAGATAATTATTATAAAGTTATAGACATTCGATATTTAAAAAAGGTTCATAAAATGTGATTTTTAAACATATTACAGTAAAATTTTATTAAATTAATTAGGTAGGTATATTAAGATATAATAGATAAGATTTTTGTAATTACTTTTTTAATTCGTGGTATTTGGATAAAATCACATTTTTGTAAACTCTGCACAGTTTTTATAGTTAATTTAAGATTCTTACAGCAATTTGATATTATGTATAGTTGTCTTCCTTATTTTTAAAGATTGTTTTATTATAGACTGCTTAGAGAGAAAATATTTTTTCCACAAATGATCAATTGTATTTGTATATATTTATATTGTAGGTAATTGAATATTTTTAAAGTTGACAAGGACCAAATAACTAATAGATAGCATTAAAGTGTTCACTTGGTTGCATTTCTTCGTACAAGTTATTTTGCTTAGAAATGGAAACTAATTTAACGCAATAATAGTATTTAAATATAAAATTAAAAATTCTAATAGCGACGTTATGAAACTAACATTATGTAAATTAATTATTGTTAAATCATTTTAATTGTTCCAGTTATTGTCTTTAAGTATAAGGAAGGCAAAGTATTTTTCAAAATGAAAAAAGATCTGCCATATTGCAAACAAGCATCAAAATACTGCTGGTATGGCATTGGTTTTAAACTCTTATTCGTACTACCAGCGAAAATGTTCAAAATGGTTCAAATGTATTTATTTTACCAATTAATTTATTATTTTAAACTGATATTTATTGAACAATGCACATTTTAGATTAGTGTAACTGAAATATGGTGGATCTTTTGCACTTTACGAGTGGGTACAAATACAAAATCAGAAGCATGTTCGTCGAGGGTTGATATGTTTTAGCATTTATGTAGTTAGGTTAGAAGACTGGTCAGTGCCTTCACGTTTTACCTAACCCTAGTGCTAAACACGGTTACGGTTATTAATAAGTGCCTCACGCTAGTCATGTCACCACGCTGTAATGGAGGGAACAACAAGCTTAGAATCAAGTAGCTTTGCCGATCACCACACTAAACATAATACTCCTGTATATAGAATTTTTTTCTACCAATCTCGTTACATTTCATCCTAGTTTTAAGGATACCTATCTAATTTTATTATGATTTATTTAATAGTTATTATCCAGTTTGTGTATTGTTTACAATTGTACATTGTTCTTGTATTTTTCAACAAAAATTATATTTTACAAAAATGTTCTACGTATTATTTTATTCATTTAGATATTGAAAACTCAATCACTCGTAATTGAATTGCAGACTTTATTTGAAGTGAATGATAACGATTAGGCGACGTTTCGGCCTTGAATTTCAACCATTAGCAAGTTACATATTTCTTGATTAAATGTTAGTTAAACAAAATCCTTCAGTTGCAGTATACACTCAATTTGATTCTTGAAAAGTACATTCGTGTTGTTTACGTTTAACTAATATTTAATTACGAAATATACAACGCTTGAAAATGGGCGAAACTGCGCTCAATCGTTATCAATAACTTCAAATCCAATTACGAATTATTGAGTTTTCAAAATTATCCTTTCGGTTTAATTACAAATTATTATTTTATTCATTCAATTTTACAAATTATTATTTTATTCATTCAATTTTCCTTTAAAAAGTATATTATCATTAAATTAAATAAATATCAAAAGTTATGTATTAATTACGGAAACGCAGAATGTTCCAATCTTTTTTTAAAGAATGAAAAAATCAGGTTCTCATCATCAACACGTTTTCTATACATAAAAATTATATTACATTAGTTAATAACTATTTATAAAAAAAAAACTATTAAAAATTCTTGTTCTGTTATTTACTCAAATCAAGCTTCAATGTATCATTAAGGAAATTTTAAAAATTAATTTTATGAAAGTAATATATTAATTTTAAAATAGATGTCTATTATAGTAATAATATGAGAAATTTACTTTTATAAATAATTTATCATAATACTGAAAAAAAGATCATTTGTAAAAAAAAATATTTAATTTTAAATTAAATGTTACAATTTATTCGGATGATTCTCTTATTTGAGTAGAGAGTATTAAAATTTTAATTGCAAACTCGTTATTACCAGTTACGTAAAACAAATTGTCATTTTATTGGATTGCAGAATCGACGAGCAGGCAAAAATAAGTTCTCAACACAGTAGTAACATGAAAATATATTTGGTCAACATTTACACAAGTGTGATTTCCATTTGGTACATTTATTTACATAGTAAAATATAATTTGTTTATTAAATCATTTCACAGTCCATAAAATATTGAAAACAATCAATTATCAACAGTTTCTTAATGTGTAGTGGTGATAAAATGAGTGTTAGTAAATAATAACATGATTTAAAAATAATAAAGCCCTAAACTTAAATCTACGGATGAAGTCTTTGAAGATATCACTTACAAAAGGTAAGATTTTTATTTAAAATTATTTATAAGTAAAGGTAATGTTAAAATAATTCCTAAAATATTAATTTGTTCTCGTACTGCTGAACTGGGTACAGTATTACTGTTAGGTTCTTGCATTTGCGATACATCCGCATTTTGCTGTGTCTGTGTTTCGTAATATAAATTATCAATATTTTTAGAAGAATTTTCAGGCATTGAAGTAGTATTCATAGTAGTAGGACTCATCATTGGTTGTTCATTCATATTCGTATCAGTTTTTGCACCGCTATATAAATAACTTTTGGTACCTACATATCCTTGTAAAATTCGGAAATTTGGTTCTGTCAAGTTTAGACGTCCGTAGATATATTTTTGCAGTTTATTTGTAACAACTAACAAATTACCAGACATATCAAAAGTCAGTGAATCGGGCCATTGAATATAGATTTTATCGCGAGCAATAACTTTTTGGTCGCTAGTAAATGACGTTTTTGAATCCCATTTAGCTATACTACTATCTGCTAAAAGACCGTAATATAAAACACCATTTTCATCCATGATCATTCCATCAGTTTGAGATGCTTTTCTCCCTAGTTCTTTTACATAGGGTGTAATTCCAGAAACGACAGATTTCTCATCACGTAAATACGCACTATTTACCGAATATAATTTATAACTTGATAATGGACAATAATACACAATTCTATCTTGAGTTACAATATCATGTTCACCATGAGAAGACGTTCTCGGCCCTAACGCGATACCAGCGATGTTAATTCTTGTAGTAATTCCGGTTCCGTTGACAGTGAAATGAATAGCATCCTCTTCAGCTGACATGGATTTCTGATCGCGAACTATCCAAGCACGGCCTTCTTTCATCGAATACACAATTATTGCCGGATCTGGTCCGCTGTTATCCGTAATATATGCATATCCGCCGTCGACGTCATCGAGAACGATGTCGTAGAGGAAGCTTCCGTTGTTGGTCATTTCTTGAGGGAAAGTGTAAGTTGTTACAACTCGATTTGCTTTAATATCGTAGACAACTAATCGCGGTTGACATTTATCACTTGGATTTCTTGTTATTGTACTGGTTCTTCCTCCATCTAAGATCCATAATAATCCTTGTGTATCAATTTCAACATTTTGAACATTTTGTAGCGCGTTGCAGTCTCCTTCTGTATTCATTTCCCAAGAAGGGTACGGCTCAAGATGTGGTGAAGTATTATCTTCCTGCGATTTGTAAGCAATTCTGGTTAAAGTAGCAGGTACTCCTTCTTTCATTCTTGGCACTGTTAAATATAAATAATCTTCAAAATGTTTCACTCCAGATATGTGATTATTTTCTGCAATATATCTTGAAGTTGTAATTGCAGTTGCGTAAGATTCTGGAGAGGGCCATGTGTAATTAATATAATTCCATTCGTAAATCACTCGAAATCTTGTGATATCTGATTGTTGAGCACTGATAATTGTGATAAATAAGAGCACTAAACTGATTGGTAGTCGCGACATTTTGAGTGTTAGTTCATCACTAAGAACGCAAGATGTTTCGCGCGCGATTGTATGTAGTAGGTGACTAAGCTGCGCACCGAACTCGCGGTTCTTATATGTGATAGTGGAGGGTCCGGGGCAGTATTGTTTGTTTACTAATGGGTCTAATCGCTGACTCAATGGCGAACGTGCACTGCGAATGACGTGTTCAAATACCCCAATGATGATCGCACAACTTGTCTTTATTTTGATTTTTGTCACCTCGTGGTTTATAGATCCATGAGAGGAATATCTAATCTATAATATTGTTGATTGACAACTTAAACAGGTAATAGTCAGTCATGATTGTTGTTCCGTAAATTTATTACACCTTGTTAATTTATTTATTGTTATTCTTGACGTAAGAGCATATTTTAATTTGAAAGAATATAATACAATCTTCATTTTCTCATCACGATCATATCAAGAAAAACCATCATTTGTGCAATGTCGTTAAATATTGAACAAAATAAAGTTATATAAATTAGTGATCCACTAACAATAATAAACAATGTCCGTGAATCATAGTTTGATTATAGATTAAAATATTTTATAAATAATGATAACTTTATTTGTAATTTAAAAATAAATCTGGAGATTTTAATGCTCGATTAAGACAGATTCTGGTATTTCAATATAATTTATAGTTTTTTAATAATGATTTATGTGATCGATAAAACAAGTTGTAAAATGCATTATTTTAAAAATGTTTCCTTTAACATCATCAATAATTATAAATAAGTAATTGCTAAGCAGGTTTACGTAATAAAAATGTAACATAAAAGTGATTTACGTGGATTTAGTTTAACATTTATTACTCGTAAATATAAATGTTATTCTTCTTAAAAATTTTAAACATTTAGTCCGGGAAACTACATTTATATGTATTTTTCAAATTATTCGTGTTGATTATTTCCATTTGCTGAGAACAAATAATAATCTTAATGTTCATAAAAGAAATATTATTGCGTGTTTATGATATATAAATATTATCCAACCAAATGTTAATTTATTTTCTAATTGTGGTAAAGTAATTTCCAAAGATCGTGATGTCATCAAAAATCTCGTATTTTTCTACCATCAATCGTTCCTAAAATATTTTAAAGAAAACTAAATTTTCTATCTATTTGATTTATATATAATATTTTTCGCCAAAATAATGTAGAAATATTGTAATACTGAAAGTATTACGAATTGAAAATCCTGTACCTATCTAAATCTAGTTCTGATAGAATCTAGGCGAGAATTATGAATGTTGAGAGTGCATTTGACCTCTTGTGCAGAACAGTAACAGCACTGGGTGTAACTATGGGTGGGTGCATCGCCCATGCTATAAGGAAAAGTAAGAGTGAAATTAGAACCAAATCAGTAAAAGAATCGTCGGCTGTCGAGGTCAGAACCGTATATCTGTTTTAAGGTTACTACGATCTTTGTATTCACCATGAGATCCGGCAATAGTGGTCATCGCTTAACAAGAAGTGTTAAAATACATTTTGTTATATAGAAATTATGTTTATTCATATAGATTTCAATGACTTGACAATTACATCATTGTATAATAATAATAATAATATTTTTTATTTGCTACTTTCAATTAAACAAAAGTTTATAGCACGTCAGTTAAAAACAATAATTACAAAATAATACATGAATGTAAATAGAACAATTTAAAAACAAAACAAAAAGTTCCATATCAACCTTCAGTACCTACTCGGGTTGAAAAAATAAGAAATTCCTGTACCGTATAAAAGACATTATGAATGAGCAAATCCCTTAAATAATTTTTGAAGTGTTTACTATCCAGTTCCTTTGCAGTTATTGGTAAAAGATTATAAAGTTCAATATTTAAAGATAATTTTGAAGAGATTTGCAACCTGTAACGAGGTTTTCGTAACAGGTTGTGTCGTGTAAGTGGACATCACTATTTGTTAATAATAAATTCTTATTTTTATGGATTTCAATCAGTGTGTAAAATATAAATAGAGAAGGAAGAGTCAAAATATTTAAATCTATAAAAGATTGTTTACAATGGGCGTTATATCCAAGTCCACACATTATTCTAATGGGGGATTCAAGTGGTAGAGCTTTTTAATATATATTTATTAAAATAAATTCTTGACCGTACATCATATTTAATACAATACAAAATCATACCATAAATTATATCTTTATTGCTGAAATATGAAAGTTAAAGTTGAATAATTTAAAACGTTCGCACTGCCATATTGCAATGACGTAGTTGCATTAAGCCAATCACAGAGCTTTGTCTGAAACGTTTGTCGGTGCTCAAGAAGACGAAGAAGAAATAAGCATTCAGCATTCTACGATTCTACCAATGACGTATAATAGTAGACAAATTATGCCGTATTCAAGTCAAAGCAGTGTTGTGAAGCAGAGAGGAATGGAATAACTTGATGGACCGCCGGATGCGCGGCAAGGAGCGAGTACACTTTGATGTTATGCAAGTTGCTCCTTGCCGCGTACCCGCCTCACAACCAGTTATTCTATCCCTTTCTGACTCACAACAAACGCCAATGTTATCCGTCTAGTTATGTTTTGTCTGAGGATTCTACTGACAACGACAAGTTACGTGTTATGTATCTCTGTCTTATCTGTCTCTCTTTAAGCTAAGATGCAACTACTTCATATTCATTTGTTTCGATAGTTTAAATATTTTTATCATGCTTAATACAAGTTTTTTTAAAAAATAAAAAATTTGGGTATAATTATTTTATTACGTATATTAATATATAAAAAATTCAAAAAAGTCTTGAAAGGCCCATTGCTTTCTTTTGAAGCCTAAAAACTTTAATCGCACTTGAAGAGTTGCCCCAAAACAAGATGCCATAAGAAATCATCGAATGAAATAACGAATAATAAACTGTTTTTAGTGTTGAATTTGTTATCAGTGGCTTTAGTCTTCTAAGGAGAAATAAAACACCTAATAGTTTATTACTAATATGTAAGACATGTGCATTGCCATTTAAAGATGGTATATGTTTGTGGTACTAGACAACGTAACTCATTTTGTTTACATTACATGTTTTTATCTTAAAATAAAATATATTCTTTTATAATACATTTGTGGTGTGCATCAAAACTACAAATGGATAATTAGGTAAAAAAAACCTTGTAGAATTAAGTAGAAAAATTCTCGCTCATTATCTGTAGCTTTATCAAGTTAACAAATAAAATAAATTTTCAAATGTCTCAATAGAATAACGCAGGTAATTGGTTTGCTATTATTCCGGAAATTCGCTTATATAAGTACATCAACAATTTAAGTATATAATTATGTTAAAATATTAATTAGAAATCTTTATTCAAGTATAGAAAGTATTAAGGCATCCTTGTTTAGACAAATAGCTATGTTTCTCATATTAAAAAAACTAAAAATCAGTCGTGACGGTCTTAGGAGTTAAATGATTCTTTCCTTGACGAATAATAAATACTAAAAATGCAAACAATACTATTTTCCTTACGTAGAAAAACCACGTCTTGCAGACAAGGTGACGAATGATCTAAGGAGTCGAGGACATCACATCTGACGATGCTGGCCGTGACATTGTGACGGCCAGAAGATGTCCTTTGCCATGTGTGAGCGTATTTTATTATGAGACAAGTTTTATTGTTGAATATCTAATTACTGGTGACTTGATGCAGTTTTCTGCTTTACAGCGCTTGCAATTTTTATAATTTGCACTTTTCCTCTGTTTCCTAACTGGAAAATTTTATTAAATTTTCTCAAAATATATTTTAATAATATTACAGGTAAAACAATAACTTGCATTCGGTGCTATTTTTAAACAAATAATCCTTTGTGACTCCTTGTCCACTAATGTCTTTAGGAGCAATTTTATCATTTTTGTATATAGGAACTCTGTAGATCACAACTTTTACAGTGACCTAAATACTAGTAGGTAACTGAAATATATATATTTTTACATATATACATACATACATATCTTCACGCTATATCCCAACAAATGGGGTAGCACGAACCCTAAAATCATTCATAAAACATTCACTCATCACACTCATCAAACAATCAGCCCTCATCAAACATTTTCATCCAAACAAACCACCCTCACTTCAACCACATTCATAGATCACTCCATATAAACTCATTAATTTATTACACTCGAAATCATTTATCACACAACAAACCTTCAATCACATCATTCCTATTCACTTATCATTCATTTTCTTTCTTCAACGTACATAACATATGCATAAAACATCTCAAATTACTCACGTTTGCTCCTAACAACGAATGTAATAACGAAACTAACAACGAATCTACAAGATTAGAAAAGATGAAAGCGATATAGCCTGCACTTGTATATGAAAGAAAAGTCCATACAATGTGCAGTAACTGAAAATGAAACAAAAAGAAAAGAAAGGGAGGGAGCGTCGCCCTGCGCTTGTTTTTTAAAGTGAATTTCACACAATTGCAGTTAAACACTCTACGTAAGAACTGAAAACGAATTAAAAGATAAGAAAGGAAGAGAGTGTTGGTCTACGCTTGTTTTTGAAAGTGAATTTCACACAATTGCAGTTAAACACTCAATGTAAGATCAGAAAACGAATAAAAAAGATAAGAAATGAAGAGAGTGTCGTTCCTGTGCTTGTTTTTTAAAATTTTGATTTTTAAATATAAATAATATTTTCTTGTAACCACGGGTTGAGGGACAGTGACTTTTAGGGCTACAAACCTTACAAACCTTCATTCAGATGCTCTCGACTTAATTTATTTATTACTTATTTTGTTATTTAAACGGCAGGTAATTAAAATATGTTATGTGTTTACTTTAGATCGTTAAATTTTTAGAATATTTCTTGGTATATTGATGTTTGTCAGCACATATTTATTAATTTTACCTACATATGTCCTCTAGCCTTAGGATGCGTCATTAGATAATAATTAACACATGTTTCATGTTTAATGTATTTGTTAAGTATCTATTATGTTTTTTTTTAAATTATTTTATGTATAAATTTATTTTTGATAGAGTCAAGAATTTGTAAATATAGTAACAAAGATAGAAAACCTAAATAATAACATTTGTTTAAATATGAAAAATATTATGTCATAACATTTAACCGGTTTATAATAAGCTACTAAAACATTGTACTGAGTGTAAGTTATTTTTAAATCATCCTGTAATCATCAAATATTTTTTTGTTATTATTTGTACTATAGATATTTGGTATTAAAATAAAAATGAGTCATTATCGATAAAATAAAATTTTCTCACAACATAAAATTACTTTTAGTTAGAAATTAATAAATATTTAAAAGTCAAATATTTTTATTATAAAACATTTTTTGTTGATTAAGTTCATAATAAGGCTATTTTTTATTGTTCATTGTATTTAAATGTAAGAAATATGCGCTTGAAAATCACATTAAATTATTTATTTTTTACAGGTTCTAATGTGATTATTGAGATTTAGATTTTACATAATTAGTAATAACCTTGTATTAAAATCTCAAGTTTGTGTACAAATTACATCTGGAATTTTTCTAAATTCGTAGAATTAAATGCAAATTTCTGTTTGTTCAATAATCAATAAACCAAAAATATAAATTTCAATGTGAATCACAGTTGTAAAACAGTTTATAATTTATGTTTTCAAATTACTCAAATGCGGTTTAGAAAATATATGTAGATTAGTATTGTTATTAAAGTAATTTGTTTTTGCTTACAATTCCAATTTTCTTGTTACGAATAAAATCGTTTCTGCGTGTCTTTCTTGAATCACAATTTGAAGGACAATTGTGGTAATATTTGTTATATTTATAGATTCATTGCAGAACTGATGGCAACAAAGTATACTTGTAAGTTAAGTTCTTGTTCATTTGCATGAAAACACAATGATTGGTAAAATACGTATTGCGTAGGTACTTCCCACCATAAAAAATGGTAAAGACTTCATATGTATTAATTGAATTACCGCCTTATGTGATTTCGTAACATAAGAGAAATTATTCATTGCGCAAAGAAAACAAATGGCTTATTTTTTCAAATTATTAGATAATCATTAGTTAAATATTGAATAGAAATCTTTCTGCATTTTACAGGAGGTTCGCAAGTTACTTACCTAGATCTTGTTACAAATATGCAGATAGATTCATAAAGCAGATTAGCGCTAACATCATTTTTAACTCTCTTTTCAATGTACAAAACAAGTTTATTTTAACTTGAGTTAAAAAGAGAGTTAATTAGTAAAATTTTCATTCATAATATAACTAGTACATTGGATATTACCAATAATTTTTTTGAGCTTACGAATGCTTTTATTGCTGTGGAAATTCCTAAGAGCAACAAAACAGCGAGAAAAAAATTTCTGAGAATATTCAATGCACGTGTTATATTCGGTAAGAATATTGTTCCACGACAACAATTAAATTTTTTGTAAAATTAATATTTAGACATGCTTATAATATGAATATATTCATTTCGTTATTAAATTGAAAAGTGTATTATGTATAAAATTGTCAATTTTTTATACAGGAAGTTATTGCATTTTGCAAATTATCACTTATTAATTCATCCATTTCCATGACAACGTAGTCAAATATAACGCTATTGATTGTTTAAAGTCGTGGGACAATATTCTTAATAACAATTTTTCAGCATATTATTCCCTGTATAAAAATGGGATGGCTAGCTCAGTGGTATGAAGTCGGCCTGTGGATCCTGAGGTCCCTGATTCGATTCCCACAGGCGACAAATTTTCATAATTTGAAAAAGCTATCCCTGTGGCTCCTCCACCACTAACATGTTTGGGGGCTGTGATTTGACGACTGGTAACCGCACTTCACGCGCAAAATATATCATTTACCGAGATCTGCTTCAGCAGAGTGCCACACCCAGTAATGGGTAGAAGGCGTGATGATATATTTATTTATATTATTCCCTGTATGTTGCACTTAATTTTGAATCTAGAAAGTCTCAATTAATTTTCAAAAAGAGACAATATATTTTTCAATTTTTATTTGATAATAATAGTTGCTATTACTATGCATGAATAAATTAATGGCAAGCTAATACGTCAAACAAAATTTTATTTTAGGTAGAACATAACTTAACCGAATAAAATAATATTGAATTTAAATTAAATGTTTAAAGAAATTTACATTATTAGCTAAATAAAATGATAGAATTAGGTGCCAATCCTGAATAATATTCTAGGGGTGGAGAGGACAGGGCCTTTTCAAAACAATTTCTATTTTTTTTTAATACTCTTTATTTTTTTATTAATTTTATGTTTTAGTAAAAATTATTAATAGTTGTACATTACAACTTGGTTTTCTTTTTCTCATAATTACTGGAAAAAAATTAACTTAACAAATGGAAAATAATATAAATAAATTTGTTAGTAGGTACCTAATGTTTGTTTAAGTATGTAGTAAGTACATTTTTCTAACTTAACATACAAACACAAAGTTATCTGTACTCATCCAGCTTTCGTAATACTGAAATCCCCTCTACGCGTTTCGCGTCATCACTTTGTCCGAGAAATACCGAAAATATATACGAGTAGTTTGTAGCAAAAAATAAATATTCCTATTATTTCCTCATGTTAAATTTATAGATTTGTGTTTTACCCAGTTAAAAAATGAAATTTGATAATTTGGTTATTTAATAGTTACTCGTTAAGTCGGTCTATTATTAGCTAAACAAAATGATAGAATAGCTGATGGAATGCCCTCTTCGACCATACAAAATAGACAAACCATGGAGACATTTGTTGTGAAGCCAACACATCCTAATGTGGGGTAAGGGAGATAGCCCGTATATATTTGTTTACAAATAAGTTTCTAATCAGAACTGCCATAATATGAATTTGTTTTTATAATAATATTTTAATTTTACGTGATTATTATAAATTAATAATAATAAATGAAAATTTCGAACGCTTTGCATATTTAATAATATAAAAATTTTAATTTATATTTTGTAATTTATATCGTAATACTCGTATATTCAAAAATATTTTCATATTATAAATAAATGTTGCGGGATTAATAAACTGTATTAATTATATTATATCACACCACAACTGTTAAAAAAAGTAAACAAAAACTTAGCTACGTGGGCCAATAGGGACTTATACAATTCAAATTTTTCGGTTGCCATCTAGTAAGTAAAACATAATTTAATAATTTGTTATGTAGCGAACATGTTAATAGCTTTACAGTTTGACGTTTATCACGTGAACCAAGCGTTAAACGTCAAACAAATATTGGGATCTGAGGGTAGAAGTGCTGAAAGAAGAAAGTAGTTGTTCGACTCGGCATGGTGTCACCTCGTTCTTTCTACAAATTTGTTGTTTCACACAAAATTGTGTGGAGGGGGGTCTACTTCGGGTCTGCTGCATGTGACGTCAAAATTGTAAGTCCCTATTCCCTTGCCCCACAACTTTAAGTGTTGGCTTCACAACATTGTGTAGCTGAGCATAGGGAATTACTCGTCTATTTTAGAAGGTGGAAGAATGCACCACTAAAACCATTTTATAATATGAATCTTTACGTCTCTTATAAATTATATATATTTATAAATATTCTCACACTTTTTTATTCATAAAATCATATAAAACAACAAACAACATTATTTGTTTTTTTTTATTTGACCTTTAGAAACTATTGTAATTAAAAATTTATATTACGAGTTGAGAAAGGACTTGCAATATAATCTATATCATCACAATATTTTACCCAATACTGGGTATGGCTCTCTGGCGAAACATATTTCAGTAAATGATATAATTGTGTGCGCGAGTGCAGTTACCAGTTACTAGTGCGCGAATGGTGCAAATAGCGTCTTCGCGCACGAGTTTTGTACAATGCTTTTTGTAACGAGTAAAAATTATATGGTGGACAATGAGGAAATTTATGAAATTTGAAGCATGAATTTATATTGACAGTTAAGTATGGCATGAATTGACATTTGTTATTTGAAAACAAATTGTTAATTTTTTCTCGTAAAGTTTGTTAAAATATGTCTGTTTGATGGCGGTATAAGCTAATGTCTCTACTTCTTTTATAAATTCCGTAAAATGTGTGTATATAAATAAGAACAAATGAGGAGCAGAAATTCAAAACGCAGTTTTGACCAAAAGTTCGAAAAAAATGTTATAGATGGCAATATATATTTCAAATCCGTTTCTTTCTAGTAATGAAATATGTTATTGTAAAAACTTAATTTTTGCCGAGTTATAAGACTTTCAAAGTTGGATGGAATATCAAAACGCAGTATTTACAACCATATATGAAAATCAAAACTTAACTTTTACCTGTTAAACGTTAAACAAGTTTTTATTTCATGACAGTTTACTGTTAAATAAAATTTATTATTGATTAAAAAAATGTAGTTTTAATCTTATTTACGTTTTTTAAAACGAAATTTTCTTTTAATTTACGTTCAAAACGCGGTTTTTAAAAATTTATTAGGGTATAATGGCCAAATGGAATGAACAATATTTATTTTAATTAGACAAGTTTGCGTATATCATGTGATTAACAATAATACAAATTACACATAAAAGTATTCAGTTTACTTAACGAGAAACAGTTTATTGCGTTTTATTGAAAATGTAACTTTGTGTGAAAACTACGTTTTGAATTTCTACTCCTCAAATAGCGTTTTAATAGTCAAAATTTAGAATCATGTAAAATAGGTGTTTTTTTTCAATTATTTGCGCACTAGTGCACAAAATCAAATTTTCCATCGGTTTCCAAGGTTATATAAACATTATTTTAAATGTAGCGAGTACAAAATAGTTATTTGTGTATCTAGATCGCGAAATGATTGTGTGCGTTGAAGAAAAAGTTCGACGGCCGAGGCTGAAAACCGACTATTTTCAGAGCGCACCAAATTATTCCGGAGTGAACACAAAATTTTTCACGCAATTGCTTGGAAAAATTATTACAAACTTAATTTTGAAATAATGGTTATTATAAATATAAATGCATAACCAAGGGGACGTTTTCAGAAAAAATAACAATTTGTTTATTTATCGGCGTAATTTCGTAATCGTGTTTTTGATTGGTTTAGAACAACCCGCCAAAGTAGCTGACAGCCCAGTAATGAATTTTTGTCGTGCTGTTTACAAAAAAGTCAAATTTCGCGGCCTGAATTAAGCCCATAAATGTCAACTTTGTTTGACAGTTACGTGAAAAGATATTAATATAGTCACAGGAGTAATTTTAATATGGTGAAAATTTGTTGGGACTTAAAGTAGCTTATTCAAAAGTTGCAAAACTTTGGGTGATTTAAAATGTAAGATTATCATGAATCTAAATAAATTTATTCCCAGAAATTTTAATTCAAGAAGAATTTTGGTTATTGGAAAATGTTTCAAAATTTAGTTACACAAAAAAAATTCTAGTTGGTTCGACTAAATATATGTAAATCGAAATTATATTAAAATTGTTTAATTTTAAAACATTAGATTCGATATTGTGCAGTCAGGTACACTAAATTTTTTATGTTTTAATGGTGTACCTGCAAAGAAGAATATAGATTTTCTTGAACATACTTGACATGTTATTCATTTAAATTTATCTCTTAGTTGTAACAATGTACAAGAGATACGGTAGTATGTAAAATAGATAACATTTGGTACATGTGTACAAAAGAAAAAATAATTAAATACAAAATGCTAATCAACGTGACCTTACTACAAACAATTACCACCTTCGATTCGTGAGTTAGCGACTAAACGTGTTTGTAAATAATTTTACATTTGATTTATTGTCATTTTACTACTTAACTTGAATATGTTAAATAAAATGTTGATTTATAATTCGTCATATTTTCTGACATTCAGAATGTGTACTTTGAAACTTAAGGCGTAGTTTGGATATTTTAAATATTACCCAATTTGTCATGGTTTTTTGTATCAATGCCACTTATGTTTATTTTAAAATTGTTTATCCATAGAAAAATTATTATCTGACAAACTTAAATATACTGTCTGTAATTTTATTTACATTTAAGTGACATTTGTTTTCTATATAATTATTGTACGCAGTAAATAATGCAGCAATTACGTGGAATATTATATATTTAACTTTACAAAATAGTTATTACTTATCTTTTTAATTATTTCCCACAGCACTACTCACACTATTATTTCTTTTCTTGAATGAATTATAATATGTAAATCAATAATAAATCACAGCGGCGTAACTTCAAATTGTAGATCCGGTGCCATCATTAGGCCTTTTTAGATATAAAAATTAGTGTGACGTGAATTTCTTAAAATCACAGTTCATAAAAATTGAAACCATCAGAACTCCATTCTGATAATACAAGTAATTTCGTAAAACTGGAAACCGAAATAAAAGTAATTTTGAATTTTTCCTTTGCATTCCATTTTGTCATTATATCTGACTATCACAATTTAAAATAAATAAATAAATATATCATCTCGCCTTTTACCCATTAATGGGTGTGGCACTATGCCGATGCAGATTTCGGTAAGTGATATATTTATGCGCGTGAAGTGCGGTTACCAGCCGTCAAATCACGGCCCCCAAAGATGTTGGCGGTGGAGGAGCCACAGGGGTAATTTTAAATTGGTGAAAATGTTTTGTCGGCTGTGGGGATCGAACCAGGGTTCTTAGGATCCACAGGCTGACTCGGATACCACTGAGCCATTACCCCATAAAGTAAATAAATAAATAAATATATCATCTTGTCTTTTACCCATTACTGGGTATGGCACTCTGCTGAAGCAGATGTCAGTAAGTGATATATTTATGCGCGTGAAGTGCGGTTAGCAGTCGTCAAATCACGGCCCCCAAAGATGTTAGTGGTGGGGAACCATAGGGGTAATGTTAATTTGGTGAAAGTGTTTGTCGGCTGTGGGGATCGAACCAGGGTTCTCAGGATCCACAGGCCGACTCGATACCCATATTAGTTTTTAAATTAATATTTGTCAGTTATAATATACTTGTATTAAATACTATTAGAATTTGAATGTATAATATACGTTTTGTGAGTAGGTACGAACATAATGATTAAAAAGGGCGAATGAGTCCTTCGTGAAAAATTAATATAGTGGAACTACCCTAACTCAAACTTCTATAACTCGAATCATTCTCTAAATAAGAATTTTAATCGTGATTTCCAACTTTTTGTTCGTTTTTAGTGCATTTTATCTCCCTAAATATAATTTTTATATTTATATAACTTGAATATTTATGTAACTCGAAGTGATATTCCACTTGTAATTAATATATAACAGCTACAATTCTTTCAATATAGCGGCATATTTCATAGAAACAGAGAATATAATTCGAAGTTTTCTTAATTGGAAGATTATTCCTGTCCCTTGAGATTCGAATTAGGGAAGTTCCACTGTAGGTACCTATTTAAAAAACTAGACAATTTAAAAATTATAATAAGCTACATTTAGTAGAATAATAAAAATGAAAATTTTAAAAATAGAATATAGTTCGTTTATGTCACTTGTGGGGCCCCTAGAAGGCGTGGACTCGGAGGCGACCGCCTCCTCTGCCTCATAGTAGTTTACCTACGCCACTGATAAATACATTTATAAACGTATACATACGAATAAATGATAACTTGATTATTTTATAAATTTAAACTGTTTGAGAAATTAACGGAACCTATGGCTATTTTATTAGAATATGCAGTTGTCAAAGCTATATTTAGTCTTTTACCTTTTGTACATTAATAAATTATCCGCTATATTAAATTAATAATAATAATCAATAATGATAAGAAAAATAGGAAAACAAAATTTCCATCACTTGTCACAAATTCCAAAATTTTTTTTACAGCACATTTGAATCAACTTATCAGGTCATCATCAAACGGCTGGTCAGTTCAGCTTTAACCATAGACGCGTTTCGTCCTTTAGGGACTCATCAGTATGGTGTGATCAACTATTCAACTAGCCCAACTAGGGACTAGTGAACTGTGATATTTTTACAAGCTGAACTGACTTTTTGTCTTTATTTTAATCAATAATGAATTTTTTTAGTAAGCTTATATGTAAAATTTTATAATTTTTGGCAATGTATTTATTATTTTTATTACTATAAAAGTGCTCTTGTTTGGCAATCTCGTTGGTTACCTGATGATATCGAAGTATTCTAAACTAGCCTTATTTTTAATAAATTAAAATTCCTTCCTATCGTCCAAAAATAATCAAAATTATACAGAAGATGATTTTGATTCAATAATAACAACGGAAGGTTCGTCTGTAGTACTTTTAAATATATACAAGTTATTAAACTTTGATTAAAATTCTGCTGATAAAAATTGGACTAAATTCAGCGCGGTGAAAAACGATTGTATGTAAATTTTGTTTAAAATATTTGTACGGGAAAGAATTTTAAAGCAAAAGATCTGAAAATGATAATTTTGTTTATAAGTTGAGTGCTTATTAGTAATATATTTAGTTTTTGCAATATTTATAGCTTGCGGAAAATGATTGTTTTTTTCTCAAATTTTACTAAATGTTAGAATTTGTAGAGTAATTTGAATAATTATTAATTATTTAAATTAATAGCAATATCAATATACATAGGTGGCTCATTGGTATTGATTCGGCCTGTAGATTTGAGAAACCAGGTTCGATTCTCACAATTGATAAATAATTTTCACCACGTTAAAACAACCCCTGTGGCATCTGCTCTACTAACATCTTTGGAGGCCGTGATAACCGCACTTTACGCGCAAAATATATCACTTACTGAGATCTGCTTCGCCAGAGTAATGAGTAGAAGAATATATTTATATTTATTTATTTTTGTAAAATAAGATCCATACAACACTGCAATTTTTTTTCTTTTCTAGACAGGAAAAACGAATTTTCCTCACTATTTCGCGGGAAGAAATTTGAGTCATGAAAACAAAAATAATATCAATTCTGTCTTCCTATCAAAATGTCGATCGTTTTCTTGGAAATAATAGATTGGAAAAAATTAATATTCCTATAATTTCCTCATGTAAAACTCATAGATCTTATAGTATAACTTTTAGTTTATAGTTATACTTTAAGATCTATGGTAAAACTTTAAAAAGTTCATATTCAAATCCTAAACCGTGTCGTATTTGACAATTTAGTTATTTAATAGTTATTAAAATTTGACTTGCATGTTAACCATCTATATTTAACGATGTACAAGTATATTATAAATGACAAATATTAATTTAAAAATTAGTTAGGTTAGAGAAATGAGTATCAAACCTGAAGCCCTAAGAAAATACACTGAAGTCGAAGTCTTTGGGTCAAATTTTTACTCCGTTTTACATTTTGCATACTAATTCATTTATCCACTAACTTGTATCAATAATAATTCACATTTATGCAGACAACTTAATTTAATTGTGAAGTCGTCAGGCTGTATTTGAATTAGGTTCTTGATTTTCTTATGTAGTCGTATAATACAATGAAATTATAAAAATTATAATAATGAGAATATGAGGATGCTATCTAAAAACAAAGGTTAATGTTATTATTATTTCTTTTAAGTAAAGTGAAGGTGAAAATTGTCCTTGAATCCCAATGCACATACAATCTATCTCATGCATTTTAATAATTAATATTTATTTATGTATCATTGTGTTGTATTTTCTCACATTGAATAAAGATGAGATATTTTTAAAAATAAAATTTATGTCATGTGCTGACGTCTACTGGCTTAATGTTTAAGTTGTTTTGTGATACACTGCGACATCTGTAAGAATATTTTTGTGCTTGCCAAAGAAGTAAAACCACTCGAAGATTGAATAAAACCGGATTTTGTGTTTTGCTAGCGTCATCTGCTTTCAATGATCTTCTTACCATTATAGATGCAGGGACGAATTCAGGAGGATGATAATTTCTTTATTTTCTAATGGGTAATTCAGAAATTATTATTCTTGAAATTTCTAGTACGCCTAATTTATATGTTTAATTTTCATGGCCGTAAAGTTGGTTGCAAACACAATATTAATTTTAAATTTGTAATAAGTACAAATCTGGAAACTAATGTAAAGTTTGGTTTTGCGCACTAGTGCTTCAAAGAAATTGAAAAAACATAAATTTTTATGGTCCTAAATTTTATCTATTAAAACACTAAAATTGTTTATTGCGTTATTTACAACTTCCCGGAATTCTGGAGGCGTATTTGAAAATAAATATTCAGATAATTCAAATTTATTTTCACAAGCTTTACGAAAACAAATAAACAATTTGTTGTCATATAACAAATGTCCATTCAGGGTATACTGAACTGTCATTAATACTAAGTCACGCTTTAAATTTAATAAATGTTAGTTATATAAGTTTTACTCGTTGCAAAAAGCATTGTACAAATCTAGTGCACGAAGACGTTATTTGCACCATTCTCGTAAAATAAAACACTCGCCTCCCTCGTGCTTTAAAATTGCGCTCATGTGAAAAGTATGTCTTCGCGCACTTGTTATGTAAATAGCTATAAGAAGTAATATTTTTGAAACCAGAGGCATGGAACTGTAGCCGATTTAATTATTTTAATAATGTATCAGAGGCCTCGTGCAAAATTCATATAAAAATTTCAATAATATGACTGACAGAAATACACAAAATATGTACTTATAATAATAATAATAATAATAATAATATAAATTTATTCAAAAGACATGGGATACATGTATATGAATCGTCAAGTACAAATAATTATATATAAAATACAGAGTAAGTTTGACATTTTACATATTACATGTACGAGATGCTACCCAAAAGTTTCCAAACACATTTTTTTTTAAATGTTGTATTTATTAACACTGCAAACCAACAAAATATCTCCTTCAAAATAATCCCCACCTACAGTTATACACCTGTCCCATCTTTTTTTCCACTGTTCAAAACACTTTTTGTAGTCATTTTTTTTCAATAGCGCTTAGGACCTCCTACGTTATAGTTTGAATCTCCTCAACAGTCTCAAATCTCTTACCTTTCAGCGTGGTTTTAATTTTTGAGAAGACGAAATGTCGCAAGGAACGAAGTTGGTGAGTATTGGGGATGAGGAAGAACATTTGTTTGCGTGGATGTCAAAAAATCGCGGACAACCAGAGATGACATTCCAACTTTTGGTGCGTTCAACGTACTAAGCAAAACAAACAAACCGGAAGTAAGAATCATTGAACGGTTTTGCTAGGTTAGCATTTGCTCGTTTTGCTCGCGAGCAAAACAAGTGAGATATTTCTCACTTGTTTTGCTAGACATTCAAATATTTTTACGAAAATTTCAAATTGTAAGTTTATAACTTGAAAGATTGAACCTATTTTGATAGTTGACAGACAATAATTAATTTACATATATGAAAATTGGAAAACGAATATATTCAGCTTTTCGTAAATGATGGGATTGATCTATATCAAGCTATTATCGGTAGGATTACTATTATTATCAAGGGCTATAAAATAGCCGTCATCAGTTTTAGTGAATGTGCCATCATGGTTCTTAAAAAATATATATATTTATTGAATTCCATATTCCAACCAATAGCCTAATATCACCAACACAAATTTGGCTGAAAAATTTTAGCGCAAATTTCAATCTGTCAAGTCAAAACGCATAAAAAATACATACAACGTGCGCATTCATATTATTTATCATTAGCCGAACACATTTCACGATGTATTGTTCGGTACAACTCGGTCTTGAAAATGTAGCGAAACGAGTAAACCGTTCAGTGGACCAAGCAATAAATCGCTTTTTGCTTACTTAGCAATTGCTTGTTTTGCTGGGCTTATTGAACGCACCTTTTATTACAGATGTCATGAATTGATTGTCGGCGGTCTCGGAGAATTGTTTCACGCACAATTTGGATGTTTTGGTCATTGATTCCAATTGAAGGACGTGCAGAGCGCTCATCGTTTTCCACACTCATCCTTCCATACTTGAACCTCTAACCATTGAAAGGCTTGGGTTTTTCTCATGACTTTATCACCAAATGCTTCTCGAGGAATTTGGTGAGTTTCAATCACTATTTTCCCGAGCTTGAGACAAAATTTGATGCAAATGCGTTGCTCTTTCAAATCGCTCATCACGCTATCGCAGAACACAATAAACAATAACACAGATATCACCACACTGATACGACAAAAGAACGCAAAACGCAAAATGTTGTGAAAACGAAAGGAAGGGCTTGAGAGATGTACTAGTGTTGAAATCTAGCGGAGTTCGAGAACAATATGATTAGCAACAAATTATATTAAAAAATTTTGGACAAGGATCGCTTTTTTCATTTGACGACTTTACATGATTTAGTTAATTGTTTTTAACAAATTAGTTTATTATATAGAAATAATGCATATGAGTCTTCAAAGTTTAAAATTCAATTATCTCGAAACTATCAAAATGTGACTTAAATCGTTCATATGTCATCTACTAAAATCTGCAAATATTTATTTACTCAAATTTTTGGGGTAGATAGCTCTAGAAGCATGTCGACTTATGGATTTGAGAACCTGAATTCGATTCTCGCAACCGTCAACTAATATTTTTGGGAACCGTGATTTGACAACTGGTAACAGCACTTCACGCGCAAAGTATATCACTTAACGTCACTTAACGCGATCTGCTACGGCAAAGTACAACAGCCAATAATGGGTAAAAGGCGTGATGATATATTCATATATAATTATTTTACTTGAGGACTGTTATATTATTGTAAATTTTCAACTGAAGATATTTTTAGGGAAATTCATATTTCGAAATTCTTTGTTGTACTAGGTCATTTACCCCAAATGGATGCAGGAAATATAATAATATGTTATTTTATTTTAAACTGTGAACTCACTAATTTAATCCTCTTAATATTGAATTAGATAATAATTTGACTAATTGTTCAGTAGTAGTAGGAAGTGGCATATTGAGTACAATAAGAGTTTCCGGATTGTAGTTGGCTGAGCACGTCTTACTCGATTTACAACTGACGTCAAGTTGGCTTATTTTTCAGATTTTTTAATCACATTTGGCTATAAAAACGCACGAGCGTAGGCAACGAATTTTGAGTGGGATGCGCGGATAAACCAACACGCTCAATCTTTATCTTTAACTTGTAATTATTCTAATTTGAATATTGCTTGAATGTTTTCTTTGACCTCTAATATTAAAATAATCACCGTTAAAGTTTGACTGTTGTCTGCATTTTGATATTTTTACCGGTTTGCTAAATTATAGTAATTATTTTAATTAAAATTGCAAATAAAATTGGGCAAAAATAATTGATGACTACATTTTAGCACATATATGTTTAGATTATACCAATAGGTTTTTCTAAGAAAAAATTATTGGATTAATTAGTAGTTGTATATCTTATCAGTTTGTCGAAATATGTTACGAAAATATATTTGATTATGTGTAATCTAGATAAATGAGTATATGTCTTGTTTTATGTTTGAAAGGATGTAATCTAATTATTCTTATTACACCCCTGTTGTCTTGATACTTGTCATCCATAGTCGTCTCAAATTTTTTTTTATATATGGTCAGTTCTCGGTACCGCTGTAATTTAACTTTTAGTTTTCCTTAAATAACCAATATCATATCGAGATAAATTGTCAAAAAAGCAAATTAGGATCGCTATCAAACTTTTGATTCACTTAAAATTTAAGTAAAGTTGATGCACCTTATCATTATTCTCAAAAGTAATTAATGCGTAATAATGAATAATTGCTATATATTTATTTGCAATACTACTCATATTTCGTAAAACTGCAAAATCAGATAACAAAAGATTTTTTCAAACTGTAATTTGAGAAGTAGATTCATATTTCTAAATAAAATGATATCGTGGGTAATTTTTTGTTATTGTTTATTTAATGATTGTCTTTTGGAATTTTTGATATTGTCTTACAGTTTTTACTTCATGCTTACGTGAGCAAAATAATATTGGTTCCAAATAATTAATTAAAATATGTTTCTGAATAATATGAATTAAATTACAATTCCCAGAAATGAACTATATATATTGCTAAAAAAATTAAGTTATGATTATTTCTAGGTAATATATGCGTTTTAAAAATCTGCTGTGGCCACCATAATACTTTACCGACCATAAGTTTAGATTTGATACTGAATTCAGTCTAATTCCAATAAATTTTGGAAAAATAATTCACAATTGCTTTATTATCATTTTTGATATGTCTATAATTCTCCGTTCGTGATCTTTTCTTTCAATACCAAACTAAGAATATTTTGAATATCTTTTGCAAAAACAATTGACGAACGCTTAAATGTTATTTTTGACATTCAACTATGAATCATAAGAATTTTTATATTATGAATTTAATAATTTTTGTTTTTCACATGTTTAACAACACAACGATTTATGAAATTATAAAAAATCAATAAAAATAGCATTACACTATTTTCTCATTACTGGCTGTGGCATTGTGTCGTAGTAGATCTCGGTAAGTGAAATATGTATGTGCGTAATGTGCTATTACCACAGCCCCCAAAGATGTTAGTGGAGAGGAAGCCACAGGAATAATTTTAATGTGGTGAAAATTGTTTGTCGGCTCTGGAAATCGAATCCAGGTTCTCAAATTCACAGGCCAACTCGATACCAATGAGCCACTTACCCCATAACAAATGAACCGATAATAATAATTTTTTTTTTTATTACAATAATGTCGGAAACATGAAGATTGTTCAAAATCTAGAAATCGAGAAATATTACTATCAAAATACTTTCTCTTTTTTCCCGAGAAAGTAAAAATCATAAGTTGGTGTCAAAAATGTGCAGCAAATATTTATTTACTTTATTGTTCACATTTTGGAATAATATTGTTGAAGAAAATCGCCGATCTTAAAACAAAAACACCATTAAATTATTTTTTAAAATGAAAGTACTTTGATAATTTAACCAACTTTAGTATCTCGTTGTTCTTGAGATCATAATAGTGAGCAAAAATTAAAATATATGTATACGAGTATGATGTTTGGTTGCTAGTGCACTAAATTTAATAGTAAAACTACCCTCTCAAATCTCCGCCACTGTCTCCATTTTACCCATTACGAGCGAAAACTACATTTTGCCAGTACACTGCAAGAGGCAAGTCCTCGGTACTCACTCCCAGCATGCATGCATGACGCATGTCGGGCACCGACGTCGTGTTTGCCGACATCGTCTCGCTCGCGGTCTTGCGCTCCAGTTGTCGCGCAGACCAAGTCGTCGGCGCACGTGCTTCTTGTAAACACGGCTTTATTCAATGTGTCAATGAAAACTTGGTGCAGTGTTGTCAAAAAATTATAATAATTTAATTGGCAATTTTTACTTTTCATTGTGGCTGCTGATTATGAATTAAAATGCAGTTTTTAGTTATTTAAAATTTGTCAAATAATGTTGTTATATTTGTGTAATACCTGTCAACTAATTTATGCGAATATCAATGTGTAAATTTAAATAAATTTAGACTTTGCTAACATTCCAAACAATCTGTTGAGCGTGGAGCCGTTTAAAATGTCGAATCTAAAAATAACTGTAAAAAACTTGTAAAATGTCTTCAAAGACAATTATATTTAGGAGAATTTAATACGTGTTAGTGTTGTGTCTTAAGATGCCAGAAGAAACGGCGACAGAGGGTAGTACTTCAGGCCCTTGGGATCGACTCCTGGGGGCAGACGGCGCCGCCCCCGTAGTGGTGCCCACTGGGGCGAGTTCTACCCCCAACGGTGGGGAGAAGCAGCCTAAGGCTGCGGACTCGGGATTTTTGAGCTCGTTTCAAAGAAGTTTTAAATTGTCAGTTGGTGGAAAAGATCCTCAGCATGTGTTCTCCAGGTAGAAACAAATTTTATTTTTTAAGTAACAACTGTTATAAATGTAAAGCAATTAAAGTTAATTCATAATGTTTAACGGAAACGTCAGAATTCATATGTTTTTGTATACCATACATGTCACTCAATTGTCATATTATTTTTCTTTGTTTTGTTTTTTGTTAACAGTTCCATTTTGTAAAAACTATAATTAACTGGAATCATTGCATTTTAAATATAAACGTTTTTTTCTAATTCTAACCTTATGTAATGAAAAATAAATTATACCTTGTCTCACATAAGAATGCAGTAAAGAGGTTAGATAGGTACTAATATACCTTTTCACTAATCATTGTGTTGGAAATCTCATCTGAATTTAGAAAATAATTTTGTAGACACCTGCCATCTTGTAACATTTTAATAGCTAATTAAAATATATAAAAAACAACCTACGCACATACAATTTTAAAAATATATTTATTATTTTTAATTAAAGTAGGATTTTTTATCAATAATACATTTCAAATTACTGTATTCTTATGTGAAATGCGAGGTATAAGATAAAAATTGTAGCAAGATCTTTTGAACATTTACGATTAGTCATGAGATGACAAAAGGATTCATGAAAATTTCCAGGTTTTCTTAAATTATTCTAAAGAAATAGAGACAAGAAATGTATACTACAAGAGAACAAAAAAAGATATCTTAATGTTTCGGTTTTTCTAAAATATATAACAATCTGTTAAGTAAAAATAATTTGTATTCTACCTGTAGCTAATGCTAATATAATTTTACGGCCACGTCTCTTGTAAACCTGTCATTAATTTGTTTTTTTTTATAGGGCAATAACCTCAATTTTAAACTTGCAAATTGCACTTTTGTTGCTAAATGTACGCTAAAAAGATAAGAGTATCTTTTTGTGGTCCTGGCCTGCCTCTAAAAACATTGTGGTTGATGGCTTTCTTATGTTTTTGAAACTATTTTGGAATGTCGTCGCACATCTGGTCTGAGTTTAAAGGCGAATATTTATTTGTCATTAGACAACTTCTTCTAACTTTTGCCACAGAAGAAGTAATAAATTTTTACGATTTTGCGCAATTAGCATCTTTTAATTATTAAATTTAATAGAGCAAAAAGTGATTTTAGCTCAATGTCAGCTAAAATAAAATATTAACAGCCCAATTCTCAAAAGAGTTTTAGTTAATCCTGTATTTTGGATTGATCAAGTTAAGATAAACCATATTCTCAAAAACGTTTAAATAAACTCTGATATAATCTTATTATCAATTGTTTTTCTGAAGGTGATTACGATTAACGTTTTAAAATCGGACTAGGATAAGATTAGCTAATTCAAAATTCAGGATTAACTAAATTAAAACATTAACAGCTAATTTTCAAAAGAGTTTTGGCTAATCCTGTATTTTGGATTTCAAATCAAGCTAAACCATGTTCTCAAAAACGTTTCAATAAACTCTAATATAACCTTATTATCAATTGGTTTTCGGAAAGTGATTTGGATTAACTTTTTAAAATCGGATTAGAATACATACATACATACATATCTTCACGCTATATCCTATCAAGTAGGGTACGACGAACCCTAAAATCACTCCTAAAATATTCACTCGTTACATTCATCAAATAATCAGCCCTCGTCAAATATTATCATCCAAACACACCACTCTCACATTAACCACATTCACAGATCACTCCATATAAATTCATTTATTTATTAAACTCGAAATCATTTATCACACAACAAACCTTCAATCACTCTTATTCACTTATTATTCGTCTTCTTTTTTCGACGTACATAATATATGCATAAAACATCTCAAATTACTCACGCTTACTCCAAACAACGAACCTAATAACAAGTCTAAAAACGAATCTACAAAGATTAGAAAAGATGAAAGTGATAGCCTGCACTTGTATATGAAAGAAAAGTCCACACAATGCAGAAACTGAAAATGAAACAAAAAGATAAGAAAGGAATGGAGTGTCGCCCTGCCCTTGTTTTTGAAAGTGAATCCCACACAACTGCAGTTAAACACTCTACGTAAGAACTGAAAACGAATTAAAAGATAAGAAAGAAAGGGAGTGTCGTTCTACGCTTGTTTTTGAAAGTGAATGCCACAAAATTGCAGTTAAACACTCAATGTAAGATCAGAAAACGAATACAAAAGAAACAAAACTAAAATAAAAAATTTGGTTTGGTCACCACACGACTTTCTTATACATAGCATATTTCATATTAAAAACGCTGAATTGAACATTTATGACTTGCTCCTTGCGTTTGACAATTATTATTTGACATATAAATGTTAAACATTTTTATGTTTTTTGTTTCTATTGCTACTATGATTATTGAAATATATTATTAAATATATTAGTTTTTCTCAAAATTAGACGCATATACAGGAAAATTGCAAATAACATTTTATGTTCCAAATATTGCTAACATCTTTTATTTGAAACTTTTTTTCGTAACTAATTTCATTTTTGAATTCATTCAAAATAAATTCAGCTCTTCGTATTTTCATGAAACTTATAATTACCAAGTTTCGTTAACAAATCTTATCTCGTTCATGAGATATTTCACACTCGGACACACATCCATCCATCCATCCATCCATCCATCCACACACACACATACACACACACAGACATCATTGAGAAAATGATCAAAACGGATTCAGTGGACCTCAAAACACATATTTCCGCGAAAATCTCGTCAACGATTTTTTTCACGATTCCAATACTTCCTGATACTACGTATAAGAAAGTAAAAATCTTGGATTAGAATAAGGTTAGCTAATCAAAAATTCAGGATTAGCTAAAACTTTTTTGACATCTGGGCTGTAAATAATTCTGTGATAGTTTATAAATATTTGATACGAAAAAAAAATTGTAAATGTTAATCAAAAGAGTAATCAAAGTTTGCGGGCGTACTGTTACAATTCACAATATTTTTGTTTTGTTGGCTTTGAAAGCTACAAAACAATACCCTGGTGAATTTCCATATCAAATTATCGCTTACTGTTTAGTCTGATTCATTATTTAACTATGCGGTAACGGCAATGATTTGCATTGTTTTTATACTGATATAATTATTTTCTCTGACATTGCAGTGGCATAGATCAAATAGAGCAGTTTTTATAGCATAATTTCATTATTTCAATCAATTTCTGGTTGTGGTTGATTACGTAAAATTAGAATCGTGTCGGTATTTTATTTGAAAGTACCTATTATTCAATGTTTAATCAACTTTGTTTTTGTGTAATATAGAAATTGACACCTGTTGTTTTCGTTTTATTACTTTTATGCAAACGAAAAATTTATTGTGTATTATTAATTAGTTTTATTGTGGTCATATGATTTATTTATTTATTTTATTATAAATAAAATTAATGTGCGCATTATTTTATTAATTAAATCAAGAAAATTATTATGCTTTATATTTGTCCATTTGTAACAGTTTTGCGTAACTGATATTCAAAATTTATTTTATTACGTAATTTAATGTTTTGGAGGACATAATATCATTTTAAAATTACCGTTGCCTACAACTGTTATAAACCTGATATTTGCATTATTTATAATTAGTTTGTTCTATTGTATTATTTTATATTGCGTGCCATCATTCTTAATAATGAATATGTATATTTATAACAAACTATGATTTCAAACCGAAAGAATTTTTCATAGTAATAGATGCACCTTGTAACAGATTCAAAAAAATATCTAGGTTTGTTACAAATCATATTTGCCAATTATGAAATGTCACTAACAAAGTTAATAGACCCAAATCCAAAAATAGCATCTTAGCATCACTAAAATACTGTGTCAAATTGATTATCTTTATTTCCGTTCTAAATTATGATGAAAAAGTCAAAAATAACATGCGACAAACACCAACTACAATATCCATTTAACAACGACATCAGCTGTTTACTGTGGTCTTCGATTGTTCCACAACGTTAATCAACGTCTCCTGTAGAGAAGATGATTTTGCCTTGTTTATCCATTTCCAGTGATTCTCAAAATGTGACAAGTGGTTATTTTGGTCTAGTATCTAGGAGAATGAAAATAGAAACCAGGTCGACAATAGTTTCAACCGTGTCATTGTTTCAAGTTCTTGGAAGGATGGCAAGGTTGAAGTAGTAACTCTCGGTTGGATGCATTTCCTGACAAGAATTGTGTTTTTGAAAAAAAATGGCTTATTTTATTTAAAGAGATTACCTGAGTTCTTTCCTTCTTTCCTGGGAAGAATACAAAAATGGTCGTTTCAGTAGCGTAGTTTCAATTATTAAAAGGGGGCAAGTTTGCTGAATAAAACCTGAGAAGATATTGAGAAGTTATTGTTATTTATGTAACAAGGGTGAAACCAGGCATGATTATTAGCACGAGGCGCAAAGAGATAAATGCTAATAACATGCTCAAGGTCAGAAACGCTAATTTCATCCGTGGTACATACAATATTTTATTCACAACAAAAAAATATTTAATTTTAAATACAAAAGATTAAAACAGGTAAATTTATATGTCAAAGTAACATTTTGCAAAATCAAGTATTCACAATAATCAAAAATTGTCATTTTGTTTGTGTACCCATAGGAAAATTATTGGATTATTGCCCTAGGGCCAAAAAGAACTGTTTAAGCCCGCTTTTCATGGCAAAGACACATGAATTTCGGCCCGGTTGTGCGTAAAAGTATTGTTAACTTTATTCCACATAAATATTACCGCTGTGGCATCCGTACGATTAACATCTGTGATTTGACAGTTGGTAACCGCACTTCACGCGTTAAATATATTACTTACCGAGATCTGCTACAACAGAGTGTTACGCCCAGTAATGGATAATATTGATTAAATTATTAAAATAAATAAATAAGTATATAATCATGCCTTTTACCCTATAAGGTGTGGCACTCTACCATAACAGATGTCGGTATGTGATATATTTATGCACGTGAAGTGTAATTACCAGCCGTCAAATCACGGCCCCTATATATGTTAGTAGTGAAGTAATTTTATAGTGGTGAAAATTGCTTGTCGGCTGTGGAAATCGAACCTGGGTTTTCAAATCCACAGCCCGACTCAATACCACTGAGCCACCTAACCCATATTTTAAATTATTGTTATATTTCTATCACTGTCAAAAAATACCTCATTTTTACATCGCTATGGATACGCGAAGTATTGTGTTTTGTTTCGTATGTGAATATATATATTTTTTTTCATAGCCAATTTCCCACGTATAAAATTAATAAATCGTTTAGTTCAATTTACGTATTACAGCTGCAAAGCTGAGACAAAAGCCTTAGGGTGACGAAGTGATAAAATGCCTGTTACATGTCTATGCAAACCATATATAACAAGTGGATTTTTTCACAATTTTTATCGAAATTTTGAAATGTCAAAATTATGATCTAAATGCTAACACAGATAGAATACTAGCAAAAATATTAACTGATTATGTCTACAATATGAAGAAATGTAATGATGAAGACTGCAAAGAAAGTTGCGTGGAAAGTTATTTAGAATACGATAGATAAATTACTGCGGGAATATAATTTTGAAAATTTTAATGTAATATTTAATCCTTTTTCGGACATGATTTTTAAGAATGTTAGAAATGCTCAAGTTGCTAACGCAAAGAATTGCAAAAAATATCTAATTTAGTTTAATTGTTGTTTTATATGTAAGTTTATTTAAATATAAATATATCATCACGCCTTCTACCCATTACTGGGTGTGGCACTCAGCCGAAGCAGATCTCTGTAAGTGATATGATATATTTTGCGTATGAAGTGCGGTGACCAATCGTCAAATTACGGTCCCCGAAGATGTTAGTGGTGGAGGAGCCACAGGGGTAGTTTTTGAAATAATGAAAATTGTTTGTCGCCTGTGGGAATCGAACCAGGGTTCTCAGGATCCACAGGCCGACTTCAAATATTTAATTTACTTATTTTTATACATAATTTTTAAGAATGCTAGAAATTTTAAAGTTGCTAAACGCAAAAAAATGCAAAGAAATATGTAATTTAGTTTAATTTTTTGAAATAAAGATAATTGTTGTTTTATTAAGTCAGTTTATTTAGAAAATAGTCTAATAAAATATATTTCGTTTTCATTATTTTGCAGGGAAAATTTTTACTCCAGATTGTTACTTATACGAGCAGAAGGCCTTGAAATATTGCCAATCAACAATCTTTTGAAATAAAATTTTTGGCGGTAAAATAGTTTTCCTTTGATATATTAATTGATAATACAAAATTCAAATTTGTTGACACTCTTTTTTGTATTTATTTATCAAACATTTCCACGTTTCTTTGGTTACAACACATCAATAGTGCCAAATATTTTCGATTTTTTATGTTCAATTTATTCAAATAAATCAGTAATTATTGTATTATTATTTTTTAACAGTTTGTATTTTATGGCAGTACGAATGACTTTTTGTCTCAACTAAAAGTGACATTCTCACGCACAACACAAAAATATTCATTTCGCGTACTTGATACAAAAATAACTATTTCTATAAAAATTAGATTAAAAAAAGGGTTTTCAATTTCTACTCCGCCTAGTTCCGCTACTGGATCTTTTAAAAATATAGTTTTAGTTACTTTTTAATGGATAACTTGAACTTGTGTGACATAAAAATATAAACATTACATTCTGCTATTGATACAAACTCTATAAACAAGTAATAAAAATGTGTGAAATGCTTCACACATGATTGTTTGTAATAAACCTTGAAACAGCATAAAATAATACGTGATTTAAATAAATAATAGATTACAAAATTGTAATTGAAATAAATAGAATGTCGTATTACATACATAATTGGTGGGATTATCCCGAATTTCTAGATTTAAAGTAGATGATATATTTTTTGTTAAGTGTGGTTAATATCATGCCATCTAAAAATCAATTAAGAACAGTGTTAGTAAGAAACTAATTTACTCTGTGAATCTGTATTAGAAACAGAGTTATAGATAATATTAAAATTAGAATTATCTGCTTATCCTCTTCATCTGGTCATAATGATGAAGAACTTCAATTTTTTTTATATTTGGTAAAATAAATAAATAAATATATCATCACGCCTTCTACCCATTATTGGGTGTGGCACTCTGCCGAAGCAGATCTCGGTAAGTGATATATTTTTTGCGCGTGAAGTGCGATTACCAGTCGTCAAATCAGGGCCCCCAAAGATGTTACTGGTGGAAGAGTCACAGGGGTAGCTTTTGAAATTATGAAAATTGTTTGTCACCTGTGGGAATCGAACCAGGATTCTCAGGATCCACAGGTCGACTTCATACCACTAAGCTAGCTACCCCATATTTGGTAAAACACTGATAAGTATCATACGAGTACATTACAGCAATATAATTAATTCCAAAATATTTATAATTCGTGCTTAATTTTAAAGGAAAACATATTTACTAGGTTCATAAATAGATTATTCTGTTTAATCACAATTAGAAATAGCAAATTTCATATTTTAGTTCTGCACTTTGTTAATTTGCCAACTGTATTTATTTTCATAATGAGTTACATTCCAAGGAATGCGAATTTAATCTCAGGCCGATCAAAGCAATTTCCTTAAACGACACCCCATTAATCAATCAAAAGTAAAAGAAAGTTAAACAAAAAATAACTAATATATGCAATATTTATTACTCATAATTACAGGTGTATTCATAACTTGATTTAACCGATTTGAACCAGATCGAACCAGATTTTCTTGTTAGGTAATCAGTTGCTGAGTATTTTACTTTTTAATTTTTAATTTGTTGTTTTAAATTTATCTTACTTATACTTTATTCGCGATAAACATGACTCATACACTTAGGAAAGCAATAAAAGAAACGGGACTTGCATTTTAATAAGACCCGGCACAAGGGGTTAAACAGTGACGCAAATTTGAGATGTAAATATTATGAAGAAAATCGTGATTCTAACTAAAATAAGTTTGCAAAATTTAATTCTCTGGCCTCCAAAATAGACATGAAATTAAATTGACCACATACAAATAACCAAAATAAAGATTTAATGACAAAAATCATTAAAACTTCAAACAATATTGAGCATCATAATATGTAAAACAACAATATATACGAGAATAGAGCAATGAAATTTGAACAGACTGTATCTCGGCGGCGTTTATGTCAATCACGGGATCGATACAAAAATAAATATTGTGAGAAACATTGTTCTTTTGGTCACTCTTATTTTCGAACAAGTGTTGACATTAACCGTTTGGCGACAAAACAATTCTAAAAAAATCTGGGACATTTTGTTTTAGAACAAGCAACAGGGGTTAATCGTGTGCAATTATTTAGCACTGTTGCCAAATTGTGAAGTATTTTAAGCTAATCGAATGTTTGTTTTGACATTCATTTAACAAGTTCCAATTTTAAAATTGGGGTAATGGATAAGTGCTATTGCAGAGAAAGTATATAGTTATTCTGAAATTTTTGCCAATAGCGAAATTTAATTCTAAAATAAAACTCTTACTCAACATTTTACACAGATTTTATCAGTGTAAATCAGGCTGTAAATAACATTAAATTACCATATATTTTAGTGTATAGAAGGGGCTTTGAGCCAGTACAATTCTGTATAAAACTAAATATACTCGTAGTTGTCATTCATTACAGAAATTAAGTTATGGAATATATTCATCTACAAATAATAAATAATAAGTAAATATTAGATTACTTTTATTTTCATGACTCACTTGGCCTGTCCATCTTCATCGACAATTATAGATAATAGCCTGTGCCAATACCTTTTTTTTTATGAAACTAGATGTAAGTATAATAATCAAGGAAATTTTTTTTATTACAAGATATATGATTTTTTGAAGTTTTGTATCGGTGTTGTGACATTACGTAGGTGTATCTTTCAGTGGTACTTATCTTGTTTCATTCAAAGACTGCAAATAATATACGATTTAATTCTTGAGAAATAATCTGAAAATGCTGAAAATCATATTTTATAGTAATTGAAAGCCCAAGAAATTTAAATTCAAGTATTTTAAAAATACACATACGACATTGATGTGGTATGAAGTCGGCCTGTGGATCCTGAGAACCCTGTTTCGATTCCACAGTCGATAAACAATTTTCACCACATTCAAATTATCTCTGTGGCTTCCCCTCCACTAACATCTTCGGGGGCCGTGTTGTGACAGCAGGTAAAAGCACTTCACACTCATAAATATATCACTTCCCGAGATATACTATGGCAGAGTGCTACATCCTGCATGGTAAAAGATGTGATGATTTGTTTATTTATTTATAATTTTGTATTTTCACCAATTTAAAATTACCCCTGTGGCTCCCCCACCACTACATCTTTTGCGGCCGAGATTTGACGGCTGGTAACCGCACTTAGGGGATGGCTAGCTCAGTGGTATGAAGTCGGCCTGTGGATCCTGAGAACCCTGGTTCGATTCCCACAGGCGACATACAATTTTCATAATTTCAAAAACTACCCCTGTGGCTCCTCCACCACTAACATCTTTGGGAGCCGTGATTTGATGCCTGGTAACCGCACTTCACGCGCAAAATATATCACTTACCGATATTTGCTTTGGCAGAATGCCACACCCAGTAATGGGTAGAAGGCGTGATGATATATTTATTTATATTTATTTGTAACCGCACTTCATGCGCATAAAAATATCACTTACCGAGATCTGATTCGGCAGAGTGCCACAGCCAGTAATGGGTAAAAGGCGTGATGATATATTTATTTTTATATATATATATATATATATATATATATATATATATATATATATATATATATATATATATATACGAAAACTAGTTTGAGATAATGATGATCAAACATTTACATATTTTTTTTATATTTGTCTTCACTTCTCTTGTCTATAACATTTATTTTCGGCAGAAAAGATAGTAGGTGGCACAGTGGTATCGTGTTGGCCTGTGGATCCTGAGAACCCTGGTTTGATTCCCACTGCCGACAAACATTTTCACCATATTAATACTACTCCTGTGGCTCCCCCACCAAGAACATCTTTCGAGGCCGTGATTTGACGGCTGGTAACCGCACTTCACGCGCAAAGATATAACACTTACCGAGATCTGCTTCGGCAGAGTGCCACATCCAGTAATGGTAGAAGGCGTGATGATATATTTATATTTATTTATTTATAGAAAAGGTGTGTTTTTATTGTACTGTGATTATATTTTATGGTAAGTAAAAAGAACATCTAACCAAAGTAAACAAATATCACTAATTACATTGTCAGTGCAATGAAGTTAGATACATTTTACTCTGCACATCTATTTTCTGCGCGATAAAAGAGACAAATGAGAATGTTTCAACACTTGTGATGTCACTATATTTTAATCGTTTATTTCTCCGAAGTAAAATATTATTCTTAACTGTTTTATTCGCTAATAGTAATAATAATTAATTCTTGCTTTTTCGATTATGGTATAAGTGTTTAACATACTTAAAACAACTGAATACATGCAGTGGCGTACCTAGAACTTTTGCCGCCCAGGGCGGTCTCCAATTTGCCGCCCTTTCTAAATCAATCAAATGGTGGTTTTTATAAATTAAAAAAATAAATATATCATCATGACTTTTACCCATTACTGGGTGTGACACTTTGTCGAAGCAGATCTCGGTAAGTGATATATTTATGTATGTGAAGTGCGGTTACCAGCCGTCAAATCGCGCCCCCCAAAGATGTTAGTGGTGGGGGAGGTAATTTTAATTTGGTGAAAATTGTTTGTCGGCTGTGGGAATCGAACCGGGGTCCTCAGGATCCACAGGCCAACTCAAAACCACTGAACCATTACTCCATTAAATTAATAAATATAAATAAATAATTGTAATTGAGACAAACTATGATGGGGAACTTTTTTACCATTGGATGGCATATTTAAATTAGGCAGGAATTTTTCGTTATAATATTTTCAACCCTACATTGACTTGACAATGAAGAAAAATATTCGAAATAATATAGTAATTAATAATTCGTAGAAATCTAATAGTAAACTTATAAAGTGAACAAGTTGTTTTTTACAACTAAAACTAAATATAAAAAATGCCGCCCCCCTCTAGGTACGCCACTGAATACATGTAAATCATGATCAAATACATGGAGTTCAATGGTAACATGTCGGACTGTAGATTTGCAGATCCGGGTTCGATTTCCGCAGGCGATAAACTTTTTACTACATTAAAAATTATCCCTTTTGCTTCCCTGTACTAACATATTTTGGAGCTGGAATTTGACGGTTGGTTACTTCACTTTACACGCATAAATAAGTATATTGACATACCAAGATCTGCTAAGACAGAGTGCTACACCCAGGAATGGATAAAAGGAGTGATGATAATTCATTTATTTTTTATTTTCCTCAAATACATTTGTCCTGTCAATAAAATTTGCGAATGATATGAATGGGTCTTCAGGCTAGGCCAACACTGGCTAAGGCAAAAATTCTTTCAGCTGAATAAAAACATAAAAACAAATGAAAACAAGAAAATGCATTAAACAAGTAATTTAATTCATGGCCAACCACAATTTTGCGGTGTAATAAAAAGAAAAGCAAACCAGGTATATAAGGTATATAATCATACGTATTTGGTATCAGATTGGAATATTATTCTGCGGATATGTGACACCATACAGGATATGTCGAATATTTAGATTGATGCAAATGTGTGCTCTATGTAAATTTCATTTTTGCGTACATAAAACACAATAGCGCTAAATTCCTTTAATAGTTTAATTCAGCGTAGGCTGTGGAAATTTATGAAAGCTTGCTATTGTTAGTGATGAGTACAATTTTTCTGAAGAATATAAGTTTACTTGCAAGTTGTTTTTTTGAATCAATTTAAAATAATTTTATAGTATACAGCGCAATTCTCAAAAGAGTTTTAGCTAGAGACTAGCTAATCCTGAATTTTGGATTTGTCAAATTAAGGTAGTTGTTGTGTGACGGTGGCGACATCGATCGTCGATTGCCGAAACTGACGTTCGGAGAAAAAAGATAGAATAAAATAAGTGTTTTATATCTATTATGATTTGAATATCATGAATAGACCATATTACTTTCTATAGCGCCTCTGCCGGAAAATTTATGAAATGAAAAAAGCGTGGCAGGGTGACAAACTTTTTTTCTATTTTTTCCAATTATGTTGGCAATACTAATGTTTGTGACGCCATGTGACTCGAACGGTGATGCATATGCGCATGTGCGCCTAAATTGTGACAGTTTTATTGTCGCCAGTTTGAAGTTGACATGAAATCTTTAATTTGAAATGTTGCTCTGTTTATTATTCTTGGGAAAGAAATGAAAAAATATTCTCTTATTAATTAATGAATTCAAATTACAATCACAACAAAACGTAAGTTTGAAGTTATCGGCCAGTGACAGATGACAGAAGAGCAAATTGGCGCTTAAAATTTTCAAATTTTAATATTTATTTTAATATTAATATATTGATTATTTATATATTATAAGGGCAGAATCCGATAGTAAGAAATGAAATATAACTTGTATAAAAAAATTATCATTCATTTACGTTTAGATAAAATGATATTTTACTTTAAAAATACAATTTTGTCCATAAGAATACATTGGTTTCATTTTAGTTGTACTTCCTAGCATATGATTGGTGCATTATGAGCATGCGTATTGAGATAGTAATATGGTCTATTGTTAACAGGTTGTTGGTCTAGTGAATTTTCAAGTACCGTGCCACCGTGTGGTGTTGCAATTATAAATTGGGATCTTTAATTTTTCATTAAAAACAAGACTTTGTATGGCTATATATCCATTACTCAACGATACAAAACTTTCTCCTATTGATACAATATACATTGATAGTTCTAAAACATCATATTAGCTTTTCAAATGAAACTGCAAATTTGTAGAGGTACACGAACTAAATATATGCGATTCTGAATGACTATCGCCATAAACCCCGTGTATAAGAACTCAACTTTACAAGCGAATATATTTGTTCACAGACGATGAATGTGTTTCATATTTTAACAGGGTGCGTATGACTATCCCATATTTACGTGCGCTGAGTTGCATTCAGATCTGTAAATTTTTTTTTTTACGCTAGGTCTGCCGTGTTCCCAAAAAAGTTTAAATAAACTTTAATAAAATCTTCTTACCATTTAGTTTTCGGAAAGTGAATTAAATTAACTTTTTTAAGTCGGGTTAGCATAAGATTCTTTAATACAAAATTCAGGATTAGCTAAAACTTTTTCGAGAATCTGGCTGATATAGTTTTTAATAGATACAATTTATATTGGCTGTGGTTATAAATATCGTAGAATATTAAATATAAAATAGGCGAAAATAATTTCTTGATTGTATTATAATAGTTTTGGCGCTAAAATAAAGACACTTTGAACAACATATGCATTTGATTGCATAAAATATTATTTAGTATCTGCGAGATATGCGTTTGATAACACAGCCAGAACGAGATAATTTTTGGCAAGAAATTTAAAAAGACCTTAACTTATTATTAGTTAATTAATTAGATCGAGTGACGTCAAAACAGTGGCTTTTCGCCAAAAAGAAATCATTATTCTTTTATTTGTTTAAGAGCATTTAAAAATATTTTAGTAGTTAATAAACCCACAACAGAAGAAAGTCAACACTTTTGAATTTTGAAATAGTTTAAATTCTTTGCGGTTCGTTTCAGTTTTGTATAGTTGACTGGGCAAGAGCGATCTTGATTTGTTTCGCACGTGATGGTTTTGTTTCACTTGCAAAAAAATTGGTTAGTTCTGATAGACACACATTAGGTTGTAGAGCATTTTGTTGTTTTGTTTTGAAAACAGTCCGTGCTAGTGATGTATATTTTTGAATTATCGCGATGCAAAGTTCATAGTTTTAGTTTTAAAATAAGAATCGGAGAAACTGGTCTTAGAGTATAAATATCTGTGAAGTGAGTAAAAATAAAATAATAATTCGTTTTACTACGAGCTGTTGGCTAAAACTACTATTTTTTTTATTAGAATTTTGTTTAGACTTCTTGAACGGATTTACGGGTTTTTTTACATAATTGTAAAGAGGAAATTGTGTGTATTTAAAACAGTTTTAGAATCGCGTAAATCTTTCGTCTAAATTCACAGTGCTTAAAATAATTTAAGTAACTTATTTTATTAAGATTTAGTTTCGTTTCAAGTGACTTATTATAGTGACTTGTTATATATGAATCGGATTTCGGATCAGATTAGAATTGCCTCGAATTGAATTCGAATTGGATTCGATTCAAATTTCTGGTAATAAATCCGATCTGAAATTTTCAAACATAGCTTTTAGATAAATAAAATACATAAATTCCACTTTCACTAAATTCTAACGCTACTTCAAATTTATAAGAACTTCTGTACTATGTATGATATAAAATGATCTGGTTGAATTTATTATTATTTTTCTTACGAATATACGAGCCCTGCCTCACATCAGTTGACTCGATACTTATTTTTTTGTTTGATGTTTTATTTTGCAGTTTTATTTCTCGTGCAATATGCAAGAGAATTAAATGAAATTTTAATGAGACATATACTAGTGTGTTGTTAATACACAGATAAAATTTGAAGTCAATCGATATATAGGTACATCGTAGAATGACAGCCATTGGAACAGGAAGTAAACATTTCTATATTAACTAAAACTTTTTCGTTTTATTCAAAAACTGTATAATAATAAGGTTTGTTTTAAATAATAAGTAACTTTTATTTCATTCTTCAAGCTGTCTACAAGATAAAAATCATGATAGTCCATTAGCATGTAGAAATAATTTTTTGTCAAAAAAATAATTGCTAGTTATACTGCTATACATTTTCTGTCTAAGGTATATTTAATATTAAATTTAGTTAAAAATGTTGCAAATTCATTGTAGAATTTAGTGAATGTCAGATACCTGCGTTTTTAGTATTATTTAAATTTTGAACAAAAAATAAGATTCGGGTAACCTGAAGTGAGACCTGGGCTCGTATAATTTATGATGCAATTGCCGGTTCGGAGATCGGATTGGATTTCGGATCGGATTTCAGATCGGATTTTGTTTCGGATTTCGCATCAGATCGAATCGGATATCAAAATCATTAAAATTGCCGATCTCTAGCAATTAATATCTACAAAAAATAAATTTACATATTTTCTTAGTTCATGAGTCAATGAAATGGTCCACTTACTATTTTTATATTTCAGAATAAATTATTTTTACAATTATTAATAACATGTTATTAAAACATTTTTCTCACAGGTAAAACAACTAATTTTAGAATTATATAAACAAGGAAAATTGATAATAAATATTATTGCCAGTTTTAATAGATTTTTCTTGGAATTACTGTATACAAAACAGAAAATATATCGATATGTAAATACATTATTATTAATTTAATTTCAATATTATTGAAGTTTGCTTTTTATTTGGGTAATATTTGTCTAAAAATTACAGTATGAGAAATTCATTGTTCAAAATCGCATTTCGATATCTCTTTTAATTTTCGTATATAGTCGTCCAAAAATTAACAGCCCAATTCTCAAAAGTTTTAGCTAGAATCTAACTAATCTTGAATTTTAGATTTGTCAACTTAGTTAATCATATTCACAAAGCAGTTTAAATAAACTTTAATATAATGATCTCATCATTTAGTTTTCGGAAAGCGAATTGAATTAACTTTTTTAAATCGGACTAGCATAAGATTAGTTAATCCAAAATTCAGGATTAGCTAAAACTTTTTTGAGAATCGGGCTGTAAATGTATTTTTTAAAAAAGATGAATTGAGTGTCGTACAGTTTGAAGTTTTATTAAACCACTTTAAATACAGGATTAGATAAACACCTTTTTTAGTACATCTTTATTTAGTAAATATATTCAGGAAAATCATAAACCTAAACATTTCCTAGATAGAGCACATTGAACTCAAACCTATCATAAGCCTAATTAAACACCAACCTTACAGCCTTAAATACAAATAATCTATGGAAATATTTACGCTAGATTCTATAAATAATACCGCAATGATCGCTAACAGCTTTTGGTCTTTTTATCTTAATCAAAGTGCAGTTAAATCCTGGAAATGGTGACGTTTGTGTTCTCTTCTGACGATGAAGCATCATCTCCTGAGTTCAGGAAGTCAGCTGTGACCATCGAACTGTCAAGTGTGACGTCATCAGATACTGGCAGCATCTTGGACAGCTGGAGAGGCCTGAAGAGATGTCTCTCGGAGTTGTCAGATAGGCTAGTTATAGCTGCGACAAGCACTGAACAGGCTTGGCTGGATGAATGGCACAGGTTTTTGTTTTTTATTGTCTTTTGTTTTGGAATAAACGTACTTTTTTTTCGCTGAAAACGACTGTTTTTAAAGGTCATGTTATTTTTAGTTCCACTGTGATTATCTTTTCAAAATGTATACCAAAATTCAAGTTTTTCAAGTTGTGTTTATTTATTTAGAATTTAACAAAAGGTGTACCCTTTCCTCACTTCTACTTAATAAACGTAGGACTACGACTGCGTAAACAAATGACAGAAGTGATAATGAAATGTCCCAAAACAATACTTTTAAAAGTACTCTAAAAAAAGGTTTTTCCATGACCGCGTTTATATATTGATTTTCATACCATCAAAACTGAGATAGAAATAATACATTTTAGTCCAATAATAGCGACTAAAATGTATATCGTTGCCAATAACAACGGGAGTAATAGTATTTTACTCCTGCTGATAAAGGAAGAAAAAATGAAACAAATTTCAATCGATCATTTACTTATTAGAAATATGTGGGTTTTCCTCGGAAAACTTCTCACCCTTGGTGTATAATAAACTATTTTCATGTTTGTTTATTCATTTACGAGCAATTAACAGTTCAATGTACAATGTGATGATAGTTTGAACGTTTACGATTTTAGTACATATGTAGACAGTAAAAGAGTGAATAAAATAATATATAAAGTTTAAAAATGACCTGTTAAAATTAATAAACAGGGGCTAATGGTTTATATTTCGAAACTATATCTAAATAAAATTGATGTATGAAAATATGAAAAGAAAAATGCTTACAAGTTATTTTTGACAAGGTGTTGAAAAATCTATCGCATATGTATAAAACCGTTCAGTATATCTATCATTTTTAGGTAACTTTAACTATTTTTAAATTACGAAGGTTAGTAAAATTTCCTCATATAATTAGAAAATAAACTGTCATAATGTCATAAACTATAAAACTTAAATCGTTTTGGTTTATTGCAGTTTTACCTTCGAGTATAAATTTTATTTGTCATTTATTATATTATAACTTTTACCTTATACGTACGGTGATGGAAATCAACAAAATAAACATATAACATTATTCTAAATCCTATTAAATAGAGTAACACGAACCCTTGGAACATTCACTGAACATGTGTTTATCAAATTCATTCCGCAATTGATATTCGCCAAATATTTCTATCCTAGCTCATCACTTTAGCTTCATCCACATTCATAATACATTTCATTCAAGTTCTATTCCTCCAGTACTCAGAATCTATCGTCCACGACTCCAAGGCAATCTCGAATGATAATTTCATCAAAATATAAGTACCGTATCTATATAAAATCAAATACTTAAAGAAAACGTGCAATGCACTTTTTTTTGGTCACTCACTTCAATATGACACTTATTAACAACAAGATCGGTACCTTAGAATGTTACTTATCAATATGACAAATGTAGTAAAAATGCTATTTTTGGTTCTAGGACCAAAAAAACGATGACGTATCCATGGTAACGTAAATAATTTTGTCAATTTGTTTTATTTTAATTTGAATAAATCTGCGAAATTTTATAAATAAGAAGGTAAAAAAAATGTGTTATCGGACAAAAAATACTATTTCGAGTCTCGTAATATAGCCAGACTCTGATACGAGTCGTCCGGCAACCTTTATTAATCACCCAAAAACTTGTATTTTTAGTCCTCATGAAACAAATAATTATTTCTGAAACCGGAACGAAAGTACTATTTTCGCGCCTAATATGCGGCGCGAAAGTTGCATTTCCGTGATTAGTCACGAAAACATTTAACTATGCAAAACTGACAGTAATTGTTTTTTGTTCATTTACTAATTTTTTTGAAACTTAGAAACGAGAGAAGCGCACTACTAGATACTTATAGAAAATAAGATTTAATTATTAAATTTAAAATTTACTTTTATTATCATAAAAGATTTTAGAAAAAAAATACATGACACGTCACTAAAATGTCACGTACTTGACACAGAGCCGTAAAATACTCGGCACAAGGTGCCTTGTATTTCAATATGGCCCCACATCAGTAATGCATCATTTTCCTAAGTCTGATGTAAGTAACTATAATTGATAGAAAAAAATCTGAAGATATTATTGACGACAGATGATAGTACTATTGATTGTTATCGTATTTTTGATCTATTATCTAAAATATTGACAGATTAATAAAAAGAATAGATTGCCTTTTATTATCACGTAGCCCCTCTTTGAAAATCATTTAATGTACAGCTATGTTTAAAGCTATAAATTTTATCGTTCTCATATATTTTCTATTGTCACGTGATAATATTCAAATTGCCAATGTTATAGACGACTAGGCGATCCATTAATACTTGGTTGAAAGCTATTTCAGCTTTGGCACAAGGCTCACAAATCGTGATATTTCACAATTCAACTCAGGTAGATACAAACCATACGAGAAACGTTTCAACTATTTGAATTGTCTTACAAATTACAAGTTTGTCACATTTTGTTGCTTCCTAATTGGCGACAAGTCAAAGAATCGTTCGAGGCAGAATTATGATCAAAGGAATATTAAAAGGATATAGATTTATGGAGCCTTAATAAACGGAAACAGATGTTTAGTGTTTAGTTAAATAATATATTTGTCATCACAAAGTCATTTCAATGATCTCTTTTATTTATTTATATTTAGAACCGCAGTTTAATCATGGGTGACTAATATTTGTCTAGCATGAGTAGAAAAAATATAAATATTTTTCTCCTCTCGGACGATAAGTTGCATCTATTCCTTGTATTCTCCCACTCAAAAATACATGATTCCTGTATGGTATAGTCGTTGTTAGGTAATAAGAAATATCTACGAGAATAGGCCAGGAATGTTGTTCCTGTACCATTGAGGGTAACGTAGATTATCTATTTGAAAAGTACTTTTTTTTCCCACGGCATGAGCAGGAAACTCAAGTATCTTCTCGCGAAATAGTTAAAAAAATAAGTTTTCCCTCTTTAGACAGGAAAAAATTACTGAAAAATATCGCTTATCTTTCTAATTTGACAAATAACTATTTTATCTACGACTAATATATTATGCCGGGTGGTACTTGGTAAGATTAACATGGATTATTAGAGTCGTGCAATTTCCTGCTCTTCAATTCATTTTACGGCAAAAAAGATGTTCAGGATTAAAAGATACAGAATAAACTGTTTTTATATTTTTTATTATGTATCTGGCAGATTCATGAAACGGATTAGCGCTAACACCGTTTTTAATATTATCTATAACCCTGTTTCAAATTAAGACAGGTTCAAGAAATGAATTAAATTTGATGCTAATTAACACTCTTTTTAACTCAAGTTAAAATAAACTTGTTTCATGCATTGAAAAGAGAGTTAAAAACGAAATAAAAAATGGTGTTAACGCTAATCCGCTTTATGAATCTGCCTGTAAATGGTTTAGCCACAACTTTAAAATAAATTTCAAAATTTCTGTTACATTATGGCTGTAGCCATGACTTTGTTTTTCATGAATTATTTATAAATGTCAGTGTTTGAAGGTTATAAACGTCAGTCTGTTTTATAAATTAAATTAAAACAAAGTCAAACAAAATATAATATTAAAAGTTCTATTTTATTTTATTTTATTTTATTTATAAACTTCAAACATTGACGTTTATAAATAATTCGTGAAAAACAAAAGTCATGGCTATTGCTACAATTTAACAGCAATTTTGAAATTTATTTTTATTGTTGCGGCGAAACCAGACACCTAATAAAAAATGTAAAAACAGTTTTGTATGCATCTTTTAATTCTAAACATCTTGCACTCTCCACTTTTTCTGTAAAATTAATTGCACAGAACTAATTATCCCTGTGTTCGCACGTAGCAAGCACCACCCCGTATGTATATTAAATATGTAATTTTTGCTACATAATGCCAGAGGGAATAATAACGAGGGGATAATAATCAGTATTCTCTCTTCTGCACCAATCTGAAAATTATTAGGCATGCCTGAATTATTTTCTCTGTGCAAATAATAATAACAATAAAAAAAAACATAAAGACTGCTAGGTTACTATGAAAAACTAATTAAACAAAAATAAAAATGCAAATACATTTTAAAATGACATTTGTCTGTCACCATAGTTACATCACAAAATATTGCAACATTAACACGCGTAATTTTTTATATTTCGATATAAGGTAGATGCTTGAATTTTTTCAGATAAATCCCTGAAATGTACAATGTCAACGTTTTTTGAACAAGAATTGGCTTTTATACCTTGGCAATAATCCACGAAACGTTTATAAGCAAATTATATTTTTTCTTGGATTTCGGTGGAACCAAATATAATATTATTGCCTTGGTTACGTTCATTATATCTGGTGATTTCTTAATTTTTTAAGAAGATACTGCACGACAAAATACTTCGCTGGTTTGATGTTATATTTTTTAACTTTTTAAATAAAAAGATATCTGATGGCGCTTAATCAGGGCTATAAGGTTAACTATAAATCAGTTATAGATTAGTTGCTGAACTTCATTTGCTTTATGAACCCGATAATAATCATGGCTCATTTTATAAACAATTAAACCTTTACAAGTCTTTATAAATGGCACAAATTAAATACAACTTCGCATATTTACTTATAAATGTCATAGCTATTTTTGATAATAATTTGTTTGATATTATTGCTTTTTTGTTTCATGGCTAGGTAGATAACATAATAATACAACCTCGTACTATTTTGGTATCTAAAGTTATGTTTTAGCATATGAAAAAGGCCTTCAGCAGAATTTATATTTAATATTTACTAGTTATTTGTGTGTTTAGAGCAGAAAGTAGGCTATTACCGATCGCGCCTGGGCATTGATGGTCAAAGTGCCTCATTATTTTTCTATGGGTATTTATAATCAATTGAAAGGAATTTAAAAATCATTTTTGATAGTTTTTTTTGTTTTGAAATTCGATTGAAAACGTAATAGTTTACTTTTATTCATGGATATGATATCATATCAGAAAAATTTGCTTTAATACACTAGTGTAGAAAGTAATGATTAGTATATTAAATAACGCAGAAGAACCAACTTTCTGCCCTGATCATATAAAAATATATATTATTGGTTGATATTTGACAAGTTCATTATTTTGTAATGAAAAAACGAAAAGTCCTCGAAATAAAAAAGATGATTCGTCATTGGTATTTCCATAAATGGAAGAATATGTGAAGTTTGTATTAAATTTTTTGAGATATAATCTGATTTCCGTAAGAAAATCCATTGTATAAAAGACATGTATATAATGCGAACATCTGTTTTCTATTATGCTTTTATAATATGCTCAGTACTGCGTGCTGCATACAATATGTCTCTATACGTATGTTATTTCTGAATCCGCACGGTCTTTTACTTAGTTCATGCGGTCGAATGATTTAAATATTCTTCTTACAAAAATGTGACTGTACGTTGTTTTACTTTCAACTAATACCCGGTGAAGTACAGACAATTAAATTTGGGTTTTTGTCAAATATTATAAATGTCCCAATTATGAAAATTATAAAGAAGTACGAAGGTAAATCTAAAATTATATTTCAAGATTATTTTCAACTTTTATTATGGATGACGTGTTTAAGGTGAATTTAATGGTGAGTTGAGATTTAAATTCAAACAAAATTAACTTATATTCATTTTTCCTTAATTCTGTATCTTATTTATTTATTTATATTAAGAAAAAATGTAAAATTCATTAAAAAATAAGAATAATATAAAAACTATTGAAGATTAATCTAAATTAGGTTAAGAAGATTAACATATTCTCTTGGAGTAAAATAAATATATCATCACGCCTTCTACCCATTACTGGGTGTGGCACTCTGCCAAAGCAGATCTGGGTAAGTGATATATTTTGCGCGTGTAGTGCGGTTCCAGTCGTCAAATCACGGCCTCCAAAGATGTTAGTGGTGGAGGAGCCACAGGGATAGCTTTTTAAATTATGAAAATTGTTTGTCGTCTGTGGGAATCGAACCAGGGTTCTCAGGATCCACAGGCCGACTTCATACCACTGAGCTAGCCACTTAACATTCTGAGGGGATTGCTTTCTATATAAGCTGTAGGTTCTCTGTACTATAATAGTAATTATGCTGAATAACTAGATGTTGCCATATTTTCCGTATTTTTATAATTCAATTGTTTTACTTAAAATGCATCTACCAAAGAGAGTAGTGATATTTACAGCTAATATAAATGCAATTTTCAAACAAGTTGATATTTACTTACTCGATTCTATCCACAACGTTTACATATTTTCTTTTTATACAATAATATTTTATTTTCCGTCGCTATTACTGACAGCCGTTAAAACAATTTTGTTGGCCGCTAAACTGCTAAAATACCAAATATTTATTGGAAACAAATTTTAAACAAGTTTATCGTTTCTGTGGTTACAAAATCATGATAGGTATCTGTAAAACTGACTGAATTAAATAATGTATGTTGTTGATTATTTATTTAAATTATGGCTTGAGAATAGGACCAATCCTGAGTTCCGAAACGTCAACACTTTATTTAATTTTGACTAAATAAAAGGTTACTATAACTGAAGTTTAAAATAATTTTACTATCTTATCAAACATAATAATTATTACTTTAGAATGCAAGAAAACGTTTATGATTAAACTGGTAACTGTAATTATAGTCATAAATATTGCCCCACGACTATAAAACAACCAATAGCGTTTCATTATTTGACCACGTTGTCATGGAAATGAGTGAATTAATAAGTTATAATGAACAAGTGCAATTATAGCGATAATTTGCGCTAGTGCAATTATCGCGATAATTTTCTATATACAAAAATGGACAGTTCTACTATATTTTTTTAGTTACTTAGCAACTAAGTTGTGTGACATATAATAGGCGTATTCCATTTGCCATTTGGATCAGATCTAACTTACATTTACTGAACCAGATCACTTATTTATTTCGCTGGATTACTTCGCTGACTTTATTTCCTGTACTAGAATTACAGATTCTAATTTACTTTAAAGTAATTCACTCCAATAAGTACATCAGTTTGCTTCATTCAGTTCATTTAGTTTAGTTGTCTAATTTATCTGAACTGATTTAAGTGAACCAAGTGACAAATGGAATACAGCTAATAATGAAATGAATATATTAGACGTATTCCATTTGCCATTTGAATTAGATCTAACTTACATTTACTGAACCAGATCACATATTTATTTCGCTGGATTACTTCGCTGACTTTATTTCCTGTACTAGAATTACAGATTCTAATTTACTTTAAAGTAATTCACTCCAATAAGTACATCAGTTTGCTTCATTCAGTTCATTTAGTTAAGTTGTCTAATTTATCTGAACTGATTTAAGTGAACCAAGTGGCAAATGGAATACAGCTATTATTATAAGCATGTCAAAATATTGATTTTGTAAAATTTTTGATTGTTTTTGTGGGGCAATATTCTCACCGAATATAACACGTGCATTGAATATTTCCCGAACAAAATTCTCGCTGTTCACTTGGGTTTGTGTTACCTCCATAGCAACTCGTGAGGTTAAAAAAAATATCATTTATATTCAAAACACTAGTTACATTATATGTTAAGGGAAAATTTCACAATATACGCAACAATCATTCTTCCTCAATCACAGTTTCTCAGCCACCTTTCAAACCATCCTTCCAATCTTCGTAGCTTCCAACCCTGCCAAACCAGTAAACATAATAACCAGTTGCTATACAATCAAGAACACAACCTGAACGCAACCTAGCAACCTGGCTTCACGTGTCGCAAACTTAACAAAAGGGAAACGGCGTCCCTAAAGCTTTTGGTACAAGGTACAGTTCTTGCACAATTCTTGCAGCACTCCTGCTGTCCTGCTGCATTCGCGGGGAAGCGGCTACGGTTATAGATCGACGGAACGAAGCAGGCCGATGACTCACCACCTAGCGATGGGACGATTTCAACGGGCGACGAACAGGCGTACAGTGCTCGTGACTGCGTCAAGGGAAATATTTAGTCGAATGTTGGCCTTATGTTTGGATGATTGAGGTAGTAGGTTAGGTGGATCAATGATTGGAAAATGGAAAAAGAAGGGATGATGGATGGTTAAGAAGGGAAATCGTAAAAATAAAACAAATATCATCATGCTTTTTACCTATTCTTGAGCGTGGCAATTTGGCGTAACAAATCTAGATAATTGATGTATTTTGTGAATGAAATGCGGTTACTAGTCACCAAATTACGTTCCCCTAAAACGACGGTGGTGGCGGAGCTATAGGGGTAATGGGCGTTTCAAGACTTTTTTGAAATTTTTATATATTAATCTACGTAATAAAATTATTATACCCAAAATTTTTATTTTTTTTTAAACCTGTATTAAGCATGATAAAAATATTTAAACTTTCGAAACAAACGAATATGACGTAGTTGCATCTTGGATTAAAGAGAGACAGATAAGGCAGAGATAACTTCACGTAACGTGTGTCGTTGTCAGTAGAATCGTAGAATGCTGAATGCTTGTTTCTTCTTCGTCTCCTTCTCAGTAAAGTTGAGCACCGACAAACGTTCCAGACAAAGCTCTGTGATTGGCTTAATGCAACTACGTAATTGCAATATGGCAGTGCGAAATTTAAATGAGCGTTTTGAATTATTCAACTTGAACTTTCATATTTCAGCAATAAAGATATCATTTATGGTATGGTTTTATATTGTATTAAATATGATGTACGGTCAAGAATTTATTGTAATAAATATATATTAAAAAATTGTATCACTTGAATCCCCCATTTTAATGTGGAGTAAAGTTTGTCGGCTGCGGAAATCGAACTCGAGTACTCAAATCCATAAAAACGCGATTCTACTGAGCTATCTTTATATCTTTTCCAAAGCACAGACAAAATATATGTAGACATCTAATAACTGTATAAGGACAATGCTTATTTATCAATGAAATTTGTAGTTCTGGATGAATCTGTATTGCAGCGCTAATGTCGGTTAGTACTTATTAATTTATGAACGATAAATTAGGGCTTATGAACATGCAATTTATTATTCATTGAGAATTAATTCCTTTTAAATAAATTGTGTATTGTGAAATTATAATTCCTTAATTCTTAGTTCCCTAATTAAATGTCCATGAACTAAATCGACATTAGCGCTGCAATACACACCCCTTCGGAACTACAAAGTCATAATAAAAACACTGCCATTTGAATACATTTAGTTAGACGTCTATTTATATTTTGTGTGTGCCCAAAGTATGTAACAATTTTATATTAAGGCTATAAACTGAACCGAATGTTGAATCACAACAGAACCGAAATGGCTCTTTTTCTTGAATAGCGGGCCTGAATTGAACCGTTTACAATGAACCAGTCAATTGAACCAAACCGAAATCGAACCGAACCGGTAGTGTTACACATTTGCTCTAAGTCCTTTTTTACTATCTAATAGAAAATGGAACTGAATTTTTATATTTATTTTTAAATATTTACATAACTATTTGCAGAAGTATATGTGTAAGTATGTTATAAATTTAAATTGGAAATAACAATGTGAACCGTTCCAAATTTTAATTACTTAAACTGGAACAAGAGCCGAACCGACAAAATACAATAAAGCGCAATTCGAAACTGAACCGATTTTTTCAGCGGTTTGTAGCTCTATTTTATATATTAATTTATTAAATTTAATACCTCTTTTACCTCATCCTGGAAATGTTTATGATTAGCAAAATCATAGTAGAGTGAATTTAATTAAATACAACTTGTATTTGAAGCATTTTTGTTTAAAACAATATAGGGATTTTTGCGTAAGGAAAAACAGATTATCCATGTTAAACTAAACTGAAGCTTTTAATTATTTATCAGATATCAAGATACATGGCGTTTATTCGCTTTTAATAATGAATTTAAGAAAGAGGGCCGGCGGCATGTTTGTTTTTCTTTTATGTCTAAGTTTTCATTTTCAGTAATTACGTCTGACGCTTCTGTAAGTTCACGACACGATTTCAAAATTACAACAAACATTTGTTTTACTTAACAACATCATTGAGATTTATTTACAATAACTTGTTGTTTGTTTATGAAATGTTCACCTTCAAAATAATTGCTACAAAACGTTTGTAATAACTACAAATTTGTTTTTAAAAGTTCTTCATATTTTCTTATAATTATTTGATGGATAGTTGTAAACTAAACGAAAGTTTATGGCTAGCTGTCAAGTTAAAATGTTTATTTAAACCACAGAAATACTAATGCGTTTTTAAAGCAACGGACTTGCAAAAATCATCGTTCGGCATTTATTTTATTATTTTAACAGGAAGAGTTGCCATTTATTTGTTTTCTCTTAGATTTTTCTTGCATTTAACGAGTGAAAAGTTATTTTTAAGTGGATCTTTTTGTTTATGCTACATTTGCAACCTGGCAGAGATGTTTTTAGTTTTCACCGTGTATTACTTACTATTCTTGTCTGATACTTGGAGATAGTTAGTTGGTAGACTATATTTAAGTGAAATTCATGCCAAATATATAAATATCCGGATAACAGTGGTTTTACAATGCACTCAAATGTATTATGATGAACTCTAAATTCATCCTTCGACTTTTATTTTCAACTAAAAATTTAAAGTTTAGATGGATTTATAAATGGAAATTATGTTTAAATTAACTTTATAATTTAAGATTAAGAAGGTACTCAAAAATTTAACTTTTATTTAGGAGTAGGTAGGATAAAAATAATTACTCCTCTGCGCTTGGATTACTTGTTTTTTTTTTTTGTAATTTAAAATTGTTGAAACAGACGACGTTTCGGGACTAAGGGTTGGTCCCATTTTCAAGTCAAACAATAAATGGAATTATTATAAAAAAACAGTTTACAATAATTTAAAACTTTTCAACAAAGTAAAGATAGTCAAAATTATTAAAAAATACATTTTAAAATAAATGTGGTGAAGACATCAGAGTCAAAACAATAAACACCTATCAGGTAGATTCATAAAGCGGATTAGCGGTGACACCATTTTTTATTTCGTTTTTAACTCTTTTTTCAATGTATGAAACAAGTTTATTTTAACCTGAGTTAAAAAGAGAGTTAATTAGCATCAAATTTAGTTTATTTCTTTAATCTATTTTAATTTGAAACAGAGTTATAGATAACATTAAAAACGGTGTTAGCGCTAATCCGTTTTGTGAATCTACCTGTATTTGTTCAATTAAATATCAACGGCTTAATAAAACGGAGTCTCCATTTTGAGATTCTACAAATTTTAAACTTTTATTTAGATACATATGTTACGACATCTACAAAGTACTTTAAGTACTATGGCATATATCTGTTTGATTGATTGTGCATTTGTTAAATCGAGGCCTATATTATGATAATAACGTACACCACGGTTCAATTCAATGTATTTGAAACTTTAATAAGATATGTTCTTTGACGTTTCACTTTTGTTCGTTTGCAACTTTCCGCCAATACATGTTGAATAAAGACGAATATATTTCCTATTTCGTTTTAGAATGATTTTCACTGGTCAAATTTATGACGTCACGTTACACTCTAAACTAAAGTTTGAACATTGCAATGTTTAACTTTGTTCTGGATTCACCAAAACTAAATTTTGATATGTGAATGGTGTCATAAGATAAAGATAAGGTCTTTAAAAGTAAAGTTTAAACTATCTCCTATATTCAGTAATGATCGATAAATTAATCATAATTTTTATTTTTGATCGTTACCTTACAGATGATCACAATTTTAGTATTCTGAGAGCGGAATAATTTACCCTGACATTTTTATGTTATATTCCTGGATTTTATTTACTAATATACATGGCTGTTATTACAGAGTGATCAAAAGGAATTGTTACAGTTGGCAATAAAAAAAACTACTTGAAATTGGTAAGCCTGATACATAAATTCATTTCCTGTTGTTGACAATGACACTTAAAATTTAAATTTGAGTATATTTATTATTACATTTATTTCTAAAGTATTTCTATGATTTAAAAAGTCAAAATTCTATTAGCTGTCAGACTCCTGATATAACCTATTTGTATTTATTAGAAATGTCTAATAGCATTTCCGCCTTTATCTGACGTTGTACCAACTGTGGAATAAAAAGATCTCTAGAATTGTATTGCCAACTATAACAATTCCCTTTGATCACCCTGTATAAAAAAATTATATAATGATAGCTCACTGGCGCTTCCTTAAAAAGTGTGGTTAAAATAATATTTCTTTAAACTGGCAGCTTTGTACGAGAGCAAAATGAATAAAAATAAAATAGAAGTAACAAAATAACTTATTTTGATCACAGTATTCCGAAATGATGGTAATCTACAGAATCATAACAAATAAGGGTTGTCATTATCTTATCCATCATTAGCAGATAATAGAGGAGGGGGTATAAATTTAAACCTAATTTTCATTTGTGAATACACATCTAATCTTTTAATTGGTATGAAGAATTGGACAACTAAAAATAATAAAAGATAATATAAACTGAAAGGAAAGTATAGATATATAAAAGTTTCAAAGATAACTGTTTTAAAAAGGATATAAATATCCTGATACAGATCTGTCCTTTTGGCGTGCGTAAGTCGATTTTATAGTAAACTAAAATGGTTTTAATGATCTTTGAAACGATGAAGAGTATTTATGTGTAAAAGATAAATAAATTTTACAAAGACAGAAACTATAAACAGTATGAGAGTACTTTTTAGTTCAAAAACAGAAATTCAAATTGAGCGTCTGTTGTGACGTATTTGAGGTTAGGAGAAATGCGTCCGTGGCCCAATTTTCATCCTGAAATCCACACTCTACATTTTTACTTTTTCAACTGTTTTGTTTATTTACAAAATTTAATTGTTTCCATAGGAAGTAATTCCATTCATAATAGCTTCATAAACTTAAACAGATGTGAAGAAAACCACTAGTTTAAAACAAAATAGTTTATTTTATAATCAAAAGCTGAGACGTAAAATTAAACATTCTTTAATCTATCTAAATTACTTAATATCTATAAAAAGTATTCAATATTTTTTATTGTTACTGACAACGAATCTCTATTAAATACTTTTTTTCTTGTCTTTCAGATATCGCCAATCGCGTTTCTCAGCTAGAAGAATCCGTAAACGCGTCGTCTTCAAACACGGTGACTGTAACGTAGTGCAAGCGAACGTAGCGAAACGAAGACGGAGATACCTACAAGACATCTTCACGACCCTCGTGGATGCGCAGTGGAGGTGGACACTTCTAGTCTTCGCCCTCAACTTCCTTCTTTCATGGTTGGGGTTTGCTGTTGTCTGGTGGCTAATTGTCTTCACGCACGGGGATCTGAATCCTGAACACCATGTAAGTACCAATTTTATTGTATTATTTAATATTTGGCGAAATATAAATAATAGAAAAAATTTGAAAAAAGGTGCTTACAAAATTTATATATTTTTCTATTTTGGCTAGTATTACAAATTTGGTTTTGAAGGGCATTAAGAAGAAGATTTAACATATTAGATAGCAAAAATAACCCTCTTAGTAAATACAAAAACCGAGTTCGTAGTATCGGTCTTTATGTTATATTTGATCCTTGAGATTTTATCATTATTAATAATTAGAATAAGATTTTCAAATATTAATAAGGGGTTGGTGGTTCAGTGGTATCAAGTCGGCGTGTGGATCCAGAGAACCTTGGTTCGATTCCCACAACCGACAAACAATTTTCACCACATTAAAACAACCTCTGTGGCTTCCCCTCCACTAATATATATATGAGGGCCGTGATTTGACAGCTGGTAATCGCACTTCACGCGCAAAATATATCACTTACCGAAATCTGCTTCGGCAGAGTGCCACACCCAGTAATAGATAAAAGGCGTGATGATATATTTATTTATATTTATTTCATATTAAAACCTAACTAATCTAGATTCAAGGACGTTGAAAGGAGGGGTACGGCATTAAAGTCAAGACTGTGAGGCTCGGCAGATTGACAGAGACAGAAGTACCGTGCTTAGCCTACTACTGCGCATGTGTCATGAAGAGATTTGAAATTTAAACAGGACAAAACAGAATCATTCTCCCTAAAAGATTATAAATTTTTACAAGGAAACTGAAATTATCAACGTTTATTATTAGTGTGATCTATCGATTAAAATAAATATTTGTAATTGCAATTGTTGAACAATATTTACTATTAATAATAAATTAAAAACCTGTTAGTATGAAGAGGAAGTTTGAGATTAAATATCAAATTTATGTTTTTAAACAAATCAAAACTGCAATTACTTCAACAAACATAAGTGTACAAACTAAACACTTAGTTACCATCTTATCCACAAAAAAAATATGTCCAATTCCAGACAGCGCAACGATTGAAACACAAATGAATACCTCGTGGTTATATTCACATACAACACCACCCACTGACAACGTCTAAACGCCACTTTTCTTACACAAAAATTCTAAATATTTGGAAGAAGAGATTTGGCTAAGCACTGTGCAGAAAAACTATTGTTGTCTCTTTCCCTTGTCCTAACCTCACTTCAAGCAATGCTACAGTATCGTAAAGGCATATCCCCTCTTTCAACGTCCTTGTGAATTTAGAAAATGTTACAAAAAGTAAGCAACCTGTTAATCACTTGCTAAAAGATGGTTGCAAACTAACTACAGAAACGTTCAACGTAGACACTGAATATTATATATTTAGTGATGTAGGAGTTTTATTGATATTTTGAAGGAGTATTCGATATTTTGAAAAGAAATTCATAATTTGCTATACAAGATGTTTCAATACTTTAGGAATAAAATAAATGACAGATACTACTTGATATGCTGTTGCGAATAAAAAAAAATTGTTTTAATCCTCATAATTACGAGTATTTATATTTCTTATTCTTATCTAGTTTTATATTTGTGTCTCTTCCAGGGCGACAATTCAACCTGGACGCCATGCGTAACACAAATCCACAGCTTCACATCCTGCTTCCTCTTCAGCGTAGAGACCCAACACACCATCGGGTACGGTGGGCGAACCACCACTGAAGAATGTCCGGAAGCCATCTTCATCATGTGCCTACAGAGTATCACCGGAGTGTTCATCCAAGCCTTCATGGTCGGCATCGTTTTCGCCAAACTGTCCCGCCCCAAGAAACGAACGCAGACGCTGCTGTTCTCGAGGAATGCGGTGATCTGTCAAAGGGATGGACAACCCTGTCTGATGTTTAGGGTTGGGGATATGAGGAAGAGTCATATCATTGAGGCCCACGTGAGGGCGCAATTGATTAGGAATAAAGTTACGAGGGAAGGAGAGCATTTGCCATTTTTTCAACAGGAGCTTAAAGTAAGTATTTTTTAAATTGTGTGGTGCTTGTACTAATACTTATAACTACTGTATTCGTATTAGAGTTATGTAAAAAAAATATGGTTGTACGGATCTTTTAAAATATTCTAAATAGTTTTATAAAGGACAGAATAAATTAACATCCATAGTAAATGTATTTATCCACAACTCATATATTATAAAGACATAATTATACTGATTTCAGTTGTATTATATGGCTCATAAAACACTAGTGTTTTATATTCCATAAAACACTGTAAACAACTTGTTACTTAGCAACCACATCATCATCTACCGTATTTTGAGAAACGTAAGGCATATTCCAATTGCCATTTGGATCAGATCTAACTTACATTTACTGAACCAGATCACGTATTTACTTCGCTGACTTTATTTCCAGTTCTAGAATTACTTATTCTAATTTATTTTTAAGTAATTCACCCCAATAAGTGCATCAGTTTACTTAATTTATTTCATTTAAGCATGTTGCCTAATTTATCTGAACTGATTTAAGTGAACCAAGTGGTAAATGGAATACAGCTTATATATAACTGAATCAACGTTAAACGTTACGATCCATCTTCTTCGGTACCTGTAATTATGAGTTGTGGATAAAATTTTGTATTACACTTGTGTTTTATTGGTATATAAAACACTTGTATAATAAATAACTATTAAATGTACAAATTCGTAACAGTTTTATTTATTTTATGGGATATATAACATTAATGTCAAAAGTTCGACTGTCATTATGACTTAATAAATTTTATTTACATTGGAAGTAAATTTAATTTATCATTTATAAACCCGGCTATTTTGTATAGTTTAATTTATTTTTTCGTTGTAAATCGTTTCTAAATTATCTTGATCATCGACATTTAATGTTAAACTTTTTTTTGTAAAATTTTTCTTCATTTTTAAATAAAAGTAAGTTATAATATATTAGGACAAAGTTTAGGTCTTTGTATTTTTTTTATTTTCAACAGTTTTCTCTAAAATATTTTACGAACGTTTGACAAAAGAAAAGAAACATATATTTGTGATGACATTATCGTCAAGTTCTAATTATTTAAAGTCCATTTCATTTTGGAAAACATTTGTCCATGAAAATAATTTTTTGTTGTGAACGTCCCTGTTTTGTTCTAAAATATGTTAAATTTAAATGATAAATACAAGAGGACTAACGTAAATCTTATATTACAAATTCAATGACGGTAACTATACTTCGAAGTGAATTGGACTTAAATAATTATTTACTTTTCTACTCGTGCACCTATTAACCTACTAAAATGGTAAAAATCTTATTGCTAACTATATTTTGTCATGCAAAGTTAATGACCAAATGGATTTCAACACTTATTTACAAAGTTTTCGCATGTTTTATAGTAATTTGAGTAATGCAATCTCATCAGTTTATAACCTATAATATCTGTAATTCTGTCTTTTGTACTTGCCTTCTAAATTTTTACGTTTTATTTTTATTTTGTAGATTTACAACGTAGCTCAGTACAACCTTTACCAACAATCTAAATTGGCAAGTATAAATGTCAGAAAATGCATCCAAAATATTCATTTCGTAACGCATGAATAACAAAATAATAAAGCTATAGTGCATTTTTATCGTTTTCCATACATGTCTTGATAAGAGTCTAGTCTTTCAAAAGTGCTATAAACATAAAACGGTTATGGCTTTCCACATCTTGCCTTGCGTAATCGATGTATGACTTCTTTGCATGCGAATTGTACTTTCTAAATTAACATTCAAGATGCATGCGAGCATGCGCCATATTAAAAACAGTTTTCAATTATGAGTCTGTTATAAGACGATTAAGATGCGTAACACTAAATGAATGATTCATAATATCTGTTTTGTTTTTATTGACAGGTTGGAGGTGATGGCGAAGAAGATAGAATATTTTTTATCTGGCCTACTACCATTGTCCACAAAATAGATGAAACCTCACCTCTTTATCGAATGTCAGCTACGGATTTGCTGAGAGAAAGATTTGAAATTGTTGTTATTTTAGGTAAGTTTATACTGACTGTATAAATTTAAATACATAGTAATTAATCACCTATTTCAATATTATTTATATTTTATGCTTACTTGAATTTATGTTTATGTTCGTGTATTTGTCACGCAATAAAATAACTTGTCTGCTGAATAGGTTGCATAACAGTTTGATGTGCTCTTAACTTTTGCTGAGCAGTGGCGTATCATTCAATTATTTATGTTCCATATTTTTTTGTTAATATATTCTAATTTAATGCTCTGCATTAGCAGTTGTTGTCCTTGACGATTAACAAATTATCCTTCGGGATTAAGACAAAATTCTCATTTAATTTTTTGTTTTTTATTTGCTATTTTGCACAACAGGACCTTAATCTCAATTACAATACAGAGAGTCTTCAATTTATAGTGGAATTCGAACCACTTAAATACAGTCGATTTTTTTTGTATATGTATTTTCAAGTCAGCTAATTAGAATAGGATATACCGAATGTCCTTTTTCAACTCGCATTGCATTTTTTACATCTTCTATGAATTTTCATAAAAGTATTAGTAATAAGAATTATTCAATATTTTATTTCCACAACTTCTTGTGCCTAATTTTAAATCAAATAAGACTAATTTGTTTGGAAAATGGTACAATAGTATATTAAAAAACAAGTGTTACAATGACCCTTATTGTAATATGAGTACAGTTTATGTAACGAACCGCAGACGAGTTACGCAAAATACGAATATTACAGTTGGTTATTGTAACATGTATTTTCATACTATTTTTCCTTTATCGCATTATTGTACTTTTATTTATAAATTTTTATCAAAAAATAAGAATAATAAAATTTCAAGGTGGTAATACCGACAGATTCAATAAACATTTGAAATTTAATTTATTTTGACATTTATCAGTTAGGTTAGATTTCAAATTCATAATTATCTAGGTTATATTACAAAACAAAATACATTTTATTTTTAATAAAAAATATTTTGCTGTTTGGATATTTTATTATAAAAAAAATTATTGCTACAATTCTACATGAGCTGAGCAATGACAGCTAAAATGATAGATTTGTGACATTTTTACAACTAGACAGCTTAACAACTTCACAAAAAATATCCCAACAGTTATGCAAAATTGAATTTTGTAGCATTGTTTTTGACGAAATTCAAAATTGACTTTGTAAACGCGATATTGGAAAAATATTTTTTATATTCTTATCTGAAAATAGCAGTTGCCAATGAAAAAATGAAGATTAAACGTCAAATTAAAACAAATGAAAGAAGTTCTTTGATGTTTTATGAAGAAAAGTATCAGAGAAGTTACAAATATGTGTATTTACACAAAAGAAGATTAGATTCAAATTATAAAATGGAGTTATGGTGGATATTCTACAAGAGAAATTAATTGATTATTTTCAATTAATTTTGAAAACTTTGTTTGATGTTTGATATTCATTTGAAAATAAACTTTCCTTGCCTTTAGATTTTCATTTGTTCGTGACAACTGCTATTTTCAGATTAGAATACAAAAATACTTTTCTTTTTTTTCAAACAAATTGGGATTTATATATTAATAATTAAATCCAACTTTTTGGAAATAAAATACTGAACAATTTTTATTCAGAAACTTTTTTTATCTAAAACTTATAGTAGAGATAGAAAATATAATGAAATATTTAACATGGAAAATCTCCATATTGCGAATCGAAAAATGACATTGACATGCGGTACACTGAATTGGTTATTGCTAATATTTTTCCATTGGAATAAATCATGTCCGTGAACTGTCAAACATCATTTTCTTGCGAGATAAGTATCTCATTCTAAATATGGGATCCCTTTTTTATTTTAGATAAAAAAACAGAAAAACTAATATGGAAGGCGTGAGAGTTGCATAATTTTCGAAGAGTTCATTTAATTGTGACACGCAAATACTTGCTTTCCAATTTTTATTATAGCTCAAATTCAAGCTTTCATTAAATTCGTCGCGAAGATATTTTACTATAAAACAGCATTAGTTCGTCTAGAAGTAGTATATATTTCCTACATATGCTAAATATTCTGTAATAACAATTTCGGATGAATTCTAACACATTTGTTCTTGTTTATCCGAATGATAAAAGTTTCATTTAGTAGTTCATCAACTACAAGTTCATAATTATAAAAACATTTCTAACAATTACTACAAAACAATTATCTTTTTCTTCACAGAGGGCGTAATAGAATCCACAGGGATGACGACCCAAGCTCGCTCTTCCTACCTCCCTTCCGAAATCCTCTGGGGCCATCGATTCGAGACCCTGATGTCTTTCAAGAAGGAATCCGGGGAATATGAAGTCGATTACGCGTTGTTCAACAACACGCGAGAGGTGGACACGCCGCTCTGCAGCGCCAAACAACTTGATGAACATCGAGCGACGCTCCGAGCCAGTGGCGTCGCGGATGGGGCTGATTTGGCACCGGACAGCGTCGGTAAGTAGAGACAAATTTTTTGGTTCCTTATATTGGAAAATTAAAGTCTTGATTAATTTTGTAATTTATACACGCATGCAAAGTTTCAAAATCTACTTCTTTTAATTTACTTTTACTTGTAAATTTTTGATGGTAAAATTAACCGGAATGTTCAGATTGTCGTTAGTGTTTTGTTTGTACATTAAGAGAAAAATTAAATGAATTGTTCTGAAATCTAATAAATTAAGATTTAAAATAAATAAAATACCAATTTTTGCAATGGCGAGTACACATTTAAAAATTATTATGTCACGCCAAGCAGAGATGGAAGAGAACAAAGAAAAAAGAGATATCTTGCATTAGTGAGAGAGCTAGTTGACAGACCATGATCAACTAGACCATATTTTTAACATGCCATTTAATCTACACACTCTTTTCTTTTGGTTCCCTTCCATCTCTCTCCGGCATGACGTCCATTGTATAACTCGCATTTCAAATACTTCAATAGAATGCGGGAACTCACGTGACACTGTGACGTAAAAAACAGCTGTTCGGGCAAAGATCACTGCGCCACCTACAAACTGAACTATTTTTTGTGGCGAAATTTTAAAAGAACGGTTTTTATCAAATCTCGTCTCAAAAAAATTGTTCATTTTGTAGGTGGCGCAGTGATCTTTGCCCGAACAGCTGTTTTTTACGTCACAAAACGTCACATTGTCACGTACGTAAGTGCCCGCATCCTATAGGCAAATTGAAGGAAACAAATTATAATAATAATAAAAACTACATAGGTACCTATCAAAATTCAGTTTAAAATTAAATTGTTAATTTCTTGTGACGTCAGAGTGGTTCAGCATATTTTTAGTTGTTGTATTGTCTTTCTCTGCTGTCTTTTAAACACCACTGTGTCTAATTTTTAATATATTTTTCAAAGTAAACTATAAATAATTCATCGATTTAAATAATAAAGGTATTTTATTTTCTTGTCTAGAATCATATATGTATAAATCGTAAAAATAAGCAAGGCAATGGCCTCGCCTATTTTAATTTCGTTTGATTTTGCTATAATAAACATAAATTCTGAGACTTATTGTTTATTTTCCTTGATTTAATAATGAGCTGAAATTGACTGCATGCAAAAATGGTGTATCATGATTTCAAATAATAATACAAAATGGGAATGACCTTATAGAATTATAAATTGTCTCATAAAACGCACAAAAGTCAAAGGACTACAATTTTGTTGTTAGGTTTAATATAACAAAACATAAATGTTTAACTATACTTGATAGATAAAAATTAATTAATTGATAGTTCCAGATGAAAATTCTCCTCCTGTATTAATGGAAAAAATTGTAGTTAGTCTTTGACAGGTAAAGATTCCAAAAAAGTTTAAACAGTTTTAAAATTACTAACCACAAAAAAAAAATCCCTTTTAATCTGTTGTGTTACTGTGTGAACGACTAACCAACAAAAAAACAAAATACCGTCTTTATACCTTCAAATTATCTAAAATTGGTGGTATTTTCGCTTAGATCGCCTGACAACCGGTCTATTCCCCACAATTCGATCGCATTCCAGCGATACCTTGGATCTTTGTAGCATGGATTCCTTGTCCTTGGACGATCATCTGGACGTCCGGCAAACGCCGACGCCGACGTCGCCAGTGGCGGTCACTGTCACTGCACCGGAAGGAAACGCCGTCAGAAACTGTGTGCGAAAAGTTACGCAAAAAGTTACACCTGAGTGCGTATAGAATCTGTCAAACTGTTTTTAAAATTTATAGTATAGTGGTGAATTTTTTACGGGAAATGTGTGTATGTGTAAAAACTATTTTTATAGTTTTTTTTTTAATTAGTTTATTTGATCCTTCGAATTGTTGTATTTTTTTAATTGCGATATTATAGAATATTGTTACGTTTAAGTTTATTTATGTCAAAATGTTTATTTTGTTTAGAATTTAAGGGTACTTTTTTAGTTATTTTCAATTAGGAAATAGAATTTGCATCATTCTAAAAAAAAATAGTATTCGTATAAAATATAACTTTTGCTATCTGCTGAATTAGTTAAAAGAAAAATACAGCCAAATTAAATAATTTTTTTTCTTCATATTTAAGTTATTTTAAGACAGGAATTAACATATTTGTTAACGTGCCTGCCACTGCAAATACACACGTTAATAATACACTTTAAGTGATAAACAAGGGCCCAAAGTGACAAAATTGGACTGCAAAAGGATGTAGTGGGTACTTCCTTTGTTAAGGTACACTCTGCATCAGAACCATATACAACTGAACAAACACATTCTCACATCAAACAAATTATTTTTAAACAATCTGTACTTATATTTATAACAAACTGAAATGCATTAAATTAAAAATATCATAGTAAACAATTTATATCGTTCAAATTATTTCATTTCATTTTATAATTTAAAATAACTTAGTGACAAGACTATACGAGCAGAGTGAGCTATTAAAGTTGCTTCATAAGAACATTAGAAGTAATTTTCGTCGAAGAATTCATTCGCAAACTTAAAACGAGCTTAAAACAATCGAGACCTAACCTAAAAGAGTCAATATATATATATATAAGGTGGCTTAACACCCCCTGTGGGGTTGCGCCGCTTCTTGGAAGCTCTCTAGATCTTTTCGTTTTGGAGTAGATCAGTCTCCTCTTCTCTTTCATTGTATCATATTGATTCAATTACCTTTCTCCATCCCTTCCTGTCTCTTGTTTTCTTCTTCCAGTTACTAATACCTGATTTTTTTAAATCTTCTTCTACTTCCCGTAACCATGTCGATTTAGGTCTTCCCCTGCTTCTTCCTCTTCCTGGGTTCCATTCTACTATTGCCCTTATTACATTTGTTTCTTCTGTCCTCCATATATGCCCCAGCCACCTTACTCTCTGTCGTTTTATCCTCTTCACTATGTCTTCTCCACCCATCACCCGTTCTATTTCGTAATTCATTCTTGGTCTGTATTCATTTTCTGCCGTTTTTATTGGTCCTAGTATTGTTCTTATAATCTTTCTTTCCATCACTCTCAAATTTTCCTGCTCCTTCTTCGTCATCGTCATTGTTTCTGCAGCATACAGTGTTATCGGTCTTATAATTGTATTATATATTTTTATTTTTGTCTTATATGAGAGTATCTTACTATTTAGCAATTTTTTGTTGGCATAGAATGCTCTATTTGTAGCCATTATTTTATCTTTAATTTCCATCTCTCCTTCCCCTTTATTTGTTATTGTTATTCCTAGGTATTTAAATTTATCCACCTGTTCGAACTTAAACCTCCCTACCTCTATTTCATTTCTCTCGATTTTTTTTCCTAATATCATTATTTTGGTTTTGGCTTCGTTTAGTTTTAGTCCTATTTTCTCTCCTTCCTCTACTATTTTTCTCAAAGTTTCTTCCATTATTTCCCGACTCTTTGTTATTACTGCAATGTCATCAGCGTAGGCAACTATTTGTCCTCCTCTTGTTCGTAGCGTCCCTTCTTTGTTTATTTCTCTCATTACATATTCTAGAGCCAGGTTGAATAATGTTGCTGATAATGCGTCTCCTTGTCTGATTCCTTTATTTACTTCAAACTCTTCCGTCTCACCTTTTTGTGTTTTTATGGTCATTTTTGTCTTATTCATTGTCATTAATATTAGTTTCCTTAATTTTCCTGTAATTCCCAGTTCTTTCAGCGCTATCATCAGTTTTCCTCTGTTAATGGAGTCAAAGGCTTGCTTGAAGTCTATAAAAAGGATTTCTGTGTTTATGTTGTATTCGATGCTTTTTTCAACTATTTGCTTTACTACGTGTATTGCATCTACCGTCGATCTGCCTCGTGTGAAACCACATTGATATGATCCCACAATACGCCCTGTTTCTTCCGCTATTCTTCTTTGTATTACCGATGATAGGATTTTATACGCTGTGTTCAATAGTGTTATACCTCTATAATTCTCACATATTTGTTTATTCCCTTTTTTATGTATCACTACTATTTGTCCTACTTCCCATTCTCTTGGCATCTTTTCCTCCCGCCATATTTTCTTAATTAATTCGTGTATATGGTTCTGCAGTTCTTCTCCTCCATATTTTATTAATTCATTATTAATCCCGTCTTTTCCTGATGTCTTCCCATTTCGACTCTTTCCTATTACTTCTTTAATTTCCTCTATCGTTGGTTCTGTTATATTTCCGTCCTCCCTCGCTTCTTGCTCCTCTATCTCATTACTCTGCTGTGCTTCTGTAAGCAGTTCTGTAAAATGTTCTTTCCATGCCTGTTTATATTCTGTATCGTTTTCTGCTAACTTATTATTTTTGTCTCTCACACCGCATGATTTCGCCTTGCGTGTTCTATTTTGTTCATTGACTTTTTGATAAAATTGCTTTGTGTTTTTTTTGTGGCTTTCCTCCTCTATATCTTCTATTTTACTGTCTATCCAGTCTCTCTTGTGTTTTCTTATAATTTTATTGCATTCTCCTCTCCTTTTTTCATACTCCTCTTTATTTGCTTCTATATTTGTTCTCATCCATCTCATTCTTGCTTCATTCTTTCTTTTTACTGCTCCATGACACTCTTCGTCAAACCATTCCTTTTTTATTCTATATTCCTCTCTTCCTACCCATTGTTCTGTCGCCTCTTGTATGCATTTTCTAATATTCTGCCACTTCTCCTCTATTTCTTTCTTCTCGTGCCCATTTTTACTAAGTCTCTTGTCTAATTCTTCTGCGTATCTTTCTCTTGTCTTTTTATCCTTTAGCTTCTCTATATTCCATTTCACTCGTGTGTTTTGACCTTTGTTTTCCTTCTTTATTTTATGTCTTAATGTCGCTGTGACCATATAGTGATCCGACTCCGCACATGCTCCTCTATATGTTCTGACATCTAGTATCGATGATTGTTTCCTTTTTGCTATCAATATGTGGTCTATTTGTGTTTGATGCTTCTGATCTGCTGTTGTCCATGTCACTTTGTGTACTTTTGGATGTTCGTGTTTTGTACTACTTATGATTAAATTCATCCTAGCTGCCATTCTACAAAGCCTCTGCCCATTATCATTAGTTTTTTCGTGTATTGTGTGTTTTCCTGCAACGTGTCGTATATAATTCTCCTTTCCTACCTGCGCATTAAAGTCTCCTAGTACAATTGTTGTGTCTTCCTTTGGTATTCTTTCTATTTCTAATTCTAGTTTCTCATAAAATATGTCTTTCTCTTCCGCAGTTGCTGTTTCTGTTGGAGCATACACATTTAGTATAGATAATTTGAGTGGTTTCGTATTGATCCTGCAGTAGTTCATTCTCTCATTTATTGGTCTAGATTCAATTATTTCGTTCTTTAGCTCTGTCATAATAAATAGTGCTACTCCATATTGTCCTTGCTTCTTGTTTCCCGAATAATGTACATCATATTCTTTTTTATTTATAATTCCTTCTCCTCCCCATCTGGTTTCTTGGATTGCTGCAACATTTATTTTGTATCTCATCATTTCTGATGCGATTTCCTGCATTTTGCCTGGTTGCAACATGGTCCTTACGTTCCATGTGCTTATTCTAATCTTCTTTCCTTTCTTCCTTCTCCTACCGTTTATCTTTTGTTTTGGCTGTACTTCCTTCAGTTTATTTTCGTCATTTTTTTGTCTGCTTTCGCTCTCATTTCTTTTTTCATCAATATTCTCATAACCTGTTTCATGCCGTTCGTCATCATTTTCGTTTTCCCCGTTGTTGGCTTTTAATCGTTTTTTGGCGGTGCGTGTGTTGCGAGCTCTTGCTGATCATTTTTTGCTTCTTGTCGTTTTACTAATTTTCCATTGTTTGTATTCCATTCGATCCATTCACCTCCAATTTTTATTTTTCTATATCCTATTTTAACTTCATTTCTTTTCTCTTTTTCTTCCTTATATATTTTTAATATTTCTTTTTGTATTCTCATGTCTTCCCTTGTAAGATCACTTTCTATATATATTTGCGTTCCGATTAACCTGTTTTTTTTCTTCATGATTTCCATTTTATTTTCAAAAGTATCTATTGTTGCCACGGTGTGTTGTTTGTCATCCACTCTTCCTATTTTATATGTGTTTATCACTTTTATTTCAATTCCTAATTTGTTCTTTATGAATTCTTCTATCTCTTTAATGTTGTTTTCTAGTTTTGCTCCTTTAATGATAATATTGTTTCTTTTTGTTATTTTTTCCCTTCTTTCTTCTGCCTTTGTCAACTCACCAATCCTGTTTTCTAGCTTCTGTATCATTGTATTATTTTCCTTTATCATATCAAGATTCCTTTCTGCTCCCCCTCTTGTTGTATTAGATTCTGCTTTTTCTTTGCGCCATTCTTCTGACATTCTGTTTAGCTCAGCTTTGGTTTGTTGCAGGTCATCTCTGTTTTCTTTTATTTCCCCTTTCATACTTTGTATTTCTTTCTTCATTTCTTTTATGTCTTTTTTTATTTCCTCCTTAATTGCGTTCATATCAGTTTTTATGTTCTGTCTTAGATTTTCTAACATGCTTTGAAACTCCTCCATGTTTATACTTCCTTTTTTGTCTGGTGTGCGTGGTGTGATCCTACTTCTCTGTGCAGCTCTTATTTCTTCTGGTGATTGGCTATTGCTATCTCTATTTCTTTTTTGCCCTTGTTCTGTTTCCATTTAACTTAAACTTTATCTTAATCCCGCTTAGTTGTACTCTTATGCACTACTGACCTATCTTACTAACTTAATTACTTAATTACTAATAGTCTGTAACTTATAATCTATAACTGTCTTTCTTTGGAAATGTATGTTGTTTTTCTGCGGCTCCGGATCACCTCTGCAGCATTTCTTCTTTTCGAAACACTTAAAAGGATATCGTATCTGTCTCCTTCAGTTTCCTCTTGTTTTACTTTTAAATTGTAAGTTTCCCTCGTAATCCGGTTTTGTGCATGAAACAAAGATTTGGAGGTTATCTCCTGAAAAATTTTATTTTACTTTCCTACCAGGAACAGCCCAGAATAAAAAACTTTAATTCTGGGTGGTTAAGCGCTATTTTTATCCTTCTGCCAACTGGTGGTAGTTTATTTGCTCCTCCTTATTCCTTTATTTTATTAAATTTTCTCAATTTCTGACAGCTCGAATTCTATGGTTCTACCGTGTGAACGACTAACCAACAAAAAAACAAAATACCGTCTTTATACCTTCAAATTATCTAAAATTGGTGGTATTTTCGCTTAGATCGCCTGACAACCGGTCTATTCCCCACAATTCGATCGCATTCCAGCGATACCTTGGATCTTTGTAGCATGGATTCCTTGTCCTTGGACGATCATCTGGACGTCCGGCAAACGCCGACGCCGACGTCGCCAGTGGCGGTCACTGTCACTGCACCGGAAGGAAACGCCGTCAGAAACTGTGTGCGAAAAGTTACGCAAAAAGTTACACCTGAGTGCGTATAGAATCTGTCAAACTGTTTTTAAAATTTATAGTATAGTGGTGAATTTTTTACGGGAAATGTGTGTATGTGTAAAAACTATTTTTATAGTTTTTTTTTTAATTAGTTTATTTGATCCTTCGAATTGTTGTATTTTTTTAATTGCGATATTATAGAATATTGTTACGTTTAAGTTTATTTATGTCAAAATGTTTATTTTGTTTAGAATTTAAGGGTACTTTTTTAGTTATTTTCAATTAGGAAATAGAATTTGCATCATTCTAAAAAAAAATAGTATTCGTATAAAATATAACTTTTGCTATCTGCTGAATTAGTTAAAAGAAAAATACAGCCAAATTAAATAATTTTTTTTCTTCATATTTAAGTTATTTTAAGACAGGAATTAACATATTTGTTAACGTGCCTGCCACTGCAAATACACACGTTAATAATACACTTTAAGTGATAAACAAGGGCCCAAAGTGACAAAATTGGACTGCAAAAGGATGTAGTGGGTACTTCCTTTGTTAAGGTACACTCTGCATCAGAACCATATACAACTGAACAAACACATTCTCACATCAAACAAATTATTTTTAAACAATCTGTACTTATATTTATAACAAACTGAAATGCATTAAATTAAAAATATCATAGTAAACAATTTATATCGTTCAAATTATTTCATTTCATTTTATAATTTAAAATAACTTAGTGACAAGACTATACGAGCAGAGTGAGCTATTAAAGTTGCTTCATAAGAACATTAGAAGTAATTTTCGTCGAAGAATTCATTCGCAAACTTAAAACGAGCTTAAAACAATCGAGACCTAACCTAAAAGAGTCAATATCTGATAGTAAATCGCGGCATTGAATAGAAAGTAACCCACAATTACAGATGATCCATTGCGATTCATGTCAGATCAGATGATTGTTTCATAACGTGTTGTGTGTGCTCTGTCCGTGTGTCGGTATGTTTGTGTGTGCTACTACAGGTGAAACGTAGAGTGACGTCATTTGTCGTGTGTTAAACTATCCGTGATTTCGTAAAATATTGTCATCCTGTCTGTTGATGTTTTTGTGAAATATTATTTCATATTTTTGGAGCTTTGACACTTTGTTTATTCAGTGAAATTGCTGTTACGTTTGCGCGCGTACTTCATTACGAGGTAAGTCTACATTATTTTTTTATCGTTAATTTGATAGTTATTAATTATTGTTTTGCTAGAAATTTAAATAATAATTAAATTACAAATTTTTATGTAATACAATCTTGACGTCTCAAAATATATGTTAGTAATTAATTTTATTATTGTTTTGTTAATTACAATTTTAATTGTTAATATAATTTATTTTCTCACATAACTTTTATTATGTTTACAAGAATATTAAATATTTTAAATTCTTATGGCAATTTATTTAAAAAAAAAATTATTACCACTTAATTTATTGGAGTAGGTACAAGGTGAACAAATGAACAAAATTTTTAATTAATTTTAATTTTGAAGATTACTATTCTGTTGTCAGTATTTGTTATCCATAAATTGACAAAAATTTGTTCTGCAAAGATCATTTTACTTTCGTCAGTTAAAATATACGATAAATAAATTTATATCGTATTGATACAATTATATAAAACAAAATTTATACATATTTTTTACTTGTCCAATAAATATCTAGTTATCGAGTAGGCATTTTTATCCAGGGATGTACAGACATAAACCCACCACTGAAATTAAAAATAGTTGAAGGACTCACGACAGTAATCGTCATTTAGCAAAATCAAGAAAAACTAAAAAAAATAAGAGGTTTTTTTTTATTTCTATCAAGGAGCACTTATGTAGATAATATAATAAATAACATATTTACGTATTTCTGAATAAATGTTAAATAATAATGTAATAATAATAATATATTATTAAATAATAATAATAATAATAATGTTAATATAAATAAATACTATATCGCAGCACATATGATAAGTATTAGTTTATACATATTTTTTGTATCAATAAAAAAATACATTTCATTTTGTAAAAATTAAACTTAGACGATTGTTGCACTGAGCCCTTCAATTGTTGCAGATCTTACATCAATTTTAGAATTTCTATTTATTTACATTTGGTAAAATTAAACAAGTTTAAAATAAAATACATAATGTACTTGTTTAATTTTATAGTTTCTGAACTGAAACGTTGCTTAATAAATACTCCCAAAAATGTTTTCCTTTCAATTCCAGGCCTCCTTAACCTTAATCTCACTATGCGGTCTTCCCAGGAAGACATCGACATCACCGCCACCACCACAACCACGAGCACCACAGCTGTCATCTCTCCGGTGGTTACCACATCATCTCGCTCCAGGACACCGGTGTTACCTCGTTCACAACCCTCCTCGCTACAGAAATTGTTCTTCAGGCCCGGCAGCGGCCCCAGCAGTGACCAGGAAGCGACTACAGCCGAGGAGACGGTCACCATGATGGGCACGGATTCACCCTTGATTGTCATCACCCCCAAACATACGATCACGGGGATGAGTAGGGTGTCGACTTATAACAGCTTTGTGGGGCAGACGATGAATCGTCAGGACAGTGCCAGGTAAGAAACAAATTCTTTTTGAAATAATAAGATATTCAGTACTGAATAAGTTTTCTTTCCGCCTGTTTATGAGAGATATATCTATTCTTATTCAGTGTAGATGGCTCAGTGGTATCTAGTCGGACTGTGGATTTGAGAACCTGGGTTCGATTCCCACAGCCGACAAATAATTTTAACCACATTATAATTATCCCTGTGGCTTTCTCTCCATCTATGGGGACTGTGATTTGACGACTGGTAACCACACTTCACGCGTATAAATAAATGAGATCTGCTTATGCAGAATGCACACCCAGTAATGGGTAAAAGACGTGATGATATACAGGGTGGTGAACGCGACTCTCGAACATAGGGATTTAACATGTAAAATCATATTTTTATAATTTCCTGCTTCCCTAATTATTTTAAGCAAAAAAGCTTCGAATAAAACTTTTAGGGCATAAATTTCTGCATCTAAACCAATAAACAGTATTAATTTTGCATGCTTCCTAATGGCACAAATTAGATCTGAAAATAACGAAAATAGCCTTAAAACTATCGATAGCCATGGAATTGAAATAAAATTAAACAAATGTTTGACGTTTAACCTGTCAACATAATTTCTCTATAGACCACGGGCGTGTGACGTCACGATTTTAGATGTGCTCCGTAACTGTCAAACGAGTGACTCTCACATCAATATTAAATGTACGATTTAGACTGTATAGATAGAATATATTTTTAACAAGTATGTGTGCATATAATTCCAAAAGTGTCAAGTTTCTATTTTGTGCATCATTTTATGCATGACAAAGTGTGTGATTTATTTTATCAAGTGAAACGTAATTTGAAGATTGTGTCGCGAGTGCATACTTTTACAATTTTATACTGTTTATATATTTAATATATAGAAAATAAATGTTTAAAAACAATTTTATATGTTTACTTCATAGTGTAAAGCCAAGTAATTACTATAATATACAATAGTGTTACTTTTATTGAAGTTTGAACTTTTCATTTTAGGTTACATTTTCCAAATCAACTAATTTTGTTAGAATTTTTAATATTTTACTGTAGTATTTAATTTTTTTCATTTATAATTGTTATTGTGTTTTCCATCGTAGTGGAAATTAGAAAGAATCGACAAAACGAATGTTTAAGTTACCTACAATCAGAAATGAATCAAAAGGGAAAAGGACTCTTTGGCTCTGAAATAGCAATAACAATATAAAAAGGTAATATAAAATATTGTCATAATCACAATATTACAAGACCTAGAGCAAGAACGGAAAGACGTCGATTTTTTTGATTACAACAATGTGTTCATGCAACAAAACATTGGTTACAACAACGTGTTTTAATATAACATGATTTGCATTTATGACAGTAACCGTCAAAACCTAAAGAAAACTACATATAAATGTTTTGAATTCCTGTTTCTATTTTTTATATTGTAATATTCAACATATCTTGAGCCAAAAACTTCGACCTACCTTCCTTTTCTCTTTTAATTCAATTTAGATAGTATCATAGACATTCGTTTTGTCGATTCTTTGAAATTTCTACTACGATCGAAAACACAATAACAATTATAAATGAAAAAAATTAAATACTACAGTAAAATATTAAAAATTCTAACAAAATTAGTTGATTTGGAAAATGTAACCTAAAATGAAAAGTTCAAACTTCAATAAAAGTAACACTATTGTATATTATAGTAATTACTTGGCTTTACACTATGAAGTAAACATATAAAATTGTTTTTAAACATTTATTTTCTATATATTAAATATATAAACAGTATAAAATTGTAAAAGTATGCACTCGCGACACAATCTTCAAATTACGTTTCACTTGATAAAATAAATCACACACGTTGTCATGCATAAAATGATGCACAAAATAGAAACTTGACACTTTTGGAATTATATGCACATATACTTGGTAAAAATATATTCTATTTATACTGTCTAAATCGTACATTTAATACTGATGTGAGAATCACTCGTTTGACAGTTACGGAGCACATCTAAAATCATGACGTCACACGCCCGTGGTCTATAAAACGTGAAACATTTGTTTAATTCTGTTTCATTTCCATGGCTATCGATAGTTTTGAGGCTATTTTCGTTATTTTCAGATCTAATTTGTGCCATTAGAAAGCATGCAAAATTAATACTGTTTATTGGTTAAGATGCAGAAATTTATGCCCTAAAAGTTTTATTTGTAGCTTTTTTGCATAAAATGATTAGGAAAGCAGGAAATTACAAAAATATGATTTTACATGTTAAATCCCTATCTTCGAGAGTCGCGTTCACCACCCTGTATGTATTTATTTATTTTATTCAGTGTTCAGCCATATTGAATTTATATTCATTACAAAATGGAAACCCAGAAATAAAATGTTGTCATGAGATCTCAAGTTCGAATACCACTTTATGGTTCTGTTGTACAGAGTAACATAAATAAATAAATATTACGGTGAGTTGAGATAGAACTTGAGACCTCCAGGTTTATAAATCGCGGATTTATTATTATTTTTGAGAAATATATATTCATTGTAAGAAAATGCCATTCTTGATACCTTCGTTTTGTTAATAAAATATATATATACAGTAATAAGATAATAGAAACGTGATAAGGTTCTAAAGAATTACCTTACAAGTATTACGTTTTGTGCTATAAATTATAAACATTATTTATCAAGTTTGTAAAGCTCATTTACTCTTTTCCTTGTTTAACTCTATCATATTACAGAAATGGTTATGTGGTTAAATTATATGTAAGTTGCTTTTCTTTGTAAACTATTTTATTTTATTTTTTACGTTTCAAAGGCAGGGATAATTGCCATAATTTTAAGATTACACTACAATGAATGTAAACGAAATATTTTAAAGTTAACTAAGTTTCAGTTCATAACATTTTAAAACAAAAACAAAAGTTGTGTAACCTTTTTAAATAACTTCAACGGAAATTCTTAATCTGTACAAATGTTTGTGAGACGTAGGCGTTACATACTCTGTGACAAATTACTTTTAAACAATGAATCTGCAAATATTGACACTTATTTTTTTGTCAAGTAAGATGACTAACAAACGGTTTTTTAACTTGAACATAGGCGTAACATTTGTCACCTTCTGAAGGGAAAGGAATAAATTATGTAATTATAATTTAGTTTTTATAGCTAAGCGATGATTACTTACGCAGTTGACACTTTACAGAACCGGATTCAACCATTTTGACCATTTAACTTTTCCGTTTCGTTGATGAATATTTATGGCATTGGACGCAACCACATCCTGAGGTGTTTAAGATAATAATTGAATATCTTTTTAATTGGATTATGGCTATAAAAATAGAAGCATTAATGATTTAATTAACCACAGAACATTGTTGAAATTTTAACTCCAAATATCTAACCAGGAAAACTTTCAAAATGTCATTTAATAATCTCTTAAAATTTATTGGTTAGCGTATTTTAAACGATGACCAAACAGAAAATGATAAATATGTTGCGGTGTACTAATTAATCTTTACTGCATAAAGAATTTTTTGTATGCACAAACAATACAATGTGGAAATCCTACGTACTTATTAAATGCATAACAATTATTTATGATTCACTTTTATTCATTCACCATTGTTATTGTCTGTGTCTAACGCATTTTTACGCATTATTTATGCAACATTTCCGCAATTTAAACGTTGTTTATTCACTTTCCATCAATTTTGAATTAATGGATTTTGGCGATTAAATTTGCATATTATAACCTTTTAAATAAATCTGAATTTATTAGCGAGATTAACTATACTTATTTTTAAATTAGCAGGTATTGTAAAATAGTTAAATTTCATGCTAGGTGGTCTAGAAAATTAATAATATGTTATCAAACACGTTTCATTCATCATTTTATCATATTTTATCTATACGCTTTTCAGTTTATAATATTTTCCTATTTTATTGAGAACCAAATATTACAACAAACATCAAAATGCAGAGAATAAGGTGGTTAGGACACGTTGAAAGGATGCCCCAAGAAAGAAACCCGAAAAGAGTTATAGCAAGAATGCAAGGTGGAAAAAAGAAAAGGGGTAGGCCAAAAGAAAGATGGTTGAAAGAAGTAGAAAATGAAAAATTGGAAAACCAAAGCAGCAAACAGAGAAGAATGGAGAAGCGTAGTAAACCAAGCTCAGGGCCTTCAAGGCCTGTCGTGCTAATTTATATATATTGTTAAAAAGAAATGCTATCAAAAATGTTGAATTTACGAATGATTGTTAATTACAATTACTTATCTTATCTTTTAAAATACAATTACGACGACAATAATTTTGTTAATAAAATAGAGCATTAAACATTAATTTAAGAAGATCTGCGAAAAATTAATAGTAGGTAAAAACTTTACAAGGACTTTTAACCAAAAATAAACTTATTTAGACAATAAATAACAGTTAAGATAAAAAATTAAAATTACTATACAAATGACATAAGTAACATTAACAAAATTGCAAAGAATACAAGTTCATATTGGCGAAACTAAAGCATCAAATATACAAATTTAATTCAACAAATATTCGAAACAATTGCGGTGTATGTAAGTCAGTATAATAATCGCTACCGTTCGTCCAATTGACCTTGAATACCATCCTACTTATTCTGAACGTGTCGTACAGAGTCAAATCAAACCGCCTGTATACGGGCAACCAAGTCATCATATTTCCATCTCCAAGAAAATTACTCTCACTTCTACGAATTCTCGTTTTCGATGTCTACAATCTAGGTAAACTCGTCCAATACGATTAGTGATTATTTGTAATGAGCGCGCTGTACAAACAGATAAATGCTCGCCATGTGACTCAAGAAATGATAAGTTTGTTAGTGAGAGTCGCTGATACGTATTATCAGTTGGAAACTGAATTTCGAAGAACAAAGTGATGCTTGAAAAAAGAGTGCATTTGTTATTGTGTTTTAATATATTTCGTGGCGTGTAGAAAGGTGTTAATTAGTAAAAAATAGTTTGAAACACTTATACAGGACTGGACTTGTGACTTTGTAAATTTCTGAGGTATTGTTTTGATTTGAATTTGAGATAAGAATGTTATCTGTGTGTGACTTTAAGTTAAACATTTTTGCATCCTTCATTTTTTTTTTGTTTTATTCAAATTTTCAACAATATTTTTTATCATTACTTACTTGTAAATAATGTAACAAGTTCGCAAAAAATAATAATAAATTAGAATAAACTCAAATTTTGACAGTAGATAAGTAATTGATCATTAATTATATTTGTTTTGCTAAAAAAGTTGTTTATCTACATTCTGACCTATTAGTAAATAATCAATTTGCAATTTTTAACACTTCTTATTCAACTATCTAAAGTGTTATATAAAAATATGTTTATAGGAACAAAAGTTTGATGAAATAAAATATTATTCCAAAATTTACAAGTTTGAAATTTTAAAGATAAGTGTTCTATGTTTTAACTTTCTTTAACATTATTATTAACATTGAACTAAATACAAAATTGCAAAAAGGATGCTTTCAATATCTCATATCTTAGGAATATTCGCAAATTAAAGAACAAGTGTTCATTTTTGATTGACAGCCTCAAATAAATATTTTGTTCAGTTCCTAATAAAAACAACAAATTCCAGTGACCAAGCAACAAGCATCAGGACCATTGTTGGATGATAAAATTAAACAATCTAATTAGTCTAACTTCTCTTGATAACTAAAACTGCTAACATTGATCAGTACATAAATCGATTATCACATGGCGTCATAGATCACGGCACACTACGATGAAAACACCGAGAACGCACTGATTCCATTCTTGTGGTCAGTTCTTGCGCGAGTGGTAGACAGTGCGGACTTGAAGAGTCGAGACGTTGAGATTTGAAGCTGGTTAAGGGTGACATAAATATGATGGATGGCTTGGGAGATGATGGGAAGCGGTTACTGACGAGTAACTTGCAGAATTTGAAGATTATTAGAGCGGGGGATATTACGCCGGGGGTGTACACTCCCAGAACACCTACGACACCCACTAGCAGAAAGTTTGGGTAAATTTAACACTTAAAAAATTTATTCTTAATAAATTAGACGCAAGATAAAATGTATTATTTTAACTGCAAATCTATCCGATCTATATTTATTTTTATACTTTTTTTATTCTACATCTTTACGTACAAGGAAACTTCTAATTAATTTCTATTTTATAATTTTTAGAACTATTTGTGATTAAAACTTTGGTATTATATTTCGTGGTAAAGTAGTTGATAATTTCTATTGTTTTGTGTGTATTTTTAGTACGTAAAAATTATGATTATTATGCGTGTAATCTTTCAAAATTACACAAATAAAAAAGTTAATAAGCTACTTGTTATTCTATGTTAGAGTATTATTTTGACAAGATACCTTTATAAATATTTACAATATTCTCAATTCAAAATGTAAATGATCAGTTGAGCAGCAATAAATTATATTAAATATATTCACGGATGTTTGTCGTGAATATCAATTCTTTGTTTGGAAAATTCGGAATAGATAATAATACATCTCGTTCTTTATTATTTGTAACAAGATTTGAGGGTGACACACATACTAATAAAAATAATATACAAGACTAGAAAAAATTAATATTATACTGAATAACTTAATAATTTTTGATAACAATTTGACAGCATATTGATAAATAAAAATAGTAGCGTAAAAATTTCTTTTCTTAAAAAATATGATAACTTACATCCTACATACAGTGGAACAAGTATCACATTCATTTGACTTTACATAAATTATTTATGCATCAATAAATGAAAAACATTTTAATTTATACCATGTGATTTCCATAAGAGTACTTAGTTATAAACTGTTTTGTACATTCATAAATAAAATTAGCGTGACATTTTTATGTAACAAAACATTTCAGTTTTACCACAATTTGTCATTTTGTAACTATTAAATAACAACAATTTATAATGATAATTATATAAATGAAATAATACCTACGTTTGTGTTTACACATTTTTGGGTGTAATAATATATTACTGCAGATCTCATGGTCTCTAAAAGTAAACAGCAGGGTTAATAACATTAAAATTAACTATTTTTAATGTTTATTGTTTTGCAGAAGTCGATTTCGATATGGAGTCCGTAAAATCCGCCGGCGCGCAGTTTTCAAAAACGGCGACTGCAACATTTTGCAATCTCGCATCTCTCGACGTCGCCTCCGGTTTCTTCAAGACATTTTCACAACTCTCGTAGATACGCAGTGGCGCTGGACGTTACTGGTCTTCGCTCTAAGTTTTCTACTCTCCTGGTTAGCATTCGCTTTAATCTGGTGGCTTATTGCCTTCACTCATGGAGACTTGGAACCAGATCATTTACCTCCATACCAAGAAGACAACAATTGGCAACCCTGCGTAGTTAGTATCTTTTCCTTTACTTCCTGCTTCTTGTTCAGCATTGAAACTCAACACACGATTGGCTACGGGTCAAGAGGTACTACTGAAGAATGCCCAGAAGCCATCTTTGTTATGTGCATGCAAAGCATTGCGGGAGTCATGATTCAAGCCTTTATGGTTGGTATTGTCTTTGCCAAAATGACAAGACCAAAACATAGAACGCAAACACTGCTATTTTCTCGATTTGCTGTCATCTGTCAAAGAGATGGTGAACTCTGTCTCATGTTTAGAGTCGGCGATATGAGAAAATCACATATTATAGGAGCTAACATCAGAGCTCAATTGATAAAACCCAAGACGACGAAAGAAGGAGAAATTTTAAACCAATTCCAAACGGAATTAACAGTTGGTGCAGATGGTTGCAATGGAGATCTATTCTTCATTTGGCCAATGACGGTTGTACACAGAATCGACGAAGATTCTCCGTTCTATAATTTATCAGCTAGCGATATTCTTCAAGATCGATTTGAGATTGTTGTGATTTTGGAAGGAACAATTGAATCGACTGGCCAAACTACGCAAGCTAGATCAAGTTTTTTGTCGTCAGAAATTCTGTGGGGACATAGATTTGAACCTGTGGTTACTTATAATAAGGATAGACAAGGATATGAAGTTGATTATTCGAGATTTGATTCGACAATTCCTGTGGATACACCTCTGTGTTCTGGACGAGATTTATCTGAATTTTATCGAATTCAAGAAGGTAGAGCAAATGGTAAGTTGAACTAATCACTTCTTCATTTTATGCTTCCTATGAAACCATATCTTCAAATAAATGTTTGGTTGTTACTGGAAAATGTAACTTGAATGTTTGAGAAACACTGGCGCTGGCAAGAGTATTTCTATCATGTACGTATAGATGCCTCTGGATATGCTTCAGTACTCTTCTATATTTGCTTATTTTTTTTTAATTTTCTGAATTATTTGTAGGATTCAAACAAATTATATTTGAAATTGGAACGTTGCAATTGATTGAATGAATTTGAGAAATGATTTCGCTAATTGCATTCTACATCTTTACATAATTTGGGACCACATTTTAATAAATTTGTAAAATAATGTTAAAAGTTAACAACAAAATTATTTGAGAATAAGTAGGATCCACGGCCAACATATTGTGTTGTTTTTCATATAAATTGAATTAACAAATAAAGCCAATTTATTAAAAATTGATAATTTGCACTGCTAAATGTTTCCGGCTCGTTTTTCAGGTTTTAGCTTTTCTGCTTAATAATAACTGCATAATTGTCTGTCTTGTATTATTGTTTTTCATAATTTATTGTGCTTAATTTTGTTGTTAACAATGGAGCTTATTTTGTTAAATACATTTTGTTTTAACTACAGATTCTACTGATAATTTATCATTTCGTCGAATTCCTAGCGAACTACAAGCGATAGAAAACTCAAATTTATCTCTATGAAATGAAGATTGTCTCGGCTTTTCATGTGTTTTGTTAATTGTAATAACTTTATGTTTGTCCTACTACATATGCTGTACGTTTGTTTAATATTATGTGTATTTTTAAGTTTAATTTCATAACTACGTACATTCACAATCAATTATTTATTATTTTGAATATTCTCATGTACTTGAATAAATATTAATTTTAATTCAGTACTTTGTTTGATGTTTGCGGTATGTTTTATTATGTTTTTCTAAATTTTTTATTGAATAATTTATTGCTACGAGTATTAATTGTTGTAAGAAGAAAGATGTAAAAAGTGATCTGAAATCCAGACATCAAATTACTGTTACAGACATTAAGTCTGTCTGCACCTCCTTTTATTTTTTATCAGCAAGTTCACGGTCGATCATCGCGAAGAAAAAATATTTAGCCGACCGCCTTGCTGCTAAAAATAATAAAACTCGTATTGTGAAAATATTTGTTGTACCTTACCTACAATGTATTGTGAAATGTTATTTTAACAATTGCTTTTTTAGCTGAGAAATATTGTGTGCTAATTTGTGCTAAAATGAGTTAATTTTAAGTAGGTGCTAATGTGATTTGTCCATTGTTAACGTCACATCTTGTTTAACAACATTTGATCAATAATTTCACAAATATGTGTTAATTTTATTAACAAATATTACAGTTCATTACCATCTGTGTACAAAAAATATAACTATAAGTAATTTGTGCTAATATTCAATTGTTAATCATATAAATAAGTTTGAAATTAATTTTACGAAACTGTAGATTACATCGAAAGCATCTCAGCTGCCGATCCAGAATCAAAAAGACCAACGCCAAAGGGTTCTCCACAATCTTCCAGGTTTACAGGAACCAATACTTCTGGAATAAATTCAAATAGCGATGATGAAGAAAATCAGAATGAATGCAGTGTTGTTAAATTAGACAGTAATTTTTAAGAATTTAAGAAGCAAAAATGTCAATTTTTAATTTGATATAAATGAAGATAAAAACATTTTAATATTTTGTACATAGGATTGTTGAGAATTTAGGAATGTAATAATTGTAATTACGACAATAATAAGATTAATTTTTATAAACCATGTAAGTTATACTACAAAATACAGTTGTAAAAATATCATAATAAATTATCATTGTTAAAATATTCATATTTCAATTATTCTTGCACTTAAACAAATACAATTAGTTAAACTACAAATTGAGATCATTGTTTGTACAACTTATTTAAATTTTATAGTTGTCCAGAAATGAAAACTTCCTGGAAAATCAATAGTGATTTATAAATCATAAAATTCTATAAATAAAATCAAGAGTATTGTTTATCTCGCTACAATAATAGTACCCAGGCTTTTTGCGGTCCATTGGAAACATGTCAACATAATTCATAGTAGACATCTGGAAAATAAGACGTTTTTTGTTACTTTGCGTACACACAAACACAAACCATCGTACGCAAACCGTTTTAAATTCAGCGTCAGTTCAGTTCACGCAGTCAGATCTACAAGAACTTTCTGCGATTGTTGTTGAAGTATTGTTGATTTTGTTGTTGATAAAGGTGCTAATTTTTGTATAAAGTAAGACGCGACTAAGTGGCGCTAAAATTAATTAATATAATTGATTGTTTATTTGATTTTAAATTGTAATATATCTGTTTTCTTTTTTAAAGCCACGTGAGATCTTGTAAATGTGTGCGAAAATATTTGCTTGCTATTTTTGGAAATATTTTTGCAAGAATTGTTTTATTATATTTACATGTCATTCGATATTCTATTTGTTGTTTAATTTATATGATTTATTTTTGTCAAATATAGTTAGGTACTTTTCTAATAACATAAATAAATATTAATAAAGTATATCCATATTTCATAGATTTAAATTGTTTTCAGAAATGTTATAATTGAAATAATTTACTCCTAAATGATTTCATATAATATACATAACATATATATATATATAGACATTTACAAACAATTGTTGAATGTAAGTCTATAAAATAACATGGCATTTAGCTTGAGTATTAATTATAAGTTTTTATATGTTTTAGAATTAAATCATGGATAAAATTACATACTTAATGATGTGTTTATTGTTTATTAACAAAAGTTATGGCGTACCACCAAGTCCGACAGACCGTTTATGGGAAGAATTAATAAGCGCAAAAAGTGTGATGACTAACATTGCCAGTAAGTTAAATTATTTCAGTCGTTGTCATTTAAATAATAAAATATGCCTTTTATTTCAGCTCAGTTGGAAAAATTTAATTCATTATATTTGATGAAACTGGAGCTGAGGATGAACTCGATGGCAAGCACGCTATCCAGCATCGACAGCAACGTGAAAAATTTGCAAGAGCGCGCCCACGTGTGGGATACGTTCCAGTTACACGTGTCCGCGTGGAATGAACAAATAAACACTCTTGACAAAAAGGTCGAGATCATTAGCAAGTATGTAAACAATCTCACACATCCAAATACATTTACACAACTTTTCTTTTCAAAGGGGTCAAGAAAAAATGCTCAATTTAGATAGCAAAATGAATTCAATATCAAATATCGAATACAAAACAGAAAGAATCATTGGTAAACTTGATGACAACTTATCGAATTTACAAACAATAATCAAAATAGTTGAAAATCAAAATCATGATCCATTGTTAGGAGAGTTTACAACTCGAGGGGTGTTGAGTACTTTGAAAACAATTGAGCGCAAATTGGACAAACTGCAAATGTCCCATTCTAGTAGTCAGTCAATGTTAGCTAAGCAAATTAGTGATAATAAACGGCAATCAGATAATCAAGAAGGTCAGGGACAGCAAAAAGGAAAACTTTTAATTAAATGCAATACTCCTCCTATTGTGGAAGAACTTCTCAGTGATGTTGCTTCCAAAGTTGACGTGATGTTTGATAAATTTACTGGTAATGATGAACAAAGCGATGAAAGCAGTGGAGATGAAAATCAAGAAAATAGTAATGAAAATTCACAGGACTCTAAAAATGATCCAGATTTAAAACTAATCAAAGGATTATTAAAACGATTAAATCAGCCATGTAAAAGAACAATTAAAGTTTTAGAAAATCTAGAAGTATCTATAAAAGCAATAGATAATACTACTCTAGCTATTTTAGAGGACGGGCAATCTGTACATAATGATTTATTAAATTTCTGTCAAAAGAATGATAAAAAAGTACAAACTGTGTCTTCAAAAACTGGAGATATAATTTCACGAATCGATCAAATTTTAATTCAAATTGATAATAAATTTTCTGAAGGACAAGAATCTATTGCAAGTTATTTTACTGAACAAAGAGAACATTTTGCAGGAATTTTAAAATCAGAATTTGGAAAATCTTGTTATGCATCAACAACAAATCCTAGAATAGGAGTTATTGAACCAAATTATAATGATTTTGATGATTCTTATTCAGATGGTCCGCGAAAATATTCAAATAAATTTAACTGTGAAGAATTAAATCCTTCCGAATCAAGTGGTATTTATGTTTTGGGAGACAGTGAATTTAAGAATTTAGCAGGACGAAATTATAATATCAGATACTGTGAAGTTAAGAATAATGAAATTTGGACAGTAATTCAACGAAGAGGAATAAATCCAGATCAACAAAAATTTAATTTATCTTGGTCAGCATACAAAGATGGTTTTGGATCTCTTAATAGAGATTTTTGGTTTGGCAATGATTTTATTTATAATTTATCAGAAGAAAAACAATTAATGTTACGAGTCGAGTTGGAAGATTTCGAAGGAAATTCTGCATGGGCAGAATATAATATTTTTATTGTTGATAACGAAGAAAATAATTACAAACTTAGGATTGGAGGATATCGTGGTAATGCGTCAGATTCATTTTCATCACATAATAATTCTTCTTTTAGTACTTTTGACCGTACGAATGATCAAGCACCAGTTTGTTGCCCTTGTGCTGCTTCTTATGGAGGTGGATGGTGGTTTAATAGGTACGAAAACAAAATATAAGAAGTGATATTGTTTTTTTATATATTTTCTTCTAGCTGTTTCGAGGCAAATTTGAATGGAGTGTATTATAAAAAGGCTTCCACAAATAATTACTATCGTGGTTTAATTTGGGAACTCTGGTTGGGAAATTATTCTTTAAAGAAAACTAAAATGATGGTGAGACCGAAAACAGTAACAGATAACGAATTTGATCCTGTTTCTGAAAAAGAATATGATATTACAACAGAACCGGAAATTCCTGAAGATCCGTAATTTTTTATATTAGAAATGACATTATTTAACGATTATGTTAATCTTATTTTTAAGAATATTAACTGTATATTAATGGTTACAATACACATTTTATAATAAATTGTCTAAATTCTATATTATTTCGGAATTACCGCTCGTCGTGCGATATCAATTGTCAAGGCATGCGCAGTACGATGTTATTCAATAAAATTATCAGTGAACTTTGACGTGATCTGTCAATGTACTGTCATTTTATGCTCTTTGTGAATCAGTTAATTAATTCATACAGTTAATATAAGCATAAAGTATTCAGGATGTTTCGATCATCTTCTACATTTGATAAACTATTAGGTAAGTACTTGATTTATAATATTGTAAAATTGATAGGTAGAAAACGCCCAAGGCACTTTAGCGATATTTGTTTTGTTGAATCTGTGTAAGGCTTATGTATATATTTTGTATTATTTTTACGCAGATAAAGCAACAAGCAACTTATTACTAGAACCTGACTGGCCCTCGATTATGCAAATATGTGATTTAATCAGACAGAATGATGTACAGTAAGTATATTTTGTGAAATTGCTTTTCCTTTTTAACTAAATTAATTCTGTTATATTGTAGGCCCAAATATGCTATCCTCGCTATTAAGAAAAAATTATATTCACCCAATCCCCATTGTTCTATGTATGCTCTTCAAGTTTTAGAAAGTATCGTGAAAAATTGTGGTAAGTGTCAATACTACAAGTATTTAATTTTTCTAAATGATTTATTTATCATTGTGCAATTTCTGACGCATTTATTAGTGTAATTTGAGGTTAGATTTCATATTACGTTGTTAAATACTCTTGCAGGATCATCTGTTCATGATGAATTAACAACAAAGGCAAATTGTGAAATGCTTCGTGAACTAGCCAAAACTACTACGCATGATAACGTACGACAGAAAGTTTTGGAATTAATACAAGCCTGGACATTTGCGTTCCGGAAATCAACGAAGTATCGTGCACTTAAGGTATGACTCACACATCGTGCACATCATATGTCAGTCTCGTGACTTTATATCGATTTTCTTTAAATTAATTATAAACAGGATACGATGAACATCATGAAGACAGAGGGTTTCAAATTTCCAACGTTGAGAGAGAGTGACGCGATGTTTAGTGCGGATTCTGCTCCAGAGTGGACTGATGCTGATGTTTGTCATCGTTGCCGAGTTGCGTTTAATTTTGTGCAACGAAAGCATCACTGTCGTGCTTGTGGAAATGTTTTTTGTCATCAGTGTTCGCAGAAGACTGCAACTTTACCTAAATTCGGCATTGAGAAAGAAGTAAGTTGTATAAAAATTAAAATTAATGTTTGTTACTATTAATTTTTGTGATAGGTACGAGTTTGTGATGCCTGCTATGATCAAGCAACCAAACCTATTTCTGCTGCTGCTGCTGCTGCTGCTGCTGCTGCTACTGGTGCTGGTGCTGGTGCAGGTGCTGTTGCTGGGACTACTGTAGTTTCTGCGGTAGACAAAGAAAAAGATTCAGATTTGCCTGCTGAATATTTGGCAAGTTCATTGGCACAACAAAATCAGGTAAATATTTATTTATAAATCATTATAATTAGATAATGCTAATTGAATTTAAAGGCTCCACCTCGCAAAACCGAAGAAGAGCTCCGTGAAGAAGAAGAATTACAACTTGCTCTTGCCTTGAGCAAATCTGAAGCCGAACACAAGGAGAAAGAAAAAATGAGAGTTACCAGTGCCATGCATTCTAATGTAGCAGGTATTTATTATTCAATATACAACAAGTTCAACAAACAACTTTCATATTATTTTGTTGTAGAAGCTCGTCAGTCGCCAGTGAATAACACGATAGCACGAAGTCCGAGTCCAGTTGAAGATCAAGCTATGGATCCTGAGCTAGCTCGCTATCTGAACCGCACGTATTGGGAATCTCGTCACACAGATGATTCCGATCGTCCAGCAAGTCCTTCGGCGCCATCACCTATGCAAAGTGCTGCTCTCAAGCCTCAAGTAAACGGCGTCAGTACCAGCGACCCTGAAATGGATGAATTCGTTCATACCCTGAAATCACAAGTTGAGATATTTGTCAATCGAATGAAAAGCAATTCGAGCCGTGGAAGATCAATTGCTAACGACAGCAGCGTACAAACACTCTTCTTGAACATCACAGCAATGCATTCTCGTCTTCTGCGTTACATTCAACAACAAGATGACGCACGGTTGCATTATGAAGGTTTACAAGATAAACTAACTCAAGTGAAAGACGCTAGAGCGGCTCTAGATGCATTACGCGAAGAACATCGCGATAAACTTCGCCGCCAGGCTGAGGAAGCCGAACGTCAGCGCCAATTGCAAATGGCTCACAAACTGGACATCATGCGTAAAAAGAAACAAGAATATCTGCAATATCAGAGACAACTAGCACTGCAGCGAATTCAAGAACAAGAACGGGAAATGCAAATGCGACAAGAGCAACAAAAACAGCAGTATTTGATGGGGCCGCAGTACGCGTACATGGGTTCACCAGTTCATGGAGCTACTCCACAGCAGTATCAGCCACAAATGGGCCCCGCTCCTGCTCCGATGTATTATCATCAGTATGGACATCCTGGAATGCCCATGCAGCCTCCTCCGGGAGCAGCACAGAATATGCCACCAATGGGGCCGATGATGCATCAACATCCACCACCACAAGGTAGATACGAAACATTTTAAATTTATTTATTGTAACGTTCACAAATACCCAGAAATTTATTTTTTAATAGTCGCAGAAAACTTCTTTGTAAAATTGCCATCGTATATTCTAAATATGTGAAATACAGTTCTTTTCATTACGATCTTTTTGTTAACACCAAATTTTGCATGCAGCTTCCCGGGCATTAAACTATATCTCCAAATATTGGACTTTTAGGGTAATATTTCGAATCTACGAAGTTGTACATTTATGACTAGATAGATGCTGCCACCTATCAAGAAATATATGAAGAATGTTGTACTATTTTTGGAAATAAATTCCAAATGGTTAATTTTAGGCAAATATAATAATGATAAATCGAAAAGAAGTTAAGCTTCAAGCTCTTTGATTGAATGGAGTTTGTTTTTTACAAAATGAACAAACATAAGTAAATCTTTAAGATAAATAATATTAAGAAATTTAATAACATAATAATTTAGGACTTACTTTTCTATTTATAACTGATTTAAAAGTAATAAAAAACCTGTTTGCACAGTGACATTTCATAGAAACAAATTCTGTCAATATTTTGAATTTTTCTCCAAATTTGACTTTATAGAAATTATAGAACAAAATTACACATTAGTTCACATTATATTCCGGGATTAATTTTTCTTTGGTAGTGATGTGTCAGATGTTTTTATTATAACATGTAATAAGTAGGCTATATAGAAGAGAAAAATGTCCACGGAAAATTTCCAGAAATATTCCTGGGAATTTTTAAAAAGGCTTTAAATTTTCATTTTGTATTTCTATCTGATGTGCCATCAGTAATTTAATTATACATTATTTTGTAGGATCGCAGTCTCAGCCCCAAATTCCGATGCAGATGGGCGGCCCTCAACCAGGTCCACCCCATTCAATGCCAATGCCTCAACAACCTCCTCCAGGTCAGCAACCGATGTCTCTTCCTCCGAATTCAGCTCCTCCGGGCATGGGAATGCCGCCCATGAGCGCTCCCAATGCGCCAGCTGGTCAAGCTATGCCTCCAGGGCCCCAGCAGTACGTGCCTCCTATGTCCGCTCCTCCTGCAATGCAGCAATCGCCGCCGCAAGCGCAGCCCCCTGCAGAGATACAGAATTCCCAGTCCAACACCGCAGAACTTATCAGCTTCGATTAGACAGTTTATTGTAAATATTATATTAAAAAAACAACTAATAAATGTTCCCTACTATATTGTTTATTATTATATTATACAGGCATTTACTAATTTTGTGATTGATTAAAATATATATATACAACAATATACTTACTATTATTTCGATAAAAGGACTTTTTTAAAAGTTAATGTTTTAATAAGACTGTGACCACCCTGCCGCCTAATTTATATTAATATTAGTTGGAGTTCGATTTCATTGTTCTACGAGTGAGGTTGAGTTATTGTTTTGTACCTTTTGCAATTATTGATTTAGAATCTAGTTATTTTACTGTGGTGAGTTATATATGATTATTTATTGATGAGTTTGAACTATTGTTGGAAAATGAGATTGATGAGAATATTGAGCTTGTATGGACGATGTGAGTTGAATTAGATGATGGTATTGTTGAGATGTTGCAAATGTGAGTGCTTGTAACGGCCTTGGTCGGATGTGTATGCAAAACGTGGTTGACTTCCGCAAGCAGCTATGTACGGTAGCGGGCACGTGACTAACTTTGTACTGTAGTAATCCTATCCAGGTTTACCACAAGATTTGAAAGGGTATCGAATGTTATGGAAAAACGCGGTGTAAGAAGCATCGATTCTGAGTGTGTTGATTGATAAACTTGATCATGATTGTGCGATTATTGCTGTTGTGTGTGCGAATGATCAGTTAACACTGAACTTCACTAAAAATAATATTTGCTACTAATTGTTGATACTGCATGGATTTTTTCACTAAGTACGTTTCACTCATACTTATTTATTTCTTTACATCTCATTTATTGACGTAATTAAGACATTCCGGCTAGAAATAGGACAACTAGATATAATTTTTTATTATAGTAAGAGTTTAAATAATAAACAGTTTTTTAGTAATCTCTCAATTATTTATCATTATCAAAAATCATCTACTAAAATATGTTTATATTTGGTACACTTTTTGTGTGCAACCAATCAAAATAGTCAATTAATTATTTCATCATTTTATGTAGGTAGTTACATGCATGTTTTGGTGTGTTCAGTCATGGCAGATTCATTTTAATATTTATTTGTTAGTTCATTTGACATTTTTATATGTAAATAAATAAAAAGTAAGTATTATTTTTAGCAAAATAAATATTTTTAAATAGTTCTTTTACGTTTTTTTTTACTGTAAATAATTTGGCTTTTCTTTCTTGATACAAAAAAAAAATTAGGTTAACAGTTTCATAAACATTTTATTGATACAGCTAAACCAGAGAAGTAATTAAAAGTATCTGTATTATTTAAAGGAATCAGGTGTGACAGCCATGTAACAAAACACGCCACCATCCATCTGCTTGGCGCAGACATAAGCCCGTCCATCCGGAGAGCTGTGCTGGAGGACTGGAGCGATGGGCCCGACCCTGGGAAGATGTGGAATCTAGGTTTGTGTTTATATTTATTGAAAGTCTTTAACTTTGAATTACTTACTTTCTTTGATAATAAGTTACCGAGGTTTTCTGCAAGTGGTGCAATGTTGTTTGATTCTGGAGGCGGTGATTTAAATATGCCATGTAGATTTCCGTTCCGTACTTGAATACGAAGGTATTGAGCGTATTCGTTTTTTGTTCTACCCATTTCTAAATCGTCTTCGGGCATTTGGGACAGTTTTTTAACCCATTGTGCTACTCGAACTCTGTCTGAAAGAGAAATATTTCATGTTTGATATAGTATTTAGGATTTCTATTTTGCGTACCGTATGGATTGTTTAAATTTATGGCTTTTATTGCAATCTCTCTTACGGCATATTTAAATTCTTCATTGTCTTTTGTTGCCATATCTATATGTTACTTAACACGAAGAATTTTGACAGATCCATAATCAGTGTTTGCCAAATTTGATTTAATGAAACAATTGAATTATTGCAAACTGAGATCTAGATTTCAAACATGAAATTAAGTTTAATTTGTCAAAAATTATAATAATATTAAATGCAGTTGAATTAATGTAATAAAAATACATATTGGTATATTCCTGCTTTCTACTTAAAGTAACAGAGGACGATAATAGTTATACTTATTCTAAAAATACGTAAATAGTTCTATTAAAAATCATTGAAATTAGAGAAACCTCGTTGAAGCATTTCACTCGAATTAGCAACCGCTTAAGAATTCTGCGGACGTGTGATATGAATCATACGTATTTTCGGAGCACTTAAGTCAGGAATTCTGCGTTTATTAATTCACACGCATTCACAACAAACATGCATTCAGAAACATTCACATTATCTAGAACCAAAATAATCAAATGATATCACTAGCACCAGCACACATTTCCATTTTAATTTATTTTAACAAAGACAGGCTTTACTAGTTTGTTGATTCTCCTTCGGGGTTCATGTTGTCGCCAAATTTCTTTACGGATTGTTGGTACTGTATACTAGTTTTCTCATGTGAACAGAATGAATGAATTCGAGGTTTTTGAATTTTTGTTGATGAACACTAAGCATACTAGCCTCTTCCCCTCTGCTGGCGAGTCAATTGCACCGGCAGCAAAGCGGAAAAAGACAAATCCACTTAATGTTTTTCAGCAGCCTCCTGAAAATTATATTCTTTATTACTTCATTATAAAAGCAACCTGAAAACAATTTTGTAAGTAATATTTTTAGATATGAAGTAAAATTTATTTCCTTTAGTGCTATTAAGTCGAAAGATATTTTCCTTGAGAGGAAAGTGGTTGTAATTTTCGGTAAATAAAGTTGCATTAAGCTTGTTCCTGATCGAATAACTCATTTTCGCTGTTCGGACTCCCTGTGCGAAATGTTCCGACGAAATTAAAAACAACGTCCTGTCGCAGCGGGCGACGAAAACACCCCGAACAAGTGAAGGCGACAGAACAACGCACTCTGGTCGTGCTGCGCGTAAATAGAGTTGCCTCTCTCATCTCACTTCGGCGTAATTTGATCTACAACCGCCCGCTGTGTCGTCGCCTAGGAAATATTTTTTTATTGACGTCGATCGTCGATTTTTCTCCTTTGTGCTTGGATGAATTTCTGTAGAGTAAACAATGTTAAAAATAAATTTGAGAGGAATGTTTTGGAAATTGGATATTTTGGTAGTTTTTTTTAAATATTTGAAGTAGAAATTAGGCCAGGCGATGTCCAATAAATTACTTTTTAACTTGAATTCAGATGTATGTAAAAATTCTGTTATATTTAGCTTGTTTCATTTTTCTCTCTTTCATTCAGTTTATAAAATTTTATTTGAATCTTTTACATTTTCTTTTTATATCTCGACTAATTTTAAAATTACTAACAATAAATAAATCACTCCAGTAAACAGGACAGTACTTTACAAAATTTCATCATTAGATTTTTAAAAGTCAACGATAAATTATTGTTTAAGAATACATTTAAAGGAATTGAGCTTATGCGGTTGATAATAGTAGAGTAAAAATATGTTATCTACTGAGGTCTGCAAATGCAGAACTTCCATACCCAACAATAGGTACAAAGGCATGATAAAAGTTTACAAGACAAGAATTAAATAAATATTGTTGAAACCGTCAGAAAATAAATAAAATAAATCCTAACAAACAAACTAAAACGGTACAGGCCAGATTTTTATATATTTAAGTATTTTTTTAGAGCAAACAGATGCACACAAGCTATTTCATTGAGAATTAGTGCACGAGAAATAAACACTTTTATTTTTAGAATATTTTTCATTCTTTTTCTGTTTCGAACATTTTGGTCTATTTATAAAACAGAAGAAATGTATAGCGATATCAGTGTCACCCATGTGAATGTGAAATAGGCACGAAAGATTTCATCAGTGCCGGCGCCATTTTAACTTTTTAACTGACGTGAAGATTGTTGAGAGACTGTCTAAACTTAGTGTTATCTTTGTCGTCTCTTCGGCTTTGAAAAGCAAACATTCTGCTGGCCTTTCTTTATAAAGATCTTTCGTTTTTACGACTTTCATCTGTCAAATACAAACCACGAAAAAGTCAATAAACTTACTCATATTTTTTTTCAACTCAATGCTTTTGAAAAAAGTTTAAATAAACAAAATTTTACTCCGCTCTTCACCGATCCGTCAAATGATTTTCAATAAATGTTCTTAATTTTTAATGAAATATTTAAAAGAGATCAAAATAACTATTCAGGTTTAAAAAAAATTCTACAAAAACACTTCGGTTTTGGGAACGAAAAAATCTAAAATACCTATTTCGGACAATTTCATTACGAATTTTTTTTCTTAAAATCCATTTCAGCAGGATTTAAAATATTTTGGGCCCTGGGCAAAATATTTATTTCGGGCCCTTTAGGGCAAAAATTCTGCATCTAATGCAATAAACATTTTACAGGCTTAGCACAAATTATATATTAAAAAAAATATGTCATCACGCCTTCTACCCATTACTGGGTGTGGCACTCTGCCGAAGCAGATCTCGGTAAGTGATATTTTTTGCGCGTGAAGTGCGGTTACCAGTCGTCAAATCACGGCCCCCAAAGATGTTAGTTAGCCCCAGGGGTAGTTTTTGAAATTATGAAAATTGTTTGTCGTCTGTGGGAATCGAACCAGGGTTCTCAGAATTAGATCTGAAAATAACGAAATTACCGATAGCCATGAAATTGAAACAAAATTAACAAATGTTTAACGTTTTATGTGTCAAAATAAATGACATAATAAATAAAGAAATTATTTTGACAGATTAAACGTCAAACATTTGTTTAATTTTGTTTCAATTCCATGGCTATCGATAGTTTTGAGGCTATTTTTGTTATTTTCAGATCTAATTTGTGCCGTTACGAAGCATGCAAAATTAATTTTGTTTATTGGATTAGATGTAGAATTTTATGTCCTAAAACTTTTATTTAAAGCTGTCTTGCTTAAAATAATTAGGGAAGCAGGAAATTATCAAATTATGATTTTACATGTTAAATACTCATGTTCGAGAGTCGCGGTCACCATTCTGTATATATATATTTCTATTATTTAAGGTAGAACTAGCGTGAAAAAAAATTTTGCAGATCTGAATGAAATTTGGCGCACGTAAACATTGGATAGTCATACGCATCCTGTTAAAATATGAAACACATTCATCGTCTGTGAACAAATATATTCGCTTGTAAAGTTGAGTTCTTATACATGGAGCTTATGGCGATTATCACTCAGAATCACACATATTTGGTTTGTGTACCTCTAAAATTTTGTAGTTTCATTTGAAAAACTAGTATGATGTTCTAGATCTATCCATGTATATTGTATCAGAAGGAGAAAGTTTCTTATCGTTTAGTAATGGATGTATAGCCATGAAAAGCTTTGTTTTTAACGAAAAATTAAGAATCCCAATTTATAATGGCAACACCACACGGTGGTACGGTATTTGAAAATTCACTAGACCAACAACCTGTTAACAATTCATGATATTCAAATCATAATAGGTATAAAACACTTATTTTATTCAATTTTTATATTTTTTGAGCGTTAGTTTCGCCACTCGACAACCAATAGCGCCACCGTCACACTAGTAATACCTTAAACTAAAAGTTTGAATCCGGGCACCTAAATTTTTGGGCCCTAGGCTATTGCCTCTTTAGCCTAGGCCAAAGTCCGCCTGTGTATTTCAGTCTCTGATACGGTAGTAATAATTATCCATTGGATAAAAACTCTCCAATTTTAATCTTGTATTATATTATGTATATTTAATTTTTGTCCAAAACAACATGCACACAAATCCAAAATGTGCACTGTTGCAAATATTTTTATGGCATATTTTGGATCATGTAGAAAACACGTGTATTTGACAGAATCCATGGATTTTATTTAAAATATTATTGTATTTTGACTTGTTGTTTATCTGCTGAACAAATAAAGTTATTATTATTTTCAATAAACCACAATAATTTTAATGTTTGAGAAACAAATTTCTGGAAACACATTCCAGTTTTGCTGTCGTTGCATGTTTGTATTTATGTGCTGAAAATGTTCTCATAAATATAGCAGCGAGTAATGTATGTAGCGTTAAAATCTGTTTATATTGAAGATGTTGCAATACTAATAAAAAATTCTCGGGTATATGGTTTCTGTTAAAGCACACAAATATTGATATTACCAGGAAACGGGTGTGCCGTTTCATAATAAGTTTCAAACACAATATAAGCAGATTGAATCTCCAAATAAATTATTTATATCTGTCTAATTTATAGTTGTTTATGCGTTACAAAATCGTGGAAGAATCTTCGATTAACATTTAATTCTCTTTTTATTTTTGTTTTCGAAGATTATTTAACACTTCAGTGAAACCTAAATGGAACATAACCAACATAAGTGACAGATACGCATAAATATTAAAATTGAAAAATTTCATCTTGTATCAACATCAAACTGTTCACGAGAGAGACAAGTAAACCCCCTGAGTCTAGGTGTGAGTGGGATAACATGATGCACACAACGTTAAAATGTAAATTCATTCAAGGAGAGTGAAAAATATTGTCGGGATGGAAACAGCTCAGGCAAGTAAGAATGAAATTTTAAAAGATTTTTCTCGTTCGGCTACAAGCCAGTGTACACGCGAGTTAAATAAAATTATGGTTTTTACTTTCGCAACTTTTTCGCTTAGAGTTTATAATCTTATCTGCACGCATGATGAATTGAATTTTAACGAGAATTTTAATCCATTTAATGTCCTGTCGTTAGTGACAGATAAGCCAATTATTAGAGAAGTTAAAAATAATTAATGACAGTTAAAATAATTTGTGAAATTTATATTGTGATTTCATTGGAATATTTTTTCAAAGTTTTAGCGCTACTAATTAGTATACAGGGTGATCAAAAGGAATTGTTATAGTTGGCAATACAATTCCAGAGATCTTTTTATTCCACAGTTGGCACAACGTCAGATAAAGGCGGAAATGCTATTTGACATTTCTAATAAATACAAATAGGTTATGTCAGGAGTCTGACAGCTAATAGAATTTTGACTTTTTAAGTAATAGAAATACTTTAGAAATAAATGTAATAATAAATGTACTCAAATAAAAATTTTAAATGTCACTGTCAACAACAGGAAATGAATTTATGTATCAGGCTTACCAATTTCAAGTAGTATTTTTTATTGCCAACTGTAACAATTCCTTTTGATCAATCCTCAGACAAAACATAACTAGACAGATAACAACGGCGTTTGTTGTGAAGCAGAATGGAATAGAATAACTGGTTGATGAGAAGGGTGCGCGGCAAAGAGCTAGCACAAGTTGGTGTTATACAGGTTGCATTTATGTTGATGACAGTTATCAGGCGCGAGCATTTTATTTATTTAAATACAAAAGTACGTATACAAAACACTTAATATGTCAAAAACTAACATTTAGTTTGATGTATGAAAAGTAAGTAATTGAATATAAAAATAACTACACAAATGTTCGCAACTTGCATAACATCAAAGTGTACTCGCTTCTTGCCGCGCACCCGCCTCACCCACCAGTTATTCCATCCCTTTCTGCTTCACAACACTGCATTGACTTGAATACGGCATAATTCGTTTATATTATACGTCATTGGATCACTCTGTAGATCTATTTGTAAGTTTAATTTGAAGGTGTCTTGATATATTAATTTCTTTAAAACTAGAAATATGTATATTTGATTCAGTCATATTTTCCAGCTATATATCAGGAAAGCAAAGAGCATCAAAGTAACACATATAAAAGAAATTAATTCAAAGGCGAAGAAAAAACATTAAACATATCAAAGGCTTTTTTAAGTGTAAAAACGTACGTTATTTCTGTCAGCGTTCGTAATAAAATTCATATAGGACTTTTTCTGTTTGTTTATTAACCAACTGCAACCTGGTTGCTTGGATACCGTTGATTATTTAACCGTAGCAGAGGAAGTAAACCAATACTGTAGCATTGCAAGATGGTTATAAATGCGTCGGTGTAGGAATGACTGTTTTTCCAGGATATGAAAAATAAAATAAATAAACTGAATTCTGGGTTAGTTTATGATTACATATTATATTTAGGTTGCTACGGAAAACTTGCAAATGGCGTCAGGCCAATTTTACAAATCATGGAAACTTAAACTCGCCATCAGGACCGGCCTTAATAATCGTAAAATTTTAACGCGGCTATATTTAATACTTTTGATTGCGGTTACCATGTTTATTACTTGCATACGCTGCACAACTAGATTTGTGTTAATTAACAATCTTTGATATTTAAATTCTCTTTCATTGTTTAATATCTCACATAAACTGTTTTATAAATTGCCAAAACGAGATTATCGTTTTAAATCAACAGAACTTAAAACTCAAACCTTTGTTATTTTGACATTAAAATACAATTAATTCTTGTTAAATATTTCATTAATAGAATTGTTTATTAAACTAATCGATTTGTATTCGTAGATCTTGAAAGTTTAAAGATAAAATATTGTTTACAGAAACGTGCAACAAATTTAGGCATCCATAAATATCAAGAAAAAGTAAATTACAGTAAAACACAACAATAAATTTTTTACAGTAGTCAATAAAGCTCAACCTAATTTCGACCTAAGCCACCATCTTAAGCCAAGCCGTTATTTCCGAAATTATTCATTTATATCAGAAGTTTTACTTATTTTTCCTATATCGTGTTTACTTCACGCGCAAAATATATCACTTACCGAGATCTGCTTCGGCAGACTGCCACGCCCAGTAATGGGTAGAAGGCGAGATGATATATTTATTTATATTTTTGTGTACTATGCTACAAAATTCAATTTTATACAACTGCTATTGAAGATATTTTTGTTGTAAAAATGTCTGACATAAATCTATCACTTTAGCTGTCATGTAAAATGATTGCATTTATTCTGTTTATAAATAAAATATATCATCACGCCTTTTACCCATTACTGGGTGTGACATTCTGCTGAAGCAGATCTCGGTAAGTGATATATTTATGCGCGTGAAGTGCGGTTACCATCCGTCAAATCACGATCCCCAAAGATGTTAGTGGTGGGGGAGCCACAGGGGTAAATTTAAATTGGTGAAAACGTTTTGTCGGCTGTGGGGATCGAACCAGGGTTCTCAAGATCTAAACGCCAACTTCATACCACTGTGCTATTACCCCATAATAAAATAATTACATTAAATTGCAAAATACTTCTTTATCCAAAATGAAAAGTTTTCTTTTTATAACAAAATCTAGATAATAATGAATTTAATTCTAATCTGTCAAAATGCCAAAATAATTTAAATTTCAAATGTTTATTGAATCTGTCGGTATTACTAGCTTGAAATTTTATTATTATTATTTTTTTTTAATACAAATTTTGAAATGAAAGTGAATGAATGCGATATAGGAAAAATAGTATGAAAAACATTGTTACAAGGACCAATTGTATCTTTTGTTTTTCAATATACTATTGTTTTTGGCTGTAATAAAACTGTAACAAAATAGATAGAACACATCTTAAGTAAGAAACAATATTCCTTGACTGTTATGTTCAATGTTGGCTTCCGACCAGCATTTCTTAACCTGGAATCTACAAAATATCGTCCTTTTCGTAGTAATAATTAATTAAATATGTAGATATTGTAGTATAAACTTTTTTCTGCAAATACCTCTCACGGCTAAACCAATTTTTCTTTTCTTTCCGAAATTCGTTCAATTTTTGAAAATGGCGTTCCCAAAAGAAATTATAATAAAAAGAGAGTCTACTCTATGGGACAGAATATTCTATGGATCCGTCCCTGGGGTAGCTTGTCCAGCAAGAGCACCAGCTGTAGATTGTGCGTATGTGTGTGTGAGATGCGGGTGTGACTACTATGCTTAGCTCGCTACCAAGCAGCCCACGTTATTTATAACGACAAAATTGTGGCGCTTATTAAAATTTACACGAACATTATTCTCAAATTCGAGAATTAATTGAGGCAAAAATAATTTGAAACGCGTCCAAAACGTGTCTTGCTAGCAGGATGGAACTACTAACTCACTGACGAGAAAAAAACGAGTCTAGTGCGTGCGAGGCGACGTGTCGCAAACACTTTGACGTTTTACTGAAAGTAAATAAACACTTTATCCAATATTATTTTGTTTCATTTCGCTTCTACATTCAAGTTAATATGAAGAAAAATGTGATTTTATTTATATCGCGCAACGCTAACAAAGCCAGAAGCACAGAGCGGAACAAAACAAGAAATTCTTTGAACTTCTAAGATGTATTCATTTGTCAAAAGACAAAAAAACACGTTTGACAAATAACTTTAAAAACATGTATAACCTTTATTTTAAACGGGATCACTTTTCACTGATCCCAGTTTCATTTATTACGAATCTAGATCAACCGTCATGAGTTTTTAACCCCGAGAAACCTTAGTTTGCTTTGAGGAGCGCCCGTTCTGATAAATTCCGTTCCATCGTTACCTCATACATCAAACAGTTTTTTCATCATTTTCCGCCACGAAGATTTTGGAACGTTTTCGCGACGCTAAAAGCAAACAAAATGGATGATCAAGAAAAATAAAGAAAATGGCGCTTTTGCCCTTACTTGTCACCAGAAAAAAATTCTTTTACGCAGCCCAAATATAATGATGGCGAAAGATAAAAAACCTGAAATATTTTCCAAAACGTGAATTATTTTTAATCACAGATCGCGGTTATTATTACAAGTATCGTTTATGTATAACAACATAATATCAATTTTACAAGGCTATACCGAACACAATGTATAAATTTAGAAATTAATAAAGAAAGAAAGAGTTTCGGAATCAAAAAATTATTATTACCTCTATCTACAAAATTATGTAATTGATATATACAGCGTGTCCATCCAAAACCCGAACATAGGCTTATAACATGTGATATCTGTTTTTTGGTGCTCATTGGGGTGGCTAGCTCAGTGATATGAAGTCGGCCTGTGGATCCTGAGAACCCTGGTTCGATTCCCACAGGCGACAAACAATTTTCATAATTTCAAAAGCTACCCCAGTGGCTCCTCCACCACTAACATCTTTGGGGGCCGTGATTTGACGACTGGTAACCGCACTTCACGCGCAAAATATATCACTTACCGAAATCTGCTTCAGCAGAGTGCCACACCCAGTAATGGGTAGAAGGCGTGAAAAGTTAATTAAACATTTGTAATATTCGTAAAAATATAGGCTTCCATGAAAAAATTAAAACAATTGTCTACTGTCAAAAATATTGAAGTTAATTTAAAACAAATACTGGCATTTTTTTTTTTTTGTAACTTTCACCGCTGTAGGCCCATTTGATTATTTCCAGCTTTTTTTTCGTGTGAGAAATCGTTCATATTTTAGGGTTTTTCCTTGTTTGTCTGTGATTCAATATTAACGTCAATATTTTGACATTAGACAATTGTTTTATTTTTCATGGACTTCTATATTTTTCGCATAATACAAATATTTAATTCATTTTTGTGCTCTGATAAAATACACAATTGAAATGTGTTTTATATCAAAATATCCGTAATTTTATTCTCTATAACTTTTATTTGAAGTATTTTCCTGTAAAATTAATTGGGAAGCAATGCGCATCAAAAAATTGATATCACATGTTATATGCCTATGTTCGGGTTTTGGATGATATTTTATCGTAGAAATCTTCATAACACAACAATAAATGAAAAACGTAGTTGATTTTTTGAGATACAATGAAATTGTAAACAAAAATATAGTGTATTAAAATACAAGTTACTGAAGATTCTACTCATCCGTTCGTATCCCCGCCGCCGTGCGGCTCGTGTCTGAATTTCAAACTCGTACCTTTTATAACGAGTGTTTTATACTGTTTTCTCTGTATCGGTTTTCCTTTACCTCATTTCTTTATAAGTTGGTGACAGTAGGCATATTCCATTTGCAATTTGGATCAAATCTAACTTACATTTATTGAACCAGATCACTTAATTATTTCGCTGTCTTTAGTTCCAGTATTAGAATTCTAATTTCTTCTTCAATGGAACTATAACCTGAATCGGGCCTGGGCCTACCGGGCACACCGAGCCGCAGTTTTTACGCTGCCGTACTGCCGGTTTCCGTAGTCGATATTACTTTTTAAGGCATATGGATAAGTGACTAGCTTATAGCGCCCGAGTATGCTTATTTAAATGAACCAAGTGGCAAATGGAATACAGTTACAGATTTGCGATTGATTTTGTTCGTTACCTCGGTTAATTTATAAATTGTATTTTTTATTTTGTCCGTTGCCTAGATATTTTGTATATTTAATGCAGTTATACCAATCTTAGCTGTATTCCATTTGCCACTTGGTTCACTTAAATCAGTTCAGATAATTTCGGCAAATGACTAAATGAACTGAATGACTCAAACTGATGCACTTATTGGGGTGAATTACTTTAAAGTAAATAAGAATCTGTAATTTTAGCACTGGAAATAAAATCAGCGAAGTAATCCAACGAAATAAATATCTGATCTGGTTCAGTAAATATAAGTTAGATCTGAAAAAAATGTAAAATGGAATACGCCTCTTGTATGGGGTAGCTAGCTCAGAGGTATCAAGTCGGCCTGTGGATCCTGAGAACCCTGGTTCGATTCCTACAGGCGACAAACAATTTTCACCATTTTAAAACTACTTCTGTGGCTTCCCAACCACTAACATCTTTGAAAGCCGTGATTTGACGTCGGGTAACCGCACTTCACGCGCAAAATATATCATTTACCGAGATCTGCTTCGGCAAAGTGCCACACCCAGTAATGGGTAGAAAGCGTGATGATATATTTATTTTATTTGTTATACCAATCTTTTGTAACAAAAAAATCGTTGAAGAATTAAGTTCATTCTAGCATTAATATGCGTGCGAGAATTTGTTATTCTTTGTTGTTTAGTAATTTCATTAGAGTGTTTATCTGCAATTGTGTGAAATTCACTTTCAAAAACAAGCGCAGGGACGACACTCCCTTCGTTTCTCATCTTTTTTATTCGTTTTCTGATCTTACATTGAGTGTTTAACTGCAATTGTGTGGAATTCACTTTCAAAAACAGGCGTAGAGCGACACTCCCTTCCTTTCTTATCTTTTAATTCGTTTTCAGTTCTTACGTAGTGTTTAACTGCAATTGTGTGGAATTTACTTCCAAAAACAAGCACAGGGCGACACTCCCTTCCTTTCTTATCTTTTTGTTTCATTTTCAGTTACTGCATTGTGTAGACTTTTCTTTCATATACATTTGCAGACTATCACTTTCATCTTTTCTAATTTTTGTAGATTCGTTGTTAGATTCGTTGTTAGATTCGTTGTTAGGAGTAAGCGCGGGTAATTTGAGATATTTTATGCATGTGTTATGTATGTTGAAGAAAGAAGATGAATGATAAGTGAATAGGAGTAATTGGATGGATGTGATTGAGGGTTTGTTATGTAAGAATGATTTCGAGTGTGATAAATAAATGAGTTTATATGGAGGGATCTATGAATGTGGTTGAAGTGAGGGTGGTGTGTTTGGATGATAATTTGATGAATGTTATGAGTGTATGTTTTATGAGTGATTTTAGGGTTCGTGCTACCCCATTTGATGGGATATAGCGTGAAGATATGTATGTATATATGTATGTATAAATAAATTCAATCCATTACGAAATTGTCTTCCCTTCTGCCATCTATAGATAAGTCATCAAAGAAGAGAAAATATTGGCCTAAATTTCCGAAAATGGACATAATTTAGCAGGTAGAGTGTTAATTGTTGTTTCAAGCGAGTTAAATAGCATAACAAGACAGTAAATGAGTTATAAATACTGTGAAGTTAGATTAAACTCGTCAACTTCACAGAGATGCTGCTCCACAAAGTCGGGTGTATCCATATTCCAGCTAAACTTATTATGTATACACGGTAAAACTGTATGCAGAGCACGTGTTTATTTTGGCGGTAACAAGGTTCACACATTAGCGTCAGATTCACTCGGACAATTTTAACACAATGCATCATTGTCATCCGCATTCAACCTACATTTTATCTCATCCTAAAGTTGCATCTGCATCAACAAGGATTTCACACATTAGATCAGTGTATATGCATCATATTTCTTCTGGAATGTTGCATGCTAATGCCGAAAGATATATGGAACATATGTTGTATAAATTGGAAACGACTGATATACTGCTTGACTGTTTCACAGTGACTTTACATATATTCAAAAGGACAGATTTGTTCTCGTATTTTTATTGGTATTTGAATTTCTGATATATATTATATTGTATTATTTTTGCGTTACAAAGAAACATGTAACTTATTTATATAGTTTTGTTGGTGCAATATTAATATAGAATTTTGTAACTAGGTAGTTGTTAGCAGGAGCGGATTTAAAGTATTTCAGGCCCTTTAAACCGCGACTTTCGAACATAGGGATTTAACATGTACAATCATAATTTTGTAATTTCCTGCATCCCTAATTATTTTAAGCAAGAAAGCTTCAAATAGAAGTTTTAGGACATAAAATTCTGCATCTAATCCAATAAACAAAATTAATTTTACTTGCTTCGTAACGGCACAAATTAGATCTGAAAATAACGAAATTTTCGATAGCTATGAAATTGAAACAAAATTAACAAATGTTTGAAGTTTTATCTGTCAAAATAAATAACATAATAAATAAAGAAATTATTTTGACAGAATAAACGTCAAACATTTGTTTAATTTTGTTTCAATTCCATGGCTATCGATAGTTTTGAGGCTATTTTCGTTATTTTCAGATCTAATTTGTGCCGTTAGGAAGCATGCAAAATTAATTTTGTTTATTGGATTAGATGCAGAATTTTATGTCCTAAAACTTTTATTTGAAGCTGTCTTGCTTAAAATAATTAGGGAAGCAGGAAATTATAAAATAATGATTTTACATGTTAAATACCCATATTCGAGAGTCGCAGTCACCACTCTGTATATATACTAGTACATTATAAGGGAATAAAATTATATATTTCTATTATTTCAACTAGTTTGGGCCCTAGGCTATTGCCTCTTTAGCCTAGGCCAAAGTCCGCCTATGGTTGTTAGCTATATAGTAGTTCTTAAAAAGATGTTCGTAACATCAACATCAAAAGAGAGAACAGAAACATTTTAAACTATGTTCTCTAAATTTGATGTGACAGAATTACTTTCACAAATGAGCACAATTTTTGTTTAGAAATTAGCACAAATTTAATACAAAATTAACTGCTTTGTCCAATACTGAGCTTCCCCAACCACAATAACATGACACTCTCTACGAGTTGAACAATTATTTATAATGTTATAACTTTATAACAAACGTATTTATAATAAGTGTTACAAATAAAACTTGTTTTGAATCAAATTGTGGTGTAATTTAATTATTTTAGATTTTACTAAATAAATGTAAAATAAAAAAAAATTAACTTTAGATTAAAAGAAAATCGCTTAAAAATCGGTTCGGTTTCGACCTGCGGTTCGTCATACTTTACTAGTTTAAAACAATTAAATTACGGTGCGGTTCATGAACCGATTCAAACAATCGGTTCGGTTCAATAATATTAAATTTTCAATTTTTATTTTACAAGTATATCATTGTACGTGCCTACGTTCTATAAATACCTGTGTAAATATTTAAACAGTATAAAAATCAGTTTCATTTTTTATTAGATAGTAAAAATAGACAAATCGTCAAAATGTTTGGTTTGGTTCAATTTACCGGTTCTTTGTTAACTATTCGGTTTGGTTTCGTGGTTCAAGGAAAACAGCCGATTTGGTTCGGTTTTCGTCCACGTTTAGGTTTAGTTTATGGCGCTGGTTTCAAAATAATAAAGAATGACTTGCTCCTTATTATTGCATGACACAAGAAATACTGTCTGATTTTATGTTAATTTCAATAGAACACAGCCTACGCGAGACTCTATTATTGTTATATATACCTTCGCAGCTAATAAGTCAAAAAAATTATCATTTATGCACATATGCATCCGAGTATTTTAGTACTCGATAGCGATAAAATTATACTCCATTCGTCTTCAGGGTTGTTCATATTTTACCCACTCAAAAAAACCCACCTGGATTTTTTTAATAAAACCCACCTAAAAAAATCCAAATAAACCCATTAAAAAAACCATTTGATTGAATGGTTGAAAATTCACCCAGGTTGAATTTTAAGATAGAGTCCAATGTCGGAACATAAATATCTTTTATTTATTTTACAATGTAAGAATACGTAACCTCTGTACAAAATAAAACGTATAACTTAAATTATCATTTATTACATCATATCGTAATATCACATTGCATTACTTTGACAAATGTCAATATCAAATTAGTTTAAGACCAGAGCTGGGCAGTAGCTAGCTACTTTTGTAGCTTAGCTACTAGCTTAGCTACATTTACCTTAGCTGTAGCTGTAGCTTAGCTAACTGTGAAAAAATATAGCTGTAGCTTGTAGCTAGCTACTTTTTTTCTATTAGCTTAAAAATAACAACTGAAGCTACTTTTAAAGCTACTTTTTATAGCTTCAAGCTACTTTTTAAGCAGAAGGTCAACAAAGTACGCATGCGTACAAGCTACACCCACACAAAATAATTATTTGTTGCCGGTTCTAACTGGCTCTAATACGCAAAAATACAAAGTAGGTGCCAGATGGTATTTGCTATTTTTGATATTTATGTACATAATAGTAAATTAACAGTCATAACAAAAGACTGATCATATGACAATGGCAAATTTAATTATTTCACAATAATTTAAAAAAGTAGCTTTAAAATTTAACAGCTACTTTAACGAAAGCTTTTAGCTGTAGCTTAGCTATATTTTACAAAATATAGCTTATAGCTGTAGCTTAGCTACTTTTTTAAAGAATAGCTGTAGCTTAGCTACTTTTTTTAAGTAGCTTGCCCAGCTCTGTTTAAGACCAAATATTATTTATCTTATATTAGTATTACAAAAACTGATTGATTTCCAATTTTTTTACCGGCAAATTTGAAATATAGTTTTAAGTTAAATAAGTATGACAATAACATAATGGAACGTATTATGTTTTTAATTCATAACAAAATAAATATATTTTTGGAATTATTACATAATAGTACATAAATTTTGTTTTAATGTTTAGAAGTATACAATATACATTTTAAACATTATATACGAAATTTATCTAAAATTAAATAACTTGAATTAAAAAGTGTATTTGTCTATATTTCAAAAACCCAATAATGCCCAAATAAACCCAATAAAACCCAAAAAAACCCGGGTTATTTTCAACCCTGTTCGTCATTACTGCAAAGTGATAATTCTACTAGGTTTCCACGTCACTGAAATGTCACATACACTGAACTAAAGACCTATTGAACAGCAATGGCTGATGTTTATCGATAATCTTCATTGGACCTAATTGGACCGAATAAGTCTTACATTAACTTATTTATTTTGTCAACTTACAAATTTATTTTGTATCTGACGTATGCTTGTTATGAATTTCACTGCTGACTGTTAAATTTTTATAAATCTATTGTTGCTATAAATCTTACTACAAGAATTTATTTAAAACTTGCGCTATGGCCATGGCATGAAGTAAGTAATAATAGCGTTCGATTTGTACAAAATCTCACTTAATCTCACCTCACTTCAGTTTGACAGCTTTTTTGTTTTGTTCTATTTGTATTGACATAACTGGCATCAACTGAGATATTCACCTTCCCCCTTGCCGATGCTGCACTACTTATTTCGCTAGTGCGTATTGAGATTGTTTACTCAATTAAGAGTGGGATAGAATACGTTATGTTTTGTCTGTAAATTGAATATTTGGAAATCATTAAATAAATTTTATAAATTGTATATCCGTTTCAAATCTCAAAGCTCACATCCTACAAAAACATCAACCAAATCATGTGTGTATTGTCCGCGAAATGATACTGCAACGTCCGACTCTGTTCAGAACTGCCAGAACCGGTTCGATTTGTAATCGAAAATATATCATTTCATTGCAGAGAATCTTAACTCAGTTGAAATGAAATGAGGTGAGATTATTTGCAAATCGAACGCTACTATTATCCGAATCGCGTCGAATACCACTCTCGAAATGTACCGATTGACACCAGCCGCAGTCTTTCAATTAGCCATCTTTTTTTAATATATGCTAATTACAGGTAGTATACATTTCAGTGCCATACGCATAGTATATACTTCAAATATTTATAAAATATGTGCAGATAACTCATTTCTTAGAAAAATTCAGTTATCTTGTATATGTATCTAAATACTAAAAAAAATATCTTTTCATAAATTTCCAATACTGATATTGCGCAGTATAATATTTGTTTCCGATACTTGGTATGGTATCGATACTCCATAACGATACCGGTTCCGATATTAAGTGTTGATACATATCATCGATTTCTTCATCCCTATTCAGTGTCGGAGTCTTTGGCGGGCTCTACAAAATTTAGCGTTTAGGTTTCCTTTTATATAGGATGTTTACGAATTGATATAACAGATTGTTGGAGGTGAAAGAAAAATATATTTAGTACATTTTATTAATAAATATAACAATCAAAATCAATTATAATAATTAAAAAATCAGTAACAAATATGTCATTAATAAAAACGTTTTGCTAATCAATTTCAATTTTTTCCGGGATCGAATCAGATCGAATGTCTAGGACCCGTGATTTGAAGTTATGGGCCCTAGACGTTTGTCTTTTTTGTCTATTGGTTAATCCGGAATTGTCTGTATCTATGTATAGATTTGTAGATAGTCATAGTTCTGTTTACTTTTGTACGGCTATTATTTTTTTCTACGGTTGTGTTGAAAAGTTAACTAATCAACATTCAATATGAGTGTGGAAAGTATATTTTAGCAACACTCAGAGCGGCATGAATTCTTGCCGTACTCAGTACGGCCTGAGAGTATGGAGTTTCCAAGACAACCATTATTGCACAATCTTTTCTTTTAATTAATGTGAAATATAATTGTAAATGACAGATATCAAATAGAGATTGAGATATTGATTTTAAGAAATAAAAGTTTACGATTGTGAGAAAAATAGTCTGTAACATACACAGTATATCCCAAAAATAACGGAACTCTTTAGATATAGAATAAAACACGTATTGTATTATGTTTTAAACTGAATATTTATTCAAAATAGGTTCCATTTGAATCAATACACTTTTTAGAACGATCAACTAGAGCATGCATAGATTTTTTTATGCCATCTAAGGAACGTTCTTTAACACCTGTGTCACGGCTGTTTGAATGGCTGGAATATCATCATAAAACGCTCCTTTCATGGCAATTTTCAGTTTTGGGAAAAGATAATAGTCACATGGTGATAGATCAGGCGTATACGGAGGGTGGTCGATGACACAAATATGTTTTTTCATCAAAAATTCGTTGACTTTTTTAGTCTTGTGAGGTGGTGCATTATCGTACCATTAAAAAAAAATCTTCAGTTAGAATTCTCCAAATAGTATTTTTACTCGTATTTAATTCTTCGCCCAACATTCTAACAGTAAAATTCGCATCGAGTAATGATTTCACGCACTTTTTCGACTAATTCAGTACGATTTCCGGCTTTTGGACGTCCAGATCTTTCATCATCATTTAAATCTTCACGACCATTTTTAAATTTTGCAAACCATTTATAAACTTGTGACCGAGTAAAACAATCATCACCATAAACTTTTTTCATCTATTCGTATGTCTCAGCAATTTTTTTTCCAAGTTTAACACAAAATTTAATATTTGCTCGTTTTTCTATTGTATTTTACAACATAAACACAAAAACTACTGTCATTAAAATGCGCGTAAATTTTTAAACTGTCACCTGATTGCATGAAGTTGTGTGCGTTTGAAAGTGGAAAGATGCATCTTTCTAACAATGTGTATGTTCAATAGATTGTGCTACATTTTCTATGATTTAAATTAAAAGTTTCGTTATTTTTGGGACATACTGTGTAGGTGTCGCTAACGCTCGTGTCCCAACTTTCATACTAGTTTTGTAATGAAAGCCTTGCCACAATTGTATTACAATATACTATTTTCCTACGACAATGTGATAAGTACTCAAATATAAACAGGATGACAGTATTGTTTTCGGTTGTCATAAATATAAAAATAACGGTAAGACAATGAATCCGCAACAACATTTGATATTACTTGAGAAAATTAAAAAATGATTTTAAAATTAAACAATTTTTTATAGTGTGTTTGAAAGGCCATTACAAAACTTCTCTTATACATACGGCTTTCAACGATACCCTTTCAACACTTCTATTGTAATATAGTATTCTTTTATTATTATGCTCTTGTTGTTTGTTTGTTTACATCAAAATAATTTATCGCCGTTTTGACTCGGAGGTGTGCAAGCTTGCATACTCCTAAAAAATATAATTATTTTTTTTAAACATGTAACTTATTTTAAAAAAAATGGTCGTTTTAAATTGTTAATAACCACGCCGTGGTTAAGTTTTTGACCTGAAGATGAACACGAACAAGTATTCGAAACGTCGTCGTTTATAATTGAAATAAATAATTATTTTATTGTACTAAATTCGTAAAGCCTTTATCCAAGAACCCTGGATCTTTTGATTCCTTTTTTTTTTAAATCAACTTTTACGGCTTAATAATCAAAACTTTAACAAAATAATTTATGCATGACCAAAAAAATTATCAATATTAGTATTTTTATTTTATTGTGTACTTCACTTACTAGCGACGAATTAGATGTTTTCCATTCGGAAAACAGTATCTTTGCGGACGACACTGTAAAAACTATAATTTTGTTAAAAGAAAAGCATTTCTTAAGAAAGAGTGAAAATTCCTGAAAATGTTTCAGAGCTGTTTAATTTCATTTAGCAAAGCAAGATCACGAGCTATCGTAATGTGATTTCACTGTTTTCGTATTGCGAACGTAGGCACATTTCAGTTTTGTTTATATGCAAAAAGCGAGTTATTCGCACGAATCCATGACTTGCACGTGTTGAAAGAGATAAACCTTGTCGGTTATTTTCGTACATTTACTATTTTGAAACAATTTGTGTTGGAGGAAATGTGTTTGCTGCAATTTATTGTTATCTTTGCAAATTGTTTCCAATGAATAACAAAGCTGTAACGATGACAACGTGCTTACTAATTTCATTTTGAATATGCAGTTGTATTTGTTTTGAATCATAATTGGTTTGTTAGTGTAATAAATAATTTTACGTAAAATTCTCAGAAAAATATATGATTATAAAACAAGAAATAGTAAAAATAAATGTGCATGACTGTAAGGAAAAACCGGCAAATATACTTGAAGATAATAAAACTTTATTTAATCAGTCGCATCAGGACTTGTTTTAAACTCTTCTAAAGTGAGTAAAAGTAATATTTTAAATAATATCTACATACGATGGCATTGATAAGTATCCTTTAGAACTTTAGTACAATAGTTACAATTATGTGATTATTAAACAATGGAAAAAAGAATATATAAAGCCTTGAACAATTAGTATGTGTCTGTGCATAAATATATTATTTCTTCATACTTCTAAGAAATTTATTCAACGTCATACAACTTTATGAAGTGTTCAGTCATTTATAAATAATACGAACCTTTGAACTTAAATCTAATATTAACAAAATAATTAAGTTTATCAAGTAAAACGGTAAGTTAATTTGAGTAAAGTACAATTCATTGCTTCTACGTAAAAGTTAACGAATACAAAATAAATTTGAAAGCAACACTTTAAAGTTTTATAATTTCAATAAATGTCAATGGTTCGGCGCCCAGTGTACATTAAAAGCCAGGTTTTCAATTAACTGTTTACTCTCGATTAATGTTATAAATTAAATAAATATATCATCACGCCTTCTACTCATTACTGGGTGTGGCACTCTGTCGAAGCAGATCTCGGTAAGTGATATATTTTGCGCGTGAAGTGCGGTTACCAGTCGTCAAATCACGGCCCCCAAAGATGTTAGTGGTGGAGGAGCCACAAGGGTAGTTTTTGAAATTATGAAAATTGTTTGTCGTCCATGGGAATCAAACCAGGGTTCTCAGGATCCACAGGCCGACTTCATACCACTGAGCTAGCCACCCCATGATTAAACAATAGTTGTCATTACTATCAACATTAATCGAGAGGAAACCGGTGATTGCAAAACTGGCCCTTATTGTTTACTTTGTAATAAAATTACTTAAAACTAAATTTTCTTTTATACAAAACATATGTATTCGAATTTATAATTTGCACATTTAAAAAGGGCATTTTTATAGCTTGTACTGTCTTAATTAGTTAACAAAAAATATTGACTATAGCAAAGATAGATTTTCAAAATAATTTCTGCCGCAAATTGTAGCATAGTGGATACTCAATCAATTATTAATTTTGAATCAACCGAATTCTCAAAAGTAGTTCAGCCAATCCTAAAATTTGGTTTAGCTAACAACCTTCTACTAAAAAAATAAACCTAAACTTTGTTCCTAAAACAAAATGGCAATAGATTAGATTTGAAAATATAGGATTTAATTTAATTTGCTTAAAAGCAAACCAAAATTCAGGATTGTATAGCTAAATCTTTTTTTCAGAATTCGGCTGCATAAAACTAAGGTCCGATATATCCATTTCGTAGTAATGTATTTGTCAAATAAATTAATCAATTTTCTTTTCTAATGGAACTTTATATTTAATTCTTTTTTTATAATATAGGCACGTTTTAGGAGGATATCTCGTCCTTAAACGTAATTTGAGTGTAACTTATGCTAATATTAAGTTAGTTAAAAGTAAACGAACAACTCTACTACATACGATGATGACATCACCTCACGACAATAAATTACAATTTCCGCAACATTATCTTATTTTAATTACTTTTATACTCACTAACAAACTTATCACTACACAATGCTGAATAAAAAACTCCAAAAATGATACTTTATTGTGTCGATATTTCACATCCGCGCACAGTACCCGCGGCGGCAGCTTCGCGACGGCAGATCTGCCCGGCAGTTGACGTTAACACAAAATACACGAAATGCTAAAAACGCCGCGGCTTCGCGCGTGGGAGGAGGAGATGCAAGATGAACGTGACGCATGCGCAGAGAAATGAGAAACTCGCGGCCGCGGTGACACGTGATTAAACTCACTGCATTATTAATATCGCAGGTGGGTTTGATTGAGGAAGGATTTATATGATATCGAAGGTGCGAATTGGTGGAGGAACCATTTTGTCAAATAAAGGCAGAAATATTTGGTACTTTACATGTTCTTAATATCATTTAAACTCGGTTTCAAATTCAATTATATTTACAAAGTAAGCTAAATATGATACTCTTTTTATAACTCAGAAAAAATTTAAGTTATTTATGCAACTAATATTAAAAGTGTCACTTTATTACATGAGTGGGAAGCTTGCAGCAAGATCCGTTGGCGCGTGTTGCAAATCCATGAATACAATACAAGATATTTTAACACGAGTTGCATAAATTATTTTTTCTACGATTGAACTTTATGTAACTAATTATGCTAATTAAAATTCAAACGTAAAAAAATATTTTGTACATCATCTTTGATTGCCTAGTTAAATGTGTGTCATAATTACTATTTTATTGTCAGTTGCCATTACCAGCGTGGGATAAATTATTACATAGTATGAAAAAAGTTTCTTCGGAATTCTTCTTCTTCTTCAATGGCGCTACAGCCCGAATCGGGCCTGGGCCTACCGGACATATCGAGCCGCAGTTTTTACGCTGCCGTACTGCCGGTTTCCGTAGTCGATGTTACTTTAAGGCATATGTATAAGTGACTAGCTTATAGCGCCCGAGTATAATTAATACAAGTAACTGTATTTTTTATTTAACGACAAATCATACTTTGTCAACAGGCGGATTCGAACTGACGAACCTTGGTTCGGGTGACGTCACAGCATGTTAAGCGATTTGCATTAACACGCTCGACCACCGCGCCTGTAATTCGAAATTCAGTCAAATTAAAAAAAAAATATTTTGTCAACGTTTCGACTGACACCTAAGTCTTCATCACTATACTAATAAAACTTAATAATAATATTACAAAATAATAAATATAGATCCATAGATATTATAAATATCTTGATTAAAGGATATATCTATATTTCATATTTTGTATTATTATTATTAATTTTTATTAGTGTCCTGATGAAGACTGTGTTGTCAGTCGAAAAGTTCACAAAACAAAAAATTTCAAAAATTTTGACTGAATTCCGAAGAATCTTTTTTCATACTAATTTTTAACTACAATCAAATAAAACTTATATCCTTTCTTAAATTATTGACGGAGAAAAATATTTTTTTTTAAATTTGACTGAATTCCGAAGAATCTTTTTTCATACTAATTTTTAACTAGAGTCAAATAAAACATATTCTTTCATAAATTATTACGTCTTGTATTGCACTCATAGTTTTGCAGTTTTCTACTCGTGAAATAAAGTGACACATTTCATATTAGTTGCATAAATAACTATTATCGCACATTGTGAGATAATAACTTTTTGGACTGAAAATGAATACATAATGACACACTTATTGCATGTTTTATAAATTGATGAGCAAGTAATGGGGTAGGTGGCTCAATGGTATCGAATCGAACTGTGAATTTGAGAAGCCGAGTTGGATTCCTACAGCTGACAAACAATTTTCACCACATTAAAATTAACCCTGTGACCCCCTTCACTATCATCTTTAGGGTCTTGATTTTATATGTATCACTTACCAAGATCTACGGTACTATACCTAGTAATGGCTAGAAGGCGTGATCATATATATACCATATGTCCCACGTAAATATTGGCATAGGCAGTTAACAGGTAAAATCAGTTTTTTGCTTTATTTGTAAATAAAAAGTGTCTCGCAAAAAATTATGGGACCAAATTTTATATCATAATACTGCCAATATCCCTACGTCTTAGTTAATATAGATTATTTGATTTTGATAACATAATTTACTGATATTAATAAAAATATTTTCAAAATTTTCGCCTACTATTTTATTGCTATTGACGTAAAGTGCTTGCAATTTGTTTTAAATATTTTAATCTGTCACTGTCATTTGTCAGTGTCATTATGAATATTTTAATTTGTCTATTAGTTTCTGGCGAAGTATATATAATAATTTTTGATCAAATGAATATCAAACAGTTCGCAAGTTTTGAAAATCAAATGTCTTGTAGATTAACTAAATCGAAAAAAAGCTCAACTGAATACTTGGTTGACTAATATTCCTCCTTATCCTGTAACTCGAAAAGTATCTGTTACTAGTCGATAAGTTAATGACAACCCTTATTTTTCATTATTTTTCTATAGATTACCACCATTTTGGTATTCTGTGATCCAAATAATTTATTCAATTATTTCTATTTTTTTTTTGCATTTTACTCTCGTACAAAGCAGCCAGTAAAAGAAATATTATTTTCTAACCACACTTTTTACAAAGCTCTCATTATATCGCAACTGTTTATTCATACAGTATTATCATTTTTTCAAACTTACATTGCTAAGTATAAAAAAATATTGCTATTTTTATTTTTATTTTATTTTTTATTTATGTTACTCTGTACAACAGGAATTAATTCCCAATTACAGTACAGAATCCGAACTCACCGAGCCGCAGAGTGGTTGTCCTTATAATTTGTAGCTTGAGTGGGATTTGAACTCGGGATCTCCGGATCCGAATTTCGTAACGCTACGCTATGTTAAAATTATGCAAAAAATAAGAAATAATTAATCTTGGTAAGTAATTACATACATTACTATGTATTTAAATATTTGTTATAGTAATTAATTCAATGTCTATGTTACTTGATGTTTTGCTAAGTCAGTAATAATTTGTCCTAGTAATAAATTTAAAAATGTTCAGTAGAAATAATAGGTACTATGTTTATATACATGATGTTCATTAAAATAATAGACACTAAGTTTATTATAATATAATAGATGCACAGTTCGGGGCATTTTTCTAAAAACAAGTATCGGGACTTGCTTGTGGAAAGCGTGCGTTCTACGAACTTAAGGTTTGTTTGTTTAAAACTCGAGCGAAGCAAGCCTTGCCAAGAACATGATCAATATTCAAATAAACTTCTTAATTATATAAATTATACAATTATTCGTTGATTTACCACGTTAAGCTTGTAAATCCTAGGATTTACCCATTTTCGAGCATGTACCGTAACATAATTCAGCGTTCATTTAATGTGAGTTGAAATAATATTTACCTGTATATAACTCTATAGTTATTATATTATTTATTGGTAGAGTTATTATATTTAATGATTTTTCTACTTGGCAAAAATATTAAATAATTTATAATTTTATATTATTATGCACATTTTAAATATATACTTGTAAAGTGTACTTGACAAAGTAATATTATATATAGCAACTTAATTTATTTACTTTGCAAAACACTATAAAATACTTAGCAAGTAATTACAAGCCGTTCACATTGACTCATCACGGGAATCATCAAATAACATCCTGGTTTATAGTTTAGTGAATTTTATTGTGATGTACTTTGTTTGAGTTTTAAATTATAAATACTTACTTGTAAATGATAAATTAAATAAATTAAATAAATATATCGTCACGCCTTTTACCCATTACAAGCCGTCAAATCACGGCCCCCAAAGATGTTAATGGTGGGGGAGCCATAGGGGTATTTTTTAAATTGGTGATAATGTTTGTCGGCTGTGGGGATCGAACCAGGGTTCTTTGGATCCGTAGGCCGATTTGATACCACCAGTGGCGTACCTAGAGGAGGGCGGTGAGTGCGGTCCGCACCGGGCGGCACATATTTTGGGGCGGCATTTTTTATAATTAGTAGTAAAAAACAACTTGTTCACTTCATAAGTTTACTATTCGATTTCTACGAATTATGAATTACTATATGATTTCGAATATTTTTCTTCATCGTCAAGTCAATGTAAGGTTGAAAATGTTATCTCGAAAAAATCCTTTATTACTGCCTAATTTAAATATGCCATACAGTGGTTAAAAAGTTCTCCACCTAATTTGTCTCAATTGCAATTATTTATTTATGTTTATTAATTTAATGGGGTAATGGCTCAGTGGTTTCGAGTTCGTCAGTGGATTCTGAGGACCCCGGTTCGATTTCCATAGCCGACAAACAATTTTCACCAAATTAAAATTACCCCTGTGGCTCCCCTACTACCAACATCTTTGGGGGCAGTGATTTGACGGCTGGTAACCGCACTTCACGTACATAAATATATCACTTACCGAGATCTGCTATGGCAGAGTGCCACACCCAGTAATGGGTAAAAGTCGTGATGATATATTTATATTATATTTATTTTTTTAATTTATAAAAACCACCATTTTATTGTCTTCGAAAAGGCGGCAAAAGTTCTAGGTACGCCACTGGATACCCCTGAGCCATTACCCCATAAATGATGAATTCAACAAATGATTAAATAATCTCTATGTCTACCTGTTATTTGACTTTATTTAATAGAAATAAAGTATGTTTATTTTCCTAAATAATGCTTAGTTTTCTACATACATACATAGCTTCACGCTATATCCCAACAAATGGGGTAGCACGGACCCTAAAATCACTCATTATATATTCACTAAATACATTCATCAAATAATCAGCCCTTGTCAAACATTATCATCCGAACACATCACCCTCACTTAAACCACATTCATAGATCACTCCATATAAACTCAATCATTTATTACACTCGAAATCATTTATCACAATCAAACCTTAAATCACATCATTCCTATTCACTTATCATTCATCCTCTTTCTTTCTTAGTTTTCTATCATTTGAAAATAGCTATTGCCATTTTTACTATGTGAATAAAATATCCGTCAAGCGTCCATTATTTGTATCGAGCAAAATTATTAAAATACTATGAAAAATTTCATTATTATATAGTGACACATCTACCGAGCGTCAAATTTTTCTCCTTGGCAAAAAGTATTAAAATACTTCAAAATTGTATATTATTATACATTCCTTATCTTAAATATATACTTGTAAAATCTACTTATCAAATTAATATTAAACATAGCAACTTAATTTATTTACTTTACAAAACACTATAAAATACTTAGCAAATAATTACAAGCCTCATTGTATTATCATTTTTTAATAACAGCTCCGTAAATGAGTTAGTAAAATGCATGAAAATAACATAAAAATGTCAAAGTAAATTATTCTGCTCACATAATATCAAAATTGTGACATTGTGTAAATTAATCGTGAAAATAAAAGTTGTCATTAACTTGTCGATCACTAACAGATTATAGAGGGATTATTTTCCAGCTGCCAAACATTTCTAAATGAAATGCTTCGAATAAAAGAAATAATATTTATGTAGTTCCAAATTATATTTTTTTAATTATTTAGCAACGTTTGATAACATCATAATAATAGATTTTCATTTAAAGAATTTAAGTCATATGAATGACTTTAAATTTATCAAACTTCAAAGTCATTCATATGACTTAAATTCTTTAAATTTACTTTGTGGTATGATTTTCTTAAAAATCAGTTTGTGTCGCTACAGACGAAACCCGTTGTCAATTTCTATGAGACATAGGAGTCTTGGGTTCGATGCTGTGTTAGACACTATGACAGATAAATTCGGTTGACGCCTATCTCATACAGGGAAGCCGTGGCTTAGTGGTTAAAGCATCAGCCCGGCAAGCTGAAGATCCTCGATTCGAATCCGGGCGTCTCCCGAATTTTTCTGTCATAAACTTTAAATAGATTTTCATGTTTAATTAATAATTTATTAATTATTTCAGTTAGATTTGCATACAAAATGTTAAAATCAGAATTCCCACGCATATTTTACAAACCTACTCTACCGTAATCTCATTTCTTAACCAATAAATCAAATTTTAAACCAATTCAAGTTAGAAACTTCAAACTCCCAGATCAGTTCTTCAAACACAATACAACACAAGTCAAGGCAATATGAAATAATGAAACCAAATCAAAAAGCTGTTTAAACTTCTCTCGCCAAAGTTTGGTCCCCCAACGATTTATTTCGCGATGAAGCATCGGTTACTCTTTAATTCCTCCTCTTTAACTCTTTAGCATTTGATAAATTAGAAGCAAATCGTTGTACCGCATTCTAGTACATAGTTTCCGAGATAAAATTTACGGAATATTTAAAACGGCGTTCCACAGAAATGGTCGTGGTTGCCATAGCGAAGGAAGAGAAATATATTTTTAAACTTTATTTTCGTGTGAATTATTGTATCTGTCGGCCTGTACAATTATCTGAATTTCTTAACGAACACGCCTACAGTGATATTTTTTTGTTTTTTGAAAGAAATAAATTATATTGTAGAAATGGTTTAAAATAAACTGAAATTAAAGCGATTTGCTAATGTTTTAAAGTGTTATTTGTTTGTGTAATTCCTTCAAACATACTTAAACCTCTATTTTTATGAAAAAACAAACATTTTAATATTTCTATTATCACGCGAGATTTTAAACATTTCAAACTATGAATAATTGTAATCTTGCTTATTATTTTTAACATGCAATATTTAGAAAACATGGTATTATATATTATGACAATATTATTTCTGGATTTCTGAAGTCGTATTTTCACACAAAACTGGCAGAACTTAACAGTATTAATAGACTTGTTCATTCTATTTTCGAAACCGCCAACTAATATGAAAAATTCTAATCGTCCTCAAAACCGGTCAATGGAAAACAAAAAGAAAAATATGTCACAGGTGGAAATAATTATAGCTACTTCTGTTGACAAATTTATTAGTTCTCCATATTTTAAGTAGCATTTCGCTAAAAGAAACTAAATATAATAATATATCATCACGCCTTCTACTCATTACTGGGTGTGGCACTCTGCTAAAGCAGATCTCGGTAAGTGATATTTTTTTGCGCGTGAAGTGCGATTACCAGTCGTCAAATCACGGCCCCCAAACATGTTAGTGGTGGAGGAGCCACAGGGATAGCTTTTTCAAATTATGAAAATTTGTCGCCTGTGGGAATCGAACCAGGGACCTCAGGATCCACAGGCCGACTTCATACCACTGTGCTAGCCATCCTATAAAAAGAAACTAAATCATAATAAAAATCTTTTAACTTTCTTACACGTTTGTGTATCATTTAATTCTTGTTTGTTTTTTAACTGATTCCTATGTGTACTTATGCACACGAACATTCATAAAATTTTATGATATTTGTTACCACAACTGTCAAATATTTTAGAACAGTTTTATAGTATCAGAATCAAAACAACGTAAGCAATTTTAAATACGGATATTGCACCAAACAATTGTAACAAGCATAAATATTCAATACAGGATGATGTAATCATTAAGAATATGCAATATGACAAAAAACAAAACAGAAATAGTAATACTTATTTAGCAAATATTTGATTAAAATGTAAGAAAACTTTTAACTGAAGGCATCGAGGTTTCTTTTTACAGCTGAACCGAAAGAAACAGCACTCTGAGGTGCTTTGATCGAAAGAAGTTTGTTTTTTGTTCATATTATGGAGAAAAAGATAAATATAAGATAATCTTAAAAAGATATCTTATACATATTAAAAAATAGTATTGATATAATATAAAGACAGATTGTCAATGAATAATTAAAACAAAGATAAAGTGTCAATAGCGATGTGGAACTAAGTCTTAATAAATTAAGAAAAAATATTGATATAGGTTAGTGCTTAGTTTTTTGTTTATAATTAATAAAAGATATGTTTTTGTTTCCTACGCTACCTAAGTTACTTGTCTTTTATTGGTTATGTTTGACCAAGGATTTTATATAAATAATAGATTGCTAACTTTTGTGAGGCAAGCATGTTGACGACGGCCATTTAAATGTATCATAATAATACATTTTTCTGAAAATATTAAATAAATATTTTATTAAAGAAAAATACATTATGCGTTATATTTGAAAGCAGGGTAAATAAAAATCGTGATTTTTAAAAAAAAAATCAAAAAATCGATTTTTTTTTTTATTTAAATCAGATTTTTTTGATTTAAATCAGATTTTTTTAATTATTTTTTTAAAAACGGGTATTCTGAATAAAAATTTTAAATATTATGTATTGTGTAATGTTTTCAAAAGAAATTCTGAACAACGTTTCAAGTGTTGGAATGGTGGATGTCCCAAAAATATGAATTAGGACCAAATAAAGATATAATATTGAAAATTATAAAATCACTTTTATGCGCCACTTCGTCTTCAGCTTGTGTTCAGCGAGTTTTTTCGTAATTTGGAATTGTGCATTTAAAATTGAGAAACCGACTAGAAACTGAAAAGGCTAGAAAACTGGTCTTTTTATTTAAACATTTTAATAATAATGTACCACTAAATGAATAAACGTTTCTACTTTTTTTTTTGTTATTTGAATTGTTATATTTTCATATTCAAATGTTTATGATTTATTAAAACATGTTTTTATTTTTTTAAAGTGATTTTTTTGTATTTTTAATTTAATAAATACATGTACAATAATAAAAATTATTCATTTATGTTTAAATTATTAAATTTAATTTATCTTGATTTAAATCAATGATTTAAAAAAAATCACTTGATTTAAATCATGATTTAAATCAATTTGATTTAAATCTCTCAACCCTGTTGGAAAGTATAATAATAATATAACCAAATAGACAAAAAGGTATATAACAGATATTATTGAATTTATGGGTTTTAATTTATAGTTATTCGTAAATTCAAAAAATATTTGGAACCAAAAACTTTTGAAAATACTAATCTAATTTGAAAATTTGGCTCTATAGTGGCAAATATGAATAGTTATTTTTATAACAAGTGCCGAAAAAGGCTAGTTACGTTATAAACAACATTTTTCCTACAACTGTGCGGTTAAGAAAATTACTAAAATATTATCAAAATTTATAATTATATTACACGAATATCAAGATAATTTCTTCAAAATCGTCTAGATTAGAATACTACACTAAGTGATTCTTCTTTATCATATACACCTCCAAAGGTAATTGTTGGATCTATTCTTGACAATGACAATCAACCTGCTGCTGGTACTTCTAAAACCTCCGAAATTGTTGTCAATAATATGACTGTTAATAATATGAACAGGTACGGAAGAAATCAATGTTTCTTAGATAGTATAACAGTTTCCACTTCAAATTATGTCAATATAAGCAACTGTAACAACGTGTTATTAACATACACAAACAATCAATATTATGTATTTCACTTACTCTTTAAATAAAACCATTAATCGATATATTCTACTTTCGGTTATATTTGTGAATTATCATATTTAATAATGATATAGTTGAGTTCTTGTCTGCTCAATGTGATGTGTACAGATTAGATATACTGCAGTTTAAGGTTATGTTTATAAATGTCAAAATATATTACTGCATATTTTTCCTTCTTCCATAAGCGTATGTGCCTAAAATATGAAATTCCGTGCTTGGCGCGAAATTTAAATCGCTCTTATTTATATTTTCCTTTAACAATTGGGTAAAGTACAAATTACTTTCGGCACTAGTGTTTCTTTGCTTACAGAACCGCACTTGGCCTGCATTTGTCTACTTTTCATACGTGACCAAGGCAATAATAGTTACGTAATAACAAAGAAATCGTACAGTTGTAGGAAAAATAATTTATGTGGCCTCTCTTTAATTAATTTTATTTATATAATCGAAATTTCGATAAATAAGATTATCCAAACTAAATTTTATAAAACAACTATAATAGTAATACTTTTTTTAATGTTTGTATTATACAGGCTGTTAAAAAAGTTCCGGGACGGTGAAATATCTCGAGAAAAACACATCGAATCAAGAAACCAAAAAACACGTGTTTCATATATTGCAAAAAAAGGCTTGTGGCTACTTGTGATTATGTTTTTTTATTTAATTCAATGTTTATTTCTTGTGATATTAGACCGTTTTTTACTTTTCTTTCAGAATCATGTCAAAACTTATTTTGCGTTTAGAGCGCCATCTATTCCGAATTGGAAAAAAAGTTTCAGATAAAATTAACTTATTTTTTTCGCAGAATACGAATCTGTAATAAAAAATGGGGGTTCCCATTTAAGGTTTCAACGTTGCCCCCGCCCCACCCCCTAGGGGTGGGGGTTGGGGTTTGTGTTTGGTGTGCTTAGATAGGTTTTTGCAAAATATGAAACACGTGTTTTTTGGTTTCTTGATTCGATGTGTTTTTCTCGAGATATTTCACCGTCCCGGAACTTTTTTAACAGCCTGTATAATCAATAATCTTTTTTACTCAATCTATAATTTCACACTTGGTAGTATTTATTCAATACAAATACAAGAAAAATGCCATATAATACAATAGAGAAATGCATGGTTTATTTTCCTTGCAAATGGCGGCATACCCCAATTTCCTCATTTGTACACATAACTAAGCTATCCAGTGTTCATATAAAATCCTTACCTTTGGCATATTTCATAACTTAGGATAAAGTTTCTAATAATTTAGGTGACATATTCTCTGCCGTCACTTCCGGTTCGTTGCGCTGTATCATTTAATTTGTTTGTTATATCGGTAGCGGAAACCTGCGAAGAGAATTCTATAAGAATGCTGGTTACAATTTTCAAATTGCTAAGTTAGTAGTACATTTTAAATAATTATGTAGTAAAAATGGAGTCATGTGTTTTATATAATATATGATACAAGAAACACGGGTAAATAGAATTATATGGCACGTTTCGCCGGCAGACTAAATTTTTTCAGTAATTTTATACATACATAACATCAAGCTATATCTCAGAAAATGGAGTAGCATGTACCCTAGAATCATTCATGAAATATTGTCTCATCAAATTTATCATATACTCACCACCCTTGTTCCAACCACATTCATAAATTCTCTCAAGTTCATATTACTCATTCATCACACTCGAATAATTTCAAGAAAAACAAAATACAGTAGAACGTCAATTAACCGTGATAATTGAGGAACACACGAGCCCGGATAATAGAAAAACACGGTTAATCAAAATTAAGGTTTTATTTAGTTAAAGATACAAAAATACATATACAAACATAAGACAAAACATTCTGCTAGTAATTATTTTTATCCACAACTCATATATAATAAAGACATTATTACATTGATTTCAGTTCAATTATATGGCTCATAAAACACTAGTGTTTTATATTCCATAAAATACTGTAAACAACTTGTTACTTAGCATACACTTCATGATCTACCGTATTTTGAGAAACTATATATAACTGAATCAACGTTGAACGTTACGACCAATCTTCTTCGATACCTATAATTATGAGTTGTGGATAAAATTTTGTATTACACTTGTGTTTTATTGGTATATAAAACACTTATATAATAAATAACTATTGTTCTATTTTGCATTTATAAGAGTTAGTTAATAAATCATTTGAATGTTGTAATAGCGCAGTACAATTAATATTTTTAAGATTAGTGGCTCCGGTGCAAATCGAACGCTGCTAGTAACGTCAAAAAAGATGGAACTTGCTAGGAAGTAAACTCTGGACGGTCTTTTCAGGAATTTCAGCTATTTTAAATGGATTACAAGAAAAATCGTTTACAGTAATTTTTACTGTAAAATAAGTTAACAATTTTAAATTCAAATTAAATTTTCATGCGTCATATCAGTATCCATCAACTAAAACAAAATTTCCTTAATTTTTAAATTACGTTTTTTTATTTAAAAAGAGTATAAAAGGCGCAAAATATAAAAAAAAATATCATAAAGAAGTCTTTTCATAATTGTCGATTATTTTATTCGAACAAAATCTCCCTTCTCACAAAATAAATTACGTTCTTTTATTTAAAAAGAGTATAAAAGGCGCAAAATATAAAAAAAAAATATCATAAAGAAGTCTTTTCATAATGGTCGATTATTTTGTTTGAAAAAAATCTCCCTTCTCACAAAATAGCAATTATGAAATTCATGCTTTAATATACTATTACATAGAAAGTCGAGAATTTTTGTTTGCCTTTTTGTATCCTTACGGAAATCACCGCCAACTTACTATTATTTATCAGTTGGTATTAAGTAAATGATGACCATACATTTTATAACAGTTTAGCTTCTTGCGTTCGTTAAAATTTGAGAAATTCTTTTCGCCATTACAAAAAATAATTATACTACAGAGGATCACCCCGACTAATCGTTTTTGAACTGTATTTATTTCGTTTGTTATTGTGTAGTCATTGTTTAAAAAATGATGTAATTGTTGATTTTCGTAGCAACAACCAGTCATTTCGTCGGCAAAAATTGTAGAAAATCTTAGTCACTATAAAAACAATCTGTAAATCATAGTAAAAAATTAAAGAATTATTCAAAGTAGATGAATAATTTGCCGCTGTGTTGAAACCATGAACAAATTTAACTATATTTATATGTCAACGGCGTCAGTGGATTCCGCTTGACATCACCGACGATCAGATTCCGCCACCGCCCCCGTCCCGGCAGCGGTAGCTAAGCTTCCTCTTCTCTTTCATTTCGAAAGTGTTGACGTGTTGATTGTGCACTGGGGACGTGACATGCGACTGTTTTCTTTCGAAGCTTACTGGATTATTTTGAAACATATGAAACGCTTTACCTGTGAAATCTGCATGATAAGTGACTTGTGAACAATTGCAACTGAAAACATTTTTGTTGTTTATTTTAAACTGCTGTAAATTATTGGAAAATGTGTGATATTTATGTAAACTTAAAAAAAGTTACTCTTTTGTTTATGATGCATTTCAAGGCTAACAAGTATTGTTTTTTAATTTTAATATGCAAATAAATTGTTAAACTGATTTAGTTTATACTAATTAATTATAGAAAAAGTAATATTTGTTGTACATATGTTACGTATCACAACGTGTTGAAACTTTCAACATGACCTAAATCATGTATTGTGCTCAAGTCAGAAAATTGCGTGATTATGTATGATCATATTTCAGTTATTTATTTGTATTTAGTTAACTTTGTTAACATTAAAAAGTTGTACAGGAAATAAACCACATGGTTTAGTAAGCACACATCATGCAGTGACGTTTCATGGCTATTTGTTCATTTTTCTTAATGTGGTCGTCACCTGTTGATTTAGTCGCACACTAATGAGGTGTTGAAGACATGTTTTTAAATAACGTTTAAATGAACTGATTTTTAATTGACACACATGTACAATGAACAGCACAATTACGAAAATATGTTTCAAATATTGCAGTACTGCGCCCTTATTAAGATTTTTGTGTTAGTAGTTACTACTATACTCTATTCCCTGTATGAAAACTATTACGTCACATTCGGTATCCATGTGATTCAAGATTTTGTGCTTAAAACGTTTACATTGGTATTGGATTGACATTTTTCAAACATAACCTAAAAATTAAATGTCAGATTAAAATATTTATTACTTTATAAAATTTAATTAGTTTATAAAAGTAACCAAATATAAATTTATCTTAACTCATGAAAAATATTACCTACCTTATTGAAATATGTTATTTTGTAAAATAAAACTCAAAAGAATATACATCTTTATATGCATTATTATTATATATAAATAAATAATATATGAAAATACAAAATACAATGCACATTACCTCTTGTACTACAGTTAAATTAATTAAAGGTCCTCGATTATCTAACTCCAGCGCAAAATAATCATGAAGATGACAAACGCATTTCTGCATTTGATTACCCAAAATTTTTCAAGCCATTTCTTATTTCTCAGTCTGTATATATGTATCAAAAATGTCACAAACTTAGAAATGACAGGCGAGAAAATAACAAAATCATGGCCATAGGTCTCTATTTTTATTTTATAAACAAATGTGAACAAAGTAAATATAAATTTTCGTATTTGTAAGAACTGTCATACGTTTTCATTCAAATAATAAATTTGATAGAACGTGAAAAAACATGAAACGTGCGTCTTTACTTATTAAGACATACGTTATGTCATTCGCATAGGTACGAATAATATTATTAAAAAAATATAGCTATATTTCATCGTATCTATGATAACCTCGTCCACATATGACGTCATCGTTTTGATACAGGGAATGGAGTATACCAAAACTTTGCAGACATTCATTATTATACAGTCAACATGGTAGTGCTATCGTTTCGTAAAAAAGAATGTGGTAACTTTAATTTCGAATTGTACTATAAGCTATAGATCCTTGTACTGTAATTGAAATTAATTTCCAGTATTATAATTCTTTTTTTAAAAAAGTAAATACTTGACAATTGATATAAAATTGAATTATAGAGAGAAAAATGTAGTAAAGTAACAAAACTGTTTCAAAAAATCGAGAATTTTTTTTTCTTAATTATATCGAAAATGTTGGAAATGGTAAAAAAAAATCCTATGAAAGTTAGAGCTCTTAATATTAATATTAAGAGGTGCCGCATCGTAAATATCAATTTCCCATTTAAATAACATGGGAACAACGTTCTCTTGGTCTTTGGAATTTTGTAACTCACGTTACGAAATTATTTTGACATGATCAAAACATACTCTTGTACAAAATTTAACGCTCTACAAAAAAGGCCTCTTACAATTTTTTCATATATTTATTTTTTCAAAAGTTATTTAACGATAGAGTTAGATTGATATTACATTTTTACATTTTTCTAATTTTCCGACGCAACCATCAACTTTATGAGAAAATTTCATAGGACATTTTTTGTAGAACATTTCATTTCCTATAACTTATCTTCCAAAAGTTTTCGATATTTTTTACAGATCGTAAGTTATTTGCAAAAAACTAAAAAAAAATTAATAAAGTTGTCATTTTACTGCTTAAAATTAATCATGATTTTTTTTTAGTTATATATATATATATAGTCAGAAACCCTTTTACCGTGAGGTGTCGGGTGTAAAATGTCTATTTAGTTGTACACAAATTTAGCCTATTGTCTCTCATTCTTTGCAGCTTTTCGTGCATCTTGCAGTGTGACATTCCTCTTTTGGAGTATTTTACTAATTACAGTGTCCCATGTGTCTTTAGGTCTTCCGCGATTCCTCTTTGCTTTCACATTTGTCATCCATATCTGGCGCACCGGTCTCGTTTCTTCCATTCTGATCACATGTCCCCACCAAGCAAGTTGCCTTGAATTTGATGTTTCGGTCACATATTCGTGGTTATTTTCAAGTCATTTAAACAAAAACCACAAGGTGGTTAAAATAATAATTGGGTTAACAACTTGGGGGTTTTTGTTTAATTGACTTGAAAATGGCCACGAATATATGACCGAAACGTCTTAAAATTCTAAAATATATTTACCTCTTTAATAAAACATCGTTATTCAATAAAATTCTGAACCGATTAACTTTGTTATTCTTTTATTAAACTACAATTTCTGCTTAATCATCTCCTAAATTCTAGAGAGAAAAATTGGAATTTGTACCTGTGACATATTAATGCAAGTTATATGTTCTAAAATAGGGGATGGGCAATTATATATCACGAAGGACGAAGGACCGGATTATTTTGTGGAGGCTTTTTTAAAAATAACAATATAATTAACATAATCAATGTTACATTATGTAATTGAAACTATCTATATATAATGGCTCAGTGGTATCAAGCCTAAGAACCCTGGTTCGATCCCCACAGCCGACAAAACACTTTCACCAATTTAAAATTACCCCTTTGGCTCTCCCACCACTAATATCTTTGGGGACCGTGATTTGACGGCAGGTAACTACACTTCGCGCGCATAAATATATCACTTACCGAGATCTGTTTCGGCAGAGTGCCACATTCAGTAATGGGTAAAAGGCGTGATGATATATTCATATTTATTTTTATTCATCTATTTACTTTTCCTTTCACTCACGATAAAATAATATCAAACCCGCTCACTCACGACATTTAAAAAATTACTCACGCACACTCACGTTCACGATATACAATTTTAAATTTGCTCACGATCACGGGAGTCACAGCGTGACCCATCGTGACCCAATCAAAATCACAGCCCGTGCCCACCTCTACTGCACATTGAGCCTACATCGATGTGCCACATTACGGATAATATTTTTAAACATTTATCATAATAATTAATTTCTTGTTAATCTCCTATGATGTTACTGTGAATCCCTGGGAATCCGCGAACCAAAGATTGGAAACCACTGGTTTAGTGCAGAACAGAGTTCATAGGTCTCCGGTTCAAATCCTGACGATATTCCAATTCGTCTATCTCTCTCTAATTCAATTTCCAGTATTCTATTTTTGGTAACACATATTTTTTAGCAAGAAATTCGTAAAAACAAATGGTTTAATTATCTAATTAAACGAAATAAAATAAATTCTTATTGATCACATTACGCCAGAAAAACTCTGTCGTTGTAAATCAAAATTAACGATATCAAGCGATAAATTTGATAGTGTTGGCTAACAGGCGATAATTGCTAATTACAACGTCGTGGAGGCGCAACAATCAGCCGCCGCCGCTGCCACCGCCGCTGTGAAATATAACAGCGCATTTGTAACTGTCTGTCTGACGACCGAGGATGACATCTCTCGACATCTCGCACTGCGCGCGTCAAATTGTCGTTTGTTGACGATGCATACAAAAACTTTGAGCAATATTTCATTCACAGCGAATTGCACTGTTCCATCACTGAATTTTATTTTTAATTGCTTAGGAGCTAAAATAAAACTTGGAAAATATCGTCATGCTATTAGATATTTTGTTATGTCATCATAAATCAGGAATCGTAGAAGGTTAATGCGATTTTGACATTTTTCAGTCTGAAATGTGTGTACCCCGTCCTACGTAAAAATGCAATAGAGAAGTAATTATGGAAAAAATGCGGGAATAATTATAATTCAAAGCATTATCTGTCCTCCATATAGTTTTTTTCATGTTTTCTTTTGTACAAACAGACTCGGGCAAATTTCTAAAAGAGCGGATTTAATAATATACGAATCAAAACATGGCGGTTATATGCTTAGTGATTATAGTAGTTCAGTAGTCGTACTTAAAATTCCTAAATTTAAAGTACTGTGATTGTACAGGGGGTGAAAAAAAAAACAATATAAATACAAGACAGTACTTGACTATTATAGCATTACAATGTCACCCACTATGATAAAAATCCTATTTAAATTTAAAAAATGGTTTTGTCTTCATTTTAATATTTTGTTAGCTGATTGAAACTGACAACCTACGCATATACGTTACATAAATACATTTCAAATTGCTGCATGAAACGAGCATTAAGCATGGGCGCTGCAGAAAAAAAAATGGGATGTAAACATCTATAACTGCACATAACAAGATTTTATCTTATTTGAAAAAATATAATATATGTATTCGAAAATGCTTCAATCAATAATTTTACGTTTAAAATTTTTGTATATATGTGTAGCTGTCATTCTAATAAAATTTTGCTGTTCAAATTGTATATACTAATAGAGTAGTGTGAATTAAATTTGCACAATGAAATTTGACATGTTACAAGCTGGAGACCGATTCTAATTCGTAGCAACCAGTTGTAGCGACTGGCTTGATGTCATTTATTGTCGCTACCGATAATGTAGCCACCTTGCGGGATAAAGTGTAACTTACGTGTGACGTCATTATTGGCGACTAGATATTTTCTAGCGACTTACTGTTAGCAACTGTTTTGAACCAGTCGCTAACTCAATCGCTACGTCCTATTCGTATGTTTTGCAGTGCCGCCTTTTAAAAAGTTTGGTTATTTTAATAAATAATACTAAATATAGAAACATAGTTACAATTTCAACCAACAAAGTGTACTTGTTAACAATAAACAATCACAAAAGCGGCAACAAGTTTTTCAGAAATACCACATCAAAATATATAGTCTGATCTTTGTAAGCAACAGTAGAAAATAAATTCCCTAGAAATTTACCTAAGTCGCCTGACGTCATAAAAAATACGTCATTCAACTAAATATTTGGTTGCTACGAATTAGAATCGGTCTAGTATTCCATTTGTCAACTGGTTCACTTAAATCAGTTCAGATAAATTTGATACATGACTAAATGAACTGAATTTAGCAAACTAATGCACTTATTGATGTAAATTAAAATAAGTAATTCTAGTACTGGAAATAAAGTCAGCGAAGTAATCCAGCGAAATAAAAAACTAATCTAGTTCAGTAAATGTAAGTTAGATCTGATCTAAATGGCAAATTACTGATTATTTGATTGTTGAAATCACAATCTTTCTTGGTTGTGATCTTTCATTGTTGTAATTAGCATGCAATATTATATATTGTCAGTTGCGTTACGCTTTATTGGTTAAATTTTTTGTTTTAGGAAATTATTGATATTAGTTTTTTATATTATTACTGTGTAATAACCTCACACAGTTTTAGGAAATCAATAATGGACATAGGCTTAAGTAGTTGAGAATTTATTGAAGATTCGACGATAACGTTTCGCTATAGTTAAGACAGCGCCTCTGGCTTTAAGGCCTGCGATTTGACTGTAGGTGCTAGCTATACAATATGAATACATTAGATAATAACAGCAAAATAAATTAAATTACAGATTTTTAAATTTCTGAAGCAGCAATAAGTGATTTATTTTTGTGTGTGAAGTGTAATTACCAGTCATCAAATTTCGGCTCTTAAGGTGAATCATACGCCTAATTGGGTTCGAGGTTGGCACTTGAACAATAATCATCATATAATATTATGAGGTGGATAGCTCAGTGGTATCTAGCCGACCTATGGATTTGGTTGGTACAATTTCCATAGCCGACAAATAATTTTCACCACATTAAAATTATCCCTATAGTTCAAGGTTGAAAAAGACTCGGGTTTTTAAAAAAAAAACCCAACCCTCTGGGTTTTTTTGGGTTTTTTTGGATTTATTTGGGCATTATTGGATTTTCATAATATTGACAAATAAATTTTTTAATTCAAGTTATTTAATTCTAGATTAATTTTGTATATAATGTTTAAAATGTATATTGTATACTACTAAACATTAAAACAAAATTTATGTACTATTATGTAATAATTGCAAAAAAATATATTTATTTTATTGTGAATTGAAAACATAATATGCTCTATCATGTTATTGTCATACTTATTTAATTTAAAACTATATTTCAAATTTGCCGGTAAAATGATTGGGTATCAATCAGTTTTTGTAATACTAACATAATATAAGACAAATAATATTTGGTCTTAAACTAGTTTGATACTGATATTTATCAAAGTAATGCAATGTAATACTACGATATGATGTAATAAATGATAATTTAAGTTAAACGTTTTATTTTGTAAAGAGATTATGTATTATTACACTGTAAAATATTTAAAAGATGTTTATGTTCCAAGATTTGACTATCTTCAAATTCACCCTGGGTGAATTTTCAACCATTCAACCAAATGGGTTTTTTAGTGGGTTTATTTGGGTTTTTTTAGGTGGGTAAAATATGAACAACCCTGCTATAGTTTCTCCTCCTTTAACATCTTTCGGGACTGTGGATTGACAGCTGGTAACTGCATTTCATGCGCATAAATATATCATTTAAACATCGTGACACATTTATTTATTTTGTTTTAAAAATATTTATATTTATATTTGATGAAATGAAAGCAACAATAATTTCTGACAATATTTAGAAATGAGTCATTGCTTAGTCAGTTTTTAACATAATTTTAAAAGTATGACATTGAGAAATACTGTAATTATTTCTAAAATTTAAGTAAATATAAATCTCATGAAATATTTTTCAGTTTTCATAAAATGTTTCGATCGAAGATTTACAGTGACAAAAATTAATAACACTTTTAGTCTTCTGTTGCTTTCAGAAAAGTATCTATTTATCAAAACTTGACATATACATTTTTAGACGCTATGAAATCCATAATATATCAAAAATATTTCTTCGAAATACCTCATCATTGAAAGAGGCAGCATGTCTTTTTAGGATTAAAACTTGGTTATAAATTATATGTAACTGTACCAGAAATAGTAGTAAGGTAATTGATATAAATTATAAAAACGTCGTCATTAAAACGCAAGGAGCTAATTCCTAGGTATAAATAACAGGCACTTACCTATGTCAAGTAATCCGATGCGACGCCGACGACCGAAAGTAGAAAGTGTTTGATTTACGACGCTTTTAAACGAAACGAACGCACGATACGCATTGCCGTCGCATACGTTTCTGCCCACGGGCAGACGAGTTGACGACAAGAAAATGAAGATGATGTATCTTCAAATATAACCTAAAGCTTATTTAATGTATTACGAGGATACCTTAAAAAATTCTTCATTCAATCTTTCTTCTCTTTTTAATTGGTTGTTAAAACTGAACCCTTTGAAAAATAAAGTCATAAAGATTACAATGTATCGCAGATATAATAATATCACAGCCACACAAAAAAAGAAAAAGTTCGAGTGAGAGAGTACAGGAGACCTATTCTAAGGGTGCGGTCAGATTCCGATATTTAGAATACTAATACTAGATAGTGTACTAAATTAAACACTAATGACGTCATTATTTGGGATATTAGGACTTAAGTATTTAGGTTTTTACAGGGTTCCCTAATTCACTAAATAAATGGCGTCTGTGCATATGATCGTTGTGTCAAGTCAAGGTGAAAAGTTTGTTTGTGTAAAAACTAAATATTTTATAATAGGATGCGGGCACTCACGTGACATCTGTGACGTAGAAACAGCTGTTCCGGAAAAGATCACTGCGCCACCTACAAAATGAACTATTTTGTTGGGGCGAGATTTGAAAACGGAATCCATTTTCAAATCTCGCCCTAACAAAATAGTTCATTTTGTAGGTGGCGCAGTGATCTTTCTCGAAACAGCTGTTCTTACGTCACAAAAACGTCACAGAATCACGTGAGTGCCCGCATCCTATATTTATTCTAAATATGACTTCTACATACTTCATATGTAGTATGTGATACAATAAATATTTATTACTATTTGTCAAAGAATTTTTATTCAAGTTCAAAATTCAAATAACAGATGTCTATAGTATGTATTCGAATTCACGACAGATCTTTAGCTCTAAATCCTAACGTCCTAATACTAAATATTACCAATCCGTACACGGCCTTATTCTTAGCGACTGCTTGGCGACTAGTTCCTGTCGCTAAGTCAATGACTTCACGGAGCAATCAATGTCATAGGGATTTTAATTTCTTACGTTGGTATTAACCGGAACCACGGAGTATTTTGTGTTGGTACTTATAATTTCTGACAGCCATTTGTTAATATCGTTTTTTCTTTGTTAAACTTAAATATTTGTATGTTATTGCTTAAACTTGACTTATCACAAATTGACGGAATTTTTAGTAATTTTCAAGCAATTGGTAATATTTTAAAATAAATAATATATATTTTAACAAAATCTTAAATAAACATTTTTACATTAAAAATTATTATTAATGTGTAAAGGACGATATTGTCCTAATTATCAGTAATGTACATCTGGAGCTGGATTTTGTTCAATAATTGGCAGATCCTACTCGTATTTACATTTTATAATAATAATATACAGTGCTTTTCTAACTTCGAAACTAATCAACCAAAAAATGCTAAGCGACTGACGCCATCACACTTCGCAACAGCCTTGTACTAGTCGCCTTTATACGCGACTCCGTAACCGACCAGTCGCCAACAATGACGTCAGAACTGTACTTTTTAACTATACCAACAGATGGCGCCAGTATCAAAGTCGCCTTATTACGTCAAACGGTCGCTAAATCCAGTCGCCAACGAATTAGAATAAGTCTTCAGAATAACATATTCCTATGTATTTTGGTGTGCTAAATCCGAATCCATCATCAGAATTTCGGTTTTGGCTCATGGTTCTTCCCTAATATCAAAATAACCTTAAAACTGTCTCATAAAGGAAATATCGTTCACAAATATTTTTTTTTGGAGGAAAATGCGGGTTATGTTTCTCTTAAATGCTGTATTTTAGAGATGATATATACAAAATTAATTTTCCTCCAAAAAAAATATTTGTGAACAATATTTCCTTTATTAAACAGTTTTTAAGGTTATTTTGAGGTTAGGGAAGAATCATGAGCCAAAATCCAAATTCTGCTGGTACATTCGGATTTAGCACGCCAAAATACAAGAGAATATGTTATTCTGTACTTTCTCACTAGAACTTTTTCTTTTTTGTGTGGCTTTGTAATTTTTGTACTAAATAGGAGATAAAATATTTGGTTAAAATGATAGCTTAACAAAAATAACAGTTCATGTTTCTGACAAGAATTGTGATAAATATTGAAACATGTTTAACATTTAAATAACAACTTTTTATCCTATCGCACATGTAGGTCTTATGATGATACATGAAAGAACATCTCTTTTATTTTATTTGATAGCAACGGAATTGTAAACTTTGGCAATGACATTTTTTTTGATGCGTCTACTGTCTATCAAATCATAAATTTATAATACCCACTTCAGATATAAATAAAATATGCTGTTTTATCTTCAAACGTAGAAAAATTATATGAAAATAGATATTCTTAAAAGTGTTAAAAAAAAATTCTAATTGACGAAATATAGTTACCTATGATTTATTGGGTTTACTAAAAATTGAAATAAAACTATGTTGACTTTTGTGACGTTTATGAAATTTGTAAATATTTTTGTACTGTTTAGCAAGTTTGTTTGTTTTTTTTTTAATTAATTGGAATATAGGTACAGTTTTTCGTCATGTCAGAGTTAGAAATGTCATAAGTACATATATGAAATTATTCATAGAAATGGTCAAATCGACGGTTTGTGATCTACTGTCAGCCAAATCGACCATTATTTATAAAGCCAAATATGAAAAAAATATTGATTGATGTGACAATAATCATACAGAAACTTAGGTATTCCGAAAGTGTTCTGTTACCTTTTAATTTTCATAGGATGGTGAATATAATTCAACAATAGCATTGCAAAAGCTATCATATTCAATAAAATTTAAAATTCTTCAAAAAATCTTTGTTTATTGACATAGTTGCTATAGATACTTATTTATTTTATTTTTGTTGTCAGTAGCAAAAACTAATGACTTTTGCTGCTAGTGACAAAAAGTAATACTTCTATATTGTGAATCAATCCTCAAAATATGTTAGTTCTAAACAGGGTTGAAAAAAACCCGACCCACTGGGTTTTTTTGAATATTGAAAAATACACTTTTTAATTCAAATTATTTAATTTTAGAATAATTTTGTATATAATGTTTAAAATGTATATTGTATACTACTAAACATTAAAACAAAATTTATTATTATTACTATTTCAAAAATATATTGATTTTATTGTGAATTAAAAACATAATACGCTGTATTATGTTATTGTCATACTTATTTAATTTAAAACTATATTTCAAATTTGCCGGTAAAAATTTGAAAATCAATCAGTTTTTGTAATACTAATTAATATAAGACAAATAATATTTGGTCTTAAACTGGTTTGAGATTGACATTTGTCAAAGTAATGCAATGTGATACTACGCTGTGATGTAATAAATGATAATTTAAGTTAAACGTTTTATTTCGTAAAGAGATTACGTACATTGTAAAATAAATAAAAGATATTTATGTTCCGAGATTTGACTCTATCTTAAAATTCACCCTGGGTGAATTTTCAACCATTCAATCAAATGGGTTTTTAATGGTTTTGTTTGGGTTTTTTAGGTGGGTTATATTAAAAAAAAACCCAAGTGGATTTTTTTGGGTGGGTAAAATTTGAACAACCCTGGTTCTAAATGTAATAATATTTTATAATAAAAGAAACAAAGCCTTGGAAAAAGAACAGTTGAGCAATTTGTATTTATTTATAGAATAATTGTAGTTGTCGCAGATTTATTTTCGGGGATTATTTCGTTTGAATATGCATTTCTAAAATCCTAGAAATACACATTCTAATTTTGAAAACACTAACGTACTTGGCTGCTTGAGTCTTGGTTTATACGATCATAAATGTAAATTTGATATTTTGAAATTATTAAAGAACATCTGTCAACTATATAATTTATTAATAGATGGTTAATAGTATCTTATAATATTATGTTCTAGGTCTTAAGTTGAATAATAATAATAGTTGTAAAATTACCGGAAAGCATTGTCTGTTTACTTACTCTGCCAGATTTCTCAACGCAAGTTATCACTTTATGCTAGTACGATGTTTATAGGAAGCATTAAAAGATGTCAACTTTAATTTTGATCTCTGTAAAACTAAACTGTCACTAAATTTAATTCATATTTTATGTGCAATTGTAACAGAGATAAAACAGAGTTCTTGATGTAATAAATTTAATCATAAGCATGTGACACATTTTTGGCGAAGTTCGCTTCATTCAAACTCTGAGCAATTAAAATATAAGTTCACGAGTATTAGCAAAAAATTTCAGTGCATATAATTTTATTATTTAAGTGTAAGTAGCTATGTACATAACAAGTGCGCGAATCGTGCCAATGAAGTCTTCGTGCACGAGTTTTGTACAATGCTTTTTGTAACGAGCAAAAATTGTATAATCGACAATGAGGAAAATGATTAAATTTGAAGCGTGAATTTATATTGACAGTTAAGTATGCCATGAAATGACATTTGTTATTTGTAAACAAATTGGTTAGTTTTTTTGTCAATCTTATCAAAAGTCTGTTTGATGGCGTTATAAACTAACGACTCTATTTCTTTTATAAATTCCTTAAAATGTATGTATATACGTAAATACAATTAGCGTTTTAATAGTCAAAATTTAGAATAATAAAAAATGCATGTTTTTTTCAATTATTTTGAGCACTAGTGCACAAAATCAAACTTGCCATCGATTTCCAATATAATGTAAACATTATTTTGAATGCTGCGAGTACAAAAATACATTTTTATGGGTACTATTTATATGAAATAAAAATTCAGTCAAGAATGTCAGTCAAAAAATTTACTATAATGAATTGATTTGCTATACGTGTAATGCTATATATTTTTTTGCCATAAAAATAAAATAAAAATAAAACGCTAATTCTTGCGATATAAAAGAAAAGAATTTTTTCCATTTGGATTTCTTTTTGCCACTACGATTTAACATGTTTTAAAATCTTTTTTCGCGCCTTCGCACAGTGGATCAAATCGGGATTTTACTGTTCAAAAATCGGTGGAGACCTTAATATCCATCGAATCTGGATAATTTTTTTTTAAATTGAAGGTAAATTCCCTACACATCGAGGCAGATTTTTAAATGACTGTCAAATTTTATTAATTACATAATAAACTGTCGAAAAACTGTTAAAAATATTAAAAATTTAAATAATGAAAGTTATATATTCTTATATTATTTTTATATATTAAAGCAACATGACAGATTTTACCCAGCTATTGACAGATGCCAACTTTATATTTATATTATGTTGAGAATAATTACAATATGAATTCCCTGTTTTAAGATACACTAATTAAATTTATAATCTATTCATTAAATCCGTATTGTAATTATACTCAACATAATATAAAGTTGATATCTAATCAATAGCTTTGTAAAATCTTATGTTACTGTAATATATAAAAATAATATAAGAATAAATAATTTTCATTGTTTAAATTTTTAATATATTTTACAAATTTTTTACAGTTTTTATGTAATTAATAAAATTTGACAAAATAAATAATTAAGGTGGATCCAAACAATTATTAAAATAAAATAAGCCTTTAATTTATTTTATTTTCATAAAATTTGACAGAGTAATTTAAAAATCTGCCTCGACAGATGTGTAGGGAATTTCATTACCTTTAATTTAAAAAATATATATATCCAGATCCGATGGATATTAAGGTCTCCACCGATTTTTGAACAGTAAAATCCCGATTTGACCCACTGTGCGCCGTCTAGAAACACCAGTTTTACATAACTAAAAATTCCATAAACAGCCTGTGGCGGCAAAAACTAGGGATTTTGATAATTTTAGCAATGGAATTAACTGGCTCTCAGTATCAGATTTATTTGTTGAGTGCTTGGAGGTCAGAGATTTTTACCAATTTTAGAGTTAAAAATATATATGTACTCTGCCGAAGCAGATCTCTGTAAGTGATATATTGTCGGCTATGGAATTCGAACCAGGGTTCTCAGGATCCATAGGTCGACACGATAACACTGTGCCAGCTACCGACTCCATAAAAAAATTTAGATTTTTAACTCAAATGTAAGTAATTATAACTGAATTTGCAGTAAGAAAACAAATAAATTGTTTATATTTATTTAACTCTCGTATTCTTGTTTACGAATGTCCTGATGTTGATATCATAAAAAATCCGTAGTATTTAATATTTGAGAAATAAATCAATAATTTCATTTAAATCGGCTCGGAATATATATGTATCACACTTCCAGAAACTGTTTGCTAACAACTGTCGTTATACGTCAGAATCGCGTCCCAGGTTATTTCTAAATATCGATATATCAAAAATATCATCGATATATCGCCCAATATTTAAAGCTATTTATATAACATAGTACGATAATTGATAAATTTCGAATTACAGTTAGTTATTTTTTGTATTATTTAGTATTTTTTCACCTTTCTCTTAACACTTGTTAAATAAGGATTAAAATGGGAGTATTTTATTTATGTTTAAATTTGTCAATGTGCGTGTTCTCATTAGTGAATTAGTAAATTATAGATGAAAAAGTTATTTTACTGGTTGTTTAAATTGTTGTGATTATTTAATAAGGAAAGCTGGAAAGAACAAGTAATGGTGATCATTTTAAAGATTCCGTGCACAAAATGCACCTTGTACCGAGGTCAGTAAGGCCGTTCATAAATTACGTAAGTCATCGTTGTGCTGATTGCTGTATATGATGTTTATCACGGAATCTTGGGTCTTCCCAAGCCCCTCTGCATCTTGTCACCGTCTTTCGGTCAGGGACGCTGCTATTCTATAAATGACATCCAATTCAACATTGACTTGCAAGGATTTTATACTTTCTGCTAGTAATTTTGTTCTGTGGAATGAACTGCGGAAAGAATTACTGCTAATTTATGAAATTATTCGTGAAATTTTATCATATTTTTGTTAGAATCTTGAGGTGTTTCGATGTGTTAGTTGTGTGTAGTCAAAAGTTAATTTAATGGGACATTTAAGTAGCAGTGTCAAATAAAATGAATTTATTTTAAGTCGGTGATATGTTTAACAATCGAAATGATTTATTGTAAACAACTATAGCTGCTGCAATGAACTTAATAATGCGGATTATATATGTAAGACTAGTCATGTTTTTACAATCTCTCAAATTAAATAAGTTCATATTTTTTATTCAGAAATAATAATAATAATAATAATAATAATATAACTTTATTGACAATCTGTCAATGGCGAGGTTCAGCTAAAAGCTGTTCTTCCACCTAACCATACAAAATAAGACAAATAATACAGAGTGTGTAATAAACACGCCAACAAATTTAAACAAAATCAACTTATACACTTATCACCAAGAAATAATATGTTAAAATACAAAATTCTAAATACTAGTCAAATTATCCTTAACTACATAGTCATAGTAATGTTAGTGAAATAGCGAAACATAGTTTACATTATATTCTAATCTTAAAGTACATTTTTGATATGAGTATTAAAAGAATTTAATGATAAAGATTTCAAAAAATTTGGAATGTCATTGTAAAGTGATGGAGCCAGATAGGAAAAGGAACTTTTAAATTTGGACTTATTGAAAGTAGGTACAGCATATAAATCTTTTCCACGTAAAGTGTAATTATAATTCTTGTGAACTAGTTTTTCAGATAAATATGAGGGAGTAGCAGTAAGTCTGATCTTATGAATGAGACAGAGATACGATCTTTTAACTTGAATATCAATATCATCCAAATCAGCAAGGTCACGGTATCTCGAAATATGGTCATATTTACGAACATTATATACGAACCTTAGACAGGAATTCTGCATGAGTATTATTTTATGTTTATCTATCTGAGACAGATTTGGAACATATACCAAAGAACAATTGTCTAATATTGGCAGGATCACTGATTTTACTAGGCGCAATTTGACTAATTCTGAAAGTTCATTACGAAATTTATAAAGATGTCGCAATTTTAATCTGGCAGCTGTTAGCTTAATTGACAAATGCTTCCTGAAATTTAAGAGCTCATCAATATATACTCCTAAACTTTTTACAAATACACTACGAGTAAGACGAACTCCATCAAGCACAATATCAGGTGTGTCAATGGAACCAAATAATACCAGAGCTGATTTTTCTGCATTTATTTTGAGAAATACCTATTTATGTTTCTTCTTTTATTCTTCACTAACATCCAGTAATTTCTTTTCCACGATAAAAAGTTCATCTACCATGAACTGCAGTTGCAGTACTTTTAATTTTATATTTTCTTAGCTTAGTTGGTTTAAAGCATATGAACGGAATTCATAGATCCCAGGTTCAGATCCTAACGGTATTCCAATTTTTCTCTTTATAATTTAATTTGATTTTTATCAATTGTTAAAGTATTTACTTAAAATACTTATTAAATTATATTTTCTTCTTTAACAAATGGTTCATCCCATTGGCGCACACAGGGTGGAAGGGGTGTATTGGAGTCCCTACATTCTCCTTGAAGAAATTAAGAAACATGTTATGAAAAGTGAAATGACTTAAGTTATAGAAAAAGAAACAAATCTAGATTTGTAGCACAGAAAAAGGAAATTTAATCATTTGTATGAACGGTATGAACTATGGAAAGGCTTACTGCAGGTTACTGCGTATTAAGATAGTACTAGCGTGAATTTTTTTTTGCAGATTTGAATGAAATTCGGCGCACCTAAACATTGGATAGTCATACGCATCCTGTTAAAATATGAAACACATTCATCGTCTGTGAACAAATATATTCGCTTGTAAAGTTGAGTTCTTATACATGGGGCTTATGGCGATCATCACTCAGAATCGCACATATTTGGTTTGTGTACCTCTAAAATTTTGCAGTTTCATTTGAAAAACTAGTATGATGTTCTAGAACTATCGATGTATATTGTATCAGAAGGAGAAAGTATTTTATCGTTTAGTAATGGATATGTAGCCATGCAAAGCCTTGTTTTTAACGAAAAATTAAGAATCCCAATTTATAATGGCAACACAACACGGTGGTATGGTATTTAAAAATTCACTATACCAACAATCTGTTACCAATTCATGATAGTCAAATCATAATGGGTATAAAGCACTTATTTTATTCAATTTTTATATTTTTTTGAGCGTCAGTTTTGCCACTCGACAACTGATGGCGCCACCGTGACACTAGTACTACCTTAATTGTAATAATATTTATTTAGTTATTGGTGTAGCATTTGAAGGTAAAACGTGTAACGTGCAGTAGTGGTCGTCAACTGTAGTCACAAAATAATAATTTATTCATTTATACTAACGCTAAAACCCAAAAAACTTGATGTCACAGACGATCCAAGTTTCAAAGATATTATAAGTTTTGAAGATATTTGAGTTTTTAAATATAAATATATATCATCACGCCATCTACCTATTACTGGGCGTGGCACTCTGCCGAAGTAGATCTCGATAAGTGTTATATTTTTTTTGCGCGTGAAGTGTGGTTACCAGCCTTCAAATCACGGCCCCCAAAGATATTAGTGGAAGGGGAGCCACAGAAATAGTATTAATGTGGTGAAAATGTTTGTTGGTAGTGGGAATCGAACCAGGGTTCTCGGAATCCACAGGCCGATATGATACCACTGTGCCACCTCCATTTTTGAGTTTTTAATACCGTTAATTGTGATGGCGGTCTCTTCAAGCCCCCAGTTTTCAAGGGCCCCAAAGAATAACACAAAAAATATTTATTTGTAGTTCGTTAATCAGTAAAATTATACATGAAATGCATTTTTGACGAAGCTTACATACTTTGTGAACTATTATCTCAAATATCAAAAACCATTTTCGACAAATTAGGTTTTAGTAAAGAAGAAAGGAAATATATCTACATATTAGCTGAGTTCGTTGTGCTCACATTTTAGCAAAATATGCTCATGCAAATGGGGTCAAAACAATATAACTTCAATCAGTTTAAAATAATAATATGTCGTAAGTGAAATCGTTAAGAGGAATTTTCATTTTTGTACAGAATCTTTTGTATATTAGTGCCTAACTACTCGTACATGTGTGTATGGAATAATATTAATATAATGTTTTTTTCTCTATGATTATGCAAAAAGTGAGTCATTATGTACTTACTCATTTTCAGTGACTGTCTAACAGTGTGCGATAAAATGTTTCAATACACACTGCTATTGGCAGCAGTACTTAACTACATAATCTAAGATAATGTACAGAATATATGTTTTTGACGGTTAAAGTGTAATAGTGTAATTAGTTAAAGCTAGATTGTAGAAATAATACAGAGTGATCAAAAGGAATTGATATAGTTGGCAATACAATTCCAGAAATCTTTTTATTCCACAGTTGGCACAACGTCAGATAAAAGCGGAAATGCTATTTGACATTTCTAATAAATACAAATAGGTTATGTCAGGAGTCTGACAGCTAATAGAATTTTGACTTTTTAAGTAATAAGAAATAAATGTACTCAAATTTAAATTTTAAATGTCACTGTCAACAACAGGAAATGAATTTATGTATCAGGCTTACCAATTTCAAGTAGTTTTTTTTATTGCCAACTGTACAATTCCTTTTGATCACTCTGTAGTTTTGCAATAGTGACACTTTTAGCAAAAATTACATAAATAACTATTGTTTTTTAAATTTTTGAATAACATAATACATAGTTATAGGGTAGCATAGCACAGTGGTATCAAATCGGCCTGTGGATCCTGAGAACCTTGGTTCGATTCCCACAGGTGACAAACAATTTTCACCATTTTCAAAAACTACCCCTGTGGCTCCCCCACCACTAACTTATTTGGGGGCCGTGATTTGACGGCTGGTAACCGAATTTCACGTGCAAAATATATCACTTACCGAGATCTGCTTCGGCAGAGTGCCATACCCAGTAATGGGTAGAAGGCGTGATGATATATTTATTTTATTTTTATAATACATAGTTGAACGAGCAGGGATCCTAAAAGCATATAAAACTGGTAGTTTATAGATGCAGTAATTTAATGTTTAATTATTATACATAATTTAATGATTGATAATCACTCATAAAAAATGTACGGAAATATGCAATAGCAGAATTTTCACATGCATCATGCTATAATATTGCTTATTTTAATTTTTTGTTTTTCTATTTAACTGGTTCTCCAATAACATTTCTGGGCAGTATAATTTGACGGCTAGTAATAATTTGTTAACCGTAAAAATAGAAACTGAAGTTCGTTGTAACATTATACGTGAATAGAAAATTTAGTAACTTTAGTTTTAAATGTCTTAGTCTAGAAAAAAGACGGACATTATTTGACATGAACTTTTTATATAAATTAATAAACAATTTAGTAGATTCTCCATTTTTACTTTCACAACTATCTTTCCGAGTATCTGGTTATGTAACTAGAACGCCTTGTATGTTTGACATTCCAATACACAGAACAAACTCTGCTGCAAATTCTCCTATAAATAGATTATCTTTTTCTTATAACAAATTTTGTAAAATGGATAATTTTCCTGATATATTTACTGTCTCGTTACTCACATTTAAACGTCAATTCTCTATTATTTTGTTATAATTTTTCATTTTGTATTTTAATCTTAATATTGTATTTTACTTGTTTCATTTTTTTCGCTTGTTAATTACATTTATATTTCTTTCTTGTGTTCATAAATTTACTTTGTATTTATAATTATTATAGTGCTACTCTGTTATTGGGATTATTCCTGTTGAGTAGCCAAATAAATAAATAAATAAATAAATAAATAAGTTGTACTTTAATTTACCCAGAATTAAAATTGTATTTTGTAATTATTTAATTTTATCCTATTTGTATGTAGTTCTTTTATTTGAACTTCACAATATCTTCATCACAATAAAGTCATTAGTAATTGATGATAATATATACTGTGTTTCTAAGAAGAGATAATAAGAAAGACGAAGTCTATGAATTCTGTTATTTTCTAGCAATTTGGACTTACAGCTATTCATGGCGTATAATTTATTTATCTCGTGTAACGCGTCAACGAACAAGAGTAAAAATGATCTGCATCGTCACTAAACATGGAGTGAAACAGCAGAAAGCGTTGCCACCATGGGCGTCGACAGAAGGAGGGGCAAGGAGTCGGTGATCATTTTATTGGAGGACTCAACTCCAATAATATTTAAGATTTATTTTTAGAATGCTTTTTAGTTGTTGCAAATATGTAGCTCTTGACAAACAAACATTAAGATAAATATTTCTTTCATCTAAACTGAATCCCCACTTAAAAATTCGCATACACCCGCAATGCCGGTTTTACAAATTTGGAGGCCTAAGGCGGAAGGAAATTAGTGGCCAGTGGTGGGGGAGGGAGGGATTATATGCCATATAAAAATATCCAGAAGAAAAAAATGAGTACATAAATGTAAATATAATGTATATTTATATTTAAAAAATAATAAAAACAAATAGTCACGTAAAGAAAAATTTCAAAAATTGCACCTACACAGGATTAAAAAAATTATTATTATTCAGTCAGTACCTACATGAAGCTAAAATCACAGTCTCATACTATAATAACATAAAATTAAAAATTAATTATAAAATGCGAAATTTACATTAATGCAATTTCTGTTTTCTTGATTTTTTTTCAACGAACTTTGAAATGACATTACAGTCAATGGATTTCAAAATATCTGCCTCTATATTTAATATGGCTAGTGATTGCAATCGCTCTTGGGACATGGTCGGGCGTAGATAACTTTTAACTCTTTCTAAGCATGAAAAAGATCGTTCAGCGGACGCATTTTATAAAGGATGCGTTAAATATATTTGTAGGAGAGTCATTATATTTGGAAATGTTGCTTGTAATCTATTTTTAATAATCAATATATATTTTTCTTGAACGTCGCTGGTACTGAAGGATTGTGTGGAGTAGCCTGTGCACTTTGCGCTATGGGACGATGCTACGTACTACTGCTACTGCCACAACGCGACTACGCAGTGCTGCCACATGTACTAAGATATAATATATACCTAAAATACAAAACAATTCGTTGCGGAAAATAGTATTTATAAAATTAAATTTTTATTTTGCATAGTAATTGTATATTAATTTTTTTTCCTACAACTGTGCGATTTCTTTGTTATTACGTAACTATTATTGCCTTGGTTACGTATGGAAAGTAGATGAATGCAGACCAAGTGCGTTTCCGAAAGCAAAGAAACACTAGTGCGGAAAGTGCTTCATTACGTAACTGTCAAAACAAAATTGTTTTAACAGCGATTTAAATTTCGCACCGAGCGCGGAGTTCATATTTTGGCCACAGACGGAAGTAGAAGATACGGTGAACCAGCGCTAGTAAATATGCAGTAGTATATTTTGACGTTTATAAACGTAACCTTAATTTGCAGTATATCTAATCTGTAGACAACTAATAAAAAGAACCGAACAAAGTAAAATATATCGATAAATGGTTTTATTTAAAGAGTAAGTGAAATACATCATATTTATTGTTTGTGTATATTATTAACACAGTTGTTACAGTTGCTTATATTGACATAATGTGAAGTGGAAACTTTTGTATTGTCTAAAGAAACATTGATTTCTTCCGTACCTGTTCATATTATTAACAGTAATATTAATGACAACAATTTCGGAAGCTTCAGAAGTACCAGCAGCAGGTTGATTGTCATTGTCGAAAATAGATCCAACATAGTATGATCCGGAGCTTCAATTATCTTTGGAGGTGTTAATGATAAAGAAGAATCACTCACTGTACTATTCCAATCAAGATGATTTTGAAGAAATTATCTTGACGTTAGTGAAATATTTTTAAATAACGTAGAACAATGTGCAAGCAATCAACAAACAAACCATAGCAACGCCGTAAAACATCGTTCTCATGTAATACCATTAAAATTTTATAAATTTTAATAATATTTTAGTGATTTACTAAATCGCACAGTTGTAGGAAAAATGTTGTTTATAACACGTGCCGAAAAAGGTTACATGCTCGTGCAGATTTCCGCACTCGGCAAGCCTCGTGCGGTAAATTCTGCACTTGCACGTAACAAGCCTTTTTCGGCACTTGTTATAAAAATAACTATTATATATAAAAATTGTAATTTGTATGAGGCCGGTAAAAATCGGAGGCCTGAGGCGGTCGCCTCACCCGCCTTATGGCAAAACCGGCCCTGTACACCCGCCCATGGATTGCTACACTTCGTATCTTCTGCTGCTCTCTAATTCTTACTTTTTGAAGAAAATGATTGAGTATTCTCACTACAGAACTGTAATTTTCTGTGACGTACGGTCGTAGGTTGCTTTGATGAAACTGTGTGTTAGTTTTTGTTTTAAGTTCTGGTGCGTATGGCGAGTGTTTAGAAATCAGAGTTTACGATCAGATGGCGCGAGGATCGACGCTGCAGCCACCAACACTTACGCGAAGAAGGCGGATGTTATTTCTGAACGAACGCTAAATTTAAACTGTTCGTTTCAACTCACACCCGTCTATGTCCAATATGATACGTGTGTGAAACGCGCGCACTTATTACTTTCCATTCACCCGCCGAGTTCACAGCCAAACTTGTCGTTTATTATTAGGTGTAAATTCAGTATGATTGATCTGATTTAAAATTAGCATAACTAACCCTAACTCTTCATTTAGTGGCGATATATTTTAATTGGATTCTCATTTTAATTATATGCATCATAATTATTTTCAACCTTTCTAAATAATATTCTCAAGCAACCAAATGTCCCCATTTCGACATCATATATAACGGCAATAGTACACGTATTTTATTCGTGGCTCGAAACTAATTATCGTGGCTTTTCAAAAATTTTCAAATTATCTTGAACATTTGCCATTATATTATTATTTATATTATTTTATTATTATTTATATTACTCTGTACAACAGGAATTGAATCCCAATTACAGTACAGGGTCCGAACTCACCGAGCCGCAGAGTGGTTGTAATTATAATTTCTAGCTTGAGTGGGAATCGAACTCGGGATCTCCGGATTCGAATTCCATAACGCTACCCACCCCACCGTACTGCCGGACTCGTTTATTATTTATAGTTTTTACTTTACAATATTTTGACGTAAAACACTGTTAATAAAATTATTGACCACTTTTTTTGTAGTATTTTTTTCTGAAATAATTTTAAAATGTTTGATAACGAAATATATACGAAGCAAAATGTTTACTTTTTAACGGATCCGAATTTGATTCCTGCGTACAGTTTAAGTTCCTCCCCTCCCATTTGCCATCTGTGTCTGACTTTTATGATTAGACATCGTACCTCACGGTAAAAATCTGCAAATTCTCGAATGGCATTTATTTATCTATTTGTTACTCTGCACAACAGAAACATAATTCCATTTACAGCGTAGGGAACCTACAGCTTATAGTGGAATCGAAACCACTCAGACACAATCGTAATTTTGTATATAAGTTGAAGTCAGCGAGATTTAAGCGCACTACCTCTTAATTATTAATTAAGAAACGCAAGTGTTGTTGTTTCGCGTTTATCCACTGGACTACAATTGCCTGTAAATGCATGATGATGCTACAGTGAAATCGGCAAGCGAGGTACCTACGTCATCAAAACTGTCGCACAGTTGTAGGAAAATAATTATTTAGTTTTACTTTCAATAATTATAAATATTTTTTTCGTTCCAGGTAGTTTCGTTTTATAATGTTTTTGACTAAAGGTATAACGTACATCGCTTATCTCGCCGATTCATATTTCTAGAGACATCAGGTATTGGTTTATTGCTCACAAAAATAAAATTGTTAATATTGAAATAGTGAGACTGTTTCCAAATAGAACTTTTGTAAAATCTAATATTTGAAGCATGTGAACTAACGAAATCCGAAGAGAGATTATTAAAAAAAAATTAGTTCTGGATCGTAAACTCTGTGGCCAATGATTGGCAAACACAAACTCACAACGGTTTCTTGTGTTGAGTTCAAGCAGAACAATTCTTCACTGAGTAGTCCCTGTCATCGCTAACAACAAACTGACATTTGTCCGATAATTATTATTTATAGTTGAACGGTTTCTCAACTTTATGAGCGAACGAGAGATTATGATCTGCGTCATGTGATCAGCATACATGCCAAGTTGTGGATGTGAATTCTAAAAATATGTGGCGATTTCAACTACCTGGCATTATAGGTATCAGCGCACGCGAATCAAAATCATATTTACCACGCGTGGTTTTATAAATTACGACGTCACTTTTATAGTTTACTCATCCAGAACATTTCACGTTATTATACATGTGGTTCATCCTTGGCGAAGAAACGAATTCACATTTCCTCTTGAATGAAACAGAAATTTATTAAACAAACGTAATTACTATTTGTCCTTTCTAAATATCTTATATGTTTATTGACACAATGGGCCTTTCAAGACTTTTTTGAATTTTTTATATATTAATCTACGTAATAAATTTATTATACCCAATTTTTTAATTTTTTTTTAAACTTGTATTAAGCATGAAAAAAATATTTAAACTTTCGAAACAAACGAATATGACGTAGTTGCATCTTAGCTTAAAGAGAGACAGATAAGACAGAGATAAATAACACGTAACTTCACGTAACGTGTGTCGTTGTCAGTAGAATCCTCAGACAAAACATAACTAGATGGATAAAAACGGCATTTGTTGTGAAGTAGAAAGGGATAGAATAACTGGAGGGTGAGGCGGGTGCGCGGCCAGGAGCATCAAAGTGTACTCGCTCCTTGCCGTGCACCCGGCGGACCAACAAGTTATTCCATCCCTTTCTGCTTCACAACACTACATTGACTTGAATACGGCATAATTCGTCTAGTATTATACGTCATTGGTAGAATCGTAGAATGCTGAATGCTTATTTCTTCTTCGTCTTCTTCTCAGTAAAATTGGGCACCGACAAACGTTTCAGACAAAGCTCTGTGATTGGCTTAATGCAACTACGTAGTGCGAAATTTAAATGAGCGTTTTAAATTATTCAACTTTATTTCAGCAATAAAGATATCATTTATGGTATGATTTTATATTGTATTAAATATGATGTACGGTCAAGAATTTATTTTAATAAATATATATTAAAAAGCTCTACCACTTGAATCCTGATTGTCTGTTGGTAGATATTAGAAATAATTTTTGAAAAAGCAATGAGCGTTCGCTGGGATTTACCTTTCACTCGCATAGTGACTGCTCTAACCAATTGAGCTACAAACACTCGGCGAATACTCATGCTTTTTCGTGCAATATTTAGTTGAAGAAATGTAAAGTGACATGGGTTGCGTCAATTCGTTACAAGTCAACAACTTTAGTATGCAATTGGGTGAATTCCCTGGGTGATAATATTATAAGAATTTGTTTATTGACACAATTGTCTGTTGGTAGATATAAGAAATAATTAGACAATAAAAATTATTGAAAATTCCAAGTTCGAATCTTACTCAACACTAAAAAAATGCCGTCCCAAAATATGTGCCGCCCGGTGCGAACCGCACCCACCGCCTCCCTTCCTCCCTAGCGATGTATGAGCACTAACAATTATTAGATTAGATTAGACGTACAAGAGGTAGTCCTGCCGTCCTAGTAACGCGGCCTTTAGGCCTATTGTACCCTCTGAATTTTTACTCCTCCGAGAGGAGTCCCGTTTCTTGAATGAAGTCCAGGATTTTCTTCAAGTTCAAACTTTTTGTTGTCCTTGAGTGCAATTTCTGTACTCCTAAGTGCTTACGTCTACTTGCCACGAAGGCTTCATAGTGACATATCAGGTGAAGCGAAGTTTTTTTTCCTTCTTCACAACCTCTACATAGCGGTTCTTGTCTGAGACCTAGTTTGTACTCACAGTGTCCCGTTATAAATCGTGTAAGTAGTCTTAAGTTTTGTTTACCTATCACCAGTAAGTTTTCCGTCCTTTTTCTGGAAGGCTCATCCAGCAAGACCTTTGCTTGTCTTTCACCTGATGATTCCTTCCAATAAGTTTTATGACACTGCCAAAACAATGTTTTGATTTCCTGTTTGATTGTTTCAAAAGAAAGACAATTATTAACTTTTTAAATAAATTGTATTATATCTATCAAACTAAGAGAGCGTGTTTTTTTGTTATCATGAAAGAAACATGTTCATTAAAAAGTATATTTTTCGACGTCAATTTCTTAAAACATTTATACACTTATACCATTTCTTTTCTAATTATCCTATACCGCCAGACAAAAATCCCTTGGCCAACTGTGGAAAAATTGTTCAACATCTTCTTTGAGTGCTTCATGAGAAGCAAATCGTATATATTTGGTAATTTGGATTTAATTTAGCCTATTTAATTTGATTTTTGTCTTTATAATTCAGTGCAATAATACAAAATATTTTACATACGCATTTATAAAATTTAGGTATACTGTTTGCTGAATAAAATTATTTGTTATAATATGGTAGTATGTGGTGTGATTATCGTTATGACATTCGAATTAGAAGATTGCAAGTTCGAATCTCACTCAAGCTGAAAATATTTAAACTACAACACTGCGGCTTAGTGGTCCCGATCCTGTATTATAATTAGAATTAAGTTCCTGTTGTACAGTGTACCGTAAATAACATAAATAAATAAATAAATAAATAACAAAATTAAACAGACAAATCTCAAATAGTACTGCGTACTAGAGTCCTACGCGGATCCACTTTATTAGACTTGCACCCTATCAGCACCCACAGAATCTACACGCGCAGTCAACTCGCTACTCGCATGTTTCAAGTGTATTAGAGTCACAACTGGACACCTATTCTGTGCACAAGTCACCATGGTGATAGTGACAACATTGATGACGTCAATAAACTGTATGCAATCCGCATATCGTGACTCAGCCTAGTGACATTATAGTAATTTTTGTTTCACTAGGTTATAGTTCTTTTAGGGTTATATTGGTGACAATGAAGTTTCATTTTATTTTCAAATATGACAACTTGTTGGATGCCATTTTATTTCTTTGTTCATTGCAAGTTGTTTCTGAGTAATAACCTGGTATATCGAACAGAAAAATCAGTAATACTTGTAATAAAGCCTTATCACTTTTTACTGGTGATTGAAGCGTGGTAAGTAAAAGTTTTATTAATGGAATGTGCATAATGTTAAATCTTTTATTTATTTTCAGCCAAATGTAAGACGAAAACAAACAAAAAATATCCAGAGATAAGAAAGAAATTTTAGTGTCCTTCATGGAGGATCATCTTGATTTTGCACTGGGCCGATTACAATCTACAGAAGGACGTCAAATTTTTAAAAATCTGTTGATGATTTTGAGCCAGCAATTAAATGGTACAAGTGGAAAACAGAAAACTATTCAACAATGGCAAAGAGTGAGGAAATGTAATACGCAAAATATGTAATCTATAATTTTAACTTTTATAAGCAGACTTGGACATATAAAAATTAAAGTATAGAGAAAACTGTCTGCCATGAAGGCAAGTCGGGACAAAAACTGGAGGCAGTCCAATGACAGAAATAAAAATATCTGATTCGGATGATCGTGTCATCAATATTGTCCGAATAATATGATCCTGCAAATATTTCTTTAGAAAGCGAGGGAGCAAGAAAAGAAAGTAATATATTATTGGATGTTGCTGGCCCTTCTGGACTCCAAGAAATATCAGCAAAAAGAAAAGCATCTGCTTCTAGTTGGGTGCAAAATGCTGAATTTTTAGAGGGGACAGACAAGAAGACGAATGTAATTTATAATAAATGTTTTGTTATTTTTTTTATTAATAATTTATGAACTTTATAGATACCGGATGTACTTATAGATGATAAGGAAGAAGACGAAGCCAATTTTAATGCCTCGCAGAAAGTATTCCCACTGAATGACTATAATTATAAATAATATTCTTTACTCAGTGGTATTACGTAAAAAATTTTAATATTATCGTGACAGAATAATAATTATGTTTTCCTCTAAAGAAAGCTGATCAAGTGTTGCAGCGGCAGCTACATAATGAAACAAATATTAAAATCGACGGGCTCTTAAGTGAAATGACAAAATTGAATAAGAATTTTGAAACACTTATACTCGGTTTCACCAACAAAAGTTAAATTTTAATTATAAGTTGTATATTTTTATTATAAGTTGTATATTTATATTTTAAGTTGTATATTTTTATTATAAGTTCTATGTTTTTATTAAAAATATATATAAATAAAAAGCTGTACAATGTCTTTTGTTTTTAATTAATACGCGAAATTATATTCTTATGCTCGGTTTCACCAACAAAAGTGAAATTTTAATCATTGTTAAAATAAATAAAAGCAAATCAAAATTACATGTACAACGATTGAAATTTAACTTTTGTTGATGAAACCGAGCGTTAGTGCCAGTTTTCAATCACCGAGTAATGTTAATCATGATTAAATAATAATGGAAACTATGGTTACCATTATTATTTAATCATGATTAACATTAATCGACAGTAAATAGGCGATTGAAAAACTAGCCGTTAAAGAGATCCAAAACCGCCTGTTAATAATTGGACATAAATTCAACATCGCTCACTGAAAATGTATCTTGATCATCTGTTACATTTCTTCTAAATAAACGATCCGCATGAATTTTGTTCTCGTTCTCAAGTTATTCTATTACAACCAATATTCCATGCATAAACGCCATAGTACCAGCCGAAATAATTTAAAATAATTTCTCCACTCAATATACTAATTTAGGGCTGAGATATCTAGGTACTCCTAATAAAATTGTCTGTCTAATTAACAAAAAATATCGCATTGATGCTCGGTTTCATCAACAAAAATTAAATTTTAATCGTTGTTTAAATAAATAAAAGTAAATCGAATATATAACAGCAATGTCAATTATTTCATTTGACATGTAATTTTGATTTGCTTTTATTTATTTAAACAATGATTAAAATTTAACTCTTGTTGATGAAACCGGGCATCAAACTATTAAATTATATGTACTGTCAATTTTGTATATGCTATTTTTTTGTTTTTAGACAAATAAATTTATTGGGCACTTCGATATCTCTGCCTTAAATGTAATTTATGTTAGTAATCAATGCTTATATTCACATTTAGCTATAATCGAAAATTAAGTACATTTAAACAAAGCCCGCCAATATAAATATGTTTGTCAAAACTCAACATGTGCGATCACGTGATACACAAGTCACTAGTGACTAGCTCTAGACACCACCTCCGGAGGTGGTGTCTGCGAAGTGACTTGATATGACGTCACTACTACTAGTACACATAGTTCACCGCTAGAATGCGTTTCAAAATGTCACTGTAACTGGTGACTGGTGACTGGTGACTTGTGCACAGAATAGCCCTCCTTACCCGTTACCCGCAAAAATAACTCAGACACGACCTGCAAGCCTGAACCGTATTGCGGGTAGCGGGTAACCCGCGATTACCCGCAACCCGATGCGAAAAATTTGTAATGGGCCTTTCAAGACTTTTGAATTTTTTTATATATTAATCTACGTAATAAAATTATTATACCCAAAATTTTTTATTTTTTTTTTTAACTTGTATTAAGCATGATAAAAATATTTAAACTTTCGAAACAAACGAATGTGACTTAGTTGCATCTTAGCTTAAAGAGAGACAGATAAGACAGAGATAAATAACACGTAACTTCACGAAACGTGTGTCGTTGTCAGTAGAATCCTCAGACAAAACATAACTAGACTGATAACAACGGCGTTTGCATTGAATTGAATACGGCATAATTCGTCTAGTATTATACGTCATTGGTAGAATCGTAGAAGGCTGAATGCTTATTTCTTCTTCGTCTTCCTCTCAGTAAAATTGAGCACCGACAAACGTTTCAGACAAAGCTCTGTGATTGGCTTAATGCAACTACGTAATTGCAATGAGCGTTTTAAATTATTCAACTTTAACTTTCATATTTCTGCAATAAAGATATCATTTATGGTATGATTTTATATTGTATTAAATATGATGTACGGTCAAGAACTTATTTTAATAAATATATATTAAAAACCTCTACCACTTGAATCCCCCATTGTCTACAACAGTAGGTACTATAAGAAGCAGGGACGCCCTGACTAGGACCGTATTTATTTGGGATTTTTAAAGTAACCCGGTAGGTTACTTTTGTTTAATTGGCAAACTTTAAGTAATGCAGAACTGATCTTGAACTGATCCTACTGCCCCAGCTATTTTAGCGGGTTGACAGATTGAACCCGTTTGCTATCCCTTTCTAATCAACTCGTGCTCCTTGTTATCCGTGGCGGCATCGCGATTTATAATAGTATACTGAGGTTAGAAGCTATTTTTATGAAAAACGTAAGTAATTTTATAATAATTTTCTGAAAAAACTATTATTTATGCAGCTGATGGAAAAGCAATATGCAGTATGTGTTTCTTGCAAAATAGTAGTCACAGAAGATAATATTATGACAGATAATTGCGACTCCGAAATAAATTATTTTGATACTACTGATGACAAAATTATAAAAAAATGGACAAAGTTTAACGTTATTTGCTTTTTGAATACATATAAAAATAGAAAGATGACTTAAAACATCCAATTAAAAGCACAATTTCACACATAAACAAAACTAAGCAGATGTCGCTTCGAACATGCATTCAGATTTTAAATTCACCGCTAATGTTTGCAACTGACACTTGATATACATCTTTTATTTGGAAGTAACACAAGTTAATTCTAGGTCAGTTTAGGGATGAAGCCAAAGTTCCCAAATAAATACGGCCTAGGTGTGCGAGTTGTGCCCTGAACAAAGGCGACCAAAATTAAAAGGCGGCCAAAACTAAAAGGCGGCCGTTATAATTAAATAAATAATAATAATAATGGGGTGGCTAGCTCAGTGGTATGAAGTCGGCCTGTGGATCCTGAGAACCCTGGTTCGATTCCCACAGGCGACAAACAATTTTCATAATTTCAAAAACTACCCCTGTGGCTCTTCGACCACTAACATCTTTGGGGGCTGTCATTTGACGACTGGTAACCGCACTTCACGCGCAAAATATATCACTTACCGAGATCTGCTTCGGCAGAGTGCCACACGCAGTAATGGGTAGAAGGCGTGATGATATTTTTTTTTTATAATAACAAGAGCGTCCTACAACATTTTAAGATCGTAATATGAAATTAAAATTTAAAGTTAAAGGTTCATATACAAGTGGCGCTCTCCTTAGATTTCTTTTCTTAGCTTTACGGTTGTGTACTAGGTAAAAAATGATATTGTAAAAATTTTAACAGGTCGTTAAAAATTAACAGGTGTGTCGCCGAATACGTCTAATATAAAATTAAACTTTGTGAATCAAATATTCGTTCTCTCTAGTATGAAATTAGAGCGCATAAACTTGTCAAAGCCGCTACTTCCTTTACCCATACATCACGTCTTGCTCTGAATCTGCGCCAGATGTATTTGCGGCACTAGGCACTATTTGATATTTTGAAATATTATAATTACGAAGTTACGACACTATCATTTGCTAAATACAAACAGAATGCAAATTTTACAAATTCAATCATATATAGTATATTCCGAAAATGAACCACGGTACGGTTCAATTTTATCACGGTTACGGTTAGAATGACGTCATTTTGTATGTAAAACCATATACATAATATATTAAATATATGTGTAAAACGGAACACTTTCACGATGACAGTGTCACTTGACAGATAAGTTTCGAAATGTGAAATTTATTTAATATGGAAAAATGTTTATATAGGAATATAAAAATAACACAAAGAAAAAATAAATATGACCTTCAGAACAAGTAAAAAATTCGTCTAATATATATATATATATATATTAAATAATAAAAATATATTTTGTATCACATGTTTATTTATCAGTCATCATAAAAATATAGTTTTATAAGACCAAATCCACAAACATTGCAAAAGCCGCCAAACACGTTTCAAACTTGTCAACAATAGCTGTGAAGTTACTAATAGTGTATTCCGAAAATGAACCGGTTAGTTTTTTTAGTAACCGGTTTCATTATGGAACACGGTTTTTAAAAATTGTGGTTACTTAACAGCTGTTGTTGACAAGTTTGAAACGTGTTTGGCGGCTTTTGCAGTGTTTGTGGATTTTTGTCTTATAAAACTATATTTTTATGATGACTGATAAATAAACATGTATTTTTATTATTTAACAGTATATATTCATATTAGATGAATTTATTATTCGTTCTGAAGCTCATATTTACTTTTTTCTTTGTGTTATTTTTTTATCCTTATATTTAAGTTAAAGCAGGTGTGATGCAGAATACAATATTTTTATAATATAAACATTTTTCCATATTAAATAAATTTCACATATCAAAACTCATCTGTCAAGTGACAACTGTCATCGTGAAAGTGTTCCGTTATGACGTCATTCTAACCGTAACCGTGGTAAAATTGAACCGCACCGTGGTTCATTTTCGGAATATACTACAAACTCCGCTCGAGCACGGTTAGTTTGGTTATTAAAAACTAACCACAAATTTCAAAAACCGTGTTCCGTAATGAAACCGGTTACTGAAAAAACTAACCATGGTTCATTTTCCCAATAGACCATTTTAAAAATGTCCGCGACCCCTAGATGTTTATTTTTTGAACTAACAACTTAGTGCCGCCAAATGGCGGCGAACGTGATATTTCAAAATGAATTTAAGTACAAAGTAAGTGAAATGTTTATATTGAAAATGAAAACTTATTGTAGTATCAAAATAAATGAAGTATATTCATCAGTTATTTATAAATTATGTTAATATGATAGATTTCGTATAATAATATATCCATTCTTTTCTTCTGTTCACGTTTTGAGGAAAAGAGTGAAATGAAATGTTTCTTGTTTTTTTTTTTTGAATTATTATTACAAACCTGTACCCAGCATATAGTATCCGTAATAATTGCTATTATTAATTACTTTTCAATGAAGAAACAAATACTAAGCAACAAAAATAATCGAACTGTCACTTGTCAAATCATAGACAAAGATGAGTACACGGCACTAACTTTTTTTATCTCCGTCTAACGTCTGCACATGCGCAATGAATTTTAAAAATTCCTATTTACTGTTTCATTCTCATTGGTACAAGGTTCTCAACCATAGCAAACATAAATACTTGTCAAATGAAAATGAAAAGAAATGTTTTAAATATTATTTATTATTTTCATGGATTAAAAAGTACTTATTTATTAATTATAATAGTAAAAGTAACTATTATATTTTTTTATTTAATATCAAAATATGTAAATTTTTAGCAAAATACTAAATAGAATTATTTTTTTTAATGTTGGTACTACCTACTACTTTTTGTGATGTTATGTCAGATGTCAAGGTATTATGGAAGAATTTCTTTTTAAGACATTTTAAAAGTTGAGTAAATTAAGCAATATTATTTATTGAAATACAGATATATTTAATCGTATTCTACTTGTGTTGCTACTTGATAGTGATTTAAAACTGATATAAAGTGTAGACAAGTGCAAGCTAACATCGTGGGGTGTATAAGCAGTGTTTTATATTTTAAATACACATTAAAAATATATAAAATGATGTTTAATAGCCTCGTATGTTTACTGAAAATCGTTTCTATTACCCATTTAGTAACAATTACAAAAAAAGTTCTTGATGGCAATAATCAACGATTTGACTATTGGTGAGTACTGTATCTATTGAGAATTTTTTTAATCCTGAACTCTTTCGGAGTAACTCATTCTATCAATAAACATTCCTAATTTTTTTTTTAACCATCATTTTGTCAATACGAATATAATTTGACCTTTTTTGTTGTAGTTTACTCTTTATCGGAAGACACGCGCTGTTGAGACAGATAGCTGAAGATGCACATCCAGCTGCTGTTGAATGAATCGAAGGCCTAGACGTGGGGTGGAGAACCTTTTTATATCTTCAAGAAACAGGTAGTAATATATACTTAAAACACAAAAAAAATCTGTTCTGAAAAAAGAATTCACTCTAGTGATGCCAATAAAAAAATTATGTAATCCTAAAAAAAAATCGCAAGTTTCAAAATTTCATATATTTAAAAAAAAAATCAATATGTGTTACATTCCTACACTAATTTGCATAGGAATATGATAGTTAGTTCCTTGTATTAGCGTGGGGATTGATGGCGCTAATACCTGACCTATTTTTGTAAAATTCATATCTGAGTTGAATATATAACAACAAATTAAAGTAAAATATCAAGCAATTGATGCAATATTATCACTATGTCAAACTTAAAATTTAAGTTTCATTGGTGCAAATTGACATTAACAACTATTTTAAAGATATGCACAGTAAAACGTTAATATTTTTATTTTTTGTCTTTGTATCCTTTCCATGGGGTGGCTAGCTCAGTGGTATGAAGTCGGCCTATGGATCCTGAGAACCCTGGTTCGATTCCCACAGGCTACAAACAATTTTCATAATTTCAAAAGCTACCCCTGTGGCTCCTCCACCACTAACATCTTTGGGGGTCGTGATTTGACGACTGGTAACCGCACTTCACGCGCAAAATATATCACTTACCGAGATCTGCTTCGGCAGAGTGCCACACCCAGTAATGGGTAGAAGGCGTGATGATAATTTTTTTAAATTTTTTTTTATCCTTTGCATTTAAAGCTGTAGCTCCACTGTACTGCCATTCAAATTAATTTCCTGTTGTGTAGCGGAGCAAATAAATAATGAAATAAAAATAAGGTAATGTAGTGGTCTAAATAAAATAATTGGGTTCAAGCAAAAATTCGCAAGCTGAAATCTCGCAGACTTCAACTTGTATTAAAACATACTAGTGTATCTGAGTGGTTTGGACTCCACTAAGATGAAATTATTGTAATCGAGATTAAGTTCCTTTTGTGCAAAGTAGCAAATAAATAAATAATTAATATTCTCATTTTCAGGCATGAAATGAAAGAACTTGCCGTAGACGATGGCTGCATCCGAGATGTGAAGAACAATAACGAGCCGGTTCTCATCTGGTGCATCACCGACTACTACTACCACTGGGTGTGGGTTTGTCTTCAAGAAACAGGTGATTTCAAGTGTTCATGTGTCTTAAACATTTCAAGGAATTTTTAAGGAAGATAACTGTCTAGGACACAATTTGGAATGTTTTTTTAAATAAAAATTATTTTATCAGATGTAAAAATTTCGATAGCAAGAAATTAAATTTTAAATGATCTTCAAGGAAATAAATAAATGAAAATATTGAAAAAAAAATTGAAATTAAATCAACGAAAATGTATTTTTTTGGTCAGTTTTTTACTTTTTGTACGATTTTTAAAATAATTGAAAAATGTATCACTTTTTCTACGATTTTTCGTCAAAAAAGACTAGTTTTAAAATAAATATGCAAAGAGCCTTGACAAGAAACATTAGTTTGGATACAAACCTCGCTAACTTTAAATTTTACCTAAAAATGTAAGTGCTTCTTCGGACTGATTCAAATTCAGTTCTTGAGATTAATTTCTTGTTGTGCAGCATAATATATAAAGAAAAAGTTGAGAGTTGTAACTCTGCTTATCTGGTTTGAGAATTTAAATTTCGGTATATTTCGCGTATACTGCATTTTAGCCCTAAAAGTTTACTGAGTGCTCTAAGACGATAGCTAGTGGATGCCATATATTAAAGTCTATTATACTGTTTTAAAACAACTACAACTTACAACGATTTTAAGAACTTCACTGTAAAAAAAAAACAGCATTTTTAGTACAAATTGGGATAAAATATTTAATTGTAAACATAACATATCTAATTAAATTTGGTTTGTCCATATTTTTATTTCTTGTCCTACAAGCTCTTATACATTTATACCACGGCTACGCGGTAGGCAGCTTTTAAAAAATATCACAAATCATTTTTATGACTGCCGTCTTCCAAAAACGTTTCAACAATCAATTGCAAGACGATCATCTTCCTAAACAACATCTCAAATCATCTTATTAGATAATCATCTTTCCCAAAAGTTCGTCCCAATTATTAAGTTCCTTAGAATCAATTCCTTCCTAAACAGCCTTCCAAATCATTTTTAAAACAATAGTCTCCCCTAAAAGTCCTTCCCAATCAATTTCAAGATCTACTTCTTCATAAATATTTTAAAATTTTATAAATATATTATTGGTTCGATGACGTAAATAAAATTGGACGCCGTACGGTCATACGGGAATATTTTAATTTGTTGTTGTCTCAAAAACTATTTATCGACTCAAATGTTGAATATATGGGCTCTGTGGCATATATAGTATTAAAATAAATATGTTACATTTATTTATATTATTATCTATATTTTAGAAATATTCGAAGAAAGAACAAATCCAGAAGAGGCACCAATACGAATGTCCGAAAGTACTGATCGCCTGTCATGTAAGCAGTGCTGGACTCCGCAGATTCCAGCCGTCAAATGCCGGCCACCGAAGTTTCGATTGCCGATATGGTGAGTACCATTTTTGCGGTCCATTTTTTTACACCTAATATAATAAATATTTCTTTATCTAAGGGTTGAATCAAAAAAAGTTTCAAATAAAATATGTTTATATTATTATTTTCTACAACTTTTCATTGACACTTTTTTCTGTACAACCTCTAATTTCGGAGATACGAACAACTACCCTTAAAGTGAAGTATCTTTTATCTCCGCACTCAATATTAGAAGCTGTTTTAGAAGTAAACATTTTTTTTGTGATCAAAATTAAACATTCTCGGATCGCATTGAAATTTTGCACCTTCTAGATACTTCACTTTAAGGGTGGTTGTTTGTATCTCCGAAGTTAGGGGTTATATAGCAAAAAGTTTTAAATAAAATATCATTATATTATAATTTTCAACAACATTTGTTTAAAACTTTTTTCTGTATAACTCCTAATTTCGGAGATAGGAACAACCACCCTTAAAGTGAAATTTATGTTGTACTAATTAAAATTTGGGGGTCATCCGTAAATTCCGCACTAAGTATTAACCCCTAGAAGCTTCATGCAGAATTTCAACGAAATCGAATATATCGCCATTAATTAGCGGTTTCAAAAGCAAAGGTGTTTTATTCAATATTAAATATTCCTCGAATGCGCTGAAATTTTGCATGTGGCTTCTAGGGCTTAATATTTAGTGCGGAACTCAGAAACAACCCCAAAAATTCCAATTAGTACAAAAGATATCTCCAAAGTTAGGAGTTGTAGAAAAAAAATTCAAATAAAATAGCTATATATTATTATTTTTCACAACTTTTGTTTGAACCTTTTTTCTGTACAACCCCCGGAGATATGTACACCCACCCTTAAAGTGAAATATTTTTGTATTAATGAGAATTTTGAGATTGTCTGTAAATTCCGCACTAAGTATTAAGTTCTAGAAGCTGCATTTCAACAAAATCGAATATATTGTCATTAATTAACAGTTTCAGAAATAAAGGTTAACCTTTTAACGTTCTTTTCGAGTCAAAATTAAACTACCTTGAATCGCGCTGAAATTTTGCAGCTTCTAGGACTTAATACTGAGTGCGTAATTTTACAAACAACCCCAAAATTCCTATTAGTACAAAATATATTTCACTTTAAGGTTAGTTGTTCGTATCTCTGAAGTTGGGGCTTGTATAGAAAAAAATTTTAACTAAAAAATGTACAGGATAGTAATGTAAAGATAATTTATTTGAAACATTTTATTAAATAACGTTTAGATTTTAAAATAAGGTTTAGAAAGTTGTTGTCGCATCTGAGGCGCTGTTACAGTGTTGTAACCGATATTATTGCATCTTACATTACATGTAGTTCAGGCGCGATTTGATGATTTGATGACTAATGATTTTAGTATGAATAGAAGAATGTTTTGGTTGAGTATGAAGTGATTGAGCGATGAAAGCTATGAAGAGTGCGGATGGTGAGTGATTGTGGAATGAATCAGGTGTTAGAAATAAATGGTGTGAATACTTTAGGGCTTTATATGGTAGCATAAATGGAGCGAATGGTTGTAGTGAAAATGTTTGAGGTGATGAATGTGATATTAGATGAGAGGTGATTGATGCGTTTGTGAAGAATGGTAAGATGTTGAAGTACGGAGGCGAGTAATTATTTGACTGGTTACTTTATTTGTTTAGATATTGTGTTTATAATGGTGTTTTGGTGGCTACATTGATGTATGGTAGTGAATGTTGGGTGTAGAAGAGATATCGTGTCCGGAATACTTTGGTGTATGATGGGTGTGAGATTGAGAAAAATGTTGTTAGAAGACATGCCAAGACAATCAGCTTCCCAAAAACTCTTCTAAATCAACGACGGGTAAAACAAACAAAGTTTTAGCGGTGAAACGTATTTTATACTAAATCAAGAAATGATTTCAAATAATTTCATTATTTTCTAGTCAATTGTATTTTCTATTCAAAATAATCGTATATTTATATAATTTTTTTTATTGTTGCTTTATTTCTCACAGTTTACGACATAATATTTTAGATATTATTTGCTATTATATTATAGTTTATTTCCTTGATATATTTTCAATTAAGTTTTGAACTTTGTTTAAATAAATAATTTGTATCTTTTACTTTTAAAAGTAATTTGTTAAATAGTGGTAACACATGTAATTATTTTATGAATTCGATAAAATGCTTAATATATGCAGTTGGTTTAAAAATATACTTTTATTTTTGTCATACACGGTCATGGCATATCTTCCGTACATCTATGTCTTACGTAAAAGCCTAATTTAATCATCATTGGCCTAAATGATGAAATATTCTTTTATGTTGAGTATTTTTGATATAATAAATATTTATTTCACGTTTTTAAAGTAAATGCTAATTATTGAGACGTTATAATTTAAACTTTTTATTAGAAATTTGTTTAAAAACAAACAATACGTATATTGCAATTATTTTACACATATGTTTGTTTGTAACAAACAATAGCAATAATAAAATTATTATTTATAATAATATCAAAAGTAAAATGATAAATATTGTATTTGCAGTGTATATTTTTATTCTTTATCGTTCAAGGTAACATTTATAAATTTTAGTTAGAACGCGCCGTTCACTAATGAATCCGGACGAAACCTGCAAACCCGGCACTTTGCTACTGCTCGCTGTACATTCTACGCATAAGTCTGTCTCTCTCTAGCACATTGCAAGCAATGGAATGGTTGCGCAAGCATCGTTCATTTGCCAAGAATTCGTTGATGTGTACAGACGTAGAACCGCGCTCCGTACTTTTGCTGCCTTTCAGAAGGCCATCATATCAAACAATTGTCCTCCGAACACGCTAGTGCCTTCACGTGGGGGCCCAACATACTTTCTACATACTTCTACATATTAGGCAAGTTTTAATAAGCGTATCGCGAGCCGGGTGGGGCGAGTCCCTCGAGACCAAGGTCGTAGTTTGGTGAGTAGGCGGGTCGCCCAGCTAGAGAGTATCTCTGCCGATGACTGCGTGGCCGGGGTCGCCAAATCCCCTCGTTAGAGGTGGCCTTTGGATTTCCGGGCAAGTACATAGAGGCTTCTCTTGCCACGAGCACTGTGGAATACTCTCCCTACGACTCGGGTAGGTTTTGTAGGCGTAAACCGAGAGGTCGGGGCTACGGAATATAGTCCACGTCTTTGTATTAAGTACAAGCACAAATCGGCTGCTTGTCGTAGATTCATTGCGCCACTTAAAATTAGCTATTCGTACACTAAAACTTAGGTAGGGATAAGGCAAGAACAGAAGTGAAGAAAGAACAAAGAAATCAACATTGAAAACAACGTGAAGATCAAGAAATGTATAAATGGGATGTTATGGGATGAATGGAATGTGTGGCATGAATGGTGTATGCTGCATGCTGCACGCTGATTTAACATAACTTTGTCTATTATTCTATTTTATTGCATTTTGTTCTGAGTTTCTGTTTCAGGTTCAACAATCATCAAATGTCTTTATGTATGTTTTTTTCTAATGTTTCCAGCTATTCTGTTTTACTAATACATTGTTTTTGTGTTTCTAGGGACATGACGGGACCTGCAAGCATCTCCTGCGGCCTCAACATCATCTTGGAGCAGCTGGTGTTCGAACCAGCGCCATCGGAGCTGCCGCCGTCGTGGACAACGACACCGGTGCTTATATCATGATCTTGGAGCAGCTGGTGTTCTAATCAGCGTCAGCGGAGCTTGTATCATCGTGGACAACATCACCTGAGTCAACATCTCTTCAGCTATGTCAGAAGTTGGCTGCAGTATCAGCAGTCATCGCAAAATGTCGTCCGCAGCTCGCAGCAACAATTGTAAGAACAATTATTTTTTTAAATGGGTTGTATTTAACCGAGCATCAAATCTTAAAATTTTTCTGGCTTGTTTATCAATTTAAATTATTATTTGCTGTAGCAAAGCAAAAATAAATATTCGGTACAATATACAGGTTGTAAAAAAAGTAAGGAATATTGAAATTAATCTCCTGATAATCTTTAAACTAAATAATTAAAAAAAAAAGTTTCGAAATGTTTTTAAAATTATGTCCTAAATAATTTTAAAAACATTTTCTTTACTTTATCTTAAACTCTTTATTGCCCTTTCATTTTTCTGGAAAGCTTATTACTATTCTTGACTTTAAGATCATTTAGTATTTTTTGTGCTCAATTATTATTTTTGGTCTTTATTTAATTATTTCTGGTAACATTAATTTATTATTATTGATACAATTATAATCGGTGCTTATTTAAATTATTATAGTTTCTTACATTACTAGCAGAGTAAAACAGTTTTTACTGTTAAAAGGAGAAATTTACTCCTTGAGGCAGTAAAAACAGTTCGTAAAATATTTTATTTGTTCCTCATTAGTAAACAAATTAAAAAATAATAATTAAATCCTGTCACTTGTGTTAAAAATTGTATTAAATTATTTGAAAGTATAACGTGAAAAGTAAATAAATATATCATCATGCCTTTTACCCATTATTGGGTGTAGCACTCTGCCGTATTTATTTACATTGATATATATTTAAAATTGACATTTGAGTTGTAAAATAATCGGTTTGAATAAATAATGTTTACGAGTAGTTTATAAAATAATTTAGTATTATGTTAATAATGATGATATTATTTGTGCAGATTAGTAATGATTTGTTTGTTTATTTGCAGACGCAGTTGTTTGCAGCCGCGATGGAGACAGTCTTCTGCCAAGAGTTTTCACTCAGGAGTTTTCATTCTGGTGCTGACAGCGAATGCTGGGGAGACGGGATCAGCGACTTGCCCCTGAACATATCCAGGTCACTCATTCAGGCTTTATACCAACATTTTAGTTACCAAATAAATAAAACAATTGCAATAAATATTGTAATCATAAATAAATAAAACAATTGTAATAAACATTGTATTCACATATAATTAAAATGACTGTACTTTAATATGTTTAAAAAATAATAAACATATTTTAAATTGATAATTTACAAAACTCTCTTTAAAATATATTTATTTTTTAAGAATAAATATGTGTTAAAGAAATTGTAAATTATCAATTTGAAACATACCTTTTTATTGTTTAAAATAAATAAATTGTACTTGTAATAATAATTTCAATATATAATATTAGTATCTGTTGTATATATACAACTTTGAAATAATAATAAATACATTTAAAATTACATGTCTTTATTTTATTTAGAAAAATCGTGTTGTATAGCATAAATTCGTCCCAAATAAGTTGACAAATTCGTCAACTACACTACAAAAAGTGTGGGAGTTTGTGTAAAATTCGCTCCGCCGCCACTATATTGGATTTTATACACACACACACTTTTGTATAAATAAATAGTTCACAAATTTGCCACCAGAGGCAGTACAGGCGTTAAAAGAATACAAATGATCTCTGATGCAGCTGAAAATGAAAATTTAGTTTGAATCAAATAAGTTCAATGAAAATATAGTGAACTTCAAGAAATACTTCGCTGTGCACCTGGTTGCCGGAATAGTAAAGTTTAAATTATTTATCCCTGTATTTAGTGTTCATACTTTATAAATCTATAAATATAGAAAACACTGCAAACAGTATTTATTTAAATTGTTATGGAATAAAACGTCAGATTACTGAAAGTGATTTATTTTCTTATTATCGATTGTAATTATAAATCACATTACACATTTGTCCCTAAACAAAAAGAAAAATCTTCTTAGAAGAGAAAACAAAACCAAATGTATAATTAATGTTGTTTTTAATAATTCGCTAATACAAAAACATTTCTTTCTTATTTCATTTTATAATTTAATTTAATAATAATCACATTTTCTTGTTGTTGTGAAGACTTTGTATATTCGGTTTGATTCAAGTTCATGCTCTAAAACTACGTCTGACCTCAAGTTAGCTATCCGTAACGGTAGGCATGCTTACCACACATACAGTTCTCAACAATGACTAATATGTATTGTTGTGCGTTTTAAAACACATTCGCCACGGATAATAAAATAAATAATGCAATAAATCATTCTATTTAGATATCAAACTTTTTTTTATTAAATAAATACCAATTAGTTTGATATCTGTGAATCACAGACTTGAATTTTATTCAAACTCAAATAAAAGGATTAAAATTCCAGATATATTTAATTGATTTAATGAGAAGCGAGGAGAATTTTAACGAGATTTACAGCATGAGCCCTCAAACTCTCTTTCATCACATATGCTTATGTTTTGAGTATAATATACGGTCTTTTGCTACCATATACAATATTTGTTTTGTAACATAATTATTATTATATTATAATTTAACATTTTGCTAATTTATCTGCATAGGAACAAACAAAATGTGTTTAGTATATAGCAGATAATGTTCACAGCCTTGTAATTTATGTATCATGGGTAATGACAACTTAGAAAGTAAATCAACTTTGGCCACAAGTTTCAATTCATTCCTACTTGATTTAGAGTTGCGATGTACGGCAACAGAACGTACACTAAATCACAAGGCTGCTGATAGTTTTGAAACGCCTGGCTCCACGCACAATCTGTCCGGGTGGAACTCTACCAACTTATTATTCTAATAGACAATGTATTCTGCAGGAACGGTAGCGTCAAACACAAACAGATTGCATTGTGTAAAGTAATGAAATGTGTCCATTCAAAACGATTTCATTACAGAACATAACCAACAATGAATGGAGCAAGGGTTCGTATTAACAATTCGTGCACCTAAAGTATACAAAACATATAAAATATCCTAAACAAATTTTGCTTATTCGAATTGCGTTTGTGATGCGACGACTGTTGACTATAGATGAACACTTTTAGCAAAAGGAAAATTCATTTAATTATCAATCCATTCGATGAAGCGACACGGAACCACTGCGAGTTTGTGGCACTTGAAAGACTATCAGTATCGTTATAAGTTACACTAGAGGTTCGTAGCACTGGCACTGTCTGGTCAGACGTGGGGCGCGCGGGGATCGAGGCGGCGTGGCCTCGCAGGCACCACGACGGCGGGTAACGTAGGCGCCGGCGCGGGCTGCTGGCTGTGGCTGCTCTTGCGTCCCGTCAGTATCTTTACAGTCCTTTGCAGGAAGTCAGTCTTTTGCGTTGAGGAGGAGGTGGGATGCTGGTGCTGGTGTGGCTTGGACGACGACATGGAGTGGCAGCGCACTACGAGTGGCGTGCTGCCCGCCGACCAGTCGCTGGCCCCGCTACTGCTCGAGCTGCCCAGCGAGCCCAGCAGGCCCGCCGAGCTAGAGCGGTACGGCGGTGGTGATTCCGACTCGAACACCGTGCGATTCGGTGGCGCTCGGATACATTTCTGGTAGATTTCGCTCTCCTACAACAATACATAATACACATTATTATAGAGTTCAAAAGTTCATAGATACTCAATATAAAATTAATATTCTGGATAAAATTGGTAGGGAGATGATAGGAATCAACTATATTTAACAAAATAAATTATTGCAGCATTGGCAGAATGGAATCGAATTCTACACTTTTATTTATTTATTTATTTTACTCTCTCCAACAGAAACTTAATCCCAATTACAGTACATTTAGCTTGAGTGGAATTTGAACTCGGGATCTCCGGATTCCAATGCCATAATACTATGGCAACTACCGTACTGCCGGACACAGACATTAGTCTTAGTACATTTTTTTACAGAAAAATACATCAAATAAAATGTACAAAGATCAACAGTTTTGTATCACTTTCATTTGAATCATTTTTCTATAAATTTAATGATACCAAAGTGATCTTTTGAAGATCTTATGGAATTGTTATAAAAACAACCAAGATAAGTGATCTATGATTACCAACAAATGGTGATCTCTCGAACAAAGGACAGATGTCGGTGAAGTAATACTACGATTACATCTATCTACTACATCTGTCCGTTGTAATAATCGCACTAATACGCCCGCCTGGGAGACAAAGACCCAGCTCAGGAACCGGAAATGCTGGTGCGTTGGGTGCGACGCGCGTGTCCGGTAAACCGACACCTGTGAGAGTTGTGCAGGTGCTAGCTCTCCCTTCCCTTACACCCACGATAAAACAAATGGTTTCAATATATCTCATCCAGACACCGTGTAATTTATACTCGAAATAAATTCTTACAGCTGGAGGAATTGCGAAAAACTTTCCACTTGTTAAAATGATATATTTATCAGATAAAAAGTACTTGTTCATTTAACGTCCTTTCATTTGCAATTTAGTCATTTTTCTAAAAGTATTTTTACTTTTTCTTTTGTTGCTGAACAAAGTTGGTAAACAATACATATCATATATTTTCAAGATTTTTTCAAGTATTTTATAAGAAATTTAGAATACCAACGTTTGATGAGTGTATTATAGTATTTGAAAGGATAAGCATGTTGTACTCAATCAAAACTTAGGTGGATTAGAACTAAATGGATGAATACGCATTTCTAAATTATTTTGTAAGGAATTCCGAGAACTAATTCTGTTACAATTTTATTTGAATCTTTATCTTTAAAATAATACAGAAACGTTTAACAAAAACTATAAGCTGTTAAATCTACCAGAAACTTTTTAAATATCTAGCTTATTATATATAGACAATATCTGGGATGATATATAAGTTTTCAATCCTCAAAACGAGAAGGTCTGCTTTCATTATGATTTTGATAACGGAAATCTTGTTTCCCCATTGATTTATAATGATTTTATACCTGTTCGGGGTCGCGGATGTGGAGGCGGGCGGAAGAGCCATAGGGGAGCTCCTCGCCGTCGGGTAGCGCGATGGAAGGTGGCAAGTCGAGCTCCAGGTCGGTGTGCACAGAGTGCAAGCGCACCTGGCGGTCTCGTTGTGCCGCCAGCTCGCGGTGGCGGTGTAGGCGTCCGCCGTCCCCGGCCGCCGCCACGCCCACGCCGGCCGCCGCGCTCGCCGACATCACCGACAGCATCTACAAATAGACAATCATTAATTAATAACAATCAGAAAAACACAAAGATCATCACAATGTTGGGATGACATTGTCAAATATCAATTCAGAGCCTGTTTATCAAGACTGAAATAAACTGACAGATAACTTATATTTTGGATAAATGAAAAAATATTTATTTATTTGTACAACAAGAATTTAATTCCAATTACATTACAGGGGGTCTACAGCTTATAATGGAATCCGAATCACTCAGACACAATCGTATTTTTTGATATAAATTGAAGTCAGCGAGACTTGACTGCACGAACTCTTCCTTTTTAATTATGAAACGCAAGTTTTACCTCGCTTTTATTCACTGAGCTACGCTTGCCTTATTATGCTGTAATAAACAGTCTCTCAATCATGTATATTGTAATTATCAATCAGGTATATTGTAATTGTAATTTTAGGAGATTGAATTACATATTATAAATTGTATTCTAAGTTATAATTATTGACGCAGTATTTAATTTAATGTTATAATTTTGATTTTACGCACCCTAAAGTGTGAAATAATGTGATATAATATTAGAACTTTCAGTAAACAATGTCGAAAGGTTCAGTGAAAACTATATTATATTAGTTTAGAAATAGTGACAATCCAGAAACTATTGTAAGAAGATTGTCACTAAAATGTTGCCTCATTATACCTTTAAAGTATTTCTAAGTGTAGAGTAAAATTATATACAGTAGATACAAAATACAACAACTATGTTAAAGTGATTTCAACGGCCGATAAAGAAACATTTCCATAATTTCTTTGGTATAATCTTCCGATTATATCATACATCCAACTTAAATATATGTTACGGATAAAATTTCAGTAGGCGGTGGTAGTGTTACCTCCGCCAGTAACCTTGAGTATAGTCAAATCCACACTCGGAGTCAAGCCGTCAAAGTCATTTCCGCGTTATATCATATTGCATTGTTCAAGTATTAAAATTCCTACACCTGGTGCTATATATCACTACCTACTCGTGCCTCGTCTGCCCTTCGCCCCCTGCCGCCGTTAATGACAGCTCGCGACAGTCGATTGTTGTCTATAAAAATCTAGCGAACTGCGACGGACTGGGATTCAACTAGCGATTGTTTGCTAATGCTCACGCACGCCTAGCAAAGAGAACAAACATGGTTGTACGTTATAATTGTTGGAAGCGAGCAATACGGAACAATGAAATTGTAGACTGTTTTATCTGATCGCGGTGAATTCTTGGAACGAACAATTTTGCGCAACTTAATTCTCAATTATTATTCTGTTGTAAAATTACATGAAAATGGACTACAGAAAAAGGAAGTTATAGTGGGCTCCAAATAATTCGGAAACAGTTAAGATTTTGGTTGTAAGTTAAAAACTGTAAAGTTTGACCGCTTATGAAACGTGAGCACAGGCATAGTAGTACAATTATTCGTACTTAGTCAAATACTAGTTAATCAAAAGGTTTTTTTTTTGCTTTTCCGACTTATAATAGAGAAAGTATTGTGATTGTGATTTTTCTTGATCTTTAAATTTGGATAAATCTTCACGTTTTAAGACCCTACCAAACACAAAAAAATGGTCTGTCAGTTTATTTGGAAGTACGATAACTTACAAACGTGATGAAATTTTGGATTGAAACTTTAAATTTAAAGTTTTAAGCGAAAGAATGAGGTTCAGTTCGATAATGGGCTATATACAACCAGAGGTACCACAACTTTATTAACGCGTTTTTTAAGTCTTAAATTATTTCTAAATATGCCGCGTTTCGTATCTATCAAATTCAAATTCTCAGGCAGAAAATTCTAGTTAAAGTGTCAAAAATGATATTATAGCGATTGTCAGTTGTTTTTTTTTAATTTGTTCAAATTAAGGCTTTCGGGTATAGAATTCTATAAAAATGTGACATTTAAATGATCGTCAGTTATTTCTCCAAAAGTTATAGAAATTATACCAAGCATATCTATAAACTTTTGGTCGAGAAAGTACCTCTGTGGCGACCACAGCAGATTTCTTTCTTGTAATAGGAGACCTACATCTTGCAGAATTCAAATATTCGTATAAGTTTTGGTTATAAATGAAAGGCAGCAAAATCTATGTGTGTTTGAACCTTCAAATTGTCACTTCTAAAACGAAAGCGTAAACAGAGAGTTACCAAAACCGTTTGTTATTAATCAGCTACTAGTCAGTTAATTGTTATGTATTTATCTGTGGGTATCAATCAAATATCATAAATGCGGTGTAAGATTAATAAGCAATAAATAAAATGCGTTATTTAATTTTTAATTGTCTAATAATAGAAATAACAGCGATGAGTAGTATGTATTTTTGTCTATTAGAGATAAATATTTGATTGATGGAAGTCTAAATTCAACGAAAGATAACCGTTATCAGGGTGATAAGTTCATCTTTTTGTTATTTAATTAATTGATATAAATGTGTCTATAAAAATAGAAATACAGTTTGTAGGTCACACAGAATAAAAAGAAAATCATCGGTAGGAAACCTGATAAGAAGCAATTAGGAAGCAAAACAAACCCTTAATAGTAGAAACAAGTAGTTATCTGAGATCGAGAAGAAAAAACATGGCAATGTCAGGGTTGGACTGGCCCAATGAGTCACAACCTCACAGCAACGTGACTGATTCGCACGTGGACTGACGACACGTGGTTATATTTAGACGGATGTCTCCAAGACGCAGTGTCAGCAGCAGAACAACAGAATTACACTGGCATTAGTCAGGGAATTTCACGGGAATGACAGTTTATCACTGAAGCAACGCAATAACATAATTTAATTTTAATTTACTTCAAGTTTTCCTTGTAAGACATCTAAATATGCACATACATAATCACAGTGAACATTTTATCTCTCATGTTTTCTACATCATGTACGAAGGTAGATACTTAGGAACAAGTTTTTATAGTAGGGTCGCTTGTTCCAAGTTCTTGGCGTGAATGGCATAAAAATCGTATATTTAAATTCATATAAAGTTCGAAATTTTCGCCAAAACTCCAAACAGAAGTTTTTCAAGTACCTTTAAATTGAAAGAAAATTGTAGAATATTATGTTCATTCTTGAGTTTGGCTTTGAATTTAAACCGGCTGCTAAGTTCAAAATTATTACAGGAATAAATACAGCTTGGAATTAATATGACTCGGACGCAGTTACATTTTTGGTCATGAGTTTGTAATGCCTGTTTTACACTGAGCAATATTGCAAGTGCAACTGCAATTTTCAACAAGTTGAAGCAATATTGAACGAGTGTAATACAGAAATTGCAAGTGCAAGAGACAGAAGCAATCTTGCATCAACCTCTTGCACGAATTAGAACGTGTTCTAATTTTTCCAAGAGTTGTAAGGCCATTGTTAGTTATTTCTAGTAATTTTAAGAGTGCTACCAACTTATTATAAATGTCAAAAAAGTTGGGTTATGGATATTAGAATAATTTACTGCATTGAAAATAATTGTGCAAATACTTATACGAATAAATTTTTATATCAATGCAATAACATATGAAACAAATGTCAATAATACAAGTGATATAAGAGGTTAAGTTGATATAATATGAAGTTAGTAACGACAAAAATTTGTAAATAAATTAATATTATATTGCAGTTGCAAGTTGCTGAACGTAAAGTGAAAAAAATATCTCTGCAACATTTTGATAAAACTAGTTGAACGTAAAACTTACAAGTTGCAATTACAGATTGCGCTTGCTCAATGTAAAACAGGCATAACAGATAAGAGAAAATTGTAATGAGAAGATGGAATAAGACGAGCTAATTTCTGTAAATAATCTAAAAAAAAAGAAATGATATAAAGTATAGGGTAGGTAGTTCGGTGGTATCGAGTCTACCCGTGGATTTGAAAATTTTGGTTCGATTCTCACAGCGGACAAACAATTTTCACCACATTAGAATTACACCTATAGCTCTCCTTCCACTAGCATCTTTGGGGATTTGACGGCTGGTAGTCGCACTTTACAAGCGTAAATGTATCACTTACCGAGATCTGCTTTGGCTGAGTGCCACTCCCAGTAACGGGTAAAAGGAGTGATGATATATTTATTTTTATAAAAAGTACAAAAGTATTTACCTATCAACAAAAATATGAGAGTAACTAAATTACAAATTAATCATGCATCTTGCACGCAAAAGAGGCGACTTATCTCGATCAAAATCAAAGAACTACGAGTACAAACTAAATATTGTTGTTTTTCATGGGATGTGCTGACAAGGATGATATCGTTGCGTTGGTTAAAAATAACCGTTTCCATGCATAAAAAACTCATACGCTTGCAAGGGATGAAGTGAAAAGGTCAGATCCATCCCAGATCATCGCACAGCTACTAATTCATCCCGATATGCCAACAAATATCGTCGAAGCAAAGCGCGACAATTTAAAGAAGTCAAAAACTCCATAATTAATGAACGAATATTGAAATTATTACAAACATATGCACTAATAAATTTGATAAGCAAACGTCTGTCAAGTCAAGTTTTATGAAGATACTTAAGATAAGATTTAATTAGTCCCTATCTCTCAAAGCTGAGTTGATACTACGAATAGTTTCACTTTGTTATAAGTTGAAGTAAGCGAGGTGTGATGATCAAACCACGAACTCTTGTTTGAGAAACTATAGTGCTAATTTCTGAAATAATAATAGTACATAATAGCTGTATTCCATTTGGCACTTGGTTCACTTAATCAATTCAGATAAATTAAACAACATGACTAAATGAACTAAATTAAGCAAACTGATGCAGTTTTAGGTTGAATTACTTCAAAGTAAATTAGAATCTGTAATACTAGTCCTGAAAATAAAGTCAGCGAAGTAATCCAGCGAAATAAATAAGTGATCTGGTTCAGTAAATGTATGTTAGACTTGATCCCAATGGCAAATGGAATACGCCTAATGATTTAGGATTAGAACGCAACGAAAACAATGCCATCTGCAATTCCAGATCTGTTATTTTTTGTTCGGATGATAAGTTTTTCTTGCTTGTGAGTCATGACGTTGCGGTTGATATAATGAGTAGCGGGCAAATTAATTGAAAGGCATTTGAGTAATTTACGATGGAAAATAGTGACACTTTCGTTCGTTAATGAAAGGAAGTAATTGGAAAAATAAAGTCAATTAGCAAAGATAAATAAATGTCGATACGAACAAACTGAATATTGACATATGTAAATTTCGCGCATTTTAATCGCAGAGCAGAGGATATCCCGTGCTGAGAAAATGAAATGCAAAATGCAAATGCATTTTAAAGTTTTGTTTGAAATTCACGTCGCGGACTTTACATCAATTAAAACTTTGCAGCGAACTGTGCATTGTTCATCTTTTATGTCGCTTTTTCAAACGTCGGCCCCAGATAAAACAGTTTGTTATTTTCATTAAATTAACAACGTTTTATTAAGATATAAAGAAAACTTGCTTGCGAGCTCTACCTGCCTTTGTTCAAATATGATTCCGCTCTTCAAACTTTATAATTTCTACCAACGGTTTCAAGCAAATTTACTGCTGCTACACAAAGTTACACAAGAAAAACTATTTATGCAAAATGTAAGATTGTGCTCCTGAATTTTTAGTACTACTTTTCAGCACTAAAAATAAACATGGCTCATTTCTTGAACTAATCTACAGGCATTTTTTTGCATAATGTGCACTTTTAAATGCAATTCGTCATAGCACTTTTGGAATGTTAGACAGATATGACTCACAGTTAAAAATACTAATGAATACCATACGATTTCAGTCATTTCAGTGAGTATGCATCCCGCTTATCCAATACGTAAGTTGGGTCGCCTTCCTTCAAAAACACATTTACTAAAAACCAGCGGTGTGGAATTGGAGTCGTGGAGTCGGAGAAAATTATGCCGACTCCGACTCCGAGTAGACGTGTTTGAACTTATTTTTCGCAAATTATAATAATTTAAAATAAATTTTTATAAAAAAAAGTTGAGAAATTTGACCGCAGTTCTAATTTGACATGCACGAATAGGTGACAAATCATACTTATTAATTGGAGTCGGAGTCGGAGTCGAAGTCGAACATTTAAAATTTTTTGGAGTCAAAGTGGAGCAACCCTGATAAAAACTAATAAGACTGTTCTTAACTTATAGTATCCATTTTCAAGTAGTCTTCGTCTTTAATTGTACATCTGGGTACCAACAATTGTATTATAAATGTAGACAAGTGGAAGACAAATAATTTTATTTATATTGAATTTTACAGACTTTATTCTACTTTTCAACTAAGTCGCCATTAATGAGCCACTCATTTAGAATTATATTTGCCGGGCGGCACATATTTTGGGGCGGCATTTTTTGTATTTATTTTAGTTGTAAAAACAACTTGTTCACTTCATAAGTTTACTATTTGATTTCTACGAATTATGAATTACTATAGGATTTCGAATATTTTTTCATCATCAAGTCAATGTAGGGTTGAAAATATTATCTCGAAAAATTGCTTTATACTGCCTAATTTAAATATGGCATCCAATGGTAATAAAGTTCTCCACCTATAGTTTGTCTCAATTACAATTATTTATTTATAAAAACCACCATTTGATTGTCTTAGAAAGGGCGGCAAATTGGAGAGCGCCCTTGGCGGCAAAAGTTCTAGGTACGCCACTGGCCTATTATAATTTATGTAATTTGATAGAGTCGCGATCTAATTCAAAATTAAATAAAACGAACTTGATTCGAACTTCTTGTAACAATATATATATTTAAAACATAAACAAAAGTTAATAATTTAATAATGAAATTAAATTAATTATCCGACAATGGAAACAACAACATATGAAATAAACTATTATTAATGTTACTAAGTTACAAAATTACACGGCAAGACTACATTTTGCAGTGAAGACGAGAGCCAAGTTGTGTCGACGAAAGCCAAACTACCACTGACTAATTGTTGTTTTATTTCATGGGATGTTCTGACAAAGGGTAAGGGGCTGATATCATTGCGTTGGTCTAGATAAGCGTTTCCACGCATGAGTTTGTATAAAAAACCCAGACGGGGTGAGTTACAAAGGTTAAATCTTTCCGACCCATGCATAGCTATTAATTTACCCAGATATGTCATCACATCCCGTATAACCAGACGCGACAATTCAGAAAAGCTATAAACTTGATAAATAATGATCTACGGAATACTGAAGTTACTATAACATGTGCACTAATAAATTTGATAAAATAAATCAACTCTGTCAAGTCAACTTTAGAAAGATACTTAAAATAACGCTTAATTAGCTGAGTTGATAGTGAAATATCATAATTTATAAACAAAACCAAATTCTGAATTGTCCGTTTTGTTACATTTATATCTATAATGAGCAAGAAAAAAAAGTAGAATATTTTTTTTACATAATTACTCGTACGATTCAAGATAGATAAGTACTTCAAAACTTAATAATGAAACAAAAATAAAAAAAAACGAAAAACTGTAATACATGACAATTAAATGTAGAACGTTATGAATCATAACGGTCTTATTTTTATTGTTTCCATGACAACCATAGTCAGTTCAGTAAATCTATCTGAACGTGACAATAACAAGGTTAGTATGTATAGAAAAATAAGTCGGTAGCGCAGAAAACAGTTTTTAATTATAATAATAACTGAACGGTAAAACAACATAAAATTATTATTGTTTTATTTGAAATTAAATTTTTACATTCCATCAGTTTCAGTCCTCTGAACGCTTTCTGCATCCAAATCTGTTTTCCGGGTTTAGACGATTAACTGTACGAACAATTGATGTCTGGACATTACATCACATAATTATTGATACGTGACACCCACACCTGAACCATGGCCGCCTATCTGGCAATCTATCGGCGGAGCGTAGTCAGTGTGCGGGCAGCAGGGTCAAAGACCCCACACCTGCACGCCACTGACGAACATGCTGGACACACATCGCAGAGTGGAAGAGTGGATATGATGGTACTTTGTTCACCTGCCAGCGCTTAACGCGATGGCTGAGAGATAATTCAAAAGGATTGTTTCTATGTAAGTTTGTTATTACTATTTCAGGGTGGAACAATTATGTATAAATTGAACCTGTAGACTTTCCGTGACGTGCGTGTGTAGGCATGTGTGAGTGTAGACAAAATGCGGAACTGATAATGATAAAACTAAATAATTACACATTATCACATATTTGCTCTTTTGTCTGGGTAAGCACAATAAAGCGTGCTAAACAGTAATAAACATTCATTTTTTTACTTCACTTAATTACTTTGCATAAAAAACAAGGACTTTCTTATGTCACGACAATTATAAATTTTTTGTGAACAAAATGCTGATAAATTTAACACAAAAACATAGTTCACTTTCTAGTGAATTCTACTGACAAAACTGGTTTCCGTTATTTTTCCAAGAACAGAAAAACTGCGAACTGAATGTGTATGTAATGCAAAATGTATGTAGTACATTACGGTACAATTCCACGACAACAAAGGAACAAAAAGCATAAAAATTATATCATTGTGACTATCAAATACAGTCATGGACAATAAACGAAGTAAAGTTTCCTGAAAGTCGTTGAGAAACATCCAAGAATGTAGAATATGAATTATTTTACACCTTGAAATGCATTTGGCATGGGATACCACATTAGCTGAATTGACGTCACAAAAACAAAAGAAAAAAAGTGACAAAAACAAAATGACAAATGACGCTCTACCATAGCACTACACACCACGCAATTTAACATCAAATTGTTTTAAAATTTAATACTCAGTATTGTATCGTTCAGTGGTGTACTATGTAATTTTTTTCGGAGAAAATAATTATTTTATACTTGTTTTATTTGTGCCATATGAGCGAAAAAATTACAAAATGACTCACAGGGCCACACGAAAATAGCATTAAGTATTTTTTTTTATTTTGTGAATTACCCGAATGTTTTTTGTTTTAGATCATGGAATGTTTTAAATGTTTTAAGTTTCAGGAAAACGTAACAATGTCAAAAAAACGATTTATGAAAAAAATCCAGTCTAAATAAACCGTAGACTAAATAAACATTTAGCAGATAAGAACGGACTAAATTTTATTTTGTCAAACTATATTTTTAGTCCACTTCGTTTGTTTTTACACCAAAGACAATCCAAACACTCAAATCTTCCGATGTTATCTTATTTCAAACATACTAGTATTGATGTTCAAATGTTTGTCATAGATAACTAGATTATTTCATTCGATTTCGCTAATCAAACGATTGAAATACGTCTAGCCAGACATCTGTTGCGACAGATAAAAGACTGATTGCAGGACCGGATTTAGTCAGAAAAATCCGCTAATTTTCCGGTTGGCAGTTGTCTATCATAAATATATTTTATTTTAAATCATAAATTATTATTTTTTTTAATTTTCGCATCATTCAAAATAAGGTTTATATTAACCCTGGAAACTGAAGTTTGATTTTATGCAATAGTGCTTCAAAGTAATTGAAAAAACACCCATTTTTATGGTTCTAAATTTTGACTATTAAAACGCTAATTGTACTTATGTACACACATTTTAAGGAATTTATAAAAGAAATACAAACATTAGCTTATAACATCATCAATCAGACATATTTTAACAAGCTTTACGAGAAAAAATAAACAATATGTTTTCACATAACCAGTGTCAATTAAGGTAGTACTAGTGTGACGGTGGCGCCATCGGTTATCGAGTGGCGAAAATGACGCTCAAAAAAATTTAAAAATTGAATAAAATCAGTGTTTTATACCTATTATGGTTTGAATATCATGAATTGTTAACAGGTTGTTGTTCTAGTGAATTTTCAAATATCATACCACCATGTGGTGTTGCCATTATAAATTGGGATTCTTAATTTTTCGTTAAAAACAAGGCTTTGCATGGCTATATATCCATTACTAAACAATAAAAAACTTTCTCCTTCTGATACAATATACATGGATAGTTCTAGAACGTCATACTAGTTTTTCAAATGAAACTGCAAAATTTTAGAGGTACACAAACCAAATGTGCGATTCTGAGTGATGATCGCCATAAACCTCGTGTATAAGAACTCAACTTTACAAGTGAATATATTTGTTCAGAGACGATGAATGTGTTTCATATTTTAACAGGATGTGTATGACTATCCAATGTTTACGTGCGCCAAATTTCATTCTGATCTGCAAAATTTTCATCACGCTAGTACTATCTTAACTATCAATATAAATCCACGCTTCAAATTTAATAATTTTTTCATTGTCGCTTATATAATTTTTACTAGTTGCAAAAAGCATTATACAAAACTCGTGTACGAAGACGTGCTTTTAAAATTGCGCTAATGTGAAAAGTATGTCTTCGCGGACTTGTTATGTAAATAGCTATTTATTGTCTTGATTATTAACATAAACATATTTATAAGTACATATAATTTTCGGTTCTATTTTCATTACTAGTCCGGACCTAGTCATTATGGTTTGAAAAATGCGAAGGAGTTGGTCGAATTGCGCGGCCGACAAGGTCAGAATGTTTACGTAAGTGGTGCAGTTAAGAACCAGGAAACGAAATGACGGATAGGCACGTCTATGGTCATGTATGACGGTGCATGCAATCAATCCAATTTGAAATTACTGACTTGTATAATCCATTGTTATTTTAACTGCTGCGGCACAGACGGAAGCAAAAATATTCAAATGGGTTTTTTTAGTTCGCTGTCCAGACTTTTTATGTGAATAAAGTATGATTATTATTGAATTTTCAGACAATTACTAAATGGTAATTTTCCATCATAATTGTCTGAGTTTGTTGACTTCTGTTACAATTATTGTGTATAACAAAACTGTTCTTTTATTAAAAACAATGAATTTCAAAGTAATTAACATTAATTAAATTACAATGAAATTGAAAGCTGGTTTTTATACGACTACTTTTAACGTCTGGGACGCGTTTTAAAAGTTTTTTGCTGTAAAAAATTATGAACAGAAATAATTAATTGCATTTAGAATTATCAGCAAATTAATACAGTTTTTATTCTCTCAGATCTCAGGCCAAAGGGAACTAATATTTTTTAACTTTTTACAAAAGACAAAAAAGTATTTTACAGAAGCATTAGTCAAGTGACGCCTTCTACCCAATAATGAGTGATTTATCCCTACAATAGCATCTTTTATAATATACATTTTTAATCTGTATAATTTAATTATAATCAACTATTAATTTACAGAAAATAAATCCGCCGATGTTGGAATGACAGTCAAGGCCAATGTAGTTCAAGACGAAAAATGCTTTGCTAGAATCAGAGCTGGGCAGTAGCTAGCTACTTTTGTAGCTTAGCTACTAGCTTAGCTACATTTACCTTAGCTGTAGCTGTAGCTTAGCTAACTGTGAAAAAATATAGCTGTAGCTTGTAGCTAGCTACTTTTTTTCTATTAACTTAAATATAACAACTGAAGCTACTTTTAAAGCTACTTTTGTAGCTTATAGCTACTTTTTGTAGCTTAAAGCTACTTTTTAAGCAGAAGGTCAACAAAGTACGCATGCGTACAAGCTAAACCCAGACAAAATAATTATTTGTTGCCGGTTCTAACTGGCTCTAATACGCAAAAATACACAGTAGGTGTCAGATGGTATTTGCTATTTTTGATACTTATGTACATAACAGTAAATTAACAGTCATTATAACAAAAGACTGATCATATGACAATGGCAAATTTAATTGTTTCACAATAATTTAAAAAAGTAGCTTTAAAATTTAACAGCTACTTTAACGAAAGTTTTTAGCTGTAGCTTAGCTATATTTTACAAAAATAGCTTATAGTTGTAGCTTAGCTACTTTTTTTAAAGAATAGCTGTAGCTGTAGCTTAGCTACTTTTTTTAAGTAGCTTGCCCAGCTCTGGCTAGAATGAAGTCCCGACTTCAAATCCCGGTGCCGACTGATTTTCTTTTTTAATTAATAATTGATTTAATCAATTGACAAATATTTCTTTAAAAATTCTATTAAAAGATTACATTTGATAGAGGATAAATATGAAAGACTATTTTTTTTACAATTAAAACAATTTTTAAATAATATCGGCTTGTAATAGATTGCAGAACTTTTTAGGTTGAATGTATAAAATTAACAATACAAACTACAGTGGAATTTCTCTAACTCGAACTTTTGTAACTCAAATTTGAGATATTTTTTAAATCGAATTTTAATCGTGATTACCAACATTCCGTTCTTTTTAGTGCATGTATCTCCTTAGATCAAATTTTTAAATTTCTATAACTCAAAGTGATATTTCACTTATAATTCGAATATATAGGGACATAATCTATGAACGTTTCGCACTGACATATTCATGTGAACGGCGCAAAGCTTCTCATGGTATATGAAGTAAAATTTAAATTGTTTTTCACTACTCTTATAAAGGAAGTGAAAATTTTTATCAATTCCAAAAAAAATAATATATAACAGCTATAATTCTTTCAATATTATAGCAAATTTCATAGAGACAGAAAAATGGTCTAGTAAAACATAGAAAAGTTATTAAATACTTCAAAGAAATACTACATTTATTAATCATATTATTTTTTTTGTATTTTCTATAGTTCGAAGTTTCTTTAATTCGAAGAATTTTTTTTCCTATTTCTTGAGATGCGAGTTACTGTAATATAAATATTATTGTAACATTTAATTACCTATTATTAAGAAATTAATCAATGAAAATAAAAATTAACAATTTCGTACAAACAAAAATTAAAAAAAAACTTTTTGTTCTCTATGTACTCTTTTCCACTGTTTGGGGATCACCGCTTCGCCACGTGCGGCCTACACGCGGCGCGGCCTTGGCGCGGCCCCCGTCTGCCAGCAGTCTGGCGGACCCGTCGCCGCCGCCACCGCCCCCCGCTCGGCGGCTGTCACACCCGCCGGCACAACAACGAACGTCGTATAGCCCCCCCACCCTTCACACCCAGGGGATGAAAAACGCGTCTGGCCAACGCGATACACCAGAGAACGGATTGCACTGTAATCGAATCGATGAAGTTACTGCCGATCTTATTAGTTTAACTATTACGAATTTACTCAATGCTAGAAATAGTTACGTGAATTACAAACTTTATAGAACATTTCTAAAGTGCTGACAGGTCCGGCATTTATATTTTTCGCTATTAAATTTTTCAAAATTAGTTTAGAAAAATAGCTCCAAATAAAAGTTATACAAAATTAAGTTCGGCGTTATACTTTATTTGAAGCATTTTCTCTACAATGTAAATTAATTTTGGAAAATATCTACAAAAATTATTAAATATATAATCATTTACCCATTACTGGGTGTGGCACTTTACCGTAGCAAATCTCGGTAAGTGATATATTTATGCACGTGAAGTACGGCTACAAACCGTCAAATCACGGCATCCTAAAGATGTTAGAGGAGAGGAAGCTATAGGAACAATTTTGATGTGGTGAAAATTATTTATCTACTGTGGGAATCGAACCGAAGTTCTCAAATCCACAGGCTGACTCGATACTATTGAACCACCTACCCCATATACGGTATTGATAGGCCAAAAATTTATATAGTTTTTTGGATGAATTTTGACGAACACCTAATCGTCTATAGATGTAAAGTAGTATCTCTTGCGTTAATGCATTCATCATTAAAATATAAAATAAATTACATATGTGAAGTTTCTCAACAATATTTATTTTTCATAAAAACAAAAGTAAAAAAGCTAAAATGTATTAAAATAATCTACGACAAAAGTACAAAAACTAATTATTCATACCAGATTCGGTGCCATACAATCTAACAACATACTAATATATTTGTGTGCGTATGTAGTTTCTTATTAAAATGACGTCAGAAGTATGTACAAGGACAAATATTCTCCTATTACCTTATAAAAACAATAAAAAATCACGTTACAACAATTTTCGCGTTGTGTTAGGTTGTAGTTTGATAATGAGATCTCAAAATAAACCATTCCTCCCAGACGTCCAAAAATGTAATTTAATATTCCTGAACAATTCCAAAAAAAAGACGTAATAACCATAAGGTCCTACACTCGTCGTTTCAAAAACAATAACAAAACATTGTGCTCGGGAGAGAAAGAGAAAGCTTGGATGCCTGTGTACAGGACAAGGACGGGCTGAGAGACAGACAAACATGAGACGGTGGCGGCGGTGATGGCGACGGCGTCATATGACGTAGCTTTGGCGGGGGCGGGGCAGTCAGACAGGGAGGGGGGCTGCAGACGACCAGATCGCAGGTGCACGTAAGGGCACCTTGTTTACACTGGCGCAGCGCAATTAGGTTAGTCGATTCGTCTGGCGGCGGCGGCGGCGGCTACAAGCCCCGCAGACTTGCCGGCAACTAAGCTACCTACTCACCGAACACCGATGTGTTGTTATGAACGTTATTTTAAAACAACGGGTTATTTGTAGACCCGTGCACCGAAAGATTAACTCAAACAAACTAAACAAATTTCAATACGATTTTTTTTTATTGGTACCTACAACTAAGTTTTTTTTTCACCATTATACAGTTGCATATCACACGATAGAGTGCATATTTCTCAGGGTTGGCAAATTTTGACCAGACTGGTTCTAACCGCCCTGGTCAATATTTAATTTTGGACAGTGGTCAAAATCGACATTATACTCATTTTTAAGTTTCGGCTAGAGCAATAGCAGTCATTACATTGGTTCATATATCATATTTATTACAAACTTTAGCATATTACAAAATCATGAGACAATTAATATATAATTAGAAATATGTTTTAAAATAAGATCAAGTTAATAATTCGCTAGCATTATATAAACAGAGTTTTCAGTCAAAAAAAATAAATAAATGTGTATTTTTATAAAACTAGTATTAAATTCTTAATATTATGTCATTACACTATATATGTTATTTTAAGTTTTAAGAATATCCCGAAAACGATATATTTGGCTGTTTTGCCATATTTCGAATATTCAACGTGCGATATACTGCTACCAATTTTGATTATGAACGAATTACGAACTTGTTTAAAACGTGCGAATACGAATGATAACTGTAGAATGTTTTTAGTATTATAGCTTTTTCAAAATGTTTAAGTTAACATATTCATATAATAAATATAATTAATTAGTCATTGATGTTTCCACGGGATTACTTGTACTTTGTGGTTTCGTTTAAGTATAATATGCGTTTTGTCCAATTTGGACTATCCATTTTGTACATAAAACCCGGGTTTGACCACTGCCCTGGTCAAAATAAAAAATAAGTGTCTTTTTGCCAACCTTGATATTTCTACTGTCAAATGTTTTTCAGATAATCTTGAAAATGAAATATATGAAATACATTAATAGGCGTATTCCATTTGCCATTTGGATCTAACTTACATTTACTGAACCAGATCACATATTTATTTCGCAGGATTAATTCGCTGACTTTATTTCTAGTACTAGTACTGATTCATATTTACCTTGAAGTAATACACCCCAATAAGAGCATCAATTTGCTTAATTCAGTTCATTTAATCAAGTTGTCTAATTTATCTGAACTGATTTAAATTAACCAAGTGGCTATAGAAACAATATTTAAGAAAGTGTAAAACTCCAGAGTTGAAGTGCAGCGTGCAAATAAATAAAAGTTAGAAGATTTCTCTGCAGCATGTAAGAATAACGAATGTGTTACATATGTAAACAAATTCTAACTGCTGCGCGACATGAAATCGCAGACTAAACATGATAACTATACGAGTGTGAACTATGACTCCATGACTGACAAACTGACATTCAACTGTTTCTTTCCGCACAAGGCGGATGCTTTGTCTGTGAGATTCACATTTTTCACAGACGTACCGCCAATCACGTTATTTTACAATAAACAAAACACGAGCGTTATCTGTTGCTATGGGACTGACGCACTCTTGATACCAACGAGACAACTCATATAAACGACAAAGGAAAAAGTGACAATCCAGAGGAGTTGGACTACTATGAATTGACTCGCATTATTTATTTATTTATTCGCGACAGGAACATAGAAACACTGCATAATATTTTTAGGCGCCGACGCATTCTCATTGTCAAGTTTATTGTTTTGTAATCATCAACACATCACCATAATAAACAGACAGATTTATAAAAACAGATTAACAACGGTTTAATTTATAAAAGCAAGTTGTATAACAGCAAGCAATAACAGTAACTAGGACGAGATTGCAACAATGTAACTAATAAACCACAACCTTAATCAATGTTGTGATTAAAGGAAACTAAATAATTGCAATAGCTGCTGAAGGTTTAAAGTATTTTAGCGATGTTTGGTTTCTGTAAAAGTTTCTTGTGCGCGCGGTAAAGTTTTCTTGTTTTGACAGTTAGTGTTCGGAGCTGTCAAGTTGTCGCTTGACAATATCAAGAAATAAAAGTTGTAAATTACCTTTGTGCTAAGAGAATTTCGCATAACAACCCATAGACCGTCAGGCGACATTCGTCTGTCACTATCACAGCTCACAGCACTAACAATTGAACATGAACAAACTCTTGGATCACAGTTGGCGCGCACAGTTCACAAACTCGCACATGTGGTCGTGAGCTCAGTTGGAAGCAAACTGTCGTGCCGTGTCGGACTGACTAGAACGAGGCCTGACTGTGGCTGGTTGGGTTAGAGGCAGTTGGAGGCCGACATGCAGGCAGTGCGAGCGAGTGCATGAAGACAGCGAAGTGCGGTCGCCCCCTACCACGGAGTCTAGACACCGCCGCCGCCACCCCCCAACCGTGCTGGCTTATCAACACCGCGGCCGGTGTGTGATAACACGCGCCTCACATTGGCGTACCGTCAACGGGGCACACAACACGATCAAATTTACTCAGTTCGAGGTTATATTGTCCAGACGAAAACAACAACCAAACTGCGTTGAAGCAGTGAATTAACACCCAAAAGGTCTCGGGTTCATACCAAGATATATGGCATAAATTTAGTCCAGAGCTGGTAATCAACCCCCTTCCCTACAAACATGTCATAATTTAATAGTTGATATTAGTGATGATACACAATCACAAACCTGCTAATACAATGAAATTACTACATTTCATATTACTGCTCGTTATTAAAATTATCATCAATGACAACCTTGATTTGACGATATATTTCATATAAATGCAAAATAGAGAACTTTATTGGACGAACCATATTTCATGACTAAGCGAGCGCAGCTAGTCCTATACTCGTATAGTCCAATTATGTACGAGTTGCATACAAAGCACTGATTTGAAAGCGATTTGTTTTCGTACAATGTGTTAATATGTTTAGTTGTATCTTAAAGTGTACTTTGTTGTTGGTTTTCTTTAACAATGTTATTTAAGATTACTGAACTGTCAAATTTATGAAACAAAGTGTTCATAATGTCTTAAGGCTTAAAAGAATTCCCAAAGAAGTAAAAGAAATTGCAATAAATGTAAAGGAATTAATTAATTAATTAATTAATTAATTAGGTGAAATATTTATATTGACTTATATTTTTTGACATTAACAGAATTCCAATTTTGCTATTATATCGTACTAGTCATTTTATGAACAGTAAAGAGTGTCATAAATCAAGTAATCGTGATGCAGTCGAACACAAATATATTTTTTGTACTCGCAGCATTCAAAATAATGTTTACATAACCTTGGAAACATATGGAAAGTTTGATTTTGTGCACTAGTGCGCAAAGTAATTGAAAATAACACCCATTTCATATGATTCTAAATTTTGACTATTAACACGCTATTTGCACTTATTTATATACACACATTTTAAGGAATTTATAAAAGAAGTAGAGACATTAGCTTATAACGCCATCAAACAGACATATTTTAACAAACTTTACGAGAAAAAATGAACAATTTGTTTTCAAATAACAAATGCCAATTCATGGCATACTTAACTGTCAATATAAATTTATGCTTCAAATTTAATAAATTTCCTCATTGTACATCATAGAATTTTTGCTCGTTTTTGCATTGTACAAAACTCGTGCGCGAAGACGCCATTTGCACCATTCGCGCAAATTAAAGCACTAGATTCGCTCGTGCTTCAAAATTACGCTCATGTGCAAAGTATGTCTTCGCGCACTAGTTATGTAAATAGCTATTTCTATTTTGCGTCTATAACAAAACTATTACAGCACCCAAAAGAGTTTGTTAATAGCTCATTCGAGTATTGTAATACCGCAGTACAATTTATATTTTTAAGGTTGGTGGCTCTGCTAAAATATCATGTCAAAAAAGATGGAAGATGCTAGGAAGTAAACTCTTGACGGTCTTTCGTCTACATTCATTCTTACTTTCAGTTAAAATTTTTAATTCAAACAATTGAATTTTCAAACGTAACATCAGTATCACCAAATAATACAGACTATTTTTTTATATAAGAAGAACATAAAAGAACAAAATAGACAAGAGTATAAAGAACTCATTTCATAATTGACGATTATTTTGTTCTAAGAGTAAGGTCACTCCTTTCTCATAAAATAAAATGACAATTATGAAACTCGTTCTTTAATATACTACTATATTGATTTTTATAAAGATGCAAAATTTATAAAGAAAAAAGATTGGGTTTCCTTTCTCATAAAAGGACAAATTGCTCCTTAGTCACATTCAAATATCCTTCAATTTTGCAAAAAGAAAGTGTTCTTTTTCTTCATCTCGCCACGAAGAGAGCGAATGTGATTTCGTCAGACTAGTTTTCTTTCATCTGTGAACTTAGATTTCATCAAAATAAATATTTAAACGATAGATCATTACTAATCAAAATACTAGGAAATAGAACGTTATCAAAATATACAAAAGTATCTACACGAGAAATACACAAAGTGTATATAATAAAAATAGTATTGGATTAAGTAATTAAACCAGTAAATTTACTGAAGATTATCCAGAGCTGTTTTGTCAAGTAAGACTTATATTATTTTAAATTTACGATGAAGAATTGACTGCGGAGTCTCAGATTTTATCTGTGCCTGATAACAGCAAACGATAAATTAGTGGTTTTTGAAGTTTGAACCATTGTCGTACGATAAATAAATTCTTTCATGCGGAAAATACTTGAAACAATCAAACCTGCAACTGAAAGATAATTTTTGTCATTACCAGACATCTTACTAATCATTTTTTGTCGATGACGTATCGTGTGATACCTGTAAAAATAACAATAAAACATTTTTGGAACTATAGTCTGCATTCTCGCTGACTATTTCTGTCCACGTAGGTAGAAGTTCACAATAGCAAGTTTACATTATCGTGACGTCACGGTTATGCAACAGTCCACCTGTAGTTGGGATTACTAGGAATTTTTCCAGCTATTTTCCGCGAATCTTAATCAGAGAAAATAATTAGGTTTTCAGTGAAAAACTAGTTTGCGTGTAGCATGTCTAGAATTAGTAAAAGTGGAGGCTGACTACAATGTAACAAATCAAACGGAATCAAGGTCAAACAGGCGACGTTTGAATAGAAAAAATGGTGCACAATAGGAAAGTGACACGGGGATTGAAACGTGCCATAAAAGAAGCAGGTCATGAGTGTGTGCAACACGGAATGAATGGAATAAATAATTAGTGGGAGACGAACACGCGCCCACATACGTGATGCGAAAAAATACGACCAATCAACCAATTCTCCCAAATATGTCTTTCTTCAAGGACTTAGGGTGGCAACTTTGCATTTTTATGCAGATTTTGAAATGCAAACTATTTGAGTTGTAAAATACTGCCTGTTCTTAAATTCAGACAGATTTACAAAACTTTTGCTAGCACATTTTTCATTCTTCTGCAGTTCTTGCGACAGGGACCGCGCTAGACGGTTAACCTAGTAATCGCCGCATGGGGGCGCAAGATGTTAGGGGGCGTTGCTGATATCGTAGGATAAGAATTAGTTAGTCGGCTTATCTATGGTAGTTGAACAGCAACAAATATAACATGATTCACACTTGTATTATAGCCAAAATATTAATGTAAAGTTGTAAAAGATCACGTTCCTTCGACTCTCAAGAATATTAAATAATGTAACAAAACGGATAATTCAGAATTTGGTTTTGTTTATAAATTATGATATTTCACTATCAACTCAGCTTCTCAAGATGCAGACTAATTAAGCGTTATCTTAAGTATCTTTCTAAAGTTGACTTGACAGAGTTTATTTTGTTTATCAAATTTATTAGTGCATATGTTATAACTTCAGTATTCCGTAGATTATTATTTATCAAGTTTATAGCTTTTCTGAATTGTCGCGTCTGGTTATACGGGATGTGATGACATATCTCGGTAAATTATTAGCTTAGTGTTGGTCGGTTAGATTTAACTTTTGGAACTCACCCCGTCTGGTTTTTTTATGTAAACACATATGTGGGAACAGTTATCTCGACCAACGCGACGATACCACCCCTTACTCTTTTGTCAGAACATCCCATGGAATACAACAACGATTAGTTAGTGGTAGATTGGCTTCTGTCGAGACAAGTTTGGCTCTCGACTTCATGAGCTTGTCTTGCCATGTATTTTGTAACTAAGTAAATAATAGTTTTATTCATACGTTGTTGTTGTTTCCATTGTATGATAATTTGCTTAATTTCAATATTAATTATAACTTTTATATTTTTATAATTTATACTTTCTTTTATGTTTTAAATATATATTTTTACAAGAAGTTCGTCTTATTGCGTTTTATTTTATAGTCTTAATATAAATAATATAAAAAAAAAATTTAAAAAATATATCATCACGCCTTCTACCCATTACTGGGTGTGGCGTGACACTCTGCCGAAGCAGATCTCGGTAAGTGATATATTTTGCGCGTGAAGTGCGGTTACGAGTCGTCAAATCACGGCCCCCAAAGATGTTAGTGGTGGAGGAGCCACAGGGGTAGTTTTTTGAAATTATGAAAATTGTTCGTCGCGTGTGGGAATCGAATCAGGGTTCTCAGGATCCATAGGCCGACTTCATACCACTGAGCTAGCCACCCCATTTCTTATTTAATCGTGTATTAAATTGCGTTATATGTCGTCTATTAATTGACAACTAATTGAATTGCAATTTTCAATTCTTTTACAATATAGAACGTATGTCGAATGAAACATTGGTGAAACGGGTGTATATTGGTAAAATTTAAGGTGAGTGATTGCGTAGACGATCAAGGAATAAGTGGATAAATATGATTGAAGGACTGTTGTTTGAATTAAAGTTTCCGAGTGAGAAAATAAACAAGCATGTATGAAAGCTATTATAAATGTGGATAGGAACGTTTGGTAAAGATTAATTACGGGATGAATCTGATAAATTAAAAAAAACACAGGATTATTGATTTTAGATTCATTGTTTTGATTCGTTTAAATGATAAATGCAATTGTGTAGAATTTTTTTACAAAAAAGAAGTGCAGTACGATGATGCTCCTTTCCTTTTTTATCTTGAGTGCAAGAAATAAATGTATTTTAATAAAGAGAATTATGAATTAATAATTATTAGAAATTTCAGCAGAATACAGTTTTTATTATTTGATGACAACCTTGAGAAACGTGCGCGACATATTTGAAATTTGCAGGGGGTTCTGGAACAGGTAGCGCCGCCACTGTCTAGCGAGATTTTAGATAGATTTAATATATTTATTTATTTATTTATTTCGTAGGACTGCTTAACAGGAAATTAATTTCCAATTACAGTACTGGAGTGCAATAGCTTATAGTTGTATTCGACCATCGAATCGCTCAGGGAATCACTGAATCGCAACTGTCTGCATTTAAATTTAATAAATATCACACAATACCCAATTATACTTATAGAAGCATTGCGTTTTCAGATTTTAGTAGATGCGACAAATAATAAACGCACCAATAAACAAAATGTGTTGTTAACATGAGAAATACTGCCTTATCATGATATCAAAAAGTAATCTTTCAATATTTTCAACTAAACTAAAATATTCGAAAAGTATGTTAAATCCAGTGTTTACTATCTTAGCTGACTCACAATACGGTGAATAATTTCAGGGTTGAATTAAGGTCAAACTAGTATCAAACTCTGGTCAGCAGCTCGAACGTTTCTCTTTCTCTCTCTCTGTCTGTGATGGTGATGGCGTATTTTGTTTACAAGCGCGGATTTCGCGAGTGCCCGGTGTATGTTTATGTGTGTGCGTCGGTGACTGGCATTCCCATTAACACGTACAAGGATTCGATGTCTAGACAATACGTAATAGTCGCTGGCAACGTAAAAAGACACTTGACACGGATGAAATCAGTCGGGCGCAGCGAGTAAGCGGCGGGCGAGCCGAGCGCCCAGACGCAGTGGGAATAAAACAACTGCACTCGATGCATTATATGCGTCTTGGTTTTTTATGGTTTGAGCCCCCTACAGACTGACCTGACCTGGTCCCGCAACCACAGACATGCACTGTCGTTTGTTTTCTTCCTGAACACCACAACACACCGGACTAATATATTACTTCTTCAGGCAGACCTACACACCAGAAGGCAGGTCCTTCTGCTATAAATAGAACCCAAGAAATTGTGTTAAATATTCCACACTTGCATTTCTGCATAATTTCATTATCGGCTAGCACAAATTGTCAAATGAAATAGTAAAACTGTCATGTTTACTGCCAAATAAATAATTACAGTAGAACTTCTCTAACTCGATCTTCTAGAACTCGAATTATTCTTTAAGTCGAATTTTTATCACAAATATTTAAGTTTCCTTTTATTTTTAATGTATTTTTATCTTCCTAAGTCGAATTTCTATAACTCGAACTGATATTTCACAAGTAAGTCGAATTTTTCGGGACAATTTCTAGTTACGGACTGTTTCACTGTCTGTAACTAGGGATTTCCCCTTAAGTCTTGGACGAGTTATCGACTATCTCAGTGGCAATTAGAGCTTTCTTCCGTCTAGCACTGTTGTGGAAGTGCACCTCTAAAATGGCAAAGCGAAATTTAAAGTGCCTATCACTTGAAGAAAAATGTTTATGAATCACCGAAGTAGAAAAAGGCGTAAAGAAAAAAAGGATATTACTGCACAATTTGGTATTCCTCCCAGCACCTTGTCCACCATTTTGAAAAACAAGGATACACTTTTAGAAAAAATCAAAGACTATGGTGTTAGTAGTAAACACAAAAGGCTTACAACCTGTGTATATGATGATATTGACGAAGTTATGATCAAGTGGGTAACCACTGCACGAAATACAAATTACCTCTTTCGGGAATCATAATTAGAGAAAAAGCTCAAGAATTTGCAGAGGCTTTGGGGCGTGTAGATTTTTTATCTAGTGTAGGATGGTTAGATAAGTTTAGAAAAAGGCATAATATTGTCCAAAAGGTGATTTGTGGTGAAAGTGCTGCAGCGGATTTGCAAACTGGTGACCATTGGCTTGAAAATGTTTTACCCAATTTGATTGGACCATATGCTAGTCATGACTTTTTTTGTCGTGTATTTTTTTGTGTATTTTCTATAGCTCGATTTTTGGGTAACTCGAATTCTTTTTCTTGTCCCTTGAGATTCGAGTTAGGGAAGTTTCCCTGTATCTTATTTTACTCATTCCTGAGTGAGGTATATTTTTTCACATGAAGTGCCGTTACTCGTGATCAAATCATGTTAGTGGAGTGTATCAATTCGCAACCCCAAAACAATTGTCGATTGTGAGAATTAAACTAGCGATTTTAAAACAGAAGTCATGAAAATTACATGTTCTCTAGATATATTCTTGAAATTTAGTCGTGTATTTGCAATACTGATGTGGTTTAAATCTTTAGAAGAGAAACTCCTAACTCCAACTTGAAGCAAAGAAACGATGATGCTTTCGTCGTTACTTCGCGTGATTAAGTTACGGACGAGCCAGTTAGAGAACGAGTAAAAATCAGCTGCAATTAAGTAAAAGTAGAACTTGCAGCAAAAACGAAACTACGGCTGAGACTTCGCCCCGTCTCGAACTCGACTGGGTAATGATGTTCGCTGCGTGCACCGAGCCACCAGGCGGCGAAGAATGGTAGGAAACAAAAAAGACTAGCGTGGATGATATCACGAGACGTACTCGACACGTCTGGCGGCCTTGGGTCCCGGCACGGGCGACTCCACTCAGGGACGGACTCGGGAAATTATTCTCCCTTTACCTTCATCAAGATTGGATACTCTGCATGAAGAACTGTTTCATCTATCTTATTCAAACCAAGTAAAAATTTAAATTTGTTAATTTGTTATATGCATTTATTTAGTGCTAGCACTACAAAATAATAACTCCAATTACAGTAATAGGGGACCTATAGCTTATAGTAAATCCGAATCATTTAGGTGCAAATATGTTTTCATGTTTAATTATATATTACTTTATTACTCTGCACAACAGGAACTTAATCCGTAAAGGAGACCTACAACGTATAATAGAATACAAACCACTCGAACACAATAGTATTTTTTATATAGTTTGAAGTCAGTGAGATTTGAACGCACGACCTCTTACTTGTTAATTAATAAACGCAAGTTTTCCTTCACTTAAGTGCACTGAATTATTACTATTTGTAAATTAAATTTTATAGTATAAGATAATATATAATTCTCCTACCGTAGTAATGAATGATATATTATTCTGCCGGAGCAGTAAGTGATATATTTTGCGCGAGAAATGCGGTTACCAGCCGTCAAAGGCCGCAAGAATGTTTGTGGAGGGAGAAGCCACAGGGTAATTTTAAATATAAATATAAAATAAATATATCATTACCCCTTTTACCCATTACTGAATGTGGCACTCTGTCGGAGCAAATCTCAATAAGTGATATATTTTATGCGCGTAAAGTGCGGTTACCAGTCAAATCACGGTCCACAAAGATGTTAGTGGTGGGGGAGCCACAGGAGTAATTTTTTAATTCGTGAAAATGTTTTGTCGGCTGAGGGAATCCAACCCGAGTTTTTAAATACACATACTGACTCGATACCACTGAGCCACCTACCACATACAATTTTATTATATATATATATATATATATATATATATATATATATATATATATATATATATATATATATATATATATATCACGCCTTTTACTCATTACTGGGTGTGGCACTCTGCTGTAATAGTTCTCGGTAACTGATATATTTATGCGCTTGAAGTGCGGTTTCCAACCATCAACCCCAACCCTAAGGATGTTAGTTAGTGGAGGAGTCACAGGGGTAATTTTAATGTGTAGTAAAGTTTGTCGAACTACGTTTCTCAAATCCTCACGTCGATTCGATGTTACTGAGCTTTCTCCTATCTACCCCATATAATTTTTATTAAACATGCATTTTACCCACATTTAGTCTATTTTGAGAATAAAATAACCCAAGAAGGTATATGAGGAGCAGAAATTCAAAATGCAGTTTTGACCAAAAATTCGAAAAAAAAGTTATAAATGGCAATATATGCTTCAAATCCGATTCTTTCTAGTAATAAAATGTGTTATTTTCAAAACTTTTTTCCGAGTTACGATATAAGATGTTCAAAATTGGATGGAATATCAAAACGCAGTATTTACAACCATATATGAAAATCAAAACGTAACTTTTACCTGTTTAAGTTAAACAGGTTGTTATTGATTGATTAACAAAATGTAGTTTTAATTTCATTTATGTTTTTCAAAACGAAGTTTTCTTTTAATTTACGTTCAAAACGTAGTTTTTAAAAATGTATTAGGGTATAATGGCCAAATGGAATGAACAATATTTATTTTAATTAGACAAGTTTGCGAATATCATGTGATTAACAATAATACAAATTGCACATAAAAGTACTCAGTTTACATAACGAGAAACAGTTTATTGCGTTTTATTCAAAATGTAACTTTGTGTGAAAACTACGTTTTGAATTTCTACTCCTCATATTAAGGATGAATAAAAGGGATTATTGATATGTTTATTGGAAATAGTTAAACGACGTTTCAGTCAAGATATGTAGCCATTTTCAAGTTAAAAAAATGATGCAATAAATTTTATTGTATATTTTTTCTATTACTAGATGAAGAAATCAACCGTTTATAGTGAAATTCGAATCACTGAGAGGCAATTGTATTTTTGGTTAGCATTGTTTGAGCTCGTGAACTCATGTTCTATGAAGCAAATAACTGCTTATGATTATTCTAAAGTTGTATTATATTTTCATTCGCGAATGAATGAAATTAAAAACAGGAACATTTCAGAAAAGAATTAACAGCATTGAAAGCTGAAAGGTTTAATTAACGCCCTTCAATTTCAGTAAAAAAAATGACAATTTGTTATCTTTCTCGTGCGTAATGTAAATTTTATGAAAGAGACAATTACATTTACAAATTTCAGTGTTATTATCTAGATTACAGGAAAATACAAATATCGAATGGTATTTCAAGAGCACGAGTTGTACCTCTTTATTATTTATTGAAAGCTCCAATACACAATTAGTCGAATTAGATTCCGTTGCCATACCAACAATTTCATTTTTAACCAGCAATGTTGGATAACTTCCATTTACTGTTCAAATTTCCCGTTTTCATTGCGAAGTTTAATCACTGATGGATCAAATCCCACGAGGAATAAAACCATCAAGCCGATCGCATTTAGCATTTTCAATGTTTAACACTTTAACCAGTACAGCAATAACACAAAACACATAAAACAAAATAGCTATGAGTAAGAACGTATTTTACATTTATTTTTCAGTATTAATTATACAATGCTAAGCTTAAAAATGTTTATTTAAATGTAATGAAACTCTACTTTCGTACTGAGAACGCAGTGGTACAAATTACAATTTTAAAATTGCATTTTCGTTCTAGTAAATAACAGTGAGTCAGAGAACGAATGAGTCAGATTTACAGTTGTATAAAGTTGAAATTTAATTACATTCTGCAATAATTAATAGCTACATTTCTTTTGTTATGATGTTTTACACTTTTTGCGTTAATTACGGAATTTTACATATGTTTGTGATGAGGTTGGTACGGTCCTGGCGGATCAGACAGTGGGCAGCTTGTCTAGAGGCGTACAGAACTACAGACTGCGGTCAGATGGAACCACGTCTGTTTTCTCTCTTATCTAAAATTACACAACCTGTATGCCTGGTATCATTTTACACCGGCCAGCATGTAATTTATACTGACTGGTGTATGTATGCACTCAGCGCGTAAAGCTTCCAGCAACTGTGTCTCTGGAAATGGAACTTTCCATAATATTAATATTTCCAATTAAAATGGAGCCTAATAAGTACAAATTATACCTAATAAATTTAAACAGGTTTTAATAGTGCTCCTGTGTTTCACTGTCATTTTAGAAAACGAATTCCAACTGATTTGATAATCAGTAGTCAGAGCTGGGCAAACTACTTAAAAAAGTAGCTAAGCTACAGCTACAGCTATTCTTTAAAAAAGTAGCTGAGCTACAGCTATAGGCTACATTTTGTAAAATATAGCTGGGCTACAGCTAAAACTTTCATTAAAGTAGCTGTTAAATTTTAAAGCTACTATTTTCAATTATTGTGAATGATTAAATTTGATATGACCAGTTGATCAGTCTTTTGTTATAATGACAGTTAATAAATATAAAAAAATCGCAAATGGACAAATGTACTGTTAATTTTTTATGCTATAATTCTTATTTATATCGGAATAAATTAAGAGTCACATTAACAGAAGACTCCTAAACAGTCAATGTTTAGTTCATCTAATATTTAATACAAAAGTAGGATCGGTTAAGAACAAGTGAAAAATTAAATATGTTAATAGATTTTAAACTATATAATAACTTGTTATCTTACAGTAATAGAAAACAATAAAGAAGGTACAATTCAAATACAAATAAAATTAATAGGTACTTCTTAATGAACAGTGGTAGCTTTAAGCTGCAAAAAGTAGCTTTAAAAGTAGCTTCTGTTGTTATAACAATATTTTTAAGCTAATAGAAAGAAAACATAGCTCGCTACAAGCTACAGCTATATTTTTTCATATTTAGCTAAGCTACAGCGAAGGTAAACGTAGCTAAGCAAGTAGCTAAGCTACAAAAGTAGCTAGCTACTGCCCAGCTCTGTCAGTAGTTTAGGTTTAGGAATTGAGTTTTAAAATGTCTAAATATTAGGTTTAGTGTTGCCGCGAGTCTCGAGGTCAAACTCGGAACCGAAACGAGACCAGTATCAAATCTCGATTATTTTAGTAAACTGTTAACGACTTTTGTTTCAACTTTTAATTTGAATATTTTGTATATTACGCGAAATATGATTTTTTGAAGTTCTAAGTAACTTATGCCAAAATAGTAGTATTAGTGTTATAATAATTTAATGGGGTAGCTGGCTCAGTAGTATCGAATCGGTCTGTGAATTTAAGAACTTGGGTTCGATTCCCACAACCGACAAACAATTTTCACTACATTAAAAAACTACCCCTCCATTAACATCCTTGGGAGGCATGATTTAACGGCTGGTAAGCGCACTTCACGCGCAAAATATATTACTTATCGAGATTTGCTACGGCAGAGTGCCACACCCAATAATGGGTAGAAGGCGTGATAATATATTTATTTATTTATTTATAATCTTTTAACCTTATAAAGGAGACTCGTTAAGACTTAGGTAGTCGAAACTACCTCGAGACCGAATAGACCAAATCGAAATCGAGACGAGATTTGTCTCGTATCGTCTCGCGGCGGCACTAATTAGGTTGACAAACATGTAGATTCAGGCCAAGATATGAAATATGTCATGAGTTCAAATTGCTGCTGTAATAATGCAACAGACTCTACGAAAAAATACAAGATAACTATAACAACATATGAACTAATAAATTTGATACGTAAACTTTCGTAAAACAACTTTGACGTTTATTTTTTGGAAAACTTCAGACAAAATAATAACAACACGTGCTTCTATTGTTTGTTATAATGTTCTAATTCTTGGTTTTATAGTCGCGGTACAGTATTTACAAAACAATTTTAACATTTACTATCGTATACTATCTGATGTCACTGTCAAACATTTCTATATTACTATAAATTAAAATGGTTCACATAAAAGATAAAAGAACTAAACTATCTATCAGTTTTATTCGAAACATTTTTTTCTAAACTAATTTAGAAATGTGTGTTGAGAAAAGAAAATACATGAGAAAAATAACATGTGAATTTGGAGAATACACACCAGATGATTTTTATTATTAACTAGGGTAGTAGATAGAGATCGATACCACTAAAGTACCCAGTGGCGATTCTTTCAGAAGTCAAATCAACATTGACCGTTCAAAAATACTGAAAGAGGCAAAATATATATACATATATATTTTTTTAAGTCATTTCTTAAATTTTATGTAATAGCGAATAATGCTGGGGACACAAGTCAAAATTAATCTCATAGCTTTAAATGTAAAACAGCATTTGTATACAGGTAAAACAGTACACAAATGCAAAAGAATAAGAGATGTATGGTACGATAGACAAGATAACAGAGGATAGAATATTATCCAGTATATAAGCACACAGTAGAGGTGTGTAGTTCGTGAACGAACTAGTTCATATGAACTATTCCTTATAGTGAACGACACGAACTAGTTCGTGAGTTTATTAAAGGCTAGTTCACTGCGAACTATTCGGATATGATTCACCACCACGGCGGCACGGCCGATGAGGTCGAATCGAAAGCGGAGAGCGGAGAATGGAGAACAAGTGAATGAGTGAACGAGACTCATACTTCATTCGTTCGTGGTCGTTGCTATGATCACCGCTCTGCTTCTGCTGTCTACTACTAGAACCAGATCCTAAAAGTTCACTTGTTCTCGCTCGTGAATCACAATACAATACGATTTCTATTCATCATAGACTTAAAAATTTCGTGAACGAAAGTGAACTAATGAAGTAGTTCAGTGAACTAATCTTTTTGGTGAACGAGAACGAATGAACTAGTTCAATAAAATGAACTAGAATTCCCATCTCTAGCATATAGGCAATGTCCCACTGTCATTCGAACTGTCTTGCACTTGCAGATAGTAAATTTACATGTTCGTGTTCTCGTAAAAAAATATTTAAGTGAGAATATGGTAATGACAGTTTTGAAATTAATAGTTTTGTATGAATTTGAACAGTAGTTTATGCAGTAAATAATTTGTTATGTTTGTAATCGATCTGCGTAATATTAAAAAATAAATTAGGTTATTATTATTAACGTGTACATGTCTTAAAATATCAATTGTCGTCCCTGTAAATTTATCAACGATACTTTCTTTTCAATACCAAGTATTTTAGTACTCGATACCTTTGTTTCGATATTTTATCGATATCGATACTCGTTTCAAGGTTCCACACTTTTCCTTCACTTCAGAATAATGATAATTCTCGTAATCTTCATTTATACTACAACATACGTTGTGAATTTTCGAATATATTTGCGCATTTAATTATTATTATTATCTTATTTTTTCAGTACTCCAACGATATATATATATATATATATATATATATCGTTGGAGTACTGAAAAAATAAGATAATAATATATATATATATATATATATATATATATATATATATATATATCTAAATAATAAAAAGATTTTAATTATGGAAATTTCCAATACCGATATTTCAAAGTATCGATACTTGTTTCCAATACTTGGTGTGGTGGTATGATACTATATATCTATATCGCTACCGATATTAAAAAAAACAAACTTTAATGGGGGGGATGGACAGATGGCTCAGTAGTATCGTATCGGCCTGTGGATCCTGAGAACCCTGGTTCGATTCCCACAACCGATTAAAATTACCCCTGTGGCTCTCTCTACACTAAAATTCTTTGGGGACGTGATTTGACGGCTGGTAACCGCACTTCACACGCCTAAAATATATCACTTATCAAGATCTGCTTCGGTAGAGTGTCACACCTAGTAATGGGTAATAGGCGTAATGATATGTTAATATTTATATTTATTTACTTTAATCTCTCGATATAAGTGACATTTTCCTTGATTTGTATATGAATATTGATTGTCATTTGTTATGATATCCGTGATATCTAAAATAAGAACAATGAAAACAACTCACTAGATAATACGAAAAATTATTTAAATTAAAATTTCAGTCAGTTACAAAGGTCAACATGAGTAATATCCATGCTCTGAATCAACTTTTTGTTCTACTATGCAAGTGCACATTCATTCAAAGTCCGAATAATAAATTATCTGATAATTTTTCACTAAAACTATTTGCCATTTATCTTCATTTAACTAAAATAAACCCAGGTGTGCAATTACTAAGTAAATTTAAAATTTACGTTCAAATAAAAAACTGACTACTAATATTACATAACAGTGCGGTAAACCATTATTATGGCGGCATTAGTAATTCTTCGGTAAGGCTGATCTCGGTAAAAATGAATGTTTATTGCACATTGTCAGAGTGACAGACCCGCACGTGCTGTAGGCCTGTATTGATTTACGTCGCAGAAAGGACGAATGGCGGTGTGCGACCTTGGCGCGATGCAAGGACTTGCGTGCCACACGGAAAACTATTGTAGGAAGTAGGATTGTCGCAATGCATATAATAAACTCGACATACTTCGCACATGAGCCACGAAAACTAATTTATTATTCATTTACGAATGCGATGGAATTTATTAGCTTTTCACTGGAATTTTGGGTTATGTGTCATTGTGATTCATTGTGAATTAATATTTTAGGATGTTGTAGAATAGTAAAGTACGTCATAGACTAAATACTACTAGGTGAATCCGTTCTAATTACAACTCTTATTATAGTATAATTGACGTAATAAAAAAATTATGCGGTGTATAGAATAATGGAAGGATGCAAATCTTCCTGTACATTTATTAATCAATGGTAATGTTAAATAATTCATTTGCTTAATTATATTCATAAATTAAACTATCCTCATTTATCACATTGCAATGCGACATCTGGTGATAAAATTTGTTACTAAATGTAGTAGTGTTATTACGACAGTTTATATTAAAAATATTAGTAAGTAATGAAAAGTGCATAGTTTAGAACAGCCTGGGCTACCAATATTTCGTTATGATTTACTGTCAAAATATTGGCTCCACCTATGTATCAATGACGAATATCATATCCAAGAAATACTGACAGATTTTATATATATATATATATATATATATATATATATATATATATATATATATATATATATATATATATATATTTGCTTAGAGTTTGAATTATGGCCTTAGGGATCCTTATGTGTAAATGGTAAATGAATAAATAATAGTTATTTTTAACATACCGTTTTTACCAGTTGACATTAAAATATATGACCTACATTTTACATTTTTTCCCTAAAGATGAAAAATATCACTTTCTTCTTTCAACTGAAGAAAGAAAATTTTACTTTTTGTCAGACACGTGAAAACATGTTTTGTATCTTTTACTTAATAGTATATTACATAACAAGCATCGAAAGTGTAAGATAACGTGCGAGTGTACAAATTGAAAAACGAAGCGCGTAGCGCCGAGTGATTTAAGTACACGAGCACAGTTATCACACTTTCGAGCGAGTTATGTACACCATTTTTCAGACGACCACAAAATATTTCTAAAAAAAAGTCTACAAGAGCAATGTTGTTGCATTTTGACAGCTGATGCGTTTTTGTAGGTAAGCGTTGACGTTTGACGTTTGAGGTTAGGTATTGTGATACCAACTATACTAACTGTAATGTCAAAATATTGAATAATGTAAAAATATTAGTAATTAAGTAATTATTTATTTAAAAAAATAATATTTATTTGTGCATGTGTTGAAACATCTGGTTAAAACTTCAATTTAAATAATAATACAAATTTTTTTCATTTATTTCATTATTTTCTTTCATCGTAGCGCCATCTATTGTCAATCAGTGGAACTTTACCAGATATGTTAGAAGTGTACGTTATACTAACATACGAGGTGTATGTTATGTTCAACTTTCCGTAGTAGTATGGTTACTTACATAAGTGGTAGTCTGAAAAATAAGTTTATGTAAAATATATCAGTAACTATTATTTATAAATTTTCCGCTGAAAAGAAAAATGCTTTAATACAAGAAATTGGAATATAAATTTTCGGTACCGAATGTGTCAAGATATTTAGAAAATCCATTCAAGTTATTTAAAGCATTTTTCTATAATTGAGAAACATTTGATGTTGTAAAATAATGTTTGTCAACAGACAATTAGTGATAGTTCGAAATAATGTCTAAAAGTAAACAAATAAATCATGTAAATATTCATAGTGCGGCCCTGGCTTGAAGTTGTTTTGACTGTTCGTATAAGTGTGAGTGTATCCATGTACCGGGTAGGTTAATTTACATTTATATTATCGAAACACGTTGAGATGTCCGGTGAAAACAGTGATATTTCGCCAAAACAAATTAGGGACACAAAATCGGTCGCTGCGCCGAGATATCGACTGGACTGTAGGCGGAGGCGGCAACACTGGAGCCGGAATCTCCAGACAGAGACAACGACACTGGTCGAGGGGTGAGAGAGGCGTGTCTGGCGAGGGTGGCTGTGCACGGCGTCGCGACGCTGAGAGTGAAAGTTACTGCCGCCGCCCCTGCCCCCGGTGGCCTAGTCTAGTCTGGTGGACCGTCCCAAGGGCGACGCGGGTTGTGTCATTCACAATCGTTCAGAGACTAATTTTCACTCTGCTATTTTTATTATTTTATTCCATTACGAGGCAGTCAGAAACTATTTGCGAAAGATAAAGATAAGATAAATATTTAGTTATCTGCTATCTGTATGCTATAACCTTATATTTAGGGAAAAAGTCGCATTTAATCGCCGTTGTATCTCGGAATTTGGTTTTGTTATTACCGAAAGTAATATCGGAAATTTTAATTGTCTATCTATGTGTATATATAAAAATGAATGTTTGTTTGTTTGTTTGTCCCGTATGCGTTCCTATATCATTCATCCGATTGCGATGCAACTATGGTAAGTTGTTATATGCACGCCCGCGAATGTTTCTGACTTAGCAGTCCAGTCCGCCATCTTGAAACAAAATGGCCGCTAGCTATCCTGAAAAGTACTGGACTGATTCGATTCAAATTTGGTGTAAGTATAAACGAGAACCAATCTTAACATATAGGTATAATAAAGCTTCAGTCCGCCATCTTGAAACAAAATGGCCGCTAGCTAACCTGAAAAGTACTTCACTGATTCGATTCATATTTGGTATAGGCATAGCCGAGAACCAATCTTAACATATAGGTATAATATAGCTTCACTCATATGCCATTCGAATTCAAACGTTTGCAATTTCCGGTACGATTCGCATTTGCAATGACCATCAACAAAGCACAGGGACAATCGCTACAAGTGTGTGGACTAAATTTGAAAAATCCATGCTTCTCACATGGACAGTTGTATGTGGCATGCTCACGCATCGGAAAATCTGATTTATTCGTGTACGTCCCAAAGAGAAAAAAAAATCTAGTGTATCCAAAAGCACTTCAATAAACAGAATTAAACACAAACACTTTCTTTCTTTGAGTTGCAATGCAACGCATGTCAAGTACTCGCATTAAATTGTAGACCACGCAAACGAGGTCGCGGGTAATAACTAGTAGTCTATAAAAATATATAATATGATTATGGCTACATTTATGCCTATACTATATGGCTATGGTATTTTATCGTAGAAAGTAGTGATTCAGCGGGATGAAGAACTTTTGTTGTTGCGACGCCCATGTCCGGCAGCGGAAGCGTCGATTCTAAGCGTCGTCACAATGGCATGACACGTGCTTTGTTAGCGTTGTGTATGAAATATGGCGACGTGGAGAATTTCTCCCTATTACATATTACACACACAAGTAGACAAACACAAACAGAAAATATTTTGTCTGTCTGCGACAAAGTGTATTTCTGAATTCCACATAAATTCTGCTGTTATTTATTTGTAGTGTTATAAATTCTTCTTTTCGTTCGATTTTTTGTAACAGAAATTCTTTTCCTTGATTGAACTACCTCAGGGAACAAATTTGTAAGCTATTGCAGTAGGGCAGACACTTCGTAACTATTATGGAGAATTTAGTGGTCGGATGCAGAATTCAGGGAATTCATGGTCCTTTGTGTTCTGTGAGTCACGTGACATAGAGGTTGTCAAGGTCAGCTCTAGGGCACAGGACATTATAGGGGTAAAGGGCAACGGGAGGTTATTACATTTACGTCCACGGGGATGGAAGGATAGTTCATGGGACGCATAATCGTTAAATCGACTCTGCGCATGGGGCCCATTGCCATAACCATAGCCGTAGAGAGGAATAAAATTTTATTCTACCCTCCGACTTAGTACCTACGTCACTGGATTATCAACCATTATCGATAGGCGTACGAGGAAAACGGTGCTAGCAAAATTTTAAAATTCGTTTTCATACCAGCAATAATAAATAAATATATCATCACGTCGTTACCCAGTATTAAGTGAGGCATCCTGCCGAAGTAGATCGCGGTAAATGATATATTTATGCGCGTGAAGTGCGGTTACCTGCCGTCAAGTCACGGCCCCCAAAGCTACAGGAGTAATTTTAATGTGGTGAAAATTGATCAAACTTTCAAACACATCCATCCATTCGCTCCTATACACCTATTACATTAATCTTTCATTTGTCGAAAGTAAACAAACTCAAATCATCTCAACTTACTCATGCCCACTCCTCTAACAACAAATCTAAAAAGATAAGAAAGGAAGAGAGCGATGAGTGCACTTATTTTGTAAGTAAATTCCACACAATTGCAGTTAAACACTCTGTTGTAAGAACAGAAAGTTAATCGAAAAGAGAAGAAAAGAAGGAAGTGTCGGCGTGAGCTTGTTTTTGAAAGTAAATTTGTAAGTAAACACTCTAAAAAAATAAGTAAACAACGAATTTAAAATCAATAATCTCGTGCTTGTCTTAATTTATCAGATGCATCTCACAATTAATGTTCGCCAAACGTTCCTATCATCCTGACACACTCCTGTCACTTTAACCACGTTCTTATTTTCTTCCATGCGTCTACGCAGTCTCTTATACTTTCAATTCCACCATTATACACCTGTTTCATCAATCCTCCATTCGATATACATTCCACTTATTTAATATTCTTCAGGGCGAAATGAATATGATCTTTTGTAACTTTGCAGTCATGTTTTGGCCATAATGCATATGTGAATAATGTTACATATGTTACTATCAAATTATCACAGATAGCCGACTTTGATTATAAATTAAATAAATATATCATCACGCCTTCTACTCATTACTGAGTGTGGCACTCTGCCGAAGCAGATCTCGGTAAGTGATATATTTTACGCGTGAAGTGCGGTTACCAGTCGTCAAATCCTGGCCCTCAAAGGTGTTAGTGGTGGAGGAGCCACAGAGGTAGTTTTTGATTATATGTGCTACCAACTACATCTTATCTCACGATGCTGGCGGCGCCCCCTAAAGTCTTTCGCCCTCATGCAGCGCTTACCAGGCTTACTGCCTAGCGCCGTCCCTGGGCAATTGTCAAATTTTAAATTCGTTTTCAAATGAAAAATATTTGAAATAATAAGCAAATACTAAATATCTTTAGAAATTTTATTAGGGAAAAATATCCCTACGCCACTGGCGACATCTACATGCATATCGATCGAGGACGAACGGCGGGCAGACAACGGTCGTGGTCGACCCGCAGACTGTTTTGTCCCGAAGCAGCGGTGGTAGCGGCTGATTGACGTGTCAGATACTCTAATTACGGTAGGGGGTGAAACTCAAATGACAGCTGATGGAGAAGAGAAATAATGAGAAAAACGTTACGCATCGTTTGCCCACTTTTTAATTCAACAGCGACGTTGCTATTGTGGTCATTGCTATTGATCGAATTAGAAGAACAAATCAGAAATTAAATCGTTACATCGTTACTAATGCCTTTGTGGTTGATGATGCGACAGATACATCGCACTGATTAAAGAGAATTTGCCAGCCAGGGGATACTGACAGCAATGACCAGTGGCGGAACAGAAATCAAATAGAAAGTTTTCTATTATTAATTTAAATACATAACAATTCATGAAATTATAGTATATTATTTAAAGAGCATATATCTATTATATGCAAGTCAAATACTATACTTTATTTACAACTATTTAAGTACACAAAACAAAAATAATAAAACCATAACCTTACTTATATCTGTCATGGATCAACAAACGACAAACCACGTGTTTGAAACATGAGAAAATACTTTACTGCTATTGGCAGTGGCGTACCTAAAGGGGAGGGGGGCGGTGGGTGCGGTCCACACCGGGCGGCACATATTTTGGGGCGGCATTTTTTATATTTAGTTTTAATTGTAAAAAAACAACTTGTTCACTTCATGAATTTACTATTCGATTTCTACGAATTATGAATTACTATATGATTTCGAATATTTTTCTTCATCGTCAAATCAATGTAGGGTTGGATATATTATCTCCAAAAATTCCTTTATTACTGTCTAATTATATGCCTCACATATAGTTTGTCTCAATTACAATTATTTATTTATGTTTATTAATTTATTAGGGTAATGACTAAGTGGTTTCGAGTTGGCCTGTAGATCCTGAGGACCCCGGTTCTATTCCCACAGCCGACAAATAATTTTCACCAAATTAAAATTACCCCTGTGGTTCTCCCACCACTAACATCTTTAGGAGCCGTGACTTGACGGCTGGTATATCACTTACCGAGATCTGCTTCGGTAGAGTGCCACGCCCAGTAATGGGTAAAAGTCGTGATGATATATTTATTATTTTAATTTATAAAAACCACCATTTGATTAACTTAGAAAGGGCGGCAAATTGGAGACCGCTCTGGGCGACAAAAATTCTAGGTACGCCACTGGCTATTGGTTGTAAAAGGGCCGTGGAATATGAACTTTCATATTAAACTACAGTAGAGTTAGATACACAATGAAGGTATTATTTAATAGTTGTGAATAAAATTTTATTTTAGAGAGAAAAGTTAGAAAACTTGAATCTTTTCAACTCCAATCAAACGAGCTATATTATCCCATTTAATAGACCATATTACTATCTCAATACGCATGCTCATAATGCACCAATCATATGATAGGAAGTACAGCTAAAATGAAACCAATGCATTCTTATGGAAAAAAATGTATTTTTAAAGTAAAATATCATTTTATCTAAACGTAAATGAATGATAATTTTTTTATGCAAGTTATATTTCATTTTTTACTATCGGATTCTGCCCTTATAATATATAAATAATCAATACATTAATATTAAAATAAATATTAAAATTTTAAAATTTTAAGCGCCAATTTGCTCTTCTGTCATCTGTCACTGGCCGATAACCTCAAACTTACGTTTTGTTGTGATTGTTTTGCGAAGTATGAAATTTGTATGAAAAATGCCTGGTTACAATTGTTGCGTCCCGGATTGTAATTTGAATTAATTAATTAATAAGGGAATATCTTTTCATTTCTTTTTCAAGAATAGTAAACAGACTAACATTTCAAATTAAAGCTTTCATATCAACTTCAAACTGGCGGCAATGGCCGTATTTATTTGGGATTTTTAAAGTAACCTGGTAGGTTACTTGGCACACTTTAAGTAACCTGGAACTAACCTTAAACTGACCCAGCTATTTTAGCGGGTTGGTAGATTCAACCCGTTTACTATCTCTAATCAACTTGTGTTCCTTGTTATTCGTGGCGGCATCGCGATTTGTAATAGTACAGGGAGGTTAGGAGTTATTTTTATGAAAAACGTAAGTAATTTATAATATTTTGAAAAAATATACTAAACTATTATTTATGCAGATGATGGAAGAGCAATATGCATTATGTGCTTCTTGCAATATAAGTCACAGAGGATAATATTACGACACATAATTGCGACTCCGAAATTCATTATTTTGATAGTGTTGATGACAAAATTATAAAAAAAAAACAGACCCTGACGTTATTTGCTTTTTGACTACATATAAAAAATATAAAGATGACTCAAAACATCCAATTAAAAGCGCAATTTAACACAGAAACAAAACTAAGCAGATGTCGCTCCGAACATGCATTCAGATTTTAAATTTACCGCCAGTATTTACAACTGACACTAGATGCATCATTTATTTGGAAGTAACACGAGTTAGTTCTAGGTCAGTTCAGGGTTGAATCAAAATTTCCCAAACAAATACGGGCAATAAAACTGTTACAATTTATGCGCACATGCGCATATACATCACCGTTCGAATCACATGGCGTCACAAACATTAGTATTGCCAACATAATTGGAAAAAATAGAAAAAAAAGTTTGTCACCCTGGCACGCTTTTTTCATTTAATAAATTTGCCGACAGAGGCGCTATAGAAAGTAATATGGTCTATTCAAATTCCGGTATCATTCTAATTTTTATTATCTTTTTCCATCTCAAGTAAGTCCGAATTTGTCTCGCTGAAATAAAGTTTGATCTTGAATTTGATTTAAGAAAGATATGTTTTGTTGTTTTATTAATTTATCTCAAGCTTAAAATATTAATCAAGATAAAGTTTTGGAAGCGCAGTCTTAAAGCACTTTCTCCGAATCGGCAGACAGACAAGAACAAAGAAGAAGACAGAAGGCAGACAATATCGACGAGAACACAAAGACGTCAGCACTACACGACTTCTTCACAAAAACGTTTTAACACATAAAAAATGTACGGTACCTACTCTTTATTATGATTATATTCTCTAGCACTCTACATAGATCTTGTTATAGTATAAGAACAGTTAGATGAAAGATGAAACAATGTACTTTACATACAGATAGGCAGATTTTAGATTGCCAGACAACTGAAATTGTTGTTTGCAAGAAGAATATGTTTTCAAATATAATAAATAAGAAAAGTAGGAAAAAATTTTCCATCACTTGTCTCGTAATTCCACAGAGGTTTTACAGCACGTTTGCATCAACTTCTCAAGTCATCAACAAACGGCTGGGTCAGTTCAGCTTTAACCATAGACGCGTTTCGTCCTTCCGGACTCATCAGTATGGTGCGATCATTTATCCAACTAGATCAACTAGGAAATAGTGGATTGTGATACCGACTTAGCTGAACTGACTGATGTTAACCTATCTACAACGGTAACATGACATGAGAGCTATGAAGCCACTCGTGGTGCCATCTTCCGACAAAATCGCAAACTGCTTGACAGCTATTGAAATAAAACAAATATAAGTAAAATAAAAAAGGAACATAAATAACTCCTTCATTTATGAAATAAAAAGTTCAATGCAATAAATATGCAAAAAAGTTTGCAGACTTAAAAAATTAATGTGTCTACCTATTACACGCTATTATTTAATAAACTATAAGGAAGTCTGGCTTAACTTAGCCAAAACCGGAATCCTCAAGCTACGTGGAGACTCTACGGCAGCGTGTGACATTACCTACACTTTCGAACGCAGTTACCAAGTGATGGAGAACACCATTCGGAGTCTACCTTCCGCGTCAGTTGTGCGAGAGGCTAGCAGCAGCCGGCGTCATCGCCAATGTATTGTGTTGCACGTGTTGTTATGTCTGACGGTCATTTGTTTGCGGCCGGCGATCGGTGAATGTTTACCACAACATCACGGAATCGCACCCGTACCAGACGTAGCCAACTTTTCATAAATGCGAGAAATTCGAGACAGCAGTTACACGTGCTGCTCTCGCAGACTTCTTTGTTTTTCAAATGACATTGTTACACAAATACATGGCGAATTTAATGGTATGAGTAAAACATTGATTGTTTTACTTCCACTTTAAGCTAGTGGTTTTTTCCACAGATGTGTTATCTGAATAAATTTTACTACGACAAGCTGAACACAATAATTTTTTTGGTTTTAAGTTGAAGTCAGGCTCACCTCAAATTACATCACAAACTTATGAAGAACTTTTTCAATAATTTTTATCTGAAGGTTTTTTTCTGTAAAATAGTTCAATTTTATACTTTTTCTACGACTACTAAAATAGAAATTACACTTTTAGGTCGAGATAAGTTTGGACGAAAATAATAATTATTAATGATTTAATTATTATTTGCTAAGTAAATACTTAGTAATTAATCAAATTAAATTATAAAGAGAAAAATTGGGATACCGCTAGGATTTGAACCTGAGACCTTATGAACTCCGGTCATGCTTTATCCAACTACGGTGGCCCTGAGATTCAAATCTGATTTTATTCCAATTTTACTCTGTATTTTGGTTATGTGTCATAGGCAACCTCGATCCCATGTCTCTTTCATATTGTCATGGAGCCACCCATAACCCTTTTTTTATCATACATATGTTTAACTAGCTATATATTATATTCTATCTTATTACGTTTATTTCATTATCATAATTATTACTATTATTTACTTTGTTAGTTTTAAGTCTTTTATATTCATTACTTTTTCTTAATTATTATTATGTAACCTAATTCCTAATTCCTGTTTTTACTTAATTTATATTCAAATTTATCAATGTCACCACTTCAAACAATTTTAGTTCGAAAGTCATCTGGACTAATTTATAGTTTCCTTTAAAACCTACAATCACGTTAGTGTCAATCCAAATCAATTTTTATCCACTTAACGTTTAATGCTAAATTTTGACGCGTTTAAAGAAAACAAAAACAAAGTTTTGTGCGTTTCATAACAGATTTGAATATGTCACCAATGAAATTCAAGAACCTCTACTTACCCTCTGGTGGGGCATAATTTCAAAGTTTAGCTTATTACTAATTTTAAAAGAGAGAACTTGATCATCAGACTCGGTAGTTGACTTAAATAAATTAAAAACTTGATCACAAAATCTCAGACAGTCAACTTCCAAATTAAAAACTTGATCACAAAATCTTAAACAGTTAACTTCCAGAACTAAAAAATTAAATAACGAAATCTCAAACTTAACAGTTCACTTTAAACCAAATCATTTGTAAATAGTATGTCATTGGAAATATATTTATATACGAAAAATTTACTATCTAACATTAATAAAGCCAAGAAATCCTATAAATAAATTAAGTATATACGTGTAGTGGTAACAACCGCGTGTTTTTGCCCATAACACGTATACTGAAAGACTTGACACGAAAGTCGTCTGCAGTGACACTGTTACGTAAGGAGAATGTTAAGCAATTATAATTTTCTAATACTTACTAACTCATCAAATTAAATTACAAAGAGAAAAATTGGGATACCGCAAGGATTTGAACCTGGGACCTTATTAACTACGGTCGTATGCTTTATCCAACTAATCTACAGTGGCCCTGAGAAAAATTGGAATAAAATCAAATTTTAAATCTCAGGTCCACCGTAGCTTAATAGGACCCGAGTTTATAAAGTAAAAGGTTCAAATCCTGGCAATATCCTGGTTTTTCTCTTTATAATTTAATTTAATTATTAGTGGTTATATAACGTAAATGTCAAGGCGATGTGCATCTACGGCCAATCCATCTACTTGGGCATGAGTGCTGATTAGGCCCAAGATCCCTTTTTGGAATTCTATTGCCAATGTCTGATCTTAGTAGGCCACCACAGGGACACTATTCATATTTATAAAGATTAAAATGTTTGATATTAAATAAATAAATGAAACACTCATATTCTTCATATTCAGCATAAGCAAAGGATTAAACCGAAGGATAAATTATAAAATAAATAAATATATCATCACTCCTTTAACCCATTATTGAGTGTGATACTCTGCCATATCAGATAAAGAATATATTTTGCGTATGAAGTGCAGTTAAATAAAAATAAAATTACGAATTATGTGACATATTTCTATGAAGTCTAGACACTTCTCCTCTTTTTATGTCACTTATAACAAATGACTTTTATACCTACATGTAGAAAATTTACATAAGAATTTGAAAAGAGATTTTTAGCATTTAGCGCGAAATTTTGTCATTGTTAATATTTTTCTTTCTTCTCATAAAACATGTGGTGGCCTTGTAAGATAAGATCCAGACCCCTAAAAAAGAATTTTAGGCCGAATCAGGACTTTAGTTACGTTAATATAATAATCTCGACACGTTTGTGAATAAGAAATGATTACGAACGGCCTTCGCTGCTATGTTATAGCATCCGCGATTTTGTTGGTCACAACCAAGGACGTTGAAAGGAGGGGAAATGGCATTCAAGTCAAGACTGTGAGGCTCAGCAGATTGACAGAGACAGAAGTATTATTTTCTGTACCGTGCTTAGCCTGCTATTGATTGACGTGTGTCATAAAGAGATTTGAAATTTAAATAGACAGAACAGAATCATTCTCTCTAAAAGATTATAAATTTTTACAAGGAAACTGAAATTATAAACACTTTGTTACCATTTTATCTACAAAAATTATGTCCAATTCCATACAACACAAAAATTGAAACACAAATGACACTTCGTGGTTATGTTTACATAAAACAACGCTCCCTGACAACGTCTAAACGTCACTTTTCTTACATAAAAATTCAAAATATTTGAAAGAAGAAGAGATTTGGCTAAGCACGGTGCAGAAAAACTATTGTTGTCTCTTTCCCTTGCCCAAGCCTCACTTCAAATAATGCTACAGTATCGTCATGCCATATCCCCTCTTTTCAACGTCCTTGGTCACAACTCGTGAACAATATGAACCGCATTATCTGTCAAGAAACCTATGTATCTGTATTAGTTAATGGTGGAAGAAAAAAATATATATATCATCTGCTTTTATCCAGTACTGAGCGTGGCACTCTGTCCTCACAGATTTCGATAAGTACATAGACACTCGTAAGATATATTTTTGTGCGTGAAGTGTAATTACCAGACGTCAAATCACAGGCTGACGGTCTCCAAAGATCTAATGGAGAGGAAGCCCCATGAGCAGTGGCGTACCTAGAACTTTTGCCGCCCAGGGCGGTCTCCAATTTACCGCCCTTTCTAGTTCAATCAAATGGTGGTTTTTATAAATTAAAAAAATAAATATAAAATAAATATATCATCACGACTTTTATCCATTATTGGGTGGGGCACTCTGCCGAAGCAGATTTCGGTAAGTGTTATATTTATGTACGTGAAGTTCAGTTACCAGCCGTCAAATCACGGCCCCCAAAGATGTTAGTGGTGGGGGCGTCACAGGGGTAATTATATATATATATATATATATATATATTTAAATTAGGCAATAATAAAGGCATTTTTTGAGATAATATTTTCAACCCTACATTGACTTGACGATGAAGAAAAATATTCGAAATCATATAGTAATTCATAATTCGTAGAAATCGAATAGTAAACTTGTGAAGTGAACAAGTTGCTTTTTACAACTAAAACTAAATATAAAAAATGCTGTTTCAAAATATGTGCCGCCCGATGCGGACCGCACCCACCGCCCCTCCCTAGGTACGCCAATGCCCATGAGTATTTTAATATGGTGAAAATCAGTTGTCGGCTACAGGAATCAAAGTTAGCTTCTTAAATCTACAGTTTGCCGCGTTACAACTTAGCTATCTACCCCAAAAATATATCTGTCGTAAACAGAAACTCATTAAAAACTAATACGCTGTATAATAATTTTATTAATTTAATGTTCACTTGAGTATTATTATTTGTTTATTGCTATGATACGAATTACATATATACATCACTCTACAACGCCCGAGGCATTATATGCGGGCATTATGATTTACAACATCCACCTAGTTCATTATTAGTTTCATTTAAAATAAATAAACAATAGCCTCGGAAACGCAACGCCACAGTTGATTACTATAATCTAAAATTAATTCTACATATTCTAGTCAAAACTAAAATCTTGTAGGCCCACGAACGTTACTAGATGATAATTCCCTCGGGCGACACCCATTCTTTCGGGACAAAAGGCCTGGGGTGGATACCGTCGCCCTCTAAGCATTATCATCTACATAATGCCCTTAATGCATAAATAACTGTTATAGGCATCAAAGTTTGTAAAAAGTTCTACTAAAAACCAAACTCATTGAATTTTATATTCAGAGTATCTTTTGTTCGTTCAAATATAGGACACAGCGTATTTCTCAACTCAAACTCAGCTAGCAAATACTCCATTGTATTTCGTATTCCATTTACCAAATCATTATAAATCTCGTGTACAGGGTTTGTCTGTAAAAACAACAGAGCACAAAACACACCAAGTGAAGGGTGAATACATCGCTCTGCACGTGTCCGCGGATTGGGGTTATTCTTGCGCCATCGCCGCTGCCTCCAGCAACGCACACAGAAATACCGACGATGTTTATTACATTTTAATGATGTTTACGTTGTGTAACATTCATAGTAACGCCGTGTTTGTCTTCGCGTAGCGGGTGGGAACAGAAAGGCTGCGTCTTCAACACGATACTTGTTTTCATTCAAAATTTAGAGCCACATGGAAAATACAATTATGATGTGATTTGTAACTATAATCATCTGAGCATATCGGTTACGGTTAATTTGGTTTTAATAATGTTGTGGTCACTGGTCAGTAAAGATCAAAATTAGAGGAAGTACCTATATTCCACCGGTAAATTAATAATATTGTTTAGAAGTAGTTTGTTTAGTAGCTTGTTGAAGTTTGGTAATAAATACATGAGGGACGAAGTGTAAACGGTGAAACTATGAGATGTGGTAAGTAGAATGGAACATTCGACCATACAAAATAGACAACACATACTGAAGTGGAGGAAAGGAAATGGCCCATATAGTCTTTTTTACAAATAAGTTTCTAATCAGAACTGCCATAATATGATATTCTTATTATAATGATATTTTAATTTTACGTGATTATTACAAATTAATAACAATAAATGCAAATTTGTAACGATTTGCATATCTATATATCTATATATACCACGCCCGCGAAGGTTTCTGACTTAGCACAAGTCCAGTCCGCCATCTTGAAACGAAATGGCCGCTAGCTATCCAGAAAAGTACTGCACTGATTCGATTCAAATTTGGTATAGGCATAGACGAGAACCGATCTTAATATATAGATATAATAAATCTTCAGTCCGCCATCTTGAAACAAAATGACCACTAGCTAAGCTGAAGAGTACTGCACTGATTAAATTCAAATTTGGTATAGGCATAAACGAGCACCAATCTTAACATATAGGTATAATAAAGCTTCAGTCCTATGCCATTCGAATTCAAACGTTTGCAGTTTCCGGTACGACTCGCATTTGCAATGACCATCAACAAAGCACAGGGACAATCGCTACAAGTGTGTGGACTAAATTTGGAAAATCCATGCTTCTCACATGGACAGCTGTATGTGGCATGCTCACGCGTCGGAAAACCTTCTAATTTATTCGTGTACGTCCCAAAGAGTAAAACACTGTTTTAATGAAATAAAAATAGAGGTGTAACGTGAAAAGTTTGTGCATCCCTGATTTATGTGTAGAGGAATGTATATTTGGCAACGCTCTCTTGGCCATACTTGATACAATGTTGTACTACATTCGACAATATTAAGGTTATTATATTTATTGTTAGTTACTCACGGGTGCAGTGATGTAGTGATGATGGTGGTGGTGCGGTGAGGGGGCGTGGTGTGGTGGAGGCGGAGGTGGGGGAGGCGGAGCGCCGCCCGCCGAGCCGCCGCCGCCGCCGCCGCCCCGGTAGTGGCTCACCACGCACGTGATGAGGCCCAGTGTCGCCGAGAGCAGCGCCGCGCCCACCACCAGCGCGAGCAGCCCGCCGCCGCCGCCTCCTCCTCCGCCGCTCCGCTCGACGATGTCCGGGTGCTGCGAGGCGCCGCCGCTCACTGCAACCAACCACCAACACACACCGTCATCACCAGGAACGAAACAAACACCACACTAGAACTCGGAACACAATGTCATTAATAAAAAAGTAACTAAATATCTACGAAAATTTAAAATACTTTCATAATAGATCAATTACGAGATATTGAGCGTATCTTTCATCTCTTTGAGTTTCGCATGCTCAATTTTGTTCTATAAAGAATTATATAAATAACAGTCAGATTCTCAAAAAAGTTTTCGCTAATCGTGAATTTTGGATTAGCTCATCTTATGCTAGTCTGATATTAAAAAGTTAATTCAATTCACTTTCCGAAAACTAAACGGTAATAAAAAAATAAAATAAATATATCATCACACCTCTTACCCATTACTGGGTGTAGCACTCTGCCGAAGCAGATCTCGGTAAGTGATATACAGTGGAACTTCTCTAACTCGAACTTCTAGAACTCGAATTATTCTTTAAGTCGAATTTTTATCACAAATATTTACGTTTCCTTTTTAATGTATTTTTATCTCCCTAAGTCGAATATCTATAACTCGAATATTTCTATAACTCGAACTGATATTTCACTAGTAAGTCGAATTTTTCGGGGCATTTCCTAGTTACGGACAGTGAAAACACTGTCCGTAACTAGGGATTTCCCCTTAGGTCGTAGACGAGTTCGAGTTGACGACAAGTTCAGTGGCAATTAGAGCTTTCTTCCGTCTAGTACTGTTGTGGAAGTGCACCTCTAAAATGGCGAAGTGAAATTTAAAGTTGAAGAAAAATGTTTATTAATCACCGAAGTAGAAAAAGGCGTAAAGAAAAAAAGGATATTGCTGCACAATTTGGTATTCTTCCCAGCACCTTGTCCTCCATTTTGAAAAACAAGGATACACTTTTAGAAAAAATCAAAGACTATGGTGTTAGCAGTAAACACAAAAGGCTTACAACCTGTGTATATGATGATATTGACGAAGTTATGATCAAGTGGGTAACCACTGCACGAAATACAAATTACCTCTTTCGGGAACCATAATTAGAGAAAAAGCTCAAGAATTTGCTGAGGCTTTGGGGCATGTTTATCTAGTGTAGGATGGTTAGATAAGTTTAGAAAAAGCCATAATATTGTCCAAAAGGTGATTTGTGGTGAAAGTGCTGCAGCGGATTTGCAAACTCGTGACCATTGGCTTGAAAATGTTTTACCCGATTTGATTGGACCATATGCCAGTCATGACATATTTTTGTCGTGTATTTTTTGTGTATTTTCTATAACTCGAATTATTTTCTTGCCCCTTGAGATTCGAGTTAGGGAAGTTTCACTGTATTTATGCGCGTGAAGTGCGGTCACCAGCCGTCAAATCACGGCCCCCAAAGATGTTAGTGGTGGAGAAAAAAAAAGTACTATTTTCTGCAAATGGTTTATTATCAAGACTGGAAAATTCCCAGAGTACCCAGCCAACGTGTGTTTTAAAATTCCCTGACTTCTCCAGGTTTTCCAGGATGGCAATTTTACTTTAATTAGTTTATCATTTAAACCAATTTTAACATTTTTGATTGAAATATTCGACGGTAATTTAGTATTTTTACGTTCGACGTACAGTATTATATTATCCCATAATTTAAGTGCAGTTTTAGCTGTCTCTGCATTTTCCACCCACCGGGTTACACAAATTTTGTTTGGAAATACTTCGCATTTTGTGAGGCCTGTAAAATCATTCCGTCTTCTCGGTGAGTCTTTGAAAAGGTAATAAATACCCCTAAGAAACTCATTCACTTGCCACTTGCAAGCTTTGTGACCTGTTTGTAGTGCCTCGTGGACAATATGTAGGCCGCACGACCCGATATCTTAAATTTGCTTCTCTGTTGATTGAGGCGCAGTTTTTTTGAACAATAAAGAAAATATCTGTTCGGTTTATTCCGCCGTTCATAGTGTAATTCAAATAATTAAAAGTTTCAACGTATTTGTATGACAAAATTAACTATATATTAGCAGCAAAAAATCAAAACTTTTTAATAAATAGACAATTTGCATCTTTTTCCAGAAAATAATTTAAAATTCCCTGATAATTTTTAATTTTTTGAAATCTCCCTGATTTTTCCCTGTCTTATACAAATTCCCTGACTTTTCCCGGTTTTCCAGGTCATCTTAAGAAACACAAGATTCCGATAAAAAATGGCATATAAAATGCGTATTATCATAGTTGTTTAACAAACATTACATTTCCAGACATGTACGCAACAATACCACGTATAACCAGACAGCGTAATGAATTTTCATTCCATTTATAAATTGTTTACTGTCTGCACTAAAATTAGACTATTTGTCCTGCGCAAGTTCCTGTGACATAAACTATTCTCACTCAAAAATAGATTATTCATTCATCTATATTTACAATCACCGCTCTGGGTGTGCACCTGCTGAAACCGCACTTTCGCGAAATTCTAAACTCCCAGTTTCTCAGACATCATCTGGTCTAGCCGCGTGACTACCACAGAGCTGCAAACCACGGGAACCTACCAGTGGCGTCAGTAACAATCATTTCGAACCCATCACGACAAATATAAATTTACGTACATTCCCAGTAGGCTATTCCACAAAAATTTAGTTATTTTACACGTTAATCTACGTACAAAAATAAGTTTTTTTAAAAAAATTTGTTTTAAGTTCCTAAGACAGAAATAAAAGATTTATTAATTAATCGTGATGAAGCTAGAAAATAATATTAATATTAAGAGAGAAAGCAGAATAATGAGAGAGAAGGCTTTCTTTTTTGAGAGCGATAGATGTACTTTGACAAAAGCGAGAGACATCTCAACGGAACTAAATTTACGTTTGTCAATCTTGTTTTTGCCAGTTTTTATTTATATTATACGAAATTTGTGAAGAACTATATTATATTAAGCAAGTTCCAACTATTAATATTCAGATAAAAATAATAATTATTCTACAAATTTAAGAAGTAAACATTATGTAGGTCCTATTAAAATGGAAGAATTTTATATTAAATATTGTTTGTCTTGAATTCCCGTCTCGGTGCACATGCGAATTGCCACACAATGTGAACTTGCAGTTTAATAACGCCTACCTACATCACAAGAACATCAATGGCGATCGTTTTGAACTAAAATTGATATGCGTTAAATATTTCTTTAAATGCCATACTTGTGGAGTAGTTTTTTTAATCACAAGATCTTGTGCATAATGAACAAATTATTTGGATTATTTTTTGACGTTTCTCAAAACCAATGAAATGCTTCATTTTATGTCACGTGACTGCGTTTTAACCAATCCTGTCATTATTATACTGAGAATAAAGCTCTTGAGATTATTCCCGGGAATAATCTCTGTAGGTGCTTTTTTGTTTATGACAAATGATAGGTAATTGTCAAATAATTATTGAAAACTGTCCATGCGTCAAGTAAAATGCGTGAAAAAAATCGATTTAGTTCCATTTCAGATACAGGAATACACCAACAAATTTTGGAAACAACTTCTAAGAATACATTAATAAGTAATCAATCGATATGAACCCAGTTCAAAATCTTTCAAGTTGGGTGAATCGACATCGAGAGCTAAGTCAAAACAATATTCTAATTAAATATAACTCGAGAATTCGATAAATTAGAAAATAATTCTCCAGTATCTTTCTCAAACTTGTTGCCATTTGGCAATAGCCACTCAAGCCCTACGGACTTTCATGACCATTGCCTGGCAACAAGTTTTCGTAAGATCTGTCAAATTATTTTCAATTTATTCTCACTCTCTTGTAATATTGTTACTGAACATTTAGGCCCGATTATATAAAGAAAGCGATGTTAACTATATTATTAGCTAACAGCGTATTAAAAGTTAACAATAGTCAAGATGGGTGACATCACATATTAAAATATTACATATTTTCTGATTCTTATGTTAAAATTAATTAATACCAGCATTAACATGCTTATTGTTAGTTAAATAGCAATGATAAAACAATATTTGTAACAAATAATTATTAGTTCAATGTATACTATAGAAATTATAACGTTTTAAAATATTGAACTGTCAAAAGTTTTCACATTTTGTAGATGCGTTTTTTATTCTGATTCAACTTTTTCACAACGCGATTAGTTGACAATGTTTTATGCAACCGGGCCTTAGTATCGTAGACTTTCTGCTGTCAAACGTTTTAAAATTATTTTAGAGGATAATACTTGAAACAAATGACACTCAGAATTAAATTTTCTATCAATTTTATTTGAAATATTATTCTGAAAATAATTTAGTAACATATGACAGCGAAAAATATACAATGCCAAATATCCAAGATATTTAAATTAACGCACAAATGCTTATTGTGTGTTAAGTATACATTTTTCCCTTTATGGGATGGCTAGCTCTGTGGTATGAAGTCGGCCTGTGAATCCTGAGGTCCCTGGTTCGATTCCCACAGGCGACAAATTTTCATAATTTGAAAAACTACCCCTGTGGCTCCTCCACCACTAACATGTTTGGGAGCCGTGATTTGACGACTGGTAACCGCACTTCACGCGCAAAAATATATCACTTACCGAGATCTGCTTTAGCAGAGTGCCACACCCAGTAATGGGTAGAAGGCGTGATGATATACTTATTTTATTTATTTATTTAATCTGGGGGAACTCCATAGTTGTTCGTACTCTAGTTACGCCACTGGCGAGGTTCTGGTGTCCTGATGTCTGTATTTGCTCAGAACACAGACAGTGACGTTAGATTGTATTTGTGTGATTGTAATATGTAACTACGATCTATTATTGCATAATCTACTAATGACAGACAGCCAGGGAGATACGGTCTGGAGGACAGTCTAGCTTTTGTTCGATTTATCACGAAATAAATAAAAAGAATTTCTACAGAAATGCATGAAATACTCGTATAATTTTATATATGTTGATTAACTTATCAATGTTTTTATTTCCGTTAAAAGATTATTCAAATTTATTATGAATATAACAGTTTCAGAAAATAAGCCGTCTGGTAGAAATAGAAATGATGATTCGAATAAAAAACAATGATAATGATTTATGATCACGATATCTGCACGTGCTAATTCAATGATCAAACTACATTATACATGCTTAGCAACTAGGAAATAATTTTAGTTCAAAGTACTCGATAAATGTAAATGCACTGTTTTTTTCTCAACTCAAAGGTCTGAATAATAAACAAAACAAGAACTGTTTGCTAACGACAGTCTATTGTTAAGAATTGCGAAGTATATTGTCCGTAAGAAGAAGAAACCGCGACTTTCTATGCGGAAGTTTCACGTCCGGTTCTAGACTAACAAGAAATGCAGACAGTTTTTTATCGTTTCTATTATAGGTTTTATTAGAGCATAAATTGCACACACGGCGGATGACGAGTTTACAGTCGCGGAATAGCGGTTCCTGAAAAATTGCACGTGTATTTGCTTGCCAAATAGCTATACAATTCGTAAACGTTTAGTCCAGGATCTGGAATTAGATGTGATTACTTTGAATATTTTATATCATCATTATTACCTACAATTGTGTGAAATTCACTTTAAAAAAAAAAGCGCAGGGACGACACTCCCTTCGTTTCTTATCTTTTTTATTCGTTTTCTGATGTTACATTGAGTGTTTAACTGGAATTGTATGGAATTCACTTTCAAAATCAAGCGTGGAGCGACACTTCCTTCCTTTCTTATCTTTTAATTCATTGTCAGTTCTTACGTAGAGTGTTTAACTGCAATTGTGTGGAATTCACTTTCAAAAACCAGCGCAGGGCGACAGTTCCTTCGTTTGTTGTCTTTCTTATTCGTTTTCTGATGTTACATTGAGTGTTTAACTGCAATTGTGTGGAATTAACTTTCAAAAACAAGCGTAGAGCGACACTCCCTTCCTTTCTTATCTTCTAATTCGTTTTCAGTTGTTACGTAGAGTGTTTAACTGCAATTGTGTGGAATTCACTTCCAAAAACAAGCGTAGAGCGACACTCCCTTCCTTTCTTATCTCTTATTTCGTTTTCAGTTCTTACGTAGAGTGTTTAACTGCAATTGTGTGGAATTCACTTTCAAAAACAAGCGCAGGGCGTCACTCTCTTCCTTTCTTATCTTTTTGTTTCTTTTTCAGTTACTGCATTGTGTGGACCTTTCTTTCATATACAAATGCAGGCTACCGCTTTCATCTTTTCTAATCTTTGTAGATTCGTTGTCATATTCGTTATTAGATTCGTTGTTAGGAGTAAGCGTGAATAATTTGAGATGTTTTTATGCATATATTATGTACGTCGAAGAAAGAAGATGAATGATAAGTAAATAGGAATGATGTGATTGAAGGTTTGTTGTGTGATAATTGATTTCGGATATAATACATGAATGAGCTTATATGGAGTGATCTATGAAGATGGTTAAAGTGAGGGTGGTGTGTTGGGATGCTAATGTTTGACGAGGGCTGATTATTTGATAAATGTAATGAGTGAATACTTTATCAGTGATTTTAGGGTTCGTGCCATTTGTTGGGATATAGCGTGAAGATATGTATGTACGTATGCAGAGCTGGGCAGTAGCTAGCTACTTTTGTAGCTTAGCTACTAGCTTAGCTACATTTACCTTAGCTGTAGCTGTAGCTTAGCAAACTGTGAAAAAATATAGCTGTAGCTTGTAGCTAGCTACTTTTTTTTTCTATTAGCTTAAAAATTACAACTGAAGCTACTTTTTGTAGCTTAAAGCTACTTTTTGTAGCTTCAAGCTATGTTTTGTAGCTTCAAGCTACGTTTTGTAGCTTAAAGCTACTTTTTAAGCAGAAGGTCAACAAAGTACGCATGCGTACAAGCTAAACCCACACAAAATAATAATTTGTTGCCGGTTCTAACTGGCTCTAATACGCAAAAATACACAGTAGGTGCCAGATGGTATTTGCTATTTTTGATATTTATGTACATAATAGTAAATTAACAGTCATTATCACAAAAGACTGATCATATGACAATGGCAAATTTAATTATTTCACAATAATTTAAAAAAGTAGCTTTAAAATTTAACAGCTACTTTAACGAAAGCTTTTAGCTGTAGCTTAGCTATATTTTACAAAATATAGCTTATAGCTGTAGCTTAGCAACTTTTAAAAAAAATAGCTACTTTTTTTAAGTAGCTTGCCCAGCTCTGTATGTATGTATCATTATTTTTATATTTATTTTGTAAAAATGTTCAATAATTCTTCAAGTATATAAGATACGATATCAGGTCTTGGACGAGACGGGAATTGATTATTTGTCACCTTGTCTCGGGGCATCATAACAAATGAGTAATAAATTATATAACAGGTAAATAATAACATTAATCTAATAAAGCTATTGTCTACATTAAACGTCCGTAATGACGTAAATTTAATAGTTTCCAAATAAATATCTACACTTTTTAAAAAGTAAATACCATTTGATATGATTCATTCTCCTGCAGAATAGAGTATTGAGCAATCATTGAGTTTTGATGTATTAACTTCTGATAACTCCAGTGACAGCTGATGCATTTAAATTTATTTCCCGACATGATTGATAACATAATTAATTAAAACATTCCATTGATTAAATACGTATTTCCATTTTGGGTGCATAAACAAACAAGTGCACATCATATCCAAGGAATGGTAACCATAGTAACCATGGCACAGGTTGCCAGCCGAAGACCTCATCACGTAATATGTAAAGTAATTAGTCGGCCAGCAGAATCGCAAGCGTCGTCAGGCGAAGAGAGGCGGAGAAGTCAGCTGGGCGAGTGTATCGCACGGCCAGACAGTCTGACCTAGAGCCGAGTGGTGACACAGTTAGTACTTATCGTCATCGGCAGTACTCACGTTACTTATTTTTATAATCGCTTTAATTTCTCAACTGTCTACGCCAGATAACAGAACGGTGTGTAGTGTGGATTTCGGCGCGGACGACGACTTATTGATTTTTGGTACTTCTGTTTGTTTTGGATATCAGTGAACCTCAACAAACACTTCATATTTTTAATAATTTTCTTGCAAATAAATGAAGGACATACCAGCAATATAAATACATGACATTTGTAATTTTGCGTACTTTGAGAGTTCGATGTCCTTTGAAAAAGCAAAATGATTTAAATCGCTTTCAAAAATGCTTTTGCTAGAGCTCAATAGTAAACCGATCAAGCATGCATCATGGGTAGGTGGCTCATCGGTATCAAGTCGGCCTGTAGACTTGAGAAGCCGGGTTCGATTCCCACAGCTGACAATTTTCACCACATTAAAAAACTAGCTTTGTGGCTCTATCTTCACTAATATCTTTGGGGGTCGTGATTTAACGGCTGGTAACCGCACTTCACGAGATCTACTCCGGCAGAGTGCCACACTCAGTGATGGGTAGAAGGCGTGATGATATATTTATGTATTTTTATTTATGTCTAGCACTCCACTCTGCATAATTTATATATCAAATCATTTTTTTATAGTAATATATGGTATACAAAAACAGTGTTTTCTTTAAAATAATTTTTGAATAATGGCTTTAAAGAAAAAATGTTATATACATAAAATGATCAAGAATAAAAGGAGCTAATTTATCAGTATTCAGTTAGTGGTTCTCAAACGGTAGAACAAAATTATGTTTTTAAAAATAAAATAAATAAATAAATAAATATATCATCACGCCTTCTACATATTTCTGGATGTGGTAGTCTGCCGAAGCAGATCTCGGTTAGTGATATATTTATGCGCTTGAAATACGGTTACCAGCAGTCAAATCACGGCCCCTATAGATGTTAGTGGTGGAGAAGCCTCAGGGGTAATTTTTAAAATGGTGAAAATTGTTTGTCGCCTGTGGGAATTGAACCAGGATTCTCAGGATCCACAGGCCGACTTGATACCACTGAGCTAGCTACCCCATAAAATGGTAATCTATATACATTTTAGTCTATTAGATTTTTAGATTTAGAATTTTCTTCTGATTTTTAGCGATATAAATATTGTATAGAGAAACATGGTATTCAAAATTAGAAATAATATTACAATAGTAAGTAGGCTATGCAATAAATAAATACAAATAAATGATACAGGTGACATATCATAGTTCTGTTTCTTATGGTATTTATGCCCGTTTGCACCAATGAGACGTAAATTTTAACAAGGACAGGGCCGGCGCAAGGCTGTAATCAAGGTAAGCATAGCAGCAATAAAATAATAACGCAATCATACATTAATGTTAATTTTAATTATTTGTAACAAAACTAATTGTTAGAAATGCATTCAGACGAACAATTTACCATCATTCCTTAACTTAAAAATATTACTTACAATTCCAATCAGTGTGGTGCATTAAAAATGATAAAATATTAGTTGCGATCCAGTAACTCTTAAGAGAGGCTTGTGAATCTGGCAATAATTGTAATGGGCCTTTCAAGACATTTTTGAATTTTTTATATATTAATCTACGTAATAAAATAATTATACCCAATTTTTTTATTTTTTTTTAAAACTTGTATTAAATGATAAAAATATTTAAACTTTCGAAACAAATGAATATGACGTAGTTGCATCTTAGCTTAAAGAGAGACAGATAAGATAGAGATAAATAACACGTAACTTGTCGTTGTCAGTAGAATCCTCAGACAAAACATAACTAGACGGATAACATCGGCGTTTGTTCTGAGTCAGAAAGGGATAGAATAACTGGTTGGTGAGGCGGGTGCGCGGCAAGGAGCAACTTGCATAACATCAAAGTGTACTCGCTCCTTGCCGCGCATCTGGCAGACCATCAAGTTATTCCATTCCTCTCTGCTTCACAACACTGCATTAACTTGAATACGGCATAATTCGTCTAGTATTATATGTCATTGGTAGAATCGTAGAATGCTGAATGCTTATTTCTTCTTCGTCTTCTTGAGCACCGGCAAACGTTTCAGACAATGCTCTGTGATTGGCTTAATGCAACTATGTGATTGCAATATGGCAGTGCGAACGTTTTAAATTATTCAACTTTAACTCTCACATTTCAGCAATAAAGATATAATTTTTGGTATGATTTTATATTGTATTAAATATGATGTACGGTCAAGAATTTATTTTAATAAATATATATTAAAAAGCTCTACCACTTGAATCCCCCATTCAATATTGTAACATTATTTTCAATTTTACCCTATATAATATTTATATCGTTGAAATCAGAAGAAAATTCTCTATCTAATCTTATAAAAAATTATGTAGGTTACCATTTAAAAAAATACAATTTTGTTCTGTCGTTTGAGAACCACAGGTTTAATGCAGGGTTTGTTATTAGTCATAAATTAGCCCCTTATTCCTGATCACTTTATGGCTATAACATTTTGCTCTAAAGTCATTAGTTCGCTTAAAAAAGCACTGGTTGTTTTAAAGGAAACACCCTGTATAAGCAAATACTAAGAGTTCTGCATTTGCAGATCTTTATGATGCAGTTATGTATTCTCAAAATCATGATTCCGTCATTATGTGAAATACATTTTTACAGCAGTAAAATACGATTCAATAACATAATCAAATTATTTATTCATTCTATATAAATATAAATAAATAAATATATCATCACGCCTTCTACCCATCACTGGGTGTGGCACTCTGCTGAAGCAGATCTCGGTAAGTGATATATTTTGCGCGTGAAGTGCGGTTACCAGTCGTCAAATCACGGCCCCCAAACATGTTAGTGGTGGAGGAGCCACAGGGATAGCTTTTTCAAATTATGAAAATTTGTCGCCTGTGGGAATCGAACCAGGGACCTCAGGATCCACAGGCCGACTTCATACCACTGAGCTAGCCATCCCATATTATATGGGATTATTCATTCTATCAGTGTTTTTATGTACTTTTCATATTTTAATTACAATTCTGTAATATAACTTTGTTGCAAATAAATAATAAAAAATGAAAAAGTAGGAATTAAGTACATACAAACTTGGTATTGTTATTTTTTTATTATCAATGTTTTTTATATATTTATTGTATTTTTAATAAATTGTATTGTCGCATAATCCATGTTTATATGTTGTGATATCAATTTAATTGTGTGAAAATAATAATATTTAATATAATAAAACATTGTATAGTCTACAATAAATGATTAACAGAAAAAAACATTCCATGTGAATGAAAATATTTTTCAACTGCAATTTAATTACCTCAATGGCATTTTTGAAAGATTCAATGAAATAAATAAACTATAAAGCAGTGTAAAGAATGATTAATAAATGAATTGTAAAATCACTTACTGACTTTTACAGGAATGATGAACTTTAAACGATTAAATTAGTCGTGGGAATACGTGATTAACTCAGACATAGTTTATGCACACTGCAAGCGTTTGTTTTCCGTTTCGCAACTGGTATAAAATAGTATGTCTAGACTGCAAAATTTCTTTTGCAATCGCGCTGAAATTAGTTGCATGATTTATTATTACTTTTAATTTATTGCGACAAACGTAAATACACAGGTATTCAAAGAAAACTATTACCCGTGTTTGATCATTCTAGGCGTGAGTTTACAAATTTTCGCATTTACTTCCTATTTATATGACGAGTCTTAGCGTGGATTTCGTCTGTAGGCACGTGTGGATATGAAAATAAAAACCAGCAGACGGATTTTTATGACATACCACAAAAATGCTGCATGCTAAATATATAATGGTGGCTGTATAGCTGTCAAACACAGCTATGAGTACAGCCGACGCATGAAAATTTACTCCGACGAATTTTTACTGCAAGAGAAAAAGCCGAAAGTTAAAGAGGAACGCAAAATTATACCGACACGTTTAATAAAAAGGACCACTGTTTGAACTGTTGTAATACCAAGGATCTTGTACATATTGATTTACTTAACTTACTTTGTGTTAAATAGATATTTGTCAAACTAAAGTGAAACAATCGCTTTCCTTTTATTTTAAACACAACTTTTTTTCAGGATATGCTTAAAAAAGTTTTATTTATTTATGTTACTGTGTACAACAGGAACTAAATCCCAATTACAGTATAGGGTTGGGACTCACCGAGCCATAGAGTGTTGGATTCGAACTCTGGATCTCCGGTTCTAATTTCGTAACGCTACCCACCCTACCGTACTGCCGGACTATTATTATTTATTATTATTATTTTAACTTTCGATACACTCGGTGAAAATCTAGTAGGGACAATAAAGGTAATATTTTATTTATTTGAATCAAAATTATATGTTAATTTAAAGATTTAGGAGACCCGATTGCCTAAAGCGTAGTTAACTATGTTGTTAGCTAAAAGCATGTTAAAAGTTAACAATGGCCAAGAAGGCTGACACCACATTTTATATATTTACAAATTTTTAAGGTACAATTAATTAACATCATCATTAAAATGCTTATTGTTAGTTAAATAACAATGGATAAACAATATTTGTAACAAATACTTATTACCTTAATGCATACTATAGAAATTATAACGTTTTACAATATTGAACTGTCAAAAATTATGACATTTCTTATTTTCTTTCTTTTTATTCTAATTCAACTTTTCCACATAATTAACAACGTAATTAGCTGACAACATTTTATACACCCGGACCTTAAAAAATATTAATTAATAGTAATTTAATTATAACTTTTTTTTCATAATTTCAAAAACTATCCCTGTGGCTCCTCCACCACTAACATCTTTGGAGGCAGACGCGCAAAATATATCACTTATCGAGATCTGTTTCGGCAGACTGCCACACCCAGTAATGGGTAGAAGGCGTGATGATATATATATATATATATATTTTATATATTTTTTTTGTTAAAAAAAAATCTATTTATAATACTGCAATTTTTTCCTCTCTAGCTAGAGAAAATTTATTTATCTACTATCGTTACATAATATCAAAATTATCTCCCTATTTGGAGTGTCGTAATAACATATTTTGCCGAGCTAGTGCAGCAGAATTCATGGCAAATTTGCTTTTTTCGTAATTTCCTTAATGTTTTTATTTATGAAACATCAAAATATTTATTTTTATTATATTTTTGAATAAAATTCACGATAGCAGATAAAACGCTATACGATATTCATATCGTAAATAACTATTTCCTCATAATTTCGCAACTAGATATTTGCGTTTTTTGCGCATGTCGTGAAAAATAAAACATATTTGGTAGTGTGTTACTTTATTATGGAAATTAATATGTTACTATTAATGTAAATGACAGTCATAAACAAATGGACAATATTTGTGTCTACTTAAGCAAGAGTGCGTGGCGTTAAAGATCGTTGATTTAACCAGAAGATACGTCAGAGGTCGAATTTGTTTGGAAACTTTGGGTTCAACCCTAAACTGACCTAGAACTAACTTGTGTTACTTCCAAATAAATGATGTATCTCAAGTATCAGTTATAAACATTAGTGGCAAATTTAAAATCTGAATGCATGTTCGAAGCGACATCTGCTTAGTTTTGTTTGTGTGTTAATTTGCGCTTTTAATTGAATGTTTTAAGTCATCTTTATATTTTTTATATATAGTCAAAAAGCAAATAACGTCAGAGTCTGTTCATTTTTTAATAATTTTGTCTTCAGCAGTATCAAAATAATTTATTTCAAAGTCGCAATTATCTGTCATAATATTATCCTCTGTGACTACTATATTGCAAGAAACACATACTGCATATTGCACTTCCATCACCTGCAAAAATAATAGTTTTGTATATTTTTTCAGAAAATTATTGTAAAATTACTTATGCTTTTCATAAAAATAGCTTCTAACCTCTCTATACTATCATAAATCGCGATGCCGCCACGGATAACAAGGAACACAAGTTGATTAGAAAGGGATAGCAAACGGGTTCAACCTGTCAACCCGCTAAAATAGCTGGGGCAGTAGGGTCAGTTCAAGATCAGTTCTGGGTTACTTAAAGCGTACCAATAAAACAAAAGTAACCTAGCGAGTTACTTTAAAAATCTCAAATAAATACGGCCACAGTATAGCGCATTCCACTATTCGTATTGCTATTAGGATTATGTTTCTGATGTGCAAAGTAGCAAATAAATAAATAAATAATTTGAAAGCTCCTGTTAATCCCTAGCAAGGTGCGGCATTCTGTCAAAATGAACGTTGTCTTTTAAGTAAAATTCTATTAAATTCTTGAAATGCAAACTGTTTTGGATCACCAGAATTGAGTGCTAACTAATGATAATGAATTATAAACTGCTTGTACATATTTTCCGTTTAGGAAACGACTTAGACATTAGACAGGAAAGTAAACAATTACCTGATAATCAATATGTAGTCTAGATTATTTGTATTTATCTTTCTGTTTATCAAGATGTCCACAAAAAATGATCAAATTGGTCTTGACGTTGCATCATTAGTATGGGATAGACGAAAAAAATATTTATCTAACAATTAACAGTTCAAATATTAAGTGTATTATCTATTTAATAAAAACAAGTGTTTGTTAGAATTAGACACATCGAGCGACAAATCCACGTAGACATTTTCTCATGTTAGACTTTCCTAGAAGCTACAACTTCAGAAATAAACTTCCTGGGATTGGTTGACTTGACCGTCTTTCAACTTTGCAGTTGTCATCGCGATATTTAATCGAAACTTTTCCAATTAGCATAACTTTAAATCTATCAGAGTTCCCTAGCGTAACACTTCACGGTTGGAAGTCATCTCCATGGCAATGTCATCTCCTGGGTACTAATGAACACGGCGGCGTCTTTCATGTCTGCTAGTGGAGGATGTGGAGAGATCTGGTTGTGGTAAATTGTGGTCGATGGACAAGCGAAGACACCGACAATCAAGGCCGACGAAGATGCGATTGCGCATGCGTGGCACGTACGCACAGCCGACAAAGAAGGGTTGGAGCTTTGATTCATAAACGAACAGACACGCATTTACTTCTATTTCTACAGACGATGGAGTTTTATTGAAAAGTCATAAAATGCTTTATGTATGAAAGCACTGTGTCATTTTAAGATAGAGTATATAAACACATATATTCCTCGCTAGCAAACGGTTTCAAATTAATAGAAAAATGCTTCAAGACAAAGATTTTATATAGAACTTAATTTGAGCATTTTTCTCCAAAATAATTTGGCAACAGATGACAACCAGAAAAACACAGGGTATAACTATCGTTGCTACTTCTTCGTTCATACTAGTCAGATTTTGGCAATAAAAAATCATTATGTCAAAAATAAGAACGATTTCTCATTTTTTCATTATTGAAAATAAAAGTATAAATAATTCAAATCCAATTAAAAAATATGTTTATTATAAACATAAATTATAATTCTAAGCAAAAATAATAACTCATTTTTGTTATTAACTACATAATAAAGGTAATTATTCCAGCATTCATTTTCAAATGGCACTTTTTGTTTAAAATTGCATAATTCTAACAATTTTTCTCATCTGTTTGCATGAAGAAACCCTTTGTAATAATTTTGTACAAATTTCAGCATTTACTATGCTTACTCTCACACTATTTTTTTCATTATATCGAGGGCCTCATACAGGGGCGTAACAACCATTTAATAACTTCCAGAAAACGTACGCCTATCTGATCTGATCTATGGTACTTATTTGGTTTATACATTTTACCTAACTTTGATTTTATAAACCAACGACTTAACGAAATTATACACCTTTCTGTCATAATGTAAGCGTCATATACGCCCAATATTTCAATTTTGTCAAAATGTTTCTTATGCCCCTAAGACTTGAGTCCGGCGATTTACGAGGTGTGGCTATTAAATAACTAGACTGACGCTGCTACAGACGAAGTACACATGCGCCAAACATCAGCGACCGTCAGCTTTTTACCGTGAAGCTTTCTCTTTCGATTGCAGGAGCTCTCGCTTCTGTAAACAAATCCGTATAGCCGTTGCATTCGTTCTATTTCGAGATGTTTTTTGTTTCGCCGAAAAAATGTTAAGTGCAACATTAGAGCAACGAATTGTTGTAAAATTTCGCATGAAACTTGGCAAAACTCCTATTGAAGTAATTTATAATTTATTGAAAAAAGTATCCGAATTGTAGAAGGACAAGTCATGGTTTATCCATCAAAACAATGCGCTAGCTCATTCCGCAATGTATGTCAAGAGATTTCTAGCCAAGTACAGCATCCCAGTGTCGGACCATCCGCCTTATTCGCCAGATCTTGCACCGTGCGACTTCTATCTGTTTCCTAAGATGAAATTTGCCTTAATAGCCACAAGATTTGAGCTTTGAAAGAGAAATCGGCACGCGTTCTGAAGGAGCTGACAGAAGAAGACTTCCAGCACTGTTTCGAATAATGGAAGATTCGCATGGAGCATTATTGGGATAGAGGAGGGATGTATATTGAAAGTGATAATAAGTAAATAGGTATGGAATCAAATTAAAATGTTAAAACAGCATCAGTCTCGTTATTTACTAGCCACACCTCGTATTGTCCCGAATTGTCATGTTAGTGCACATGCGCATTGCCAAACAATCTGAAGTTGTAGTTTAACAGCGGTACCTATGTCACAAGGACATCAGTGGCGATCGTTTTGAATAATTCATTTTTTAATGAAATATTTTAGATATTAAAACGGTACTTTTGATCATTTTTTTACCATTATTGTTACACATTTACAAACAAAATTGATATACGTTATATATTTCTTTAAAGGTCGTACTATTGGAATAACCTATTTTTATTTGCTTCACTCAAACTTGGTTACTTTGGGGTAACATAAGCAGTTTAACATTATGCCTATGGCACACTGGTCGAGGAGCATCAATGAGCGTCGAGGAACTCATCGATGAAACAACAGAACGCATCCTGACTGATAAAATAAACAAACACGAAAGATTAGCACAAAGCAAAACCAAAATGACAGTCCACGCTAACATGAAATGAGACACAATAACACGTGTGAAATGAGACACAATCGTTTCATCGAGGAACTCCTCGATGGAAATAGAGGAGCTTCTATTTTTCATCGATGACGGGTGCGTTCTGTTGTTTCATCGATGAGCTCCTCGACGCTCATTCATGCTCCTCGACCAGTCTGCCATTGGCATTAGACAAAATGTCTCTACTTTCGGTTTCGGTGTTGCAAAGAAAAGCGAAGTTTTCGGACTGAAACCGGGGCGGTGGCAACCGCGGTTTAGAGAGAAAAGCGGACCATAATCTTTAAAAAAAAATGGTTTTCCACAGTCATTACTCGTCAGATTATTATAGAGGAAAGCGCTTTGAATAAAATATGTATAAATTAAAATTCTTCATCAAAGCCATCCGCGAAAATTAGGTTTAAAAGTTATAAAAAAAATAATTTTTATAATGGATTTTTAAATTGAATTGTGACGAAGCGCAATTGTCACAATGATTTTCGGCTCAGAATCCGCGGTTTTTAATGCGCGAGTCACGGAATCGCGAATAGCGCGCGAACGCAGGACCGTACTCGCGCGCCGTGTTCGCCGCGGACACAATGCTATCCATCTCACCCGATTTCCTACTTTTGAACCAAATCCAAACGCCCGTGATCCAGTTTCCAACTTCAACCAAATCTCCCTATCCTTTAGCATTGTGCGAGCCACCGACAACATCCTAGGACCGGATTAATTAGCAAAACTGTATATAAACCGGGCCCTCAGCCATCGAAACGACAGTCAGTTCATCCGTCTTCGAGTGTGAAAACCTCGAAGATAGCGAGTCACCTGAAAGTTCACCAGCCGTCAAAGAAGAAGTCGTCTTCTCCGTCTTCTAGGTAAGCAACCGCACTCCGTTTGTTTTCCGTACCGTGTCGTGCGCTTCCTAGAGGTTGTTTTTGTTTTTTGTCGGGCTACCAGCGTCCGTCCCGTGTCCCCCTCCGTTTTCTGGTACTTGTGCAGAGGCACAAAATATTACTTCTGTCACGCAGAGCGAGAAATCCTAGGCGTCCCAGTCGTAACGTTTGTGTTTCTCTCCGGGCTACCAGCGTCCGTCCCGTGTCCCCCTCCGTTTTCTGGTACTTGTGCAGAGGCACAAAATATTACTTCTGTCACGCAGAGCGAGAAATCCTAGGCGTCCCAGTCGTAACGTTTGTGTTTCTCTCCGGGCTACCAGCGTCCGTCCCGTGTCCCCCTCCGTTTTCTGGTACTTGTGCAGAGGCACAAAATATTACTTCTGTCACGCAGAGCGAGAAATCCTAGGCGTCCCAGTCGTAACGTTTGTGTTTCTCTCCGGGCTACCAGCGTCCGTCCCGTGTCCCCCTCCGTTTTCTGGTACTTGTGCAGAGGCACAAAATATTACTTCTGTCACGCAGAGCGAGAAATCCTAGGCGTCCCAGTCGTAACGTTTGTGTTTCTCTCCGGGCTACCAGCGTCCGTCCCGTGTCCCCCTCCGTTTTCTGGTACTTGTGCAGAGGCACAAAATATTACTTCTGTCACGCAGAGCGAGAAATCCTAGGCGTCCCAGTCGTAACGTTTGTGTTTCTCTCCGGGCTACCAGCGTCCGTCCCGTGTCCCCCTCCGTTATTGGTAACTTCACGAGATTGCCGGATCTCACTCCAACCACGTCAGCGCGAGAAATCCCCGACGTCCGCCGCGGCTACCGTCACGCCGTCGCCGAAGTCGACCGCATCCGGCACCTGTCACCGTCATTTTGGGGTACGCCCTCAGTCGCGATACTCCGTACATTATCAGCCGTAACTCGGGTACCCCACGGAAATCTTAAAAACGGTTTTCACTTCCACCATCAGCACACCATCCGTCATCTCCGAGCACCCAGCGTCGCGACGCCAGGCGTCGGTTTCCAAAAAAGTTGGAAAACCACTCTTCACCATTCGACACTACTAACCAGCCGCTACTTAGTGGACCCCGCCGTCGGGACGCTCGGCGTCGTTATTTTTTCAAACTCCGGTTTTGCGCTCTACGTGTTCGCGGGCACCCCAGCAGTCGATTGCGACCACCCCCCGGGTCATATCAGCGTCGCGACGCCCGGCGTCGATTTTCGAAAGTCCGAGTTTGGGCTCATTGTACTCGCGGACACCCAAGCAGACGATTGCGACCACTCCCGGGGTCATATCAGCGCCGCGACGCCCAGCATCGCCCACGGAAGCCAGGTAGAAACGATTCTCCCGGGTACACCGACCCTAGTGGTGATAGCTATCATCACCCGCAACACCATCACCGTCCGGACCATTTTCCAGTATACCAACGAATTGTTTTTAATATCAAATAAAACGCAACAGCACTGTTTCACCATTATTGTATGTTTTATTCTTTCTTCATACCCAAACCTCAATCTCCATACCTGCTATCCGGAACCGTTGGCGCCCGAGCAACCAGCGCCAACATTTGTCGCCGAGTTGGTAAAGAACTCGTCACAAATTTGGCGCCCGAGCAGGGACATCGAAGAATAGAATACCGACGTCCGCAAAATGGTGCAACCCGGCACCGCGAAGACCAGCTGGGTCTACGAGCTCGCAAAGGAGCCGCTGCAAGAGGAGCTGAAACGTTTTGGCTTGGACTCCGACGGCACCGTCGCCGAACTTCGAGAACGCCTGACAAACTTCGTCCGACAGGCTACCTCCGCGACAAAGGACGCCCAACCTGAAGCAGCACCGGCCCTCATCACCACCGAAACCAATCACACGGCTGCTCAAACCTGTGAGACCGTGCGGAAGTGGAATCTACGCTACGATGGCAAGACCGACCCCATAATGTTTCTCGAACGACTGACGGAGCTCCAGGCCAGTTACGAAATTGCAGAAGAACAGCTTCTTACCGCTCTACCCGAGCTACTCCAAGGTAATGCGATATTGTGGTATCGGAAACGCACCGACGAAGTGCGCAATCGTCCGAACGACTGGCCGCACTACCGGCTCCACGACCATCATCTCTACCGACGCATCGATGGCCCCAACGATGACGAGGAGTCCGCGTGGAAACTCTGCGTCCCACGCGCAGATCGACAACGTGTCCTCCAGGAAAATCACGACCACCCCACCGGAGGGCACGGAGGCATCACCAAGACCACTTCCCGGATTACCACCCGGTATTACTGGCCGGGAATGTTCCGGGATATCCGCCAATACGTCCGGAAGTGCCGACACTGTCAGCAGTTTAAAACCTGCCAACGGGGGACCGCGGGTAAGATGTACCCGCCCCGCATCCACGGACCCTGGGACACTGTTGCGGCGGATATCATGGGACCACTGCCTACATCCAAGAAGGGGCACAGCTACTTACTGGTCCTCCAGGACCGCATGACTAAGTGGGTAGAGTGCCGAGCCCTTCGACGTGCCACCGCCGCCACCATCACCCGTGCCATTCAGGAGTTGGTAATATTTAGATATGGCTGCCCCAAATCTATTATTACTGACAATGGCACAGAGTTCTCGAACCGGATACTCCGAGACACTCTCACCGCATTGGGGATCCACCACCACCAAACCCCACCATATGCACCCCAATGCAACCCCGTGGAGCGAGTCAACAGAGTGTTGAAAACTATGATCGGTCAGTACTGTCAACACAACCAAAAGACCTGGGACGAACATCTTCCAGAACTGACGATGGCGATCAACACCAGTCACCATGAGTCCACCGGGTATACCGCCGCGTTTCTCAACTACGCGCGCGAACCAGTGATGCCAGGCCTGTATCACGAGGCCACCCAGGGCGAGAGAAATCCCCCTGACCAGACCAACCACATCCCAGCGGACCTCACAACCCGCATTGCGAAACTGGAGGAACTCCGTCAACTCGCCAAACTACATTTGGCGAGGGCCTCCCAAGAGCAATGCCGGCACTACAACCTCCGCCGGCGGGAATGGCAACCCCAGCTTGGGGATCGGGTCATGCGACGGGACCATCCGCTCTCCTCCGCCGCCCGTGGCTTCGCGGCTAAACTCGCGCCCCGTTACTCCGGCCCGTGGACCATTTCAAAAAAATGGAGTAACAATGTGTACAACCTCAAGGGCGCACACGGGCAAAAACTAATTAGAATCCACATCAAGGATCTAAAGGCTGTTTCAGATTCCACCCTCTCGGAACAGCCCCAGGATGGACGGCAAGGACGCCGCCCCGTGGATCCGCCTGCCAACCTGGCCGGCTAGGGTGGGACCACCTAGGCTGGGACCACGTCGTGTGGGACCACCTAGGGTGGGCACCCTGACGGATGGCTCCGTCAGGGTGATTGGATGGGCTGGCAGCGGACCGTTACCGCTGCCAGGTACCGGTCGGGTTACTAGACGCAAGAAGCCACGGATCCGTCCGGTCATAGGGATCCTGGAGGATCGCCTTGTCCGTCCCGCCCGCACTGCACCACCACCGACTCCAGCACCTACAGCAGCCTCGTTGCCTGGATGGGAACCTGGCGATGGCGATGAGGCCCTGCGAGTGGCCTTGGTCGCCAGGTTCGGCCCATTCCCCGGAAGTGGAGCCCTGGCACCAGCAATCCGGCCCCTCCGGTCGCCTTCAGCTGAAGACGACATCCTAGACCTGGCCACGTCGCCCATACCGTCCGATACCGAGGACGACGTGGTGCAGGCCCCGTCGGGATCCGGAGACACCCTGGTGCGGCAGGACGTCAGCCTGACGCGGAGTCCAGTCCGACTCCCAGCGTCAGACGTCCACTCCCTTCCCCCGTGCAGCATCGAGGCAGCGGCGCAAGAGCTGATGGACCTGCTCTCGGCCCTCAGCGACGACGATGCTGAGTCGACCCCCCAGCAGCCGGACCCACCGCAGCTCACCTGGCAACCCGTTCCGCCGGCCGGCCAGGACTACGCCGTCTGGATCCAGGAGCAGCGACCCCCTGGATCATCGAGGACAAAGCGGCTGCGGATCCGGCTCCCCAACGGACTACGGGTCACCATCCCCCGTCGCCCAACCCCTCCCCCAAGCCCCTAGTGCAGTGTGCCACCGCCCTCCCCCCCAACGACGAGGTTAGACATTTCTGTGCCGCCTTCGAACGTTTTTGTGTTAGTTAAGTGTAGTTAAGTGTAGGTAAGATTAGTTAAGTTTGCTTTGGTTTTTTAAATTCATTTTGTTTAGTTTTTTTGGTTAGTCATGTAAGTCCTGGTTAGTTAAGTTATGTAATAATGTTTTTTTCTACCGTTTTCTAGTTAAGTGTGTTAATATAAGTCTTTAGTTTAGTTAAGTCAATTTGTGTACTTTTTGTACTGTTTTTTGTACTGTTACCTGTACTGTTGGACTGTAAATACACCGATTCCGTTTCCTTTTTTCCCCGAAGTAACCCGGGGATGTGACGAAGCGCAATTGTCACAATGATTTTCGGCTCAGAATCCGCGGTTTTTAATGCGCGAGTCACGGAATCGCGAATAGCGCGCGAACGCAGGACCGTACTCGCGCGCCGTGTTCGCCGCGGACACAATGCTATCCATCTCACCCGATTTCCTACTTTTGAACCAAATCCAAACGCCCGTGATCCAGTTTCCAACTTCAACCAAATCTCCCTATCCTTTAGCATTGTGCGAGCCACCGACAACATCCTAGGACCGGATTAATTAGCAAAACTGTATATAAACCGGGCCCTCAGCCATCGAAACGACAGTCAGTTCATCCGTCTTCGAGTGTGAAAACCTCGAAGATAGCGAGTCACCTGAAAGTTCACCAGCCGTCAAAGAAGAAGTCGTCTTCTCCGTCTTCTAGGTAAGCAACCGCACTCCGTTTGTTTTCCGTACCGTGTCGTGCGCTTCCTAGAGGTTGTTTTTGTTTTTTGTCGGGCTACCAGCGTCCGTCCCGTGTCCCCCTCCGTTTTCTGGTACTTGTGCAGAGGCACAAAATATTACTTCTGTCACGCAGAGCGAGAAATCCTAGGCGTCCCAGTCGTAACGTTTGTGTTTCTCTCCGGGCTACCAGCGTCCGTCCCGTGTCCCCCTCCGTTTTCTGGTACTTGTGCAGAGGCACAAAATATTACTTCTGTCACGCAGAGCGAGAAATCCTAGGCGTCCCAGTCGTAACGTTTGTGTTTCTCTCCGGGCTACCAGCGTCCGTCCCGTGTCCCCCTCCGTTTTCTGGTACTTGTGCAGAGGCACAAAATATTACTTCTGTCACGCAGAGCGAGAAATCCTAGGCGTCCCAGTCGTAACGTTTGTGTTTCTCTCCGGGCTACCAGCGTCCGTCCCGTGTCCCCCTCCGTTTTCTGGTACTTGTGCAGAGGCACAAAATATTACTTCTGTCACGCAGAGCGAGAAATCCTAGGCGTCCCAGTCGTAACGTTTGTGTTTCTCTCCGGGCTACCAGCGTCCGTCCCGTGTCCCCCTCCGTTTTCTGGTACTTGTGCAGAGGCACAAAATATTACTTCTGTCACGCAGAGCGAGAAATCCTAGGCGTCCCAGTCGTAACGTTTGTGTTTCTCTCCGGGCTACCAGCGTCCGTCCCGTGTCCCCCTCCGTTATTGGTAACTTCACGAGATTGCCGGATCTCACTCCAACCACGTCAGCGCGAGAAATCCCCGACGTCCGCCGCGGCTACCGTCACGCCGTCGCCGAAGTCGACCGCATCCGGCACCTGTCACCGTCATTTTGGGGTACGCCCTCAGTCGCGATACTCCGTACATTATCAGCCGTAACTCGGGTACCCCACGGAAATCTTAAAAACGGTTTTCACTTCCACCATCAGCACACCATCCGTCATCTCCGAGCACCCAGCGTCGCGACGCCAGGCGTCGGTTTCCAAAAAAGTTGGAAAACCACTCTTCACCATTCGACACTACTAACCAGCCGCTACTTAGTGGACCCCGCCGTCGGGACGCTCGGCGTCGTTATTTTTTCAAACTCCGGTTTTGCGCTCTACGTGTTCGCGGGCACCCCAGCAGTCGATTGCGACCACCCCCCGGGTCATATCAGCGTCGCGACGCCCGGCGTCGATTTTCGAAAGTCCGAGTTTGGGCTCATTGTACTCGCGGACACCCAAGCAGACGATTGCGACCACTCCCGGGGTCATATCAGCGCCGCGACGCCCAGCATCGCCCACGGAAGCCAGGTAGAAACGATTCTCCCGGGTACACCGACCCTAGTGGTGATAGCTATCATCACCCGCAACACCATCACCGTCCGGACCATTTTCCAGTATACCAACGAATTGTTTTTAATATCAAATAAAACGCAACAGCACTGTTTCACCATTATTGTATGTTTTATTCTTTCTTCATACCCAAACCTCAATCTCCATACCTGCTATCCGGAACCGTTGGCGCCCGAGCAACCAGCGCCAACATTTGTCGCCGAGTTGGTAAAGAACTCGTCACAGAATATATTAACTTAGTTCATACATATGTATGAAATGAAAACTTTCCAGAACGATCCCAAACCGTTGCTTTATACCTCATTGCAATTTTACGCTGTAATTATAAATCTTTATCATTTATAGCAAGTAATTACATTTATTGTTTTCATGTATTTTTGCAGACAACAGTTTTTTATTAAGGAAATATACGGTTATCAAACAATGTTCGCTGTTAATTGAGCAAATAATTAAATATTAGTTTAGAAAAGTAAATGTTGAAAGATGTATGGGTTCTTACATCATGACTTGTCTAGCCTATGTTTAGTCTGTGTGTACTTCAGACAGCGCAACACATAAAAACATTTTATATTAGGCAATTTATATTAACGTGTCTACCGTCAAACTACCATGTTTAATTTTATACTCAACGCAAGCAAGTTAATAAGTTCTTGGAAACATTTGCACCTGCAGTTTATTCTGAGACATTTTTATGAAAATTCTAACTCTTGTTACTTAAAATATATTTAGCATGATGTCATTAACTACTTGCTTATCTTTTTTGTTGTATTCATAGCAGGGTTGAAAAAAACCCGACCCACTGGGTTTTTTTGGATTTTATTGGGTTTATTTGGGCATTATTGGGTTTTTTGAAATATTGACAAATACATTTTTTAATTCAAGTTATTTAATTTTAAATTAATTTTGTATATTATGTTTAAAATGTATATTGTATACTACTAAACATTAAAACAAAATTTATGTACTATTATGTAATAATTCCAAAAATATATTTATTTTATTGTGAATTAAAAATATAATACGCTCTATTATATATTATCATACTTATTTAATGTAAAACTATATTTCAAATTTGCCGGTAAAAAGATTGGAAATCAATCAGTTTTTGTAATACTCATATAATATAAGACAAATAATATTTGGTCTTAAACTAGTTTGATATTGACATTTGTCAAAATAATGCAATGTGATACTACAATATGATGTAATAAATGATATTTTATGTTAAACGTTTTATTTTGTAAAGAGATTACGTATTATTACATTGTAAAATAAATAAAAGATATTTATTTTCCGAAATTTGACTCTATCTTCAAAGTCATCCTGGGTGAATTTTCAACCATTCAATCAAATGGGTTTTTTAATGGGTTTATTTGGGATTTTTAGGTGGGTTTTATTAAAAAAACCCAGGTGGGTTTTTTTGGGTGGGTAAAATATTAACAACCCTGATTCATAGCAAAATTTAACCATTATAAATAGTGAATTATATTTTTTGAAAACATTCGGAAATATATGAAATATTTGGAGATATTTAAAAAATAATTCATTATTGCCAAATAAATTGTACGTTGTATCGTTTAATGTAACAAAATAAATATAAAATAAATATATCATCACGCCTTCTACCGATTACTGGATGTGGCACTCTGCCGAAGCAGATCTCGGTAAGTGATATATTTTGCGCGTAAAGTGCGGTTCAAAGATGTTAGTGGTGGGGGAGCCACAGGGGTAATTTTAATTTGGTGAAAATTGTTTTAAATTAATAAACATAAATAAATAATTGTAATAGAGACAAACTATAGGTGGGGAACGTTTTTACCATTGGATGGCATAATAAAGGATTTTTTTCGAGATCATATATTCAACCCTACATTGACTTGACGATGAAGAGAAATATTCGAAATCATATAGTAAGTCATAATTCGTAGAAATCGAATATTAAACTTATGAAGTGAACAAGTTGTTTTTTACAACTAAAACTAAATATTAAAAAATGCCACCCCAAAATACGTGCCGCTCGATGCGGGTCACACCCACCGCCCCCCTAGGTACGCGACTGACTTCATCATGCGCACTAAAGAAACGACTTGTCTCAACTAATGCTAAGTTGCCACTAATTACAAATTATTAATTACATAGCTTTACAAATTACAAATAAGAAACGACTTGTTTCAATAACAGCCAAAAAAAGCCACTAATTGTTGCTATTTTTCCGAAAGATGTGGTGACAAAAGTTAAAAGAGTGGTATCAACTCTTGCAAGGGATGCTATGCAAAGGTCAAATCCAACCCAGATCAACGCTCAGCCAGTAATTTACTCAGATATGTCACCACATAACGTCTAGACAAAGCGCGATAATACAGAGAAGCCATAAACTCGATAAATAATGGTTTCAGGAATACTGAAGTTATTATGACATATGCACTAATAAATTTGATAAGCAAAACTCTGTCAAGTCAACTTTTAAGAAGATACTTAAGATAACATTTAATTAGTCTGTATCTCTCGAAGCTGAGTTGATAGTGAAAAATTCTAATTATAAACAAAACCAAATTCTGAATTAGTTCCCTTTGTTACACGGGTTACGCCACCGATAAGAATACATGGCTAGAATCAACAAAAAATATAAAATCGGAGATATGAACAAGCGTATTTGGTGCAAGGATATAAATGTTTGGCGAAGATTAATAGAAGATAAAATCTATGAGTAATATATAAATTAGAAATAATTTTGAAAAAATCAACGAGTATTCGCCGGAATTTAAACCCAGAAATTTTCACACGCTAGGTGACTTTGACTGCAAATTTAGTTATTAGTTGTGAAAGGTTCTTGGTACAAATCTCGGCGAATTCTTATTAATTATTCACAATTTTTTTAATGTCTACTGTCAGACATGATTGTCATTAACTTAAATCTTTTCATACTGAAAAAGTTATAAGCTTATAAAACTTAATAAAATCACTAAAAAAACAGGTGGAATATTTAAATGACAATTAAAAAAATCTGGTGTGGTCACCACACGACTTTCTTATACACAGCATATTTCATATTAAAAACGCTGAATTGAACACTTATGACTTGCTCCTTGCGTTTGACAATTATTATTTGACATATACATGTTAAACATGTTTTTGTTTTTTGTTTCTATTGCTACTATGATTATTGAAATATATTATTAAATATATAAATTAGTTTTTCTCAAAATTAGACGCATATACAGGAAAATTGCAAATAACATTTTATGTTCCAAATATTTTTGCTAACATCTTTTATTTGAAACTTGTTTTCGTAACTGATTCCATTTTTGAAATAAATGGAATTTATTGTTTTGTGTGTCCAGTGAACTTTCTCTTCCGGTTTTTCAATTTCATTCAAAATCAACTCAGCTCTTCGTATTTTCATGAAACCTATAATTACCAAGTTTCGTTAACAAATCTTATCTCGTTCATGAGATATTGCACGACCGGACACACATCCATCCATCCATCCATCCATCCATCCATCCACACACACAGACATCATTGAGAAAATGATCAAAACAGATTCAGTGGACCTCAAAACACGTATTTCCGCGAAAATCTCGTCAACGATTTTTTTCACTTATACTACGTATAAGAAAGTAAAAAGGCATTGAAATAGAGTCCTGCGCGAGTCCATTTTATTAGACCCGCACCCAACCTGCACCCGCAGAATCTAAACCCGCACCCGCACCCGACCCGCTACCAGTAAGTTTCAAATGTATTAGACCCGCACCCGACCCGCTACGCGCAAAAATAACCCAGACCCGACCCACAACTTGAACCGCAATGCGGGTATCGAGTAATCCGCGGGTACCCACATCCCGACGCGGAAAAATTATAATTGTCTACAACAATACTACAAGAAGTATAAGTACATTTATAAATAATACAACAATCATATTTAATTTAAAGAATTAATAAATTTTGAAAATAACATTGGATTGGATCCACTTTAGTCGACCCGCACCCGACCTGCAACCCGAATGTTCATATCCGCACTCGATCCCCCACCCGAATGTTCATATCCGCACTCGATCCGCCACCCGAATATTCATATCCGCACTCAATCCGCAACCCGAATGTTCATATCCGCACTCGATCCGCAACCCGAATGTTCATACTCGCAACCCGAATAGTCATACTCGCAATCCGAATAGTCATATCCGCAACCCAAATGTTCATACCCGCAACCCGAAAGTTCATACCCGCAACCCGAAAGTTCATACCCGCAACCCGAAAGTTCATACCCGCAACCCGAATGTTCATAACCGCAACCCGAATGTTCATACCCGCAACCCGAATGTTCATACCCGCCACCCGAATGTACATACCCGCCACCCGAATGTTCATACCCGCAACCCGAATGTCCATACCCGCAACCCGAATGTCCATACCCGCAACCCGAATGTTCATACCCGCAACCCGAATGTTCATACCCGCAACCCGAATGTTCATACCCGCAATCTGAATGTTCATACCCGCAACCCGAATGTTCATACCCGCAACCCGAATGTTCATACCCGCAACCCGAATGTTCAAACCCGCAACCCGAATATTCATATCCACACCCGACACGCGACCTGCAAAGTGTGCATAAACCCGACCCGTAACCCGACCCGCATTGCGGGACACCCGCGGATACCCGATCCGATGCAGAACTCGATTCATGTATTATGTTTCATTTCTTATAATTATTTTATATTATGCACGATACATAATTTCTGTCTATATCGAGACCAACAGAAAGTGTACCTTTGTCTCAAGTTTGACATACCGTGATCAACGCCATCTCTTAGTAGTTTAATATCCCAATTAGCGTAATAGTTCAACGATAACTATTCGATTATAAATACCATTTAGTCGGCATCCCTTAATTGAAATTAGGTGGGTCGAGCGGGTGAACTTTGTGCGTGTAATATATTCTGGTAGTAAATCTCTGCGGGGGCAGCTTGGCGGGGGGTTAATATCCGTCGCTACGCACCGTCGTGCTTTATCCTCCAACGCCCCATGTTTAATTACACTCGCAGCCGCCGTGCTCGCGCCGCCGTGTAATCCGCTCATATTAGAGAGGACGGCAGCGACGGCAGCAACGGCGGCGGCGGCGGTGGTGCTTGTGTTGGTACGCGCTGCTAGTCTGATCAATATACGCAACGCTACTAGCAAGTCTTCCTCTTTGTGTTTCTAGCAAAATTAAATTTCAGGAAGAGAGACTTTCATATTTTGTAGGCTCTATTTATTATAAAATAGGTTTCTGCTTTCCAAAACGAATATCGCGTATCTATTTTATGTAATTATAATAAAATTACATTATTTTCAAATTTTTGTTATTTTCCGAAAGGTCCAGTTTGATAATTTTTTTCTTAGAGATACTTTCAATAACTATCTAATGACGTAAATCAGTGTTTCTTAACCTGTGGTCCGCGGACCACTGGGAGTCCGCAGCCGTATCTATCGCATTTAACAATCATAAATAAATGCCACCAAAAGTATTGTAATCGATACGCACGCTACAGGCTGGTTTTTTAACTAAGGGGGTCCTTAAAATTGTGCTTGATTTCCTAAGGGGTCCGTGGACAAAAAAGGTTAAGAAACGCTGACGTAAATCAATATTTCTTTCTAGAGTATACTTTCATAAAATGCATAGTTTTTTAACCGAACTCGTAGCTCTAATAGTTCGTGAGATCTCAACTGAAATTTGGACGTACTATACAGGATGATTAACAACTTCAGGTACTTTAACGGTATACAGGGTGTTCCATTTAAGTGTGCCACAATTACTATCTCGAGAACTATAGGAGCTACGAGGTTGGTTAAATTAGCAAAGAACCACCATTTTACAAGACTATTGCAATGAGTAACAAAATATTTTTTTATCTGTGGTTCTCAAAATTGGGGACATAACTTTCTTATTTTAAATGGGAACATATGTTTTTTGTTTTACGTTATTCGATAGGGTATTTTTTTCTGAATTCAACGACATGAACATATCATATTCTAATATAACAAAATAACTGAGAAAAATGCATGTTAAATTTATATGTATTTTATTTATATCTGGCTGAAACAAGAGTGCTTTGGATAGAGAATAATTGAAAAATAAACAAATCAAACAATGGTGTAACTACAATAATATTAAAATTAATAACATTTAACAACAAACAGTGAAACAATATTATACAGAACAATATATTCAATTATTTTCTATCCAAAGCACTCTTGCTTCAACCAGATATAATAAAATTCATATAAATTTAACATGCATTTTTCTCAGTTATTTTGTTATATTAGAATATGATATATTTATATCGTTGAATTCAGAAAAAAAAACCCTATCGAATAACCTAAAAAAACATATGTTCCCATTTAAAATAAGAAAGTTGTGTCCCGTATTTTGAGAATCACTGGTAATTTTTTTTTTACTCATTGCAATAGTCTTCTAAAATTGCGGTTCTTTGCTAATTTAACCAACCTCATAGCTCTTATAGTTCTCGAGATAGCAATGGTGCTACACTTAAATGGAACACCCTGTATATGATACCCTGCGTTCTGAGCACGGAGCAAAAAGATTCAAAATTAGAAAATTTAATATCATGGTCTTTTGAAATAAACAGTTTTGTACTAAAATTTAATTAACATGTTTTACGAATAATTCGTTATGTAATTACATAACTAATTAATTTTGTTTATTCATTATAAAAAAAAACCTACAGATCCAGTGGTACTAAAAATGTATTCACTGAAAAACTACCCTTAATTTATCGCGCTGTTTCATGATCAGTACATTGAGTACTAAACAGGGTATGCACTGAAATATGAAATTTACAAAATGTGCGAAAATTGGCTCTTCTGTACTTTTCAGAAGAAAAGTACAAGAATATAAAATTGTGTAACATTAAATTTTGCGTTTAAAAAGGTAAATTTGTTATTCTAGCGTATCTGCATATGTGTATCATGTATGTAGTACTAGAAAAATAAAATGTAACTAATTAAACAAAATCTCTTTTAGAGCTCAGCCAAGAATACTTTATCTTAATTGTTAAGCTAAACTGTCAGAATTAGTTTTTGTTTCATTTGTTTTTTTATTATTATTTTTATGGCTATCTGATTTTTGACAAAAGTGTCACATTTTATTTTTCAAATATCTAGTACTACAGATATGATAAGTTTAACAGACTTTTTAAACGTAGAATTTAATTTTAAACAACTTTTTATTCTTGTACTTTTGCTCTAAAATGTACAGGAAAGCCAATTTATGCACGTTTTTAAAATCCTTTGTTAAACTTGCTATGCTATGCATTTCTGTGCACACGCTGTTTACTCACTCATTCTGTATATTCTGGAATGAAGCGTTTGTAAATCATTTTGAAGATAATTGCTTGATAAAAGTGATGCAAAATTTAACTTTACGTACCTTTGATTTGAAACAATTTCCCAAAGACATCATTAAACTAATTAAAGACGAAACCGAATGCGGAAGACTTATTAAACAAGTACGAAAATTACTAAGAAATGGCGCCTGGCGCTAATTACATCAAAGCTTAAGTACCTATACTTTACACACACTGCCATAAACATATCATTCTTGTCATTTATGTTCCTTGGTTACTATTTTTGTAGTTATACATTCCTATTTCAATCTAATTAAAAGGAAATAAATTTATGATTCTACAGATGTAAGTTTGACTTTAATTTATTTATTTTAGACGCAAAATCAAGTAAAATTAGTACAGAGGTGTCAAACTGGCCACATGCGGCTCTCAAAACAAACTCGGAACGCCTCGAGGGTACAGAACTAACAACATAATAAAAATACATTATAATAAAAAAATATTCATTTGAGATGCGCAATTATTATTAAACAGATTCATAACAAGGATTAAAGTTATTGCTTAATACATCACATTTGATTCTATTTTGTCGCTGTAATACTTCATGCCATAATTTTTGTGAATTAAAAACGGTCCAATTTAATTTGGAAATGGAAATAGTTTTAATGGCTAATGGCTGTTTTATGAATCTGCCTGTCTACTAATGATTTATGTCTTGACGTGACAATAAAAGAAATATTTGTTATTAATTTTGTATTTTATCTCTATTAATTCCTTTATTTCCCTTCGATACTACGAGAAATTTGTGCAGTTTTTTTTAGTCTAAACATTTTTCTGCGGTCCACTTGAAATAAATTTTTATATAAAATGGCCCTCGGTTCATTTGAGTTTGACACCCTTGCTATAGTGCAAACTTACGAGGGCAGGGTGAAAAGTCCCAGAAAAATGAAACAAGAAATGATTTATTTGGTCAAAACATATTTTATTTCTCAAGATAATCTCCTTGTAGCTAGATACACTTCGTCCAACGTTTTTCAAATTTTTCGATCCCTTCCAAATAATACGATTTTGGCAATCCTTCAAACTAGGCGTTTGTCTCAGCGATGACCTCATCGTTGAAGCCAAATCTCTTTCCGTCGAGCCATTTCTTCAAGTTTGGAAATAGATAAAAATCGCAGGGGGCCAAATCTGGAGAAAGAAGTCCTTATTGCGCTTGAACATCACCAAACACTCCTTTGAACTTGTTACACGGTCGCACTTGTTGTTAACAGAGATCAAATGCGGCACCCATCTGGCAGATTGCTTTCTCATATCCAAAAATTTATGCAAAATGTTCCGTACCCGTTCGGTTGAGATGCTCATAGCCTCAGCCAGCCAGTGCAATTATCATTTATTAATTCACTCATTTCCACGACAAAGTGGTTAAATAATGAAACACTATTGGTTGCTTAAAGTCGTGCGACAATATTCTTTGCAATTATTGGCGGATGCGAATTTTGAAACTTTGAGAAATAAAAATTGTAAAGAAACTATCTGTGTACAAGGCAGTATGAGTCTCTGGATGAGGCAGGACTTAGTTTGATGGTTAGTACATTTTCAGTGTCGAATACTAAATAAAATTTTAAAAATACGAATGAAAATGAATGTTTAGCAGGTGCGTGGCAGGTTCTCTTCGTGTTCTAGGCAAGCGGGTCGTCGGCGGCGATGGGCCGGCTGCCTGCGGCCAGGGGCCAGGGCCGCGGTAGACAGACCCCAGACCCAGACGAGACGCATCGTGAGCGTCGCGATGCCGCCCGAACTTAGTCGAGTGTGCCCGAGCCGCGCCGCTATAAATACCTTGGGGGAACGGTCGCACCGTCGCCGCCAGCGCCTCGGTCAGGGACGGACGAAGGTGAAAGCTTTCAACTCAACCCTATCTTCCGCCCACAACGGGTAATACATATTTCATCAGACACTTCTTCCCAACTTGGGAGTTGAGTCTTGGAAGTGGTGGTTGTTGTGAGGATGAAGCAAATCTTCACTAAATCCACTTACATTTCTAATAAGCAGCGCGCAAATTTCAATATGTTTCAAGAATTCACAGATTTTTAAAGAAAATTCACTGAAATTTTATGGAATACTTCAGCAATGTTAAAAATTATATGGAAACGAAGGGTTGAATATTTTGCAATGTATATTTTTCACATTCAAATTATAGGGGTAATTTTTTAATCTTGTGAAATAGTATACTAGAACACAAGACTTGTAATGGGCGTTATCACACGTATGTTACCTACTCTTTTTTTCTAGGGTCGTGAACTTTTATTTCTTAAATCGATATTTGACATCTGTCATTTACTGTTTATTTCACATTAATTCAAATAAAAGAATTATTCCGGAGTAGTTGTCTTAGAAACGAGATTATAAACGATTTTATCCACAACTCATATATAATAAAGATATTATTACACTGATTTCAGTTGAATTATATGGCTCATAAAACACTAGTGTTTTATATTCCATAAAACATTGTAAACAAGTTGTTACTTAGCAACCACTTCATGATCTACCGTATTTTGAGAAACTATAGCTGTATTCCATTTGCCACTTGGTTCACTGAAATCAGTTCAGATAAATTCGACACATGACTAAATGAACTGAATTAAGCAAACTGATGCACTCATTGGGGTGAATTACTTCAAAGTAAATTAGAATCTGTAATTCTAGTACTAGAAATAAAGTCAGTGAAGTAATCCAGCGAAATAAATAAGTGATCTTGTTCAGTAAATGTAAGTTAGATCTGATCCAAATGGTAAATGGAATGCGCCTTATATATAATTGAATCAACGTTAAACGTTACGACCAATCTTCTTCGATACCTATAATTTTGAGTTGTAGATACAATTTTGTAATACTTGTGTTTTATTAGTATATATAAACAATTAAGAATATTAAACACTCGACATTCGGTCTCGTGTTTAAACTTTTCTTTCGTGTTTTATATACCTAATAAAACACTTGTATAATAAATAACTATTTTGCAGCACGAAGGATCAAATTCATAGTTGTGACTTAACCTCATCTCATTCTCAACTCAAAAATTCTGCAGAATTCTTGTTAGTTGCCTTAGTTACTTCGATTATGACTATGAATTTGATCCTAAATGTTGCGAAGACATACTTTTCACACTCATTATGAATGATGATACGGTTACTTGCAACATAACCGTACAAAAATCATTTTGTCGACTACAGGAATCGAACTCATATTCTCAAAATCTACAGTTCGGCGCGTTGTTATCTACTCCTTTTTTGTATATCATGAGCTTAATTCAAAAATATCAAATGAAGAGGAGAGAAAACAAATTCTGCACAAAATAAATATTTATTGGAAAAAAATCAGTGCTTATTGCATAGCGTGTATACCACTGCTACTTCTAAGTAATAATTAATGGCTTTACGTGTTTTTCTTCAAATATATTAGTAGGTACGGATTACTGACATTTTCTTTTTTATCAGTTTTCGAAGATACCATTTTATTTTTTCATTTGGCAAATCACATTTTTCTTATCTGTCCCCAGATTGCTTCATCTAGCCTATTTGTGACAATAGAATCACTCTCATCTGTCTAGTAAAATTATGATTTTATCTAATGTATGATAAAATAACCGGTGCTTGTGTACCGGTATATAAATTACGTTTGTGCTGCAAAATTTAGAACGTAATACTAATTTAGCGATTTGGAAATAATCGCCTGCATTCTATTATAGAATTCCATACGACGCGATCCTACTACACATGGGATCCTAAGTCAATTTTGAACTTAAAATTAACTTACGACTTTTGCGTTATTAAGCTGACAATATATTCGACTTCTTTCAGGGATGTTGGTAATTAAATTTAAAAATCTGTGTGGATAAGTATTGAGAATAATTGCAAAGCATTTAAAATAAATTTTCCTTAAATCAATAATATCATATCGAGATTAATTATTAAATGGTAACTAAGCATTGCTGTCGAAACTTTTGATTCGATATTTTTGAAATAATTTTTGGTTTAAGTTCTGTAATAAATTATTTGATTCGACGTTTCGGTACACAAAATGTGTACCTTCATCAGTAAAATAGAAAATATTTTTTCCTACAATTGTGCGATTTCTTTGTTATTAAGTAACTATTATTGCCTTGGTTACGTATGGAAAGTAGACAAATGCAGACCAAATGCGTTTGTGTAAGCAGAGAAACACTAGTGCCGAAAGTATTTAGTACTTGACGCAATTGTCAAAAGAAAATATAAGTGAGAGCGATTTAAATTTCGCGCCAAGCACGGAATTTCATATTTTAGGCACATACGCTTATGGAAGAAGAAGAAACATGCAGTGATATATTTTGACGTTTATAAACATAACTTTAAACTGCAGTATATCTCACTCAGTGTTGAAGAAATTATCTTGAAATTAGTGAAATATTTTTAAATAAAATTTTATAAATTCTGATAATATTTTAATGATTTTCTAAATCGCACAGTTGTAGAAAAAATGTCACGTGCCGAAAAAGGTTAAGTGCTCGTGCAGATTTTCGTTAAATTCTGCACTTGCACGTAACAAGCCTTTTTCGGCACTTATAAAAATAACTATTTTAGTACAGGCCATGTAACTGGTAGAAATTTGTTCAATCCAAAATAGGTTCGATTCCCATAGGCGACAAACAATTTTCATAATTTCAAAAGCTACCCCTGTGGCTCCTCCACCACTAACATCTTTGGGGGCCATGATTTGACAACTGGTAACCGCACTTCATGCGCAAAATATATCACTTACCGAGATCTGCTTCGGCAGAGTGCCACACCCAGTAATGGGTAGAAGGCGTGATGATATATTTATTTTTATTTATATTCAACTTCAACAAATAGAAAAGTATCATCGCGTTTTCTCCAATATTAGTGTTGTTTGGAAATCAGTTCCAATTACAGTAAAGCTAGTGGAATGGATGCGGTTCTGTAGATCATAAGTTAAAGAAAATCAGCGAGATTTGACTCCACTTTCTCTAACTGTTCAAGAAACACCCTTAATCAAATTCCCTGGTACAAAACATGAAATGAAATGTCAGGGCTGGTTAGTGCTAATTTCCAGTAAATCGCGCGAAGGATGTAAAACTCCGGTGTTTGGTGACGTGCGTTGTGATATATTCCGGGTACCACTGCCGTTGCCGGGATTGCGGGTCGGATTTGTGCGCGGGAATCTCTCATAGTCATTAAGGGAGCCAGCCCCGTTAATATTTATGAAGAAAGGGAAACTGCGTTTGCGAGAGCCGAGAGGGAACAATGCGAACCAGGCCTTCGTCGTAGCGTTATAGATTATTTACATTCATTGGGTGAACTAATTCGAGAGCATAAAGTTGACAGAAGAAGAGAAAATGTTATTAGAAGTGTTTATATTTAATAACGACCCTCGTTTAATATTTTACTTTTAATATGGGGAAGATAATTCAGTGGCTACGCGTCGAACTGTAAATTTGAGAATCCTAGTTTTGTTCACAAAGGCATTATTTGTTTGCGAACTTTTGATTCAATCCTGAACTGATTTAGAACTAACTCGTGTTACTTCCAAATAAATTATACTTCTAGTGTCAGTTGTAAAAATTAGCGATATACTCAAAAATCTGAATGCACGTTCTAAGTGACATCTGTATAAATACAAATTGCGATGCCACGAATTCAAAACAAATAACAAGGAACACAAGTTTTTTGGAAAGAGATAGAAACGGATTCAACCTGCCAATTTAGCAAAATACCTGGAGCGGCAGGACGTTCTGGATTACTTAAAATGTGCCAATTAAACTAAAGTAACGTACCGGGTTACTTCAAAAATGCTAAATAAAGACGGTCACAGTCGACAAATTAATTTGTTACTATACCTGTACTGTAAGTTACCCATTACTGACAAAATTGAAACACAGTAAGGGCCAGTTTTTCAATTGCCGGTGTACTCTCGATTAGTATTAATTATGATTAATCGGTGATTGAAAAACTGACCCTAAGTGAAACTTTTATTTTTCTCTACCTTATATTTGTGTAAACAATAGCTGACTAATGTCGAACTGTAAGTGATTTTTTAGGTTACGAATATTTAGGAAATCTCGAAAAGGTCTCGATTTCCCAAACAAAAAAAAAAGCAATTGGGAAAGCATCTAATGATTCAGATAAAACTTTAACTATATTTTGGAAAGAAACAACAAAATATGTTAGAATCCCCCGTTAAAAAAGTCACCCAACTCTGATTCAATTTGAAAATTGGGAAGTCATTTTTTGTGTCTCGTGGAGACTATGTCATTCACTTAAGATATAAGCATGTCAGTCCAGCTTTTGCCAGAAAGTGGGCGGAGTGTATTGTCTTTATGTCTAGGGTGCATAGTCTGCCTGGTAATTCTATTCCAAAATTAAATATTTATTTTCAATATTTAGCTGAATGTAAATTAACCATGATAGGCTCTAGGGCCCACCATGTTTTCCAAACAACATAGAACAGATTAATTAATAATAAAAACATCCAAGAAACGATCTTTGAGCTAAAGACGAATGCTGAATTCAGCTCATTATCCTTCTAAAATTTTTCATAGGTTTTGAAACGATTTTTAATTACACGAGATTTTTTATAAACCTAACTACCATGTTATAGGAGGGGTTTTGAATTAGGTCTCCTACTTGGAAGCCCTAAATAGCAACCCTATATTTTAAACTGGGTTTAAATAAATAAAAAAATCGAATATTTGAAAATATTGTTATTCGAAATAAGCGCCAGTTACACAATATTAAGGACCAGTTTTCTAATTACCGGTTTAATCTCGATTAATATTAATTGAGAGTAAACCGGTGATTGAAAAACTGGTCCTTAGTTGTGTATTTACGGTAACGTAACCTTCTGTTAACGCCCTGTTTAAAATATACATGAATTGTATGTCTAAACTGTGATCAAACACAACATTTTTACAAGTCTAGTCCTTAGACCTCATTTTGATGATATTGATATACCATCAAAAGCAACACGCCGGCAGCACGCAAAGCAATTCCTTAACATGCGTTACATAATTATCTGCTGTGAAAGATTACTTAATTTCCTATTTCAACATGGATAACAAATTGTGATTGTATCTGACAGCTTTTATATAATGGAAATGGCTATAGATAGATTATAGATCCTAACATCACGCTTTTTCTTTAGAAATATGGAAGACCAATTCAAGTTCTCTGAATATTTTGCAGCTACCTACATATATTTAAAATTACCATAACTTGTGGTATATCAATTCTAAATTTGAAAGAAATATTGGTACATATATATTTCTTTTTCCAATAAAGCAATAAAAGTAGCTCAGTGGTATGAAGTCGGCCTCTGAATCCTGAGAACCCTGGTTCGATTCCCACAGGTGACAAACAATTTTCATAATTTCTAAAAACTACCCCTGTGGCTCCTCCACTACTCACATCTTTGGAGGCCGTGATTTGACGACTGGTAACCGCACTTCACGCGCAAAATCACCGAGATCTGCTTCGGCAGAGTGCCACACCCAGTAATGGGTAGAAGGCGTGATGATATATTTATTTATTTATTTATATATAATTAATTGAGTAAGCTGTTGGCATTTGTTGAAACATGTTTGATAATATTTAAAAAATACAAAATAAAAATACTTGGTTGTTTCAAAGAAAATATTTATTTTTACACTTAATACGTATTTCGGCTTTTACACCATCATCAGAAGTATCGAAAAATTCAAAAACAATCTATTTATATAGTAACATTGAGTACCTGTAAGTACATACAAATACAACAGAGATAGAAAGACTTTAACACATTTGGGAACAGGTCATTAGAAGATTTTGAGAGACTGCCATTTAATGATTAAATAGAATTTAGTAATGGAGATGAATGAGATCTAGTTATTCGTTCATAATATTTTTATTCTCCTTCAAGGCTTTGTTTATTTCAATCGCTTCCAAACAATTCATCTTTAATCCTTTCTTGGCAACATGTAAGACCCTTAGAGATTCTATTGTTATACAGTTATCATTTTCGATGTTTCGCGACATTAGAATAGATTTTTCCTAATCTCCAAGAACTTACATCTGTCCGGTGTAAATATTATTACAGTCTTTACACTTAATTTCATATATGCCACTATTATTTAATTTATCCTATCATTAATTTTATTGTTTACCAGGTAATTTTTTAAAGTAAAATAATTATAAAATGCAGCCGAAATATTTACAGTTTTAAGTTGTTCGGAGATTTTATTACAGACCTTTCCAAAATAAGGTATTTTTCTATAAATTTTACATTCTTTCACCGCATATATTTTACCTGAAATTAGTTGCTTTTGTTTTTTATATAGTAAACTATTAAATAAAAAAAATAGGAAAAAACTTTCCATCACTTGTCACAAATCCCACAAAATTTACAGCACGTTTGAATCAACTTATCAGGTCATCATCAAACGGCTGGTCAGTTCAGCTTTAACCATAGACGCGTTTCGTCCTTTAGGGACTCATCAGTATGGTGTGATCAACTATCCAACTAGACCAACTAGGGACTAGTGAATTGTGATACTTTTACAAGCTGAACTGACTGATGTTAAAAAGTATGTAAGCCGGTATGCAAACTATTGATACAACTAGTGTTATAACCATTGTTATAGGCAATTTGTTGAATGGTTTTTTAAGTTTTTAGTAAAATTATCTTTGGATAAAGGAACGGTAATTAAACTTTCAATTCAACTATGGAAGGCTGACTTTTTAGTATTAAAAGGATGGGTGGAGTGGGAATTTATTACTGTATCTGTAAAAAAAACTTTAAATGTTCTGAAAGAACCATTAAAATCACTGTGGCTTGTAGTACTTCACGTTTGGGTTAAATATTAGGACACAAATCGACAACATGTGTTAAATTCAGTGAGACACCTAGATAATCACGCCGTAAACATTAAGAGTGTTTGCATAGACTCCCCTTGTTTTGAATGAAAGAAGAAGAGCCAGTTAAATATGAAGATGTTCCAACAATTTACAAGTGCTTCCGATATATCTCAGTTCCCAGAATTGCATTGTTCGTGCGATTCAAAAAAACCTTTTCTATAAAAAAGCTCTTAAAGCAACAATAAAATCGTTTTTTCGAGAGCACTAAATTTAAAAGTTCCCAGAACCACGTTCCTAACCCCGGCAGCGCAAACAGTAGTAAATAACAGAATTCCTGAGGAGCAACAACGCCCTTGCAGGAATTAGTGTAGAGTACGCAAGGACGTTGAAAGGAGGGGGTACGGCATTAAAGTCAAGACTGTGAAGCTCGGCAGATTGACAGAAGTATTATTTCCTGTGCCGTGCTTAGCCCCTGCTATTGCGCATGTGTCATAAAGAGATTTGAAATTTAAACAGGACAGAACAGAATCATTCTCCCTAAAAGATTATACATTTTTACAAGGAAACTGAAATTATCAACGTTTATTATTAGTGTGATCTATCGATTAAAATAAATATTTGTAATTGTTGAACAATATTTACTATTAATAATAAATATAAAACCTGTTAATATGAAGAGGAAGTTTGAGAATAAATATAAAATTTATGTTTTTAAACAAATCAAAACTACAATTATTTCAACAAACATAAGTGTACAAACTAAACACTTAGTTACCATCTTATCTACAAAAAAATATGTCCAATTCCGCACAGCGCAACGATTGAAACACAAATGAACACCTCATGATTATATTCACATACAACAACGCCCCCTGACAACGTCTAAACGCCACTTTTCGTACAAAAAAATTCAAAATATTTGGAAGAAGAAGAGATTTGGCTAAGCACGGTGCAGAAAAACTATTGTTGTCTCTTTCTCTTGCCCAAGCCTCACTTCCAGCAATGCTACAGTATTGTAATGTGTGTCCTTGAGAGTACGGCCCTGTCGGGGTGTGGCCGCTTCATAAAAATAATAGCACGGGAACAGAGCCACGTTCATGTGTAAAATGTTAATTTTAAAACGGTGGGCGCAAGAATGCGGGAGAGACTCCACGTTTAAATATTTACCGAATAATTTGATTTGATAATGTGCGGAACGGGAGCAGTGAGCACACCAGGTGAGTCTGGCAATTCATTCACAAGGATTTCGCGACCGCTGCTTTATTAATAAACGCCGAGAAGTAACCGTATTTTATACACAATTGTGTGTAGTTTCCCCTTACGCCATGCCAACGCATTTACCACTATAATTCGTACAGAGCGGATTCGTTCCGAAAAAGAAGATTCGACACTCTTTTGCTCATGACTGCGTTCATAGCTATTTGAAAATTAATTTATATTATTAACTAAAGGACCATTTAAATTTCATTATTTATTACAATAATTTTAACGGGAAATGGTATAAAAATGCATATTTATATGTTTCCTATTGTCTAACATCTCTGAATTATTTTCAAGAAAGATGTTTCAAATAAAATTAACAGAAAATTTGTTCTTCGTATCTTTTATAGGTATAAAATAACTCTAAAATAATTTAAGAATGTTTAAAAACGGAATGCTCATTATGAAGTTTTTAGAAGTATTAAAATTGATTAATCAAACTGTAAATATTTCAAACAGATCAGATCATAGACATTTAAAAATCGAACAATACAATAAACTTTAGTTGCTTCTCTACTAAGTTAATTTTTCTACCATCAGCAAAAAAGTAGGCTTTACGAATGTTATTTGGTGACAGAAAGAGAACAATTGCAGACTAAGGCTCTTTGCCCGTCATTGCTATCGATAAATGAGACTCCTGCATATCGTTCTTATTAGCAACGGAACTCTTTGTAGACCACACATATCAACATTTTTTTAATTTCTGTTTGTTTAAATTGTTTTCCTATTTACCTACATTCAAAATTAGAATTAAAAATACATCATATTGGAAAACTCGTTTTGTATATTTCTATGGTAGAGGAGATCAAAATAAAAACTTTTTGTTAACATAGGATCAGTTGTTTTTAGAAGCTTGAAATCCCAGGTGATTATTCCGGGTAGGAAATCTAATATGTAAAAATCTAATATACAGTTGTTTTTATATTGAGTTTTCAAAAATCATAGATCAAATTATAATGAATCCTGGGATTTTTTAACATACAAGGTAGGTATTAATGCGTCCTTCTAATTAAAAAAAAACTCAGTTTTAGCGTGTTGTTAATACGTAACTGACCTTATGCGATAAATAGTATTTATTTTGATCTCCTCTACTTACCCTAGAAATTTGTAAAACAAATTTTTTAGCATCCTGTTAATACCCTGTTAATTAATCTTAATTTCCGATCGTACAAAAAATGTTGTGGTACACCTTTGGTTGAAAGTATTTTTGAAGACCTTTTCCTAGTTGAAGCCCTCACTACGTTCGTGCTACGATCTCTAGTTTCGGTCCGCAAACATAATTATGCGTCATTGTCTGTTGGAAATGGATATTGCGTCGTCGCGCCAAAGTTCTCTTACTAGACAAATTGACGTAATTGGACGAGACAGAAGGACAGAATTCTTCATTTCTTTAAAGAAATTTGGACTGGGCGAAGGGTCTCTAGCAGCCATTATTCTGTACACAACATCGCCGAAAACTCAGCCGAAACAATAAACAGTCGCGATACGAGCTACGTCACGGTAGTAATGGATCCAGGTTGGCGGGGGCGGTAGCGGCGGCGACAAGAGCGTCAGGACGTCTATGTGTGTGTATAACGTATGCATAACAACGACAAACAGGTTAATTCTGTCACTAGATTACATAGTCAGACGCGGTCTAGACTATTCGCCAGCGACTCTTAAACTGTTTACATTACACCCACATCGAGTTGGGGATCGAAACCACGATGCATATTTCACACTTACTAATGGGGATTTATAATTGTGACGTAACATGCAGTAGACCTTCCTCCACACAGTTTTGTGTGAAACAACAAATTTGTAGAAAGAGCGAGGTGACGCCATGGCCGAGTCGATCAACTGCCTTCTCTTTTCAGCACTTCTTCCCATAGATCTACACATTTGTTGTTCAGTCAACACAGGATGTTTGACGTTTAACATTTGGATCACGTGATAAATGTCAAACTGTATAGGTATACCACTTTCGCTATATAACAAATTATTAAATTCTATTGTACTCAATAGATGGTAACCGAAAAATTTGAATTGTATAAGTCCCAATTCATATCTTCTGACATGCTGCATTATTCTTGTAATCAGTTTGTGAATTACAAGAATAACTTGCAATATATGAATAATTTCATAGATAGATATAAATAGTCATTTTTACCGATTAAATTTTATTTTATAGTTTTTGTTTTAATTAAATTCAAATTTTATACATTTAAAAAATGTGATTCTTTTTTCTTGTTAATTTCATCTTTTGATTCTTTCATTTGGATTTTGTTGTGTTGGTGTTGGTCGCCATTTTAGATCTGTTCTAAGTTGACTTCCGTTTCTTTTGCTTCAGAACTGTTCCAACCTCCATTTGAAGATGTTGTTTCCATTTTATATTCTGACATGTTTTTGTTGGCTTTTGTTTTAATGAGTTTTACTCATATTAAAATGATATCTACGTTGAGCTTATTTTTACTTTCTTATACGCAGTATAAGGAAGTACTGGAATCGTGAAAAAAATTGTTGAGATTTTCGCGGAAATACGTGTTTTGAGGTCCACTGAATCCGTTTTGATCATTTTCTCAATGATGTCTGTGTGTGGGTGTGTGTGTGTGTGGATGGATGGATGGATAGATGGATGGATGAATGGATGGATGGATGTGTGTCCGAGTGTGCAATATCTCATGAACGAGATAAGATTTGTTAACGAAACTTGGTAATTATAAGTTTCATGAAAATACGAAGAGCTGAGTTGATTTTGAAAGAAATTGAAAAACCGGAAGAGGAAGTTTACTGGACACACAAAACAATAAATTCCATGTATTTCAAAAGTGGAATCAGTTACAAAAAAAAGTTTCAAATAAAAGATGTTGGTAAAAATATTTGGAACATAAAATGTTATTAGTAATTTTTCCGTATATGCGTCTAATATTGAGAAAAACTAATTTTTATATTTAATAATATATTTCAATAATCATAGTAGCAATAGAAACAAAAAAAACATAGATTTTAATTTTCTCTTTATCTAGTTATCTATGTCTTTTTTCGGAAAAACAAATACATCATTAAAATGGTCAACTAATTTGGCAACTTTACCTCAATTTATTCGACTTCGTATCTCACGGTTCTTGAGATACCAAGGGTTACGCTCGAAAGACGGACATTCTGTATATGTCTCGTCAGTAAAGTTAGACGTAAAGTAATCAGCATTACTAAAAAATTATACGTAAACAAATTTGATATTTTATATGTTTCAAACAGATAAATGCTGAATTACTGAAAATCTAAATTACATGTTTAATAATATTCTATATTCTAAATAGTAAATATGCTGTGTATAAGAAAGTCGTGTGGTGACCACACCAGATTTTTAAAATTGAATATGGTGAGTTTGATTGTTTTCGAATGGTTCATATTTTAAATTGTAACTTGTTCTGTACAAAGAAATTTTCTTTCCCAGCTGATGATGAGTCACGTGGTAAGTCGAAACGTCCAAATATATGTTAATATGAAATAAATCTAGTATTTATTCATTTACCAACCATAATTAAGGATCCCTAAGGCCATTTTTCAAATTATACAAAAAATTATTCATTATTCAACTGGAAGATTTTCTTTATAAAACCGGAGCCCGAAAATTTGTACTAAAAATCGAAGTTTTCGGGCTGAAACCTAAAAAGTGGCAACCGTGAAATTACAAGAATATTAAATACAAAATATCAAAGAACCTTGGCAAAAATAACTCTAGTAATTTACATACAGAAATCATTGACAAATTATTGAAAACATTCTCCTAGATCTAAGATTAGTAAATTTACTTATCAGATTTACAGAGAATTTATCAAAAAGGATTTCAAAATGATGTCTGATATTTGTGTCCTTCGAAAAATACAAATTATCTAGTTAAATATTTTGCAGCTGTTTCCAAGAAACCACTTTGGTCCCATTTTTGTTACTTTCATTTTTGGTAGAACAACAGTCGCGAATTTCACGCACTTTGCATTAAAGCTTACAGAAGTGTTAGAGGTATACACGATCAAATTTCACAATTTTTATATATTACATCAACTTTATGATAGTATGTTTCAAATTTCCATTTCAGCCGAATTGAAATGTCTGAATTTTCGTCACATTTTTTGGCAGAATAGTGAACAGTAATTTATTATGGAATGACAGTTTTGGCACATTTCATTTCATTAAAAACCGATATGAAAAATTGTATTTGTGGCAGCATATCTGTCGCTTTATTTAATCAATCAACGCACATTTTTTTATTATCAATTTAACAGAAAAATGTAGATTTTATCTATTAACAGGCAGATTCATAAAGCAGATTAGCGCTAATAACATTTTTTATTTCGTTTGTAACTCTCTTTCCAATGTGAGAAACAAGTTTATTTTAACTTGAGTTAATAGTTATTTTTATAACAAGTGCCGAAAAAGGCTCCTTACGGGCAAGTGGAGAATATGCACGAGCACGTAACCTTTTTCGGCACGTGTTATAAACAACATTTTTCCCACAACTGTGCGATTTAGAAAATCACTAAAACATTGTCAAAATTTATAAAATCTTAATGATATTCACGAGAACGATGTTTTACGGCGTTGCTATGGTTTGTTTGTTGATTGCTTTCACATTGTTCTACTATATTTAAAAATATTTCACCAATTTCAAGCCAATTTCTTCAAAATCGTCTAGATTGGAATACTACAGTGAGTGATTCTTCTTTATCATAAACACCTCCAAAGATAATTGAAGCTCCGGATCATGCTATGTTGGATCTATTTTCGACAATGACAATCAACCTGCTACTGGTACTTCTAAAACCTCCGAAATTATTGTTAATAATTTGAACAGGTACGAAAGAAATCAATGTTTCTTAAACAGTACAAAAATTTAAACTTCAAATTATGTAAATATAAGCAACAGTAACAACTGTGTTAATAATATACGAGTACACAAACAATAAATATTATGTATTTCACTTACTCTTAAAACAAAACCATTTATCGATATATTTTACTTTGTTCGGTTCTTTTTATTAGTTGTGTACAGATTAGATATACTGAAATTTAAGGTTATGTTTATAAACGTCAAAATATACTACTGCACATTTACTAGCCCTGGCACACTGCATCTTCTTCTTCCTTAAGCGTCTGTGTCCAAAATATGAATTCCGCGCTCGGCGCGAAATTTAAATCGCTCTCAATACAACCTTTTTTATAGTTGCGTAATGAATTACTTTCCACACTAGTGTTTCTTTGCTTACAGAAACGCACTTGGTCTGCATTTATCTACTTTGCATACGTAACCAAGGCAATAATAGTTACGTAATAACAAAGAAATCGCACAGTTGTAGGAAAAAGACTATTAATTAGCATCAAATTTAATAAAATTCTTGAATCTGTTTTAATTTGAAACATAGTTATAAATAATATTTAAAATGGTGTTAGCGTTAATCAGTTTTATGAATCTGCCTGTTAGCGAGTATCACAATTTGGAATTTTAAATGTTTGTAAAAGAAACTGTCTTAAAATTCTCATGTCCGTCCCCTAAAGACAATCTACAACTAGATTAACTTTCCTTCGCTCATGTTTACATAAAGATCCTTTCAAAATCCATGTTTTTTAAAATTGTCTCTTCTAACTTTATAAAACCGCGTAAACCACGAGACAGCGGCACGTGGGGTGGCAGCGACGCGTGTCGAGGTCATTAGTGGGGCTGCGGGTGGAGGAAAGGGGTGTCATGTTTATGTTTAATTTGTCCCGAGTGTGCTCGACGCTCGTGTCCAATTTAAAAGCGGCGCGTTCGATTCTGACGCTTAAAAAGCGAAGTCGTTTATCACGAATTTTAATCACCCCAGAAGGAGTTTACTCTACGACTGGTGTTTGTCTACGTTTCTACAGTTGGTACTCTTGGCTGACATCGAGATGTAAACTATCCAACCGGGGAGAGATAAGTTTGAGTAGGAAATTTGTAATGGAAATGTTACATTACTTCTCATATCCTGCTGCAAATATGCAATTTGATTCTACATGGCTAACACATCCCTTTACTTTAAAACTTTAGCTTCCAATTTAAATAATTTATGTATGGGGTAGGTAGCTCAGTAGTATCGAACTGGCCTGTGGATTTGAGAACTCGGGTTCGATTCCCACAGCTGACAATTTTAACCACATTAAAATTACTTAATAAATATATCACTATTGCAGAGTGCCACATTCAGTAATGATTAAAAAGCGTGATGATATAATTATTTATGTTTTTATAAAAAATAGGGGATCGAGTCAGACTGTAGATTTGAGAATCTGAATTCGATTCCTACAGCCAACAAACAATTTTCACCACAATAAAATTATCCTCATATGTCTACCTCCACTAACATCTTTAGGGGCGCGATGTGACAGCCGGTAACCGCAGCCTTCACACGCATATATATATATATAACACTTACTGAGATCTGCTGTGGTAGTGTGCCACATCCAGTAACGGGTAAAAGACGTGATGATGTATTTATTTATGTATCTATATATTACAAAATTAATGTTTGTTTGTTTGTTTGTTTGTCCCGTATGCGTTCCTATATCATTCATCCCATTGCAATGTAACTTTGGTAAGTTGTTGTGCGCATGCACGCGAAGGTTTCTGACTTAGCACAAGTCCAGTCCGCCATCTTGAAACAAAATGGCCGCTAGCTATCCTGAAAAGTACTGCACTGATTATATTCAAATTTAGTATAGACATAGACGAGAACCAATCTTAACATATAGGTATAATAAAGCTTTAGTCTTGAAACAAAATGGCCGCTAGCTATCCTAAAAACTAATGCACTGATTCAATTCAAATTTGGTATAGGCATAGACGAAAACCAATCTTAACAATTATAGGTATAATAAAGCTTTAGGCCGCCATCTTGAAACAAAATGGCCGCTAGCTATCCTGAAAAGTACTGCACTGATTCAATTCAAATTTGGTATAGGCATAGACGAGAACCAATATTAACATATAGGTATAATAAAGCTTCAGACCGCCATCTTGAAACAAAATGGCCGCTAGCTGTCCTGAAAAGTACTGCACTGATTCAATTCAAATTTGGTATAGGCATAGACGAGAATCAATCTTAACATATAGGTACAATAAAGCTTTAATCCGCCATCTTGAAACAAAATGGTCGCTAGCTATCCTGTAAATTACTGCACTGATTCGATTTAAATTTGGTATAGGAATAGACGAGAACTAATCTTAACATATACGTATAATAAAGCTTCAGTCCTATGCCATTCGAATTCAAACGTTTGCAGTTCCCGGTACGACTCGCATTTGCAATGACAACAGGAACAATCGCTACAAGTATATGGACTAAATTTGGAAAATCCATGCTTCTCACATGCATCGGAAAACCTTCTGATTTATTCGTGTACGTCCCAAAGAGAAAAACAAAAAATATTGTGTATATAAAAGCACTTCAATAAACAAAATTAAACACAAACAGTTTCTTTCTTTGAGTTGCAATGCAACGCATGCCGAGTACTCGCATTAAATTGTAGACCACGCGAACGAAGTCGCGGGTAATAGCTAGTCTTATATAAAAATTGAAATGTAACCCTGACAGCGTAATATCAAACAAAATACGAGAACGTTGTTATTTAGTGAATATATCTTTGTTGAAAATATATAGTTAATGGCAATAATAATACTTGTGCACTGTCAAACTATAATAAGATTTATTTGAAGCATTTTGCTCTACAATCAATAGGGAACGACACATCACTATATGAAGAAAATAACATTATATTTTCTATATTGCATAACTGAATTCATCACTCTGTATAAGATACAAACAAAATGAATATAATATTTTCAAATTATTTTGAATATTTGACATCGTTTATATTCCGATTTAAAAATTTCGAAACTATTATACGAAAAATTGATTGAATAAAAGTGGAAAAACATTAATACTTCGTAACTTTTATTTTAAGCATTTTTCTATTGAGATATTTTTATAATTCTGGTAGATTTAAAACAAAAGAGAAACTGCGACTTGTCAAAAATATAAGTTGGTGTTATTTATCAGTTATGTTGGTAGCGCTTGTCAAAACACAAACAATTGAAATTTCAAATTTTTTGACAATTAATCCATATTTTTACCGTATTGTTAATTTTGTCTGATTATAGCATATTCTTTTAATAACATTACGACAATGACAATTTACAATTTTGAGGTTATATATTATTCATCTGTCAGATTTACAAGCATTCATACCACTCCTACAAAATAAAAAGTGTCAATAACAGTGCGCTTATAGATCTCCTTAATGAAGTGTTTACAGTGCGTTTATAAACTTGTAAGAACGCCAAATTAGAAAAAAATATTTTAAATTTTTTTACAGCGGAAAACATACAATGTCCCAATGTTAAAGATAATTTGAATAGATTAATCCGTCATTTCTTCCTAACAAACATGATGGAGAAAATGTCATCTTATTTGACATAGTCTATCTATATATATATATTCATCTTTTCCGTTAAATTATCGGAAGTAAAAACAAAGAAATACGATTTTTTTTCTACGATAAAAGTCCAATGGTCATTTGCACTGCCAAAAGTTAAATTGTATCATTGGTTTAAACAGGGCCGGTTTTGCCATAAGGGGGGCGAGGCGACCGCCTTAGGCCTCCGATTTTTACCGGCCTCATACAAATTAGAATTTTTATATATAAAAAAATAATATGCAATTACTATGCAAAATAAATATTTAATTTTATAAATACTATTTTCCGCAAAGAATTGTTTTGTATTTTAGGTATATATTATACCTAAGTACATGTGGTAGCACTGTGTAGTCGCGTTGTGGCAGTAGCAGTACTACGTAGCATCGTCGCATAGCGCAAAGTGCACAGGCTACTCCACACAATCCCTCAGTACCAGCGACGTTCAAGAAAAATATATATTGATTATTAAAAATAGATTACAAGCAACATTTCCAAATATAATGACTCTCCTACAAATATATTTAACGCATCCTTTATCAAATGCGTCCGCTGAACGATCTTTTTCATGCTTAAAAAGAGCAAAAAGTTATCTACGCCCGACTATGTTCCAAGAGCGATTGCAATCACTAGCCATATTAAATATAGAGGCAGAGATTTTGAAATCCATTGATTGTAATGATATCATTTCAAAGTTCGTTGAAGAAAAATCAAGAATACAGAAATTGCATTAATGTAAATTTCGCATTTTATAATAAATATTTAATTTTATGTTATTATAGTTTGAGACTGTGATTTTAGCTTCATGTAGGTACTGACTGAATAATAATAATTTTTTTAATCCTGTGTAGGTGTAATTTTTTTAAATTTTTCGTTACGTGACTATTTGCATTTTATGATTTTTTAAATATAAATATACATTATATTAACATTTATGTACTAATATTTTTCTTCTGGATACCTTTATATGATATATAATCCCCATTCCCCGTCACTGGCCTCCAAATTTGTAAAACCGGCACTGGGTTTAAATAAATAAAACCAAACAGAATGTTTAATGTCAATTATTCCACATGACATATAAAAAATTTTAACTTTTGGTATTGCAAATGGCAATAAAGGAACATCTCAAATAAGGGTTACATGAATGAATATATAGAGAGTGATTTTTTCCGACGTGCGGTGAACATTTTTCAAAATCGAAGCAGGCTGATGAAACAAATTTGTGCGCTGCAGACAGAGTGATAGTAACAAATGAGCGTCACGATGGGTAGACTGTAATGAGATTCGCGCCCATTTCTTAAATGAAACGCATGCGTCTACCAGATTAATTGGCTTGCCACAAATGACGTAAGAAGTGGGGAGCGGGCACATTTAGGGAGGAGAACATCTCCATCATTAGTAAGTTCTTGAAATAGGCTTGTCACCCGTGAAAAATTTCAGATTTGTTGCGCTAAGAAGTCAATCATTCGTTCACATCATTCAGCGTAATAAAAAATGAGTATTACATAACCTTGACTTGTAAAAATATCATTTTATTAATACTTATTTCGTAACATTAACTGAATTTGCTCATGATTAAATAAAGCTGATTTCGACTTAATTGAATTGAAAAAGAAGTGACAGAAAGATGAAGAAGAGAAAATGATTTCTGCGTATTCTGGAACTTTTTCTTTTTCCATTTATATTTCTCGGGAAATTCGATTCCAGCGCCGTGGTGTGAAAAGGGTCGTTTTATTGACACGTCAGTGCGTACGTTCCGCACTTCACGTTTTTAGACGTGTGCAAAAACACAGTTCGGATGTTTTTATATTTTGTTTTTTATGTGTTTTGTTCCTCGTGAAAATATTATATAGACATATTTCGTCTCTTGAATCACATTAATGTATAACTTTGAAATAATTCTCATAAAACTTTCCCTACTATCATATCAGAAGGCAGGGACGAACTGACATCGAATTTTTCTGAGTGTATATACAGTAGTGTAGGAATTAATGTGAACATGGATGTTTTTGTTATATATATATATATATATATATATATATATATATATATATATATATATATATATATATATATATATATATATATATATATCATCACGCCTTCTACCCAATACTGGGTGTGGCACTCTGCTGAAGCAGATCTCGGTAAGTGATATATTTTGCGCGTGAAGTGCGGTTACCAGTCGTCAAATCACGGCCCCCAAACATGTTAGTGGTGGAGGAGCCACAGGGACAGCTTTTTCAAATTATTTTTGTTCAAGAATATGTTTATTAGCTGGGAAATGAGTTGAAAGGTAATTAAATAAACATGAATTATTATTTCAATAAGAAATATGGCCTTTGGCTTAAATGACTTGTTGAAGTCGTTTTAACATCGAATTAATGAGATTCTTGCAGTTTTCCAACATACTTGAATTACTGCTTCAATCATATTTGTTTTAGTAGTACTTTTCATTTTCCTGATCCTGACTTACATATAGCCCACAAGTTCTCTATAGAATGTAAATCCGGTGAGTTCCCTGGCCATTCCAGGTAAATGATCTTATTGTTTGTAAAATATTTCTACACAATCTTCGATGTTATGGTATGGAGCTGAACCTTACTGGAAAATTGCTTCACCATTAGCCTACAATTTTCCAACACTCTATCTGGTCTACTTTGCAGTAACTCCTTGTACTTTTGACTATTCATCATCCCTTCAATTGACCAGAAAGCTTCGGTCCTCATGTAAAAACAAACCGCCCCGGGAACATCTTAAGAAAAAATGAAAACTCTTCATTGTTCACATTAATTCGCACACTACTGTATATACACAGTTCAACAAATTTTAAATAACATAAAATTAAAACTGAAAGTCTTAAATATCTACGAGGGCAGAGTGAAAAATCCCTGAAAAATAAAACAGATGGCGCCACAATCGCAAATCTCATGTGACATTTGTGATGTACCATCTTTAACTAGAACGCATTAAAATTTACAGACTGATATGTCATTCAGTTCTGTTTTGACACCCATTGAAAGCAAGCAACCTTGAAGATTTTTGAAAACATGAAAAAAGTGAATTTCGCGTCTAGATTAAATATTATTTCTTGCGTGAAAAAAACATTACACAAACCAAAGCATCGCTTGTTAAACATTATGGGGACTCCTCACGATCGATTGGAACGATTCACAAGTGGTTTACTGATTTTCGTTGTGGTAGTATGACAACAAAGGACGCCGAACGTTCTGGTCGTCCAATTGAGGTTACAACGCCAGAAATCGTCGATAAAATCCATGGTATGATATTGAACGATCGGCGAGTTAAAGTGCACGAGGTTGCTGAGGCTATGAGCATCTCAATCGAACGGGTACGGAACATTTTGCATAAATTTTTGAATATGAGAAAGCTATCTTCCAGATGGGTGCCGCATTTGCTCTCTGTTGACAACAAGCGCGACCGTGTGACAAGTTCAAAGGAGTGTTTGGCGATGTTCAAGTGCAATAAGAAAGACTTTTTTTCCAGATTTGGTCCCCTGCGATTTTTATCTATTTCCAAACTTGAATAAATGGCTCGGCGGAAAGAGATTTGGCTCCAACGATGAGGTCATCGCTGAGACTAACGCCTATTTTGAAGGATTGACAAAATCGTATTATTTGGAAGGAATCGAAAAATTTGAAAAACGTTGGACGAAGTGTATCGAGCTACAAGGAGATTATGTTGAGAAATAAAATATGTTTTGACCAAATAAATCATTTTTTGTTTAATTTTTCAGGGACTTTTCACCCTGCCCTCGTATGTATAATACAATCAATTAATTATAAAATCCACCTCTGCGCAATATTTTCGTGTAACTAGAAATATGATTTATAATATTTATTTTAATCGATATTTCTGTATTAAATATTAAAGTAATAAGTTCAAAATTGAGGTCAAAAAAGAAATTGTAAATTATAGCGGAATTCGTACTAAAACGTATAAATCTGTTATCATAATTGAGAAATGCAAGAGCAATAAAATAAATACATGAAAACAAATTTAGAAAACAATAAATATAACTATCTTTTAAATAAGCAAATTCAAAATAACATATTAATCAAAGTGCAAAAAAGGACTCAGTGCAAAACAAAGATAAATCTGAAGAACATATCAGACAAGGAATTATGGTGTTAAGTAAACTTAATTGTTGATATTAATTATCTTAAAATAGTTTATCAAACTGTGTGAAACAACAATCTAGGGTAAATATTTACGAGTAGAAATAACAAAACACTGCAACAGCGAATCCAACAAGATGTTAGATATAGGTAACAAAACAATGTTTGTTTACATTTGGAAAACCTAAATCTGGTGTCAGAATGTCTAGACGGTGGGTAAACTATCTCTCATTACAGCATCAGCACTCTGAGCTGATAAGATTATCTTTGTAAACTAACATTAACATCTTATGTAGTTACACCATTGCCAATTACTTATTAATCTATTAACATACGTATAGTGCAGCCAGCAGAAAGTGCAAACCGAAGAACTATATAGTAACTTTGTTCTGATATCAATAAAACATGGCAAATTTGACAAATGAGTAATATCGGCATTTGATTCTGAATATCCGGAGTTCGAATCCCACTCACGCTAAATATATATACAGGGTGGTGACTGCGACTGTCGAACAGAGTTTTAATATGTAAAATCATAATTTTGTAATTTCCTGCCTCCCTAATTATTTTAAACATTGTAACGAAAAAAATTAGATCTGAAAATAACAAAAATTGTCATAAAACTATCGATAGCCATAAGATTGAAACAAAATTAAATGTTTGAAGTTTTATCTGTCAAAATAAATGAAATAATGAATAAAGAAATTATTTCGAAAGTTTTGACATAAACGTCAAACATTTGATTAATTTTGATTAAATTCCATGGCTATAGATAGTTTGAAGGCAATTTTCGTCATTTTTAAATCAAATTTGTGCCGTTACACAGCATGCAAAATTAATTTTGTTTATTAGTTTAGATGAAGAATTTTATGCCCTAAAACTTTAATTTGAAGCTTTTTTGCTTAAAATAATTAGGGAAGCAGGAAATTACGAAATTATGAATACATGTTAAAATCCTATGTTCGAGAGTGCGGTCACCACCCGGTATATGAACTATCACACTTCGGCTCGGTGCGTGCGGATCCTGTACTATAATTGAGCTTCCGTTCCTGTTGTACAGAGTAGCTTAAATAAACAAATAAATATAGGTAGAGTAGGAAACATGTCCTAATGTTCGTTAAAATTAGCTATCTTTTAAAGATTTTATAGTTATTTACTTTGCACTTCCCGTTGGTGAACAAAAAGTAATAAATTTTGGATAAAGGCCATTACGGCATACGTATCCTAATATACCGAGTTCGAATCCAGTTCAAGCTAAAAATATATGCACTACCACACTGCGGCTCGATGAGTTCGAACCCTGTACTGTAATATAATGAAGTTACTGATATACTCGTACAGAGTAGAATAAAATAATTTTTTTAAATCACTTAGATTATATATAAAATATATCATCACGCCTTCTACCCATTACTGGATGTGGTACTCTGCTGAAGCAGATCTCGGTAGGTGATATATTTTGCGCGTATAGTGCGGTTACCAGTCATCAAATCACGGCCCCCAAACATGTTAGTGGTGGAGGAGCCACAGGGATAGCTTTTTCAAATTATGAAAATTTGTCGCCTGTGGGAATCGAACCAGGGACCTCAGGATCCACAGGCCGACTTCATACCACTGAGCTAGCCATCCCATACTTAGATTATATGACATTCATTAAACGTTTTTAAACAATAATTGCTATAAGAACGAAGATAATAAAATATGCATATTTCAAAAATTATTACCTTTGTCAGATGATTGTGCAAGAAATCATATTGTATCGGCATGGAACGGGTTAGAGACTGAATTTCAAAATTACCTGAAACAAAACAAATTAATTAATAATAATGAATAAAATGTAAAATAAATATAAATATATCATCACGCCTTTTACCCATTACTGGATGTGGCACTGTACCGAAGCAAATCTCAGTAAGTGATATATTTATGCGCGTGAAGTGCGGTTACCAGTCGTCAAATCACGGCTCCCAAAGATGTTAGTGGGGGGAGAGCCAGAGGGGTAATTTTTAAATTAGTGAAAATGTTTTGTCGGCTGTGGGATCGAACCAGGGTTCTTAGGATCCCCAGGCCGACTTGATACCACCAGTGGCGTACCTAGAGGGAGGCGGTGGGTGCGGTCCGCACCGGACGGCAGATAATCTGGGGAGGCATTTTTTATAATTAGTTGCAAAAACAACTTGTTCACTTCATAAGTTTACTATTCGATTTCTACGGATTATGAATTACTATATGATTTCGAATATTTTTCTTCATCGTCAAGTCAATGTAGGGTTGAAAATATTATCTCCAAAAATTCCTTTATTACTGCCTAATTTAAATATGCCATCCAATGGTAAAAAAGTTCTCCACCTATAATTTGTCTCAATTACAATTATTTATTTATGTTTACTAATTTAATGGGGTAATGGCTCAGTGGTTTCGAGTTGGTCAGTGGATCCTGAGGACCCCGGTTCGATTCCCATAGCCGACTAACAATTTTCAACAAATTGAAATTACCCCGATGGCTCCCCCACTACCAACATCTATTACATGAATAAAATGTACATCCCCGTATTTATTTAATTGTAAAACAACTGTATTAAATTAATATAAATAATTAATGTAATTCTTTATATTTTTGAATTTTAAAGCGTTTTTAGATTTAAAAATTTCGTTTTTTATTACAATAGTCGGAAAAAATCTGGTTGAATTTACAATAAATGAAGATTAATACATCTGGATGAATTCTAATAAAGTGAAGCGTAAATATAAATACAATCTTATCAAAATAAATATCATGGCACATTTAATTTAATTTGAGTAAATAAGTTAATTATATTTATGCCATATTATTTACAATTCTTTTAGAAACATATTTTTTGTCGAAAAGGAAAATATAGAGCTTCGAATAAATAGAATTATGTTTAATTACACAAATTCTCTGAAGAGAGAAAATAAATAATTTTGTAGCTCGTTTGAAACTTTTTTAAAACTCGTCTACGAAATAAAAACAAACTGAAAGTAATTTCAACGGCATTAATAATTAATTGCTACTTTTAAATGAAGTTCAAAGATGTTAGTGTACATAAAACTTAAATACACAGACGATTTATTTTAAAATCTCTTTAATAAGTTGAGTGTAATCCATAAAAACTATATACAGCTGAATTTGCACAGCAAAATGATATTTGCTCTTTGGAAAATTACTTTTAAACTAACATTTCATATCAGACCAAAATCTCGTTTTCTGTTTGTGGTGCGAAGCGAACTAAAACGAATACAACTTTCAGCGATAAAATTGATAAAACAGCGGAAGAAATAAAAAGTAAACTAATTGTAAACATACTCGTATCCTAAGAAAAGCTATTATTTAAGCTACATTAACTAGTGATTGCAATCTTTCTCGCAACTAATGCATTTTAAAAATCCGAGTCTTCCGACCATTTTACGATTAGTATTCATTTCTCTACGCACTTTTTCTGTTTCCGCCGTGCTAACAAGAACATAAAATTAAACTATAAAACATATTTCATTACAGGAAGATTTTCCACTCAAGAAATTTTATGCTAAAATCTCGAGAAATAAACTTGATAAAGATGGAATGTGGCATTACAGGTTCCGGATTCAACCGACAGTTAATTGAAATAACATCAAATTTAGCAAGTACGCAATTGCGCTACTATATTCTACCGACAAGGCAATGAAATGATACATGACCACTCGCAAATCTAATGTCAAAGTAACAACAGATAAATTTATAAACGAAAATAAATAAATACATCTTCACGTCTTTTGCCCATTACTGGGTGTGGCACTCTGCCGGAACAGATCTCGGTAAGTGATACATTTATGCGCGCGAATTGCGGTTACGAGCTGACAAATCACGGCCCCCAAAGATATTAGTGGTGGGGGAGCCACAGAGATAATTTTAAATTAGTGAAAATGTTTTGTCGGCTATGGGGACCGAACCAGGGTTCTTAGGATCCACAGGCCGACTTGATACCACTGAGCCATTACCCAATTATATACAAATTAAATATAAGACAAAAATGAAATAATGTAAATTTACAAGAATGATTTACAAATTAAATACATGAAAGGCGATGACAAACAACTACGTTTGAACAAAATATTATCACTACGTTACTAAGTTACAATTTGATCTTGGCAACCAGTGACAAAGGACGTCCTGCCATATCCCCTCCTTTCAACGTCCTTGGTCGTGACTCACCCTCATCTCATTCTCACCTCACACATTAGCTGTATTCCATTTGCCATTTTGTTCACTTAAATCAGTTCAGATATATTCGACAAATGACTAAATGAACTGAATTAAGCAAACTGATGTACTTATTGGGGTGAATTACTTCAAAGTAAATTAAAATTTGTTATTTTAGTCCTGGAAATAAAGTCAGCGAAGTAAATAAATGATCTGGTTCAGTAAATGTAAGCTAGATCTGATCGAAATGGCAAATGGAATACGCCTTTAAAGTCGAAGTAACTAAGGCAATTAACTCAAATTATGCAAATTCTTGAGTTAGTAGTCTTGGTTACTTCGATTTTGAGGATGAGCTGAAGTTGAGTCAAGACTATGAATTTGGCCCTAAATCTTGTTTTCCATGGAACTTGTCGACAAGGGGTAAAACGGTGATATCGTTGCTTTGATTCAAAGATAACTGTTTACATTAAAAAAAATAATAATAATAATAATAAACAGAACGCTTGTAAGAGATGAAGTGTAAAGGTCAAATTCACTACCGATCAACGCATAACTACTAATTTACCTAGTTATGTCAACATATACTGTCTAAATAAAGCGCGACAATTCAGAGATGAGTAAAGAGTAAAACTTTATCAAGTCAACGTTTAAGAAAATACTTAAGATAATATTTCAAAGTCCTAATTCTAATAAAACCGCATTCTGAATTGTTTCACTTTGTTACATAACATGTAATAGAGTTTTCAAAATAACTTGAAAAATTCTATTCCACGTAACTATGCAGTCATTTGAATTGTATTATTGAATATGTATACACGTAAGTTGTCAATTTTAATTACCTATCAAAACGTTAAAATTATGGCAAGTATCTACAAAATTATGTTGTTAATTTAAATTGGGTTTCTCTCACAGTAATTAGTGATAAGACACCGTCATAAGTACCTCTCTGCGGCATTTATACGTGGAACAAAGTAAAAATAAAAATAAATAAATATATCATCATGCCTTATACCCATTACTGAGTGTGGCACTCTGCCGAAGCAGATCTCAGTAAGTGATATATTTATGTGCGTGAAGTGCGGGTACCAGCCGTCAAGTCACGCCCCTCAAAGATGTTAGTGGTGGGAGAGCCACAAGGATCATTTTATATTGGTGAGAATGTTTGTCGGCTGTGCGGATCGAACTAGGGTTCTTAGGATCCATAGGCCCACTTGATACCACTGAGCCATTAGCTCATAAACAAAGTATAATAACATATACACTCTTGCTTCAAATAAAGATAGAAAAGGTAGAATTAAGTTTTCTGTCACCTTAATTAGAAGCATTCACCACTAAACAATTTAGGAATTCTTGATAGTGGAAAATTATTCTTAACAATTACCAACTGGCCATGTGTCACTAGATTATTTCTTATACGCACATTTTGATTATGTCATTGTCAAGATCAAGTGTTTTTAGAAGATCTTGATAAAGATATAATTTAAAATATGTAGTGCTTCGAATAAAAAATGTAAATATATATATATATATATATATATATATATATATATATATATATATATATATATATATAATCGCCTTTTACCCACTGCTGGATGTGGCACTCTGCCGAAGCGGATCTCGATAAGTGATATATTTAGGTACCTGAAGTGCGGTTACTAGCCGTCAAATCACGGCCCCCAAAGATGTTAGTGGTAGGGGAGCAACAGGGGTAATTTTAATGTGGTAAAAATGTTTGTCGGTTGTGGGAATCAAATCAGGGTTCTCAGGATCCACAGACCGATTCGATACCCCTACGCCACCTACCCCATAAAGAAACATACATACATATCTTTACGCTATATCCCAACAAATGGGATAGCACGAATCCTAAAATCACTCATAAAATATTCATATTCATCAAATAATCAGCCCTCGTCAAACATTATCATCCAAACACACCACCCTCACTTAAACCAGATTCATAGATCAGTCCATATAAACTCATTTATTTATTACACTCTAAATAACGATAAAAAGATATAAACAACTACATTAAATATACATTTATGTTATAGCATCATGTTTAAAAGGATGCAAATCTGTATATTTATTAATCAATGGTAATATATTTTTTTCTTTTTTTCTGTGGCTTCTTTGGCGGACCAACTACTTAGGTCATATGCCGCCATTCCGCCCTGCTCTGTGTTTTAGGTATAATGGTCAACAGCAACGCGGGTTTTCTCTGGACGGTCACCCATCCAAGTACTACCCGCGCGCAACGTTACTTAACTCGCGTTATCGCTTAGATCAGTTCCAACGAGTGCAGCCATGGCCGTTGACAAAGGTAATATTTATTTATTCAGTTGTTAGTTTGTATTCACAAGTGTATAATATGTTCTTTCACTTCATGCTACAGCAATATTCACAACGGTAAGCTATTCCATTGTCCAAAACAGTTCAGTTTCCGTAATGCAAAACTACAAATGTTGTGATGTTTAATGCTACGTCAATAATAACAATAAAGTTAACGTGAAATTTCAATTTAACTGTGCGAATTCAGGCGCAAATGAAGCATATCGCTAATGAATCTACGTATAATTTTATCAAAATTCAAATTATAACAACAGGCAAGTTTATACAGCACAACAACGGCGCTATGGCGCCATACACGAACACTTTGCGCCCGAAATGAAGCGTAAATCATCCTAGGATGCAAATTAATGATTAGTGCTGGGATTCACCGCGTATTTGCTATTATTTAGTGCGCGATTTTGCGTCCCTACTCACGTGTGTTTATTTACATCGCGCGACTTAATTACATACACAACCAGTCACAAATTTCCAAGACTGCGCTTCTGTTGCATATTTACATCTTTAATTAAACAACTTTTGTGAAGAGGTGACAACCGACTGGTTATATTATTTTTCAGGATGTATTTTTATTCTAGGTTTACTACTAGAATGTAGAGAACGTGAGACAGCGGAAAAAATACGTACTTTACGATAACAGAACTGTCAAAAGCAAAGATGCATATCTCCTTGTATATTTATTTATCAATGGTAATGTTTATTAGTTCAATAACAGTGTTCACGAATGTAGCATCTATGTTCTGGGACGAATATTTATAACAAATATTCAAATCAATATTGTTCTGATTTAGTAGAGTAAAACTATAAAAGATACATGTCTGGTAAATTACACAATTGGTAATATTATTTTAAGAGGTTATATAGTGTTTTCTTGTTTTCCAAAACCATATACATATATATATATATATATATATATATATATATATATATATATATATATATATATATATATATATATATATATATGACTAGGAAAAAGGGAGAATGTGAAATTACTTAATTCCAAAATAGTGACAAATAAAGAAAAACGTTACAAATTAAAAAATGTAGATGTGTATCAAGTAGATATACGTATTCCATTTGCCATTTGGATCAGATCTAACTTACATTTACTGAACCAGATCACGTATTTATTTTGCTGAATTAGTTCGCTGACTTTATTTCCAGTACTAAAATTACAAATTCTAATTTATTTTGAAGTGATTCGTCGAGGGTTGAAAAAAACCCGGTTTTTTTTTTAAAACCCCGACCCACTGAATTATTTTTGGTTTTTTTGGGGTTTATTTTTTATTCGGCCCGTGGATCCCGAGAACCCTGGTTCGATTCCAAAAAGCGTCAAACAATTTTCATAATTCCAAAAACTACCCCTGTGGCTCCTCCACTACTAACTTCTTTGGGAACCGTGATTTGACGGCTGGTAACCGCACTTCAATGGCTCAGTGGTATTAAGTCAGTCTGTGGATCCAAAGAACCCTGGTTCGATCCCCACAGCTGACGAAACATTTTCACCAATTTAAAATTACTCCTGTGGCTTCCTCACCACTAACATCTTTGGGGGCTATGATTTGACGACTGGTAACCGCACTTCACGCACAAAATATATCACTTACCGAGATCTGCTTCGGTAGAGTGCCACACCCAGTAATGGGTAGAAGGCGTGATGATATATTTATTTTTTATTTATTTGAACAATATTAGTTTTTTTTTGTAATATTGACAAATACACTTTTAATTTAAAATTATTTACTTGTACATTAATTTTGTATATAATGTTTAAAATGTATATTGTGTACTACTAAACATTGAAACAAAATTTATGTATTATTATGTAATAATAGCAAAAATATATTTATTTTATTGTGAATTAAAAACATAATACGCTCTATCACGTTATTGACATACTTATTTAAATTATACCTATATATCAAAATTTGCCGGTAAAAAGATTGAAAATCAATCACTTGTTTGTAATACTAATATAATAAATATAAAACAAATAATATTTGGTCTTAAACTAGTTTGATATTGACATTTGTCATAGTAATGCAATGTGATACTACGATATGATGTAATAAATGATAATCGGCTGTATCATGTAACACATCGTTAATAATAAGCGACATCGATAACTTTTTTTAGCTTTGGCAACATCGGTTTCGGTTTGACGTTTGTCAAATTTTTATTCATATAAATACAAATTTGACAAACGTCAAGACAAAACCGGTGATGCCAAAGCTTGTAAAATTTATCGACGTCGCTTATTATTAAAGATATGTTACATGATACAGCCGTATTTAAGTTAAACGTTTTAAAGATATTTATGTTCCGACATTTGACTCTATCTTAAAATTCACCCTGGGTGAATTTTCAACCATTCAACCAAATAGGTTTTTTAATGAGTTTATTTGGGTTTTTCCAGGTGGGTTTTTCTGGGTGGGTAAAATATAAACAACCCTGGATTCACCCCAATAAGTGCATCAGAATGCTTAATTTTGTTCATATTTAGTCATGTTGTCTAATTTATCTGAACTGATTTTAGTGAACCAAGTGACAAATGGAGTACAGCTATTATTGGACACTTATTAGTATAAATTTAGAAATGATTTGTCAAACAACATACCCAAAGTAAATAGGACGTTTAGATAAATAATTTAATTACTCAAAAATATTTACATTTAATTGAAAACAAACTGAATTAGGTCAAGTACACATCTCGAATATTATCATAACCTATCAAAAATTACGATAAAAATAACTTACAATTTAAACTTTGCTCTCAATAAAACTTTTCCGGCACTTGCACTTTCAAAACAAATAAGGGAGCCAAAGTAATCAAGTCACCTTCTCTCACCAAGATCGCGCGTCAACTGAGACATCAACATCATGATCCCGGTAGGCGGCGCACGGCGCTGTGATGATGCTCTCTTGTCACTTGTCGAACCCTTGGTATCTCACTGGAGATGATTATCATATTGTAACGTGATGGTACAAATCCGAAAGTGGGTTGTAAACAGGGTAACTCTCAAACTAATTCTGAGTCAGCGGAGGCATACGTAAAGTTTACTCGTAAAACTTAAACACATAACTCCTAGAACTTTCTGCTGTTGAGTACAAGGGGTGTTTGTCCGCTTGATGTGCGTCAGTTTAGTGATTTAACAATTTATCCCTTCCCGTATCCACCCTTTCAAATATTTGATTAATTTTTAACACCAATATGCTGCTATTCAAGTGGTTCGCAATTTATTATAAAACTCATTTCATTTGACATTTTAATCTGATTTAACTGACACTGAAACACTTATTTACAATTTCATTAATTTGATTACCATGATATTTACTTTACCCTTCTACTAGACTTACTTATTCCGATTTAAAGTAATTTACATGTAATATTATATTACATAACAAGCATCGAAAGTGTAAGATAAAGTGCGAGTGTACATATTTAAAAACGTGGCGCGTAGTGCCGAGTAATTTAAGTACACGAGCACAGTTATCACACTTTCGAGCGAGTTATGTACATTATTTTTCAGACGACCACAAATTATTTCTAAAAAAGTTTACAAGAGCAAAGTTGTTACACTTTGACAGCTGATGCGTTTTTGAAGGTAAGCGTTGACATTTGACGTTTGAGGTTAAGTGTGGTGATACCAAATGTACTAACCGTAATGTCAAAATTTAAAAAATAAGATTTATCTGTGCAAATGTGTTAAAAAATCTGCTAAAACCTCGATTTAAATAATAATACAATTTTTTTTCAATCATTTTATTATTTTCTTTCATCGTAACGCCATCTGTTGTCAATCAGTGGAACTTTACCTGATATGTTACAAGTATGCGTTATAATAACATATCAATGCTTGTTATTTTGAACTTTCCGTAGTAGTGTGGTGTTATGGTTACTTTCATAAGTGGTCGTCAGAAAACAAGTTTGTTCAATTCATTTAATCATGTTGTCTGATTTGTCTAAACTAATTTTAGTAATAGTAATAATAAAGAATATCTGAAGAAATCTGTAGATTTTTAACGATTGCAATTTTTTCATTTATTTCACAGATTACTATGTCTAAAGTTTTATTTTCTGATTAAACTAAACTGATGTAAGTAATTCAAGTGGTAAATTGAAGACAAAAATAAACTGCTGGTCCCTTATACGATATGAACTGACAATGAACTTTTATTGCCGCAAATTGTTCTTGAAATAGTTTTTGATCTTAGTTTCAGAAAACGGGGATAAATTTCATTAGGTAGTGGCCAAGTTGGGAATGGTCGAAATCTAAACTCTATGCGAGATCCGGCCGGAGCCCCGGAGTTACCCGGAAACGACCGCGCGGAATAGTGAAAGTGTCCTCAGTGTGCTGCCGCGAGAAACGACCGGATAAAGGCGTGCTATGCCAAATATTTAAACTGGAATTTTCGTCTTTATGACGCTAGCTCTTTAGGACGTACTTTTTACTGAGGATAAAGGGTATTTTAAAGTCGTTTGAAAACAGTTTCAACTAACTCCAAATGAACTCAAGTATTAAATTTAAATATTTTTGGGGTTCTTACACAAATAAATTGTTATCACATTCGATGATACTCATTTTTAAATAGCTTCATTAAAATTATTTTATAAATAAATATAACGTCAAGTCAATTGAAATAGCAATTACATCATTGAATTTATTTGTGGTACAAGATATACGTTGATAATTTTGTTTTCAATATTTGTCCAGAAAATAATAATATAAAGTTTATTTAGTGCAGTGGAGTGCTAATACAGGACATTTTTTTTCAGATTCTGACTGGTTGACCAAAATGTCAAAATGAAAACATATTTACAAAGCACAAAAAAAATTGTGACAATAGCTATATTCCATTTGCCATTTGGTTCACTTAAATCAGTTCAGATAAATTGGACAGCATGACTTATGGTCGGTTTCACCAACAAAAATTAAATTTTAAACTTGGATTAAATAAATAAACGCAAATCGAATGTGTAACAGCAATGTCCAATATTCCATTTGACAAATAATTTTGATTTGTTTTTATTTATTTAAACTTGGATTAAATTTTAACGTTTGTTGATGAAACTGGGCATAAATGAACTTAATTCAGCAAACTGATTATTGGTGTGAATTACTTCGAAGTAAATCAGAATTAGTAATTCTAGTGATGAAAATAAAGTCAGCGAAGTACACTAGTGAAATAAATAAGTGATCTGGATCAGTAAATGTAAGCAAATGACAAATGGAATGCGCCTTATGACAGCGCTAATGGGATCATCCCGTCATCCCATATAAAAAAGTAGTTTTTGTTTACATATTATTAAATTTTAGTTCATTCAAGAACAAATAATATTTCTTAAAAATTTAAAGCTCTCCATTTACAATTTTCTTAATACTGTTTCGCGACATCGATTTGGTGACCTCACTTGTTAATAAATACATAGTATGTCCAAGCCTTCTAAACCAGATCTTATTTTATTTAAAATTCATCTAATGGACTCGTACTACTATTTATTTTTGTTTAAGTTAAAACAAATGTAAAAATATTATTTTTATTTTGTTATTTTCTTATTTGATTGAAAGATTGAATTTTGAGAACTACTCTACTTTGTCACACTATACATACGTCAAATGTCATTTAGTTTAGGGTGACCACCCGTCCTACTTTGGGAGGATATTAAACCTTGTCCTACGTCCTACCGCCTAACGGAAATGTCCTACTTCACATAAATGGTTTAAATTTTTTTTCTGTGATATTATGTTTTGTTTTTGTAGGTAATTATTAAAAAAAAATTACATTTGTGATAATTTGAATTGAATTGAATTGAACATGGCTAACAATTTGGTTACGTATTCTAATATACCCTACAGATTCGTCATAAGATTTTGGGTTATGTAAACATGTCTTCATTTGGTCAGGCAATCAAATAAGTCCTGTATATTACACTGTAATCTCTCATTGAACGGATTATAGTTATTTCAGTTTTGTAGATTTTTTGAATAGTTTTTTTTTTGTTACAGATATGTAAGAAATAGTAGACAACTATTTACAGACAAAAAAACGAGTATATTAAACAACTCAATGTGGAAAATATATAATCATTTCAAAGTGTTTTTGTGGAAACATGATATGGGAAAAGAGCTCAAAATATGTTATTATTTACTCCTGAGCCGTGCTAAAAATAATAATATCGGTATCAGGTCATGGGTGACGGATAGCGAAACGTAGTTCTTTTTTTTCTATACCAGTTATTAATAACTCACATTTCATCGCACATCATAACAAACAAACAGCGCTACATTGACACCGGCTTCAAAAAATCAGTGCAGGTGCATTTAGTTTTACGACTGACCAATTAGGATTAATTTCTATTCATAATCTCTGCATGTAATCTATTTAAATATGCTGTAAAAGTCTGCTATCTTAACTAGCGTGAATTTTTATGTCTGGACGAACAGTTGTCGAGTTGTTGAGATGATGGCCGTGAATTAGAATGAACTTTAACCTTTCGGACCATGTGTTGGCGGCTGAATGTTCATGTTGATTTTTTACAAATGCACATTTGTATTTTGTTATAAATTGCTTTGATTTCCCGAATGCAATGGAAATTTTCCTAGAGATAACATTGATATATAATTTCCAGTGATTAGAATATAATTTATAGGTTCAAAATAGTAATTAGATGATATGAGGTTGATATTTTTCATTCATGATAATGATACGTGGTAGAAGTTTAGTTTAATAGTTTCTGTGTAATAACTCCTGTTAACAAAACTGCATAGACACGAAGTACTTAATAAGGTTTCAGATAATGAGTTAATGATAAAATTTAATTATAAAATGATTACTTGACTCGCTTCTGGGTGCAGCCGATGAAAGCCGTTTACTATCCTATTATTTCTAACACCGTCTCTGAGGATTAAAAGTAAATGTTACATCAGATGCACAGTATAGTATTTACAAAACAAATTCAATATTTTGCATCGAATATTTTTCGCTGATAAAAGATTTTAAATTAATTTAAAGAAAAATAAAATAAATATATCATAACGCCTTCTACCCTAGAGGTGGAGGAGCCACAGGGGTAGTTTTAAAATGGTGAAAATTGTTGTTCAAGAAAAATGGTTGAAAGAAAAGAAATAGAAAACTAATTTCTCGTCAGATTTATTTTTGAAGTACTTGTCTCTAAAATATTTGATCTACATAGTTTTGAAGATACCTTAAATAAGACTAAAATTATACAAATCAGTAACTGTGCGGGCGGAGAACTTTGTGCACCGTTTTTTTAAAGTGCATACATCGTTGAATATTTTTAATTACGAATGAAATTTTGGTGGCTACTATATAAATTAACATTATAATTATGTGAATTATGAATTTATTTATAAATCTTCACAAAAAAAATTTACGATGTGATGGCTCAATGATATCAAGTCGGCCTGTGGATCCTAAAAACCCTGGTTCGATCCCCAAAGCCGACAAACATTTTCACCAAATTAAAAATTACCCCTGTGGTTCTCCTTTCACTTATATCTTTCGGGGCCGTCATTTAATGGCTGTTAACCGCACTTCACGCGTATAAATATATCACTTACCGAGACTCTGCTTCAGCAGAGTGCCATACCCAGTAATGGATAAAAAGGCGTGACGATATATTTATTTATTTTGTTTACAAAAAAATTACAAAAAAAAAACTAAATACAATATTCCGTGCTACTGCTTGCTGCAGACACATTCATAACTTATAAATTGTTGTAAACTGAAAATATTTAAGGTTACAAACAACTGACATGATTAAGTATAGGAAATGTAAAGACGCTACATATTTAAAATAATGAAAAAATATATACAACATTAATAACAGAGCACTCAGTGCTATTGCACGATTACTTAAGAAAAAAAAAAACAGAAACATATTCAAACAGTGCAAAAAATTTAAGAAAGATAGAAGATGAAATATGTCAAATGGAAGATCCATAGACAACATTTTTTGTAATGAAAATAACTCGTGTGAAAATTTTAGTTGACTATGGGTCATCTTATCAACAAATTTGACCTTTAAATGAAACAATACTGAAGATATGATTTCATTTTTTGTACCTCGTATAAAAATCCTCAAAAATTAGGATTAACCACAAGGTTTATATATTCTACAATCCTGATGCTACGCAAACAAACAGTTTACTACGACATGAAGTATGTGAACAATGCATGATGACTTGATTAGGTATTTTTACCGGCAGTTATGAGTGCACGTTCCTGACCTTGCTTACTACGTTTTATTTGTTGCTAGGCCTGTACAAATGCAATTCCTGCTTATCTGATGTGCATTCAGCGCCAACCCGAGTAGGTATTTACCAGACACGACAATGTCAACTATACTTCATATTTTCTAAGAAATTTGTATCTAAATGACTAATTTATATTACAAGCTTCCAATTTATTTATAAAATTTGACAGTTGTTATTATTTTGTTGAAACAAAATGTCGATAATATGTTTGTAATACTGACTAGATTAAAATCCATGTTTTAATTTTTGAAATTTGACTGACATAAGGTGTATTTCATTTGCCATTAGGATCAGATCTAACTTACATTTACTGAACCACATTACTTATTTATTTTGCTGGATTACTTTGCTGATTTTATTTTCAGTACTAAAAGTACTTATTCTAATTTACTTTGAAGTAATTCTACCCGATAAGTGCATCAATTTGCTTAATTCAGTTCATTTACTCATTTGTAGAAATTATCTGAACTGAATTAAGTGAACTAAGTGGCAAATGGAATACAGCTAGTTATATGACACCCTTCGATGAGCTTGGCACTTCGTTAAAAGCCATAGTAACGGTTTTTAAAGAAATTTTCCGTCGACTACAATGTAAAATAACTAATTTTATATTACTTACTGAAAATAACAAATTGCGCATAGCATCGAAACTGCCAGTGACGTGCGGTGAGTTTTCGAGTTGGGTGTATATAAATAAAAAAATAAATATATCATCACGCCTTCTACCCATTACTGGGTGTGGCACTGTCGAAGCAGATCTCGGTAAGTGATATATTTTGCGCGTGAAGTGCGGCTACCAGTCGTCAAATCACGGCCCCCAAAGATGTTAGTGATGGAGGAGCCACAGGGGTAGCTTTTGAAATTATGAAAATTATTTGTCGCCTGTGGGAATCGAACCAGGGTTCTCAGGAGCCACAGGCCGACTTCATACCACTGTGCTAGCCACTCCATATATTATTATTATTTTATAGGGGTTCAATTATCTTTCGTCATTGGCAAAAGTGCAGTATCACTGACCAATTTTTAAGAATGTAATTTTAGGTTGGTAAAATTTTGAGAATTTCAAAATTACCTAAATAAACCAGTGCTTCGAAACTGTTATTTGAAAAATTTTTTTTTGCTTCGGACCTCAAGCATGATGTCTACTATTATCTGAAAATAAAAATAATTCTTTGTAACCTAACCAAACCTTATCTCAGTCTTTGCCATTTTAATACATTTATGACATTTATACTCTTTTGCGATGATCTTCAAATCTCTGAAAATGTTTTAGGATCACTGATAAGTAAATGTCATTATAGTGGTGGGCGAAATTTTAAAAATTGGACAGTGATACTGCATTTTAGCCTCGTCATTATTTACAAATTCGTTTCAAACAAAGTGTGGTTTAGATTTAAGTTTAATCATTTTTGCTAAAACCAAAACAAGTGCACAAATTCACAGTGCATGCGGAGACAAAGTACGAGCGATACGTTTTATTAATATTTTATCTTTCTCTATATGAATGTAAAGATGTGCTGAAGTTATGCATCAGCGTGCACGACCGATGTATGCACCTCGTCTATGCACAGACATTCATGATTGCATAAATACTTCATTTTGTATTTTTCAAACTAAATAAACATAAAAATTTAAATATAAACAAAATATACAGTTGCTATATTGTTAATTTTAATCACGTAATTTCTGACACATTACTAGGGTGTTTACCGCACACCTTGCATCTATGGACTGTATGCTACTGGAAACTGCATTGAAATGGCTATGAACTGTACTGATCATAATTTTAGTACATTCCACTAAAGGTCAAACGAGAAATATGGCTTTATATAAGTTGTCGATGGAAAAGTCATGAGGGTGAAGATTGAGAAAAGAACCGTAGGCGAGTGTCTTAATCACCCAAGTGTACAATATTCAACTTAGCACATGTTTAACAATATACTATTAAAATACAAAATCAAAAAACGCTAAGATGGGTATATAAATATCGTGTATGTAAACTTGCCCGATATTTGAACTAATCAAAGTACAAAATTAAATGTGTACTACTGATCTTAGGAAACATGAAATGCAAATTTTTAAACTTCGAAGGACAGATTTGTTTATAAGGTTCAGGTTCCAATGTTTACTAAACAAATGACATTCGTAAGTGCAGGTCATTCAGTGTTATCGATATATGTACAAGGACACGAATTACGTACTGCAAAGCTGAGTAATCACGATACAGATAATTATTTTTAATTTACACTTTACAACATTCACATAAGTTCATCCTGCAATTAATGTTCGACAAACATTCCTATACTGGTCCTAGCACGCTACTTTTGCTTCATCCAATTTATAATTCCTTTCATACAAGCTTGTTTATTTCTTATTCTGTATCTTTTGTTTACGCACTAATCCTTCAATCACATTTATCCATTTATTCCTCAGTCGTCCACACAATATCTCACCCACAATTTCACCAAAATAAACCTATTGACCAATTTTTCATTCGACTGTAACAAAGTGAAACAATTCAGAATTTTGTTTCGTTAATAATTATGATATTTCACTATCAACTCAGCTTCGAGAGATACAGACTAATTAAGTGTTATCTTAAGTATCTTTCTAAAGTTGACTTGACAGAGTTTATTTTGATTATCAAATTTATTAGTGCATATGTTATAATAACTTCAGTATGCCTTAGATAATTATTTATCGAGTTTATGGTTTTTCTGAATTGTCACGTTTGATTATACGGGATGTGATGATGGGTAAATTATTAGCTAAGCGTTGGTCTGTGATAGATTTAACCTTTGTAACTCACCCCGTTTGAGTTTTTATGTAAACTTGTGCATGGTAACGGTTATCTGTAGGTCAACGCAACGACAGTACCTTCTTAGCAGCTGTGGCGTACCTAGAACTTTTGCCGCCCAGGGCGATGTCCAATTTGCCGCCCTTTCTAAGTCAATCAATTGATGTTTTTTATAAATTAAAAAATAAATATAAAATAAATATAAGATTTCATCACTACTTTTACCCATTACTGGGTGTAGGGCACTCTGCCGAAGCAGATCTCGGTAAGTGATATATTTATGTACGTGAAGTGCGGTTTCCAGCCCTCAAATCACGGCCCCCAAAGATGTTAGTGGTGGGGGAGTCACAGGAGTAATTTTAATTTGGTGAAAATTGTTTGTCGGCTGTGGGAACCGAACCGGGGTCCCCAGGATCCACAGGCTAACTCTAAACCACTGAGCCATTACCCCATTAAATTAATAAACATAAATAAATAATTGTAATTGAGACAAACTATAGGTGGGGAACTTTCCTACCATTGGATGGCATATTTAAATTAGGCAGTAATAAAGGAATTTTTCGAGATAATATTATCAACCCTATATTGACTTGACAATGAAGAAAAATATTCGACATCATATAGTAATTCATAATTCGTAGAAATCTAATAGTAAAGTTATGAAGTAAACAAGTTGTTTTTTACAACTAAAACTAAATATAAAAAATGCCGCCCCAAAATATGTGCCACCCGGTGCGGAGCGCACCCACCGCCCCCTCCCCCTAGGTACGCCACTGCTTAGCAACATGAAAAACAACAACAATTAATTAATTAGTGGTAGTTTGGCTTTTATCGAGACAAGTTGCCTCTCGTTTGCATGTGCAAGATGTAGGGCCAAATTCACAGTCGTTACTCACTCTTATCTCATCCTCACCTCACTCTCAAAGTCGAAGTAACTAAGGCAACTAACTCAAGAATTTGTACAATTTGAGTTAGTTGCCTTAGTTACTTCGATTTTAAGTGTGAGATGAGAATGAGGTGAGGGTGAGTCACGACTATGAATTTGACCCGTAGGGCCAAATTCATAGTCGTGATTCACCCTCACTTCATTCTCACCTTACACTCAAAGTCGAAGTAACTAAGGCAACTAACTAAAAAATGTGTACAATACGAGTTAGTTGCCTTAGTTACATCGACTTTGAGTGTGAGGTGAGAATGAGGTAAGGGTGAGTCATGACTATGAATTTGGCCCGTAGTCTTCCCGTGTAATTTAGTAACTTTAAGTTACGTTGTTGTTTGCCCTTTTCGGATAATTTGTTTAATTTTAATATTCTTTTGTAAATTTCATTAGTTCATTTTATGTTTCAATATATTTATTGTTACACAAAGTTTGCCCATTTATTTCAATTGAATTTAATCGCGTCTATTTGGCATTAGATCTCCAAATCATCTCAACTAACGGCTACGGTACTCGAGCAGCCAGCGTAGCAGCTGCTTGACATTGCAATAACGTAAAATAAGTTAAAAAATACTAATAATCAAAAAATGGTCACACACCTACTCTTCATAAGAAACAATAACCAATATTTAAATTAAAGTCAATGGGGATGGAAAGGATATTGATTTAAAATATATTTTTTAAAGCAAAACTATTACTTAGATCTGAAGATGGGAACAACGCAAGGACCGAAACCTTGTCAAAAATTTTATAACAATATACTTGTTCAAATAAAACTGACTATAAAGCCACATATCCAGTAAAATTCTTTTAAATAAAGTAAAAATGTTATTAATAAATACCATAGGTACCTACACACATACACGATTCCATAAGTGAGAGAAGAAGATAAAAATGTGTGCATTAGACAAAGACAAAACAACTCCGGAATGTCTATTCCAAGATCACGTGTTTAATATATCGCAAAAGAGTTGACCGTTAATAACATCTAGCAGCGTTCATCTCTGATGAAATACCTTCGTCACTCGCTTACCTATTAGTATCACGAAATCCAAAATTCCTGCAATAACAATGCTGACAATTGACAATCGTCTGCTTACTTAATTTCGACAACAATACATGTCGTTGCACTGTGTACAGCGAATTATGAACCCACAACACACGGACAGAGTCACAACAGCGTGGCTATTCACTCGTAGACGTCACTTGGACTTTTGATTCAACCATTTAAATTAAATTTCATACAAAACATCATTCGCTGTGGTCAGCATATTAAGATGTTGACAACAGACGCGCGTCATCAGAGGTAGCTTTGAAACTTTGATGACAACGATAGAACAGAGACAGCTTTTACTAGTAGATGATGTATCACTCAATCTATCTTGTAATTTATTTACAAACTCACAACATTTTTATCATTACATTTAATTCGGTTTAGGGCCAGGTTTTCAATCACCGATTAATGTTAATCATGATTAAATAATAATGGAAACTATGGTTTCCATGGTTATTTAATCATGATTAACATTAATCGAGAGTAAACCGGCGATTGAAAAACTGGCCTTTAGAAGTATTTTTAAAAGAGGATATGTATGGAAGCTAAAAATACATTTTTGTAAGAATTGGATTAGTGCGTGTGAAAACGAATGCGTGGTATTACTATGTTCGTGTTCACAATAGGATTACTTGATGTTCAATTAGTGTAAAGGACGAGAGTTAATTACCGTAAAACTGACAAATTTCACAGCCCAATATAACAGCCATTTATAACATTGGATACATGAAATAGTTTGCAAAAATTTCTGCTTGCTGTAATATTATCTTCAAACACGTAACAAAATAGTATATTTTGATACTAGTATCTTACGCTATTTTTTATTATAACTGCATCATAATCTGGGAAATAGAATTGAACTGCGTTTTCATTTTGATTCATTTTATAATTTTGTGTGATTTGACATAATATTGTTCACATGGAGGGTTAGCATTTGTTGTTTAAGTTACTATATGGATTCGTTGTTTCTAAATTTGTTATGATAAAAATGAATAGATTTAAAAAACAAACCGATTTTTTTATTATACCTACACAATAATCCTTGTTTAACAAACTAAAAAGCGTGCAAAACGTAACATTAAGGTAGTACTGGCGTGAAAATTTTTTTGCAGATCTGAATGAAATTTGGCGCACTTAAACATTGGATAGTCATACGCATCCTGTTAAAATATGAAACACATTCATCGTCTGTGAACAAATATATTCGCTTGTAAAGTTGAGTTCTTGTATACGGGGCTTATGGCAATCATCATTCAGAATCGCACATATTTGGTTTGTGTACCTCTAAAATTTTGCAGTTTTATTTGAACAACTAGTATGATGTTCTAAAACTATCCATGTATATTGTATCAGAAGGAGAAAGTTTTTTATCGTTTAGTAATGGATATATAACCATGCAAAGCCTTGTTTTTAACGAAAAATTAAGAATCCCAATTTATAATGGCAAAACCACACGGTTGTATGGTATTTGAAAATTCACTAGACCAACAACCTGTCAACAATTCATGATATTCAAATCATAATAGGTATAAAACACTTATTTTATTCAATTTTTATATTTTTTTGAGCGTCAGTTTCGCCAGTCGACAACCGATGGTTCCACCGTCACACTAGTACAACCTTAAAACACGCTGTGTTTTAAAGTTGCTAACCAACAATAAAATCCTTTTGCTCAATAAATTCATCGATAATAGGCGCATTCCATTTGCCATTTAGATCAGATCTAACTTACATTTACTGATCCAGATCACTTATTTATTTCGCTGGATTACTTCACTGACTTTATTTTCAGTACTAGAATTATTGATTCTAATTTACTTTGAAGTAATTCACTCCAATAAGTGGATCAGCTTGATTAGTTCAGTTCATTTAATCATGTTGTCTAATTTATCTGAACTGATTTAAGTGAGCCAAGTGGCAAATGGAATACAGCTATTAATCGCAATAAATTGCAAAACAATGAATTTACATAGTAATGTAAACAACAAATATTAACTTATCTCCTTGTGAACAATAGCTGTATTCCATTTACCACTTGGTACACTTAAATCACTTCAGAGAAATTTGATACATGACTAAATGAACTGAATTAAGCAAACTGATGCACTTATTGGGGTGAATTACTTCAACGTAAATTAGAATCAGTAATTCTAGTACTGGAAATAAAGTCAACGAAGTAATACAGCGAAATAAATATGTGAACTGGTTCAGTAAATGTAAGTTAGATCTGATCCAAATGGCAAATGGAATACGACTAATATTACGTCAAATCACACACAAAATTATGAAATTTTCCAGGTATATTTTTCAGATTATAATAATGGGGTAGGTGGCTCAGTGGTATCGAGTCAGCCTGTGAATTTGAAAACCTCGGTTCGATTCCCACTAACATCATGAGATGCTGTGATTTGACGGCTGCTAACCGCACGTTACGTGCATAAATATATCAATTAGTGGATGTGGCACTCTGCCGAAGCAGACCTAAGTGATATATAAAGGAGTGATGATATATTTATTTATTTATTTATTTATTTAAGATGTAGGTATAACAAAAAAATAGGGTATAATACACTTGTATAAGTGCCTTTAATATATTAGTGCCGTTAAAAGAACTCTGCTTCGTGTCGTGTTCTTAAATTCGTCACACGTGCTGTAAAGACTTATACACTAATATCGTAATACACTATTGTTCTTGTTTAGCAACTTGCGTTTTCGAACGTTTCTCAGTTTTTACATAAATATTACTGCGCAGATACAATAAAAATGGTATTATTTTCAACATTAGATACTCTTTCACCTGCAGATCTCTTTACAATTAAGTATGTTCATAATGACTGAGTAAAAAACATTATTTCATTTATAAAAATTATTTCACTGTATTCTTGATCTGTTTGAAACGAGAAGTTATAAAAATTATAAGAGGAGACCAAGTTTTTCTTGCTAGGAAGACGATAAAAATTCTGCAACATTTTCAGCTAGTGAAAAGACTTTTACTATTATATCTGTTACCGTCTTATCAATATATATAATTATTTATATTCACCACATTAAAATTACCCCTGTGACTCCTTCACCACTAACATATTTGGGGATCATGATTTGACGGCTGGTAACCGCACTTCACGTGCATAAATATAACACTTACCGAGATCTGCTTTGGCAGAGTTTATATTTATTTTTAAAATATCACGAAATTTGAGATCTTGAGATAGATACCTGTGACAATGAACTTTCAAAAAATGACCGAAATTAACTGAGTTATGCATTTCATTTCTTGTTTCATCTTGCGGAGAACATTAGTACTGTTTAAAATTCATCTAGTTAATAGGGTCAAATAATTTGCAAACAAAAATCTCAGCGAGCACATGGCATGAAGCAGGTATTTTTACAAACACAAATATATTCGTTGTACGAGAGTAGCGTATCCAAGTTTCATGAAATGCGCATATGTTAGCATCTGAGTACTGAGCTCTGGGTTCAATAGCACACGAAAAAAATAAATTCTTCTTCCAAATGTTACATATTTCATTTCGATGAAGGACACTTACATCGGGAGCACAGAACTCGCTGTTTTGCGTTTCTACGTTCATGGACACTCTACGAATCGATAATCTAGTATGCTCTGCGTTACAGTTTCTAGAAACGATGTCAATATTTCATATTACTTTTATTTATACATATTTTGACACTGACAGTTTCTAGAAAAATACTTACATACATATATATATCTTCACGCTATATCCCAACAAATGGGGTAGCACGAACCCTAAAATCACTCATAAAACATTCACTCATCACACTCATCAAACAATCAGCCCTCGTCAAACATTTTCATCCAAACAAACCACCCTCATTTCAACCACATTCAAAGATCACTCCACATAAACTCATTCATTTATTACACTCGAAATCATTATCACACAACAAACCTTCAATCACATCATTCCTATTCACTTATCATTTATATATCTTCACGCTATATCCCAACAAATGGGGTAGCACGAACCCTAAAATCACTCATAAAACATTCACTCATCACACTCATCAAACAATCAGCCCTCGTCAAACATTTTCATCCAAACAAACCACCCTCATTTCAACCACATTCAAAGATAACTCCATATAAACTCATTCATTTATTACACTCGAAATCATTATCACACAACAAACCTTCAATCACATCATTCCTATTCACTTATCATTTATATATCTTCACGCTATATCCCAACAAATGGGGTAGCACGAACCCTAAAATCACTCATAAAACATTCACTCATCACACTCATCAAACAATCAGCCCTCGTCAAACATTTTCATCCAAACAAACCACCCTCATTTCAACCACATTCAAAGATAACTCCATATAAACTCATTCATTTATTACACTCGAAATCATTATCACACAACAAACCTTCAATCACATCATTCCTATTCACTTATCATTCATTTTCTTTCTTCAACGTACATAACATATGCATAAAACATCTCAAATTACTCACGTTTACTCCTAACAACGAATCTAATAACGAAACTAACAACGAATCTACAAGATTAGAAAAGATGAAAGCGATAGCCTGCACTTGTATATGAAAGAAAAGTCCGCACAATGCAGTAAATGAAAATGAAACAAAAAGATAAGAAAGGAAGGGAGCGTCGCTCTGCGTTTGTTTTTGAAAGTGAATTTCACACATTTGCAGTTAAACACTCTACGTAAGAACTGAAAACAAATTAAAAGATAAGAAAGGAAGGGAGTGTCGCTCTACTTTGCTAGGAATATTTAAATTGATTTTGTTTGGAGCGCAAAAATGGAACAGTGGAACACAATTCGATACATAACTTTATAAACTTTCATAAAATATTTTTTCACGAGGTTGTCTGGCGAATTACATAATGAATCATCTTTTTATCTCAACAACTATGGAGTTATTTTTAATGGATTATAAAGAAATTTAAAACTTTCCTTCCGAGCTCATTAATTTAAATTTCAACTTCCCCTTTGGAAGTTCAGTGGCCAAGTCGGTAAGTTGGCAACACCGAGTCCAGAGCCGACTGTGAGACTCGAGAATTTCTTTCGTTACGGTCGTTATAAGAGTTCAACACACGCAGGGAAGTTTTAAAAATTTACTGCCGTTCTGTCAAATAAGATAAGTTCTGGTTTATAGAAAAAACATGTAATAAAACCGTGTTCGGGACGAAAATTGATGGTTTAATGGCTGTAGCGAGATTTTTAAATTGAGTTTTGAGCGGTGGCTCCACGTTAGAAGCTCGTGTTGAAATACGCACGTGGTGATAAACCATTCGTGCCCTCGGACTTGTTTCCTCACACCATTCTATTCACTGCTTTATTGCCTGACTACTTTTTTCTACCAGACTAAATTATTACCCTCTCTAATCAGTTACTAACTTGGAGTTTTTTTTCACATTCGAAAGCCTTCAAACGAAATCACTACAAGCAAGGTAAATACAATATGATTTTACCGTAATCTAACATGGCTGAGAGAACCGACTCTTACGAGTATAAAAAATTGTCAATGAGACGATACTAAATTAAAATCAAGACGAAACAGATGCGAACTTGTTGTAATAGTATATTACATAACAAGCATCGAAAGTGTAAGATAACGTGCGAATGTACAAATTGAAAAACGAAGCGCACAGCACCGAGTGATTGAAGTACACGAGCACAGTTATCACACTTTCGAGCGAGTTATGTACACTATTTTTCAGACGACCACAAAATATTTCTAAAAAAGTTTACAAGAGCAATGTTGTTACACTTTGACAGCAGATGCGTTTTTGTAGATGAGCGTTGACGTTTGACGTTTGAGGTTAGGTATTGTGCAACTGTACTAACCATATTGTCAAAATATTAAATAATGCTAAAATATTAGTAAATAAGTAATTATTAATTTAAAAAAATAAGATATATCTGTGCAAATGTGTTGAAAAATCTGCCAAAACTTCAATCTAAATAATAATACAAATTCTTTTAATTTATTTTAATATTTTCTTTCATCGTAACGCCATCTATTGTCAATCAGTGGAACTTCATCTGATATGTTAGAAGCGTACGTTATGCTAACATATCAGTGTATGCTATGTTCAACTTTCCGTAGTAGTTTATGATGTTGTTATGGTTACTTTCATAAGTGGTCGTCTGAAAAAAAATATATTTATTAAAACATAAAATAAAGTATAAATTATAAAGATATAAAAGTTAATTATTTAATAATGAAATTAAACAAATTAACCGAGAATGGAAACAACAACAACATATGAATAAACTAATAATTAAAGTTATTAAATAACACGGCAAGATCTACATCTTGCCCAGACGACGAGAGCCAAACTTGTGTCGACGAGAGCCAAACTTGTGTCGACGAAAGCCAATCTACCACTCACTAATTGTTGTTTTATTCCATGGGATGTTCTGACAAAGGGTAAGGGGCTGGTATCATTGCGTTGGTCTAGATAAGCGTTTCCACGCATGAGTTTACATAAAAAACCCAGACGGGGTGAGTTACAAAGGTTAAATCTATCCGACCTATGCATAGCTATTAATTTACCCAGATATGTCATCACATCCCGTATAACCAGACGCGACAACTCAGAAAAGCTATAAACTTGAAAAATAATGATATACGGAATACTGAAGTTATTATAACATATGCACTAATAAATTTGATACACAAAATAAACTCTGTCAAGTCAACTTTAGAAAGATACTTAAGATAACGCTTAATTAGTCTGTATCTCTCGAAGCTGAGTTGAAAGTGAAATATCATAATTTACAAACAAAACAAAATTCTGAATTGTTCCGCCGTGCTACAGTAATTTGCATAATGACAAACAGCGGTCGTATTTATTTGGCATTTTAAAAGTAATTCGGTAGGTTACTTTTGTTAAATTGGCCCCTTATAAGTAACCCTGAACAGTTCCTGATCTGATACTATTTCCTTAGCTGTTTTAGTGGGTTGGCAGGTAGAACCCGTTTTCTATAATTTTCTAATCAAATTGTGTTCCTTGTTATCCGTTTTTAATTGGTGGCATCGCAATTTGTAGTCAAGCAGATGTCACTTTAAACTTGCATTCAGATTTTAAATTTATCCCTAAGTTTTACAACTGACATTAGATGCATCATTTATTTGAAAGTAATACAGGCGTATTCCATTTGCTATTTGAAACAGATCTAACTTACATTTACTGAACCGGATCACTTATTTATTTCGCTGGATTACTTCGCTGACTTTATTTCCAGTACTAGAAATACTGACTCTAATTTACTTTGAAATAATTCATTCCAACAACTGCATTAGTTTGCTTAATTATGTTCATTTAGTCATGTTGTCTAATTTATCTGAACTGATTTAAGTGAACCAAGTGGCAAATGGAATACAGCTCACGACTTAGTTCTAGATCAAATCAGGGTTGAACCCAAAGTTCCCAAACAAATGCAGAAACAAAATGATAAATGCAAGTCTTCAAAAATGCACAGTTTACCATCGCACAAGCCGTATATTTCTTCATGCACATCGTAGTCTATGCATTTTAGTCAGATCAGTTTCGATGAAGCAATAGTGAACCTTTCTAAAATGCTCGTAGCTTGTGTGAAGCTGAAGGAAGTGAAGGTATTTGGAAGACGGCAGACTGAAACTAGCGCAAGGAGGAAGCGATTTCGTAGTGCAAGTCATATTGATCGGGAGATTTACGGTATTTGAGCGATTGCACAAGTTCGGATGGCGGATGCATGCACCAGGAGCAGCAACAGGTGGCTGCCATCTCAGTTTTTACTTCCGCCGACTGAAGCCGTTCAAGACCGATCACCCGGTGTAAAAAATTAATGGCGCAGTTCAAGGGCCACACACATACACTGCTACCGCTTTCAAAAGAAAATACTAGACAAGAAGACTTTCATGATAGCGTTGTTGAAGTTTTATATAAATAAATATATCATCACAGGGCTGGATTAACCGTAAAATGTATGTAGCGCACGTTTGTCTAGATTTTAATATTTTTAATTCATATATTTAAATAGAATGAACCACAAACTAGATTTGATAGACTTTTTTGGTTTAAAAAGAAAATATACTTTTAAGTCAGAAATCAAATTTATAAAAATAATAAAAAAATATATCATCACGCCTTTTACCCATTACTGGATGTGGCACTCTGCAGAAGCAGATCTCGGTAAGTGATATACGAGTATTTATGCGCGTAAAGTGCGGTTACCCGTCGTCAAATCACGTCCTTCAAAGATGTTAGTGGTAGGGAAGCCACAGGGGTAATTTCAAATTGGTGAAAATGTTTGTCAGCTGTGGGGATCGAACCAGGGTTCTTTGGATCCACAGGCCGACTTGATAAAACTGAGCCATTACCCCATAAAATTTTATCTATGTTATTTACTTTTATCATATTTCTCATGAAAACAACGTCATTATCAAGTTATTTGGTGTGCTGTATATAGTGTTCAGATTTACAGGCTACTACTAGGATCTCGAAAATTTTGAGAGCTACGACTTATGTTAAATTAGACATTATTAACTCAAATTAGAAATGTAAAAAAAATAAATAATACGCATGTCATTAAATGTCAACAAAAAACTTATTTCGGACGATGTTTTAGTTTTTAAATAATTTCTGAACAAATCGCATATTTAGAAAAAGGTTTCAAACAAAAAAGCTTGATAACACACTGTTCAACCAGTGCCGTAGACAATATTTTTTTCCGGAGGTTCATTAAATATAATTTTATTAATCTTAAAAAGTTGCATAATAATATTTGAAGTCTCAAAGTGTTACACTAGTAATGTTAAATATATATGTTTTATTTAATACGCATAAAAATATAAAATTTCATAATTTTAGTATCGAATAATGGTTTGGTTATGTAGAACATCATTCCTATGAAAAATATACTACTAGGTTAATATACATGTTATTTAACATCAGGGTGGATAAAAATCGTGTTTTGAAAAAAAATCAAAAAAATCGATTTTTTTTATTTAAATCAGATTTTTTTGATTTAAATTAGATTTTTTTAATTATGTTTTTAAAAACGGGTATTTTGTATTAAATTTTTAAATATTATGTATTGTGTAATGTATTCAAAAGAAATTCTGAACAACGTTTCAAGTGTTGAATGGTGAATGTCGCAAAAAGATGAATTAGGACCAAATAAAGATATAATATTTAAAATTATAAAATCAATTTTATGCGCCTCTTCGTCTTTAGCTTGTGTTTCATCATTTGGACTTGTGCATTCAAAATTAAGAAACCGACTAGGAACTGAATAGGCTAGAAAACTGGTCTTTTTATTTAAACATTTTAAAAATAATGTACCGCTAAATGAATAAACGTTTCTACTTTTTTTTTGTTATTTGAATTGTTCTATTTTCATATTCAAATATTTATGATGTATTAAAACATGTTTTTATTTTTTTACTGTGATTTTTTTGTATTTTTAATTTAATAAATACATAGACAATAATAAAAATTATTGAATTTTGAAGTTATTAAGCCGAAAATATTGTTTAAAAAAGGAATCAAATAAATGATCCAGGAGTATTGGATAAAATGGCTTTATTGAAGAAGTTAAATTATTAATTAAATAATAATGACCATTATTCATTATTATTTAATTAATAATTTAACTTCTTCAATAAAGCCATTTTATCCAATACTCCTGGATCATTTATTTGATTCCTTTTTTAAATAAAAATTATTCATTTATGTTTAAATTATTAAATTTAATTTAACTTGATTTAAATCAATTTGATTTAAATCTCTCAACCCTGTTTAACATTAGCAAACAATCAATTTCAACAAAGCAAGCTTGACATGGTCATATTTAGAAAAAAAACCTTTTTTTACCATGATATTGCTTACTATTGATTTCATTATAAAAATTATAAGTTTGTCATATCATGAAAATGAACCCTACATAAAAAATAATAATAATTTCTACACCACTAATGGAACAGTATAAAAATCTATCTTTTTTATTTGATTTTTTTTAATATTCAACTGTTTCAGAAGTTATATGAGAAAGAAAAAATTGACAGATATCAGTTTTACGCCCATATCTTCTAACCTATATCTTTTTTCGGAACGTGGCAACGTTCATCTTATTTAGCCAAAATCTCTCGTAGTTCTCGAGATCCCAATGAAGAATCTCTAATTCTGAATACACTGCACATTCCATCATTTTGCAAATTATGATAAATTCAGGTTGTAGATGTTATATGAAATGACTTAGCAATTACGTAATTTTTGTAAAACAATATCTTTTTTTTGTTGTTGTTCAGTAATTGTCAAGGCAGTTGACATGGTGTATAGGTAACTCACTTTCATGCAATCCACTCTGAAAGATATAATTGTTTTCCCATTTGATTCTGACTCTGAAGATCAATTTGATTTGAACGGCGCCAGTGTCCAAGCACAAGTTCTGGCGGTCAGCGACCCATCTCCTCTTCCGTCTGAGCATAGTGAAACTTTTGCGTAACTCATAATGCCCGTTTTGCGCGTACACGCTTCTGCCGCGTCCGCAACAGCCGCGGTTCCCAAATGCTAATGTGCAAATATTTACTGCTGCGAATCTACATTCTAACAGTAGGGCTCATTTCATATTCCCGTAATATATTCATGGCGTGCTGCGGTGTGTAAGCTCGTACACTCGCGGATTTACTTCCGATAGAGAGGAGACGGAGATAGGAAGACCTTCTCTCCCTCTCTATCATGCTCCACCTGGAGGGATAGCATTCTATTTCGGTTTTGCAAATACATCACAATCTGACCCTTCTTGTTCATGTTTTACCGTTTTGGTATGCGAAATTTAAATTGATCTGTATTTTCAACTCGAATAATATTTTTTATTTTTCCTAATTGGCATCGGCCTACGGTTTATCCCAGTCTACTGAAAAAAATAAACCTATGTAGTTTAACATAACATAACATGGGGTGGCTAGCTCAGTGGTATGAAGTCGGCCTGTGGATCCTGAGAACCCTGGTTCCATTCCCACAGGCGACAAACAACTTTCATAATTGCAAAAGCTACCCCTGTGGTTCCTCCATCACTAACATCTTTCGGGTCCGTGATTTGACGACTGTTATCCGCACTTCACGTGCAAAATATATCACTTACCGAGATCTGTTTCAGCAGAGTGCCACACCCAGTAATGGGTAGAAGGCGTGGTGATGATGATATATATATATATATATATATATAAAACAAAAGACAAACTGTCTATTGCGATGTGGAATTGAGTTTTAATAAATAAGAAAAAATAGGAAAAAACTAATTTTCCATCACTTGTCTCATAATTCCACAAGGTTTTACAGCACGTTTGCATCAACTATCAGGTCATCAACAAACGGCTGGTCAGTTCAGCTTTAACCATAGACGCGTTTCGTCCTTACAGACTCATCAGTATGGTGCGATCATTTATCCAACTAGACCAACTCGGGAATAGTGGATTGTGATACCGACTTAGCTGAACTGACTGATGTTAACCTATCTACGCCGGTAACATGACATATATATATATATATATATATATATATATATATATATAAATAAAATAAATAAATATATCATCACGCCTTCTACCCATTACTGGGTATGGCACTCTGCCGAAGCAGATCTCGGTAAGTGATATATTTTGCGCGTGAAGTGCGGATACCAGTCGTCAAATCACGGCCCCAAAAGATGTTAGTGGTGGAGAAGCCACAGGGGTAGTTTGTGAAATTATGAAAATTGTTTGTCGCCTGTGGGAATTGAATATACCTATATAAATATATAAAACATAAATAGAATTATGACTGTTAGCGAAGAAAATTAGTTGAAAATAATGTTAATAGATATAAGGGATTAAAAATATAGTGACATCGCAAGTACTGAAGTATTTTCATTACGACATTTTTTCGCGCGGAAAATAATAGACATGTGCTGAGAAGAATGTAACTAACTTCATTTAACTGTCAGTAAAATCTGTCATATTTATTTACTTTGGTTAGATGTCCTTTTTCTTAATCAGAAAATAAATAAACACAGTACAACACAAAAAAAAATCATCTCTAAAGCAAATAAATCCACAAATATCATAAGACAAAACAAGAGACGCCAAATATGAAAAATGATGTAACTCTTTTGACAGCTTCTTTCCAGATTTTTGTCTAACGTCATCGTTATCTCAAACTGTTTGTCGTATATAATGTTGTTTAATAATAGCTATTTACATAACAAGTACGCGAATGGTGCAAATTACGTCTTCATACACGAGTTTTGTACAATGCTTTTTGTAATGAGCAAAAATTATATAATCGACAATGAGGAAATTTATTCAATTTGAAGCGTGAATTTATATTGCCAGGTATGCCATGAATTGGCATTTATTATTTGAAAACAAATTGTTTATTTTTCCTTATAAAGTTTATTAAAATATGTCTGTTTGATGGCGTTATAAGCTAATGTCTCCATTTCTTTTATAAATTCCTTAAAATGTGTGCATATATCATAAGTACAATTAGCCTTTTAATAATCAAAATTTAGAATCATAAAAATTGGATGTTTTTTTCAATTACTTTGGGCACTAGTGCGCAAAATCTAACTTTCCATCGGTTTCCAAAGTAATGTAAACCTTATTTTGAATGCTGCGAGTAGAAAAAATAATTTAATTTCCTTTTCTTGGACTTTTTATTCCTATATCGCGTTTACAAAGTGAATTTTTGTCAAAAAAAGTGGTATAAAATTAAATTTTATACAACTGTTTTTGAAATATTTTTGTCAAGTTGCTGAGTTGTCTAGTTGTAAAAATGTCAAACATAAATCTGTCACTTTAATTGTCATTGCTCAGTTCATATGAAACTGCAAAACACTTCTTTATTAAAAATGAAAAATATTTTGTTTTATAACATAATCTAGATAATTATGAATTTGAATGCTAACCTAACTAATAAATGTCAAAATAAATTAAATTTCAAATGTTTATTGAGTATTACCACCTTAATAATTATTATTTATTGGTGCTAAGTATACATGAAAGTATTTACACAGGTCATTCAAACAAAGCTAAGATAAACAAAATCAGTTAACATTAGGTTCTTTTACTTTCGATAGGAATTCAGACGTTGTAAATGGCGCTTCACTCTTTAGGAAATATTTTATTTTTGAATTCATTATAATTCAAATCACGTATATTATAAATAAATAAATATATCATCACGCCTTCTACCCATTACTGGGTGTGGCACTCTGCCAAAGCAGATCACGGTAAGTGATATATTTATGCGCGTGAAGTGCGGTTACCAGCCGTCAAATCACGGCCCTCACAGATGTTAGTGGTGGGGGAGCCACAGGGGTAATTTTAAATTGGTGAAAATGTTTTGTCGGTTGTGGGGACGTATATTATGGGGTAAACTATTGTAAAGATATATGCCGTAATGGTTAAACCTTGAATTTTTATGATTTTTTTTTTAATTTTTGAAATAATAACACATGATACAATGACCAATTGTAACACTTATTTTTCAATAGACTATTATTGATTTAAATTGAGACACAAATTTATTATTGTACAAAATGTAAAACAAGTTGAAATTTGAGAAAAATCACCTTGTACATCGAAATATGGATATATACTGTAACATAAATTGCTGAGTATAGCACTTGTTAAGACCTCAAACAACAATAATTGCTAGGAAAGTTGCTATCCAAAAATCAAGTTAGCAATTGTTATATTTTTTGTTACAGATTAGGTCCCATAAATCTCAAAAGCGAAGCACAATACGTCGATTCTCTCAAAGCTATTAAATTTCTCGTGTTTTAATTATCTTGTTGCTGTATCAATAGAAAATTGATTGCCTAAAAGTATTTATGAAAAATGAATACGTGACTGTTAACTTTTACCAATGTTTTGTCTCTTTGTTTATAAAATATTCCTATATAAAAAATATGAATAATGATACTTATCAAAATTTGCGTTTCCTCAAGTTCCTACATCAATAATTATGTCGTTCGATGAGCAAATGAGGTCAAAAACAAATTGAAAATTACGTAATTCTAAATCTGGGTGAAGTGAACAGATTCTTGAACCAATTTGTGAATCTTTCACAAGAATACTCGTCTTCAAAGCAAAGAACAAAGAAACACGTGCCGCCGTAGAAACAAAGGAAAACCGACAGAGCAGCCAACGTAAAATAACATCGAGATGTGAGATCGTATTTTTCATTAAGGTACGCGGCCATAAAAGTCAACGTTCGTATCTAAGACGGAAACAGTGCGCTATCTTATGTTCTCTCATTATCTTACGTTCGCGTTATGTTACGGTAGACGTTACCAACCCACATACGGTTACGGTTACGTTACGGCGAGGTTTCTCCATGATGGCATCTTCCACTCATCTGTACAATATAAGCTCACATTTTGCAAACTGTTTGTTTGAAAAAATGAAATATCATATTTCTTCACTGTCTACTGTTCATAGAAATAAATGGAAATTTAGATCATGTTTCATTTCTTATGAAATTCTATATTATGTTTTCAACCAGGAAGAACAGCGAATTATTTTCATTAATTATTATTTTAAGTTTCAATGTGGAATTCTGCATTCAGATAAGAAGAAGATAAAGACGATAAGAGAATTGTTTGCAGGTTGTAATTCAGCATATAAATCTCGACAATCTTTCACGACTAGTGAACATTAGCATATCAGTGCGGAGGACTGCTTCTCATATTATAAACCGTTTAAGCATCGACGACTTTAGAAAAACACTTTTATGGCATCCGTTTATATCCAAGAGCTGCTTTAACCTAACATTAAATAACAGAAAAAACGCTTCAGATGCTCTCAGATCAGAAATGATCTCGAAGAAGTTATTACCACAACCAGCACAAAGAAAATAAGAAAAATAAGAGGAATATCAACGAAATTTAAACTTCCAACATTATTTATTTTAATGTAACATAAATATATCCTCGTTTAATTTTACCAAATTTTTAAGGCGACACTCTCATACAGCAGCTCTTGGAAAGATACATATTTAAATGTGAAGTGCGGTCCCCAAAAATCTTAGTGGAGGTCTCTATAGGAGTAATTTTTATGAGGTAATAGTTATTTACATAACAAGTGCGTGAAGATATACTTTGAACATGAACGCAATTTTAAAGCACAAGCGAAGCGAGTGTTTTAATTTGCGCGAATGGTGCAAATGACGTCTTCGTATACGAGTTTTGTACAATGCTTGTTGTAACGAGCAAAAATTATATAATCGACAATGAGGAAATTTATTAAATTTGAAGCGTGAATTTATATTGACATGCCATGAATTGACATTTGTTATTTGAAAATTAATTGTTTATTTTTTCTTGTAAAGTTTGTTAAAATATGTCTGTTTGATGGCGTTATAAATTAATATCTTTATTTCTTTTATTAATTACCTAAAATGTGTGTATATACATAAGTACAATTAGTGTCTTAATTGGCAAAATTTAGAATAATAAAAAATGGGTGCTTTTTTAGTTACTTTGCGCACTAGTGTATAGCCTGTATTCCATTTGCCACTTGGTTCGCTTAAGGTAGAACTAGCGTGAAAAAAAATTTTGCAGATCCGATTGAAATTTGGCGCACGTAAACATTGGATAGTCATACGCATCCTGTTAAAATATGAAACACATTCATTGTCTGTGAACAAATATATTCGCTTGTAAAGTTGAATTCTTATACACGGGGTTTATGGCGATCATCACTCAAAATCAAACATATTTGGTTTGTGTACCTCTAAAATTTTGCAGTTTCATTTGAAAAACTAGTATGATGTTCTAGAACTATCCATATATATATATATATATATATTGTATTAGAAGGAGAAAGTTTTTTATCGTTTAGTAATGGATATATATCCATGCAAAGCCTTGTTTTTAACGAAAAATTAAGAATACCAATTTATAATGGCAACACCACACGGTGGTATGATATTTTAAAATTCACTAGACCAACAACCTGTTCACAATTCATGATATTCAAATCATAATAGATATGAAACACTTATTTTATTCTATTTTTATATTTTTTTGAGCGTCAGTTTCGCCACTCGACAACCGATGGCGCCACCGTCACACTAATACTACCTTAAATCAGTTCAAATAAATTAGACAACATGACTAAATGAACTGAACTAAGCAAACTGATGCACTTATTAGGGTGGATTATCTCTCACTGAATCTCAAACAGTAAATTTAATACTGATAATAAAGTGAGCGAAGTAATGTAGTTAAATAAATATGGCGTATAATTTAATTACATGTTCTACAATGTAGCATACATAGATTCATTTTATGAAACTTTTAAATGTTATCTATCAACATTTATAAAAATGTGAAACAATAAAATTGATACAGCGCGGTCACTGTCACAAGTTTTTATGATGCTATGTAAACATATCTTCAATTTAACGTTTTGATAAGTCAATCAGAATAAATAACATCCTATGCAACTACAGTTTATATTTTCTACCTGACATTTTATATTTTGGGAAATCAATTAAAATTATAAGATTTACTGATCATAAAACAAAAAGAGAATTTCTCAAAATTCGCCAAATTAAAATTGGTTTACCTTAAATAAACATTTTTAGTTACACTGATTTGAGAGTAATTTAAATAAAATAAATAAATATATCAGTACGCCTTCTACCAATTACTGGGTGTGGCATTCTGCCGAAGCAGATCTCGGTAAGTGATATATTTTGCGCGTGAAGTGCGGTTACCAGTCGTCAAGTTACGGCCCCCAAAGATGTTAGTGGTGGAGGAGCCACAGGGGTAGTTTTTTGAAATTATGAAAATTGTTTGTCGCCTGTGGGAATCGAACCAGGGTTCTCAGGATCCACAGGCCGACTTCATACCACTGAGCTAGCCACCCCATAAGAGAGAGAGTTATTTCTAATATATTAATAATTAAATTATAATTATAAACACTTCAATAGTAAATTTATTCATTATACAACGTCAGATAAATTACTGTTTGTACTGGTACAAAAAATGTATACTTCAAAAATATATTCTAAATTTTGCGAATTAAAAAAAGGATAATCATCTTGTTCTATAATCAAGATCAAATAATATATACCCTTCATGTTTTTCTCAAAGTATAAAAACATCCTGTAAAGTTAGACTAAACAAAAATATACAGGTTCAGGGCAGTGAAAAAACAAGACGACATTGAACAGCAAACATATTTGAAAAATAAAACGTTCGTGATCCTAATATTTTTTCAAAAATCAAGCATAGTAAAATAAAATAAATAAAGCAGATCTCGGTAAGTGATATATTTTGCGCGTGAAGTGCGGTTACCAGTCGTCAAATCACGGCCCCCAAAGATGATAGTGGTGGAAGAGCCACAGGGGTAGCTTTTGAAATTATGAAAATTGTTTGTCGCCTGTGGGAATCGAACCAGGGTTCTCAGGATCCACAGACCAACTTCATACCACTGAGCTAGCCATCCCATTATAATATAATATTTTATTCCAATAAACTCCTGGTCTATCTCCAAAAGTTATAGAGAGTACATTCTTTCAATATTTAAATGAAAAATTTTAAATTTTAGACAACCCTTGATTGCTGATATAAGAGTATAAACAAGTTGCACCGCCAAAATTAAAATTTTAAACTTGGGTTGAATAAATAAAAGTTGAGATTGAAATTGATGTCATACTTTCGATTTGGTTTTGTTTATTTAAACCAAGTTTAAAATTTAATTATTGACAGTGCAACTGGTCATTACAGAAGTAAATAATGTAATTAAATTTTATTATTTGATCTCTAATAAAAATATTACATCCTTAAATAAAAATTAAGGAACCTGAAGTATTTTTTTAAGTAATCAGACTTTTGCAATACTCCGATTATTTAGTAAGATTTAACGGAAATATAAATATCATCTATATTTCATCATTTCATGAAAATGTATAACAAATAAAGAATAAATACAAATCTTGAGGCTTAAATTAACATTTTCTTTTTTAAGTACCGATCCGATCAGGCTGACTTCACATTTTGTAATATTCACCTATATGTTATGATGTGAAACACATAACTTTTGTAATAAAAAGTAAGTAATAGGCTCTTGGACTATTACATATACAGTTCAACACAGATTGAGTCATGTATATTTTTCTCTCTGCAAAATTTATAAATTAATTTTGAGATAAAACCTCAAATAAAAATGATTAAAAATGTAGCCTTCTGTTTCTCTAATTTCAAGCAATTTGTGTAAATAGGTAACTTAGAAACATATCAAATATGTCAAATTCTTTTGAAAAGTTCATAGTAGTAGTAATTTTTTCATTGCATGTTGTAATTCGCGAGATTCAAATCAGCGATTTTATAATGATGTGGAAGACCGTGTTTGACTGTGTAATACAGCCTGACAGCAAACTTTCGTATGACACACGAAGCTTTAATCCTCCAATCTGCCAAAATCAAAAGTCAATCACCTTGGATCAAAGTTGTCTGTGAAGTCTACACCGTCTGCATAGAGATGAACGGTCGTCAAAATCAATGACGTCACCCGTCTATTTCAAATTTTGCAGCACCAGAGTACAATGTGAAATATTACACGGTGGAATTGATTCTTGATCAGGCTGCGTGTGCGTGCTTAATGCATGCGACGCGCGTAACGATGTCGTGTGAAAATGATCCTGGGTCACGTTTCGCACATAATGTGTAATGTTATTGAAGGTGCAACCAGGAAATGAAGGAGCGCGACGTTTATAACCTCTAACACAAGTTGTTACATGTGACTTTAACAGCAGTTAAACTTAACCCTTTCACGTGGGGTAAATAAATTTAATTTATGCTCTTTTCGTGAGGACGAACTTCATATAACAACTAATCTCTGCACAACGGGAGCTTTATTTTTAATGTTAATGATACTGAGTTGCAAGAAAAAAACAATCTGGTGTGGGCACCACACGACTTTCTTATACACAGCATATATAATATTTAGAATATATGTTATTAAACATGTAATTTAGTTTCTTTCCGAAAGAAGACATAGATAACTAGATAAAGCAAAAAATAAAATTTATGTTTTTTGTTTCTATTGCTACTATGATTGTTGAAATATATTATTAAATATAAAATTAGTTTTTCTCAAAATTAGACGCATATACAGAAAAATTGCAAATAACATTTTATGTTCCAAATATTTTTGCTAACATCTTTTATTAAAAACTTTTTTTCGTAACTGATTCCATTTTTGAAATAAATAGAATTTATTGTTTTGTGTGTCCAGTAAACTTCCGCTTCCGGCTATTCAATTTCATTCAAAATCAACTGAGCTCTTCGTATTTTCATTAAACTTATAATTACCAAGTTTCGTTAACAAATCTTATCTCGTTCATGAGATATTGCACATACGGACACACATCCATCCATCCATCCATCCACCCACACACACAGACATTATTGAGAAAATGATCAAAACTGATTCAGTGGACCTCAAAACACGTATTTCCGCGAAAATCTCGTCAACGATTTTTTTCACGATTCTAATACTTCCTTATACTGCGTATAAGAAAGTAATAAAGAGCTCTTTAGTTAAAGAATTGTTTATCTAGCAACAGTATCAAGAGCGATTTTCTGAAATTTGTTGAACCCTTAGTTGCTAATGAAGTGTTATATTTACTAGGTTACGACTGTCTGTACGTTTTGAAGCAAAAAAATAAATAAATATTATTATATATCATGTCAAATGGTTTGACAATTACTTCAACAAATTTTGTATGGTCTAGAATGTTTAGTTTTTCAGAAGAAAATCTCATCTCAGAAAAAACGAAGTCAATAGTGGGAGATAAAATGGATCTCATCGTCATTTCATTGTCTGACGTATGTAACAAAGCGCTGACGTCACGTTTGACGTCACAGCGTCGTTGTCGTTGCACGGGCGCAGGGCACTAAACGCATGCAGATGTTTTTATGAAGTCTAGACCAGGTCTAGACTCCAGCTGGTAATAAAACTATAAACGTTATCTAGATCACGGACTAAGACTCATGACTGCCGAAAATAAGTTTATGTGAATATCAAATTCGTGCTCAGACAATATAACGGTACGCGATATATTTAGTAGTCATATATTGCATCCTGTAACAGACTCTATATCGTCTCGGACTTTTATATTTCACACTCACGCTATATTTAAAAGGTGATTCTCGCGATTCTAATGGCGAGGTTTTTTTTAGACAATGGGACAGTCGCAGTCATAGAAAGTCCTTGAACTTGCTGCCTCTTAGCATTGAACACGAACCAATCTCAAAATACTATCGGGTATCACCTTTTCCACTATTCTGTTCTAAAATTCGCATACTAATCCTTACTTTGGTAATTCGAAACATTGATTCCAATTATCGTAAACGCGTTAATAAATACTGTTAAATATTTTAATAGTGTCTTCTACGAAATTATTGATCGATTTTGTCAGTAGATACACAAATTTATAAGTATGCCAAGGTAGGCAACGAAATTTGAGAAAAAATTACCTTTTACAATGAAGTTTATTTCCCTTGAGTTTTTGACGATTTTTGATCAATTTTAAACAATTTGTTTACCTCTAAAACTGGATTTAGAGATTGCATAGAAAACATAGCATAGCGTAACATAGAAAACATAGCATAGCGTAACATAGAAAAACATAGAGAATGAACATAGGGAAATGCATGTACTGATTCATAGTTACGAACATAAGGCCTATTCCATTTGCCATTTGGATTAGATCTAACTTACATTTACTGAACCAAATCACTTATTTATTTCGCTGGATTACTTCACAGACTTTATTTCCAGTACTAGAATCGTTTACAAAAACAAGCGTAGGGCGACACTCCCTTTCTGTGTTATCTTTTTGTTTCATTTTCAGTTACTGCATTGTGTGGACTTTTCTTTCATATAGATGTGCAGGCTATCGCTTTCATCTTTTCTAATCTTTGTAGATTCGTTATTAGATTCGTTTTTAGGAGTAAGCGCGAGTAATTTGAGATGTTTTATGCATATGTTATGTACGTCGAAGAAAGAAGATGAATGATAAGTGAATAGGAATGATTGGATAGACATGATTGAAGGTTTGTTGTGTGATAAATGATGTCGAGTCTAATAAATAAATGAGTGATCTAAGTATGTGGTTAAAGTGAGCGTGGTATGTTTGGATGAGAATGTTTGACGAAGACTGATTATTTGATTAATGTAGATAATGAGTGAATATTTTATGAGTGATACCCCATTTGATGGAATATAGCGTGAAGATATGTATGTATGTACTAGAATTATTCATTTTAAATTATTTTGAAGTAATTCACCCCAATAAATCAGTTTGGTTAATTCAGTTCATTTCGACATGTTGTCTAATTTATCTGAACTGATTTAAATGAACCAAGTGGCAAATGGAATATGAACCTAGTTCAAAATATCTTAAGTTGGATGAATCCATCTCAACAGCTCAGTCAAAAAATAATCTATTTAAATATAACTCGAGAGTTGGATAAATTAGAAAATAATTCTCCAGTATCTTTCTCAAACTTGTTGCCATTTGGTAATAGCCACTCAAGCCCTATGGGTTTTCGTGACTATTGCCTGGCAACAAGGTTTCGATAGATCTGTCAAATTATTTTCAATTTATTCTTACTCTCTTGTTATATTATTACTGAAAATAGCTAAACAATTACATATCTCTGAAGCGGTCCTATGTTTCTATGTTTTTCTGTGTTGTGTATTCCTATGTTGTGTTTTGCTATGCAATCTCTGAAACTAGCTACAAATGCTTTCTCGTACAAATATTTTCATAAAAATGTATATACATATGTATTTCACTGCGCTGAATACAATGGTGAACATTCCAAGATTATGAGCTTGCGTTGAATCTATTACCTCATTTTTATTGAAAAATTGTTTTTTTCACATGATTACATATCACATGAACATTACAAAAAGTAAAGTCATCCTAATTAAATACCTAAGTGAAAATATATTGAATAAAACACAGTCACATTATTCTACCCCTTAATATCTAGTTACATGTTACTTAACTCTTAACAGGCAGATTCATAAAGCGGATTAGCGCTAACACCATTTGTTATTTCGTTTTTAACTCTCTTTTCAATATACGAAACAAGTTTATTTTAACTTGAGTTAAAAAGAGAGTTAATTAGCATCAAATTTTGTTCATTTCTTTAATCTGGTTTAATTTAAAACAGAGTTATAGATAATATTAAAAACGGTGTTATCGCTAAACCGTATTATGAATCTGCCTGATCATGTATTGAGTTGCATTTCTGCAACATATTGATTTAAAAATAGTATTTAACTAGCGGTCAGCCTGGCTTCGCCAGGCCTTCACGCTATGCTCCGCGGACACTGAAATAGGATTCACTTCTGTAAGACAATTGACACTATATAAATCAAATTATTTCCGAAGTAAAAGTTTTCAATTCTACACGTCTGTCCTTTAAAATACATTTAATTGATACCAAGCACGATAGGCTACGAAGCTGTGGCACTACAAAATTGACAATAAAAAAAATCCAATTCAGCACACGAATTCTTTAAACGACCTTTCATTTGATACCAAACACGATATGTCTGCACGCAAGACCTTCAATAGATATTTCATTTGATACCAAACATGATAGGTTTTTATGCACTTTTACTAAAACAATTGCCGATCTAATATTATTCAATTTTGTACGCGAGCCCTTCAAAAAACCTTTTATTTGATACCAAACACGATAGGTTTTGATGCATTTTTACTAAAACAATTTCCGATCGAATATTATTAAATTTTGTATGCGAGCCCTTCAAAAGACCTTTCATTTAATACCAAACACGATAGGTTTTGATGCATTTTTAGTAAAACAATTGCCGATTGAATAATATTTAATTTTGTATGCGAGCCCTTCAACAGACCTTTCATTTGATACCAAACATGATAGGTTTTTATGCACTTTTACTAAAACAATTGCCGATCGAATAATATTTAATTTTCAACGCGAGCCCTTCAATAGACTTTTCGTTTGATACCAAACACGATAGGTTTTGATTTATTTTTACTAAAACAATTGCCGATCGAAGAATATTTAATTTTCTACGCGAGCCCTTCTATAGACCTTTCATTTGATACCAAACACGATAGGTTTTGATGCATTTTAACTAAAACAATTGCCGATCGAATAATATTTAATTTTCTACGCGAGCCCTTCTATAGACCTTTCATTTGATACCAAACACGATAGGTTTTGATGCGTTTTTACTAAAACAATTGCCGATCGAATAATATTTAATTTTGTACGCGAGCCCTTCAACAGACTTTTCATTTGATACCAAACACGATAGGTTTTGAAGCACTTTCACTAACACATTTGCTGATTGAAAAAAATCTTAATTCTACATGCGTGACCTTCAAAACTTTTATATTATACCAAATACGAAAAGTTTTGAAAAATTTTTAATAAAATAAATATCGATAATAAATTTAAATAAATAATAATAAACAATATTTGCTTAGTTTCACTATATATTTTTACCGAGGACAATTTTGGTTTGGTTTACCTGTATACTTTATATAACTTGTCAATTTGACGTTTAAACCAACTTCACAGTGAACTGTCAAAAATTTACTTTTTAAATACACATAGTTGAAATGTGTAATTATAATAAAAACGTCCCCTCATTTCCCCAATATGTGTAAAATATTTCAAAACTACTCAGAGAAATTTCATATTTACGTAATTTATAATTAAAAATGCGACATGTCCACTGACAAACGTCAAAGTGACGTTTGATCTTCTTCTTAAAAATTTCAAAGCCTCCACACTCTTAGTTGATTTTGCCCCAAAAACGCAGGTTTTTTCAAGTTTTCTCGCACATCATGCGTAATAAAATTATGAATTTATAAAAAGGTCACATTTCAAGTTGGCCTCTATCAAATAAAAAAAGTTTCAAATTAATCGGACAAACCGTCTAGGCTGTAGAGGTGAGCAATTGACCGTGATGAATCCAAACAAACCTATTTACCTCTTACGCTTTTAGTATATGGACTAGCGGTCGCCCTGGCTTCGCCAGGCCTCACGCTAGCTCCGCGGACCCTGAAGTAGAATTCACTTTTGTAAGACAGTTGACACAATATAAATGCAATTATTACAAATCTAAAACATTTCTGCGTATTATTCCATCCAAAGACCTTTTAATTGATACTAAACACAATAGATTTCGAAGATCTTTTACTAAAACAACTGACGATTGAAAAAAATTCAATTATGCACGTGAGCTCTTTAAAAGACCTTTCAATTGATACTAAGCACGAATAATTTTGATGCAGTTTCACTAAAACAATTGAGGATCTATAAGTATTAAATTGTGTACGCGAACCCTTCAAAAAATCTTTCTTTTTGATACAAACGCAATAGGTTTTAAACACTTTCACGAGAACAATTGTACAATTTGCTAAACTATTAAAAATCTTTTGGACGTCATTTTTTATAATGTTCTACGTTTATATTTTATATGTACATGAAATCTATTGAAATTTTTCTCTAAACTTTTTTGAAAAACTGTTGGAAATCGCTGAAATATACTTTTTTGCATTGTAGAATGCTGCTGTCAATATTCTTTTTTTTTTTAAATATATATTATTACCGCACACAAATTTTGCTTTGTTTTATTACATACTTTTAAAAATTATTTGTCAAGTTGACGTTTTGTCTTGAAATTTTTTACGCTAGCCCTTCAAAAAACCTTCCATTTGATACCAAACACGATATGTTTTTAAGTACTTTCACTAAAACAATTGACGATCGAAAAGTAATAAATTTTGTACGCAAGTCCTTCAAAATACCTTTCATTTAATACCAAACACGATAAGTTTAGAAGGACTTTCACTAAAACAATTGCCAATCGTAAAATATTTAATTTTGTACGCGATCTCTTCAAAAGACTTTTCATTAGATACCAAACACGATAGATTGTTAAGCACTTTCACTGAAACAATTGCCGATCAAAATTAAATTAAATGCTGCACAAAAATACTTCAAAAGACATTTCATTCGATATCAAACACGATAGGTTTAAAAGCAAGATCACAAAAACAATTGCGAAACGAAAAAAAAATTTGCACGCAATCCCTTTAAAAGTCTTTTTATTTGATACCAAAAAATATTTTATGTTTAAAACAATTGACATTCTTCATTTTTTTTTATTTCATATAAAATTTCTTCCAAATTTTCATATGACATTAAATACGGCATTAATCCGAACATTTGAAATTTGAAACAATTGACAATCGTAAAGTCTTAATTTTTGTATTTCGTCTGAAAGTTCTTCTAAAGCCCTGTCATATGATATCAAACACGATTTGATTCGGACCACTTTAAGCTTAGAACAATTGACGGCCGTAAAATTTCAATCAAATACGTGTTTTATTTCCGAAAACATTTTGCTAAAATAACTCTTTTTTATTTCATCTGAAAGTTCTTCTAACTCTATTTCATATGCTCTAGCATTTCTTCAACTAAAGGTTGCACGAAAGGCATGAATATTCGCCGAGTGTTTGTAGCTCAATTGGTTAGAGCAGTCACCATGCGAGTGAAAGGTTCTGGGTTCAAATTCCGGCAAACGCTCATTGCTTTTTCAAAAACTAACTTTTTAATTAATTTATCTAAAGGTTCGTCTAAAGCCCTTTCATATGATACCAAACATGGCATAATTCGGAATACTTTAAGTTTGAAATAATTGACAGTCGTAAAATTTCAATCAAATACGTGTTTTATTTCCGAAAAGATTTTGCTAATCTATTAAAAATCCGTTGGATGTAATTTTTGATAGTTCCATATTTTTTTATAGAATTTATTAAGTTTGAAATAATTACCTATCGTAAAATTTCAACTTTTTATATTTCATCTGAAAGTTCTTTTGAAGCCCTTCAATATGACACTAAATACGGTACGATTCGGAATACTTTAAGTTTGAAACTATTGACAATCGTAAAATTTCAACTTTTTTAAATTTTATATGAAAGTTCTTCTAAAGCCCTTTTATATGACACCTAACACAATATGATTCGAAATACTTTATGTTAGAAACAATTGCTTATTGTAAAATTTCAACTTTTTTCATTTATCTGAAAGTTCTTCTAAGCCCTTTAATATGACATCAAACACGATAGGTTTTGTTGCAATTTCACTGAAATAATTGACGATTGAAAATATTATAATTTTGCCCACATGTCCTTTAAAATAACTTTCATATTACCGAAAGAAAATTTAAGAGTGATTAAATGATTCCAATTCGAGTTATCTGGTTTTTATAAATTGTACTCTGCCATGGATAAAATTTTAAATACACATATTTGAAATTTGTAATTATAATAGAAACGTCACCTCAGTCCCCCAATGTACGTAAAATATTTCAAAACTACTCTAAAACATTTAATATTTAAATAATTTATAATTAAAAATGCGACATGTCCACTGACAAATGTCAAAATGACAGTAGATGTTCTTCTTCAAAATTTCAAAGCCACCATATTCTTTATACTTTATAAAACTTGTCAATTTGACGTTTTGCTTTAAAACCAACTTCATAGTGAAGTGTCAAAAATTTACTTTTTAAATATACACATTTGAAATGTATAATTATAATAAAAACGTCCCCTCAGTCCCCCAATGTGCGTAAAATATTTCAAAACTACTCTAAACCATTTAATATTTAAACAATTTATAATTAAAAATGCGACATGTCCACTGACAAATGTCAAAGTGACGTTTGATGTTCTTCTTAAAAATTTCAAAGCCTCCACACTCTTAGTTGATTTTGCCCCAAAAACGCATGTTTTTTCAAGTTTTCTCGCACATCATGTGCACGAAAAATCTGAGACTATCAAAAGGCACTCCACGTGATTGACCTCTATCAAATAAAAAAAGTTTGAAATAAATCGAATAAACCGTCTAGGCTGTAAAATTGTTAGAATGATCGTGATGAATCTATACATAGGGAATTAAGCCGTTTAGTATATAAGACTAGCGGTCGCCCTGGCTTCGCCAGGTCTCACGCTAGCTCCGCGGACCCTGAAGTAGAATTCACTTTTGTAAGACAGTTGACACAATATAAATGCAATTATTACAAATCTAAAAAATTTCTGCGTATCATTCCATCCAAAGATCTTTTAATTGATACTAAACACAATAGGTTCCGAAGATCTTTCACTAAAACAACTGACGATTGAAAAAAATCCAATTATGCACGCGAGACCTTTCATTTGATACTAATCACGAAGAATTTTGATGCATTTTCACTAAAACAATTGAAGATGTATAAGTATTAAATTTTGTACGCGAACCCTTCAAAAAATCTTTCTTTTTTGATAAAAACGCGATAGGTTTAAAACACTTTCACGAAAACAATTGTACATTTTGCTAAACTATTAAAAATATTTTGGACGTCATTTTTTATAATGTTCTACATTTATATTTTATATGTACATGAAATCAATTGAAATTTTCTCTAAACTGTTTTGAAAAACTGTTGGAAATCGCTGAAATATACTTTTTTGCATTGTAGAATGCTGCTGTCAATTTTCTTTTTTTTTTAAATGTATATTATTACCGCACACAAATTTTGCTTTGTTTTATTACATACTTTTAAAAATAATTTGTCAAGTTGACGTTTTGTCTTAAAAAATTTTACGCTAGCCCTTCAAAAAACCTTCCATTTGATATGAAACAGGGTTAGTTTAGAAGCACTTTCACTAAAACAATTGCCAATCGTAAAATATTTAATTTTGTACGCGAGCTCTTCAAAAGACCTTTCATTAGAAACCAAACACGATAGATTGTTAAGCACTTTCACTGAAACAATTGCCGATCATTTGAAACAACTGATAATCGTAAAGTCTGAATTTTTTTATTTCGTCTGAAAGTTCTTCTAAAGCCCTTTCATATGATATCAAACACGATTTGATTCGGAACACTTTAAGCTTAGAACAATTGACGGTCGTAAAATTTCAATCAAATACGTGTTTTATTTCCGAAAACATTTTGCTAAAATAACTTTTTTTTATTTCATCTGAAATTGAAGGTCGTAAAATTTCAAATACGTGTGTTATTTCCGAGAAAATTTTGCTAAACTAACTTTTTATAAGAATTTGTTTATTGACACAATTGTTTGTTTGTAGATATTATAAATAATTTTTGAAAAAGCAATGAGCGTTCGCCGGGATTTGAATCCAGAACCTTTCACTCGCATGGTGACTGCTGTAGCATTTCTTCCACTAAACGTTGCAGGAAAGGCATGAGTATTCGAGTATTCGAGTGTTTGTAGCTCAATTGGTTAGAGCAGTCACCATGCGAGTGAAAGGTTCTGGGTTCAAATTCCGGCGAACGCTTATTGCTTTTTCAAAATCTATCTTTTTAATTATTTTATCTAAAGGTTCGTCTAAAGCCCTTTCATATGATACCAAACATGGCATAATTCGGAATACTTTAAGTTTGAAATAATTGACAGTCGTAAAATTTCAATCAAATACGTGCTTTTATTTCCGAAAAGATTTTGCTAATCTATTAAAAATCCGTTGGATGTAATTTTTGATAGTTCCACATTTTTTTATAGAATTGATTAAGTTTGAAACAATTACCTATCGTAAAATTATATATATATATTTCATCTGTAAGTTCTTTTCAAGCCCTTCAATATGACACTAAATACGGTACGATTCGGAATACTTTAAGTTTGAAACTATTGACAGTCGTAAAATTTCAACTTTTTTTTTAATTTCATTTGAAAGTTCTTCTAAAGCCCTTTCATATGACACCCAACTCAATATGATTCGAAATACTTTATGTTAGAAACAATTGCTTATTGTAAAATTTCAACTTTTTTCATTTATCTGAAAGTTCTTCTAAAGCCCTTTAATATGACACCAAACACGATAGGTTTTGTTGCAATTTCACTAAAATAATTGCCGATTGAAAATATTATAATTTTGCCCACATGCCCTTTAAAATAACTTTCGTATTACCGATAGAAAATTTAAGAGTGATCAAATGATTCCAATTCGAGTTATATATAACTTGTCAATTTGACGTTTTTGTTTTAGTGGATTGTCAAAAATTTTCTTTTTAAATACACATATATAAAATGCGTAATGATAATAAAAACGTTCCCTCATTCCCCCAATATGTGTAAAATATATCAAAAGTTATCTAAAAAATTTAATACTTCAATAATTGTTAATTAAAAATGCGATATGTCCACATATAAATGTCAAAATTAGAGTAGGTGTTCTTTTTTAAAATTTCAAAGCCTCCACACTCTTTGTCTGTATATTTTATAAAACTTGTCAATATGACGTTTTGAATTAAAACCAACTTCATAGTGGACTGTTAAAAATTTTCTTTTTAAATACACATATTTGAAATTTGTAATTATAATAAAAACGTCCCCTCAGTCCCCTAATGTGCGTAAAATATTTCAAAACTACTCTAAAACATTTAATATTTAAATAATTTATAATTAAAAATGCGACATGTCCACTGACAAACGTCAAAGTGACAGTAGATGTTCTTCTTAAAAATTTCAAAGCCTCCACACTCTTAGTTGAAAATGCATGTTTTTTCAAGTTTTCTCGCACATCATGTGCACGAAAAATCTGAGACTATCAAAAGGCACTCCGCATAAGTAATCCCTATCAAATAAAAAAAGTTTCAATTAAATCGGATAAACCGTCTAGGCTGTAAAATTGTTAGACTGATCGTGATGAATCTATACATAGGGAATTAAGCCGTTTAGTATATAAGACTAGCGGTCGCCCTGGCTTCGCCAGGTCTCACGCTAGCTCCGCGGACCCTGAAGTAGAATTCACTTTTGTAAGACAGTTGACACAATATAAATGCAATTATTACAAATCTAAAAAATTTCTGCGTATCATTCCATCCAAAGATCTTTTAATTGATACTAAACACAATAGGTTCCGAAGATCTTTCACTAAAACAACTGACGATTGAAAAAAATCCAATTATGCACGCGAGACCTTTCATTTGATACTAATCACGAAGAATTTTGATGCATTTTCACTAAAACAATTGAAGATGTATAAGTATTAAATTTTGTACGCGAACCCTTCAAAAAATCTTTCTTTTTTGATAAAAACGCGATAGGTTTAAAACACTTTCACGAAAACAATTGTACATTTTGCTAAACTATTAAAAATATTTTGGACGTCATTTTTTATAATGTTCTACATTTATATTTTATATGTACATGAAATCAATTGAAATTTTCTCTAAACTGTTTTGAAAAACTGTTGGAAATCGCTGAAATATACTTTTTTGCATTGTAGAATGCTGCTGTCAATTTTCTTTTTTTTATAAATGTATATTATTACCGCACACAAATTTTGCTTTGTTTTATTACATACTTTTAAAAATAATTTGTCAAGTTGACGTTTTGTCTTAAAAAATTTTACGCTAGCCCTTCAAAAAACCTTCCATTTGATATGAAACAGGGTTAGTTTAGAAGCACTTTCACTAAAACAATTGCCAATCGTAAAATATTTAATTTTGTACGCGAGCTCTTCAAAAGACCTTTCATTAGAAACCAAACACGATAGATTGTTAAGCACTTTCACTGAAACAATTGCCGATCATTTGAAACAACTGATAATCGTAAAGTCTGAATTTTTTTATTTCGTCTGAAAGTTCTTCTAAAGCCCTTTCATATGATATCAAACACGATTTGATTCGGAACACTTTAAGCTTAGAACAATTGACGGTCGTAAAATTTCAATCAAATACGTGTTTTATTTCCGAAAACATTTTGCTAAAATAACTTTTTTTTATTTCATCTGAAATTGAAGGTCGTAAAATTTCAAATACGTGTGTTATTTCCGAGAAAATTTTGCTAAACTAACTTTTTATAAGAATTTGTTTATTGACACAATTGTTTGTTTGTAGATATTATAAATAATTTTTGAAAAAGCAATGAGCGTTCGCCGGGATTTGAATCCAGAACCTTTCACTCGCATGGTGACTGCTGTAGCATTTCTTCCACTAAACGTTGCAGGAAAGGCATGAGTATTCGAGTATTCGAGTGTTTGTAGCTCAATTGGTTAGAGCAGTCACCATGCGAGTGAAAGGTTCTGGGTTCAAATTCCGGCGAACGCTTATTGCTTTTTCAAAATCTATCTTTTTAATTATTTTATCTAAAGGTTCGTCTAAAGCCCTTTCATATGATACCAAACATGGCATAATTCGGAATACTTTAAGTTTGAAATAATTGACAGTCGTAAAATTTCAATTAAATACGTGCTTTATTTCCGAAAAGATTTTGCTAATCTATTAAAAATCCTTTGGATGTAATTTTTGATAGTTCCACATTTTTTTATAGAATTGATTAAGTTTGAAACAATTACCTATCGTAAAATTTCAACTTTCTATATTTCATCTGAAAGTTCTTTTGAAGCCCTTCAATATGACACTAAATACGGTACGATACGGAATACTTTAAGTTTGAAATTATTGACAGTCGTAAAATTTCAACTTTTTTTTTTATTTCATATGAAAATTCTTCTAAAGCCCTTTCATATGACACCCAACACAATATGATTCGAAATACTTTATGTTAGAAACAATTGCTTCCTGTAAAATTTCAACTATTTTCATTTTTCTGAAAGTTCTTCTAAAGCCTTTTAATATGACACCAAACACGATAGGTTTTGTTCACTAAAATAATTGCCGATTGAAAATATTATAATTTTGCCCACATGCCCTTTAAAATAACTTTCGTATTACCGATAGAAAATTTAAGAGTGATCAAATTATTCCAATTCGAGTTACCTTGTTTTTCTAAATTGTACTCTGACGTGGATAAAATTTGCTTGGTTTTACTGTATATTATTACTGGAGACAAATTTGGTTGGGTTTACCTGTATACTTTATATAACTTGTCAATTTGACGTTGTGTTTTAGTGGACTGTCAAAAATTTTCTTTTTAAATACACATATATAAAATGCTTAATGATAATAAAAACGTTCCCTCATTCCCCCAATATGTGTAACATATTTCAAAAGTTGTCTAAAAAATTTAATACTTCAATAATTGTTAATTAAAAATGCGATATGTCCACATATAAATGTCAAAATTAGAGTAGGTGTTCTTTTTTAAAATTTCAAAGCCTCCACACTCTTTGTCTGTATATTTTATAAAACTTGTCAATATGACGTTTTGAATTAAAACCAACTTCATAGTGGACTGTTAAAAATGTTCTTTTTAAATACACATATTTGAAATTTGTAATTATAATAAAAACGTCCCCTCAGTCCCCTAATGTGCGTAAAATATTTCAAAACTACTCTAAAACATTTAATATTTAAATAATTTATAATTAAAAATGCGACATGTCCACTGACAAACGTCAAAGTGACAGTAGATGTTCTTCTTAAAAATTTCAAAGCCTCCACACTCTTAGTTGAAAATGCATGTTTTTTCAAGTTTTCTCGCACATCATGTGCACGAAAAATCTGAGACTATCAAAAGGCACTCCGCATAAGTAATCCCTATCAAATAAAAAAAGTTTCAAATAAATCGGATAAACCGTCTAGGCTGTAAAATTGTTAGACTGATCGTGATGAATCTATACATAGGGAATTAAGCCGTTTAGTATATAAGATATGGGAAAACATTTTTGAGCATACCTGTATACTGTTGTTGATCGGCAACATACTGCAGAACAGAACAAAAGTTTTCAACAACTTTTTAAATGGCTGCTTTGACTGAGTCTTTTAGAGAGAAAAATTCTGTATGTCGTATTAAAATGTTTGTACTTTAATACCATATTTTTAATTTTGATCGTACATGCACATATCTGTTACTATCTCACTGATCTTATTTGTTGTATATTTTTAATATTACTTGCATCATAATTCATAATATATCAGTTGTTGTAAATAAGCAATAATATGCATTTCAAGTGAATCTAGGTTCGATTACCACAGCAGACAAACAATTTCCAACACATTAAAATTTGCCGTGTGGCTCTTCCTTACCCAACATATTTGGGGGCCATAATTTGACAGGTGGTAACTGCACTTCACGCGCATAAATATATCACATCAAGTAGGCTTGTGAGTCCAAAGAACATTGGTTCGATCCCCACAACCGACAAAACATTTTCACCAATTTAAAATTACCCCCGTGGCTCCCTCACCACTAACATCTTTGGGGGCCATGATTCGATGGCTGGTAACCGCACTTCACGCGCATAAATATATCACTTACCGAGATCTGCCTCGGCAGAGTGCCACACCCAGTAATGGGTAAAAGGCGTGATGATATGTTTATTTATATTTTTTTAAATGTTCTATTATTATAATTTGCATGTTGTCATACATAGGCAATATTTAATTAACCAAAAAAAAGCTAAAGAACAACATATTTGAAAAAATAATTGCAAAAATAGACTTTCCAACTCAAAATAAAAAATGATGTATTTAAATAAGAAATTTAATACGGAACTATTCCAAAAACTGTTGCACAACATTTACAAATATACTAAACAAATAGATAATAAAGAACGAAGAAAAAATTATCTTGGGAATAAACTTCAAAATTATACCGCTAAGGAAACAAAGTTTGGTAGACTGAGTGTACATAATTATAAAACAATTCTCGTTCTCCACAGTTGGATAAAACTGTGACTGACAACTCAAGGCACTTGATGAAAGTGTGTTTCTCTATGTAGTGATAATTAGCTAAGAACAACATGAAACCAGAGTCTGGGATCGAAACCACAACACCACAACCCCGTAGGCGAGTAGCTGAGCGTCGAATTGAGGTTGAAAACTGCAAATAACTCACGAGCACCAACCGTGAAACAAGCGTTTAGAATTTTAAGCAAGAATGCGAATATGTGTGAGTCCATGCTTCGATAACGATCTTACGAGGAAACTAATTAAGAATACTACTTTTATTACACTAGCCTTAGATTTATCTCAGAAAGAGAATAATAATAATAAGGCTATGAACGAAAGGTATTTTCAAAAGATCCTGACACACTTGGCATCCAAACTATATACTTTGTTTGGTGTCATATATTTCTAAACTATTTCAGAGAAAATGTTTTCAAATAGTAATGGTAGAATAGTTCTGGATATTTTTTATTTGAAGAATTTTTCTCAGATATATTTAAAAAAAAGAACATTAGCGAAACTGAAAAGAGTTATTAAAAATATCTTACGAATACATCTGCTATATACGAGGGCAGGGTGAAAAGTCCCTGAAAAATAAAACAGATGGCACCACAATCGCAAATCTCATGTGACATATGTGATGTACCATCTTTAACTAGAATGCATAAAAATTTTCAGACTGATATGTCATTCAGTTCTGTTTTGACACCCATCGAAAGCAAGCAACCTTGAAGATTTTTGAAAACATGGAAAAAAGTGAATTTCGCGTCTTGATTAAACATTATTTCTTGCGTGGAAAAAACATTACGCAAACCAAAGCATCGCTTGTTAAACATTATGGGGACTCCTCACCATCGATTGGAACGATTCACAAGTGGTTTACTGATTTTCGTTGTTGTAGTACGACCACAAAGGACGCCTAACGTTCTGGTCGTCTAATTGAGGTTACAACGCCAGAAATCGTCGATAAAATACATGGTATATTGGACGATCGGCGAGTTAAAGTACACGAGTTGCTGAGGCTATGAGCATCTCAACCGAACGGGTACGGAACATTTTGCATACATTTTTGGATATGAGAAAGCTATCTGTCAGATGGGTGCCACATTTGTTCTCTGTTGACAACAAGTTCAAAGAAGTGTTTGGCGATGTTCAAGCGCAATAAGAAGGATTTTTTGCGCCGTTTCGTAACCGTGGACAAAACATGGATCCATCACAACACACCAGAGACCAAAGAACAGTCGAAACAGTGGACTTGTCCTGGCGAATCGAAGCCGAAAAGGCCAATTTTGAAGGATTGCCAAAATCGTATTATTTGGAAGGGATCGAAAAATTAAAGAAAACGTTGGACGAAGTGTATCGTGCTACAAGGAGATTATGTTGAGAAATAAAATATGTTTTGACCAAATAAATCATTTCTTGTTTCATTTTTCAGGGACATTTCTTATTTAATTCAAGATAAGATCCCATTCGAACCGAAATCGAATCTGACATCCATCCAGTCGATTTGAAATCCGATCTGACCCAGAAATTGTATATTTGAAAGAAAATAACCGCTACAGAAAAAACATAATTAATAATTTTGTTGTACAAGAACTAGGAAAGGCAAATTTTATCTTAACGTTAATTTAATAATTTTGTTCCATATTACATAAATTCTTATAAATATTACATAGTATCACCATTTCTATTACGTGGAATTTGATTTATATGTTATTTGCTCAGGTTTATATCTAAAAGCTATGTTGTAAATTTCGGATCGGAAACTTTGGATCCTATCCGAGAGAGTTTTAATTCTATCTGGTTTCAGATCGAATCAGATCGAATTGGATTCGAATATGGGATATTTTTACAGTTGTATTTTTGGTTATAAGTTGAAGTGACTAAAACTTGAATTATCGAATTTTCACTTGTGAAGCATCAGCTATATTGTTATTGTTACATTTGTTCGTATGTTTCTAAAGAAAGTCCGAAAGAGGAGTATCAAAATGTGAGTAATCCAGCATTGTCCAAAACTCCATTAACTCCACGGTCAAAAAACGATAATAAAAAAACTAAAGTTTGGTATTTTTCGACGGCGAATTCGTGACTGAAAGTTATAGATAAGCAACGACAGTGTGGGTGTGCAATGCTCTCTGAGAGGAGAGGAGAGACGGCGGTAGAGCACATGTGTTGTTGCTAGGAGAGCCGCGAGTTTCAAGGTCCAGCGGAAGACGCAAACATAGAGCAAAACCGCGGGGAGAGACGATTACATCCTTGAGATCCGTTAAGTAGCTGATGGTTCAATTTGCAGATCTGCAGCATGCAATCGAGATTACGTAACTTTTCTCTTCCTGCATGCGCGAAAAATTCACGAGTTGATTTTTACTCATATACTGAAATATACAAGTTGCGCAAAAATTCTCAGTAATAATATAACAAGAGAGTGAAAATAAATTGAAAATAATTTGACAGATCTTTCGAAAACTTGTTGCCAGGCAATAGTCACGAAAGCCCGTAGGGCTTGAGTGGCTATTGTCAAATGGCAACAAGTTTGACAAAGATACTGGAGAATTATTTTCTAATTTATCCAACTCTCGAATTATATTTAATTTGATTATTTCTTGACTTAGCTGTTGAGATCAATTCATCGAACTTCAAATATTTTGAACTGGGTTCATATCGATTGATTACTTATTAATGTATTCTTAGAAGTTGTTTCCAAAATTTATTGGTGTATTCTATATCTGAAATGGAACTAAATCGATTTTTTTCACACATTTTACTTGACGCGTTGACAGTTTCAAACAATTATTTGACAACTAACTATCATTTGTCACAAACAAAAAAGCACCTACAGAGATCATTCCCGGGAATAATCACAAGTATAATAATGACAGGATTGGTTAAAACGCAGTCACGCGACATACAATGAAGCATTTCATTGGTTTTGAGAAACGTAAAAAAATAATCAGTAATAATATAACAAGAGAGTGAGAATTATTTTCTAATTTATCAAACTCGCGAATTATATTTAATTAGATTATTTTTTTACTTAGCTGTTGAGATCGATTCATCCAACTTCAAAAATTTTGAACTGAGTCCATAATAATATAACAAGAGAGTGAGAATAAATTGAAAATAATTTGACAGATCTTTCGAAAACTTGTTGCCAGGCAATAGTCACGAAAGCCCGTAGGGTTTGAGTGGCTATTGGCCAAATGGCAACAAGTTGGAGAAAGATACTGTAGAATTATTTTCTAATTTATCCAACTCTCGAGTTATATTTAGGGCCAGTTTTTCAATCACTAATTAATGTTAATCATGATTAAATAATAATGGAAACTGTGGGTATCATTATTATTTAATCATAATTAACGTTAATCAAGAGTAAACCGGTGATTGAAAAACTGGCCTTTAATTAGATTATTTTTTGACTTAGCTGTTGAGGTCGATTCATCCAACTTAAAAGATTTTGAACTGAGTTCATATCGATTGATTACTTATTAATGTATTCTTGGAAGTTGTTTCCAAAATTTGTTGGTGTATTTCTGTATCTAAAATACAACTAAATCGATTTTGTTCACACATTTTACTTGACGCGTTGACAGTTTTAAATAATTATTTGACAACTACCTATCATTTGTCACAAATAAAAAAGCATTTACAGAGATAATTCCCAGGAGTAATCACAAGAGCTTTATTCTCAGTATAGTAATGACAGGATAGATTAAAGCGCAGACACGTGACATACAATGAAGCATTTCATTGGTTTTGAGAAACGTCAAAAAATAATCTTAACAAAAACATAGTCAAAATTATTCAACTCTGTACTCACTATATTTGTAGGTAATTGGTTATATCAGTAAATTGCGTGCGTACGCTAAAATGTAATGACTGTTAATAATCAAACACACTTTGTATTTGTCCGCGACTTCGTGACGTAATTAGGAAAATAGCCAGACTAAACAAATTAAATAAATAACGATACCACACGTAATAAGTGCAGTCTGACAGGTAACCTTGTTTTTATGATTAAATAAATAATAGCAACACTTGTAATTTACTTTATCTCCTAGTCAGCCTAGAACGTCTGTAAAAATAACGGGACATTAAATAAAATTACCAGACATGCATTGGTAATTAGTAATTACTACACAGACAGGAACGCATTAGAAAAGTTTCACTACGTAATTATCACCCATTATTTTTATCATTCAACATTGAAACCAGAAACAATTTTATAAAAAGAAAAGAAAAACCAAGCAGAGGCAGCAATTTTGGATTTTTTTTTTACTTCAACATCTTCGAGTGTCGTGACTTGTGATGGTTAGTAAAATTGTAAATATTGTCATCTACAGAAATCTATAAGACAGCAAGACCAACATCAAAAAATGGGTAAAAAAATGATCATGATTATTTTTTGACGTTTCTCAAAACCAATGAAATGCTCTATTATATGTCACGTGTCTGCGTTTTAACCTATCCTGTCATTATTATACTGAGAATAAAGCTCTTGTGATTATTCCCGGGAATAATACTGTAGATGGTTTTTTTATTTGTAACAATTGATAGGTAGTTGTCAAATAATTAGTTAAAACTGTCAACGCGTCAAGTAAACTGTGTGAAAAAAATCGATTTAGTTGTTTTTCAAATGTATTCAATTATACCAACAAATTTTGGAAATAACTCCCACGAATACATTAATAAGTAATCAATCGATATGAACCCAATTCAAAATCTTTTAAGTTGGATGAATCGACCTCAACAGCTAAGTCAAAAAGTAATCTAATTAAATATAACCCGAGAGTTGGATAAATTACAAAATAATTCTCCAGTATCTTTCTCAAACTTGTTGCCAGCAACAAGTTTTCGAAAGATCTGTCAAATTATTTTCAATTTATTCCCACTCTCTTGTTATATTATTACTGAACATTTAGGCCCGCTTATATAAAGAGATGTTAACTATATTGTTAGCTAACAGCATGTTAAAAGTTAACAATGGCCAAGATGGGTGACATCACATATTACATATTTTCTGATTCTTATGTTATAATTAATTAATATCAGCATTAAAATGTTTATTGTTAGTTAAATAGCAGATATAGTACATTACATAACAAGCATCGAAAGTGTAAGATAACGTGCGAGTGTACAAATTGAAAAACGAGGCGCGCAGCGCCGAGTGATTTATGTACACCAGCACAGTTATCTCACTTTCGAGTGAGTTATGTACACTATTTTTCAGATGACCACAAAATATTTCTAAAAAAAGTTTACAAGAGCAATGTTATTACACTCTCTTGTTATATAGTCAACTCAAAAATGAATTGCTTGATTATTCGAAATTTGTTCAAAATTGTTTAGAACCATTTGACAACAGAAAAAGTACAATGCGCAATGTTCAATATAATAAAATGCTATATTGAATTTATTTATTTAAAATCTATCCTGTGACGGTCCAGTACAACTGCAGTCTCTAGTCGATCCTTAGAACCCCCGCCCAACGCCTACTTCGCGAGAAGTGCAGCAACGAGTTACTTTCTAATCTAATTCAAGGTAAACCATGTACATGATCATGTTGTACATGTATGTGACCTTACTTCAACACACACACACACACATACAGACACATGTGCAACCCATCCTGGGACTATGAATAAGTGCGGCTGTCTAATGCAACACCAGCATTCGTCTTGCATTCGTTACTCGCTGACATTTCACGAACGAGTATGGTTCGTTTAGCCGACAAAGAAACCAATAGCAAAGCAACCTTCGAGCTCTTGTGCAATATCTCCCAGTGAGAGAACTGTGTTCATTTTCACATAGTAAATTAAAACTTTATTTTTCATATCTTATATTATTTATTTATTTACTTTGCACAATAGGAACTCAATCCCATTTACAGTAGAGGGGACCTACGGCTTTCATTGTAATCCGAACCACTCAGACACAATCATATTTTGGATATACGTTGCAATCAGTGAGATTTGAACGCACGACTTCTTGCTTGCTTATTTAAGAAACACAAGTTTTACCTCGATTTTATCCACTGGACTACGATTGCCTGTGTATCAGGATGCTAAAAATATAGCGATATAAATATCTAATTCCTAATAATTCTCTCTTTAGCCACCAAGGGCCGCGGACCTATTTTATCTTAGTGGTGGTTCAAAATATTGTCAGTAATTATAACAAGAGAGTGAGAAAAAATAGAAAATAATTTGACAGATCTTTCAAAAACTTGTTGCCAGGCAATAGTCACTAAAGCCCGTAGGGGCTTCAGTGGCTATTGCCAAATGGCAACAAGTTTGAGAAAGATACTGGAGAATTATTTTCTAATTTATCCAACTCTCGAGTTATACTTAATTAGATTATTTTTTGACTTAGCTGTCAAGGTCGATTCATCCAACTTAAAAGATTTTGAACTGGGTTCATATCGATTGATTACTTATTAATGTATTCTTGGAAGTTGTTTCCAATATTTGTTGGTGTATTCTATATCTGAAATGGAACTAAATCGATTTTTTTCACACATTTTACTTGACGCGTTGACAGTTTCAAATAATTATTTGACAACTATCATTTGTCACAAACAAAAAAGCACCTACAGAGATCATTCCCGGGAATAATCACAAGTATAATAATGACAGGATTGGTTAAAACGCAGTCACGCGACATACAATGAAGCATTTCATTGGTTTTGAGAAACGTAAAAAAATAATCAGTAATAATATAACTAGAGAGTGAGAATAAATTGAAAATAATTTGACAGATCTTTCGAAAACTTGTTGCCAGGCAACAAGTTTGAGAAAGATACTGGAGAATTATTTTCTAATTTATCGAACTCGCGAGTTATATTTAATTAGATTATTTTTTGACTTAGTTGTTGAGATCGATTCATCCAACTTAAAAGATTTTGAACTGAGTCCATATCGACTGATATTAATGTATTCTTGGAAGTTGTTTCCAAATTTTTTTCGTGTATTTCTGTATCTGAAATGCAACTAAATCTATTTTTCTCACACATTTTACTTGACACGTTGACAGTTGTAAATAATTATTTGATAACTACCTTTCATTTGCTACAAACAAAAGCACCTACAGAGATTATTCCCGGGGATAATCACAAGAGCATTATTCCCAGCATAATAATGACAGGATTGGTTAAAACACAGACACGTGACATACAATGAAGTATTTCATTGGTTTTGAGAAATTATCAATTAAATTTATTTTTGTACACGATTTGCAAAATCTTTACTTTGCGAAATGTTTTCAGTCCACAAAATGTTATTTTAGCGGACTAGTCTTTTAAAGGGCACCTAGCAACGGATTTTGATTTACTTATTGATACATAATGTTTACAATTATTTAATTACAAATAAAAATAAAGTTAGTTTTCTGAGAAGATTTTTTCACATTTCACAGGAAGAAACTAGCGCGAATGAAGTTGTAGCAGTAATTTCATGAGGTAAGATCTGCTTCCTTTTTCACCCACAATCAATTTCGCCACTTTATTTTTCTTCTCCAATGAATCCTTTATACGGAATGTTCATATTTCGAGACTCATCATTAGGATATCGGAATCTGTAAGAGATATGACTTCGACTAAAAGGAACTTTTTGTACGCCTTGGGTTGGGAGGCATCTCAGAGGTGTTTCAGTTTTTCAAAAAATCCCATAGATCACTAGATAATGGCGAAAAACTGATTTTGGTCGATTATTTTTTGTAATTAATTCCTAAACGGTTGCATATTGAGAAAAATGTTTCAAGTAGAAAAGTTAGCTACTGCTAAGTATATCCAGTAGCATATTTTTATAAAATTCAGCGGTGCCATACTCCGATTCTTTCAGAGGGGAGCTTTTTTCAGTGAGGATTTGAGCCTCCACTGCACCACGGCTGCGTGAGCCTAGCTACCAACGGTAAATCTATTTTTTGTATGATCAAATTTATAAAATCAGGAAAGTAATTCAGAAAGTGATAATAGAATGATAATAAAATATTTTTATGTTTATCGACTGTCTGTCTAGATTCTTAAAATACTCGTTTTATTTACTTTGTATACTAAGTTGTTTATGTAACTCCTAACAAGAGTAAATAAAATCTTTAAATATACTAATACGAAATAAAAATTTGATGACACATTGATGACACTTGTGAAGTGAAAATCAAATAAGATATTGACTTAATATTTAGTAGAAAGGTGGCTGAAATTATATGACAAAACTTTGAGAAGATAAACAAACTGTCACATTTGTTTCAAATTGTATTACAGTGAAAGAAATGTAAAACTGAAGAAGTAGAGAGATTTTATGCATGGACACAACTTTCTTATTCATTGAGCAGATGTTCAAATTCAAAGGTTCAGATAATCAAAAGACGAAAGACGCTATGAAAAGAATTTTATCATCTTAATGTAAGCTTGGCCCAAATACACATATATACGTAAATCAATTCATATACGTTACAAAATTTTGAAGCAAAAATAGTTATTTACTTTTAAAAGCAGGAAGGATCGTCTTTTCATTACAAATATGGAGATTGGAAATAACCATAATGAGAAGGAACCTCAATGCTGAAATAAGTATTAATTTTTTCTGATATTGTGCAACAAATTTAGCTCAATGACATATGTATAAAGTTATGTTGCGTTTTTGACGTTTTGTTTGATACATGCTCGGATTGAACGTTGCCAGACCACAAATTAAGGTAGTTCTAGCGTGAAAAACATTTTTACAGAACTGAATGAAACTCGGCACACGTAAACATGGGATAGTCAACGCATTCTGCTAAAATATGAAACACATTCACCGTCTGTGAACAAATATATTCGCATGTAAAGTTGAGTTCTTATACATGGGGCTTATGGCGATTGTCATTCAGAATCGCACATATTTGGTTTGTGTACCTCTAACAATTTGCAGTTTCATTTGAAAAACTGATATGATGTTCTAGAACTATCCACGAATACTGTATCAAAAGAAGAAAATTTTTTATCGTTTAGTAATGGATATATAGCCATGATAAGTCTTGTTTTTAACGAAAAATGATGGATCCTAATTTATAATGGCAACATCACACGGTAGTACGGTATTTAAAAATTCACTAGACCAACAACCTGTTAACAATTCATGATATTCAAATCATAATAGGTATAAAACACTTATTTTATTAAATTTTTATGTTTTTTTGAGAGTCAGTTTCGCCACCGTCACAGTAGAACTACCTTAAGGGATAGATCAAATTATCGTTATTATTTATATAAAAAAATGGGTTAGGTGACTCAGTGGTATCAAGTTAGTCTGTGGATTTGAGAACCCGGGTTCTATTCCCACAGGCGACAAACAATTTTCACCATTTTAAAACTACATCTCTGGCTCCCTCTCCACTAACATCTTTGGGGGCCGTGATCTGACGGCTGGTAACTACAATTTACGCGCAAAATATATCTCTTACCGAGATTTGTTTCGGCAGAGTGCCACACCCAGTAATGGGTAAATGGCGTAATGGTATATTTACTTTATTATTTTTAGTAATATAAATTATATATATATATATATATATATTAATAAAATTTTAAATATATAAATAAATATATCATCACGCCTTCTACCAATTACTGGGTGTGGCACTCTGCTAAAGCAGATCTCGGTAAGTGATATATTTTGCGCGTGAAGTGCGGTTACCAGTCGTCAAATCACGGCCCCCAAACATGTTAGTGGTGGAGGAGCCACAGGGATAGCTTTTTTCAAATTATGAAAATTTGTCGCCTGTGGGAATCGAACCAGGGACCTCAGGATCCACAGGCCGACTTCATACCACTGTGCTAGCCATCCCATAATAATAAAATTTTAAAATTAAATATAAACAATCGTACTTTGTATTGAAACGTAAAATGTATTTGTGAAAAGATGTGGTAACCTTGCATTGCCTAGGCAGGGAAATTGTACTTCACTGCTGCAAAATCAGCAGGGAAGTTCATAGAATTTCTCTGCTTAGGCAGTGGGAAAATGCAACGTTGCCATATCTATTTTCACAAATACATTTTACTTTTCAATACAAATGCTATTAATATTTAAAATTAAATAAATATTTCAGAAAAAATATTAATAAAATAAATATAAATATATCATCACGCCTTTTACCCATTACTGGATGTGGCACACTGTCGATGCAGATCTGGGTAAGTGATATATTTATACGCGTGAAGTACAGTTACCAGCCGTCAAATCACGGCCCGCAAAGATATTAGTGGTAGGAGAGCCACAGAGGTAATTTTAAATTGGTGAAAATATTTTGTCAGCAGTGGGGATTGAACCAGGGTTCTTATGATCCACAGGCCGACTTGATACCACTGAGCTATTACCCCATAAAATATTAATATATACAACTCGAAAATTTACAACGTCAGCCAAATGTAATAAGAAAAATATTCGTTAACATTTCTTGTAAAACCCGGGGTCCGGAGTAAACCGTCTCCCCTGTCTCATAGTAGTTACGTCATTAATAATAATAATGTAACCTATTAAAATAGTGAGTAAATCGTGCAAAAAAGAAACAGAAAATACTTAATATAATATTTGCAACAAAGATGAAAACATTCTAAACGCTAGTCTTAGATTCATACTAGCAAACCTATTCACAGTCCTAACAAGGTATATAAAGATTATCATCTGCACAGTTCGTCTACCAAATATTCAAAGTAATTTAAATATAATTCACGATAAATATTCGCAGTGAGCAACTTTAGAAGTTTGCCTTGGCGAACCTGCCTGGCCGGCAATCCACGTGGCGTCGCTCCGAACCAAGCTACGACGTACGGACTGAGACATATTGGATACGGATGGCGGTAGACTTGAATGAAATGTGAATATATGAATGCAAATATGCCTTAGAATTGAATATTTTTGTAAGTAGATCGGATATTATTCCGACTGTAAAACAAAGACTTATGGAAATAATATCTGAGCTCGCTGTCGTCATTTCTTAGGGTACATTGAAACTGAACTGTTTTATTTTTTTACTTTTAATGCATATTGTATAGTGCTAAACATTAAAACAAAATTTATGTACTATTATGTAATAATTGCAAAAAAAAAAATATTTATTTTATTGTGAGTTAAAAACATAATTTGCTCTATCATGTTATTGTCATACTTAATTAATTTAAAACTATATTTCAAATTTGCCGGTATAAAGATTGGATACCAATCAGTTTTTGCAATACTAACATAATATAAAATAAATAATATTTGGTCTTAAACTAGTTTGATATTGACATTTGTCAAAGTAATGTAATGTGATACTACGATATGATGTAATAAATGATAATTTAAGTTAAACGTTTTATTTTGTAAAGAGATTATGTATTATTACACTGCAAAATATATAAAAGATGTTTATGTTCCGAGATTTGACTCTATCTTAAAATTCACCCCGGGTGAATTTTCAACCATTTAACTAAATGGGTGTTTTAGTGGGTTTATTTGGGTTTTTTTAGGTGGGTTTTATTAAAAAAAAACCCAGGTGGGTTTTTTTGGGTGGGTAAAATATGAACAACCATGCAACAAAATAACATTTAATTTGATGTTCAAAAGATTAAAATATGTAAATAGGTTATACGTCAAAATTACATTTCACATTACAAATCAAGTATTCACAATAAACAAAAATTGTCATTTTATTTATGTATCCATAGGAATTATTACCCTAAAAAACGGGCTTAAACACATGGTTTTCGGCCCGGTTTGCATAAACAAAATTAATTTTGCATGCTTCGTAACGGTACAAATTAAATCTGAAAATGACGAAAATTCTCTCAAAACTATCGATAGCCATGGAATAAAATTAAACAAATGTTTGACGTTTGATCAGTCAAAACTGTCAAAATAATTTCTTTATTTATTATTTCATTTATTTTGACAGATAAAACATCAAACATTTGTTTAATATTGTTCCAATTCCATGGCTATCAATAGTTTTAAGGTAATTTTCACATTTCTAGATCTAATTTGTGTTATTACAAAGCATGCAAAATTTATTTTGTTTATTGGTTGATTTAGATGGAGACTTTGATGTCCTAAAAGTTTTATTTGAAGCTTTTTCGCTTAAAATAATTACAGAAGCAGGAAATTACGAAATTATTATTTTACATGTTAGAATCCTATGTTTGATATAAATAAGCTTATATCGTTGATTGACTAATAAACTGTATAATCAAGGCTTATATAGAGAGATCTACGAATGTGGTTGAAGTGGGGGTAGTGTTATAGGACGAGAATGTTTGACGAGGACTAATTATTTCAAGAATGTAATGATTAAATGTTTTATGAATGATTTTAGCGTTCGTGCTACCCCATTTGATAGGATATAGCGTGATGTTATGTATGTAATTGAATGAATATATCTAATTAGAAATATTTCATTCAATTTATAATATTTCTATAAGCATCAACAACAAAAATGACTAACGTTTAAAATTTTCTAGAAGGCGGATAGAGCAAATCGGAAGTGGAAAAATACGCGTATCGTGCAGAAGAGAGACAAAACACTTGCAGAGGGAGACGCACGTCAGTGCAGCTGCACCGCGTATCCATGCATGCGCGGAAAACCAACACAAACACATCCTAATACATCACGCACTAAAACGTGAGTTTGTGTGCGTGCAATACGTGTAATATTATGCAGTTAGCACGTGGAGCATACGAGTGACCCTGTGAATGCCAAGGCGAGGGTTGAAATGTACTTCAACATTTAAATTCTGTCAAGAATACATAAATTATGGTTGTGTTTCTCAAGCAATGTCAAGGGCAAGGGAGGCTTGGTAGTTTATGGGGCAAATTATATATCCAATTTTATACTATTTTAATTTTGTATCTTAAGAAGTTTACGAGGGAAACTAGTCATTGCAACATGAGGTGGATGGTTTATACAATTTTATTTATCTTTTATTTTTCAACCAGACTTAACGGTCACTGCCAGGGTCATATGCCGCCATAGTTGTTCGTTGTCGTCTTCCTTATTTTTTGTTACGCTGTATAACAGGAAGTTGTCCCAATTACAATACAAGGGATCTCTCGCCAACGTGGAATATGAACACCGTTCGAATGCAGTTGAATTTTTTGTTTATATACCTTCGTAAGTTGTGTCCAAATAACTTTCTTGTTTAAATGTGAGAGGGAGGTAGATGTTGAATTCATGTAAAAAGATACATACATACATACATATCTGCACGTTATATCCGAATAAATGGGGTAGCACGAACCCTAAAATCACTATTCACTCATTACATTCATCAAATAATCAGCCCTCGTCAAATATTATCATCCAAATACATCACCCTCGAAATCATTTATCACAGAACAAGCCTTCAATCACATCTATCCAATCACTCCTCTTTACTTATCATTCATCTTCTTTCTTGGACGTATACAACATATGCACAAAACATCTCAAATGACTCATCCTTATTCCTAACATCGAATCTACTAACGAATCTAATAACGAATCTAACAACGAATCTACAAAGATTAGAAAAGATGAAAGCGATAGCCTGCACTTGTATATGAAAGAAAAGTCCACACAATGCAATAACTAAAAATGTGCTTGTTTTTATGTAAAAATATCACCCCTTTAAATTATTTTTGCTACAACTGTGCGATTTCTTTGTTATTACGTAACTACTATTGCCTTGGTCGCGGTTGGAAAGGAGACAAATGCAGGCCAAGTGCGTTTCTGTAAACGAAAATCACTAGTGACGAAAGGAACTTGTGCTTAACGTAACTGCAAAAGAAAATTTAACTGACAGCGATTTAAATTTCGCTCCGAGCGCGGAATTTCATATTTTAGCAACAGCCCATACAATAGCTGCGTCCTTTTGGTCGCTCATGGAAGAAGAAGATAAGGCGAGCAAAAGAACGGATATGCAGTGGTATATTTTGACGTTCGTTAATCTCTGCACTTGCACGTAATACGCATTTTCAGTACTTGTTATAAAAATATCTAGTAAGCAAAAAAGCTTCATATCAAAGTTTTAGGGCATAAAATTCTGCAGCTAAAACAATACAAAACATTAATTTTGTATGCTTTGAACGGCACAAATGATATCAGAAAATAACGAAAATTGCCTCAAAACTATCAATACTCATGGCATTGAAATAAAATTAAACTTATGTTTGATGTTTTATCTATCAAAACTATCAAAATAATTTCTTTATATAATTACCTTCATTTATTTTGACGGTATTGACAGATAAAACGTCAAACATTGGTTTAATTTTGTTTTAATTCCGTGGCTACCGATAGTTTTGAGGCAATTTTCATCATTTCCTTATCTAATTTATGGCATTACAAAGCATGCAAAATAAAATTTACACCCCAAACCTTTTATTTGAACCCGATATTTGACTTCATGTATTGGGGTCTCATTTAAGTATTGTAATTTTTACATTTGCGTCAGAATAATTATTTTAAAAATGAAACAAATTAAAGAAAATTGTTATTGCTACAGATGTAATTGTACAGTTTCTCGGAATGACTGTGTGTTAAGCTTGGTCTTAAGTTAGAGTGAATTCCATAGTATAGAGCAGACGACTAGTGGCTTATTTTAATTGCAGTTATAAATACAAATACCTATTATAACAGATAGAAGATGCACAGTGTGCAACTATGTTTCAACTCTCATTCTTACTACAGCTTTGGTTCCTCTGCCAATTTCACAAAGAAAGAGTTAGTCATTTATCCGATGCATTAGCAACATTTTAAATGCGCTTTAGACTTTATTATCTAATTCATGTTTCTCAAACTTCTTAAATTTTCATTGATTATCCAAGTACCATTTATCAAAATAATATAAAATATGATTTATTTTTAACGGAAAAAAATTATAAAGAAACTATTACGAGAGGAGTAAAATCACTTATCGAAATCTGCAACGCCAGAGTGCACATACAGTATTGGGTAGAAAGCATGATGATATATTTATTTATTTAATAATTTAATACGAGTTGCATGCATTATTTATTATACGATCGAATTTTAACTATTTATACTTATTTCGAACGTCAAAAATATTTATTATGTAGGTTACGTAGAATAAGTTTTTTTCGCAGCAATTATTTTATTTCATTTTTATTGCATACCATGCAAAAAAGTATCACCTTTTGTACTGAAAACGAGTACTTAATGACAAACTTATTGCACGATCGTAGAAATAGTTATTTTTGTATTGGGTGCGCGAAATTAGTGTTTTTTTTTGTTGTGTGTTAGAATGTCACTTTTTTGTCGAAACCGCTAGGTCGAGACAAAAAAGTCATTCGAAAGCGACAAAAAATACGAATTTCACCCAAGAAATACAAACATATTTTCCACAACTGTCAAAAAAGAATAATTAAATCGATTTTCAAAACCATGAAAAGACGTTAATCAAAACAGTGACCATTTTTTTTTTCATTTTTTGAGTGGTTGTCAAGGTAATATAGTTATTTTTTCATGTGTGAAAAAAACAAAAACTTTGCGTAACCATAACGATGTAAAAATATAGTGTTTTTTACATACATTACATACATACATAAAATATTCACTCATTTCATTCATCAAATAATCAACTCTCGTCAAATATTATCATTCAAACACACCACCCTCACTTTAACCACATTCATAGATCACTCCATATAAACTCATTTATTTATTACACTCGAATTCATTTATCACACAACCAACCTTCAATCACATCTATCCAATCATTCCTATTCACTCAGTGCCGTACCTATAACTTTTGCCGCCCAGGGCGGTTTCAAATTTGCAGCCTTTTCTAAGTCTAAATGGTGGTTTTTATAAATAAAAATTAAATAAATATATCATCACAACTTTTACACATTACTGGGTGTGGTACTCTGCCGAAGCAGATCTCGGTAAGTGATATATTTATGTACGAGAAGTGCGATTACCGGCCGTTAAATCATGGCCTCCAAAGATGTTAGTGGTGGGGGAGCCACAGGGGTAATTTTAATTTGGTGAAAATTGTTTGTCGGCTGAGGGAATCGAACCGAGTCACAGGCCAACTCGAAACCACTGAGCCATTACCCCATTAAATTAATAAACATAAATAAATAATTGTAATTAAGACAAACTATAGGTGAGGAACTTTTTTACCATTGGATGGCATATTTAAATTAGGCTGTAATAAAGGAATTTTGCGAGATAATATTTTCAACCCTGCATTGACTTGACAATGAAAACAAATTTTCAAAATCATATAGTAATTCATAATTCGTAGAAATCGTATAGTAAACTTATGAAGTGAACAAGTTGTTTTTTACAACTAAAACTAAATATAAAAAAAGCAGCCCCAAAATATGTGCCGCTCGGTGCGAACCAAACCCTCCACCCGCCCCCCACCCCTAGGTACGCCACTGTATTCACTTATCATTCATCTTTTTATTTTAGTTGTAGAAATAAGTTATTTTAAGTAATATGTTAAAAGAAATGTTTGTAAAGTAGATATCTCTTTTCTAAATTCACCTGAATCTGGTCCATTGTACGAAAGGATAGATACGATTGACGTACGTTAGACGGAGACACCTTCTAAAAATGTTCCCCTTACTCCAACCACACTTCAGCTAGAGCAGATTTCAAAAAGAAATTCAGACGCCAGTAGACGACCCCCTTAACTTGTGGTAAAATAATAATTTCCTTGTGTCTTTAGAGGCGCGTCACGCATAGGTGCTCTGGACTGCAGCGTATATTACTCATGGTTTTATTCGAGAATGCGCTTTGAGAATCTGCATCTTAAAAACAGGCAAAAATAATCCAATCTACTTAACACGAGGTTAAAAAGGAGCAAAAATAGTAGAGTGGCTATTAAGTCGCAAAGATGACTAAGGCAGTTGCAGATCCAACCTTCCAACCACAAGATCTCCGAGTGCCAGACTCGATAAAAAAGGCGAATCTAATGTCTGTAACCTTGACGGAAAATGCACGCGCGATTCGTGATGTTTCGAGTCTCACTCATTGACATTTCACAGAGGGATCCATTGTGCAGGCTTCACTTCCGTGATGTTATAATTGCGCGCAGCGCTCGCACGTCACGTTCGGAAAAAATTACATACACTACACGCTACATGGAGCTGACAGCCGATGCAATTATAGTATTGTAAACATGTGCCTTCCTCACCGATAACATACTTCGCTTGGCATTTTTAAACAGTTTGATACGTTGTAATTGTGCTGTTACACACCCTTGCTTCTACTTTAAAATTATACACTGTATTTAGTGTTCTGAAAGAGAAATAAGATAATGCTGCAAAAAAAACAAAAAACTATGAGTAAATAGCCCCACTAGAGTATGAAAGTTGGCGTTTAAATTACTATATGCAGGGCCCTCGTAGGCCATACAGGGGCACACAAAATTTGGGGCCCTTTTAAAAAAGTAAATGAAAAAAATGTGAATGAAAATCAGTATGTAGTTTTATTTAGTGACTTTATAGTTAGAGAGCTAGGGTGAAAAATGATGTCTCATTTATTCCAGTGACAGAAATGGCTTTTTTAATAGATTATGTCATGATAAACATGAAAAAAAGAAAATTAGATTTGGGAACGGGTGGAAACTATAGATGGCGTCGGTGTGAATGCGCAGATTTTAAAAATTGCACTGAGCTAGCCACCCCTTAAATAAAATAAATAAATATAAACGCCTTTTACCCATTACTGGGCGTGGCACTCTGCCGAAGCAGATCTCGGTAAGTGATATATTTTGCGCGTGAAGTGCGGTTACTAGCCGTCAAATCACGGCCCCCATAGATGTTAGTAGTGAGAGAGCCACAGGGATAGTTTTAAAATGGTGAAAATTGTTTGTCGCCTGTGGGAATCGAACCAGGGTTTTCAGGATCCACAGGCCGACTTGATACCACTGAGCTAGCTACCTCTTAAATAAAATAAATAAATATATCACGCCTTCTACCTATTACTGGGTGTGGCACTCTGCCAAAGCAGATCTCGGTAAGTGATATATTTTTGTGCGTGAAGAGCGATTACCAGCCGTCAAATCAGGACCCCCAAAGATGTTAGTGAAGGGGGGGGGGGCACAGGAGTAGAATTAATGTGGTGAAAATGTTTGTCGGCAGTGGGAATCGAACCAGGATTCCCAGGACCCACAGGCCGACTTGATATCACTGAGCTAGCTACCTCTTAAATAAAATAAATAAATATATCACGCCTTCTACCCATTACTGGGTGTGGCACTCTGTCAAAGCAGATCTCGGTATGTGATATATTTTTGCGTGTGAAGTGAGGTTACCAGCCGCCAAATCACGGCCCCCAAAGTGGAGGGGGAGTCACAGGAGTAGAATTAATGTGGTGAAAATGTTTGTCGGCAGTGGAAATCGAACCAGGGTTCTCAGGATCCACAGGCCGACACGATACCACTGAGCCACCTACTCCATAATAAAAGAAAAGATAACGTTAAATATTTCCATGGGAGAGAATACCCTCTGATTATCCTTTGGCGACGACCACATAATAGGATGCGGGCACTCACGTGACACTGTGACGTAAAAACAGCTGTTCCGGGAAAGATCACTGCGCCACCTACAAAAATAACCTATTTTTTGGGACGAGATTTGAAAAGAACCGGTTCTTTTTAAATTGTCACAAAAACGTCACAGTGTCACGTGAGTGCCCGCATCCTATTGGCAACTTTGCTGTTTTTCCACTTTCTGATTTCCTCAGTAGAAAACATACATAAATATCTTTTTTAAGAAATGTGCATCTCGTGGTAGATTTCATGTGATTGAACATCATGAATGTGTAGTTTTGCGGCCTAGTACTCAAAGAGGTTAACAAGCGCAGCAAGTGAATAGCAGGCAGACAATTGCAATAGCTAGCAGACGTTAGAAACTCTTACAATGGAATCACCTTTACCTAGATTCTCGAAATGCAACGTTAGCACATGCAACTAGTCACCGTTACGTTTCGTTTCGGAATTTAAAACTCTAGCATAGTTTCGCAACTTGCAAATGTTGCTGCAGAGCTATGCAGTGGTTTGCGCAACTTGCCATTATTAGACTTTTAGATTTATTTGCTTTGTACAAATTTGGACGACGCGAAAAAGGAGAAAAACACATTAAATTATACTACTCGCATATTTAATTCGTTAAACATTATTTCGAACAAAGAATTTCTCTTACTCATTATTGTTTATTTTTTAGCTGGATTATTAATTACACTGTAGTCGAAGCCAATTCTAAATCTTAATTCTTTCATAAATTTAGACAGAAAAATGGCTAGCACAGTGGTATGAAGTCGGCCTGTGAATCCTGAGGTCCCTGGTTCGATTCCCACAGGCGACAAATTTTCATAATTTGAAAAAGCTATCCCTGTGGCTCCTCCACCACTAACATGTTTGGGGGCCGTGATTTGACGACTGGTAACCGCACTTCACGCGCAAAATATATCACTTACCGAGATCTGCTTTAGCAGAGTGCCACACCCAGTAATGGGTAGAAGGCGTGATGATATATTTATTTTTTATTTTAATTATAGAAACACTTATTTTATTGGACATAAAAATTTGACGTAAATGGTAAATTTGGAATTCGGCAAGGCGTACTTAGATTGTTGCAGATCAAGGAAAGGAGATATTATATTTAAAAATAAATATTAATAGTCGTCTTTTTTAACGAAAAAATGTGTAGAAAGTGATACATTTTTCAACTATTTTAAATATCGTGATTTAATTTTACTTTTTTCATTATTTTCATTTATTAATCTCCTTGGATATCATTTAAAATTTAACACGATATAAAAATTTTGACATCTATCAAAATAATATATAATTTTTATCTCTATAAAATCAATCTAATATCAATATGCAAAAAAATATGTGTACCACGCGCAATGAAAGCTTCTTTTTTCATTCATTTGATTGATAAGTTCCGGCTTCGTCGTCACGTAAAAAAAAATAAAAAATTGTTTTCATTACTAGTTGTACAAATATGTAACTATTGTATATGGGGTAGTTGACTCAGTGATATCGAGTTTGATTCCCACAGTCGACAAACAATATTCATCACATTAATACTACTCCTTTACTACTAAAAACCGCACTTCACGCGCAAAATACCCAGTAATGGGTAGAAGGCGTGATGATATATTTATATTTTATATATTTATGGGGTGGCTAGCTCAGTGGTATGAAGTCGGCCTGTGGATCCTGAGAATCCTGGTTCGATTCCCACAAGCGACAAACAATTTTCATAATTTCTAAAACTACCCCTGTGGCTCCTCCATCACTAACATCTTTCGGGGCCGTGATTTGACGACTGGTAACCGCACTTCACGCGCAAAATATATCATTTACCGAGATCTGCTTCGGCAGAGTGGCACACCCAGTAATGGGTAGAAGGCTTGATGATATATTTATTTTTATTTATTTATGATATATTTATTTTTTTGTATAAAATTAAAAAACTTGTTTTTTGTAAATGTGCGTTCAAATTTCACGAAACAAGCCATCGAGTTCGTTTCGCTTTTGGCGTATTACATCCAGCAGTACGGTGATGTAGATTGCGTTACGGCATTCGAATCTGGAAATTCCGAGTTCGAATCTCACTCAAGATAAAAATATTTTAACTATCACAATGACGCTTGGTGAGTCTGGACCCTGTACTGTCATTGGGCTAGGTTACTGTTGTACAAAAATAAAATAAAATAAAATGTAATCACCTTACATGTGAGGTTTCAAATTAGCTTCGAGTTGAAAGTAATTCAAGAAAAATTTTGCTTTTAAGCAAGAATAAAAAATTCAATGTCATTTAAAATTTTTCAGTTAGGTAAATTCTCACGCTATATAATTAAGGCTCATTCAGGATCTTACACATATTTCGCAGTTTCGCACATTAAAAATGAAAATTCGTAGTCAATATTCTCAATTATCGCATTAATATGTATTTCTCGGTATAATGTCCAAGTCCAGACATTATAATTTACAAACATTAAACTTATAGAAAAATCTGAAATATAAGTACAGTTAATGGCCGTACGCATCTAGTAATCACTATAAAAAGATATGCAAAGCTGGACTAATCATAAAGCGATCATAATTTCGTATCCTTAGAGGCTGTGGCATGTCTGTACAGTAAGTGAGCTGGACTGCATGCATAAACAGCTGAGCATCATAATGACGGACCACACACTCAATCAACAAATGCGCATCGCTTTGTTCACTCTTCACTTGTTGCTATGCACAAAAAAAAACATTCGTTAGAACTGTGCATTTTATTTATCTAGAAACGGTTTTTCCGTCTCTAGTAGAGGCATAACTGGTGTTCGGAGGGCCTCGAATCTAACAATTCCGATGAGGATCCCCTTTTAAAAGAATGACTCCAAATTTAGTAATTTTTAATTAGAAATGAATTTTTAAACAATGTTTTTTTCGTGATAGGACGATGTAATTGATTACCTAATTTAAAAGATAATTTATAAATAAAATAAATAAATATATCATCACGCCTTCTACCCATTACTGGGTGTGGCACTCTGCTGAAGCAGATCTCGGTAAGTGATATATTTTGCGCGTGAAGTGCGGTTACCAGTCGTCAAATCACGGCCCCCAAATATGTTAGTGGTGGAGGAGCCATAGGGATAGCTTTTTCAAATTACCAAAATTTGTCGCCTGTGGGAATCGAACCCTCAGGATCCACAGGCCGACTTCATATCACTGAGCTAGCCATCCCATAATTTATATAGCAAGTAAATAAATAATAATATATAGAAAATACTACAAAATAATAGTTTTACATTTAAAATTTATAGAAAACTTCCAAATGAGAGAATAGTGATAGTGCAAAAAATAAATTCGTTCCTTCTGAAATCAAGCATATAGGGACAAATATTTAACCCTTCGATATAGATACACTTCGCAGTTTCTGTTGTACAGAGTAGAATAAATATATAATGTTTGTTTACTTACTTAAATTAAAATTAGAGAATTTAATTCTCAGTAATAATATAACAAGAGAGTGAGAATAAATTGAAAATAATTTGACAGATCTTTCGAAAACTTGTTGCCAGGCAATAGTCACGAAAACCCGTAGGGCTTGAGTGGCTATTGCCAAATGGCAACAAGTTTGAGAAAGATACTGGAGAATTATTTTTTAATTTATACAACTCTCGAGTTATATTTAATTAGAATATTTTTTGAATTAGCTGTTGAGGTCGATTCATCCAACTTAAAAGATTTTGAACTGGGTTCATATCAATTGATTACTTATTAATGTATTCTTGGAAGTTGTTTCCAAAATTTGTTGGTGTATTTCTGTATCTTAAATACATCTAAATCGATTTTTTTCACACATTTTACTTGACCCGTTGACAGTTTTAACAAATTATGTGACAACTACCTATCATTTGTCAAACAAAAAAGCAGAGATAATTCCCGGGAATAATCACAAGAGCTTAATTCTCAGTATAATAATGACAGGATTGGTTAAAACGCAGACACGTGACATACAATGAAGCATTTCATTGGTTTTGAGAAACGTAAAAAAATAATCAAAACAATAATAAATATATCTCTGTTTGGCTAATATGGATCCCTGTATTCTTGATACAGCTGATGCAGCGGTCTCTAAATAAGTAACGGATTCATCTGTTATATAAATGAGAATTAAACATACATACATGATATCACGCTATATTCCATCAAATGGGGTAACACGAACCCCAGAATGATTCATATAACATTCACTCATCAGATTAATCAAATAATTAGGCCTTGTTAAACATTCTTATCCTAACTCAAACTCATCATTCTCGCTTTAGTCAAATTAATATTTTCTTCCACGCAAGCTCATTTTCATGACACCCGGAATCATACATCATGCAACAAACCTTCAATCACATCCATCCAATCACTCCTACAAACCTATCATTAATCTTTATCGCATTCATAAATGAAAATATAATTTTTACAATCTATGATGTGATTTCTAAATAATATTTCGAAATGTATTTGACTAATAATAAATTATTTAACCACAAAGTGGAAAACTTTTTTTCACTTGTTTACGCAACAACAAATGCAAAAACAATTACAGTGCAAGGGGCATATAGATTATAGCACTGGTAAACTACTTAGATGTAATTTAGTGTTTTTTTACGGACATAATAAGTTGAATAAAATGATTGATATATTTTAAGTTCTTTGTTTAAGAGTACTGCTGTAGAGAGTAAAGGAGAAATAACAATTAATTTTTAGCATCATTAGTTAAAACAGCGCATTTCTTGAGAACTAGCGTAATAATTTTAAAATTAACGTGATCAAATTGTATTTAATTTATAAATAAAACTATTGTATCCGCAACTCATATATTATAAGGACATAATTATACTGGTTTCAGTTGAATTATATGGCTCATAAAACATTAGTGTTTTATATTCCATAAAACACTGTAAACAACTTGTTACTTAGCAACCACTTCATGATCTACCGTATAATGATAAACTATTTATATAACTGAAACAACGTTAAACCTATCTTCTTCGATACCTATAATTATGAGTTGTGGATAAAATTTTGTATTACACTTGTGTTTTATTGGTATATAAAACACATATACAACTAATAAAACATATGTATAATAAATAACTATTAATCATAACTTCATCATCATTAATTTAATAGGCGTATTCCATTTGACATTTAGATCAAATCTAACTTACATTTACTGAACCAGATCACTTATTTATTTCGCTGGATTACTTCGCTGACTTTATTTCCTGTACTTGAATTACTGATTCTAATTTACTTTGAAATATTTCACTTCAATAAGTGCATCAGTTTGCTTAATTCAGGTCATTTAATTATGTTGTCTAATTTATCTGAACTAATTTAAGTGAACCAAGTGGTAAATGGAATACAGCTTTCGATGTAACTTAAGTAAAATAATTTTAGAATGAATATCTCATTTTAAATATCATTCCTTATTTATTTTATAAATTTAGTTTCGACAAAAAGTACAACAAAATACTATAAATTCTAAAAAAAAAAAGAAAATTCACAATGATAATAATAATATTGTTGCATACTTTGAGCAGGAATCAGCTAGCGATCACGTCCCACGTTGTTCACCATCAAATCACATATTAACATTTCTTTTATACATTATACACTAATACGCACAATAACACATAATTTAAGGCTATTTACGCATTTAAATATCATTAAAAAACAGTCACAAAATACCTAAAACATGTCGATCACTGAATAGTTCGCACTCAACTAACAAACGTTGTACAACGTTGTAAAATAATTGGTAAGATATGCTTCAACATGTTCGGTAACGTTAAGATATTTTTATTTATCATTAAAATAAATAATAATACCTCTTAAAGTACAAAGACCACAGCTCTCGGAATATGACGCTAATAAACGAACGAACCCGATTGCCGATTATCAAAAATCTTAACACGGCAATATACCGTGTGTCCCACGTAAATGTTGGCATAGGCAGTTCACCTGTAACTCAGTTTTTTTTAAATAAAAAGTATCCGGCAAAAAAATATGGGACCAAATTTTATTTTACAATACTGCCAATAACCCTAAATCTTATTTAATACAAATGATTCCAGTTTGATAGCGTAATTTAATTAAATTAATAAAACTAATTTCTAATTTTTCGCCTACTATTTTATTGCTACTGACGTATAGTGCTTGCAATTTGTTTTCAATATTCTAATCTGTCATTGTCATCATTAATATTTTAAAAATCGAGAACTCCATAAATATTATTAGAATGTATTATGGAGCGTGCAGTACAAGACAAACATTGTGTATTTCGTCAAGAACAGAAAAATTAAAATATTCGTAATGACACTGACAGATGACAGATTAAAATATTTAAAACAAATTGCAACTTTACGTCAGTAGCAATAAACGTGTAGGCGCAAAATTAAGAAATGTTTTTATTAATATTATTAAATAAATATAAAATATATATCACCACGCCTTCTACCCATTACTGGGTGTGGCACTCTGCCGAAGCAGATCTCGGCAAGTGATATATTTTGCGCGTGAAACATGGTTACCAGTCGTCAAATCACGGCCCCCAAAGATGTTAGTGGTGGAGGAGCCACAGGGGTAGCTTTTTGAAATTATGAAAATTGTTTGTCGCCTGTGGGAATCGAACCAGGGTTCTCAGGATCCACAGGCAGACTTCATACCACTGAGCTAGCCACCCCATATTATTAAATTACGATATCAAAATTAAACAATCTGTATGAAATAAGATATAGGGATATTGGCAATAATGTGATATAAAATTAGATCCCATTATTTTTCGCTGGACACTTTTATTTACAAAAAAACTGATTTTGCATGTTACCTGCATGCCAACATTAACATGGGACACACGGTATATTTTCAATTCTCAATTAGGTTGGCAAAAAATATTTTTTGAGAAAATTTTCGGAGTCACTGGCTTCGCTATTTACTTTTTAGTAACTTAATTCATTTCATTTTGCCAACCACGAAATATCTTAGTGAGCTATATTACAAGTTTCTCGAATGAAATTATTTCGAAGAATGATTAAGTTATAAATACGAGGAAAGTTTAAATATGTCAGAAATTCTTTGATAGGGTTATCATTTGTCTAGACAAAGTTCAATTCTTTGTTCTCATTCATATCTTAAACAATTTATAAAGAAACATTTTCAATAAATGAATAAAGACGTAAGCAATGTAACACGACAAACTTAAATGTAGTATTAGATGCTTATATGCCAGGCGCACGCATTATTATCATAGTGATTAGTACTAGAGCATTTTCATAAATATGAGTAATTTATTATCACTTGTTCTTTATCTTTATGAGTGATAACAGCTCCTGGGCTGCTGCTACCGGCTACACATGAGCGCTTTGTAGGCGGACGGTAAGTTTATGTTCAATGATAAGTGGTTTTATTTTCTTATATGCATAATTGTATGCATATTTACATGAACGTAAGAAGAAATCTACAGATAGAGAAGTGTACCCAATAATCACATTGTTATGAAATTTGAATTAATTTTACAATTCGTAGTAATAGTAGTGAAATTTCAGAGCTGGGCAAGCTACTTGAAAAAAGTAGCTAAGCTACAGCTACAGCTATTCTTTAGAAAAGTAGCTAAGCTACAGCTATAAGCTATATTTTGTAAAATATAGCTAAGCTATAGCTAAAAGCTTTCGTTAAAGTAGCTGTTAAATTTTAAAGCTACTTTTTTAAATTATTGTGAAATAATTAAATTTGCCATTGTCATATGATGAGTTTATTGTTATAATGACTGTTAATTTACTATTACGTACATAAATATCAAAAATAGCAAATACCATTTGGCACCTACTGTGTATTTTTGCGTATTAAAGCCAGGTAGAACAGGCAACAAATAATTATTTTGTGTGGGTTTAGCTTGTACGCATGCGTACTTTGTTGACCTTCTGCTTAAAAAGTAGCTTTAAAAGTAGCTTCAGTTGTTATTTTTAAGCTAATAGAAAAAAAAGTAGCTAGCTACAAGCTACAAGCTACAGCTATATTTTTTCACAGTTAGCTAAGCTACAGCTACAGCTAAGGTAAATGTAGCTAAGCTAGTAGCTAAGCTACAAAAGTAGCTAGCTACTGCCCAGCTCTGATCCTAACTATATATTTTCTTTGGTGTCAAATATTTCCAAACTATTTCAGAGAAAATGTTTTCAAATAGTAATGGTAGAATAGTTCTGGGTATCTTTTAATTGAGACAAACTATAGGTGAGGTACTATTTTACCATTGGATGGCATATTTAAATTAGGCAGGTATAAAAAGTAGCTTGAAGATACAAAAAGTAGCTTGAATACACAAAGTAGTTTTAAAAGTAGCTTCAGTTGTTATTTTTAAGCTAATAGAAAAAAAAGTAGCTAGCTACAAGCTACAGCTATATTTTTTCACAGTTAGCTAAGCTACAGCTAAGGTAAATGTAGCTAAGCTAGTAGCTAGCTACTGCCCAGCTCTGTGAAATTTGATGTTTTTTTTCAGCTGTGGAATGTTTCTATATTACAGAGTGATCAAAAGGAATTGTTACAGTTGGCAATAAAAAAAAAACTACTTGAAATTGGTAAGCCTGATACATAAATTCATTTCCTGTTGTTGACAGTGACATTTAAAATTTAAATTTGAGTACATTTATTATTACATTTATTTCTAAAGTATTTCTATTATTTAAAAAGTCAAAATTCTATTAGCTGTCAGACTCCTGACATAACCTATTTGTATTTATTAGAAATGTCAAATAGCATTTCCGCCTTTATCTGACGTTGTGCCAACTGTGGAATAAAAAGATCTCTGGAATTGTATTGCCAACTATAACAATTCCTTTTGATCACCCTGTAGTTTAGGGAAAACTGTTTTGGATAAAAGTGGTAGCAAATGTAGTTCTTAAAAACTTTTATACTTAGAAAGCGGATTGTAAGTTTTTTTTTGCTTGCATATTTAAAGCAAATATACGAGTAAATTTTATTAAATTTTGTATTACACAAAAAGAAGTTATTTAACACATTACATGTAAAAAAAAACATTTTTTTTTTGCTTTTTTGTGATATTATGCTTATTTTAAAATTATTTTTTATTCTAGAAGTATTTTATAATTCATATCATATCCTATACGAGTACTCTAATACAAACAATTCGTGTATGTCTTTATGTGTCAACGATCTCGGAATCGGATCTAACGATTTTGATGAGACTTGGTATCACGATGTTTCTTTTGTCTCCGAAACCGATTTCGCTAGGTCTATTCTTCAAAAAAATTCCTTCAGAGCAATGTAATGTTTAATCCAAAAAATAGAAGACAAAAAATCTAAAAGTCAATTTTAGCATTTTTATCTATTTCTTGATTCCTTGGGGTAGGTGGCTCAGTGGTATCGAGACGGCCTGCGAATTTGAGAACCCACAACGAACAAATAAATAAAATAAAAAATAAATATATCATCACGCATTTTACTCATTACTGGATGTGACACTCTGCCGAAGCAGATCTCGGTAAGTGATATATTTATACCAGCCGTCAAATCTCGGCCCCCAAAGAAGTTAGTGGTGGAGGAGCCACAAGGGTAATTTTAAATCGGTGAAAATGTTTTGTCGGCTGTGGGGATCGAACCAGGGTTTTCAGGATCCACAAGCCGACTTCATACCACTGAGCTAGCCACCCCACGAACAAATAAATTTTATCAAATTAAAATTACCTCTGTGGCTCGCCCTCCACTAACATCTTTGGGGGCCGTGATTTAACGGCTGGTAACCGCACTTACCGAGATCTGCTTCGGCAGAATGCCACACCCAGTAATGGGTAAAAGACGTGCTGATATATTTTATATTTAATTTATTTCTTTTTTTCTACCTAATGCTGTTTTGAAAAAATCTTGTACACTTAAAAAACATGCTAATTTATTCGCTCTCTACTAATGAAACAGTTTTCTCTAAAATAGTTTAGAAACGCACAATGAAAAATACGTAATACTGATTTTTAAAAAATCGTGAGTACTGCAACATATGTAATTATGAATAATACTCATTGAAACTTATTGGAATCGTTGCCTTATTGCTCTCATTCCAAGATGTTACTCACTCTTCAACCAAAGTCAGTGTGAGTCACGTCATTTCACTGTCCAGTGTCTAACCCCAGCGAGACAAGAGTGAACAGCACAATGTAAGATGTTAATTAGAATAAACAGTGTGGCTTCGCCGGGTCACAGTTCGGAGTTGATTACACGAAGTGTCAGCGGTAATTGTATTAAACTCGCGTCCTTCGCGTCCCGCCGATGTCGTTGTTGCGAGCTTGCAGACAGACTTCTGCAAATCTACGTCATGAGCAGATAGAATTTTTGTTACCATAATTTAAAAAGTAGAAGAGATATGAAGATGCGCTTACGGCAGTGAATTTCTCGTACTTCAATTAGCTTACAACTGTTTGTTTTTACCAAAATTAAAATCGTCCCAAAAATTATTTCGACATAATTATTAAGTTTACATGCAGTTTTGAAACAGTTTCCAAATCATTTTAATTTTTGGAAACACTATGTGCGAGGAAATAGTATCAAAAGGGTTTTGAGTTCACTTGAACCAAAAACAAATTTCATGGATTTGACTTTAAAAGTTGTTTCAAATTTAAACAGGTAAACACGTAAAAGTCAGTTTTATACAAACGTAAAAAATACATTGCAAAATAAACTTTATAAGCCATTTTCTATCCCTTCTAATTTAAATTTTAATGACAAGCTGTTTATAAAGCTGATATTTTAAAACCGATTCTAATACGTTATACTAGAGGTGTGTAGTTCGTGAACGAACTAGTTCATATGAACTATTCTTTATAGTGAACGACACGAACTAGTTCGTGAGTTTATTAAAGACTAGTTCACTGGGAACTATTTGGATATGATTCACCAGCACGGAGGCACGGCCGATGAGGTCGAATCGAAAGCGGAGAACGGACAAGTGAACGAGTGAACGAGACTCATACTTCATTCGTTCGTCGTCGTTGCTATGATCACCACTCTGCTTTTGCTGCCTGCTGTCAAATTATACTAGAACCAGATCCTAAAAGTTCACTTGTTCTCGCTCGTGAATCACAATACAATATGATTTCCGTTCATCATAGTCTTAAAAATTTCGTAAACGAAAGTGAACTAGTGAACTTGTTCAGTGAACTAATCTTTTTGGTGAACGAGAACGAATGAACTAGTTCACTTAAATGAACTAGAATTCCCATCTCTACGTTATACATAATACACGAAACACGAAATGTTGAGCAAGTACGAATAGTATCGGATTATATTTATTTATTTATTTATTTTTATGTTACTCTGTACAACAGAAACTGAATCCCAATTACAGTACTGGGATGCAAATTCACCAAGCCGCAGTGTGCAAATTCACATAATTTTTGAGATCGGTAGCAACGAAAATATTACTCTGAGTTTGGGTTCGTGCTTTTGTTTCTATTTTATTTAAATTGTAACAACTTGACATTCTTGTGGAGATTCAAGTGGAACCATTAATAATATATGTAGGGAATGACTCGTTCTCCTCATCATCAGACTCCGAACCAGACGTTTTATATTATACATATTTCATTTCATTATATTTTATTTACAGAAAAATGTCTTTTGAGAAACGTGTTCCATTTTTATTTAATAATTTATCCCTCTTTGTTCTATAATTAAAATTGACCAATTAAATAAGTTTTTTTTATAAATTAATTTTATTTTCATTTCAAATTCCTTCTTTAAATTATTCATGAATTTCATTTCAAATAAAAAGATTTAAATTCTACTGCTTTTCCTGCCCCGTCTCAGCAGTGAAAGTATGAAATTTAAAGTTGATAATTCAAGATTATTTTTAAAATACCAAGTAACAGAAGCAGGTGCAGCTAAGAAAAAATGAAGGGGAGGACCGCGAAAGAGATAGTTCGACAGTATTAAGCAAATCGGAGACAAAAGAGGTGAAACGTTAGAAAAAATGAAGAAGCAAGAAGCTGATAGGAAATAGAAAGGAATGGAAGAAATGGATACATCAAATTTTTGGTAGAATACGAGATGTGTCTTTAAATAACGAGACTGACGCTGCTACAGACGAAGTACGCATGCGCCAAACACCAGCGACCGTCAGCTTTTTAGCGTGAAGCTTTCTCTTTCGAATGCAGTACCTCTCGCTTCTGTAAACAAATCCGTATAGCCGTAGTATTTGTTCTGATTAGAGTTGTTTTTTTGTTTCGTCGAAAAAATGAAAAGTGCAAGGTTAAAGCAACGAATTGTTGTGAAATTTCACATGAAACTTGGCAAAACTGCTACTGAAACTTATAATTTATTGAAAAAAGTACCCGAATTGTGGAAGGACAAGTCATGGTTTCTCCATCAAAACAATGCGCTGGCTCATTCCGCAATGTCTGTCAAGAGATTTCTAGCCAAGTACAGCATCCCAGTGTTGGACCATCCGCCTTATTCGCCAGATCTTGCGACTTCAATCTGTTTCCTAAGGTGAAATTTGCCTTAATAGCAACAAAATTTGAGCTTTGAAAGAGAAATCGGCACAAGTACTGAAGGAGCTGACAGTAGAAGACTTCCAGCACTGTTTCGAACAGTGGAAGATTCGCATGGAGCATTGTAGGGATAGAGGAGGGGTGTATATTGAAAGTGGTAATAAGTAAATAGGTATGGAGTCAAAATAAAATGTTAAAACAGCATCAGTCTCGTTATTTAATAACCATACCTCGTATCCAATGCTCTCAAAGGCATAAGGAAACAAAAAAGAAGAAGAAAAATATAAATATATAATTTATGTTTAATTAACAAGAAAACCTTTATCATAATGCGGTTCAACAATAAATAAAAAAGGTTTTTACTTTCGGTTCCGGTTTTATGTTTCAAATTTTGGAACTAGTTTTGGTTCTGACTTTTTTCAGTTACCTAAGTGTATAGGTTTCGGTTACCATTTCTGGTTATAAGTCAATTGTGATATCAAAACCAGAAGTTAATGTCGTTAAAAGAAACTTCGTTTGTTACTTAGTAGCTTCCGAAAATATAGATTTTATTTCACAAATTTAGTCGTTTAATATTTTGTACAACAGTAAATTTATCAGGTTATGTCAATGCTTACGCGGTAATTTATTTCTGAATTCAATGGTGCAATGTATGTTTGTATCTTATCTATTTTTTAAGTATATATTAGTTAAAGACAGAACCAGGACTAAGTTATGCGTTAATAATGTAGTCCTTTAGCCTATTAATAACTTAAAAACAAATAAGTATGTGTTTGAAAAATTGTTAGTGAAAAGCAGTGAACTATGCATTTAGTTTATGAAGATGATTTAATTGGGCAGCGAGAGAATCATATCGACGGTAATAATTTCGTTTCCGTGAGTGAAGACAGCGTGATGCAGCCGCCTGCCGCCAGTGCAGCCGCTGATGCAGTTTTACGCGAGTCATGAAATATTCATGTGTGCAGTGTTCTATGCGACCATTTCCAACATTGTACTTTTATAACAACGCCAGTGAACGGCTCTGAACGCCGTTACGGCTGTCGAGAAAAACTAAACGCCACTAAAACTAGTTCACTACTTTTCAACACGCTCTACAAACAGATGCATAAACAATACGAGCTTACGTGATGCGAAACTATAAGTTATTACTTATTGTAAAAAAAATTAACAACCTTCAGAGATAAAAAAGCAAATGAATGCAATAATAATGTCAAGTGAATTATTAAATAATTATAATATGCAATGGCTGTTAGTATTTATACGTGACGAGCAAAAATCTTCAATTAAATAATATACAGAGAACTACATTTATTCATGTCAAATTTGGGTTGTTGATTTTACGAATATTCGAAACTTCGATTGTTCGGATTTATTGAACCTTAGAATTTAGATTAGAACTTGCGAATTTTAGAATATATCGAATTTTCGAATTAATGAACTTTTAGAATTTTCGAATTTTTCGAATATTCTAATTATTTGAAATGTTTTAACAGCTCGAGGACAAGTCAGTCAGATTGCAAACAGCATCGAGGGTTCAATTCTCGTCTTAGTCATTCTATTGCCAGATCTTAGCCTCATCACAATTTTTACTAAGGACGTGTTATATATTATTTTTTAGAGAGTTCAATTCACTAACCATATTATGGCATAAAAAGGCATGGCACATTAGTAAAACAACTCCAATGCATTTGTTGTACATAAATTTATGTATTATTGTTTATTTATAAATAATATAAATTGTAATTAAGAGAGTAGATGTCTTAATTAAGATGCCTAACCTTGCAGAGTTTTTGCAGGATATTTCGCCGAGTTTATTATTTAATTCGTGGTCGACTTTTCGCGAATTATGAGTGGGCGTATTTGAAGATGACAGATGGCTTTAATTCAGTGGCAAAAAATTCGAAGCATCGAAAAATTCGAAAAGTTAAAAAAATTCAAAAATACCAAGCATCGTTTTTCTGACGAAGTTCAAAACATTCGAATGTTCGAACGTTCAGAAATTCAAACTTCGGTGGAAATCAACGACCCTATGTCAAATATTTTTTATTTTAATTTTATTTTAATTAGCTTTACCACTTAAGATTCAGACCGAGGTTCAGCCGAGGGTTGTTCTTTCACCTAACTCTTACAAATACATTACAAACATCCATACTCAGGGCGGGATTCAAACCCACGAAATACAGCGTGCATTACCAAAAAACTGCTATGCTAGACACTCGATATATAATTAATATGTCACGTGACATGTCTTCCGCCAGTCAACAACGATAATCTTCATTAGTTATGTAACAGGGTGGTTTTGAGGTACCTATTGTTGTATGTTGCACCCCCGAAAATACCACTCTTCACCCCCACTGAAAAACAGAGCGTCTGTTTTTGAGCAGCAGCGGCAGTGAAGTCAAGTTCGCGACTTCCGCAGATCGCACGGAGTTAATCTTCTATTAGTATATAAATATAAAAATATAAATATATCATCATGCCTTTTACCCATTACTGGATGTGGCACTTTGCCGAGGCAGATCTCGGTAAATAATATATTTATGCACGTAAAGTGCGGTCACCAGCCGTCAACTCACAGCCTCCAAAGATGTTAGTGGTGAAGGAGCCACAGGGATAATTTTTTAAATTGGTGAAAATGTTTGTCGGTTGTGGGGATTGAACCAGGGTTCTTAGGATCCACAGGCCGACTGAGCCATTACCCCATATTATATTATATTTTAGCTTAATTTCTGTTTTAGTATTTCAATTATACCATTAAGTTTGCAAATGAAGTTATGTGTTTCATTGTATTATTCAACAAACAATAGTAACCACCACTCGTTTTAATTACCATCAACTATTTCCCGCTCGCGATGTACATACTCCACTCGTGTTACAGTTACATCTCTATCACAGCGATGATAAAAAACAAATGAAATTATCATCTTGTTTTGGTCCGTTGCTAAGAATAATTTTTCTTAATTGACAACAAATTTTGTAATTTAAAGAAGTAAATACACTCAAACTCAGATTTAAACAAAATCGTGTGTGTAGTTACCAATGTCCATTTTATTACATCAAAACTTAGGTTCCGTTCTATAAACTTATGTTCTCGTTCTTCATCCGCTTCACAACAAATAATTATTAATTATATTCTCTGATTAAATATAAGCTCCTGATATGATTAATAACTGAAGATATTAGTCGTGAAACCGAAGAAGAACATTTCACTAGTCCTGCAGCTCGGTTCCACTCGAAAATATCATCCATAATAATCATATTTATTTGTTACTCTGCACAACAGGACCTTAATCCCAATTACAATACAAGGGGTCTACAGCTTATAGTGGAATCCGAACCACTTAGACAATCGTATTTTTGGAGATAAATTGAAGTCAGTGAGATTATTTAAGAAACGCAAGTTTTACCTCGCTTTTATCCACTGGGCTATGATTGACTGTTAAAGTAGTACTAGCGTGAAAAATAATTTTGCAGAATTGAATGAAATTTGGCGCACGTAAACATTGGATAGTCATACGCATCCTTTTAAAATATAAAACACGTTCATCGTCTGTGAACAAATATATTCGCTTGTAAAGTTGATTTCTTATGCACGGGGCTTATGGCGATCATCACTCAGAATCGCACATATTTGATTTGTGTACCTCTAAAACTTTGCAGTTTCATTTGAAAAACTATTATGATGTTCTAGAACTATCCATGTATATTGTATCAGAAGGAGAAAGTTTTTTATCGTTTAGTAATGGTTATATAACCATGCAAAGCCTTGTTTTTAACGAAAAATGAAGAATCCCAATTTATAATGGCGTGGTATTTGAAAATTCACTAGACCAACAACCTGTTAACAATTCATGATATTCAAATCAAAATACGTATAAAACACTTATTTTATTCAATTTTTATATTTTTTTGAGCGTCAGTTTCGCCACTCGACAATCAATGGCGCCACCGTCACACTAGTACTACCTTAATGGCATTATCTATGTTAGTTTAAACTTAAACCTACGCTTACAACTTAAAGTAACAAACATTATCTGCAAATTTCCATAGTACCTTCGAGATTAAGGGTAATATTGAGTTTAATGGCCGATATTATCACTCACAATTATTTCTTAAATTTAGTAAAGACAACAGCGAATCAATTTGTGAAATTAACATTACAGTAAAAATTGAAACAATAGTTAACGATAAATGGGCATCTAAAAATTTGATAATTCTGGCAATAAGTCGTAATTACAATTTTCTCCCTAAAATTATTTTCGCTAAAATAATGTAGCAACATGTAACATTGTAAAGTAAAGTAAGCCAACTGTATTTAAATACAATTTAATGCATGAAACAACAACAAATTACGACTTCCATTTGGGGTGAGTTTTAGAAATAATTTCTATGCGGTGAAATGTTTTTGAAATTGTTTTGTAAAAAGTAAAATCCAATTTAATTTAGGGATGAAACAATTTTCGAATGTGTTTCCGGCGATGACTTTTGCCTGTTGTGCAATATGAAAGTTAGTAGTGATATTTGGAGTGCGTTTTATGTGTTCTCGTTACGCAGAGGGTGGCGTTCCCATGGCGACTCCTCACCCCTGAACGGTTGTTAAGCTCGGATTTCAAGTACCTGTGCCTGCGGCTCAACGCACAAGCTTTCCAAGCCACCCTGGATCCAAACAAAATGGCTTGTACTCTGCTTCTATTCTCTACTTTACTTTCTTTTATCCTACTATGTTTTTCTTTCTACTTCTTGTTACACTGCCCTTTATTCATTTTACGCTATATTAACGAATAGTTTACAGAAAAATATTTATTAACTTAGTAATAAAACTAAAAAAAAATACGCAGAAGGAGATTGAAATCTTTTTGTGTAATAAAATAAATGCATAAAACGGAACTGACTCTCTGAGTGAATATATTTGCTTTCATTAAAGACTCGCTGACTCGTAAAAAAATCATACGAATCTTATTATACCGACAAATATAAAAAATTTAAACTTTTTATAAAATATGCACACACTAAGTTTTCTTTACATACGGCTAATGGAAAGGGAAACGAGATTTCCGGTAATTACATAAATAGTTTTCTTAGTTGAATAATGAATTATCTTTTTCTTGGACTTTCATTAATATGATACATCATTTGTAAAACAAACTTTATTTCATACTATACCGCATTTGCATGTTTACAGGAGTGATTAAAATAAAATAAATAAATAAATATATCATCACGCCTTCTACCCATTAATGGGTGTGGCACTCTGCTAAAGCAGATCTCGGTAAGTGATATATTTTGCACGTGAAGTGCGGTTACCAGTCGTCAAATCACGGCCCCCAAACATGTTAGTGATGGAGGAGTGATTCAGTCCGGTAAATGAATTATTGCGGTACCAGATACCGTAATGAAATATTACGGTATTTTATCGTGAGTTTGCTAGGTAACAAACAGTTTTTTTTTCATTTAAGGTAGTACTAGTGTGACGGTGGCGCCATCGGTTGTCGAGTGGCGAAACTGACGCTCAAAAAAATATAAAAATTGAATAAAATAAATGTTTTATACCTATTATGATTTGAATATCATGAATTGTTAACAGGTTGTTAAGTCTAGTGAATTTTCAAATACCAGACCACCGTGTGGTGTTACCATTATAAATTGGGATTCTTAATTTTTCGTTAAAAACAAGGCTTTGCCTGGCTATATATCCATTACTAAACGATACAAAACTTTCTCCATCTGATACAATATACATGGATAGTTCTAGAACATCATACTAGTTTTTTCAAATGAAACTGCAAAATTTTAGAGGTACACAAACTAAATATGTGCGATTCTGAGTGATGATCGCCATAAGCCCATTGTATAAGAACTCAATTTTACAAGCGAATATATTTGTTCTAAGACGGTGAATGTGTTTCATATTTTAACAGGATGCGTATGACTATCCGATGTTTACGTGCGCCAAATTTCATTCATATCTGCGAAAAAAAAATTCACGCTAGTACTACCTTAATTACTCATTTTAAGGTCAGGATATACAAATAATGTTTTCCTACGATCGTGTTGAGAAGTCAACATATCAACATTCAAAAGAGTGTGGAATGTATCTGTTTGCAGTACTCAGTGCGGCATAATTTCTTGCCGCACTGAGGACAGCAAGAAATAGTTTGATGTCGTTTTCAAGACAACCTTTGTAGAACAATCTTTTTTTATGAATGTGAAATCTAACAGTAAAGGACAAATGTCAAATATCGATTCAAATAGAGATTTTAAGAATTAAAAGTTAACGGGGTAATGGCTCAATGGTATCAAGTCGGCCTGTGGATCCAAAGAACCCCGATTCGATCCCCACAGACGACAAAACATTTTCACCAATTTAAAATTACCCCTGTGGCTCCTCCACCACTAACATCTTTGGGGGCCGTGATCTGATGGTTGGTAACCGCATTTCACGCGCATAAATATATCACATACCGTTATCTGCTTCGGCAGAGTGCCACACCCAGTAATGGATAAAAGGCGTGATGATATATTTATATTTATTTATTTAAAAGTAAACGACCTTAGACAAAATAGTATGTAAGATACGTATGGCAACGACCATTGCAAAACGAGTATGGAATTTGGAACACGAGCGCTAGAGAGTGTTTGCAATCATACGAGTTTAAAGCCTTTCCACACTTGTGTTACAATACGAGTATACTGTTAATAATTAAATGCTACACAGTATGAAATAAAACGTTGTACGTCATATGTCCGTTAAAGAGTTTTTACGCTATTCGTTTCTAAATTTCAAACTCGGCTTCTTCATCGTCTCGTCCGTAATCATCTTACTTGTACCGTAAAAACTCATTTACTGGATTTATAACTTAAATAATTATTACGGTGTTAATTAAGAATGAGAATTCAAGAAGACTCAATAGTTCAAAAGTAAATAAAAGCGTAATGACAGATATATCAAGCCATTTGATTTTATTTTCCAACTGTCAACGTTCCTACATTATTTTTGAGATAAATGCATGAAATAGGGTTGTTGATTTCCACCGAATTTCGAATTTCTGAACATTCAAACATTCGAATTTTTTGAACTTCGTCAAAAAAACTTCGAATTTTCGAAATTTAGAATCTTTTTAACTTTTCAAATTTTCGAATTTTCCGAAGCTTCGAATTTTCGAATTTTTTGCCAATTAATTAACGCCATCTGTCATCTCCAAGTACGCTCACGCATAATTCGTGAAAAGTCGGACACGAATTAAATAATAAACCCGGCGAAGTATTCTCTGTAATGTTAGGCGTCTTAATTAAGCCATCTACTCTCTTAACCGCCCATCTAAATGCTATGGATTTTTAGTAAAACGTTTTAAATTTACAATAAAAAGGATACAAAAACGTCTCATATAACGTTTTTGACAGTGTAACTAAATTTTAAATCTAAATTGAATTAATTTGGCAAACAATAATAATTAATAATAATTACTTACGAATTAATACAAAACTCTGCAAATGAGTTTATTCTGAAAATAATTCATACCACGTTAGGATCTAAAACATTTCAAATAATTCGCAAAATTCAAAAAATTCGAAAAATTCGAAAAATTAGAAAAATTTGAAAATTCGAATATTCAAAAAATTCAAAACTTCGAATAATTCGAAAATTCGAAATATTCGAAAATTCTAAATTAAATTCGAAGGTTTAATAAATCCGAACATTCGAATTCTCGAATATTCGTAAAATCACCACCCCTAGCCATGACATAAAAGTAATATAATATATATTTAGTTAGTCGATTGTAATCAACTGTTCCTACATCATTGTCGACAAAGGGTCAAATTCATAAGGCGTACTGACCTAGAATTAACTCGTGTTACTTCCAAATAAATAATGCATCTAGTGTCAGTTGTAAACATTGGCGGTAAATTTAAAATCTGAATGCATGTTCGAAGCGATATTTGCCTATTTTTAATTGTATGTTAAATTGCGCTCTTAATAAGATGTTTTAAGTCATCTTTATATTTTGTATATGTAGTCAAAAATCAAATAACATCAGAGTCTGTAATTTTTTTTATAATTTTGTCATCAGCAGTATCAAAATAATTTATTTCGGAATCGCAATTATGTGTCGTAATATTATCCTCTGTGACTACTATATTACAAGAAACAAACACTGCATATTGCTCTTCCATCATCTGCATTAATAATAGTTTTGTATATTTTTAAAAAAATATATTATAATTACTTACGTTTTTCATAAAAATAGCTTCTAACCTCTCTATACTATTACAAATCGCGACGACATGACGCCACGGATAACAAAGAACACAAGTTGATTAGAAAGGGATAGCAAAACGGGTTCAACCTGCCAACCCGCTAAAATAGCTGGGGCAGTAGGGTCAGTTCAGGAACTGTTCTAGGTTACTTAAAACGTGCTAATTAAACAAAATTAACCTTCCGGGTTACTTTAAAAATCCCAAATAAATACGGCCTTAGTTCGAATTTGAGTGTTAGATGAGGACGAGGTGAGGCTGAGTCACGACTGTGAATTTGGCCCTAAGTATAGACAAAAAAACTAATCCTATAATGTCATCTGAATTTAACTTTGAAAAGTGAAATACAATTTCTTGATTTCTAGTGATTGGCTGCAACAATATACGTACATTATTTGCCGCTTATAACATTTCAGATAACAAACAAACATAAAATAAATAAATAAATAAATAAATATGAAAATATCATTACGCCTTTTACCCATTAGTGGGTGTGGCACTCTGCCGAAGAAGATCTCGGGAAGTGATATATTTTACGCGTTAAGTGCGGTTACCAGTCTTGAAATCACGGCCGCTAAATATGTTAGTGGTGGAGGAGCCACAGGGGTAGTTTTTGAAATTATGAAAATTGTTTGTCGCCTGTGGGAATTGAACCAGGGTTCTCAGGATCCACAGGCCGACTTCATAGCACTGAGCTAGCCATCCCATACACCTAGGAACAACACTGCATATAAGTGATCTGTGTATGATCCAAATGGCAAATGAAAATACGGCTAATAAAATTAACAGCGTACTAAATCCTCTAGATAGTATCTTGGTAGTGAAAGCATAATCTCCGCTAAGTACGGTCCTGTAAAAGGCAGGAAAAGTTCCGGAAGGTACGTCTGGAGTCCGGAGTTTAGCCCATGTCATCACGAGATAAGCAATACCTTTTGTCAAGCTCCCAACATAACTCGCTAACATTAGAGCTCGTATAATTTTATCACCGCAGCTCTACGGAATGACGTTTTACACTAAACATTTACTTCCCTAGAATTTTGTAATGAAACCGAAGGGCAACACTACACTGTAGCAACACAAGGCTAACGCGATCGTAGCTCGTTAATCGTAAAGCGTCTGTTAGATTGGACCATGAAAACGTGTTTAAAATCTTCATGACTACGATGCAATACTGCTAGTATATCTATCTATACTTTGTAACTACCTACACAATAGCTTACTTACATTTCATATTGATTTATTTACTATTCTTTGCTAACTTCGGCTGTATTCCATTTGCCACTTGGTTCAGGTAAATCAGTTCAGATAAATTAGACAACATGACTAAATGAACTGAATTAAACAAACTGATGAACTTATTGGGCTGAATTATTTTAAAGTAAATTAAAAACAATAAATTTAGTACTGAAAATAAAGACAACGAAGTACTCCAGCGAAATAAATAAGTAATCTGATTCAGTAAATGTAAATTAGATCTGATCCAAATGGCAAATGGAATATGCCTTATGTTGTGAAACCTTATTGGTTGCTCTCATTTCCTTGCGCAATTATTGAAGTGGTATAGTTTTGCTTTTATTTATATTGCAGTCCCTTGATATTTAAATGTATCATTTCCTATTCGTGCCTGGTGAAGCCATATTTGTGCCTTTCTTTTATATGCATAAAAATCTATATATACAGGTTGTTTCCTGCATTTGTTTCACCCTGTGGCTCTCCCTTCACTAACATCTTTGGGGGCCGTGATTTGACGGTTGGTAACAGTACTTCACGCACAAAATATATCACTTACCGAGATCTGCTACGACAGATTGTCACACGCAGTAATGAATAGAAGGCGTGATAATATATTAATTTATTTATTTATTTACTTATAATTCAAAGAATCCTGGTTCGATCCCCACAGCCGACAAAACATTTTCACCAATATAAAATTACCCCTGTGGCTCCCCCACCACTAACATCTTTGGGGGCCGTGATTTGACGGTTGGTAACCGCACTTCATGGGCAAAATATATCACTTATCGAGATCTGCTTCGGCAGAATGCCACACCCAGTAATGGGTAAAAGGCGTTATGATATATTTATTTATTTTATTTACTTATAATACAAAAATAATCAGAACTTCGCCATTTTGAATAATATCGCTATACATTATTTGACAGCAATTGATGGAAATTATCTACAGTATACAGGATGGTCCATTTAAAGTGTTATCAGGAAATATCTCGGAAACTATAAATTTTACGCAAAAATGACCTAGACGAAAAACAATCATACAAAAGGGGGCCATAATAACGAAATATTGGTTTTGTCCCAAATGGCGCTGTTGTCGCTAAATCATGGTCAACTCAATTTTTTTAAATGAAAACCCCTATTTTTTATTAAAGAATCAGATTCCTCGTTAAAAAAAAAGAAGAATTTATTTAGTTCACTTTTTCGTCAGCATGATAGATGAAGCTGTAATCGCGAAAAATGATGTTGCTTTCGGACGTTCCTGTATTAGAGCTTATGCTTAATTTAATTAAAATCTAAAATAATATGCAATTTAAATTTACACCATATGATTTTAGACAGAATGTAAACAATCAGATGAACCATATTTTATAAAAATGGCAATTGAATGTAATGAGACTATTTGCGATTTTAGATGTGCGTGTTAGTGGATGCGCTTGCACGCACACAAACAAAAACTAACAAACTCACACGCACACAAACTCAAATAATACACACACACACACAGCCGCGCGCATAAGTTCTAATACAGGAACGTCCGAAAGCAACATCATTTTTCGCGATTACAGCGTCATCTATCATGCTGACGAAAAAGTGAACTAAATAAATTCTTCTTTTTTTTAAACGAGGAATCTGATTCTTTAATAAAAAATAGGGGTTTTCATTTTAAAAAATTGAGTTGACCATGATTTAGCGACAACAGCGCCATCTAGGACAAAACCAATATTTCGTTATTATGGCCCCCTTTTGTACGATTGTTTTTCGTCTAGGTCATTTTTGCGTAAAATTGATAGTTTCCGAGATATTTCCTGGCAACACTTTAAATGGACCAGCCTGTATATATATAAAAAAATATTTAATTAAATATTTCCTATTAAAAAAATTTCGAATTGCATATTTGCCATTGTAAAACAAAAGAAGATCAAAATTCTTCACATAGTTTAGAAGAACTTTTCAATCGCTACAATTTCTCTATTTACCATTTCTAAATAGTCGAGTAAGGTAAATTCAGGAAACACTCTGTATATACGGGATGTTTACTTTTTTATGGGTAAAATTTTCATTCAACGGAAATACGAAAAACTGCATCCAACGAATCAAAATTTATAAATATAATACGTTCGTAGCACGAGATAGACATAAATTAAAATCATCCTCTTTAAGCGGTTTACGAAGTGCCGTGCAAAATAAAAGAAATACTTTCACAGATTTGTTAGTACAAAAATTAAAATAATCTCTTTTATTTTGCATGGCACTCTGGTAAATAGCTTAAAGACGGTAATTTTAATTTACGTCTGTCTCGTGATAGGAATGTTCTATATAAATAACCTGGACTCATTGGAGGGTAGTTTTTAATTCTGAATATTAGCTCCGAAAATACGTTAAAGCAATAGAATAAAAAGAAAAATAAATAAATAAATAAAATAAATATACCATCACGAATTTTACCCATTACTGAGTGTGGCATTCTGCCGAAGCAGATCTCGATAAGTGATATATTTATGCGCGTGAAGTGCGGTTACCAGCCGTCAAATCACGGCCCTCAAAGATGTTAGTGGTGGGAGAGCCACAAGGGTAATTTTAAATTGGTGAAAATGTTTTGTCGGCTGTGGGGATCGAACCAGGGTTCTTAGGATCCACAGGCCGACTTGATATCACTGAGAAATAAAAATAACGCTCATTTAATTCTATATATTCCCCAGATTTTTTTTTTGTGGCTTCTTTGACTTAGGTCATATGCCGCCATTGCGCCCTGATCTGCGTTTTAGTTGTTATTGGTCAACAGCAACGCGAGTTTCTCTGGACGGTCACCCATCCAAGTACTACCCGCGCGCAACGTTACTTAACTCGCGTTATCGCTTAGATCAGTTCCAACGAGTGCAGCCATGGCCGTTGACACCCCGAGATTTTATTGTACGATTTATTTTTATCGTATCGTTCGCACGGCAATCGTGCGGTAAAAAAATATCGCTTGTGTGAAAAGGCTTTAAGCTTACAGTACGATTTTTAATCGTATGATAAAAAAAATCGTTCGATGAAATATCGCTCGTATGCAACGGCCTTATGGTGTGATAATTTACTAAAAAGTTTTCGTTATTAACCCACTAATTAACCCTTAAAATGGATTACGGCTTCAATAATTTTGTACAGATCGCTTCCAGATCTTTTCAGACTATAGGTGCCTCTGTATGATGACAACAAAAAAAAAGTTTAAAAGAATGTCTTACCAGTTGTAGAGGAATTGAGTAAAAAAGTGGGCTTACCTGAAAATAAAAGAAAAATATGTTAGCAAACATTTTGTAAGAATATAAAAATACAAAAATGGCAAAAATTTCGAAGAATTTAAGTGGAATAACTATAAAAAGAGCAATAACATGTTAATGAGTAGTATAACCAAATTCTTGTAAAAAAACAAACAGCATAAAAATTGGAAACAAAATAGTAAAATTAGAAGCAAATCAAGAACAGATCCAGGACAAAATAATTTATGTCTGCCATAAATTTCGGTCACATATTGCAGTTCTCAGCGCGCCACTTATTTTGAAATGGGCTGGAATTCGAACACACATGAGCATCAACAACAATAAAATGTTTTTCAAATTCTAACCTCCGCTACTACACCACAAGAAATGTGTACACATTAAAACCAAAAGCGAATAAAATTTAACCCACAAATCTGTCAAGTTAAATGAGCCTTGTCGCCAGTACATTCAGAGGTACAAATGTCTCTGAGCTAATTGTGGACAATCACAAGAAACGTGTTACAAAGAGGAGTTCAGTTATAATATTTTCTAGTAAATGTTCGTAAACTATTTTAGAGAAAAATGTTTCTCTATTTCTGCATTAGAATAACATATTGTCGCACGCATATTGATACTGGAATGAGCTTCATTCTTAAACGATTTTTGGTGACATACTGTTATCATAGATTGGTATAACTGCATCAAATACACAAAATATCTAGGCAACAGATAAAACAAAAAATACAACAGACAAAGTCAATCGCAAATCACTATCACAAGCTTAATTACGAGGTGTGGCTATTAAATAACGAGACTGATGCTGTTTTAACATTTTATTTTGGTTCCATACCTATTTACTTATTATCACTTTCAATATACACCCCTCCTCTATCCCTACAATGCTCCATGCGATTCTTCCATTGTTCGAAAGTGCTGGAAGTCTTCTGTCAGTTCCTTCAGAACGCGTGTCGATTTCTCTTTCAAAACTCAAATCTTGTTGCTATTAAGGCAAATTTCACCTTAGGAAACAGATAGAAGTCGCACGGTGCAAGATCTGGCGAATAAGGTGGATGGTCCAACACTGGGATGCTGTACTTGGCTAGAAATCTCTTGACAGACATTGCGGAATGAGCTAGCGCATTGTTTTGATGGAGAAACCATGACTTGTCCTTCCACAATTTGGGTACTTTTTCAATAAATTATAAGTTTCAGTAGCAGTTTTACCAAGTTTCATGTGAAATTTTACAACAATTCGTTGCTCTAATGTTGCACTTTTCATTTTTTCGACGAAACAAAAAAACAACTCTAATTAGAACGAATGCTACGGCTATACGGATTTGTTTACAAAAGCGAGATACTGCATTCGAAAGAGAAAGCTTTACGCCAAAAAGCTGACGGTCGCTGGTGTTTGGCGCATGCGTGATAAGATGACCCATAGTCAACTAAAATTTTGTTGCCAGGCAATAGTCACGAAAGCCCGTAGGGCTTGAGTGGCTATTGCCAAATGGCAACAAGTTTGAGAAAGATACTGGAGAATTATTTTCTAATTTATCCAACTCTCGAGTTATATTTAATTAGATTTTTTTTTGACTTAGCTGTTGAGGTCGATTCATCCAACTTAAAAGATTTTGAACTGGATCCATATCGATTGATTACTTATTAATGTATTCTTGGAAGTTGTTTCCAAAATTTGTTGGTGTATTTCTGTATCTAAAATTCAACTAAATCGATGTTTTTCACACATCTAACTTAACGCTTTGACAGTTTTAAATAATTATTTGACAACCACCTATCATTTGTCACAAACAAAAAAGCATCTAAAGAGATAATTCCCGGGAATAATCACAAGAGCTTTATTCTCAGTATAATAATGACAGGATTGGTTAAAACGGAGACTTATGACATACAATGTAGCATTTCATTGGTTTTGAGAAACGTCAAAAAATAATCTATAGAATTTAAATCCGGTGAGGTCCCTAACCATTCCAGGCAACTGATCTTCTTGTCTGTAAAATATTTCTTCATAATCTCCGATGTATGGCATGGAGTTGAACCTTGCTGGAAAATTGCTTTACCTTTAGCTTAAAATTTTCCAGCACCCAGCCAGTCTACTTATCACCAATTCCTTGTACTTTTAACAATTCATCATTCATTCAATTGGCACAAAAAATCCGGTCTTCATGTAAGAACAACAGCTCCAGAACATCTTCTTGAGAAAAAATAGAAATATTTCATTGTTCACATTAATTCGCACACTACTGTTCTAAAATTCCCTTGAACCAATTTTGTTTGACAGTAGAAAATATGGAATGTCAAATGTGTGCGTATTTATTTAGGTAAACTAATTAGGGATTTAGAGGTCTTCACCTCATACAAATTAGGATTGTCTATTAACATAGGAAGCTAGTGGAAATTCGGGGTTGTACCGCACCTTTATTTAATTTACTTTCCAGTCCATCATGTGTTTCAGCACGGCTGAATAATTCACTCTAACGTTATTTCCAACCGCAGCGGCGTGTTCGTCGCGACGCTAATCTCATCCGTAGTCCTGCGTCTTGACAGTCTAATCCTTTCCGAACAATGTAGCCGTACGCACTTTGCTCAATAGACGTAATTAAGGTTTCGTTGCGAGGACTTTAATTGAGGTAATTTGCGATTTTAATGCCACATATATTTACTTGTTCCAGTTTTACTTGTTTGCCGAAACAAGACTTGGTTAAGCTGACTTATATTTTATTTGCTTAGGGATTAATGCAAGAATTTCGAGATGGATTCTGCGAGAGAAATAGAGTTTGTAAGCAAACCTACATGGTTGGTATTTCGAAAATATAAATGCAGAATTTATAATAGATTATCACAAATTTGCCATCAAAATATTTATATATTTTTCGCTATTCGCGTTTCTACAGAATTCAGACTATCATATGTATTTTTAATGGAGTAAGTGGCACAGTGGTATCGTGTCGGTCTGTGGATCCTGAGAACTCAGGTTTGATTCCCACTGCCGACAAACATTTTCACCACATTAATACTACTCCTGTGGTTTCCCCTCCACTAACATCTTTGGAGGCCGTGGTTTTACGACTGGTAACCGCACTTCACGCGCAAAAATACAGAGTGATCAAAAGGAATTGTTACAGTTGGCAATAAAAAAAACTACTTGAAATTGGTAAGCCTAATACATAAATTCATTTACTGTTGTTGACAGTGACATTTAAAATTTAAATTTGAGTACATTTATTATTACATTTATTTCTAAAGTATTTCTATTACTTAAAAAGTCAAAATTCTATTAGCTGTCAGACTCCTGACATAACCTATTTGTATTTATTAGAAATGTGAAATAGCATTTCCGCCTTTATCTGACGTTGTGCCAACTATGGAATAAAAAGATACCTGGAATTGTATTGCCAACTATAACAATTCCTTTTGATCAGCCTGTATATCACTTACCGAGATCTGCTTCGGCAGAGTGCCACACCCAGTAATGGATAGAAGGCGTGATGATATATTTATTTATTTTATTTTATATATGTATTTTTTCTCCTTAAAATAGTTTAGGAACGTTTAATGTCGTTCTGTTGTTAACAGCTTTTGAAAATATTTCTGACAATTGTGTAGCGATGGTGACATATTTGTACCAGTTTCCAACGTTATCAATATTTTTGCATGCAAGGGTTGAAGTTATATGGTATGAGTTTATACCTATTGTTGATTACAAAAATATTGATTTGCAATAAATTACATGTTCATGACGTGTATTAAACCGAGATTATGTGATGCACAGATATTACGTACATTCACAAAAATAGTTTGAATTTTATTCTCTAAATATGAAGGGTAGGTATAAAGTTTGTTACAAAATGATAGATTTACTAGAGCGGAAAAATATTTATGTTTTGTAATAAATATTTTAAGTGTATCATAAAGACAAAAGACGGTAAACGATTTGAAAGTTTTCCACTCAATTTTACTTTATCAATTTCACACAAAAAACTTTTTGTAGAAAAGATCTTTTAGTAAAAAAGTTTCTATAAAGACATATTTTAAATGGCTATTCATGCTCCATCTTAATAAATTGAAATGGCCCAAGTTTCCGGAGTCAGAAGTAAGTGTAATATTGTCCGACTCGCTGCCTGGCGATTTATGGTGATATTTAACGCTACGTTGAAACTTTTCCCTCCTTGCAGGTTCCCCAGAATATATTAATTACAAGATACAATCTGAAATTTGGAATTTCGTTTTTATCTGCGCTGCGATACGATCACCTTAATCAAAACGACTGCAGGCAGCAACTTTGAAAGTTTCACGAGAAGAGCGCGAGCAAAATAAAAGATAAAAATCCATATTCCACTGGTTGCTACGGGCAATTCATTATCTTCAACAACCCTGCAAATATTCATTAACCCCGTCTGGACTTGGAAAAATAATAAAAATGAATTACAACCAACGGCAGCGTCGCTGGTCGCTGTTGAATTTGAGGACACTTTAAACTGCGGAAACGCAATTCGTCTAAATCATTTCCTGCATACCCTTCGCTCACACCTCATTAATAATTCACCGTTGTGGAGATCGGATTAATTTCCTTTGGTAAATAATACTTTTGCGTGTTTTATCAGCAGTGCGCTGTGCGCTAGACACAGACAGACGTTTGTAATCCGTGCTAGTGTCTTCCTCTGGGGATCCGCTCTGGCTCTGTCTGTCTGGTCGCGTGGAGTATCGACCGACGACCTGGCTCTGTCCCGTCCTTCTCTCCTCTCTGCCTCTCTCTGCGAGCGTCGTTATCTGCGCTTACGTTTAACACGGACGTTTCGCCGTCTAGAGCTGCAGATACCAGAAGTCGCGGTATCACAACCGCAGCCTCTTTCCTCTGTTAACAACTTTCTATCGTCGACTGAATTGTCCTCGTTTAACTCTAAATTTCATCTGGGAAATCGAGGTATTTCTACTTTTTGCAACTAATCAAGAAATACTGATACTTCACTGGATTCCACAACATGTAGCTTCTGGTAAATGCTAACTTATAGATTAACCCACATTTCTGTATTTTGGTTGCTAGAACTACAGCTTCATGATATGAAATTTAAATGAGTATATTTAGGAGCAAGGTTACCGAAAAGTTTCTCAATATCAATATTTTATTAGAACAATTACCGGTCAAAATTGGTATTAAAGAGAATATGTTCAAGAACAGTTTCGTAAAATTTAAATATTAAATTTACTTTCAAGGTTATTGCCAGAAAATGTAACTATATTCGTTAGAATAACAATATTTTTATAAAAAATTATTTATGAATGGAAATTGACGTTAAAGGGACTATGTCAAAAAATAGTCCAAATTTTGTTTAAAGACGTAACTAAATAATAAGAATTAAGAATTTAAAGACCAAATTGAGAAGCGTACAATTTTAAAATGCCGTCCTTCTAAAGAGGATGTTACTATCTCTAAAAGTGCAATAAGCAATATATTACCTACTCAATATAGTTGAATTTCAAAGATATAAAATAAATAAATATATTATTACGCCTTTTACCCATTACTGGGTGTGGCATTCTGCCAAAGCAGATATCGGTAAGTGATTTATTTAGCGCGTGAAGTGCGGTTACCAGCCGTCAAATCGCGGCCCCCAAAGATGGTAGTGGTGGGGAAGCCACAAGGGTAGTTTTTGAAATGGTGAAAATTGTTTGTCGTCTGTGGGAATCGAACCAGGGTTCTTAGGATCCACAGGTCGACTTGATACCACTGAGCTAGCTACCCCAAATTATAAATAAAAACTTAGAAAATACTAAATAAAATGGGGTGGCTAGCTCAGTGGTATAAGGTCGGCCTGTGGATCCTGAGAACCCTTGTTCGATTCCCTCAGGCGACAAACAATTTTCATAATTTTAAAAGCTACCCCTGTGGCTCCTCCACCACTAATATCTTTGGGGGCCATGATTTGACGACTGGTAACCGCACTTCACGCGCAAAGAGTCACGGCCCCTAAAGATGTTAGTGGTGGGGAGCCACAGGGGTAGTTTTAAAATGGTGAAAATTGTTTGTCGCCTGTGGGAATCGAATTAGGGTTTTCAGGATCCACTGGCCGACTTGATACCACTGAGCTAGTCACCCCCAAAGATATTATGTCACTTATCCATTTTCATTTTATTACAAACTTTCATCCCTTTACCTATGAGTAGATGTTAACAGGGGCGAATCGAGAGATTGAAACGGCTCGGGTGATTTGGATGATTTGGCTCAGGCTCCCAGGCCTTTCTGACCAATTATAGGAAACGTTTTAAAATGCCCGGATCTCGAGTATAAATAAAAGACCAAGAAAACTATATACATATTAATATCGAAAATAAAAATACAATCTCGAAAATAATAATAATAAAAACAAGAAAGTGGATGATTTCTTAAATAATATCAAATTGATCTAGGTAGTTGAGGAATATTTCCGTATTTTGGTATGATTTGCCAGACCATTACTATTTTTTTCGTAGTAGCGGTCATCGCATCAGCCCAAGAAGCTATCGGTTCATCGCCTGATATGTCGATCCGCCCCTGGTTGTGAATTATCTGTCAAATGTCTTTAGTCTGATCGGTTATTAGTATTTAATTTTTGAACACTGATTGGATGTACCGAGCGTAGGAAAAGAAGATTAAAATTTACAATTCCTGGTGGAAATATATGTAAAATATTCATGCTTCATCAAATATTATATTCGTCTCAAGGTCAGGTATTCGTTTATCGAAAGCTTCTCATATTCTGCTCGGTGAGGACATTTCGAGGGGTGAACTGGTGAAGGCCGCTGATGTGGAAGTAAACAGTTCGGCAGCGGTGGCGGTGTTCGTGGCGGCGGCACTTTCACTATCGACTGACTGGCTGGCGGACGGCGGGAAGGGCGCGGCGGCGGCGGCGGCAAGGGCCACTGACCCCGGGCGCTCGCTTGCAGGTTGGCCGCCGCCGGCTCGCTGCCCCTACTCCGCCACCCCGCACCCAGCCACGTGCTGTTATCATGGAAATGCGCGCGTAAAACGAGTCTGCCGATATTGGCGACGGAAGAGACGAGAAGTAAATTTAAAACCCGCGAATACTAACGCTTAATTGAATTTGACAAATTCTAAACTTCCGCATTAAAATTACGTCCCCACCATCGACCTACTTCATTTGTATATATACAAATGGAAGCACCACATACAAACTTAGATCTGTGGCCACTATTTTGCTAAACGGGAAATACTTTTTTCTATTCCCAATCGTGAAGTAATAGTTTCACACATTCAACGCAGTAGCTAAAGTTTAACTTTTAATAGCGATGCATAAAATGAAATGCATTTTTATGGAGTTTATTTTATGCACTACATCCGTAAGAGGTCTTATACTTTTTGGCACGGATACAAATTTTTAATAGATTGCTGTGGTTAGTTGTTTGATTTTTTGCAATAATGAATTGTTTGTTTTCAGATAACTGATAAACGAAAATAATTCAGTCGGTTTTAATTTACGTCTTTTGGACATTCATTTGAAGATGATTAATTATTAAGGATTGTGATACATCGTTATTGTGAAGATATCATTAGACGAAGAAACTGGTATCAAGTTTGAGAATCTGACAAATTGTACTATTAATAAATAAATAAATATATCATCACGTCTTCTACCCATTACTGAGTGTGGTACTCTGCGCCCAAAGATGTTAGTGGTGGAGGAGCCACAAGGGTAGTTTTTGAAATTATGAAGATTGTTTATCGCCTGTGGGAATCGAACCACGGTTCTCAGGATCCACAGGCCGACTTCATACCACTGAGCTAGCAACCCCATTTTAAACGATAATAAATTTATAAACCGTGTCAAATACTCTGACAAGACATAGCTTGATCATTTTATTTGTTATTCATAGTTTCAATATTTGTTAAGAAACCATAATTCGGCTGTTGTGATTTAAAAAATGATATAACTGAAAATTTGAAACACAGGGAGACATCAAAATACATATTTCATAAAAAATTGATATTTGAATTATAATAGGGCTCAGGGTAGGATGAAAATTGAAAATTTGTATCCATCGCATTTTCATATCACATGAATATGGTTCAGTGATACTTTTCGGCTTGCTCCACAATCCCCCAATGAAACCAGTATGTAAAATTGCTCATGCACACATGTATGGATTTTTGTTTTTATCTCGGTAATTGGTTTGATGTAGTTTTTATATATGTTATCCACCCGTGGCCGTGTCCGTGTGTGTTGTTGACGAGGTCACGATGAGGGTCAATGATGCGGCTGTGTTGGCAACCCGACGTGTTGCCATGCAAACTGCGAGTTGGGGTTGCATCGTGCGTGCGTGCGCGCGTCACCACGGCAACCGGGGCACGGGGATACACACGTACCCCATTACACAATTACGCTAACGTGGAACGATGTTTCGTCTACTGGGCGATCGTCCAAATTTAGTTCTAATTCCTTCATGGCCAACTGCATCAACAACACAACGTACATGGCTGCTATTAAGGGCCCGTTGCTACATACAACTGGGAAATATTACATTTCAGTTTACCCAATACTAGGTGTGGCACTATGCTGTAGCATTTACCGAGTGGTGACCGCGACTCTCGAACTTTAACATGTAAAATAATATATATATATATATATATATATATATATATACATACACAGGGTGATCAAAAGGAATTGTTATAGTTGGCAATACAATTCCAGAGATCTTTTTATTCCACAGTTGGCACAACGCTAGATAAAGGCGGAGATGCTATTTGACATTTCTAATAAAAACAAATAGGTTATGTCAGGATTCTGACAGCTAATAGAATTTTGACTTTTTAAGTAATAGAAATACTTTAGAAATAAATGTAATAATAAATGTACTCAAATTTAAATTTTAAATGTCACTGTCAACAACAGGAAATGAATTTATGTATCAGGCTTACCAATTTGAAGTAGTTTTTTTTATTGCCAACTGTAACAATTCCTTTTGATCACTCTGTATATATATCACGCCTTCTACCCATTACTGGGTGTGGCACTCTGCCGAAGCAGATCTAGGTAAGTGATATATTTTGCGCGTGAAGTGCAGTTGCCAGCAGTCAAATCACGGCCCCCAAATATGTTAGTGGTGGGCTAGCCACAGGGTAGTTTTTTAAAATGGTGAAAATTGTTTGTCCCTGTGGGAATCGAACCAGGGTTCTCAGGATCCACAGGCCGACTTGATACCACTGTGCTAGACTACCCCATGTAAAATTATAATTTCATAATTTCCTGCTTCCCTAATTATTTCAAACAGAAAAACTTAAAATTCTACATCTAAACCAATAAACAAAATTCATTTTGCATGCTTCGTTACGGTGCATATTAGATCTGAAAATGACGCAAATTGTCTCAATACTATCGATATCCATGGAAATGAAACAAAATTAAAGACATGTTTGACGTTTAATTTGTTTCAATTCCATGGCTATCGATAATTTGACGCAATTTTCGGATCTAATTTGTGTCGTTACAAAGCATACAAAATTAATTTTGTTTTTTTTAGATGCAGTATGTTATGTCCTAAAACTTTTTTGCTTAAAATAATTAGGGCAGCAGGAAATTACAAAATTAACACATCTTTGGAGACCGTGATTTGACGACTGGTAACCGCACTTCACGCGCAAAAATATATCACTTACCGAGATCTGCTTCGGCAGAGTGCCACACGCAGTAATGGGTAGAAGGCGTGATGATATATTTATTTTTTATTTATTTACGTATTAAAGTCCAAAGTTTGAGAGTCGCGGTCACCACCCTGTAATTTATACGCAGGAAGCGCAGTTACTAGCCATTAAATTACGGCCCCCAAATATGTTAGTAGAGGTGGTGCCACAAAGATAATTCTATATCGCGATATTGATATTGATACATCGAAATATAGAGATATTGAAATATCGATATAATTGAAATATTTATTTTCACTTATTCCGATATATCGATACTTATCAATCAGTTCTGTTCTGATGCATGGTAACAAAACGGCTCTTATTACTGTAAGTAATTGTTACTAGACCATAACATCTATCACATTATTGTGAAAAAGTCAAATAAAAACAGACATATTGAAATATGAACAAAATATGGCAATTCATAAACAATTTGAGAGTTGATACTAAGCAGTCGCTGTGATATGTGATTTTACAAATAAATAACAAAGTATTATAGTTCTAAGTAACTTACACCATTGCTAGCGATAACAATTGCAGTTTAGATATATCACCATATGCTTAGAATCGCATCCCAGGTTATTAAATATCATTACATCAGAATTATACAAAAAAAAAAATCGTTATATCAATAATATACGATTATATACATACATATCTTCATGCTATATCCCAACAACTGGGGTAGCACGAATCCTAAAATCACTTATCAAACAATCAGCCCTCGTCAAACATTTTCATCCAAACAAACCACCCTCACTTCAACCACATTCATAGATCACTCCATATAAACTCATTCATTTATTACGCACGAAATCAATATCACACAATAAACCTTCAATCACATCATACCTATTCACTTATCATTCATTTTCTTTCTTCAACGTACATAACATATGCATAAAACATCTCAAGTTACTCACATTTACTCCTAACAACGAATCTAATAACGAAACTAACAACGAATCTACAAGATTAGAAAAGATAAAAGCGATACTTATGTATAAAAGAAAAGTACACAAAATGCAGTAACTGAAAATGAAACAAAAAGATAAGAAAGGGAAGGTGCGTAGCCCTGCGCTTGTTTTTGAAAGTGAATTTCACACAATTGCAGTTAAACACTCCACGTAAGAACTGAAAATGAATTAAAAGATACGAAAGGAAGGTATTGTAATAATAATGATAATCTATTTAAAATACTAAAAAATTATTACATTTACAGACAGTTTTTATACTGGTCGATATAATACTGAACACTTAATTTTACGTACTGACTTTCTATTAAGAATACTAACCATCTATTTAAAATATTGACAAATTCGTGTCGCTACGCTTGTTTTTGAAAATGAATTCCACACAATTGCAGTTAAACACTCAATGTAAGATCAGAAAACGAATAAAAAAGATAAGAAACGAAGGGGGTATCGTCCCTGCGCTTGTTTTTGAAAGTGAATTTCACACAATTGCAGGTAAAACACTCTAATGAAATTACTAAACAAACAGAAAGAAACTATTTTCCTACCGTTTTCATTCACTCTTGCATCACCAAACTTACCCAATACATTCTCAGACATGTTTCTCTTAACTCCCACCCAGCCATTTAAATCACCACAAACAATAACTTACTCACCTGAATCACATGAATTAATAACACAAATAAATAAAATAAATATATCATCACGCCTTCTACCCATTACTGGGTGTGGCACTCTGCTAAAGCAGATCTCGGTAAGTGATATATTTTGCGCGTGAAGTGCGGTTACCAGTCGTCAAATCACGGCCCCCAAACATGTTAGTGGTGGAGGAGCCACAGGGATAGCTTTTTCAAATTATGAAAATTTGTCGCCTGTGGGAATCGAACCAGGGACCTCAGGATCCACAGGCCGACTTCATACCACTGTGCTAGCCATCCCATAATTAATAACACTATCTAACAAATTCCAAAATCTATCTTTTTCAAGATCATATCATATCAATATGTTAATATAATATACCGTATCACGAAAAGCGGGACCATAGGCGTTTAACATGGTAAAACACTTTTTCCTACAACTGTGCGATTTCTTTGTTATTACGTAACTATTATTGCCTTGGTTACGTATGGAAAGTAGATGAATGCCGACCAAGTGCGTTTCCGAAAGCAAAGAAACACTAAGTGCGGAAAGTGCTTCATTACGCAACTGTAAAAAAAGTTTTTTTGAGAGCGATTTAAATTTCGCGCCAAGCGCGTAATTCATATTTTGGCCACAGACGCTTATGGAAAAAGAAGATGCAGTGAGCCAGCGCTAGTAAATATGCAGTAGTATATTTTGACGTTTATAAACATAACCTTAAATTGCAGTATATCTAATCTGTATACAACTAATAAAAGGAACCGAACAAAGTAAAATATATCGATAAATGGTTTTAAGTAAGTGAAATACATAATATTTATTGTGTGTGTATATTATTAACACAGTTGTTACAGTTGCTTATATTGACATAATGTAAAGTGGAAACTTTTGTATTGTCTAAAGAAACATTGATTTCTTCCGTACCTGTTCATTATTAACAGTAATATTATTGACAACAATTTCGGAAGCTTCAGAAGTACCAGCAGCAGGTTGATTGTCATGTCGAAAATAGATCCAACATATTATCTTTGGAGGTGTTAATGATAAAGAAGAATCACTCACTGTACTATTCCAATCAAGACGATTTTGAACAATTTTGAAGAAATTATCTTGACGTTAGTGAAATATTTTTAAATAACGTAGAACAATGTGCAAGCAATCAACAAACAAACCATAGCAACGCCGTAAAACATCGTTCTCGTGTAATATCATTAAAATTTTAGAAATTTTGATAATATTTTAGTGATTTACTAAATCGCACAGTTGTAGGAAAAATGTTGTTTATAACACGTGCCGAAAAAGGTTACATGCTCGTGCAGATTTCTTTAAATTCTGCACTTGCACATAACAAGTCTTTTTCGGCACTTGTTATAAAAATAACTATTTCCGTAAGCATTGCTTTCGAAATTATTTTAGACAATAATGTTTCAAATAAACGTTGTAGAGCTTAAAATTCAGCATCTAAATCAATAAACTAAATTTATTTTCTGTGTTTTTTTATTGATAGAAATTAAATATGAAAGTTTACAATACATAAAACAAAATAACGAACATATACGCGACTTAATTCTATCAAATATTTTGACACATTGAAGTTTTGAATTGTTTACAAGTAAGTTTTTGATCTGTCTGTAAATTATTTTTACATATTTATAAAAAATGGAACATTATTCACATAAAGAAAAATTACAAATAATGATAAGTTTGACAGATGCATTTTTTTTTGTTATTTTGTTTTAATTCTGTGGTTGACACTAATTCAATTGTAATTTTGGAAATTTTAGTATTTAAATTCTGTCGTTAAAACACACAGAAAATAAATTTAGTTTATTTAAGTACTACTATTTTTATTTAAAACATTTTTGTCTAAAATAATTTGGGCAGCAATGGGTTATAGTTCCCTACAATAAAAAGAAAAATATTAAATTGTACTTATACTCAGAGCTGGGCAAGCTACTTAAAAAAAGTAGCTAAGCCACAGCTATTCTTTAAAAAAGTAGCTAAGCTACAGCTATAAGCTATATTTTGTAAAATATAGCTAAGCTACAGCTAAAAGCTTTCGTTAAAGTAGCTGTTAAATTTTAAAGCTACTTTTTTAAATTATTGTGAAATAATTAAATTTGCCATTGTCATATGATCAGTCTTTTATTATAATGACTGTTAATTTACTATTATGTACATAAATATCATAAATAGCAAATAACATCTGACACCTACTGTGTATTTTTGCGTGTTAGAGCCAGTTAGAACCGGCAAGAAATAATTATTTTGTGTGGGTTTAGCTTGTACGCATGCGTACTTTGTTGACCTTCTGCTTAAAAAGTAGCTTTAAGCTACAAAAAATAGCTTTAAGCTACAAAAAGTAGCTTCAGTTGTTATTTTTAAGCTAATAGAAAAAAAGTAGCTAGCAACAAGCTACAGCTATATTTTTTCACAGTTAGCTACAGCTAAGGTAAATGTAGCTAAGCTAGTAGCTAAGCTACAAAAGTAGCTAGCTACTGCCCAGCTCTGCTTATACTAATATGCCGTTGTGGAAGAGTACGAAAACAATAATTTCAATTAGCGCTTTTTGCGCATGTCGAGGTTCCAGCGGTGGTGTCGTTATAAATCCAATTTAAGCTCGCGGTGGGAGCTCATGATAGGGCTGTAGCGCTTCGCCCTTCCCGCGTGACCCCATAAAACAGTGAACATTAACCGCAGGCCCTCGGAGGACTGATAGCGAAAGTTCGCCCTCGACGCTTTGCGCGCTCAGCACGATTCGCCCATGCGAACACAATTAGAATGGATTTTTTCTCTCAAGTACAGAGAATCACTTACGGCGCCAGTGGAACACTACGAGTGAGACATCTGTCGACTAAATAAAACTGGCACGTTGTTGTTTCGAAGCTTTTTTATTCCTCTTTTTATTTTTTTGATCATCTCGCTTCAACAGTTTTTGTATGTTTTGCGTTTTATTTGAATGTAAATTTCTACAACGCTGACAAACAACAATAAAGTCATTGTTTTTACCGTATAAATTTTATATATTTATGCCACTTTACATTTTCTGAAAACAAACCCAATTTCAAACAATGGAAGATCGAAAACTTGGCATAAAATTAACAATTGCAGTAAATTCTGCGATCATGTACCTAATAATCGTCATCATTTTATTAATGAAAGTACAATAGCAAGTCCCACAATCATAAGAAGACCATAGATAAGAAATATAGTGGTATCATGTCGGCCTGTGAATCCTGCAAACCCTGGTTCGATTCCCATTGCCGGCAAACATTTTCACCACATTAATACTACTCATGTGGCTTCTCCTCCACTATCATCTTTGGGGGGCATGATTTCACGGCTAGTAGCCGCACTTCACGCGCAAAATATATCTCTTACCGAGATCTGCTTCCGCAGAGTGCCACACCCAGTAATGGGAAGAAGGCGTGATGATATATTTATATTTATTTATATTTCAGTATAAGCAATATATTTTTAACCTGAAAATATATTTTACCCCCAGTATTCCAGTGTAAACCAATAGTGCATTTTCTAGCTTATTACCAGGGTTGTATTTCAAATTTTAAAATTAGAATTCTAGCAAGAAAGTATTCATTCTCTTATAGGTTATTATTAGGGTTGTTGATTTCCACCGAATTTCGAATTTCTGAACATTCGAACATTCGAATTCGTCAAAAAAACTTCGAATTTTCGAATTTTTGAATTTTTTTAACTTTTCGAATTTTCGAATTTACGAATTTTTTGAACTTTTCAAATTTTCCGAAGCTTCGAATTTTCGAATTTTTGCCAATTAATTAACGCCATCTGTCATCTCCAAGTACGCTCACGCATAATTCGTGAAAAGTCGAACAAGAATTAAATAATAAACTCGGCGAAGTATTCTGCAAAAACTCTGTAAGGTTAGGCGTCTTAATTAAGCTATCTACTCTCTTAACCGCCCATCTAAATGCTATGGATTTTTAGTAAAACGTTTTAAAATGACAATAAAAAGGATACAAAAACGTCTTAAATATAACGTTTTTGACAGTATAACGAAATTTTAAATCTAAATTGAATGAATTTGGTAAACAATAATAATTACTTACGAATTAATACAAAACTCTACAAATGAGTTTATTCTGAAAATAATTCATACCACGTTAGGATCTAAATCATTTCAAATAATACGCAAAATTCAAAAAATTCGAAATATTCGAAAATTCGAATTTAAATTCGAAGGTTCAATAAATCCGAACATTCGAATTCTCGAATATTCGTAAAATCAACAACCCTAGTTATTATACAATTATAAAATCGTTAATTGTAACTATGTATATAAATTTAGGGTATTATATTCACTTGATGCTTGTTAATATGTGCCGTCGTCTCACCCCTAGCGTATGCACGTTGAAAGAATTTACTGTAAGTTTGTTAAATTCAACCCCGTTGAAAATATTTCAGCCGTGGAAAGGAAACGAACAATTAGGAAGTGTCTGTAAAAGTATAATACTATCGTCTACAAGTGCATATAAACTCTTTTTGCACGAATATGGATAATAAATAGTTTTGAATATATACAACGGACTTTTTGGAAAATATGAAAAATCAGTTGCTGTTCTGAAAACTTGCCACCTAACAAAGACATGTTAAACAACTGTTAACAAAATTTTTCGAATAGATGGCCCAGTATCTAAAAGAGTTGAAACCCGTATATGAAAAGTTAAACAAAGAAACACTTTTGTTTGAGGTTCGTAAGAGTAATATTGCACGCTTTAGTATTTCTTTGTTTTATTCTTATATTTTCAGTATTTTCTAAAATAAAAATAAATAAATATATCATCACACCTTCTACCCATTACTGGGTGTGGCACTCTGCCGAAGCAGATCTCAGTAAGTGATATATTTTTTGCGCGTGAAGTGCGGTTACCAGTCGTCAAATCACGGCCCCCAAAGTTGTTAGTGGTGGAGGAGCCACAGGGGTAGCTTTTGAAATTATGAAAATTATTTGTCGTCTGAGGGAATCGAACCAGGATTCTCAGGATCCACAGGCCGACCTTATACAACTGAGCTAGTCACCCCATTTTATTTAGTATTTTCTAAGTTTTTATTTATAATTTGGGGTAGCTAGCTCAGTGGTATCAAGTCGACCTGTGGATCCTAAGAACCCTGGTTCGATTCCCACAGACGACAAACAATTTCAAAAACTACCCTTGTGGATTACCCACCACTACCATCTTTGGGGGCCGCAATTTGACGGCTGGTAACCGCACTTCACGCGCAAAATATATCACTTACCGAGATCTGCTTCGGCAGAGTGCCACACCCAGTAATGGGTAGAAGGCGTGATGATATATTTATTTATTTATTTTTTAAGAATGCTTCAAAATAAACGTTGTAGAGTTTAAAATTCAGCATCCAGATCAATACAATAAATTTATTTTCTGTGTTTTGTAACGGCAGAAATTAAAAATGAAAATTTAAAAAATTACAATTTAAATAAAAACAAATGTGCGACATGTAAGTTTTGCATTGTTTACAAGTACGTTTTTGATCTGTCTGTAAATTTTACATTATTTTTACATATTTGAGAACACAGGTTCGATTCCCACTGCCGACAAACATTTTCACCACATTAATACTACTCCTGTGGCTCCCCCTCCACTAAAATCTTTGGAGGCCGTGGTTTTACGACTGGTAACCGCACTTCACGTGGAAAATATATCACTTACCGAGATCTGCTTCGGCAGAGTGCCACACCCAGTAATGGGTAGAAGGAGTGATGATATATTTATTTATTTATTTTTATTTAGGTAAATTACAGTTCAATGTTTTTTGTTGTGTTAGTTTTATTAGTGCATTAATTTTAATTTTCCAGTATAGAAACGTAATTTAGTAATTAGTAAGATTATATTCGTAGTTAACTTTATTGTAAGTATAATTTGTAGAATCTAGCTGGTTAATTGTTCTTCGTGTACACAACAATAATTTCTACTTTTTAATGTTTTTTTTTTGGAAAGAATTAATTTTTTCACAATAATCTACAAATGTTACACACTTACTATTCAATTTCATATGAATATAAGTACAATTATTTTGTACTTACAGAAGCAAGAAAGTATAAGGATGAAATTTGAGTTAAATTTTCTTCGATAATAATAAACACACCAAATTTATTGATACAGTACTGTACCTACTAGGTAACAGCATACAAATATCATGAAAGTGCTCCTTTGTCTTAGCTTAAAATTTCGCCACTAGTTTCGCATTCTTATTGGAATGTTCCAATTGAATTCCCGTAATAAAACGAATCCATCCGAAAACGGTACATGATCCCAGAATCTACTATATAAATATTATAAATCTATGACGATCAGTATACACATTTAGATCGAAAAATTTTGCAAATAACTTAAGAAATCTCAAACGTCATTCCCAACTTTTACAAGATTGATTAACAAACATTTTGAATGTCTTTTTGCTGCAATAAATTGATAGTGCATTAATCTTTAAATAAAAACATTATTGTAGAACAGTACTGTGCATGTACAATAATAAATATAATATAATCTTTATCGAAATCTGCAAATGCATCAACAATTAATAAATGTAAATCTGCCACAATGGCTCTCCATTCTCTTGTGAATAGGTAGTTAATTCGTTAACATGCATGTGATTGGCAAAAGAGAAGTGGAAATCTGCTAATTCATTTAACGAAGTAATTCTCATTTTGCAATCGATTCTGGCGCCATGCAGTAGAACAATGTAGATTATGAGTGAAAAAATGTGGAATTCAATTACCGTGGCTGGTACGGGAAGAACCAGTAAAAGTAGAATCTGTGTTGATTGAGGGGTTTTTGTACGCAGGCGTTATGACAAACGCGTGTCGGTGTCGCTTGTCAGGCGAGAAAGAGGAATCGATACCGCGGTGGCTGTGATGGTGATGCAAAAACTCGAATCTTCCCTGTGAAGGGTGATGGTTGTGATGGTTGAGCGGTGAGTGGTTGTGGTGTTCGCGAGGCGAGGGGTCAACGGCCGGCACGCGAAGGTTGCGCGAATTGCACGCAACTGGCAGTGGACACACTTGTAGCGCGCAGCGATTTATAAAGACAAGATTTTTTTTCCGCATGTTGAATTCAAATTTTTTTGGAGGACATGTTGATACATAAAAGTACCTTGAGTATTTGGCAAAGTATATTTTTCGCTGTCAAATGTTATTATATATTATTTACAAAAAATGCTTTGAAATGTGGATTTCGGATTTTCGGCTGTACGTATTTAAAATATCCAATATACGAATTTTTTCAATCGTGGAAATCCGGACAATCATTTAAAAACCGGATTCCGAAAGAAATCGGTATCCGACTAGTTTAGCTAAGGCCGTGTTCGAAATAACCTTTTGACATTTAGGATTTAGGAATTGGGGAAAGAAATTAGAAATTCACATAAGTGCAACTTCGATAGTATACTACTAACGACATCTGCAATCTTTAGGTTGAATTGTTTGACATTTATTCGTTTAGGGACTAATAATAATATTTTTAATACTTTTTATACTTACACACAAAATACGAAGCCATTTTTTCTTTAAAAATGCTATAGCAAATTTGACAGCCTGTAAACGTCAAAAAATTAATCTTGATTGGCCGTAACGCGCATGATTTTTAATTTAGTGCTTACCAACTTCAACGCATAGTGTGCTCTTACAAATCCTAAAATCTAATTGCTATAATCCTAAATTATGACGTCATTTAGGGCACACAAATTTAGGATTCGGTATATTAGGGTGATAAATGTGCAACTTCGGAATACAGCCTAAATCTGATACTTCTGACAGTAAACATACAAAAAAAGAAAATAAAATACATAAACTCATATTTTTTCATCAAAATTTGAAATAATCCTGTATTTCACTTTTCTTTTTTCTTTTTTACGTTTAATATACTTTTATCTTTAAATAGAAAATATCAATTTGTATGTTTTATATTTTAATAAACAGTTTAAATTGTCGAACATATCTTTTTTTTTAGTATTATGTTTCGAATCATCTTCTTTAAATACGTATCTGACAATATTCAACGTGTTGTTTAATTATTTATATAATAAAGATACCACGACTACTTATTTATCTAAACATTGGAATATTCGGAATCCGGTTTCTACGAATACTGGATTTTTCGGATACTGGACAAATGTAAATCCGTATATCCGATTTATAAAGTTTTCGGATGTTGTCAGCCCTACTTCGGAGAATACTTTTATAAAGAAAAATAATTATTAAATCAGTTAAAATAATATTCTTCGTTGACTTGATGCAGAATTCAATTTTCTACAGATTTTTCTTTAAAATTACCAGAAAAAAAACCTATCAGTAATAATATAACAAGAGAGTGAGAATAAATTGAAATAATTTGACAGATCTTTCGAAAACTTGTTGCCAGGCAATAGTCACGAAAGCCCGTAGGGCTTAAGTGGCTATTGCCAAATGGCAACAAGTTTGAGAAAGATACAGGAGAATTATTTTCTAATTTATCGAACTCTCGAGTTATATTTAATTAGATTATTTTTTGACTTAGCTGTTGAGGTCAATAGGGACTTACAATTTTGACGTCACATGCGGCAGACCCGAAGCAGACCCCCCTCCACACAATTTTGTATGAAACAACAAATTTGTAGAAAGAGCGCGGTGTCACCATGCCAAATTGAACACCTGCTTTCTCCTTTCAGCACTATTTCCCGCAGATCCCAACATTTGTTTGACGTTTCACGTTTGGGTCACTTGATAAACATCAAACTGTAAAGCTATACCATGTTCGCTACATAACAAAGTATTCAATTCTATTTTACTCACTAGATGGCAAGCGAAAAATTTTAATTGTATAAGTCCCTATTCATCCAACTTAAAAGTTTTTGAACTGGGTTCATATCGATTGATTACTTATTAATGTATTCATGGAAGTTGTTTCCAAAATTTGTTGGTGTATTTCTGTATATAAAATACAACTAAATCGATTTTTTTCACACATTTTACTTGACACGTTGAAAGTTTAATTATTTGACAACTACCTACCATTTGTCACAAACAAAATAGTATCTACAGAGCTAATTCCCGGGAATAATCACAAGAGCTTTATTCTCAGTATAAAAATGACAGGATTGGTTAAAACGCAGACACGTGACATACAATGAAGCATTTCATTAATAATCAAGAAAAAAATTGTTACATATTTCATAAAATTTAAATTTTTGTATTATATCAGTCCTAATCAAGTATTATGCGAATTACTATTTTGAATTCTTTAACTTTTCTTGGTGTGCTTAAGTAAGTAGTCTCGTCGCATTTGGCACAACTGTATTCCGACCATCATCAGAGCCGCAGATTATACAAACTCGTTCTGTTCTCTGCACTATACACTACGACTACACCCAGCATAGAACACCGCGTTCAATAAGAAGCTACATCCACAATCAGTTGTGATTGCCTTGCCTTGCATCCCCTGTGCACAAGGCTCACAATCCCTCGACACAACCCGTTCCTCTCGATTGTGCAAAAACGACGCTGCGATTTTATTTTTGTCCCCAGTCCCCTAAAAAGTTTTTGATAACCGTTAAACAGCAGAATTCATCATGGTTTGAATAGATTCGCGAGGGTAGATATGCATAAAATTATTCTGGGTGTTGTCAACGAGATTAAAAATACAAGTTTCGCAACTAGATAATATATTTAAAATGCAAAGGGACGACTTTTGCACTCCAAATCGCTATTCATTTTTGGCAGGACCAAAAGAGTACCTAATAATTCATCAACTTGTTATTTTCAATGGAAGTGCGAAATATTTGCAACTGGATTATTTGAATATTCCCCTACCTAGGGAACAACTTTTTGCAAATGAATAGCCTATTTATTTTTAGCAGAACGTACTACAGAGTGATCAAAAGGAATTGTTACAGTTGGCAATAAAAAAACTACTTGAAATTGGTAAGCCTGATACATAAATTCATTTCCTGTTGACAGTGACATTTAAAATTTAAATTTAAGTACATTTATTATTACATTTATTTCTAAAGTATTTTTATTACTTAAAAAGTCAAAATTCTATTAACTGTCAGACTCCTGACATAACCTATTTGTATTTATTAGAAATGTCAAATAGCATTTCCGCCTTAATCTGACGTTGTGCCAACTGTGGAATAAAAAGATCTCTGGAATTGTATTGCCAATTATAACAATTCCTTTTGATCATCCTGTAGTATTCTTTAAAGAGATTGGCTACTAATCGTTCAAATACCGAACTTTTCAATTAACAATAAGTTTAAACTTTTCGAAACAAAAAGAATCTTCTAATTTAAAAACTTGCTTCCAGCTTTGTCTAATGCTACTGTTTTCCATTTTTGATCACATCATTTCTTTTCTGCTTTTAAAATTTACCGAAGTTTTATGACTATAATTAAAAATAAATTAAATAAATATATCATTACGCCTTCTACCCATTACTGGGTGAGGAACTCTGCCGTAACCAATCTCGGTAAGTGAAGTGTGGTTACTAGTCATCAAATCACAGCCCCCAAGGATCTTAATGAATTGGGAACCACCGAGATATATATTTTTTTAATGTAGTGAAAATTGTCGGCTGTGGGAATCGAACCCGGATTCTCAAATCCACAGGCCGACTCGATACCATTGAGCCACCTACCCCAAAAATGGAAGTAAAAAAATGACATAAAATTTTTAAAAAACTATCACTCCCGGCAGTACGGTGGTTTGATTAGCGTTACGGCATTCGAATTCGAAAATCCCGAGTTCGAATCTCATTGCAACCTAAAACTATCACACCAGTGGCGTACCTAGAACTTTTGGCGCCCAGGGCGGTCTCTAATTTGCCGCCATCAAATGATGATTTTTATAAATTAAAAAAATAAATATATCATCACGACTTTTACCCTTTACTGGTTGTGGCACTCTGCCGAAGCAAATTTCGGTAAGTGATATATTTATGTACGTGAAGTGCGGTTACCAGCCGTCAAATCACGGCCCCAAAAGATGTTAGTGGTGGGGAAGCCACAGGAGTAATTTTAATTTGGTGAAAATTGTTTGTCGGCTGTAGGAATCAAACCGGGGTCTTCAGGATTCACAGGCCAACTCGAAACCACTGAACCATTACCTCATTAAATTAATAAACATAAATAAATAATTGTAATTGAGACAATCTATAGTAATTCATAATTCGTAGAAATCGAATAGTAAACTTATGAAGTGAACAAGTTGTTTTTTACAACTAAAATTAAATATAAAAAATTTCGCCCCAAAATATGTGCCGCCCGGTGCGGACCGCACCCACCGCCCCCCCCTCCTTAGGTACACCACTGTATCACACTGCGGCTTGGTGCTTCCGAATCCTGTACTGTAATTTGAATTAAATTCCTGTTGTGAACAGTAGCATGAATAAATAAATTAGACAAAAGAATAATGTAAAATGTTTTTAAAAAAATGGTTAACATTTATTATAATATTTATTGCAACTATAATAGAAAAATAAAACTCATGTTTTAGATAGATAGTGCGAGTCGCGTGACTCAGTCGTATTTCATTCCGCCCATATACGCTCACCTAACAAAACTCACGAATAAAATAATGTATATTTATGTATACTATACAATACTGACAATATGATTTATTTTTAAATTTTCAATGTATTTTAAGGAATAGTATAGAATTTTGGCAAAACATTAAGGATTGGTCGTTCCATCTACGAAAGAACTTTCTAATAAATTATTTGTTGTCAATATTGGTATTTGCTCTAGTTATAATTTTTATATAAATCAACCCCTCTATTCTGTAACTGAAACATTTTACTGATCGATAAGGTAATGACAATCCCTATTTTTTATGATTACTCTATAGATTAACACCACTTCGACGTTTCTGTGGCTAAAATTATGTTCCTTCTGTTTTATTTTTATAAATTTTGATTTCGAATGAAACTGCCATTACAAAAATATTATTTTTACAAAACTTGTACTATAAGTTACCTATTAATGACAAAATTTTATTTATTTTATTGCACAGTGGTTTCCATGGTTATATCAGGACTCTAAACTCTAATATTTACTTACTGTACACCGTGAACAATAAGTAAATATTACATAACAAGGTCCTATTTGTCTTGACAACAATTTGACAGATGTCAATTTTTAAACCTATTTTTCTTTTCCTTCGATTTGTGCAAGTATTATAAAAAATAGCTTACTAACCTCAACTGTAAGTGTTTTTTTTAGGTCGCGAATGTTTAGGAAATCTCGACCCTTCGGGCCTCGATTTCCCAAACTACATTCTAGACCTAAAAATTGTCACTTACAGTTCACGGTACGTAATATGCTATTTTTAACCACACTTTTTACGAAACTGTCATTGAGTTATTACATTCATTTTTATAATAATTTGTAGAATCTCAAAATGGAGATTCCGTTTTATTAAGCCGTTGATATTTACTTGAACAAATAGGAGTAGGAAGGATAATTTTTTTTATAATAACATCGACAAAAATGAATTATCAACATTAATGACTGCAGAAAGATTTTTTCAAAATCTAGTTGCTTTAAAATGTTGGTGTAAATTTCTCCGCGCCCTGTAAATAATTTCATCAAATCTTTATCTTTACAATCTTAAATTTAACTTTAAAATATTTCTCTAGTGATGTCAGCAGCGACGAACATAATTTTGCTTGTCGCGGGAGTAACGAAGATTTGCATAAAAGTCTTGTGGCGACATTGTTCCAACATACGTTCGTTATTATAATGAAAACACGAGAGAGTAGACTAGACATCACAAGAAGAGGGAGGGGACACTTGTCTTTACAGACCAAAAAATAACTCCGCGAATCCGCGTTCAGATTAGTCTGCAGACGTCGAGTGTTGACTTCACGCTGAGCTCTTCAGAGCGAGGACTTCGCAATGATAGTTAGACGCACTGAGCTAGATAAATAATAACTCTGCTAGCGTTAAGTCAGCGAGATGATTGCGGAATTAGGTGAATGGATTGTTACAACGTTCTTTGCTCTCTGCAATGACTAATGTTATCTACGAATTGTGCACTGGTGCTGGTAATGATTGTGTTCTAGTTTTGAAGCATTTACTTTGTAACTCATACATGAACAAAAAAAATTAGTTTCAAATTGATCGAAACTAAACTTGAATTAGGTTTTCAAAAACTGTAAAACAAAAAAGACCTTGGTATTATATAGTTTTATTTTTACAAAAGAATTCTTCTAACGAATTATTAGTATAATGATAGTGTAAAATTGTAAATTACCCTAGTAATAATACCTTCTTTTGTTACAGGTTTTTAGTGAAATTCCGCATTGCAGGATAATGAGACAAATTTGTCCGACATAAATTTGTTTTTAATTTGTGTGGCAAGCGAGTTTTTGCTGAGAAAACTCGAACCTAATGAACTCGTTGAAGTGAAGGGTGTTTGTTCCCTTCTAATCCGGAAAAAAGAAAAAAGTTCCCCCCGTTAGAACGGTATTTGTATTTTTAAATCGGGGTCAAGTATCACGCATTAGTGCGTTGTCGTGTGCGAGGTGTCGACAATGGCCAGCACAAAGCCCTATTCTTTCCCCCATCCCTCTAAGCCAAGCTTGGGACTAGTCACTCCAGATCCACCTGAGATCCAAGTGAGAACTAACAGCAGGAGTAATCACGTTCACGCACGCCTGTTTTTAATCTCGGCCGTTTATTATTTCAAAGAGTCTTCTGAAAAGCCTAAAGTGCTTTTTTTAAGACGGTGAATATTAAAAATATCTGGAGTAACTTTTTGCGAGAGTAACTAATCCTGCGTAATAAAAACAAATTTCATCAAGTATGAGATGATAACACCTTTCTCTTTTACAAGTTCTGGAAATGAAAATTTCATCAGACCAAATCCATCTCGAAATTAACAACAACGGTCGAGACGAAGAGGAAGAAAGAGATGGCAATAGTTTGCCGGCGCACGCACTACGCCTGTGACGTCAGCAAGGTTACAACGATTTTCGCGTCCTTTGCGTAAGCGTGCGGTTCAAGAACCGACACACCTCCGGGCGCCAGGATCATTGACGGCGCACACGTGCGACGCCGCCACCACCGTCGCCGCCGACGTTGAACTTTACCTACATTTGAAACAACAACGCTAAGCCACACACCCGCGAGCGATCATAATTTACCATCAAATTTATACAAAGTTTATTGTAAATTTGCCCGCATTTCAACTTTTGCGAAAACAAATACGTTTTGGAAAATACTAACGTAGTATATTGATGTATTCTTTCGTCGTTGAAATTCTAAGCATAGAACATGGTACTCTGAAGTGTTTAGAGTGAGAGAATAGAGAAGGCGTCGAGTCGTGAAGGAGCCCAAACGCCGGAAGGTTAATGGTCTACGGACAGTTAAAGTCGCGATTAGATTAAAGAAATCATCAGCTAATCTTCAAGGAATCCCGGTTAACGAGGTGACTTGGTAGTTTGTGTGTGGTAGTGAGGATGCGTGTGCGCATGCGTGCAGGGGGTGTCATAGAGAGCAGAGGTTACTGTATTCGACACGCACAGTCAATACCGCAACCGAACTTTCGACGAACAGCCAAAAACAAATTTATCTCGTTAACTCAAAAACCGAGCGATTGCTGAAACAGTGAGCCAATGACGCAAGAACATATGAAACCTTTCAACAAACTTGCCAAAAATTGCACTTGCCGAAATAAAAAAAAAGGAAACGGCCCGCGACACGGAAATAGAGCAAGGCCGGGGCCGGGCGCCCAATGGCCGGCCCACTGGCACGCCACTGACTTACACCTGGCTGCAACTTTCACGGACACTATCACCTTTGATTGCCATCTAGCATCCAACTAAATCAACCTAATAGTTTTACCACTGTTTCAATGACATTGGTAAATCTAAAATGTGTAACATATCTTCTGTACAATGACATAGCAAAGGCATTTGAATGTCGTGCGAGGAATTATAATGCATCGTGATTGCAGAAATGCATAATACTTAATCTTCAAAGGCATCAGATGAATATATTTCCATGATTATTTAGTTGGAGTGTGCTCTGACAGTTTTATTTAATATTTGTTTAAAGGTAACAAGCTCGCTGTGCTCACAGGCTGTTAATGTGAAATGTCGCGGAGACAGACATCTGACAGGCTGTACGTGAAATTACAATTCCCAGCGGAAACAATATGTTACGTCTCGTTGTTTACCATGTCAATGTGATGCCGAGTGGAAAAAATCTAAACAAACGGCAATGCGCGTGTAGCGCGCGTAACGAACAGCGCGAAAACGCGAATGAGGTCAAACGCCAAGTGCCGAAAATCTAAAGCACGCCACAACAAAATATCATCGAGATGGAAATTTGAAATATTTATATTTGGCCAACCGAGTATTTGGTATTCACAATATAGATGCAATTTAGTTTAGCAGTGAGTATAAAATAACAATCTTATTCTCAAATTATGGAAATCTGCGATCCGTACGGCATACGCAAGTTTTTTCATAAATATACCTCATAGTTAATTCAGTATACATATTAAGCTAAACATGGGGCAGGCGCAGGCACGTTCGAAATCCAAGATTTATGGTCTAAGAATTACAAGTTTATTTGTAAAACGTGACGACAATATAACAACGGATGACGAGAATGTTAAAAATAGTAGTATTTACCTGTGTGTGTTGGGTGTTTGTCGTGTGGTTCATGCAGCGGCATGGGCCGGGAGGTGGAGTCACTCACACGCGCACTGTTCACGTTCACGTTCTGTGTCGACGCGTTGTAATAGTCACTGGTGGTGACGTTGTCCGCTTGACGCTTGGACAGCTGGTGATGCACCCCGGTGGGGCTCGCAGCATAGCAGCGGGCCGCGAGGGCGAGCGCGGCAAAGGCGAGGCACGCGGCGGCGAGGGGGCGCGCGCGGGGTGCCGTGGTAGCCGACGGCGGCGCGTTCACCACGCAGCCATGCTGCACAACACACAACAACGACGCAATGTCACGATATCGCTTCTCTCGTTGACACTCTTCTCCTGCAGCTGCATTACCGGCTGGAGCGCTTGTCGGCACTTGTCGTCGGATCCCACTTGGCCACCGAGCTACGGACGGCGACCGTTGTAAACACATCGCATCGCAACACCCACCAAACCAAAACCATCTTGTTCACGTTCAGCGTTCACGTCGTCCTGCTGTACCGGGCTATTTTCGCATCTCGATCTCGTTCTCGGACGAGACGAAGGAGTCACCTAGAAAAAGAAACAGCGCACGTGAGACAAACAACCGCGCCCGAGATTCGCAAGCAGCGCGAATCCACACCAGGACTAATAATAGAGACATCAAAACAGGAATGCTATTTTGCTTAGTCTGGCGGTGGACGGCACGGCACGGCACAGCACGCAACACAACACAACACAACACACTAGGACCACACCCCATCCACATGCTAATTATGACATGTATTAATGACACACACACACACACAAACACCTTCACTCTGCATCTCGTATTGATGGCGTGCAGTCGCATTGACAGAGGCTGGTGCGTGGCGTGGCGCGGCGGCGCGCCGTGTCGACGGTGATTCATTTATTTACGCAAGTTTGTAGTACAATGTGCGTGCGTGCGTTGGGTTGGACAGGGGGAAGGGCGCGAGGATGTGGCTGTACGGAGCACGCGACACGCTGGCGTGCAGCCAGACGCGCCGGTTTTAGAACACAAGCAACCGACTGTGAGCCGCGATATCCGCACTGCCACGCTGCCATGGACCCGTGCTCTCTACAATGTTTCAAAAACATCTTTGTCCACAGAACACCATCATTAATAAGCGCTAATATATACACCGTACATCGTACTGCTAGCCTGCATGCTGAATTGTACCATAAACTTCACTAAATTCAGGAATATTACCAAACTTATATACGAAAACTCAGTGATGAGAGTCATTGCAAAATAATTATAACGTACTTTTGTCGTGCCAACAGTTTGGAATAAATATTAGTTTTCTATTACAATACTACTAGTAAAGAATAATAGGAAATTCAGAAATAACAATAATCAATACTCAATGATAGAAATATAGGAATAGTTCCTATTTCCTAAAGTGGTTTACAAATAGATAGAATTCTAATGATCAAATATGAAAAACAAAATATGTTGACACATGTACATACTCCTCGCTGGCAAACGTTCTCCAATTATTTTAGAAAAAAAATGCTTCATTTATGTACTTTAACTTATCTCCAAAATTTGTTGAATATTTAAATAGGACTTTCAAATTTCTTGTAAGTCCATTACATCTTTTTTTGAACTAAGCCTTTCATAACTCAAAACGTAGAAACTCTAATGTGAGAATGTCAGGTCTACTTTGTTTAAAGTTTATGGAAAAAGAACATTAACAATAATTATTGTATAATCACAAGAGTAACTAATAAAAAATAATACCATATTTGAACGAATTACTGTTCGATTTTCGTAACACCCACATTTAGTAAAGTTTGTCTAAATGAAGTATATGTATTAATGTGACAGGTAAAAAAGTGAAGAAAATACAAATCTGTCTCGCGATGACAACGACGGTACACACAATGTTTTAATTGCAGCGATTGTGACAGACGGGCGATTGCTATTGCTACCAACACCGACCTTGCCTCATGTCCCAGTTTAGAATCAAGTCTAGACAGTCACCGAGTCGTTGACATGTCTAATGGTTTTTGATTGCGACAACGATCCTGTTCAATTACCGATCATTCTACATCAATTTTTACAAAACAAGTGTAACGATCGATATAGGTGTGACCAAGATGCCTACACTGCCATATTACTAGCAAAGTATCTTAGTCCAAATGAAATCAAATTTGCATTTATAGTATCAAATGGTCTAATTGTTTAAGACAATATTTGATATTTATTTTTATTGCCGTCAAACCTAATTAGCAAGAATGTAATAACTGTTTGATCAAAAACAAGACATATGTTCGAATTGGACACCAACTTTTAGTAATCTAATACCTTCGATACAAGAAAAATAACAATAAAAATAAATAAATATAAATATATCATCACGCCTTCTACCCATTACTGGGTGTGGCACTCTGCTGAAGCAGATCTCCAGTCGTCAAATCACGGCCCCAAACATGTTAGTGGTGGAAGAGCCACAGAGATAGCTTTTTCAAATTATGAAAATTTGTCGCCTGTGGGAATCGAACTAGGGAACTCAGGATCCACAGGCCGACTTCATACCACTGAGCTAGCCATCCCATAAAAAAACAATAATAATAACAATAATATGTATCTAATTGTAAGTTCCGGGAAAAAAATTGCCGCACAAAAAATTGTTTTGAAAATATTTAAGCGATGAATGATGAAAATACGTAAAGGGGAATTCACATTGTAATACATATTTCTGTGAAGATAACTATGGACATATTCATAGAAGCATATGAACATTTGATAGATTTATGATAGCAATAAATTTCCATGCAACGCTAGAATGCTACAGTTTGTAGATTGTTTCATGTGAAGTCAAAGACATATATTTGTATTATGGCATTCTCTCTCAATAAAATGGCAAGAATTTCTCATAAGTTTTAAAAGGAATTACCTAGCTACTACAAAAGAGCTAAGCACAAATAGTATTTTTAAAACAACTTATTTGATTGTCCTCAAACATTTTCAATGCTTTAATTAAAAATAGATCATTTAGTTCTTCACACTTTTTTCTTTGGGTTGTTAGAATGATCAAATTTTTTGCAATGTTGAATATGTCAAGAATGCATTCATATACGAGGGGGTATTGATAAATAGTTACCCTTGGTACTTTCCCATAAACAAAACAGAAACGGTTAGTATAAAAACAAGTATGTTATCTAACAAATAGTTGGTGATAAAAAGTGCAGCCGATTCCACAGTGTGAATTAAAAAAAAATGAAATGTCAGATAAAAATCTCAATTTTGATAAAATTGAGTATTGATCGGTGATTAAGTACCTGTTTTTGAAAGGGTTGTCCGGCAAGGTAATTTACGCGAATTTGTTGGATACATTGAAGGATGATTGCCCTTCATACGCCAGCATAAAAATTAGGTTGCTGAATTTAAGAGAGGAAGAACAGACGTTAAAGATGAACACCGTGGGAGACCTGTCTTGGTGTCCACTTCTGAAAATCTTGGAACTCGTACATGACATGATTTTGGAGGATCGCCGAATTGGACTCAATTGTATAGCAGACACAATAAACATTTTGTACGAACGTACATTTCACATCGTTCATCATGATTTGGGTATGAGAAGATTATCTGCTAAATGGATCCCCAAATACTGATCAAAAACAACTCAGAGTGTCTACTACCACTTTGCTATCGTGTTCTGGAACAGCCCCATAACGTTTTATTTTAATTAAGTTAGTTTATAATAATCAAGTAACAATAATTTCTTTTAGTTCATAAATATTTGATCTTGTATCATTGTTCAACATATTCTAGTTATTTCTTCTTTTGTGAAGTTATATTTTCTCTTTTGCAATTTCTAAGACGACTACCCGTCAAGTAGCCTTCCCTAAATTTTTATGCCTCTTTGAACCTTTTTACCGACATTCCTTGTTCTAAGAATCCTTTTGTTTTAGCCCAAAATTATTACACTTGTGACCTCAACTAGTTCGTTCCCTTTCCTAATTTTCCAACCACCAAAGTCTATATCATATTAGTCATCTTTGACAACCCCTCCTTTTTAAGGGTTGGTCAATAGTTTACTTGTTAGCTCAAAACCCACGAAGACTTCATTAGATTATTATAGTATTACACAACACTCTACATTCATTATCATAACATATTATCTACAATCACCTCAAACTTCCTAAATTCTACATCACGAACTCAAAATTCAAACTCATTAAATCACTAGAACTATTTCATTTTCATATTTTGTATATATGTATTATTATTATTGTGTGTAAATACGAGCCCGGCCCAGCTTCAGTTAGCCCAATTTTATTTTTTCGTTTGACGTTATATTTGACTGTTTTATTTCTCGTGTAGTATGCAAGATAATGAAATGAAATTTTAATGAGACATATACTAGTATGTTGTTAATACACAGATAAATTTTAAGTCAATCGATACATACATCTAGAAATGACAGCCATTGAAAGAGGAAGTAAACATTACTGTTTTAACTAAAAAAAAATTGTTTTATTAAAAAACTGTATAATAATAAAGTTTGTTTTAAATAATAATTAACTTCAATTTCATCCGCCAAACTGCCCACAAGATAATAATCATGATAGTTCATTTGAGTGTTGATTTAGTTTATGTGACGAAAAAAAATTGAGAGTTAAACTGCTATACATTTTGTCTTTAAGGTATGTTTAATGTTAAATTTAGTTAAAAATGTTGAAAATGAATTGTAATAATAATATATCATCACGCCTTCTACCCATTACTGGGTATGGCACTCTGCTGAAGCAGATCTCGGTAAGTGATATATTTTGCGCGTGAAGTGCGGTTACCAGTCGTCAAATCACAGCCCCCAAACATGTTAGTGGTGGAGGAGCCACAGGGATAGCTTTTTCAAATTATGAAAATTTGTCGCCTGTGGGAATCGAACCAGGGACCTCAGGATCCACAGGCCGACTTCATACCACTGAGCTAGCCATCCCATTATGGGAAAATGAATTGTAGAATTTAGTAAATGTAAGTTACCTGGGTTTTTAGTATTATTTAAATTTTAACGATAAAATTAGATTCGGGCCAACTGAAGCGGGACTGGGCTCGTATATGTATAAATGAACAATTAAGAGTACATTTAACATCAACCATAGTAGCAGCGGAAACAAACGGAGTGATATTCCGTAACAAATAAAATCTGGTGTCAGAACTAATATTTCTGAACATACGGGATAATTTCCCATAACAATCGTTTTGAAAAGGATTCTTCGAATATATTAGATCATATTGTAACTATGGACGAAATATGGATCCATCATTACGATCCAGAAATAAAAGAACAATCAAGGGAATGGAAACACACTGAATGAAGCAGTAATAAGTGCTGTGGAAGAGTGATTTGCAGATCAAAACAAAGAATATTTTTTAAGCCTAAAAACTACTTTATGAGCGTTGTGATAAGGTGATTACATTCAATAAAGAAAATTAGTTTTGAAATACAATAACGTTTACTATGGTTAGGCTAAGAACTTATCAATACATCCTCGTACAAATATACATGATAGGAAACAGAATTCAGTCACAAAAATGTTGCATTTGTTATGTGACCAATTTGATATACCTAATATGAATCTATCATCGCTAACTTGACTACTCGTATGACAAAATAGTAATTTGTATAGTCTATTGCCGCTCGCACGTGGAGATTGTTGAACAAGACGTAACCGAGAGCAACAACTATGCAATAACGACAAGGACACTTTCTGCTCGAGGTGCAAACAATATGTTTTTCTACAGCCATTTAGAAACGCTTGAAATCGAATTAGAAATTATTCTTGACAGTTTTTTTGTTTTAAAATTCGGGCGACAGTTTTCATGTATCCATGGATACGATGATACACTCTTACTTTACCACTCGAAGGCCGGTAATATCTTATTAATAATAATAATAATAATAATAGCTTTATTGATTCACATCAATGGCGAGGTTCAGCCACAGGCTGATCTTCCACCTAACCAGTACAAATAAATACAAAACAAAAACAGAAAATGATGTCAACAAAGCTAGGATCTCAATCACAATATTTTGACTTAACTATAAATTCAAACTAAATCACAGATTTCATTTTAACATAAATAAGCATTTTACATGGTTTTTAAATGTGTTCAAAGATAAAGATTTTAAAGTGTTTGGAATACTGTTTTAGTGTTGGAGCCAAGTACGAGAAAGAACCTTTATATTTTACTTTATTAAAAGACGGTATTGCCGCACGTTGCGCGACAGTCAACTTTTTGCTTTCAACAAACAGTTGAAAATGTATATTTTCTGCTCGGTCGTAGAAATAGAGGAAGATTGAATGTAAATGTTGTTAGGTATACAATGGCCTCAACATATTTACGTCCAAGTGGAATTAATTTTTTGATGTTCTGAGCAATGGCAGTGGTAAAAGTGAATAATCAGCACGCAAAAAGCTGGTGAAATGTGCGGTATTTACGTCTGGGCAGCGTAACATGGCATTCCAAGAGTGCGCGTGTCGTCAGTGCATCGTCAGCAGGCAAGCAGTGCTCGCCAGTCGCCGCTCAAACTCTACAGTGCAAAGCGCAAAGAATCACACTTGACAATACCGCGCCGCGACGCTTGCGATTCACCTAGTGCCAATGACATTGCTAATTTCGTCGAGATGAGTGACCTTAGCCACGCACTTGCAGGGGGGCGTGACTTCTTATCGTACACGCAATTATATCAATTCTTCTAGAGTAAGAATTCCAGGAATCATATCTCCGCTTTTAGAACAAGTAAATTTAGTTCAAAACAAGTGAAAATAAATATTCACTAACATTCTTGTACAGAAAGTGGAATTGTTTTAGCGAAAATTTGTATGGGAACCAGCAAGATGTTTGATATTTTATATCAAAATTATTGTGTCATCTTTAACCTTCTTAAACAAAGATTTAATAAATAAAAAAATAAAATAAATATATCATCACGCCTTTTACCCATTACTGGGTGTGGAACTCTGCCGAAGCAGATCTCGGTAAGAGCTCAGTGGTTTGAAGTCGGCCTGTGGATCCTGAGGTCCCTGGTTCGATTCCCACAGGCGACAAATTTTCATAATTTGAAAAAGCTATCCCTGTGGCTCCTCCACCACTAACATGTTTGGGGGCCGTGATTTGACGACTGGTAACCGCACTTCACGCAAAATATATCACTTACCGAGATCTGCTTCAGCAGAGTGCCACACCCAGTAATGGGTAGAAGGCGTGATGATATATTTATTTTATATATTTATGCGCGTGAAGTGTGGTTACCAGCCGTCAAATCACGGCCCCCACAGATGTTAGTGGTGGAGCCACAGGGGTAATTTTAAATTGGTGCAAATGTTTTGTCGGCTGTGGGGATCGAACCAGGATTCTTAGGATCCATAGGCCGACTTGGATACCACTCAGCCATTATCCCATTTAATAAATGTCACAATTATTTACCTAATTAAATAATCATGCTTAAAACGTCCACCAGTATGTTACATTTTATCAACCTTATTCATATAATAACACTTAGAATTATCATTATAGTAATGTCAACAAATTTTAAATAAATATTCAGATTTATGTACATCAGAAAATATATTCAATATTTATCGTCAAATATTGACTAACTAAAGTTGAAAGTACATTGAGCATTCAATTACAGCGTGTTTTTTGTTTGGGATTTTTAAACAATCACAGATAGTGGAGATAGTAAAGTAATATCAAGATGCAATTTCAGTTTTCGATTAATCAACAAAGGGGCGCAAGTGAATTACATCCACGTGTAATGGTAGCGAGGCGTAGCGTAATAAGCAATAAAGTGACTAAACTATGCTGTGCGCAGTGGTTATTACTAAACGTAATTACATGTATTATGATTGTCCGAGACGGGAGTGCAATTGCACCGCTGAGACTTCGTTATTCACCGATTTCTCATTACCCTGTAGCACCGGGATTCTTAATCACAGGCGACACACAACAGACAGAGCCGCGGAACCCAGGCGAGGCAACCATTCACGCTAACCTAACAAATCAACCATCTCGCAACTAAATAAATGCTATAAATTCTGACATGAAAGTTGCTGGAATGACAGTGTTCGCGGATTATTGTGATTTCGCGACGAGTAAATGCGCTCGTTGTTTTTTCTGCGATAAACGAACTTTTGCCGAGAGAATGTTGTCGCGAATAATTATCAAAATAATTTTATCTAAATTGGAGCGCGTGTAGTAACTCCAAGTGAAACGTAATCGTTATCTTTGACTTAAAGAACCTTGGACGAGTTTAAGAATAGAAAATTAACATGTGAAAAGTTAAATAATAACAACAAACATACAAAAACATATTTTTAACCCACACGAATAACCAAACAGCAAACGTAACACATATTTCTGAATTTTTCGGTGGACGTAAACTAGTTTCGTATAAGATAGTATTTAGAGCATGGATGCGTTTGCGATTGGTGGATCGGTAAAAGTGTAAATAAACGAGAGCAACGCGAGTGATAAATATGAATAAAGAATGTCTGGTTCACACGCCACACGGAACTCAATACGAAATGGAATAAATGATATTCGAGTCGGTGCAGTCGCGCGCACTGCAGCGCGATTCTGCCGCCGCGTCCAGGGCAATGAACTTGATGTTTATAAAATGAACACGGGCCGCGTTCGCTAGTGCATTGCGTTATCACGGGGCCAGGAACAATGCGTTCTGTCATCGCAATCGCATCACCAACGAGAACGAACAAACTACAAGAGCAGGAGCAGGAGCAGGAGCAAGAGTAGGAGTCAACACAACATCTACTACTAGTAGCTAGTGGTATACATACGTCTGTACGTGAAGAGTTGCTGTCGCTGTCGCTGAGAACTCGCACTACGTTCAAAAACACCGCACTAAGTAAAACACTACAAGACGCATTTGGCGTTTGAAAAACGCGGTCTTTCGCTTGAGCAGCTAGCCAAATCAGAGCCCGGCCAGAGCGAGATATCCAAGTCAAATATATATTCACACTAGTCAGATTCTAACCTACAAACGCTAGAATGGTCACAGTCCGGCAGGGCCGGGAACGTCGCTGGAGACGCACGGAACGACGCCGCGTCTCGAAGACTGCAGAGGACGTCGTGATTGTCTGTTGGTCGGTGTCGTGGCCACCGTGCAAATACAACGTTCCTGCGCGAAGTGTCGTCACACACTGGCTGCGGACGCAAGTCGGCATCAGCGAGCGGCGACTCGCAGCTCTGGCCAGACGACGAGCCGAGCGCCGCTCGGCCTGTCTCGTGCGCTGCCGACGTCGTCGCCGCCGCCGCCGCGACACCACCACCGCGCCGCCGCCAGCAGCGCCGAACAGGATAGACAACTATGTGTTACGCAATATCCCACCAAATGTGCGATCTCTCAAAAATCTACATGCACGGAATTTATTATCATAGTCGCCGTGACGCACTACACCTCGTCCATACATTTTATTACTATATTTCTTCATTTTAACACAATACACCCTTACTACCCTTAAAAGATATATTAATTTTTAATAAAATATAAACTATTTCAGGATTTCTAATAAATAAATACATTTATCTCAATGAAGTTTGTTGTTTTTCGCGTGCCGATTCGAATGTTCAAACATGGCGGGTAGGTTCGCGGCAGTGTCGATTGGCGGCGCTTGCGTCGCGAAGTGGGGTGAATGAAATTGCCCGCAGACGTGCTACAGAATAGGGGGGAAGTGGAATCGGGCAATCCATCACACTACGCCGTCTAGACGGTGTCTGTTCACGAAAAACCGTGTTGCGCGATTCTCACTCTTACCACACCCGGATATTGAGGCGCGGTTCGCTTGCTTCGGTGGTCAGCGCGTGACCTTAAGAGGTGTATGTGTAAGGTTGGACCTCGGTAAATATTTGAGTGTCATCTAATGAGAACAATCGCATATGCGTTAATTGGAGGTGCAGATTAGAGCGACTTGCGGTAATTGAATTTGACTGCTGATGTTTCTGTTCCCCTAATAATCACTCTAATCATATTATCGTTTAATACTATCATTATCACATTTTATATCCCTTATTCTACATGAGTATAATTATACATTACCTCATTATCAGTATTTAATATTTAATAAAAGCTAAACTAGGTTTTTAGAACATATTTTCATTTCTTTTAAAACTAAATGTATCAGAATAATAATGTTAAATCTGAAAGCCTTCGGTAAGGCTTATTTCCCATTGACGTTCGCGCTTTTACGCGATGAATAAATCCAGAAAAAAGAAAAACAGGGTTAGAAACTCGCGAAAGTTAAATTAACACAACTTCTCTTATTAAACTTCTCATTATGAGTCAACAGTCAATTAAAAATTTTATTTAAAGTTTTATGCATTAAAACAACAGCAGAATAAACAACAAACCGTCGTAATCAAGGCGGCAGTGAAGCAGCCGCCTGCCGCCCCCGGCGTTCAGTAGCGGTAGCGACGACGGAGGCGGAGGGGGTGACCTGTGACATTCGCGCTGAACCTGAGCTCACCGAGTTAATGGTACCGCAGTTATAACCATGACCGTTTTAAACGTGCCACTATAAAAGATAATAACATAGTTTCAACCACTGTTTCCGGCAAATTGTAAGTTTACAAAAATAGACACTTTCAGAAAATTAATAAGAAAAACCACATTTGAAAAATTGCACAGAATACGGCAGGAACAAACATTTAACAGAATATAGTAGTGTACTATTTACTTCGTAGCAGTATTTTAACAAAATATTTGGATGCATAAAATATATCGGTTCGTAATTTTAATAAATTTATCAAAACTTCATCAATAACTTGAGAATTAGTTCAAATAGCAAGTTTATATTTACATTATTGACCACTTCCACCTAAGCCTTACAAATACATCACAAACATCCATATCCCGGGCGGGATTCAAACCCGCGATCTACGGCGTATAATGTCAAATAACTGCTAGGCTAGCCGCTTGACTACTTTGGCCGTTATATAAGATATTTTTCTTGATATGTCCCTATATTTCCAATTAATCCCTAGGGAAATATCTAGACAAGCCTAGTATACATGAACTTGATATACAGGATTAATTTTTTAAAGCAACCAATCAATTTTGCTGATAAGCTAACTTTAGAGAAAAAATAAATACATAAGTTTATACAGCAAGTAGGGGGACATAATTGTATGGTTGGTAAAATAAAATTATTAGGGGGATATGGCGCTGGGGGGGGGGGGGGGCTGGTAATTAAAGTTATATTTTCTTATATGGAAAGGGGTACTGTTTTTATTGCCATGGATAGCCTGAAATATTTCCTTTTCAATGATGTAACATGTTTCTATATCTAAAATTAAAATTAAGGCCACAAAGTTCAAAAAACAGTAACATGTTAACTATCAGGTAGGCTTTGAAACAAAATAATTTGTTGTTTGTGTTTCTATTTCGGTGTTATTATAGCTCTATAAACGCACTGTAAACACGTTGCTCAGGAGATCTGTAAGCGCACTCTTTTTGGCGTTTTTTTATTTTTTTTGGAATGGTATGAATGCTCTTAAATCTGACAGATGAATGACATATAACCTCAAAAATGTAAATTGTCGGTGTTGAAATATTACTAACAGAATATGGGGTGGCTAGCTCAGTGGTATGAAGTCAGCATGTGGATCCTGAGAACCCTAGTTCGATTCCCAAAGGCGACAAACAATTTTCATAATTTCAAAAAAAAGCTATCCCTGTGGCTCCTCCACCACTAACATCTTTGAGGGCCGTGATTTGACGACTGGTAACCCCACTTCACGCGCAAAAATATATCACTTACCGAGATCTGCTTCGGCAGAGTGCCACATCCAGTAATGGGTAGAAGGCGTGATGATATATTTATTTATTTATTTTCAGATAAAATTCAAAACATTCATAATACAGAAAAAAACATTGATTAATTGTCAAAAAATATGATATTTCAATTGTCTGTGTTATGAGAAGCGCTACTAACAAGAATGACAAAAAACACCAATTTATATTTTTGGCAAGTCGCAGTTTTTGAAAATCTAACACAATTATAAAATTACCTCAACAGAAAAAGTAGTATAAAGAACACATTTCATAAGGCCTGTTAACGCAGTCGTCCTTTGTAAAACTCGCCGCAAGACGGCTCGTTTTCCAAATTTGGACTCGTGCGTTAACAGATTGCTTTATAAAACTAGTTCTTTAATATACTATTTATTGATACTTCTGTCAATAATGGCTTTGCATCGGCAATCTCCCCCTTACTACATCCCCCTAATAATTTTATTTTATCAACCATACTATTATGCTGTATAAGCCCATGTATTTATTTTTTCTTTAAAGTTATTAGTTAACCAACATAACTGATTAGTTACTTTAAAAAACTCACCCTGTCTAAATTAGAATCCAGAACAATTCTTCAAATGTATTATTGTTTTTATTTACATTTTGTAAGGTGTTTTATTTTAACAAACAAAATTCCGTCTTTGTTCCCTTGAGCATCACAAAGCTGCAATCCGTTAGTGCATTGGAAGTCGTTTTAATAGTATAGTGTAAACGTAGTGTACACACCGTGCCGCGTATTAGAAATCTCAACGAGCACGCTAACGATTGCCAGTAAAGTTTTATAGGGTCTAGACTAGACCAACGCCAGGACCGGACTGCATCGAGTTTCATGGAATGGTCTACTTAAACTTACCTCATACAAAGCGCTCTACATGCAAATAACGTACTTATTCCCAAAATGTCTGACTTCATAACATGGAACTAGCGCAAGCAAACTGATTCGAATAACTGGATAAATAAACCGAGATGTTGCAATCTGCGAAAGTAGGTTGTGGTTTTTTTTCTTTGTTTTGTTTTAAAGAAGTATACTTGATGTTATTTTTTAAATAGAAAGAATTAAATTACTGTAGTTGTAATCATCATTGTGCATTTCCGAAAGAAAGCATAACATTTTGTATAGTTCATTTACTTATTTGTAAGAAGATTTTTGAGGTGGAATTCAAAAATTATGTTCACATTTTTCAAAAAGACGTGAATTGTTATCCAACGTAGTTAACAATTCAAATATTTTTAAATTAGTAAAAGGTGAAAAGGTGCACAAAAATTACAGATAATAATATAATAATATAATAATCATGCAAGTTATCAAAAAAAAGGTAATCATTTCATACAAATAATTGTGTTTACTTTTTTTACAATTTTTCTGTACCTCAGATAGTTTCTTTTAATATAAAAACATTTACAAAGTTAATTAAAATTTCTGTTAATGAACAATAAACAATCTTTTCATTTAAATTTTAAAAAAGTAGAGATAAATATACTCAGTGGCGTATCTAGAATTTTTGTCGCTCAGGGCGGTCTCTAATTTGCCGCCCTTTCTAAGTAAATCAAATGGTGGTTTTTAAAAAATAAAAAAAATAAATATAAAATAGCTATATCATCACGACTCAGATCTCGGTAAGTGATATATTTATGTTCGTGAAGTGCGGTTACCAGCCATCAACTCGAAACCACTGAGCCATTACCCCATTAAATAAAATAAAAATAAATAAATACATCACCACGCCTTCTACCCAATACTGGGCGTGGCACTCTGCCGAAGCAGATCTCGGTAAGTGATATATTTTGCGCGTGAAGTGCGGTTACCAGTCGTCAAATCATTAAATTAATAAACATAAATAAATAATTGTAATTGAGACAAACTGTAGGTGGAGAACTTTTTTACCATTGGATGCCATATTTAAATTAGGCAGTACTACATGAATTGTTCGAGATAATATTTTCAACACTACATTGACTTGACGATAAAGAAAAATATTCGAAATCATATAGTAATTCATAATTCGTAGAAATCGAATAGTAAACTTATGAAGTGAACAAGTTGTTTTTTACAACTAAAACTAAATATAAAAAATGCCGCCCGGTGCGTACCGCACCTACCGCCGTCCCCTACTGGATATACTCGTAATGTCGTAATCGCATCAGCTTCTGAATTTGAGAACCCGAGATCGATTCCTACAACCGATAAACTACTCCACATTAAAATTACTCCTATGGCTTCCTCATGATTTGACGGCTGGTAACCGTATTTCACGTGCAAAATATATAACTGCTGCGACAGAGTTCCATACCCAATAATGGATAAAAACCGAAATGATATATTTATTTAGTTTTTATTTATAAAAATCATGTTTCACGAATTGCAAAGAGAGTTAAAAATCAAATTCAAAATAAAGTTACTGTCTAATCTATCTACAAATTATGAATATCATTTTTCGATAGGTAGTTATTAAGATTATTCCTATGGCTCCCTTCCACTAACATTGGGGGCTGTGATTTGACTGCTGGTAACCGCACTTCACGCGCATAAATATATCACTTACCGAGATCATCTCCAGCAGAGTGCAAGTACAATATTTTTTTCTCTCTAAAGAGTTTGACAATATCATCTGCGATTAAAAAATGAAATGATTCTCAATACGGTCCTGTAGGCCGGCTGGCAACTTCTGGAGGAGAAAGTCATGTTTGTCGCTGTAAGTACTGGCTGCTCAGCGAGATCCGAATAGCGAACTCCGAGAACCAAGAACCCTTTTTGCGCAGAGTTCCAACTGAGGCTCAATCCTTCCAGCTTGTGATGTCGCGGTTTTTGTAATCCTTTATTGCATTCCACTATATCCAACACTGGATGGCAGTAGAAATATTCTATATTAATTTCTAGTTTAGCTGTTAATAGGGTCGTTGATTTCCACCGAAGTTCAAATTTCTGAACGTTCGAACATTCGAATGTTTTGAACTTCGCCAGAAAAACTTCGAAGCTTCGAATTTTTTGAAGCTTCGATTTTACGAATTTTCTAATTTTTCAAAGCTTCGAATTCTCGATTTTATTTGTCTCTGAATTAACGCCATCTGTCATTTCCAAACATGCTCACGCATAATTCACGAAAAGTCGGCCACGAATTAAATAATAAACTCGACGAAGTATCCTGCAAAAATTCTGCAGGTTTATGCGTCTTAATTAAGATATCTATTCTCCTACCGCCCATCTAAATGCTACGGACTTTTAGTAAAACGTTTTAAAATGAGAATAAAAATGATACAAAAACATCTTAATTAAAACGTTTTTTATAGTGTAGCGAAATTTTAAGTCTAAATTGAATTAAGTTGGCAAATAATAATAATTTTTCCTTTTTGTCAACGGCCATGGCTGCACTCGTTGGAACTGATCTAAGCGATAACGCGGGTTAAGTAACGTTGCGCGCGGGTAGTACTTGGATGGGTGACCGTCCAGAGAAAACTTGCGTTGCTGTTGACCATAATACCTAAAACGCAGATCAGGGCGTAATGGCGGCATATGACCTAAGTAGTTGGTCCACCAAAGAAGCCATAAAAAAAAATAATAATTAATAATAATTACTTATGAATTAATACAAAACTCTGCAAATGAGTTTATTCTGAAAATAAATCATATGAACGTCTTCACATTAGGATCCAGATTTACAATTCGAATAATTCAAAAATTCGAAAATTCGGAATATTCAAAAATTCGAAGATTCGAAAGTTCGAATCTAAATTCGAAGGTTCAATAAATCTGAACATATTCGAAAAATCCACAATCCTAGCTGTTAATAATATAAAATATGTGGTTCAAAAGTGATAATAATTCTAAGGAATTAAAGTAAAATTATATCAAAACCAATAGCGTGCGGTGATATAAAGTGGAAGAGAAGGAGAATATTTATTTAATAAAAATGAGTTTCCATTGATTATTTTTTCATTATTTTCATTTTGATTTTTTTTTTATTGTTAACTGTAAAATTTACTAAAGTTATAATACTTATTATGTTATAAATAAAAATATTATAGCATTAAATTGAAATTAATATTATATTTATTTTTCATGTAAAGAATTATAACATGAATAATAAATATAAGTACCATATTAATTGTATTTATACTTTTGTAATTTTAAGTAAATAAGTAGTACATATTTTTAAATAAATTTCAAGAAAACAGTCATGTATTCCTTATATTGTGTTGTTAGGATTTTAAATAAATAAATATAAATAAAATAAATATATAATCACGACTTTTACCCATTACTGAGTGTGGCACTCTGCCGAAGCAGATCTCGGTAAGTGATATATTTATGCGCGTGAAGTGCGGTTACTAGCCGTCAAATCACAGCCCCCAAAGATGTTAGTGGTGTGATAGCCACAGTGGTATTTTAAATTGGTGAAAATGTTTTTTGGCTATTGGGATCGAACTAGGGTTCTTATGATCCACAGGCCGACTTGATACCACTGAGCAATTACCCCATAATTCGGATTTTAAAAGTAACATAATTCATTATTTTCATATTTGAGATATAATATGAAATTTCTGAAATAATAACCTAAACTAATCTCTCCCTCTGTAATTTTATAAAACTTATAACATAAAATATAGCAAATCCCTATCCATCCATTGCGTAGCACGAATGCGAATACATAACAAAACAAAAAGGATAAATAAATACACAAATCTCGGGCGCTCAGTTAATAAATTATTTACTGTTCGCGCTGGTTGAGACAGACAAACAACACATATCTTCTTCACTCCGAGATTCCACCTCTCCTCTTACGAGTACGTTCTTGTAGCCAAAGAACACGCCACCGATCTTCAAATACGTCGGGAGCAGACGTTTTCATATAGAGACAGTAAAAAAAAACTGTATTTTAAATCTCATAATATTGATTCTATATTTTACTTTAGAGATGATACTTTTCGTAGTGTCTTTCACATTCACGGCGGGCAGGTTTCGTAATTTATATGAAGCTACAGATATAAGTCTGGATTTGTGAAACTTGTATAAATTAAATGTCATGTCATTTAAAATCTTTGTCGAATGAAATACACGTATTGATGGAATAGGATGCATCTTGGTGAAATTGAGGATTATATAATATGTGAATGAACTAGGCATAAATGGATGGATATGATCGAAAGTTTGTTGCATGAACAAAAAATTCTTAATTTGATCTCCTCTACTTGCCTTAAAAATCTGTACGAGGTGTGGCTATTAAATAATGAGACTGACGTTGCTACAGACAAAGTACGCATGCGCCAAACACCAGCGACCATCAGCTTTTTAGCGTGAAGCTTTCTCTTTTGAATGCAGTACTTTTCTCTTTTGAATGCAGTACTTCTCTCTTCTGTTAACAAATCCGTATAGCCGTAGCATTCGTTCTAATTAGAGTTGTTTTTTTGTTTCGTCGAAAAAATGAAAAGTGCAACATTAGAGCAACGAATTATTGTGAAGTTTCAAATAAAACTGCAACTGAAACTTATAATTTATTGAAAAATGTATCCGAATTGTGGTAGGACAAATCATGGTTTCTCCATCAAAACAATGCGCTGACTCATTGCGCGATGTCTGTCAAGAGGTTTATAGCCAAGTACAGCATTCCAGTGTTGGACCATCCGCCTTATTCGCCAGATCTTGGCACCGTGCGACTTCTATCTGTTTCTTAAGGTGAAATTTGCCTTCATAGCAATAAGGTTTGAGCTTTGAAAGAGAAATCGGCACGCGTTTTGAAGGAGCTGACAGAAGAAGACTTCCAGCACTGTTTCGAACAATGGAAGATTCTCATGGAGCATTGTAGGGATAGAGGAGGGGTGTGTATTGAAAGTGATAATAAGTAAATATTTATGGAATCAAGATAAAATGTGAAAACAGCATCAGTCTCGTTATTTAATAGCCACACCTCGTATACTCATTGACAATATTTATAAAAAAAAAACAGAATGACATTTATGAAACTATAAACGTCAAATTTGTTTTTACATAAATACCATATAACAATTGCATAGCAACATGATGGTCATGATGTGCGTGATATCATTAAAAAGTGTGAAAATAATCACACAATTTATATTAATTTTAAACAATTGCTAAGAAAAAAGTAGGTTTATTGTTTTGGCCAACCGCGACAATAAATCTCCTAGGTTTTTGCCTAGTTAAACAAATAACTATTTTTCGATCTTTAATAATTCGAATATTTTACTCTTGTGCAATATAAAAAATATGATTCCATGAGTCCGGCAGTGCGGTGGTGGTGGTATGGGTAGCATTACGGAATTCGAATTCGAAGATCCAGAGTTAGAATCTCATTTAAAATTATATGGACTATTACATTACTGTTTAGTGAGTGCAGATCCTGTACTGTAACTGGAATTAAGTTTCTGTTGTACAGAGTACCATAAATAAATAAATAACTAAGTTTCAAAAGAAGCAAAACTTTTTCTATTCTATAAATTTTGTTGTTAAATCAACAATAAACTTTTATCTCATAGTTAAGGGTTTTTGCAATCACCCTGTACATATTACGTAACGTACGAGTTTGTTCAAAAAGTATCAAATCTTTGGTCGGTAAAGATATAATTATTATTTCAAGATTTGGAACCGCAATCCCCTTCAAAGTAGTCTTCCTGGTAATACACTGACTTCTTCCAGTGGTCCCGCTATGTGGAAACATTTCTGGAAGGCTCCTTGTGGATCGCTGCTAAGCTGGGCTGACGTATTTTGTATAATGTCTTCTTTTAACTCAAATTGGGTCTCTTTCAGAGGAATTTTCAACTTGGGGTGTTCCAGAACTCAGGGTCACTGTTTATGCAACCATTATGTCTTGTACGATTTCCAAACGGAGTTGTTTCTGCTTCATCGTTAGCAGGCTTCAGCACAAATTTTGCGGATACTGTTCTCATGTTTAACTTTTCGGACAAAATTGAATGTACCGATCCAATGCTTACCTCCACCTCGTTTACAAATTCTCGGACAATAATACGATGATCCTGCATGATCAAAGTCGGCATTTGGTCAATAACAGTGTCATTTCGGCTTGTTAAGGGCCTATCGGCAAGTGATTCGCTGTCCACTGATGTGCGGCCATCTTCAATACGGTTGTACCATTCCTTTATTGGTGCGATGCTCATGGCATCATCCCCGAAAGCCTGTTGAATTGTCCAAATGGTTTTCACTTGAGTTTCGCCAAGTTTTGGTAAAATTATATACTATAGCGCGTAGGGTCGTTGATTTCCACCGAAGTTTGAATTTCTGAACGTTCGAACATTCGAATGTTTTAAACTTCGTCAAAAAAACTTCTAAGCTTCGAACTTTCGAATTTTTTGAAGCTTCTAATCTACGAATTTTCGAATTTTTCGAAGCTTCGAATTCTCGAATTTTTTGCCACTGAATTAACGCCATCTGTCATCTTCCAACATGCCCACGCATAATTCGCGAAAAGTTGGCCACGAATTAAATAATAAACTCGGCGAAGTATCCTACAAAAACTCTGCAAGGTTAGGCGTCTTAATTAAGCCATCTATTCTTTTACAGCCCATCTAAATGCAATGGACTTTTAATAAAACGTTTTAAAATGACAATAAAAAGGATACAAAAACGTCTTAATTAAAACGTTTTTGACAGAGTAGCGACATTTTAAGTCTAAATTGAATTAATTTGGCAAATAATAATAATTAATAATAATTACTTACGAATTAATACAAAACTCTGCACATGAGTTTATTCTGAAAATAATTCATATCAACATGCCGTGTTCAGGTTAGGATCCAGATTCACAATTCGGAATTCGGAATATTCAAAAATTTGCAAGTTCGAATCTAAATTTGAAGGTTCAATAAATCCGAACAATCGAAGTCTCGAATATTCGTAAAATCAACACTTACTTCATTTATTTAAGCGGAAAAAGTAACGCTCGATACTTTTTGAACATACCTGTACATGTAAAAGTTTTATAGTATATTGTTTTATCTAAATAATTATGCACTACAATGCTAGAAAACATGTATGCATAAATAAGTAGGGGATTTATTGAAAACTAAATGTCGTGTACCATTTCTCTGGAAACCAATTGTATGGAGGTAAATTTATCCGGAAAAAAACGAATTATTGGGAACCAATTCTTCGAATTAATGAGACATAGTATGATATTCTGTACGTATGCTCGTAACTCTTGAAATTATTAGAACTTACAAATATTGTAATTTGAAAACGATACTGTTTTTACGATAATTATATTTCTGGCGTAATAAAATAATCTTTGTACTTTTCAAAACAATGCTTGTAATTTAAGTAAATCACAGATATTTGAAAACATCTGCAATGTTTCATTTCTTATCACAAAGATAATAAATTTGATGAATTACTGCAAATTGCTATCTAATCTTAGTTTGAAGTTTACTTTAAGAAATAGTTGCATCTGGAAATTACAAACTTCCTACAAACCATTATACTGAATGCATTTTAATGGTAAAATAATCTTCGTCAATCCATTTCACCTGCTTTTTTAACAATGTGTAATGCCGTGTGCTGCACATAATAGTCCTACTGATGGATAAATACGTCATTGCTTCGCCCGCATACATGTGTTACGTTGAATATTACGACGTCATTATTTAATCAAGACAATTATAATACAAACATGACATTATTAGCCTAAATTATTGCAGTGGATTTTTTATTTTTAATGCGAATTGAAGCAGCGTAACATCACGTCTAGACATCTCGTGACAAACTCGAGATTGGCTAAATCCCCGTGTCACTAATTCTGACTGATTATGATTTTTATGATGTCATTGTACTCCCCTGCACTTATTTAAATATGTCTGAATTCATTTGACGTAAAGATGAAGTCACCTTCTGCACATGTTTATGCGTTGAATGCTTTTGAAGGGTGCGAAGATGACGATGCGTTTTTTTCAAGAATTTTAACCTCATTTTACATTATTCAAATTGTGCAGAAAACTATTCCTGAATTCAAAGATGAATTCTACAAGTAAATGACTAATCTATATTTTTTTTTAAATGTAGAGTATTTTGGGTAAGATGGCTAAAACTAAGTCTATGTTTAGTTCTTTTACATAATAAAGCATTTGTTTTTTCTTATACATAAATATAAAATAAATAAATATATCATCACGCCTTCTACCCATTACTGGGTGTGGCACTCTGCCGAAGCAGATCTCGGTAAGTGATATATTTTGCGTGTAAAGTGCGGTTACCAGTCGTCAAATCACGTGTTAGTGGTAGAGGAGCCACAAGGGTAGTTTTTGAAATTATGAAAATTGTTTGTCGCCTGTGGGAATCGAACTAGGTTTCTCAAAATCCACAGGCCGACTTCATACCACTGAGCTAGCCATCCCATACATGTACTCATATTTTCACTCATTTTACAATAAAAAAGAATGCTGATAAAAAAAATTGAATTTTATTATTTATACTGAGCAACATATTTAAATATTAATGACCAAAAAACTAAATTATAAAGACCCAATAATAATTCATTATTTATACTAACTAAAATATTCATATAATATATTAATTATTTATTATCACTAACGATTAATTAATAAAAATAATGAACAAATAAATAATCAAGTGCAAAATTAAAAATTTACTATTTAAGTAATGGATTTCTAAACCAATCAAAATTCAGGATTTGTCGTTAAATAAAAAAATACAGTTACTTGTATTAATCATACTCGGGCGCTATAAGCTAGTCACTCATACTCATCAATTACCGAGCACGAGCAATAAAGATTCACTTTACGCTCTTGATACACAAATAACTATTTACATATATTTTTATATGAAATTTAAATAATTATAACAATACCTGGGATAAAATAACTTAAGATTAAACAATTACAAGACTGGGAATACTCGTTTTTCGTTTTTGTAACCGCATATTAACTATATGTTCGCATTCCGATTTTAGCATTGATCTACCGCTGTTGTGGGCACTGTAGACACGGCGAGCGATGTTATATTTTATAATATAAACGTAAATTAAATCAATTAATCGCTTTAAATTTTTTATAAGTAACAATATAGTACTTTTATCTCCATTTACAACTTTATTTCTAGAAAATCACACAAACTACGCAAAGAGCCGCAATCTGTCGACACCTAAACTAGGACTATAAAGCCTTCACCATAATGCACCATTTATACAACATGAAAATTGCATATTTCCATGTGCAACTTCTTCTTTGATCGTCATCCATCAGCACGAATGTGTTACATTCGTGAGCTGTATACTAACGTAAAGTTGGGTTGGTAATTGGGTGTCTGGTGGGGGCAGCAGCTCGTTAGCGGCGGTGGCGGAGGCGCTCCGGACTGCAGCTCCGGAGTCGCAGCGTCCGGAGCCGCGAGGTGCGATACGATGTGCAAGTTATAATTGCGCGGCGCGGCGGGACGGGACTTGGCCTGAACTTGCGGATGAGACACAGAGTTAACTCAAACAACGGGGCGGCGGGGAGATGGTGGAGGCGGCACCGGCGTCGGAACGTCACACTGCAATCTGTGCACGAACTAAGCCGCCCTGGATGCGTATATGTAACGCTACCTTGACGTAATCATTCATAAGAGTAATGGAAATTTATTTATTTTGAATTAAGAATAAAATTAATAAAACTAATGGGGTAGGTGACTCAGTGGTATCGAGTCGGCCTGTGGATTTGAGAACCCGGGTTCGATTCCCACAGCCTCGTTTTTCAATTTGTATACTCGCACGTTATTTTACACTTTCGATGCTTGTTATGTAATAGACTAAGGTTGTTGATGTTTCGAATATTCGAATTGTGAATCCGGATCTCAACGTGAATTTTTTAATATTCCGAATTTTTGAATTTTCGAATTACTCGAATTGTGAATCTGGGTTCTAACGTGAACACTTCATGTTGATATGAATTATTTTCAGAATAAACTCATTTGCAGAATTTTGTATTAATTCATATGCACTTATTATTAATTATTATTATTTGCCAAATTAATTCAATTAAAACTTAAAATTTCGCTACACTGTCAAAAACGTTTTAATTAAGACGTTTTTGTATCATTTTTATTCTCATTTAAAACGTTTTACTAAAAGTCCATAGCATTTAGATGGGCGGTAAGAGAATAGATGTCTTAATTAAGACGCATAAACTTGCAGAGTTTTTGCAGGGTACTTCGCCGAGTTTATTATTTAATTCGTGGCCGACTTTTCGCGAATTATGCGTGAGCATGTTTGGGGATGACAGATGGCGTTAATTCAAAGACAAAAAATTCGAGAATTCGAAGCTTTGAAAAATTCGAAAATTTGTAAATTCGAAGCTTAAAAAAAATCGAAAATTTGAAGCTTCAAAAAATTCGAAAATTCGAAGCTTCGAAACATTCGAATGTTCGATCGTTCAGAAATTCGAACTTCAGTGGAAATCAACAACCCTAACTATTAGAGATGATTTTTTTAAAAGTTTATTTAATGAATGCTAAATTAGTAATTCAACGTTTTTTATAAATAAAATATAATAAATATATCATCACGCCTTCTACCCATTTCTGGGTGTGGCACTCTGCTGAAGCAGATCTCGGTAAGTGATATATTTTGCGCGTGAAGTGCGGTTACCAGTCGTCAAATCACGGCCCCCAAACATGTTAGTGGTGGAGGAGCCACAGGGATAGCTTTTTCAAATTATGAAAATTTGTCGCCTGTGGGAATCGAACCAGGGACCTCAGGATCCACAGGCCGACTTCATACCACTGTGCTAGCCATCCCATTATATTTTTTATATTGTATATTATAAGAAAATTTTGATTAATTTTTACAAAACTCCTCCGACTTTCCCGCAGCACGGTCTTAGTTACGCCACTGAAAGTAGTAATTGAAGTAAAGTAAGCCACTAAGCGTCATAAGCCAGTCAAATAGGAAAATAAGAGACAGATAAATGTTATCTAAATGGCAAATGGAATACGGTTAATGTAAATGACAGAAAGAAAATTAATTACATCTGTCTTGAACTACAAACAAATTAAATAAGGTAATTGTGAAGCGACAAATAAACTAACAAGATTATTGACTCTATATGGTAGTTCAACGTTACAACTTATAAATTTTCCTTCATTATCTTCTATATTCTATAGACATGACAACAACTTTGTTATAATTGCTAGATTTCAAAATGCAGACGCGATGGCCGAGCGTGTTAATGCACATCTCTTAGCATACTGTGACGTCATCCGAACCAAGGTTCGTCCGTTCGAACCCGCCTGTCGACAAAGTATGATTTGTCGTTAAAATTAAAAATACAGTTACTTGTATTAATCATACTCGGGCGCTATAAGCTAGTCACTTGTACATATGCCTTAAAAGTAAGTAACATCGACTCAGAAAACCGGCAGTACGGCAGCGTAAAAACTGCGGCTCGGTGTGCCCGGTAGGCCCAGGCCCGACTCGGACTGTAGCGCCAGTAAAGAAGAAGAAGATTTCAAAATATGAGCAATATTGCAAGTGCAACTGCAACTTTCAACAAGTTGAAGCAATATTGAACGAGTGTAATACAGAAATTGCAAGTGCAAGAGACAGAAGCAATATTGCATCAACCTCTTGCACGAATTAATTTTTGCAAGACTTGCAAGGCCATTGTTAGTTATTTCTAGTAATTTTAAGTTTGTTAGAATGCTACCAACTTATTATAAGTGTCAAGAACGATAAAGTTGGGGTGAGGATATTAAAATTATTTACTGCATTGCAAATAATTGTGCAAATACTTAAAGAATAAACTTTTATATCAATGCAAAATAACATATGAAACAAATGTCAATAATACAAGTGATATAAAGAGGTTAAGCTGATATAATATGAAGTTAGTAACGACAAAAATTTGTAAATAAATTAATATTATATAGCAGTTGCAAGTTGCTGTATGTAAAGTGAAAAAAATATCTCTGCATCATTTTGGTGCAACTAGTTGAACGTAAAACTTGCAAATTGTAATTGCAGGTTGCGCTTGCTCAGTGTAAAACAGGCATAAGAAATAAAAAAAATCAAATGTGAAATAGTTGTTGGCAATAATCTGCAGGCAGTTAGGTGTCGCATTTACGCATCCGCGTGGGCCAATTATACTGCATGACCTGGCGCCGCCCGTTTCGACACACGTGCTCGCTGTACTCATCGCTCCGGATGTCTCCTCGAGTAGTTCCCGCCACCGCCGCCGCCGTCGCCGTCCTCGGAAGCGTTCACACGCGAGAGACATCTCTCAGCCGAACTGCGAATTAAACATCTGTCGGTGCAGCCAGACGCTACTCTCCCGCGATCCACTTCGCCTTCGCCAAAGTTCACGATTACTTGCTGAGAATTTCAACGCGCTCGGGAAGATGACAGCGTTTTACGACGGATGAATTGTGAGCTGATGTAATGGAGGACTCGTGTTTACGAAACAACACGGAATTTTCAACGGGTGATTCCTGCTTTGCCCATTCCCAACTCGACTACGAAGATCTTATAAAAGATTTTGACCCTTAAGGTAGTACTAGCGTGAAAATTTGTTTTGCAGATCTGAATGAAATTTGGCACACGTAAACATTGGATACTCATACGCATCCTATTAAAATATGAAACACATTCATCGTCTGTGAACAAATTTATTCGCTTGTAAAGTTGAGTTCTTATACACGGGGCTTATGGCGATCATCACTCAGAATCGCACATGTTTGGTTTGTGTACTTCTAAAATTTTTCAGTTTCATTTGAAAAACTAGTATGATGTTCTAGAACTATCCATGTATATTGTATCAGAAGGAGAAAGTTTTTTATCGTTTAGTAATGGATATATAGCCATGCAAAGCCTTGTTTTTAACAAAAAATTAAGAATCCCAATTTATAATGGCAACACCACACGGTGGTATGGTATTTGAAAATTCACTAGACCAACAACCTGTTAACAATTCATGATATTCAAATCATAATAAGTATGAAACACTTATTTTATTCAATTTTTAAATTTTTTGAGCGTCAGTTTCGCCACTCGACAACCGATGACGCCACCGTCACACTAGTACTACCTTAAATGCACCGAGTTACATTTCTGCAACATATCTGCTGGGTTGCATGAAAGTTTTTGTCGCTTCATTAGCAACTTCAATAGGTTTCAGAAAATCACTATTAATACTGTTGCCAGATAAACAATTCTTTAACTAAAGAGTTCTTTATTTTTATCTTGCAATCCAACAATCGACTTTAAAATAGTATTTTTCTATGGTCGTGTTTTTAACTCAACATATCAACATTCAAAATGATTATGGAAAGTATCTCTTTGCAACACTCATGCTGAGTTACAAGAAAAAATAAAGAGCTCTTTACCTAGCAACGGTATCAATAGCATTGTTTGTTTCGCTGCGTGGCGGTTACTGTAAAACGCGGCGGTTAGTTACAGCTGCGTTTTACTATATACCACAAAAAGTGACAGTAATAATTTAACTCACTAAAATAATAATTTTTGTATTTTTAATCCGAGGTAAATTATATGTTTGTTTTGTATACCCAGTATACTACACGAGTTGTGTATTTAAATTGTCATTTTGACATAAATTGATATAAATTTGACAGCTGATAACCGCACTTCACTTACAGAGATTTGCTACGGCAGAATGCCACAATCAGTAATGGGTAAAAGGACTGCTGATATATTTATTTATATTCTATTTATGGAAGAATTTTGTCATCGGAAAGTGAGGAGGATTCAACGGTAGATGATCGAAAATGATGAATTTGAACTTAATAATTGTTTAAAGGGCCCCATTTTACAGTAAAATGTTTCGTTTGTATAAATTTATATGAAAATAATTTAACAGATAAAAATTCTCCTATATCGTATAATAAGATGATGGGTGTTTTCTGAAATCAGCGTGAGGCCCCATATTATATGGTGAGACCCACACCAATGCTCAATGCCACAATGGACACGTTACGCTTAGCTCCGCGTGGAGATTTAATTAGAATTTTTTGGGGCCCAACGCGCTACTTTGGAGCCTTTAGTATAGAGCCTCAAAATTATTCATGTAGACATGGACGCATCAAATAAAATTAATATTTTTATTTATAAATTACCAAGATAGATATATTACTTTTTTCTTCTCACCGCTGCTACATTCATAATTCATTTTTCCTGATGTCAAAAATGAGTCAAAATTAACTTCTACCGCTCTTAAGCGAAGCCTAGAGGTGCTGTAAAAATGTTTACCGCCAGCTACCGCAGCGTTTTACCGCGAGATGTCAAAAAGTGAAACAAACAAAATCTAGTAACTTATTATTTTACCGCCAACTCAATCAAACACAAAATCTTTATCGCAGTGGTAAACAGTAACCACCACGTAGTGAAACGAACAAAGCTAACAACAATTTTCTGAAACTTATTGAACCGTTAGTTGCTAATGAACCGATAAAACTTTCATGCAACCCAGCATGAATGCAGCAAGAAATTGGTTATGATGTTGTTCCCAAGACAGCTATAGTTCACCAATCTTTTTTCTAGTTAATGTGCAATATAACAGTAAATAAATAAATAAAATAAATATATCATCACGCCTCTTACCCATTACAGGGTGTGGCCGTCAAATCACGACTCCCCAAGATGTTAGTGGAGGACGAGCTACAGGGGTAATTTTAATGTGGTGAAAATTGTTTGTCGGCTGTAGGAATCGAACCGAATTTCTCAAATCAGTTCGACTCGATACCATTAAGCTCTCTACCCCAGTAAATGACAGATGTCAAATATCGATTTTAAGAAATAAAAGTTTACAACCGTAGAAGAAATAGTAATGTACGTGTGGCAACGCCCATTGCCACACTTATGTTACAATATGCTATTTCCAAATAAAAAATCATGCATTTAAGGATTAAGGTGGTTCTATCATGACAGTCTTATACAAAAGTATAGGTAACCTAAAAAGTTTATAAAAATAATTATTAAATTTTTGTATGGTATAGGTTATTAACAGAATTAACATTTCGCTGCAAATATCGTACAATTCACAAAAACATTGAATATATTAAATAAAACTATTTCACTAGTTTATGAAATTCAGTAACATAATAAAATTTTTGGAAGTGAATGTTTCATGCCAACCAATAGCAGTGTAAGATTTTACACAGCAGAAGCTGTGACAACAAGGCGAGAACCACAAGCAACATGATATTACCAGTCGGTACGAAACGTAACTGTATTATCGATACATCCTGTTGACAGTTCATAAGAAAAATTAGAAAAATGCACCAAAGCAATTATTATCAATTGTAACAACAAATATATAAATATAGAATGCTGTAATATTTTTTTTGTATTAAAATTAATATATTTTACTGATCGAAATAATAACTTTCATAGTGGTTGCTTTGTCATTCGTGCGACCATCTCTGTCTACGCCTGCGACCATCTCTGTTTACGCGTGCGATCATCTCTGTCTACCCGTGCAATGTTGCCAAGTATTTCTGACAGTTTCATTGAAAATCATAGAATATCCAACTTTCATCTCCAATTTCTTTGAAACTAATCCGGTAAGACAAGGATTTTTTAATTCTCATACCTTTATCTTTACATGATGTACTGTGTGTTAGTTTTTTGTTAAAAAATAACTACAATATAAGAATTTATTACGCAGAAAGCTGCCTCGCGAGGTACAGTTCCTATAACGCCAATGCATTTTTGGTCGACTTTAACTTTACATTACTCAGCTCAACAACGGTAAACTTTAAAAAAAAAATTTGCATACTAGTGTAGAAACACATGAAAAATAATATATTTACATTTAATTAAAATCCGGGTTAAATGCTTCCATGATAGTACCACCTTAAGCAGATTTACAAATATCATATCCAACATTTCTGCATTAATTATTTGCTACTTTGAACAAAAGGAACTTAATTTCAAGGACAATGCAGAAGACCTGCCATTTATATTTTCCAGAAAACATATTTCATTTATTGTTGCGTTGTCATGGTTACAAAAATGTTACAGTTATTTGACAAATCGTCTATTTATTTTCAAATAACTGAAACTGAACTGAAAAAGTTATCTCGTTTATCACAGTCCCAAAGGGAATAAATTTTCTTTGCTAGGATGGGTCTGGTCGAAGTGAAAGACACAATTTCGAGCAGATTTACTCAAGCTATTGTTCTGAGCGCCATGTGCTGTATTCCAAACATTTTACTCGTACATATACAATCCTATTATTTTAATGCGGATTCTCTACAATTATAATTAAACTTTTGTACTTATTATTCATAAAATAAAATATAAGACAAATAAAGCACTCTACTCATTGTTATTTTGTACAATACATTTGTTGAAATTCGTAAAATCTCGGGTCAAAGTCAAGAGGATTGTTTGTTTTGCTCTCTGAAATATCGATGGCAATATGAGCAAATAAATGGAAGTTTTAGAGTAATTAGTGGAGTAAGTTTTGCAGAATCTGTTTACCAAGTAACAAAATTCAATTTGTCATGTCAATAAATCATTGAAGTTTTCAGGCGTCATCTGCAAACACACATCAGTTACCGCTGAAATTTTCATAACGTCATTGCCACGAGGTACTTTTTTATTTTTCAATTTGAATACCGCTTTTTGTCCCTCGAAATCGTTTCTATTAGTTTTTTTATTACTGTACCTGGGTATTATTTATTTATAACTTATGTCGCAAATAAATAGAGATTAGAAGACTAGAATAATATGGAAAATCAATTTACCGCAAAGCAAAAGTTTCTGGCAAACAATTGTCGTACCAAATTGCATAAGATCAAGGATGGGTACGTTTTTATTCATTCTAGTAACATGTGAGGCAAAATAATGATATATGCCGCATAAAAAAAAGTCCATTGGTGTGGGATGGAATTATTTATTTACCGGTATTGCGAACAAAATATTTTTGTCTAATAAGTTGCAGAAACATTGACTAATTAGCATATTTAAAACTTAATGCATACTCGTCCTTTTTAAAACTCGCCGCGGAGCGGCTCGTTTTCCAAATTTGGACTCGTGCGTTAACAGATTGCCTTATGAAACTAGTTCTTTAATATACTATTATATTACATTATTATTGTATTATAAAGTAAATTATATTATTATTATATCCTGTATGAGAACCATCATTGGAATCTCGAGAATTGTATGAGACAAAACTACAGAAGTTGTGACAACTACTACTAATGTGACATTAGTAGACCAATTTGACGATATTAATTTGTGAAAATATATATTGATTATTTATCTTACAGAATACTATTAATTAGTGAAAATACTAAAGAAATAGAATGTTCAAATTTGTGATAATAAAATACGGAAATTTGTATTAAAATAGATTTGAGGATAGGTCTGATTAAAATATTCGGATAAAAATACCTGGTAATGTCTAATATTTATAATAAATCTTTCACTTGCAGTGATAGCTGTTGTTACCATGGCATAATTGTTACAAAAGAGTGATCAAAAGGAATTGTTAGTTAGCAATAAAAAAAAAATACTTGAAATTGGTAACCTGATACATAAATTCATTTCCTGTTGTTGATAGTGACATTTGAAAATTTAAATTTAAATTTCGGTACATTTTTTATTACATTTATTTCTAAAGTATTTCTATTACTTAAAAAGTTAAAATTCTATTAACTGTCAGATTCCTGACATAACCTATTTATATTTATTAGAAATGTCAAATAGCATTTCCGCCTATGTGCCAACTGTGGAATAAAAAGATCTCCAGAATTGTATTGCCAACTGTAACAATTCCTTTTTATCACTCTGTACAATAATTAGCAATAGACGATTATCTCGTAATATTTTGTTATTAGTTTCCCTAATTTGAGTCATTAAAATGAGATAATCTGTAGTAAATAAGATGTGCAAATAGAACTATTTTATTACAAGTATAATAATCTTTCACCAGATGCTTTTGATTGCCATGTTAAAACCATATGACAAAAAATATATATTAATAAAGATAGACAGACATAAATGTTATCTAATTTAGATTATGACTTGACATAATTTTAATATTGTTATAATTGTTAAAATAATTTATTAGTTTCACTTTTTCACGTATTTGTATTATCTATAGCTACTGGTGATGGATCCATAAGGAAATCGAAACTGGTTAAGTGGATTTTTCAGCAGTAAATTGACTGAATTTTATTTGGAACATACGGTATATTTCACTGCACAATAAGGAAAGCAACAGTTTAGACTTGAATTCAACAAACTGACGACTTGGACAGCTGTATTTTCGATATGAAAAATGCAATAGTATTATCTTTCGAACTGGGAATTATTTTGACAGGCTCTGCCTGCAGTTAAATACATCAGACCATTTTGTTGATATCACATGTCGAGGCCTGTTCAATGTTCCTCCCCCAGAACTGGGTAAAGGCGTGATGATATTGTATTACAACAGATAGTGCATTCGTTGGCCGAGTCGCTGAATGGTGACCCCCCGGTCTGTTGCAACGTATCATCATGTAATTACATACATTGTTTGCTGTATGCAGCTGAAGGTGTTTATCTCCAACATGCCCTCACCCCTTCGTCGCACCTCTCGCCCTCGTCTGCAGTGGTTAGTCAACACATGTCGAGTTAATGTCCATAGGCGCCGATATCGATTCAATCAATAATAATGATAACATTAATATGAACTATTGCCTATATGTATGAAGCTAGTTCACGTTATTAACAAAAGAAGCAACTCAGCACAAATGACTGTCATACCCGATTTTTCACAATTTGTCCCATATCCCGCGGTGTTTTATAAAAGTCTCACTTTTTGGAAAGAAAATGCTTTTTGCCAATTTACAGCAAAAACTATATCTCAACTTTTTAAAAATAATTCTCTCAAATGCGAAATACAATCCGAAAATGTAAATTTCCTTACATTTGAAGTTATTGTTCCTGAGGCACAATGATGATACAATAGCAAAATGTGTTTTACACGACCACGTACATTTAGGCTTGCCACCTCTCCAGGTTTGACCCGGAGACTCCGGGTTTCAGTGAGTTACCTCCGGGTTCTGGGTTTAATTATTATTTCTCCGGGTTGTGTAACTAAAATTGAATATGTAGTGCTATGTTGTTAGTTGTTCAGGACAAATCTGTCTCACTATCGGAATCTTCTACGCCACTAAATTATTAAATTTTTTTCTTTGATGATCTTCTACATCTTACTGTTATCTAGTTTAATTTCTGTCACTAAATCATCTAATTTCTTGATTCTGTCCTCATGATTTTAAGGAAAAATTTATACAATTAATTTCGATTCTAATAGTTGATATATCATCTTGGAACAGTTCAAATTTTTCAGAATTGTATCAAGTTTTCAAAAATAGACATAATTTTAGGTGAGGGGATGTCTTCTGTTGCATGTGATTTCACGAGCAAAATGTATCATCTACTGAGATCTACTATGGTTAGTGGCAGAGTGCAGAGTGCCAACTTCATAATAGTTAAAAGGCGTGATGCTATATTTATTATTTTATGTCAGTAGATGTCTTCGATGTACGAAAATTACAGAAGTTATAGATTTGTAAAATGAGATTACAAACAATTTTTAAGATGACAACCGATGGCCTAAATCCTATAGGGATTCTTTAAGCATAGGCTTAAATATTAAAAATAAAATAAAATAAATATATCGTCACGCTTTCTACCGATTTCTGTGTGTGGTACTCTGCCGAAGCAGATCTCGGTAAGTGATATATTTTGCGCGTAAAGTGCGGTTACCAGCCGTTAAATCACACCCCCCAAAGATGTTAGTGGTGGGGAAGCCACAGGGGTAGTTTTGAAATTATGAAAATTGTTTGTCGCCTGTGGGAATCGAACCAGGGTTCTCATGACCCACAGGCCGACTTGATTCCACTGAGCTAGCCACCCCATTATGAGGTATCCATAACGTATAAAATAACGTTAGATGGTTTCTTGATTGAAAATATAGTTAGGATAACAAATATTTGGCACTCAGTTTTTTTTTCTGGCTTCCTGGCGGACCAACTACTAAGGTCATATGCCACCATTACGCCCTGATCCTGCGTTTTAGGTCTTAGAGTCAACAGCAACGCAGGTTTCTCTGGACGGTCACCCATCAAGGTACTACCCGCGCGCAACGTTGCTTAACTCGCGTTATCGCATAGATCAGTTCCAACGAGTGCAGCCATGGCCGTTGACAACATTATTTTTTACTTTCAATCATAATATCAGCAGACAAAATTTCATCAAGAGTGGTCTAAATTTGACTGATTTACTAAAAAATTAAATAGGAAACACTTATGTGAAACATCCTGTACTTTTGGACGATGAAAGATTTAAATTATTATGTTTTACTACGAGGTGTGGCTATTAAATAATGAGACTGACGCTGCTACAGACGAAGTACGCATACGCCAAGCACCAGCGACCGTCAGCTTTTTAGCGTGAAGCTTTCTCTTTCGAATGCAGTACCTATCGCTTCTGTAAACAAATCCGTATAGCCGTAGCATTCGTTCTAATTAGTCGAAAAAATGTTAAGTGCAACATTAGAGCAACGAATTGTTGTGAAATTTCACATGAAACTTGGAAAAATTGCTACAAAACTTATAATTTATTGAAAAAAGTACTCGAATTGTGGAAGGGTTTCTCCATCAAACAAAGCGCTGGCTCATTCCGCAATGTCTGTCAAGAGATTTCTAGCCAAGTACAGCATCCCAATGTTGGACCATTCACCTTATTCGCCAGATCTTGCACCGTGCGACTTCTATCTGTTTCGTAAGGTGAAATTTGCCTTAATAGCAACAAGATTTGAGCTTTGAAAGAGAAATCGGCACGCGTTCTGAAGGAGCTGACAGAAGAAGACTTCCAGCACTGTTTCGAACAATGGAAGATTCGCATGGAGCATTGTAGGGATAGAGGAGGGGTGTATATTGAAAGCGATAATAAGTAGGTAAAATAAAATGTTAAAACAGCATCAGTCTCGTTATTTAATAGCTACACCTCGTATACAAAAACTATTTTAAGTTCTATAGCATCATTTTTATAAATTTCCAAAAATCATATCTCGCATAATATACACACCGGAATTGAATTGATTATGATATTATTGATTGAATTTTCAGACAAAACAGTACAACCGATGTTAACATCCTGTGACAGATCAGTCATCTTCTCTTTATAAAAATATACAAACAGATAAGCGACATAATCCTAATGTTGAAAAAATAAATAAGACTGAATTACGACAATGACTGCAAACGTAATTTTGCTAAGTAATATACAAAAATTGTTGGCCAGTGCAAGGGTTATATTTTTGTTAACTAACATACAAGAAGCTTCAAATTATGCTCCTCTATTTGTAAAAAGGCAAACTAATATTTTATTTATGTTTAAACAGTCACAGTAGACAAAAGTGAGTTTCTGTCCATATCGCGGACAACTAATCACGATCGTGTTTATCTGGTGGTGGTCTGCGGTTACAGGGTGAGTCCTTGACGTACGCCCATGGCCAGTCAAGGTTCGCAGACGGAAAAATAGACCGCAAAGAAGCCGAACCTCGAGCACAGAGTCTGTGTTGTGCCCTGCACGTTGTCTGGTCTCTGCTGCAGTCTGCATACAATGAGAGAGCAACAAACTCATTGCACGCACGTGCGCACTATTATCATAAGGAGGATTTCTATTTAACTGAGTATCATCATCATACAACGACATTCATGTATGCAACTAGTGCGCAGACAAGATTGTCAACATTCTCTTACATCGGTATGATTTAGAAGATTTCTTCAATGTTCTACAGATACTATTTCCATGAAGCTGTATCATTTGAAAATGTATGACGAAATAATCAAGAGCAACGAATATAAATTTCGTCTAGTCTCTCTTCTAAAGTTTGCGAGCTGAAACTTCGCTGATTTCAACTTATATAATCAGCGATCAAATCTGTTGAAACTGCAGGGTTAAGAAATAGTTATTTATATACCAAGGATTGAAGCAGGCGTTTCTGGCCCCTAACATGATTATTAGCACGAGGCGCAAAGCGGTAATAACAGGCTCAGGGTTAGAAACACTAATTTCATCCGTGGTACGTACAATATACACAAAAAACATTTAATTTTATATTTAAAAAATTAAAACAGATACATTTATATGTCAATGTGATATTTTGCAAAATCAAGTATTCACAATAAACAAAAATTGTTATTATGTTTTTAGTATACATAGGAAATTATTTTATTATGTCCCTAGGGCCGAAATAATTGTATAAGCCCGCTTTTCTTTTCTAAAACACATGAATTTCAGTCCGGTTGTGAATAAATTAAATATTTAGTTTCGTCTAAATTGGCTATATTGGATAACAATTGAAACGTTTCGGTTATCTACTAGCCAAACTTGACCTATGAAAAATTGGTTAAACTGGTTGTAAATTGTAGGATTGCCAAAAATAAATGTATTATTTTTTCACCGGAAGTTGATAATACTTAAAACAATTAGAATATCTCGGTCATCTACAGGTCGAACTTGACTTATAAAAATTTGGTTCAAATTGGTTGATAACTGCAGGAGGAGTTTGAATGACAAAAAAAAACGAGCGACCGACAACTGACGACTAAGTAAAAGATATACATATATACACACATCCGCCTAAATCAAAATCGGATTCGTCATCCCTAGGGATTCTATCAAGAATTTTTATATATTTTTTCCATTTTTGCTGATGATACAGACACCGTACTAATCAGTTTAGATAGTCTCTTTTAGAGTTGGGGAACTAAAAGATACAACTCAACTTCGAGAGATGCAGACTAATTACGTGTTATCTTAAGTATCTTTACAAAGTTGACTTGACATAGTTTATTTTGTTTATCAAATTTATTATTGCATTTGTTATAATAACTTCAGTATTCCGTAGATCATTATTTATCAAGTTTATAGCTTTTCTGAATTGTCGCGTCTGGTTATACGGGATGTGATGACATATCTGGGTAAATAATAGCTATGCATATGGGTCGGATAGATTTAATCTTTGTAACTCACCCCGTCTGGGTTTTTTATGTAAACTCATGCGTGGAAACGCTTATCTAGACCAACGCAATGTTACCAGCCCCTTACCTTTTGTCAGAACATCCCATGGAATACAACAACAATTAGTTAGTGGTACATTGGCTTCTGTCGAAACAAGATGTCTCTCGTCTGTGTAAGATGTAGGCATTGCCATGTAATTTTGTAACTAAGTACAGATTACGTTGTTGTTGTTTCCATTGATGGCTAATTTGCTTCATTTAATTATAATTTATAACTTCTGTAAATATTGCTGTTTCATTTTTGTTTTATGAAATATATATTTTTATAATAGGTTCGTCTTATTTCGTTTTATTTAATTTTGAATTAGATCGCGATTCTATCTCATTACATACTATAAGCTATTACGAATATTAGAGATGGCATTTTAGGTTGTAAAATTTGAAAAAATAAGTACTTAAAGAGGTTTAAAAATTCTTGTTTTAGGTAATAAATATTTGAAATTAGGTACAAAAAGAAATTATAGGTTAAATTTTTTTTATAATTATTCATAATTTTATTGAAGATTTTTGAAAATATAACATAAATAAACATTTATTCCATAAATTGTATAAATTATTAGTGAAAACAACCATTTTCATGATTGTGTAGTTAATATAAAGAAACATTTACTACATAAATTATTGGTTAAATCATGTGCAAACTTACAGATCTAGAAGGTAGGTAAATTTACCTACAAAAAAATTACAATAAAATTTATCAGGCAGATTCACAAAACGGATTAGCGCTAACACCGTTTTTAATATTATTTATAACTCTCTTACAAATTAACACAGATTAAAGAAATAAACTAAATTTGATGCTAATTAACTCTCTTTTTAACTCAAGTTAAAATGAACTTGTTTCATACATTGAAAAGAGAGTTAAAAATGAAATAAAATATGGTGTTAGCACTAACCCGCTTTGTGAATCTGCCTGTAAAAATTTATAATTCTACGGAACGGTTTTACTCGTCAATAAAAATAAAGATGTGATTTTGTTCATTGTTTACAGGATTACGGATAATAAAAACTTATATATTTGTATAGAATTCCAGCATCATTCAAAATTAAACAATTACGTTTGCAGCCAATGTCGTAATTCAGTCTTATTTATTTTTGTGACTATAATAAACCAATATTTTTTCAATATTTTCAATATTAAGATTATGTCCCTTATCTGTTTGTATATTTTTATAAAGAGATGACTGGTCTATGTCACAAGATGTTACCATGTTTTATGGATAAATAATTGTATAAGATAAAGTTCAATATGAAAAGTATGATTTAGGTGCATTAAAACGATGATTTAGGTATAAAATATAGTAAATTAGGTCCAGTTTGCAAAAAAAATATACCTCTTTAGGTAAAATAGGCAAAATCTTACTGGACTCAAGTGAAAGCATTTTCTTCAAAATACATTTTGTTCTATGGCACAATCAAATAGTGCTCACTTATAAAAATAGATAAAAACACTAAGATCCCGTCTTTAGCCATTATATTGTAATTGATGTTGAGTTCTATTTCTGTTTTGTTTGAGGGATTCTGTTCTTTTGAAACTGGAGCATCATCAAGTGTTACAACTTTAAAATAATTTACCGCAGAACAGTGTAAAGTTAATCTTATTTCCCAGAGGGTGGAAAGACGTCCCTCAGACAAATTGCTTGCGACGGCTGTGAAACGCTATTAGACGCGCAGGCGACGTAGGTGGCGTTGGTGGACAAATACGCATCACGACATCGGGAAACAAAAGCCACACGACGACATTGCACTGTTTGATGTGTCTGATAACAAGTTGAGCCCGTGTGGATGCTTAAACGTCTAGACCGCTTTTTTCGACACGAAAAACTGAAGATTTGAATACTAATGATCTCAGATTGTTTGTGCTGAGATATTTGAAACACAAAGGTGTTATGTAAATGTGTAAATATCACAATAAACTGATGTTCTTCTAGATTTGCATACACACTAATTAGGACCCATTTATAAATTTGGCAATACAATGGCAGACATTTATCTGTCAGATATATAAGTGATTATTTTTTGACGTTTCTCAAAACTAATAAAATATTTTTTTATTGTCACCTGTGTGTGTTTTATCCAATCCTGTCATTATTATAGTGAGGATAAAGCACTTATGATTATTCTCGCGGGAACAATCTCTGTAGGTGCTTTTGTTTGTGACAAATGATAGATAATTGTCAAATAATTATTTAAAACTGTCAACGCGTCATGTTAAATATGTGAAAAAAATCGATTTAGTTCCGTTTTAGACACAGAAATAAATTTAAAAAATTGGAAATAACTTCCAAGAATACATGAATAAGTAATCAATCGATAGAAACTCAGTTTAAAATATATTACGTATTCAATCGACTTCAACAGCAAAGTCAAAAAATAATTTAATTAAATACAATTCGAGAGTTCGATAAAATAGAAAAAAATTCTCGAGATTCTTTCTCAAACTTGTAATTTGGCAGCCACTTTAGGCTCTCGTTTTCGAAAATCTGTCAAATTATTTTTAATATATTCTTACCCCCGTGTTATATAATATATCCTCATCATATATATATATATATATATATATATATATATATATATATATATATATATATATATATATATATATATATATATTCTCGGTAAGTGATATATTTTGCGCGTGAAGTGCGGTTACCAACCGGAAAATCACGGCCCCCATAGATGTTAGTGGTGGGGGAGCCACAGGGGTAGTATTTTTTTAAATGGTGAAAATTTTTGTCGTCTATGGGAATCGAACAAGGGTTCTTAGGATCCACAGCCCGACTTGATACCACTGAGGTAGCAATCCGATCCTTGTTATATTATTACTGAATATTGCCCCACGACTTGAAACAACCAATAGCGTTTCATTAATTGACAAAGTTGTCATGGAAATGAGTGAATTAATAAATGATAATTTTTTAACGTTTCTCAGAACCAATGAAATGCTTCATTGTATGTCACGTGTCTGCGTTTTAACCAGTTCTTTCATTATTATACTGAGAATAAAGCTCTAGTGATTATTCCCGAGAATAATCTCTGTAGCTTTTGTTTTTGTTGACAAATGATAGGTAGTTGTGAAATAATTATTTAAAACTGTCAACGCATCAAGTAAAATGTGTGAAAAAAATCGATTTAGTTCCATTGTAGATACAGAAATACACCAATAAATATTGGAAACAACTTCCAAGAATACATTAATAAGTAATTAATCGATATGAACCCAGTTCAAAATCTTTTAAGTTAGATGAATTGACCTCAACAGTTAAGTCAAAAAATAATCTAATTAAATATAACTCGAGAGTTGGATAAATTAGAAAATAATTCTCCAGTATCTTTCTCAAACTTGTTACCATTTGACAATAGCCACTCAAACCCTACGGGCTTTCGTGACTATTGTCTGGCAACAAGTTTTCGAAAGATCTGTCAAATTATTTTCAATTTATTCCCACTCTCTTGTTATATTATTACTGATAATTTTCTGTACAAAATATTGACAGTTTTATTCTAATATTTTTTTAATTACCTAGCAACGAAGTTATCTGACATGTCAAAATATTAATTTTGTAAATTTTTTGGTTTATTTTCGTGGGGCAATATTCTTACCGAATATAACACGTGCATTGAATATTCCCAGAAAATAATTTTCTCGCTGTTCTCTCAGACTTTAGGAAATCTGCACTCGTCTTCGACTCGTGTATATTTTGATAGCAACAAAAGCACTCGTGAGCCCAAAAATATTATCGGTAATATTCGATACACTAGTTATATTATAAGTGATCAAATATCATACGAATAATGACAATTTAAATTGCGTAAATTAGTCAGGGATTGGAAACTTATAAATCTAACTTGTTACTAAGTTTGTACAGTTTTAAAGTTTAAATTTTTAACACGTAGTTTAAGTTCAAGTGTGCGGCATAGCAATTTCACGGTAGACATTTTATAACATAATTTTTAATGATTCTATAAACGTAGCAAACAGTAAGACTCTTTATTAAATTCATTTAATTGGCTGTATTTCATATCTTTACGATTTGTAATAAAATCTGCGAATGTATCCGCTCTCCAGTAACGACTTTGATATCAAAAGCTTTTGATTTAATTAAAAACATATTTCATTAACATTGCGCCGCGAGATACTTTTAAATTGCGAGATTTTATGGTTGTAAACATTAAAATAATTTGCATTCATTCACACGGACATCGCAGAGATATCTACCGAAACTTATCTCGCTGTAAGTCTTTCAGACTTAGTGGTAAGGAATCGTCAAAGCGCAGACTGCAGGCGTGGAGAAACTGCGGAAAAAGTGAGAATGTGCTTGTGCCGGGGTGCGCTCGTGAGCCGTGCAAGCACACTGACCTAGCCTAACCTATGTTCCTGAGCGAGGCCTAGACGCAAGCAGGATATCTCAAACTTTGCCTAGTGGAAAACTACGACTTCTTTATGATAACTAAAGTTTTCCTTGTATTAATTTATGCAGTGTAAATCAAATTTACGTTTAATAACAAGAGTAAACAGAAATAGGTGTTTCTGAGAATTTATCTAAGATTATATGTCATATATATTTTATATTACAAATGCGATAAAATTTAATTAACTATAAAGGAACACAATACACTAACAAATTTCTAAATATACGTTACCTAGGTATAATAAAATTAACTTTATGAAATGTTACGGAAGCGTATCAAATTTAATAAGGAAGACAAATTATAATTGTAAGTATATACTAATATTTATTTATAAACATCACCCAATAATTTGTATCACCTTTCTTTAAATTAGGAATTAAACTAAATTTTTAAAAAATCGCGCCTTTTACTGGTTGTGGCTAGAGGATTCAACCTGGTTCTACCCGAAAAAATTTGTAATAAAAGTACCTGAATGCGATATAGGAAAAACGAAAACACATGTTGCAATAAATTTGAAAAAATCAACTTGCCTCCGCCGGGATATGAACCCGGACTTTCCACTTGTTGCAATGACCAATTGTAATATTCGTAGTTAGCGTAACACTTTTTTTACAATATACTATTTCGTTTGAATTTTTGTTTGTGTAAAAGAATTTAATCGCGATCGCGCGCTATTATTTAATGATAACAGTGGGTAAAACGTACAACTAAAACCGAACTGATTTTAGCCAAAATATAAATGAAGCATAAAATTTACAAAGTTCAAAAGTTATATTTCAATTAGATAAAAGAATCGACAATGGAGACATACAACGTATGATTTAAACAAATTTACTCGGCAAGACTACATTTTGCACGGACGACGAGAACCAAATTTGTCTCGACGAAAGCCAATCTACCACTAACTAATTATTGTTGTTTCCATGGGATGTTCTGACAAAGGGTAAGGAGCTGGTATCGTTGCGTTGGTCTAGATAAGCGTTCTCATGCATGTGTTTACATAAAAACCTAGACGGGATGAGTTACAAAGGTGAATCTATCCCACACCAATGCATAGCTATTAATTTACCCAGATATGTCATCACATCCCGTATAACCAGACGCGACAATTCAGAAAAGCTATAAACTTGATAAATAATGATCTACGGAATACACTAATAAATTTGATAAATAAAATAAACTCTGTCAAGCCAACTTTAGGAAGATACTTAAGATAACGCTTAATTAGTCTGTATCTCTCGAAGCTGAGTTGATAGTGGAATATCATAATTTATAAACAAAAACAAATTCTGAATTGTTCCGCCGTGCTACGTTTGCATTGTTGCCTTAGTTACATTCAATTTTTTAACAAATGAATGTAAGGTTACAAAATTTATATTAATACAATATTAAAAATCGATCAATATTCATTTTAGATTGTAAAAAAAATATTATGGATACCTCTAGTTGAAAGTGTCTTTGTACACTTCGACTAGTTGCAGCCCTCGCTTCGCTCGATGTGCAATCTCTAGCCTCGGTCTAAAAAGACCTATTTTCAACCGATGATATAAAAATAATCATTTTGCACATGGTCATTTCAATTGTGGAAGTTTTTAACTGATTGAGAATTGTTCAAAGATACTGCAAATCTAACACTTATTTTGACAACATAACATGCTAGATAAATAATTCAGTAAAAGACTCACATAAGATGATAATTTGACTTGCAATCTGACTGCACACGTATTCCCGCATACATGGCCCGCCCTAAAAATATACAGAAATAAACAATTAAACAACAATCACTAATTGAATTAATGTTCTTTAAAAAGTGAGCCAAATATATTTAACGTAGGAAAATCATATTTTCCTAACTCTAAAATGTTCATATTATTTTACCAAAAAAAAAATTCAAATTCTCCAAGTACATTCACAGCGATGTAAATTTTAGAGAGTAGATAGCTCTGTGCCAATGCATCTGACTATAAGAACCCGTGTTAGATTCTCACCACAGTCGGCAAACTGACTTTCATCACATTAAAATTAACCCTGTGGTTACCACTAACATCTTTGGGGGGCTGTGATTTGACTGTTGATAACCGTACTTCACGCGTATTAGTTACTTACGATGTAAGTATTGTAATGTATCATATTATAATATGAGATGAGAAAAATTGTTGAGTTTGATAATTCATCGAGTATTGTACAATATGTTACAATACGTATGTATATCTTACAATGTTTTACTTAATTTCATGATATGAGAAAAATGATTTCAAAATGGACATTTTTTAAATATGACAAGTTTTTTTTTTGTTCTTCTTTGAGGTGATTTAGGGCTGACTTCTAAACAAAATAAGCAGTTGCTTAGGACCCTTTCCCCTCGGAGATAAAAGAAAAAATTGTCCAAAATATATTTGTATCAGTAAATTCATTTCTGATTAAATATTTTATTGTATTACACAATTTTTATTTAACACAAATTCATTTATTTTATTTAATAAATATTAAATTATTCTAAATACAGAGTGATCAAAAGGAATTGTTACAGTTAGCAATACAATTCTCGAGATCTTTTTATTCCACAGTTGGCACGACAGTTAAAGGCAGAAATATTATTTGTCAGGAGTCTGACAGCTAATAGGATTTTGACTTTTTGAAAAATAAAAATACTAAAAGGAACAATTTTATTTATTGATATTTAAGAAAAATATAACTAAAACCGAATAAGAACTAAATGTACTCAAATTTAATTTTAAATTTTCAAATGTCACTGTAAGCAACAGGAAATGAATTTATGTATCAGGCTCACCAATTTCAAATAGATTTTTTTATTGCTAACTGTAACAATTCCTTTTGATCACTCTGTATTTAATACATATTAAATTTTTTAATTTATAATATTAATAATGAGTGTACTTTTTAGTTTTTTTCTGAAGAGGTCTCAAAAAATGTTGTGCTTAGAGGCCTCGCAATACCTAAATCCGTCCATAGATTGATTCAATTTTCAATAAAATCTAGGTTTCATTGTTTGTTTTAGAGGAGTGTAGTTCGTGAACGAACTAATTCATATGAACTATTCCTTATAGTGAACGATACGAACTAGTTTATTAAATACTAGTTCACTGCGACCTATTCGGATATGATTCACTACCACGGCGGCATGGCCAATGAAGTCTAATCGATAGCGGAGAACGGAGAACAAGTGAACGAGTGAAGGAGACTAATAACTAGAGGAGCTTTCTTCATACTTCGTTCGTTCGTGGTCGTTGCTTTGATCACCGCTCTGCTTCTGCCGTCTGCTGTCAAATTATACTAGAACCAGATCCTAAAAGTTCACTTGTTCTCACTCGTGAATCACAATACAATACGATTTCCGTTCATCATAGTCTTAAAAATTTCGTGAACGAAAGTGAGCTAATGAACTACTTCAGTGAACTAATCTTTTTCGTGAACGAGAACTAATGAACTAGTTCACTCAAATAAACTAGAATTCCAATCTCTAGTTTGTTTGCATCAGACTAACATTTTACTGTCAAAATTCGTTACAGCACTTGTACTCTTATCGTAATAGAACTCATTACGATAAGCTTTTTAGTATTGTAATATTGCTATTACGTTATGACTCAAATATATCACTTACCGAGATCTGTTACGGCATAGTACTTTATCCAGTAATGAATAAAAAGCGTGATTCGATTTTTTTACTTATTTAATAGCTGCAAAAACGAAATATTAACAAACTTTTGCTATAATATTAAGAGTCTGCCCTTTAAACTGTGTAGTAATAATGCAATAAAAATGTTATGTAATGTGTTAGTTCGCAGCAGCGTCAATGCATCTCGTACACGCGTGCATTTGTTGAGAGCCACTGGTACATTTGCAAAATATCCCGGCAAGGAACACCTCGTGCCCGTGCACATGTAATATGCATGCAGAACTGTCGTGTTTTTGTTTACTGGATACAGAGAGTGCGAGCGACAGACAGAGACAGAGAACGGACGATCGTTCAGGATAACGATATAGCCTGTGTGAGTGTGAGTGTTGTGTCGCGTCTACCTCCTTTTTCCGTTCCTCTCTGCACTTCACTCCCGGCTTTAACGAGACAGGAAGAACAGTACTGGACTTTACAGCACGATTCAACTTTTGTTTATAACAGACTACTTGAAAAAGATCAGTCGAACGTGGTAACGTCTCTACACTAAATACGGAGATTACATCTATCTTCAACTAATGTTGCCTCTGAGATGAGCATTTAAAATGATGTCCAACTTATTTTGTAAACCTCTTAATTTTCTAAATTTTTTACAGAAAAGACAACTACAGATTGACAGAAATATTAATAGAAATTAGTTTAACTTATTAACCTTATTGATATTATGTGTGACATTGTGTTGCGCAAAATCATAATAGGTATTCCATTAAAACGAAATTTTAAAAAATCTCTTTCTTAGATTACAAGGTTATTATTCGTATCAATTATTTTAGTTTAGATTAGAATTGTAATGAAATCAAACAATCTCGGCTTCGCTAAAACAAGAAAAATAGTATATTACATAATAAGTCAGGCAAGTGATATTTTATTTGACAAAGCGGTTTGTTTTATTCCGCTGAGTCAAGTAAAAATACTTTCCTGCTGTATTATGTCTACTATTTTATCTGAAACCGTTTAATTTAATCAATAATTAATCATAAATAATTCAAAATGTTTAATTTTTTATATGAATTGTATTGACAGCAGACTACGTATCCAAGGTTTTTTATATATAAATAAAATAAATAAATATATCATTTTACCCATTACTCGATAAGTGATATATTTATACGCGTGAAGTGCGGCTACCAGCCCTCAAATCACGGGCCCCAAAGATGTTAGTGGTGGAGGAGTCACAGGAGTAATTTTAAATTGGTGAAAATGTTTGTCGGCTGTGGGGATCGAACCAGGGTTCTTAGGATCCATATATATATATATATATATATATATATATATATATATATATATATATATATATATATATGAATATAAATAATCAGGTAAAATCTTTACCAAACTTCTTTATACTTGACTTTGTACGTTGGTACCTGACTGTTATTTTTGTTATACCCCTGGATACGTACTTTACTTGACTGGTTAAAATCTGGTCAGGAAAGTAGACACTTTCTTGCAGGTTTCAGAAAAAAATATATTGTAAGTTAATGTCATATCTTCAAAATGAATAATTTAAAATAGTTATTTATGATACAAGTGTTAAAAGAGACATTTTAATTTGTGAGTGGGGAAGATTGCAGAACGAGGCGAAGCTGAGTGAATCAACCCCATGTATAAAATAAAATCACTTTATACACGTATATTATACAATATTTTTATACAAACACTGTTAAAAATATAATAAAATAATTTGAAAATGTTTTGATGTCTTTTTCTGGTCACGAAAGTAAATCACGTTGTCTATGTAATTCATAAGATGATTGAAATTATTTGTTTGTTTGAGAAGTAAGAATTTAAAAATGAATATGAAGAAAGTGAATTATTTCCCAAAGCTATGGGAAGAAGGTGCCAAAAGGGCAACTTTAGATTTACTCCCTGCTAAATTAAAAAAGCAGTGTGAATTATCAAGCGTTTCGTAGAATTGTACAAAACGAAGAATGTTATAATGTTGTATTTTAAATAGAACTAGACCGTGTGAAAAGTGTTACTATGTAAACAATTCTTTAACTAAAGAGCTCTTTATTTTTTTCTTGCAACCCAGCATCAAGAATCCAGAGATTTATTTTGAAAATTAGATTATATTCATACTGGGTTGAACGAAAAAAATTAAGAGCTCTTTAGTTAAAGAATTGTATCTAGCAACAGTATCAATAGCGATTTTCTGAAACTTATTGAACCGTCAATTGCTAATGAACTAATAAACCTTTCATGCAACTCAGTATCAGACTTATCAAAAAATTGTATATATTTTCCGCTGCTTAAATAATTATACAGCCCAATTCTCAAAAGAGATTTAGCTAATTTTGCATTATTTAAATTATTTTAAATAAGCCGAAAAGATATAATTTTTAAAATAGATTAAAAGGATTACAGGCTTAATTTGTTGAAAAGATGTACAAAAAATTGAAACACAATTTTTAAAACATTCTTTTATTCATAAGCGACGAGATGTTGCTTTACTAAGTGGTTCTTGAACCATGTTTTAATTTTAATAATTGTACAATGTAACTTCAGTTTTATACTCTTGTTTTGCTTGATAATTGCCAGAATTTTGGCCGAAACGTCGCTTATGAATAAAAGAATGTTTTAAAAATTGTGTTTCAATTTTTTGTACATCTTTTCAACAAATTAAGCCTGTAATCCTTTTAATCTATTTTAAAAATAATTTTGTATTAGTCAAATTAAGCTAAACCATTTTTTCAAAAGGTATTTAAAAAAATGTCTGTAATATACTCTTTGATGTTTGGAAAGTGATTGGAATACGGTTAGATAATCGAAAATTCAGAATTAACTACAACTTTTTTGAGACTCGGGCTGTCAGAGAAAAACGCAATTTACTCATAGGAGTTATCAATAGCTATTTACATAACAAGTACGCGAATGGTGTAAATGGTGTCTTCGTGCACGAATTTTGTACAATGCTTTTTGTAACGAGCAAAAATTATATAATGGACAATGAGGAAATTTATTAAATTTGAAGCGTGAATTTATACTGACAGTTAAGTATGCCATAAATAGACATTTGTTATTTGAAAACAAATTGTTTAGTTTTTTATTAAAATATGTCTAATTGATGGCGTTATAAGCTAATGTCTCTACTTCTTTTATAAATTCCTTAAAATGTGTTTACCTATATAAGTACAATTAGCGTTTTAATAGTTAAAATTTAGAACAATAAAAATGGGTGTTTTTTCAATTACTTTGCACACTAATGCGCAAAAACAAACTTTAGTTTTAAGGATTCAAATCTAACTGCAACTTTTAGCCAAAAATTCAACAGTGTTTGAGTGATTCTGATTCTACTATAACCTGTAGATTCTACATATCTACTATAATTAAGATTAACATCTTGTTGCGCTGAGTAGTAATTATATAAACTAACCATTACAGGAGTAACTATTGTAATTAGATAGAGTCGCGATCTAATTCAAAATAGATGCGAACTTCTTGTAAAAATATATATTTATTAAAACATAAAATAAAATGCTTAAAAATATAAATGGTAAAATTTACAGAAGTAAATAAATAAAATAAAATAAATATATCATCACGCCTTCTACCCATTTCTGGGTGTGGCACTCTGCTAAAGCAGATCTCGGTAAGTGATATATTTTGCGCGTGAAGTGCGGTTACCAGTCGTCAAATCACGGCCCCCAAACATGTTAGTGGTGGAGGAGCCACAGGGATAGCTTTTTCAAATTATGAAAATTTGTCGCCTGTGGGAATCGAACCAGGGACCTCAGGATCCACAGGCCGACTTCATACCACTGTGCTAGCCATCCCATAAGTTATAAACTAATATTTAAATTAAGCAAATTATCCGGCAATGGAAACAACAACAACGTATGAATAAAACTATAATTTACTTAAGTTACAAAATACATGGCAAGACCTACATCTTGCACAGACGACGAGAGTCAATCTTGTCTCGACGGAAGCCAATCTACCACTCAGTAATTATTGTTGTTTCCATGGGATGTTCTGACATAGGGTAAGGGGCTGGTATCGTTCCGTTGGTCGAGATAGCAGTTTCCACGCATGAGTTTACATCAAAAAACCTAGACGGGGTGAGTTACAAAGGTTAACTCTATCCGACCAGACGTTTAGCTATAATTTACCCAGATATGTCATCACATCCCGTATAACCAGACGCGACAATTTAGAAAAGCTATAAACTTGATAAATAATGATCTACGGAATACTGAAGTTATAATATATGCACTAATAAATTTGATAAACAAAATAAACTGTCAAGTCAACTTTAGAAATATACTTAAGATAACGTTTAATTAGTCCGTATCTCTCGAAGCTGAGTTGATAGTGAAATATCATAATTAATAAACAAAACCAAATTCTGAATTGTCCGTTTTGTTACACTATAATTGTTGTTGTTAAACCATTCCAAATTATATAGAAATTCCAGTGAATAAATCTTGTGAAAAATGTTGTAAACGTTTGACAACTGAAGACGACTATGTCCCTGGTATGAATGTGTCTGCCAGTCATACAAAGGTATCCGAGTCCGAGTTCGGGCACAGTGTGCATGTAAGTAGACGACATAAACTCTTCTTCATCTGCATGTTGTCGTTCTGTACATCTCTGGTCTCTTCTCTGGCCTGCTGTTTATTTTGCTTTATTTGGTTGTTGTCGGTTGGGGAACGCAATGCACCTTGAATAAAGTGCAGTGTCAGTGTATGGTGTGCAGAGTGGCTGAGAAGCAGGGGGCGGCTGCAGTGCATGACCAGGTCAGCGGCGGTGGCTGCTGGGACGGCGGCCAGCCCGGCGCGGAGACAGCGGCGGCGGCGGCGGCCGACAGGGGGCGGAGAGTGCAATTGCACGACGGGAAAGAGTAGTTGTTGCACATGCACCGTACACCGAGACTTCCACAGATCTCGCAATCGTGTGGACAGTACTTTGCGAACTTTTACAATGAATTCGTACTCCATAAATGTTCTGATTTAATAACTATATTATACCAAATGGACAGCAATACAGAATTGATTTATTTGCTACTTTCTACAACAGGGCATTAATCCCGCACTACAAGAAACCTACAACTAAAGAGAAATACGAGGCACACTTGAAGTCAGCGAGGTTTAAACCCGCAAACTGTAGCTATTAAGGTAGTACTAACGTGAAAAAAAAATTTGCAGATCTGAATGAAATTTGGCACACATAAACATTGGATAGTCATACGCATCCTGTTAAAATATGAAACACATTCATCGTCTGTGAACAAATATATTCGCTTGTAAAGTTGAGTTCTTATACACGGGGCTTATGGCGATCATCATTCAGAATCGCACATATTTGGTTAGTGTACCTCTAAAATTTTGCAGTTTCATTTGAGAAACTAGTATGTTCTTCTAGAACTATCCATGTATAGTATATCAAAAAGAGAAAGTTTTTTATCATTTAGTAATGGATATATAGCCATGCAAAGCCTAGTTTCTAACGAAAAATTAAGGATCCCAATTTATAATGGCAACACCACACGGTGGTATGGTATTTGAAAATTCCCTAGACCAACAACCTGTTAACAATTCATGATATTCAAATCATAATAGGTATAAAAACTTATTTTATTCAATTTTTATATTTTTTTAAGCGTCAGTTTCGCCACTCAATAACCAATGGTGCCACCGTCACACTAGTACTACCTTAAAGTGACAGCGCAGCTATGTTAATGCACCTACTAAAATTATCTATAGGCCATGCCAAATGTTTTGACATTTACATCATTGAATATGTTATTAATTTTGTTTCAGTTCAGTCATTTTTATTTTAAATATATCTTCTTCTATTCTGTAAATCGATCAGTATCTGTTATCGATCGATAAATTAACCCTTATTTTTGCTAATTACATTATTATGGGATAACACAGTGGTATCTTGTCGGTCTTTGAATTTGGCAAACTTTTCTTTAATTTAAAATTACCTCTGTCTCTGTGGCCCTCCCGCCATTAACCGTAACCGCACTTCATGCGCAAAATATGTCACATATCGAGATCTGCTAGGGCACAGTGCCACAATCAGTAATGAGTAAAATGCGCGATGATTTACGTATTTTTCCTCTATAAATCACCACCATTTTGGAATTTTGCGAACGTGCTTTTTAGGAAGCTGTCAGTATCAAGAAAACAATAATATACCTATTATGTTTGTTATTATATTATCGCAGATTTACTCAATAAATTCAGTTATTCAAATCACAACCCCAGAGATGTTAGTAGAGGGTAGTGTCGTTGATTTTCACCGAAGTTTGAATTTCTGAATGTTCGAACATTCGAATGTTTTGAACTTCGATGCTTCGAACTTTAGAATTTACGAAGTTTTTGAACATTTCGAATTTTTGAATTTTTTGAAGCTCCGAATTTTCGAATTTTTTGCCACTGAATTAACGCCATCTGTCATCTCCAAATACGCTCACGCATAATTTGCTAAAAGTCAGCCACGAATTAAATAGTAAATACGGCGAAATATCCTGCAAAATTCTGCAAGGTCAGGCATCTTAATTAAGACATCTACTCTCTTAATTATAACTCATATTATTTGTAAATAAATAATATTACATAAATTTATGTACAACAAATGGATTGAAGTTGTTTTACTAATGTGCTTTTTTATCCCAGAATATGGTTAGTGAATTGAACTCCCTAAAAAAGAATATCTAACACGTCCCTAGTAAAAATTGTGATGAGGCTAAGATCTGGAAATAGAATGACTAAGACGAGAATTGAACCCTCGATGCTCAGTTTGCAGTCTGACTGACTTGTCCTCGAGCTGTTAAAACATTTCAAATAATTCGAAAATTCGAATATTCGAAAAATTCGTAAATTCCAAAATTTGAATCATTCGAAAATTCGAAATATTCCAAAGTTCGAAAGTTCGAATCTAAATTCGAAGGTTCAATAAATCCGAACAATCGAAGTTTCGAATATTCGTAAAATCAACAACCCTACTAGAGGAAGAACTACAAGAATAATTTTAATGTGGTAAAGTGTGAGTTTTGGGAATCAAATTCGAGTTCTCATTTCTACTTGTTCAATGGGTTACCACAGATATATTTCTATTTACCTCATTAAGGATGCAATATTTTCCTAAGTACTAGAGATTATTATTTCTGCTAAAGACGCGAGTTCTTCTGCAACATATAGAGATCCGTCTGTTGCACCTGCACAATGCAAGTGTCATTGTCAGCAGTGGTTGAAGTCTATGGTCGCGCCGATGCAGTGTGCACCGAGACCAGTCCCGCCGTCCCCCGCCACTATTGCCCGCGCCAGCCACGCCACGGGTCAATGACTTCTCGCCGCCCTCCGCCACCACCTCGGCCTCATGTCTGTCTGACTCGGGGCCGCAGCCATGGTGCCGACCACCAGGTGGAAACTCTAGCAACCCTGATGAAAATAACTCCTCTTATCGAACACTTCAAATGACCCAGTATTTTGGAAATTTAAAGGAGTGTTCAAGAGAGGAACTATTTTTTGGGGAGGAGATTTTAAATGTATTGAGATGAATTCAGTATTTTATCTTAGAGATAGTAACCGTGGAAATATCTTGCATCTTTTCCGATTAATTTATCACTGCATATGGTTTTCTTTATTTTGTTATTTTTAGAGACGCTTGCTGAATTCCGAAATTCTTAAATTGTATTGAAGAAATAGAGCAAAATTATACGATTTTAATGCAAAGTGAAATATTAATTTAGCTACTCCTTTAGTTTGCTGTAATCAAATACGACATTATTCACGATATACCTTTATGTAGATAAATATAATTTATATTACAGGAGTTATTACATCAAGAACAAGACAACGCAAGACAAGGAGCATTTTATGTAATAGAGAGCACACATGTACGCGTCTCACTATTTTACAAGAATTATGTCATTATTAATGCATATCATACAATATTAATTAGGTACTTCTTTTATATAATTATGTTAACAGTTTCAGAGCTTCTCAAAAGGCGTATTTCATTTGCTATGTGGATCAGATCTAAATGGGGTAGATAGCTCAGTGGCAATGCGTTGAAATGTTGTTTAGAGAATCCAAGATACAACCACATGAAAATTACTCCTGTGGCGATTCCAGCACTAACATGTTAGAGGGGAAAGGGTAGTAACCGCACTCTACGCGTATATATATATATATATATATATATATATATATATATATATATATATATATATATATATATAAATAAAAAAAATTAATAAAGCATCACCCATTACTGGGTGTGGCACTCTGCCGAAGCAGATCTCGGTAAGTGATATATTTATGCGCGTGAAGTGCGGTTACTAGCCGTCAAATCACGGCCCCCAAAGATGTTAGTGGAGGGGGAGCCACAGGAGTAGAATTAATTTGATGAAAATGTGCCATTCTGTGGGAAACGGAGACGCCACCTTCTCCAAAATTTGGAGCATCAAACGAATTTTTGAAAGGCATGAGGAAATCGAAAAAGTATCTAGTTTTCAAATATGAGTGGCGAAATTGATAATTTTTATTATTTTTGGGTGTTTTACCCATTTTTTTTTGCCAAGGATTTAAGCAGAATGCTACATTCATATAATGGGTAAAATGAGTTACCAGTAGTCATGCCACAGCCCCAAAAATGTTAATGGTAAGGGAGCCACAGGATTAATTATTATGTGTTTTTTCTACTGTGGGAATCGAACTCGGGTTCTTAAATCCACAGTGCGACTCGATATTACTGTGCTATCTATATATTTATCTGAACTAGATCACTTATTTATCCATTTTATTTGACTAGTTTACTTCGCTTACTTCGCTTACTTTATGGTTATGTGAAGATACTGATTAATTACACTTAGCTTGAAGTAATCTACCTTCCTAGATCAATCAGTGTGTTTTTTTTTCATTTAGTCACATGATTTTATCTGAACTGATATAAGTGAGCCTAATGTCAAACAAAATATAACTAAAGTCAAACAGATGTGTCACAATTATCCACCTGTGATAATTGATTACTTCTTGTTTTGTGGCTACAAATTCTAGAAGTGTTTTAGTTTCGTAATTTGGAAAAGAGAGAATTGCAAAGAATGAATAAAAATACAGGGTGTTTCTAAACTTATACATAAAATTTAAACTGCAAATATTATTAGTTATATTAATTATGGAACAAAAATATATTTTTTTTAAATTCGCGAAAATAAGTGCAGTTTACTAGAAGTAAACATTTTTGCCAGCACTTGTATAATCGTGATTTTTATAATTAATATTAATAATTAAATTATAATTATAAACATTACAAATCGGTAGGTTATTTATTGTACAATTGCAGACACTTTACTATTTATAATGTTTGCAATTATTAGAAATTATTATTATTAGAAATAACGAACATACTAGTGATAGCAAAAATGTTCACTTCTAATAAAATGCACTTAATTATGCGATTTAAAAAAAAATATTTATGTTCCATAATCCCTATAACAAATAATATTGGTGGCTTAGTAGTATCGAGTCGAACTCGGATTCAGTTTACAGCCGGCAAATAATTTTCACCGCATTAAAATTAGCTATGTGGCTAACATCTTATGGGCTATTATTAGACGGCTGGTAACCGCAACTTCATGTGAATAAATATATTATTTATCGAGATCTGCTACGGAAGAGTGCCACAGTAAGTAATTGATAAGTTATTTTAATTTTAAATTTTATGCAAAGTTTAGAAACATTCTGTATGTGATGACAATGTCGTTTATAGCATGATCAAATGCAGGTCAAAATCTCGTAAAAATTTACAAGTGTTTGTAGATGATTTGTTTTCAGGAGGGCGAATGACGTAATGCAGTTTGGTGCAGGGTGTTAGAGAGGAGAGAAGAGGAGAGGGAAGTATTAGTGGGATGGTGTCAGGTTGGCAATTAAACTGACTAATTGCGGTTGTCAGTTGTTACCGATTTGAAATTAATACGTGGGCGAGAACGAATCCAAGCGTGCAGATAAAAGCCATGTTTATGTGACATGTCCCTCGGTGTATCTACATTTATACCCCGTCCCCCCATTCTAGGATATTTATTCAATCTAATCGTTATTTCATTTTTCCACATTTTAGATTAATTTATTGTGTTAATTTTTATGCATAGTTTTGAAACATTACAGCCTTTAAAACTGGAAACATTACCACTAAAACAACAATATTAACGTTTATTTATTTTAGGATAAAACCTCTGTTTCACTGAAATATTATCATATTTTAGAAATTCAAACAAATATTCATTGCTGAAACTGAAATACGTTTGAATGCTTTTATAAATATTTACAAATAAATAATTTAGATCAACAGCGGCAGAACAACAAAATAATTAGTACATAAAATCATAACACCGAAAATATCCGTCCAGTTTCCAAGGTACTCAAAATGAAATTAGGACAACAAAATAAGAAAATTAATAGCGAGAATGAAATTTTAGAGGAAGAAACAATAGAATACTTCACTAGAAACGCTGTATTAAGGAAGAAACAAGTAAACAAGAACTATTATATGATTCTGGAGAAAGATAAGTCCGTATTAGAGCTGGGCTCGTGAATAAAAATTAGTCACGACCACGCCCACTCACGAAAACAAACATTTTCACGCCCGTTCACTCACTGTTGCTCACAATCAGGTCCGCTCACGAATTTTACAATTTGACTCACTCAATAATTGATTCATTAATTTTATTGTACGAGTAAAACAAAAAAAAAATAAAAAATTCTAAAAAAAAGTTCGATTTACCAAAAGTATACATTTTAATACCATTGGATTCGTATCCTTTTTAAATAATAATAACAATATAATTAATATTATAAACATTACCTAAGTTATGTAGGTACTTGATAGTACCTATATATTTATTTTTTCTGAATGTATGGCTGGAAATATTATTATCTGGAGTACCACATAAAAAAATACAAAACGTGCGAAGGTATAAAACACAATGCTTCACATAAATATCTAATGCGGTAAGTTCTTTGCTTCCTTCGCTCTATCACTTTACGTTCATATCCGCCGGATGGAAGTGCAAAATGATGATTTCAACATTATACAGCTCGAGAAAAAGTAAAAACCGACAACAGTATCACAATCTCATTGCATTCATAATGAAATCTAGAAACATTCGTATTACCAGCGGCCAGCAAACAATGGCACTAAAGAATGGTTTCTTTTACTACATTTTTCTATAAATGATATCAATAGTCGTTCGAAAATATTATGCTAAAGTGAAGGGTGGTTATTATAATTACACATATACCGTGTGTCCCACGTAAATGTTGGCATAGGAAGTTAACATGTAAAATCAGTCTTTTGTAAATAAAATTTTCCGGCACAAAAGTATGGGATCAAATTTTATATCACAATACTACTACATCTTGTTACATACTATAATATTGCTACTGACGTAAAGTACTTGTAATTTGTATTAAATATTTTAATCTGTCACTGTCATCATGAATATTTTAAAAATCGAGAACTGCGTAAATATTATTAGAATGTATTATGGAAGGTGCAGTACAAGACAAACATCTGTGTATTTCGTCAAAAACAGAAAAATTAAAATATTCATAATGACACTGACAGATGATAGTGACAGATTAAAATATTTTGCAGACGACCACGTATGAAAGTAACCATAACAATATCATAAATTACTACGGAAAATAATAAAATACATGAAAGGAATTTGTATTATTATTTAAATTGAACTTTTGGCAGATTTTTTAACAAATTTGCACAGATAAATCTTATTTTTAAAATTTATAATTACTTATTTACTAATATTTTAGCATTATTTAATATTTTGACATTACGGTTAGTATCTCAGACAAAACATTAGTAGACGGAGAACAACGGCGTTTGTTTTGAAGTAGAAAGGGTTAGAATAACTGGTGGATGAGACGGGTGCGCGGCAAAGAGCTAGTACCCCTTGGTGTTATGCGGGTTGCATTTTTATTGATGACAGTTATCAGACGTGAGCATTTTATTTATTTAAATACAAACGTGCGTATACAAAACACTTAATATGTCAAAAACTAACCTTTACTTTGATGTATGAAAAGTAAGTAATTGAATATAAAATAACTACACATATGTTTGCAACTCGCATAACATCAAAGGGTACTCGCTCCTTGCCGCGCACCCGCCTCACCAGCCAGTTACTCCAACTCTTTCTACTTCACAACACTGCATTGACTTGAATACGGCAGAATTTGTCTACTTATGTTTTGTCTGAGGTTAGCACAGTAGGAATCATCACACCTAACCTCAAACGTCAAAAGTCAACGCTTACCTTCAAAAACGCTGTCAAAGTGTAACAACATTGTTCTTGTAAACTTTTTATAGAAATATTTTGTGGTCGTCTGAAAAATAGTGTACATAACTCGCTCGAAAGTGTGATAACTGTGCTCGTGTACTTAAATCACTCGGCGCTACGCGCCTCGTTTTTTTAATTTGCACACTTGCACGTTATCTTACACTTTCAATGTTTGTTATGTAATATACTATAAAACAAATTGCACGCACTTTACGTCAATAGCAATAAAAGAAAATAAAATAATAAATATATCATCACGCCTTCTACCCATTACTGGGTGTGGCACTCTGCTGAAGCAGATCTCGGTAAGTGATATATTTTGCGCGTGAAGTGCGGTTACCAGTCGTTAAATCACGGCCCCCAAACATGTTAGGGGTGGAGGAGCCACAGGGATAGCTTTTTCAAATTATGAAAATTTGTCGCCTGTGGGAATCGAACCAGGATTCTCAGGATCCACAGGCCGACTTCATACCACTGAGCTAGCCATCCCATAAAAGAGTAGGCGAAAAATTAGGAAATATTTGTATTAATATCGTTAATATCAAAATTAATAATTTCTATTAAATAAAAAGTAGGGATATTGGCAGTATTGTGATATAAAATTTGGTCGAATAATTTTTCGCCGGACACTTTTTATTTACAAAAAACTTATTTTACATGTTACCTGCCTATGCCAACATTTACTTGGGACACACAGTATACCTAGCTTATCCAAATAGTATTCGTATCAGCCGATTCTGGTGTATATATATATATATATATATATATATATATATATATATATATATATATATATATATATATATATATATATATATATATATATATATATATGTCTTTCAAGCACGCACGACGATGTGGAGTGCTTTTAACGACACTAGTGCTTTAAAGGCACTTATCCATGTGTATCATACACTATTTTATTATTATACCTGCATCATAATCTGGAAAATATAGCTGGAAAGCAGCATTTTCATTTTGATTCATTTGAAAAAAGTATAATAATCTTGGATGAAAAATCTATTTTGGTTTTATGTACTCCTATGTCGTTCAATCGGTTATCGATCATGGGTCGCTCGCTCTTATTTTTGCCCCTCAAACTCCTACATTTTTGAATCGTTTTCAAACTAATTTTATTACGGGCCATTTAAAACCTATAGAAGACCAAGATATTTGAATTGTCACATTTAAGCGAATAAAAATTAATTTTTGCAAATCCTGCAGTTTTCAACTGATTTGAATATTTTTTTTACTAGTTTTGTATTATATTGCAATTGTTTTCTGAAATTTAGGCAAAAATTGGTTTGACCGACAAGCTATGGTCTCTAGATACAGCCATCATATTTAAAAACTGATTTTTTTTTAATTGACAAGATTTTGGAACTTCATTGGTCCTTATTGTTGACCGAAACGTAGACTTATTAGAAAATAAATGAAACATAGTAGATTGTTTTTTATAAAATATATATTTTGTACTTTTTGCTATTACTATCTTCATGAAATAGCGACGATATCTGAATAGATTAATAATGTAAGAGTATGGTCTTTATTTGAAGAGTAACAATTCAGCGAACTGGTTCACGAGTCAAGAGCCGAAACCTTTGCGATGTGAAAAATTCCAGGCGCGCAATAAAAGCCGAAGAGACTAGCTTTCTTTCCTCATAAACTTTCATGGGAGGAAAAGTGAAAACTTAGCGTTGGGGGCGGGAGCCGACGGCGGCGCTATCAGGCCATATATTAGACGCGAGATGGCGGAGAACAATAAAAACAACAAGCCACATAAATTACTCACTCCGCCGTATAAATCAGCGGCGGTGTTGCAGCGATGATGCAGCTGCCACGATGCTGCCACGCCACCCCCACCACGGTTCGAATCCAGCCATTTGCATTTTGATATTTGTCATTTCCCGGTTTCAGTCTCTGGAAAAACTATTATCTGACGTCTTCTTTTTGCCAGTTTTAAACCGACTGGTTTTTGCGGTGATAAATCTCGCAGTTATAAAGTAATCTAATGATTCTTTCATAAATATAGCCACTTGAGCTACGAGTATCATCAGTGACAATGAGAAATTAATCTTGTAAAAAAACCGTAATAAATGTTAATTTCACAAGGAAAAAAATCCGCGATGGAATGAGTGTCGAGTACTGGATAGGGGTGTAGGGGAACGCGGGGGAAACTGGTGCATGCATGCGGTGCTTTCAATAAAACTGTACGGCTACTAATGTAAGTTTAATTGCGAGCCCGCGGCCACTACGCACATACGGGCGCCGGACAAAGGAAAAATGCAAACACACTTCCCCAGCACAAAACTTCGCTATATTACAAACAACCCCGGATAAAATTATTACATTCATGAAAGAAAAACTATATGAGGTCAACTAATTGCGTAATAACAGATGGACGTATATTATGTAGGTACAGGGAAGCCATTACAGTTACCCGTTTGAAAATGTCCACAGAAAATTAGGTAGAAATTCCTAAATAGGAGATAAATGCAAAATAGCCGCGGTCATGTTTTGGTTTTGAAAATATTTAAATTTATTTGTTGGTTAAGGGTTAGTTTTTCAATCACCGGTTTACTCTCGATTAATGTTAATCATGATCAAATTATAATGGAAACCATAGCTTCCATAATTATTTAATCATGATTAACATTAATTGGTAATTGAAAAAGTGGCCCTAAATAACTTCGTGGTAATTGTTAACGCATCAGACTGAAATTTTACACCACAATAAATTACTGGTAAATAAATCAGAGAACAATATGAGCTACAATTTAAGATATAAAAGGTCCCCAAAGAAAAAAATATGTGACTACTTTACGTATTGGATTCAAAATATAAAAGTTAAATAACTCCTTTAAAATAAAAAGCATCAACAATTTAATCATTTCAAATCTTTTTAATTCAACAATTTACGACAACAATGAATTAGTATGTTAGCATATTTTTAAAATGGTCTCTTATCTATATATAAAATCCGAATTGATGTATATTTTATTATGTTACGAGTAGTATAACTTTGGAGCGATTTAATCAAAATGTATGTGTATGTGAACAAATTTGAAAAATTTAAACTCAATATGATGAAAAGGTATAAATTATTCATACCTATTTATTTCATTTTTAAGATTATTTAAAGGAATTAAATACAATTTCAAACCTGAATATACTTTTGAATACGAAAGTGCGGCAGTACAATGATGTGGATAGTGTTACGATATGACGTTCGAATCTGGAGATCCCAAGTTCTAATCCACTGAAGCTAAATTATATATAACATACATATATAACAACTTGCCAATTACGTCAGTGGTTTTTATTTTGTAGTCCAAGACATACATTGAACAGTTTATTTCTGTCGTTTACATTTTCAATATCAAGAAAATAATAGTGTATTTCGTTTCGGTATTTAATTGTATAACGAAATCATATAAAATTCTATTTATAATAATAGAATCGCTATCATCTGCAAAGTAAAAATTATAATTTTGTTACGTGCACTTAACCTTTTTCGGCACGTGTTATAAACAGAATTTTTCCTACAACTGTGCGATTTGGAAAATCACTAAAATATTATCAGAATTTAATTTTTTTTAATAATACTACACGAGGACGATGTTTTACGGCGTTGCTATGGTTTGTTTGTTGATTGTTTGCACATTGTTCTACGTTATTTAAAAATATTTCACTAATTTCAAGACAGTTTCTTCAAAATCGTCTAGATTGGCATACTACACTGAATTATTCTTCTTTCACCTCCAAAGGTAATTGATGGATCTATTCTTGACAATGACAATCAACCTGCTGCTGGTACTTTTAAAACTTCCGAAATTGTTGTCAGCAATATTACTGTTAATAATATGATCAGGAACTACGGAATAAATCAATGTTTCTTTAGATAGTATAACAGTTTCCATTTCAAATTATGTCAATATAAGCAACTGTAACAACGTGTTATTAATATACACAAACAACCAATATTATGTATTTCACTTACTCTTTAAATTAAAACATTTATCGATATATTTTATATTGTTCTGTTATTTTTATTAATTATCATATTTAATAATGATATACTTGAGTTCTTGTGTGCTCAATGTGATGTGTACAGGTTAGATATACTGCAGTTTAAGGTTATATTTATAAACGTCAAAATTTGTCTACTTTCCATACGTAACCAAGGCAATAATAGGTACGTAATAACAAAGAAATCGCACAGTTGTAGGAAAAATATATTTTTAGATTTATTAATATTAATGGCAAAATATATGGATTCCCCATGTTACTAAATACGTTCTGTAAAGTTTAACAAAGCCCTTTATTGCAATTTCAACTATAAGTAAAGAATTTAGTTAAATTTGTTGAAGTTTAATAAAATTCTTTATTGCAATTTCAGTTATAAAGAATTTAGCTAAATTTGTGAAACTTTACCGAGTGTTTTAATTATTAATTTTATCAAAACGTATTTAGTATATGTTTTAATTTTCGAACAATTTTCGCATGGATATTCTGTTTAATGAGTAAGCCTTTAATAACTTGAAATATCTGAGCAGTAAAATGAAAACCACTGCGAGACGATATTGAAGTATCGAATTTTAATTCGGTTTAGAGTTAATGATTAAATTCATTACGCCAGTGGATTCTTACTGTCTGTATTAGTATCACATGGTTTAACAGAAGTGCTTGTTAAAAAGAGCCATTGCACAGTGCCTTGCCGCAGCTGTCCAGCTGAGTTTTCACTTTAATTTTCGCACTGGAGAGTCTTTACTTCTCGTGGGCGACTGCAGGCATGATTGCTGCACCGTATAAAGTTACCACTGGGCGAAATGAGCGATGTAATGATGCAGCCCGCCGCCATGAATTTCATCAATAAAAATGCTGTTATCTAAATTGATTAGTAATAAAAAGTAAACATGAAATGTTTATTACGTTTAAAAGTATCTAATCTGTGCGTATTATCCTGATTATCGACTTCAGAGAGGCGATTTAGTGTAATTTTGTAATTTAATCCTCTTGGATTGACGTAATATTAAAAGCATTTACGTTGAGATTTTCAACCAATAAAAATAATAAATTTCGAGCATTAACAATACAGCCATCAATAAATTTATTAATTTATTTTTCCTCTAGTCTATCAATAATGCATTTTGATATGAGTACAGTACTAAGGTAGCTTAAATAAATGCAATATAGATTTTTACTAAAGATTTCCCGAGTAAGGCTGGGCTAAAAAATTGTTAGATCGATTTAAGTGATCTTGTTTTTAAAAAATCGCATTGATCTTTAATTTTTAAATTTCGATTGATCGATAAAATCGATTTTATCGATTTTCTTAACCTTTTCGCTGCTCTGGACGTTTATCGTTTTCTGATAAAGAATTGTGAAATTTATTAATGTAATTATTTTTTTTTGTAATTAAAACTGAATATATATTTTTTTTCTATGATTGCGTCATTTTATTTGTTCTGCGGTAAACTGCTATGAACGTATATATACGGAACACAGTAAAAAATTGCGCACACAGCGAAGGGCTGTATAAAACAAATGCGCAGTGAAAGGGTTAAAATCGATTGATTGAAAATGTTGAATATATCGATTTTTTAAAATAAAAAAATCTATAACTTCAAAATTACTGATTTTGTAACGTTCTTTTAATAATAAATATGTTCATTTAACATATATTTTTTCATTCTCGTTAACAATATTGAAAATAATATTATTATTGACTTTAAAGGGCAACTAACTAATGAAATTGCGACATGATACGCGTTGTGTGTGATCGTGGTCTAAAAGTGAAGTGCATCAAGTCCAAATCTTTATTAATAACCTGAACCTGATTTGTGTGATATAAATGTGGTCTACATTTGTCTATTACACTTATTATATGCTTTTAATAAAAGTAATTATATCAAATAAATTTTTCGTGTTTCGGTTTTGTACTAAAAAATCGATAAGATGATCTTTTGATCGTATTTTAAAATTAAAATCGATCATTTAACAAAATTGGTATTTAAAAATTCTTGATCTTTTTGATTGCATTCGATTACAAAATTTGCAATAGATAGAATCGATCAGATTGACGGAGTTGGAAGCTTCGGGGGTCGCGAGAGCTTTTTAGAGCCATTTTGGGGTCGCGGTTGAAAAAATTTTGAAATACACTGCCCTAGATTAAGGAAAATGGAGCCCAGTTAAAAGATGTTTTCTAAGAGAAGAAAAACTGTTTTATTCTACAACTAAGGAGGAAGATAAGAAAACCGAAAATACTAATAAATAACTAAACTCAAAAGTAATAATAAGTACGAGGGCGGTCCGATAAGTACTTAGCCTCACCGCCAGATAGCACCACTATCGCAAGAGCAATTTAGTATCGATTAGAACATTCTCGTAGACAGCTACTGTTAAATTTTCAGCCGAATCGGACGCGTAGTTTTGTTTTGACCGCGTGTGGAAGCGAGCGTGTCCGCAGATTTGAGAAAAATGGAAAAAGAACAATATTGGTCGGTGATTCGATTCTTGTTTTGAAGGGTAATCGCGCAGCGAAATCAAAGAATGCTTGGATGCTGTGTACGGGGACACTTCTCCTTCGATGGCGACCGTCAAAAATTGGTTTAACGAGTTTCAACGTGGTCGCACGTCGGTTTTTGATGAGCCACGCCCATGTGCCCGAAAACGGCTACCACGGAGGATAACGTAACAAAAATTCACGATCTCGTATTGGCAGACCGCCGGTTGAAGGTGCGCGAGATAGCTGAGACAGTAGGCATCTCAAAAGACCGCGTGGATCATATCCTGCATGAATTATTGGGCATGAGAAAACTGTCGGCGCTATGGGTGCCGCGTTTGCTCACTCCGGAAAACAAGCGCATCCGTGAGGTTACTTCAGAGCAGAGTTTGACGATGTTTAGACGCAATCCGAAGGAGTTTCTGCGTCGTTTCGTGACCGTTGACGAAACATGGGTACACTGGTACACACCAGAGACCAAGGAACAGTCGAAACAGTGGACCTCACCCGTGCTCCAAAGAAGGCGAAGACTGTCCTATTGGCCGGAAAGCTGATGGCCACCGTTTTCTGGGATTCAAAAGGTGTGATCTACATCGACTACCTGGAGAAGGGCAAAACGATCACAGGGCTCTATTATGCCGGATTATTGAGCCGATTCGACGCCGAATTTAAGAAAAAAACGGCCCCATTTGGCGAAGAAAATAGTGCTCTTTCACCATGACAATGCTCCGGCACACACCTCCGCCGTCGCCACGGCCAAATTGATAGAATTAGGCTATGAACTGCTGCCCCATCCACCGTATTCTCCGGATTTGGCTCCGTGCGACTTTTTTATGTTTCCAAATTTGAAAAAGTCTCTCGCCGGGCAGAAATTTGAGTCGAATGAGGCAGTTATCGCCGCCACGGAGGCCTACTTTGCAGACCTCCAGAAAACGTATTTTTCAGACGGGTTAAAGAAGTTGGAGCACCGCTGGATCAAGTGTATCGAACGCAAAGGAGATTATGTTGAAAAATAAATTGCCACTTTTCCAAAATTTTTGTTATTCTTTTGTAGGCTAAGTACTTATCGGACCACTCTCGTACAATAAAACAAATATTTTAATACGAGCACAATTAAAGCAATAACAGTAGAACTACTTAACAACATTTCAATAACGGGCGCCACTGGTATTACACTAGTATGCGAACATCCCAGTAGGCGTATTAACGTAGTCATGCATGAGTTCCTCCGATCCTGTAGTCCTGCCGTCCTGGTCTCAGTCCAAACGGAGATGTCCTTTTGAACACAAACATGCAGAATAATTGGAAACTAATTAGCGTCTCGAGCATTGATTTACCGCCGGTAAAGCAGGCTTCGGCTTTGGAGAAGGTGTCTGTGTTTCCTGAACCTCTCAGTTCAACCCTTACCAGTACGTTAAAGAAGTTGTTTAGACTTCATTTAATTCAGCTCCTCCACCTTTCACGCAAGGCATAGGTAAAAAGATAAGCGGTTGCAATGTAAACTTCAAACAAAGTTGAAAGATAAACAAATCATTTCTATTAATTCGTAATATTAATTGTTAGTATTTATCTACCAGAGTTTAGTTATAAAATTTGTTAAACGAAAAACTGAGCAACATTTTTTTCTTTTGGGTGGGCAATACGAGAAAGCCAGTATTCGCAGTATTCGAGTATTTTTGGATGGTATTCGCTCATTTCTAGATTATGTTTTTGTTTTAGTTCTATGGCAATAGGTATTCTTGAGATAATTTCTGTCGTTATAAAGCATGTAAAATTAATTAAGTTTGCCAATTTAGATGCTATTAGACTTTTATTTTATTGTATTTATATTTAATATATTAAATCATAAATTTAAAATTCGAGGATTTACCATAGCAGCGTAGGCTGTAAAAGTAGCATTTTATAGCTTGTCAATTGTTAACAAAAACCTACGTTTAATGTTAATCAGCAAAACATAATTTAGACTCTTTTGAAAGCAGATAATATACGAAGCAGAAATGTTGAAGATCTTCTGAAAATTCTTTACGTAGAACATCATTTATAAACAGTATTTCTCGATAACTATGGGCAAGGTAAATTAAAAAATATTGCATAGAAATTATTGTACAAATTGAAAATATTTGAACATTTCGTACACTAGTTGGACACAAGTTAAGTCAAGTTTTGATTTTAGGATGAAAATAGTTAAGATATTTTATAGTGATCTCAAACTATCTAAGGTATTGCAAGTATAAAGGGCAATGTAACAAGAAGGTTGGGCCAAAACTATACCCCACTCCTTCAAATATTCGTACATTTAAAATAAAATGGTCGTATTATTCGACTAAGTTTTGCGGCGCATACTGTTTGTAAAAATATGAGCTTTGTTTTCATAATAGTTAGTACATTTTTCTAATGACATATATTTAAACTTTGTTTAACAGGGGTTCGATTCCCACAGCCGACAAACAGTTTTAACTACATTAAAACTACCTTCGTGACTCCCCCTGTACTAACATCTTTAGGGGCCGTGATTTGACGGCTAGTAACCACAATTCTCGTACAAAATATATCACTTACCGAGATTTGTTACGGCAGAATGCCACATCTAGTAATAGGTAGAAAGTGTTATGATATATTTATTTATTCTGTAACTGATTTATTATTTGTTTCTAAACGATAAATTAATGATCAGTGGTGATCTATGAAAATTTAAACAATGGTTTAAATAAATAAAAGGGGAATCCAATGTTAATTATTCCAAATGTCGTGTACCAAACTTAAAAATTAGAGAAATGTTGGAGCAATTGACCATTGTCGACAAAAAAAAACTATGCTAAAAATTTCCATATAGCCTATATAAATATTGGGCGTTGTTTTTAGTATGTATAAAATAAATATATAAGTTGAATTTTCACAATGGGCTTGCAAATTCTAAGAAAATTTAATAATGGGCTCGCGCAACCCCCAAGAGCTCACTATAGCTGACCACTGATAGAAAGTCTTATTTCTACATTATTATTATTCCCCTAGAAATTATTACTATTTGGGCATTAGAGCTGGGCAGTAGCTAGCTACTTTTGTAACTTAGCTACTAGCTTAGCTGTAGCTGTAGCTTAGCTAAATGTGAAAAAATATAGCTATAGCTTGTAGCGAACTATATTTTTTTTCTATTAGCTCAAAAATATTGTTATAACAACTGAAGCTATTTTTAAAGCTACTTTTTGTAGCCTAAAGATACTTTTTGTAGCTTAAAGCTACATTTTTGTAGACCAAAGCTTCTTTTTGTAACTTAAAGCTACAACTGTTCATTAAGAAATACCTATTAATTTTTGTTTTGTATTTGAATTGTACTTTCTTTATTGTTTTCTATAACTGTAGGTTAACAACTTGTTCTTAACCTATCCTACTTTTGTATTAAATATTAGATGAACTAAACATTGGCTGTTTAGGAGTCCTCTGTTAATGTGACTGTTCATTTATTCCGATATAAATAAAAATTATAGCATCAAAAATTAACAGTACATTTGGCCATTTGCGATTTTTTATATTTATGTACAAAATAGTAAATTAACAGTCATTATAACAAAAGACTGATTAACTGATCATATGACAATGGCAAGTTTAATTAATTCACAAAATTTAAAAAAGTAGCTTTGAAATTTAACAGCTACTTTAACGAAAACTTTTAGCTGTAGCTTAGCTATATTTTACAAAATGTAGCTTATAGCTGTAGCTCAGCTACTTTTTTAAAGAATAGATTGTAGCTTAGCTACTTTTTCCCAGCTCCGTTGGGCATGCGGTGTCGAAAATAATTTTTTCTGTTATTTCTATTATATTTTTATGCACTTTGATCTTGTACAGAACTGTTTTACCATAATTTTTATGAATGTGTCAGTAAGCTATATTAATATTCTTCTTTTTAATTACAGCTACGTGTTTAAGTAAGCAAAATGCATGAACATAACATATAAATGTTAGGGTAAATTATTCTGTTTATTAAATAACAAAAATATAATAATTTGTAAAGTAATCATGAAAAATATATGTTGCTATTAGCTTATTGTTTATTTACAGATAATGATCTCATTACAGAATATAGGGATAAATTTGTTTCCTTTGAAAATAATAAATGTGGCTTAATTTTAATAGGAAAACTGAAGAATGTATTTCGGTATTTGAATCTGCCTTAACATTTCGACAAAATATTCTAACATTCTAATAAAATAAATTAGCAAGAAATAATGGTTTGAAATTCTCTGGTAGGGATTGGTAGGGGAAGGAATGGCTTGTGGTTGAGTGAGCGTGATGGTTGCGTGCACGTGAGCCAGACAGACGCGTAATAACTGCACACGCAGCGTGCATGCGATATCCGCTAGTAATATCGCACTAATTATGTTTGTGTTGCATTGAAGCATTGATTTCATCTTGACATGCTGAAATTACACCCAGAGGTTCAACCGCCCGCACTCTAGATGCACAGTACCACTGAACAGGATATTAATAATGTGCTTTAGCTATACTATTCACATCTAAATATATTGTCCACGACAGGTACATACATTCCTCTGTCTATATTATCATGAAATTCTGCCCTGATGATTAATTAATTATAGTTTGAAATCAGAATGACTATGTAACGGCTCCATACTACTTTATAGAAGTGTTACTAAGATATGAGAAACGTATTCGAGAAAATGAGAAATCTTGAACATATGAGTCCAAACACTTTTACTACTGTTATGTTCATTACCAATATTTTAATAATTTTTATAAAAATATTACCGAAAACCAAAGACGCAACGAGAATTGATTATTTTCTGTTCAATGAGATTAAGATGACAAGTCAACTCGTCCATAAAAACTCTAAAAACAAACGTCACTTTCATTATTTGAGATCGGACAAAACAGAAGAAACTACATGTGGATAATCTTGCGCACAGATTTCTCAAGTCCAAATTTTCAGTCGATATGCTAGCTTGTGCACTTTCAGTCGACAGCTATCCAATACCATTTTGTGAATTTTCGTTTACCATTTTGACATGGTCACCATGGCATTTGGTCGACCACTGGGGTATTTGTCTTGGCAGCTCGTACGGCCTCGTTTAAACTTTGCCACCCAATATTTTATTATTGTAAAAGAAGAAGCAGACTCCTCCAGAGTATGTAGAATCTAATTCGGCTTTGATATTGGTTGGACTGAGATCTTTCAAATGAAAGTATTGTATCACATAACGAGGACCAATTTTTTCTATGTTTACGAATTCATTGAGGGCGTTTACTATTGATGGCTGTCAAACAAATACTAATTCAAACTTCAAACTTAAGCTTTATAAGGTTGGTACTTTCTACCAGAGTAATCTCAATGATCAGGAAAACACTACTTACGAGTACTTTGAAATATACATTTCCGTTTAGTGCGTTTACGTATTCAAAATATTCAGTTTGTATGATAACGGATTGTGAGACGGTTTATATTCTGTTTCCTTCGTTTCAACGGTGTTAATTTTAATTCTGACCTTTTAACAAGTTTGGTGACAAATAATTGTGTAACATCCGTGTGAATATTGCTACGAAACAAACTTAATTAACAGCAAAATAAATGTTTTTGACGTTTGAAATGTAATAAATAATATTGTATAATTAATTAAACCTTGATTGTAAAAAAAATAGTATATGCAACTCGTCTTAAAAGTTTCTTTATTGCACTCGTGTCTTACCAGTCGTGCAATAAAGCGACACTTTTAAGAATAGATGTATTAATAACTATTTTGTTTTTGTAAATCATTCAAAAATGATTTTAGTAATTAGTTTCTGTATGTGGTGAGATGAAAAGATTGAAAAACTCGGCCCTAGAAAAGAATATTTTCAAGAAATGTCCCAGATGAGCAGAGCTATCTAGAAAATTTTAAACGTGACAAGAATTAGTTAACATAAATAATAATTAGAAAAATATTTTATTTAATCAGAGGTTGAAATGTTAGAAATTGAAGTTATGCTTCACATTTATCTCTTAATATCTATTTTAATATTATCCGTATTACATACACCAGAAGTTGTTACACAAATCATTTGACCTTTCTATCCAACAACTAGTTAGTTTCATCCCACAAAAGTTATTTAGACGGACTTCAACAATAGCAGTAATTTTACTCCTACAGTTTGGTAGTATGGTGGTGTGGGTAGCGATACGGAATTTGAATCCGGAGATTCTAAGTTTGAATTCCACTCAAGCTAAAATATATATATATATATATATATATATATATATATATATATATATATATATATATATAAATTATATTATTAAACAAATTAACTTTGTTTTTAAAAAGTATTTATTTTACTTTAAGAGTTCCTACTAGTACAGATTCTGAGCTAAGACTAACTTAAAACATACAAAGAAGATCCCATCGTTAAACTACAACTACGTATAATGTAATATGATAATTCTACATAAAGTCACGTTCTTAAAGTATTCATTGTCTATGTCAGCACTATTCCGCACTATAACTCCTCCCTTCTTCAGAAAGGAGCACCTCCTGGTAGCTCGATTTGTTCTTCTTCCGATTTCGAATTGATGATCGGTTTTCTTAGTTTCCTTGATTTTATCCACTTTATTAATAAGTACAGTCCAATTATTATTATTAACAGATACAACATAACAGTCCATACACTTGGCACATGGATGTTGATGGCTTCTTCTTTAATAGCGACTACAGGGTTTAATGAGATGTCTTCTAGCTTCACAGGGTTTAAGTTTATTGAGAAATTTGTTAATGTCGAAGTATTAAGTGCGAAATTTAATTTTGGCAAAATTATAGGTTGTCCTTGTTCTTTATTCAAAAATATTAATTTTTGTCGATTATATATTATTTCACAATTATTATCATTTTTTACTAAATAGATTCCGCGCAGAGTTTTGATATTTACTTCGTCTAAACATTTAAGAGTTATTTTATCTTCATAAAGGAATATTAATAAATACTTGTTAATTTCCGGAATTACTTCGATATGGTTTTCTTTTATATTAATTTTAGAATAGTGACACTGAGTCGAGGATTGTTGTTGTAAGATTTCTTGTTCACATGATGACTGATGGTGGTTGTAGAATTTATTTGGGCACTGATAAACCTTGGTGGTAGTACATATGTCATTTAGAGGCATTATTTCAGTATTAGATTTTAGAAAGTATCTTGCACTTGGAATAATCGTTACAAATTCTGAATCGTGTATTGTTGGTATAGGATATAAGTAAAACAATTCAAAGTCTTTTTCAAAGTTAATGGGAATTGATATTAAATAAATTATTTGGGATTGTTCAACTTTACAGTCTACTTTTAATAATGATTCAAATTCTAAAATATTTTCTGGTTTTGGTTCGAAAGGTAATTGGGATTTATAATATTTAGAGATCTTTTGCAATTCGGATAATAATTCATTTGGATGTATTATACTGGGGTGTAATGTTCTCAATTTACAAAAGGTGATTGAGTTTTCGATATCTTGTAGGATGTCTAGGATCGAGTTATAAAGGATTATTAATTGATCGTAAATGGTTTTTGCAAAAAGAATATCTTGGATATGCATGTTATTTATTATTTCACTGAGTTGTAATATTTTAGATTTCAAAATAGCTTCATTATGTTTTATGTCTAATATAGTATTATTAAAATTTGTTATAATTTGGTGGTTAACCGAAGAAGCTAATTTTAATTGCTTTTCTAAATTGTGTTCATTCTTTTGCATATGGTTTAATATTTTATCGTATCTTTTTCCGTCTTCTGCATCTAAGTTGCCAGTAACGGCTTTGAAAATTGATCCCAATCCATCTATTAAGCCTCTTTTGTTTCTATTTTTATTTGTATGGAATTCGATGTTATCAATTTTATTATTAATATTTGTCCGAATGAATTCTATTATGTTGATATAGTTGTCAAGTTCATGTAAATATTTCGAGTTATTGGATATCGTTATTTTTAGATCATTATATTGATTGTTTAGGTTGTCGTATTGTTCGAAAAGGGGTTTAAGGTTGTAGTAGTGAATGAGTGTATGTGTTGCTTTTTCTAATTTGGCCGGGCCCAGTCTAATAGGTAGTAATCCAATATTTTCTGTTATGTTTTTGATGATCGATCCTTGTCCCAATGTGAACAGCCTGGAAGAGTATTAAATTGATAAGTCTTTTTTCTAGGGCGTTTTATATTCGAAAGATGAATTTTTTCCCTTGTATTCCCGTGTTTAGTTTCTAATTGAGCGGTTTTTAAATTTTTATTAATCGATTTTAATTTCTCAGATTTAAATTTATTTTTTGTTTTTTGTTGTTTTTGCTTATTTTTTACAAAAACTTCTTTAGGAATTTTGGGTAATTCTTCTCTAATTTCATTACATTTACTAATTATTTTTTCTTTATTTTGCAAAATTTTGTTATTAATAGTTTGATATAAAATTTTAGTTTTATTTCTATGATTTTCCATGTAATTATTCACAAGTTGCTTATCAATATCTATATTGAAGGGGGAATTTGTTTCCAGGTGACCTGATATTATTTCAGATGGTTTTACTTTCGTAACAGAGTGAATTGTATTGTTGTATGCCAAAAGAGCATAGTTTACTTTAGTTTCGATTGTTTCTTTAGAAAATTCGGTCTGATTGTTGAACAGTCTAATGTGTTCTATGAGTGTCGAGTGGAAGCGTTCTATTATTCCGTTAGATTGAGGATTTTGTGAACTAATGAAATGAGTATGAATTTTGTGTATGTCTAACAGTTCTTTAACAACTGAGTTTCTAAATTCTAGTCCATTATCAGAAATAATTTGTTCCGGTATTCCGTGATGCGTGAAGTGTTTTATTAAATTATTAGCTACTTCAATTCCTTGCCCGGAATTAAGTTTATATGCTTGTGCGAATTTAGAAAATGAGTCAACTATGGTTAAAAATTTAAAGTTCTCTAGTGTTATCGTATCTATGTGCACAATTTCAAAAGGTTTAGTTGCTGTCGGAGTTGTATTAAATTTTAAATTTAGGGGTTTCCTGTCATATTTGGTTAATTGACATAATTCACAATTATTAATATACGTTTGAACCGATTTTCTTAATTTTGGCCAGTAATAAATTTGTTTAATGCGTGCCTCTGTATCGTCAATACCTCTGTGATTTGTTTTTCCTGTGTGATAATTATTTATGATTTCTAATATTTCTTCTTCATTAGTGACGTCTGTAAGATATTGTGTGCATTTAACCATGTGTATTTGTGAATTTTTAAAATATTTTTGCAGAACTAGGGATAATTTTTCATATAATTCATTTTCGAAATATAAATAATATTTTACTTTTGGTACGGTGTATTCTTTAAGGAATTGAATCATTTCTTTTTCATAATTTAGTTTTGAAAATTGTACTAGGATTCTTTGTTTTGCGTTCTCAAAGAGTTTTAGAATTTTGGGAGAATTAGGGCTGAATTCTACTTCAGATATGATTATCTGATTTTTACCGTAGTTAACAGGATATTCGGCAATAGGTATGCCGATTACTGGGTTTTCTTGATTAGAATGAACTGTGACGTCACTATCGTTATCATTATGTTGGTCGTTGTTTACGTCTGCAGTTTGTGTATCATCTCCTACTTCCACAACTAAGGATTGGTTATCGTCCTGATTATTAGAATTTATATTATTCTCTAATTCTCTATTAAAATTATCCATGAATTTTTGGAATTGATTAATATTTTCGTCTGAATCATTTGTATTAATATCTATGTGTGGGAGTATGTCATCTGGTAAAGTAAAAATTGTAATTAATATGTTTGTTTTATCAAAAATATATTCAAGCATTGATTTAACATCGTTCCAGTTTAACTGGTCTCGTTCAGAAGCAATTCTGGGTAGGCTTAAATTTTGTATTTTATTTTTTAAACAAAAGTTTCTTAATTCCAGTAACGTGTAAAATACGTCTTGTTTTGTTGGTTTTTTATAATAATTTTCTTTAGTTATTAAATATATTATGAAACGGTTCTTTTCTTTTAAGTAAATTAAGTTATGAAGTTGAGGGTTTTGGGATTTAAGTTTATCGATATTTTGAAATTTATTTTTAAATTGTTTAGCAATTCCTTTTGACATTTTTAAGTCTTTACTGACGCAATGTGCTAGGCTGTTGTCTGTCGGTGCAGTAAATAAGTTTCCAACTACTTCAATAATGTTTGTGTGAGTCGGTTTGTCTGTTTGTTTTTTCGTTAGATAGTCTTGGTATTGCGCTAGGACAGATTCGCTTTCGTATTGTTTTAATAAATTTTGAATTTTGTCATCATTTTCTCGTGGAATTCGGCTTAAGGCGTCTGCATTTGAATTTAATTTTCCTTTTTTATAAATAATTTCATAATCATATTCCTCGAGTTTTAATCGCCAACGAATTAATTTTTGGCTACAATCCTTAAGGGAAAACAGCCACTGTAAGGGTCTGTGATCTGTGCAAATAGAAAATTTCCTTCCAAAAAGATACGGCCGAAAATATTTTGTTGCCCAATGTATTGCTAAAAGTTCCTTTTCGATCGTAGAATAGTTCATTTCCGTTTCATTAAGCGTTCTGCTAGCGTAAGCGATTGGCAGGTCACTGCCTATCTTACCTTGCGATAAGACGGCACCGAGTGCTACATTGCTTGCATCGCATGTCAAGATAAATTCTTTTCCAAAGTCGGGGTATTGTAGTATCGGTTCATTAGTTAGTAATAGTTTACATGTCTCAAAACATTGTTTGTATTCTGAATTATTAATGTCAATAGTCGCGTCTTTTTTTAGAAATTTTGTCATGGGTTTGGTGATTTTTGCGAAGTCTTTTATGAACTTCCGATAATATCCGATAAGTCCTAAGAATCCTTTAATTTGTTTTGTCGTGGTAGGTAATGGGTAATTTAGAATAGCTGAAATTTTGTCAGGGTTAGGTTTAACGCCATGAGGGGTTACAATATGACCGAGGTACGCAACTTCTTTTTTTAGAAATTCCGATTTATCCAATTGAATTTTTAAGTTGGCTTCTTTTAATCGGTCAAATACTAATTTCAAATTAATTATATGCTCATCTAAACTTGTACTAAAAATGATTATATCGTCCAGATATACTAGACAAATTGTGTGAGTTAACCCTCTCAGAACATTGTCCATGACCCGTTGAAAGGTCGCTGGCGCGTTCTTTAGCCCGAATGGCATTCGTAAGAACTCGTAATGTCCGTCTTCAGTGCAGAATGCTGTTTTAGATATGTCAGTCTTGTCCATTTCAATTTGGTGGTAACCCGACGCGAGATCAAGGGTGGTAAAATATTGACACCGTCCGAGTTTGTCCAGCAAGTCCGTAATGTTAGGTATGGGATATTTATCTCCGATGGTATTTTCATTTAATTTTCGGTAGTCGATGACTACTCGCCATTTTTGTTTGCCCGATGCGTCAAGTTTTTTGGGGATTACCCAGATTGGGGAAGACCATGGTGAATTAGAAGGTCGAATTATTTGTTGATTAAGCATTTTATTTATTTGGGACCTAACTTCCTCTCTATGAATGTGAGGGTATCGATATGATTTCGTGTATATGGGTACTTCGTCTTTAGTTCTAATTTTGTGTTTTACTTGATTACTGAAAGATAAATTTTGGTTTTCTAAATAAAAAATATTCAAGTATTGTTTAATTAATTTTGAAATTGCCATTTCTTCTTCTTTGTTCATATGATCCGTTCTAATTTTTAGTTTATCAAAATTTACTTTATCTGTTTGTGTAAGGTTTAGATTTGAATTTCTATTCCCTGTATAAATTTCATAGTCGTCTAACGTGTCCACTATAATCGGAATTGTAAACTGATATTTAACTTCATTCTCTGATAAATTAATAATTATACACATAGCTTCAAAATTTTTTGCTACAGTAGCACATTCAGGAATTATTAAATTTTTTGTTTTGATTTCTGGAACTAGAATATTACCTTTTTCTTTATTAACTTTTATTTTAATTATTTTTTCCGAAGTCGGTTCTATTATGCCAATATTACAATATTTTTCATTTATTATTAAATTATTTGTATCGGGGGTAGCTTTAGAATTATGATAATGAATTTTGATTTTACTGTTTGGGGTAATTATCATATCGTTTACGGTATCAATTGAAATTTTTAGTTTTTTCATATTTTCCATGCCAAGAAGTAAATCAAATTGATTATGAAATTTAAAAAGATAATATTTTAACGCGGGTTTTGAATTATCTCTAACATTAAAAATATTTGAGATAGGAATTTGTGTACTGTACTTCTCGGTAGAGGAGCCGTGTGCAGTTGTAATCTGAAACGGGTCTTTACTGATAGCGTGTTTGTAGTATTTCAAAGCAATGTCGGGATTTACAAATGATTTCGTGCTACCAGTGTCTATTAAGATTTTTAAATTATTTTCCGGAATTATAATGAATGGCAGTTTGCTTTGGTTATTTGTTAAGTTCATTAATTGGAAGTATGAAATATTTGATCTGAGGCTATTTCGTCTAAAAAAGAATGTTCGTTTTGTTCTGATATGTTAGTTTCAGCTGTCATTTCTGCGTTATCATCGAGTGTATATTCATCCACTGTATAATTTTGTGTTTCTGGTTGATCTACAATGTTGTGTTCGTCTGTATAATTTATTATTTCTGATTGATCTATGTTATAAAGTTCTTCCGCGATATTTTTGGGAAAGAATTGTCTGTTCTGACTTATGAAATTTTGTCTTTGAGTGGAAGGTCCAGGTCTTGGGGCATTTAATTGTGTATTTCGTGTAGAGATACTCATTGGTGTAGGTCTGGGAAGTGGTTGATTAGTATTTCTAATCATTGTAGGAAAGTTAGTTCTACGCTGCGCTGTATGTTGGTTATTGAAATATGTCGGTGGTTTATTAAACGTGTAGTTAGTGTTCTGCGGTACATTCGTTACTTGAAAGGGTCTATTATTTCTAAAATTTTGATTATTCTGTCTTGGGAATGGTTTTTGAATAGGCATTACATTTTTAGATGGTTTGGAATGATTTTCAAACTGAAAGTCATTTGTAAGCATACTTAGTGCAGCGTTTAAGTCAGCAGGTTTCTTTGCTTTCATGAGTTGCCCTATTGGCTCTTTTAATCCCTTTAATAAAATTCTGAGGGCGTAATTTCTAAAGAAATCAGTCATTATTTCGGCAGTAGTCGGATGATTTGTTACTACATACGATACTTGTAAATTTAGAATGTGTTGTATTTTATTATAAAAATCAAATACCGTATCGTTCGCGCCTTGTTTTAGTTCGGTCATTTCTATTGTTAGGGTAAAACAATCTCTTTTGTCCGCATAAGTATCTATCAGTGACGTTTTTAAATCGTCCCAAGTTTTCACGGAACAGCTAGAAATATTTATTGCTGCTTCGCCTTTTATTTTAGCTAATATTGTGCTCATTAAATATTCATTTTGGAAATCTTGAGCATCTGCTTGATTGTAAAATCGTTTTACTAATTTTTCGCAGATTTCTATAAATCTTGGTAAAAGTTCTCTTTCACCGTAGAATTCTGGAACCATATCCAGATATTCCTTTTTTAAGGTTGGGGTAGTCATGTTTAATCTAGACTTTCTTAATACAATTCTAGGATTATTTGAGATATTTGGAATTAAAGTAGGATCGTCAAGATCTGAGTCTGATTCAGAATTTGAACTTTCGCTTGAATTTATTATTATATTTGGACCTCGAAATGACATGTAGTACTTACAGTAGCAGTATCAGTGACGGTTTCATATTCGTTGAAATCGCTTGATGAGATGCTCGTACTGTAGTCGTCTAGGTCGGATGCAGGTGCCTCTGGATTCGGAGATGCCGCCCAGCTGGTCGACGCTGCAGAGTTGACGTTCTCGTTGGCTGATTTGCACTCAGCACGGTGAGGACGCTCAGGAACTTAAGTTAATTTGTTTTTTGTCAGTCTTTTAGTAAGATGCGCGATTAGTTAGTTATGTACGTTAACTCACTACGCGCACAAAGTGTTACTTGCGTTAACACAAAAAGACTGTTCGTTTGCCAAATAAATCACTAAGGTGAACCAAATTATTTTCACTAATTTGTTATGGCAAATCCTACCGACTGCGCCAATTATATTATTAAACAAATTAACTTTGTTTTTAAAAAGTATTTATTTTACTTTAAGAGTTCCTACTAGTACAGATTCTGAGCTAAGACTAACTTAAAACATACAAAGAAGATCCCATCGTTAAACTACAACTACGTATAATGTAATATGATAATTCTACATAAAGTCACGTTCTTAAAGTATTCATTGTCTATGTCAGCACTATTCCGCACTATAACTTATATATATATATATATATATATATATATATATATATATATATATATATATATATATATATATATATATATATATGAATTAGTACACAACAATTAGATGAGTTCGGATCCTGCTCTGTAGAGTAGCATAAATAAATAAATAAATAAATTCTGCTATTTACAGGGTTCTTCACATAAGTGTTCCTTATTTTTTAATTTTATAAATCAGTCAATTTTTAATTAATTTTGAATCTGATTCTTTTAACTGAGAGAGCATTCATTAAAATTTTATGACACAAGGTTTTATTGATGCATAATTTGTTCCTTCAATTTCGAAATATCTCTTGGTGCTGTGGCGGAAACTTTTAACTTGATGAAACCTTAAAGAAAAGAGATCGAACGAAGTGGCCAGGGCATATTTGGAGATCTACGACCCAACCAACGATCTGGGAAATTTTTCCTTAACTAATCTCGAACATTCCTAGCCCATTATGGTGGTGCTCCATCCATGCTATACACAACCATTTTTTTATTTAATTTTATTAGTGAAAACGGACCTCTTTCAGTTTACATTAATGAAATTTCGCGTACTGAAATGTGGATAAAACTTAGTAAAACCAAATTCTAATAAATGCGTTATCAGCAGACAACAAAATTTCATCAAGATTGGTCTAAAATTGACTGATTTATTAAAAAATTAAATAGGGAACACGTATGTGAAACACCCTGTACTTTTGGGCGATGAAATATTTAAATGATTATGTTATACTACGAGGTGTGGCTATTAAATAACGAGACTGGCGCTGCTACAGACGAAGTACGCATACGCCAAACACCAGCGACCGTCAGATTTCTAGCGTGAAACTTTCTCTTTCGAATGCAGTACCTCTCGCTTCTGTAAACAAATCCGTATAGCCGTAGCATTCATTCTAATAAGAGTTGTTTTTTTGTTTCGCCGAGAAAATGTTAACTGCAACATTAGAGCAACGAATTGTTGTGAAATTTCACATGAAATTTGGCAAAACTGCTACTGAAACTTATAATTTATTGAAAAAAGTACCCGAATTGTGGAAGGACAAGTTATAGTTTCTCCACGAAAACAATGCGCTGGCTCATTCCGTAATGTCTGTCAAGAGATTTCTAGCCAAGTACAACATTCCAGTGTTGGACCATCCGCCTTATTCGTCATATCTTGCACCGTGCGACTTCTATCTGTTTCCTAAGGTGAAATTTGCCTTAATAGCAACAAGATTTGAGCTTTGAAAGAGAAAGCGGTACGCGTCCTTAAGGAGCTGACAGATGAAGACTTCCAGAACTGTTTCAAACAATGGAAGATTCGCATGGAGCATTGTAGGGATAGAGGAAGGGTGTATATTGAAAGTGATAATAAGTAAATAGGTATGGAATCCAAATATAATGTTAAAACAGCATCAGTCTCGTTATTTAATAGCGATACCTCGTATTACTTTCCGTAAATGAAGTAAAAGAGATGACAACTTAAGTGTTAGCTACACTTTCTCATGTTTATTTAATATTTAATTTACCTTTCAATAGTGTAATAATTTGGTTTTAATTTCAGTGTTTCCTGTAATTCTTCTGGGTACAAAATACGCTGAATTATTAAGAAAATATCATGCAAGTGAAGCAAATTGAATTCCATTCTGTAGACTGTAGCAACCTCGTGTGATAATCTGCGTTTAAAGTTTACTCGCGAGCAGAAACCGAGAAGCGTAAAAATTTTATCGTTTCGAATCCCATTGTCTACAGACGACGAGTGGAAAAGAAGAAATTATTTATAAAGTATAATTTCCCTAGAAACGTATCTGTAGAGCTCGGTAACTAGAATTTTTAAAGGTTCTAACGCGCACCGACTATCATATCCAAACGTTCACTGCAATGCTGCATTCGCATTCAGTTTAATACTGGAATGGAGATTGAGATAGGGACATCATCATCAAAATACGTTCATACATACATTTTCCTGCTCGTAATATTTCAATCATAAGTTTGGAACAAATTGTTTTGTTGGAAATTGTTATTTTTATTTATTTCAATAAATGTTGAATGGCGCATGAGAAATTAACAAACAGTATAGTCAAACTTTTTCGACATTAATTAATGGATAAAATAATAATAAAAAAAAAACCGAAAGAGATACACCTTAATCTATAAACAAACTGAAAATGGCGGAATAGTATGTCATGAAAATAATAATTTACTCTGTCTGTGTGTAAGAGTTAAGCTACATTCACAAATCGAAATTAGTTTTTGTTTTATGCTTTATGTTTTAGTGTGTTTTTAGGTGCCATTCCCAAATAGTTTTGATTTTGTCGATTTTAGTTAGTAGTGACATCTATCATAAATTTTAGAAGATCGGTAATACAGTAAATGCAACTGTCAGATATGCGAAGTTACACATGTTGTCATATGTTGTTTCTATCCTTTCGTATTTTTCGGAATATCAAGGTATATATTGTCATAATAAGAAAGTAGGTATTAAAATCTTGTTTTTATTTTTATTCATTTTGACACTCGAATAAAAACAAACTTAGGTTATCGTCAATGCGAAGGATGATAGAAAGAGACAAGTATATATCACTACATCATTTTACGCTTCGTCCTATTGGTCTATTCCTAAGTATAAAGCGTAAAACTAAAACATAAGTTTGGAGTTTGCAAACTTTTGTGTTAAAACCAAAACTAAATACTGATATGTGAATGACTGCATAACACAACATGTCTATAAGGTTATTAAAACAAAAATGAAAAACATAAAAAAAAAACTAATTTCGATTTGTGAATGTAGCTTAAAGCCTCATTTCCACCTCTTAACATAGTCTTCGTTTGAGTTTTTCGACATAACCTTGAGAGTTTGTCATATGTGAATACAGCTGAGCGTTTCCAGCTACTGTTTTAGTCTTAGTCTTCGACTTTGTCACTGCGCATAAACACAAAGTTTGCAAACTTCATACTTTCGACATAAACTTTCGTCGCTGTTCTGTAGAGAGAGATAGCTGCGGTATTACTCTCTCATGCTGCAATAGCCAGTCAATTCTATATTTTATTTAAATAAATTGAAAATAGTTGCTGTAATTTTTAAATATTTACAGAATGTCAAATTACAGATGTCCGCATTTTGGTGGCAAGATGGTGGAACCAATAGACAATTAGGTATTGTAAGTCCACTCTCTTACTATAAACAGTCTGCAGATTTCCTAAGGCAATTTGAAAATGAGTGAGCACGAGCAGTGTAAAACCCTTACAATAGCTTGTTTGGTTTTCTCTGGCGAGACGAATCAACCCTTCATCTCTCCCTCACAGCACAGAGCAGCCAGCAGCCCTGGTGTGCCCTCAATGCACCGAGTGTGTGAGTGAGTCTAGACGCCGGCGCAATTACATATGCCTGTAACACGTTGCACTTTTTCGAACGTAATAACATAACGAGGCGAGGGAGCCCCCAGGCTGGGAGGCCCCACTGGGCCTGTCTCGGCGCCGCCGCCCCCACGTAACATAGAATTTACTGCTGTGGACTGCAGGAATTTAAGGTAATATTTGAAACTAGATTTTAGAAGATTGAGAAATAGGCACAAAGTGGAAATCATGTTCTGTTTTTACTTTCTTATACACAGTATAAGGAAGTATTGTAATCGTGAAAAAAATCGTTGACGAGATTTTCGCGGAAATACGTGTTTTGAGGTCCACCGAATCCGTTTTGATCATTTTCTCAATGATGGCTGTGTGTGTGTGGATGGATGGGTGGATGGATGTGTGTCCGAGTGTGCAATATCTCATGAACAAGATAAGATTTGTTAACGAAACTTAGTAATTATAAGTTTCAGGAAAATACGAAGACGTGATTTTGAATGAAATTGAAAAACCGGAGAGGAAGTTTACTGGACACACAAAACAATAGATTTATTTCAAAAATGGAATCAGTTAGGAAAAAAAGTTTCAAATAAAAGATGTTAGCAAAAATATTTGGAACATAAAATGTTATTTGCAATTTTCCTGTATATGCGTCTAATTTAGAGAAAAACTAATTTTTATGTTTAATAATATATTTCAATAATCATAGTAGCAATCAAGAACGTTGAAAGGAGGGGATATGGCATGACGATACTGTAGCATTGTTTGAAGTGAGGCTTGGGCAAGGGAAAGAGACAACAATAGTTTTTCTGCACCGTGCTTAGCCAAATCTCTTCTTCTTTCAAATATTTTGAATTTTTATGTAAGAAAAGTGACGTTTAAACGTTGTCAGGGAGCGTTGTTTTATGTAAACATAACCACGAAGTGTCATTTGTGTTTCAATTTTTGTGTTGTATGGAATTGGACATAATTTTGTGGATAAAATGGTAACAAAGTGTTTATAATTTCAGTTTCCTTGTAAAAATTTATAATCTTTAAGAGAGAATGATTCTGTTCTGTCTATTTAAATTTCAAATCTCTTTATGACACATGTCAATCAATAGCAGGCTAAGCACGGTACAGAAAATAATACTTCTGTCTCTGTCAATCTGCCGAGCCTCACAGTCTTGACTGGAATGCCATATCCCCTCCTTTCAACGTCCTTGGTAGCAATAGAAACAAAAAACATAAATTTAAATTATCGCTTTATCTAGTTATCTATGGCTTTTTTCGGAAAAACAAATACATCATTATAATGGTCAACTAATTTGGCAACTTTGTCTGAATTTAATCGACTTCGTATATTACGGTTCTTGAGATACCAAGGGGTAGGCTCGAAAAACGGACATCATGTATATGCCTCATCAGAAAAGTTAGACATAAAGTAGTCAACATTACAAAAAAATTATACGTAAACAAATTTGATATTTAATATGTGTCAAACAAATAAATGCTGAATTAGTGAAAAACTAAATTACATGTTTAATAATATTATATAACATTCATATATTGTAAATATTAAATATGCTGTGTATAAGACCAGATTTTTTAATTGTTGTTGTTAAAGTTATTTTAGAATGTTGCAGATCTGTAGTAGCTGAACTGGGTAGATAATACATATATTTTGCCAGTAGAATATAGCAACAAGTAAGTATATTAATTCTCTAGTACTGAATTTTCTACCGGAATGCCGCAAAATTTTTCAATACATATATTAATAAAAGACATTATTGCATCATGGAGTCTATGGGAAAAAGAAGAACATATTTGCACATTAGTGTAATGTATGTATTACTTTGTATTCATAAAGTGGTTAAATTTCTATCTAATCATAAATCTTCAATCGAATCCTCATTGGTCAGGAAAACAGTACTTATTTCTCAATACACATCTCTGTTCACGTTTTTACGTATACAAAGCATTCAGTTCGTATGCCACTGTAGAAACTAACGAATGTTGATGCGGTTTAAATTGTGTGTGTGTGTGTGTTTTTTTTTTCATTTCAACGGTGGTAATTTTTAATTCTGAACTTTTGTAACAAGTGTGATAATAAAGAATTTTATAAAATCCATATAGGTGTAATAAAATATTTGCTACGAAAACTTAACTAAGTAACCCACAAAATCTATATTTTTGACGTTTGACATGTAATAAAATTAATTAGTTAAGATTCGATCGTAGAAAAAGTCGTGTTTAAGTTAGTTGTATAAATAAGTATTTTGTTTTTGTAAATTATTCAACAATGTATAGTTTTTTGTCAGATGATCGAACAAATATAATATATTTTTGGTATGCTGTAGAATTTTAGTAACTAGTTTATGTATGCTTTAGCAGAGTGCCACACGCAGTAATGGGTAGAAGGCGTGATGATATATTTATTAGTTTATGTATGCCGAGAGACAAAAAAGGTTGAAAAATCCTGCTCTAGTATAATAAGAACCAAGACATACAATCCTTGTTTGAAACTTTTCTCTTTATTTACTTCTATTTATGAATTAAAATATTTGTACATCATAAATTGGTGGCAGTTGTGCATATCATAATAAAATGCAAAATTATAATAATCAAGAGTGCTTCACGTTAGATGGCTACTTACAGATAAGTTCATTTTGCTTCTCTCATTTATAATTTCAATATTAAAAAAAAAAAAAAACAACAACGTATTTCATTTGGAGTTGTATTTGTCCTGGTTTTAAAAGGGAGTAGTAATTATCAAGATATATTTTTAGGTATCCGCGTGTTTCGTTAGAAAGTTTAACTAAATTTATCATCGCAAATGTAGCAGAAAAATCGCACTTAGAAATATTTTTAAATTAATTTTCATTTTGAATTTGATTTTTTATAATTTTACAAACACATACAAATCTTCACGCTACATCCCAACAAATGAGGTAACACAAACCCTAAAATCACTCATAAAACATTCACTCATCACACTCATCAAACAATCAGCCCTCGCCAAACATTTTCATCCAAAAAAAAAAGACCCTCATTTCAACCACATTCATAGATCACTCCATATAAACTCATTCATTTATTACACTAGAAATCATTATCCCACAACAAACCTTCAATCACATCATTCCTATTCACTTATCATTCATTTTCTTTCTTCAACGTACATAAGCATAAAACATCTCAAATTACTCACGTTTACTCCTAACAACGAATCTAATAACGAAACTTAACAACGAATCTACAAGATTAGAAAATATGAAAGCGATAGCCTGCACTTGTATATGAAAGAAAAGTCTACACAATGCAGTAACTGAAAATGAAACAAAAAGATTAGAAAGGAAGGGAGCGTTGCCCTGCGCTTGTTTTTGATTTTGTTTAATTTTTGTAGCTATTATAGAGTCAAGTACTTGATTTGCGACTTGCAATAACAGAATTTACAATTTGAATTTGACCCACTGCCAAAAAATGTTCGGCGCGATGTTTCATACGGTTGAAGGTTTATTGCGTGAATGACAGATTTCAAGTGGGAGAAATAAACGAGCTTGTATGGTGGGAATTATGAATGTGGAGGAACTGGTTCTCCGGAATAGAAATGTTTGACGAAGATTAATTGCAGTATGATTATAATATTGAATATTTCAAGGATTTGTGCTGTTCTTTTGATGGGCCATATTGTAATATTACAAATTGTTAATCATTTGACATGGAGTATATATTCTTTGAGAGATCCATGCAGTGTGGAATCAGTGGCATGGAAACAGGTCTGTCTGGCGCGCCATGTGTATGCAGATGAAGAGGCACCTGCCCCCTAACTCCCTCCATTCCCGCTGCCTATGAACCCTTTGTGTGACGCCAGCAGACTGCCACCCGCTTAATTTGTTCGAATCCAGGAATTTTAATTTTCGACAGTTGTTTTTATTCTTTCACTGGGTTCATTACGACCACTTTTAAATGATTATCTTTTCCTGAAAAACGTTCGTCTCTAAAACTTCGTGATTAAACCGCTAACGGAACGTTCTAACTTCTATGATGAAACTTTATATTCAATAACCAGAGTTAATAATAATAAATTTACTTAGTTCTTGTTCATTATTAAGTAAAGTGCAGTATAGTATCTACCTATATGAAGAAAGAATGTTATATGTAGTTATGAGATGAAACTTTAATGAACCTGATTGAACGGTAATTAGAAATCTGTGTTTACCTAAACGGTAATTAAAATATTAATTGAACATAGTTATAAAGTTTTGTTATGATAAAACTTTGTGCATAAATTGAATACTTCTCCTATACACTTTGTTGATCCTTAATTAAATAGTAAACACATACGAGTATGTAGTTATTAAACATTCTTTTATAATTAATTCTTTCTAATTTAAAATTAATAGGGTTGTTTAGTTAGTTGATGGCTTGTGGTTTGAGATCGAAAGTTTACATCGAAATTAGAGCAAAAATAATCCCTTTCATTTACCCTTCACTAACATCTGTAGGTGTCATGGTTTTGACAATTGGCGTTTACCTGTACAATACCTACATTCTGAAGTATTAAATTTTTATTAATTTTTCTCCCAATTTTCTTTCAGAGTCGTATGTAAATATTAAAATAGTCTGTATATAGAATTGAACTATATAAAGACAATTACAATGAAATAAATTCGTTCTGTCAATATGACAAGTTTCTGTTTTGTTTGTATCTCTGGTGATTAGAGAAATATCTTTATCCTACAATTTTGCGATTTCTTTGTAATTACGTAACTATTATTGCCTTGGTTACGGGTGGAAAGGAGACAAATGCAGACCAAGTGCGTTTCTGTAAGCAAAGAAACACTAGTGTGGAAAGTGCTTCATTACGTAACTGTCAAAAGAAAATTGTTTTGACAGCGATTTAAATTTCGCGCCGAGCGCAGAATTCATATTTTGGCCACAGACGCTTATGGAAGCAGAAGATACGGTTAACCAGCGCTAGTAAATATGCAGTAGTATATTTTGACGTTTATAAACATAACCTTAAATTGCAGTATATCTAATCTGTAGACAACTAATAAAAAGAACCGAACAAAGTAAAATATATCGATAAATGGTTTTATTTAAACATCAAATGAAATACATAATATTTATTGTTTGTGTATATTATTAACACAGTTGTTACAGTTGCTTATATTGACATAATGTAAAGTGGAAACTTTTGTACTATCTAAAGAAACATTGATTTCTTCCGTACCTGTTCATATTATTAACAGTAATATTATTGAGAACAATTTCGGGGGCTTTAGAAGTACCAATAGCAGGTTGATTGTCATTGTCGAAAATAGATGCAACATAGCATGATCTGGGGCTTCAATTATCTTTGGAGGTGTTTATGATAAAGAGGAATCACTCACTTTAGTATTCCAATCTAGACGATTTTGAAGAAATTGTCTCGAAATTAGTGAAATATTTTGAAATCTTGAAGAACAATGTGCAAGCAATCAACAAACAAACCATAGCAACGCCGTAAAACATCATTCTCGTGAATATCATTAAGATTTTATAAATTTTAATAATATTTTAGTGATTTACTAAATCGCACAGCTGTAGGAAAAATGTTGTTTATAACACGTGCTGAAAACGGTTACGTGCTCGTGCAGCTCGGTGAGCCTCGTGCGTTAAATTCTGCACTTGCACGTAACAAGTCTTTTTCGACACTTGTTATAAAAATAACTATTCCGCGCAAAAATAACTGTTGATATATATTTTTCGCGCGTTGCCATTGAAAATGCGCGACAAAGATATTTTTCGATTGCTCCACAGAAAACGTCAACTTTACATTAAAAAATGATAGCCTAATTGTCAACTTTTCATAGCAACTGTAGAAACAATTCATTTTATATTCATTATAATGACTTCCTTAAATTTGGTGCGAATTATTTCTTATAAACAATTAAGTACAAGCACGTAAAATTAATATGTAATTTTATGACAAAACAAATTTTAGATAATAAAAGAAAATACAATTAGATTTGTTAACTAAGAGAAATAAGTAAAGTTCTTTAAATAAAGTAAAAGAAATAAAAAAATTACTGAATATTACGAAACCTCATAAAAAGGTATTTAAACTAAAATCCCATCTCGAATAATAACATGTAGTTTATTAGTTACTACTAGCTTAATTGGATTTGATAAAGTAAATGTTATTACTTTGCAACATATTAAAGCTGTACTTCAGTAATTGAATAGTATATTTAACGAGCATACAACCATTAAATGCGAGTCAAATACTATACTTTATCTACAACTATAAGTACACGGAACAAAAATAATATAAACTAATATCTATCATAAATCAACAAATTACAAACTCCATACCACTTTGAAAAAATATTTGGTTGGCATTGGTTGAAAATGGGCTGTGGAATATGAACTTTCATATAACACTAGTATAATATGAGCAGCTTTATGTATTCGTACTCGTAAGATACCTAACGAAGGTTTTTAAATAGTTGTAGATAAAGTAGTTTCATTAAATTTTCCTTCAAAACCTATCCAATGATAAAAAAAGTTACCTATTTGTAAATAGCTAGTGTTTTCTCCATGTAATACATTATTCTCCGGCAATGGAAACAAATTACGATCAAAATACAAGTTAGCTAAGAAGACAAGTGAACATAGCGAAGATAATGTGTACCATACATGCATTATGACATTATACCGTCAACCAGTGCAACGTTTTTATCTAAACAAAACACAAACGCAAAACAAGTATAGTTCGTTATCTGGTCGTTGTGGCGCTAGCTCATTACTCTTCGTTCTCCCAGATTGAATATCCTCATTAGACGAGGATTAATATCGTTATTGTAAGACACGGCACACAGCAGCATAGCTGGAGCCCTGGTACTCCAGTACTACATAATTAAACACGCAAAATATCAAATACGATACTTTAAATTAATAACGTACACCGTTAAGGATCTCCCGGTTTGATTAGCTTTTTATTCAACGGAATTCTTACTGCATTGTGTAGTTGATGGTGACTGATATAGTTTTACTCTTATGCAAATTTCTCTCCGCGTGTCTCATTTATAGAACTTTTTTAATCCATTTTTAACAAAGGTACTATGTATTGAAATTAAGTAAATGAACTGGAGGAAAACAGTAGCGATTTCGAGAAATGAATAAATTAAGACGATTTGATGATGTATGCAATGTAGGAGAGACCACCAACAAACTAAAATTTATTATTCATATCACAACGCGGTGTCATTCCATCAAAGTATACACAAACGACACACGTTCTGGCATCTACATAATGTCAGAAAGCGAATTTTCTAACAGAAGTTGTGTTTTTAGAAATTCGATTTCTTAAAACAGTGTTTGCAATCTGCAGAATATTTGAGTCAAAATTATTATAACAAACTCACTACATTAAATAACAAAACAAATGTAGGTAAATTCTTTTCTTTTGTTCTCAGCTAATAAATAATAATCATTGGTTTTGAGAAACGTCAAAAAATTATCAAATAAATATATATTTAATTAATAGATTTATACCCGGTTTCATCAACAAAAATTAAATTTTAAACATGGTTTAAAGAAATAAAAGCAAATCGAATGTATGACAGCAATGTTAATTATTTCATTTGACATGTAAGTTTGATTTGCTTTTATTTATTTAATCAATGTTTAAAATTTAATTTTTGTTGGTGAAACCGACCATTTGAATTTGTAAATATAATAATTGAATTTTAATATTTATAAAGTCAAGAAAAATGCAGGGGGGATGGTAAAAAAACTGTTGAATTTAGCGTCTGGTTTATATTTTGGTGCTGTTTAGCCTCAGACAAAACATTACTAGACAGATAACAACGGCGTTTGTTGTGAAGCAGAAGGGGAGAGAATAATTGGGCGATGAGACGGGTGCTCGGCAAAAAGCTTGGACAAGTTGATGTTATGCAGGTTGCAGTTATGTTGATGACAATTATCAGGCGCGAGCATTTTATTTATTTAAATACAAAAATGCGTATACAAAACACTTAATATATCAAAAATTAACTTTTACTTTGATGTATGAAAATTAAGTAATTGTATATAAAAATAACTACACAAATGTTTACAACTTGCATAACATCAAAGTGTACTCGCTCCTTGCCGCGCACCCGCCTCACACACAAATTATTCCATCCCTTTCTGCTTCACAACACTGCATAGACTTGAATACGGCATAATTTGTCTAGTATTATACGTCATTGTGTTTAGCACAATAATCGCCAACATCAATCTGAAGATGGTGCTAAGCAGCACCGAAATATATACTACACGCTCAATTCAACAGTTTCTTTACCATCCCCCCATCTTTTTTTTATTTTATGAACATTAAAATTGAATTATTATAAATATATATTATAATAAAATGTTTAGAATTGAATATAGTTATTTTAAATTTGAATTTTAAATTTTATGAAACACATCCCTAGTGTCAAATGATTTGACATACCGTACACATTTTTTTTTAAGGAGGCGAGTCCGGTTCGTGTACGAGCGTTAGTGATGTTCACATGCAGGAAGAAATGAAGAGGTTAAAATTACATATTCAAGTCAGGTGCAATGGCGGCATGTTCGCGCAACAAACGTATAGATGTCAGATTGTCGGCGATGGCGGAGGTGGTTGTGGAGGCGGCATGGCGGCGGCAGCGAGCGGCAGACAGCAACCGTCGCTTGTTATTTTGCATGAACGATGTGCAGCGCAGCACATTTACATATCCACACACATGAAGAGTCGTCGTGGTTTTTTTCGCCGTTTGTAAATCCGATTAGTTGTCCCCAGGTGACACACGGCACTGGCTTCTGGCTAAGTTAATAACAACAATATCACGGGGAGACAGGTCACGTATTGCTGCGCTCTGGAAATTAATATCAGTGGCGTAGAGTCGGGTAGTTTCAAACTGGCGGTGGTTAAACGTTAGTACTTCTAAACACGATATTCGAACGAGGAACTATGTTCGTATCTCATCTCTTGTACCGCCTCCAAGTTGCTCATCACGGGCGGCGGCGGCGGAGGCAACAGAGGCGGATAATAGTTGCAGCAGACGCGCTAGATACGGATACATTTGTCAAAGCAAAACGAACATTCCCTCTGATTACGCCAAGAAATTTATCCTTAGTGAAATAAATCATGAATGAACTACAGACTTTTCATAAAAATATATTATCAACTTGAAACTACTTTAAATCTGGTAAATTGTAGTATATCAAATATTTATCTTTGATTATTTTTTGACGTTCCTCAAAACCAATGAAATGCTTCATTGTATGTCACGTTTCTGCGTTTTAACCAATCCTGTCATTATTATACTGAGAATAAAGCTCTTGTGATTATTCCCGGGAATAATCTCTGCAGGTGCTTTTGTTTGTGACAAATGATAGGTAGCCAAATAATTATTTAAAACTGTCAACGCGTCAAGTAAAATGTGTGAAAAAAATCGATTTAGTTCCATTTCAGATACAGAAATACACCAACAAATTTTGGGAACAACTTCCAAGGATCCGTTAACAAGTAATCAATCGATATGAACCCAGCTAAAAATCTTTTAAGTTGGATGAATTGACGTCAACAGCTAAGTCAAAAAATAATCTAATTAAATATAACTCGAGAGTTCGATAAATTAGAAGCCCTACGGTTTCGAAAGATCAGTCAAATTATTGTCACTCTCTTGTTATATTATTACTGAGTAACTACAAATAAATTTTAAATTTAAAATAAAATAAATAAATATATCATCACGCCATCTACCCATTACTGGGTGTGGCACTCTGCTGAAGCAGATTTCGGTAAGTGATATATTTTGCGCGTGAAGTGCGGTTACCAGTCATCAAATCACGGCCCCCAAACATGTTAGTGGTGGAGGAGCCACAGGGATAGCTTTTTAAATTATGAAAATTTGTCGCCTGTGGGAATCGAACCAGGGACCTCAGGGTCCACAGGCCGACTTCATACCACTGAGCTAGCCATCCCATTTAAATTTATCGTTAAAAAATCTGCAAATACTGGTATATCATAAACGAGTACAAATCAAAAATTGTTATTGTTATCAATTCATTTAACATTCTATTACTTCTGAAAGCAATATTGTTTTCACGAATTTGAAATATAATTCACAAAGGCGAAGGGGTATCAACCAATGAATAAAAAAAATGCTTTCATTATGTGCTGTACACTTATTTTTTTGAATATTGACATTAGATTAATTTTACGAAGACAAAAATTAATTATTATTTGAGAGATATCAAAATGTCCAAATTTTAAATGAACTACGGACAGATCAATAAAAACTGAAAAAAGTTAAATTAAACCAACAAAATTGTAGTAACTATTTCCTTTTTTCTACGGTTGCATTTGTCAACGTAAATTTGGCGTTTTCTTTGGAGCAATTGAAAAATCTCATAAGTTATAATCTATTTGCCACTTGGTTCTGTTAAGTGAGTTTAGCTAAATTAGACAACATGAATAAACTGATGCACATATTGAGGTGGATTACTTTAAGTTAAATCAGGATCAGTAGATCTAGTATTGGGAATAAAGTGACTGAAGTAATCCGGTGAAATAAATATGTGATCTGTTTCAGTAAATGTAAGTTAGATCTGATCCAAATGGAAAATGAAATACGCCTTTTGTCGCGGGTTTCCAATGGCAACGCGCGTAAAAGATATACAGAGAGATACAACAGAAACTTGTCATATTGACAGAATGAATTTATTTTCAGTACGTATACGTTTATTAATAATGTAAGACGCAATCGTAGAAAAAATTATGTGTATATCACGAGAATAAAGTGTCTTTATTCCTTTAGCACTATTGCAGTTCTCACCTTTGGCTCGCGCTGCAATTACAGTGCTCAAGTAACAAAGAATCAATTTACGCTCTTAATACACAAGTAACTATTTTGACAATTTTTTTATTCTTTTTCGCACTGACCTACTTTATTCTTCCTTTTCGAGAACTAAAGTGCCACTTTTAATTCCGGAGAGATTAAATTTCAAATTTAATCCCGCCGGGATTAAATTGACAAGTAAACACGCATTACCGTAACAAAAATTATATTATAAACCTCAAAATATTTCCCTTTGTTTATATTGCCGAAGTTACTTAAAGTTAGTATAACGCTGTCATTGAAAATTATGTGTCAAATCAATATCAAAATTAATCATTAATTTTATCCGCAACTCATATATCATAAAAACATAATTACATTGATTTCAGTAAGTTACAGCAGCGTTTTATTGTATACCACAAAAAGTGACAGTAATAATTTAAGTCACTAAAATAATAATTTTTGTTTTTTTCATCCGAGGTAAATTATATTTTTGTTTTGTATGCCCAGTATACTACACGAGTTGTGTATTTAAATTGTCATTTTGACATAAATTGATATAAATTTGACAGCTAATAACCGCACTTCACTTACAGAGATTTGTTACGGCAAAATGCTACAATCATTAATGGGTAAAAGCGTAAAAGGTGTGATGATATATTTATTTATATTTTATTTATGGAAGAATTTGTTACAAATGTGATTTTGTCATCGGAAAGTGAGGAGAATTCAACGGTAGCTGATCAAAAATGATGAATTTGAACTTAATAATTGTTTGATGGGCCCAATTTTACAATAAAATGTTTCGTTTGTATAAATTTATATGAAAATAATTTAACAGATAAAAATTCTCCTTTATAATAAGATGATGGATGTTTTCTTAAATCAGCGTGGGGCCCCACATTATTGCCCCACACAAATACTTAATACCACATTGGACACGTTACGCGTGGAGATTTAAAAAGTATTTTTTGGGGCCCAACGCGCTACATTGGATCCTTCAGTATAGAGCCTCAAAATTATTCATGTAGACATGGACGCATTAAATAAAATTAATATTTTTATTTATAAATTACCAGGATAGATATTTTACTTTTTTCCTCTCACAACTACATTTGTTATTTATTTTTTCAGATGTCAAAAATGTGTCAAAATTAACTTCTACCGCTATTCAGCGAAGCCTAGCGTTGCTGTAAAAAAATTTACCGCCAGCTGCCGCAGCGTTTTACCGCGAGATGTCAAAAAGTGAAACGAACAAAATCTAGTAACTTATTATTTTACCGTCAACTCAATCGAACACAAAATTCTTACCGCAGCGGTAAACAGTAACCGCCACGTAGCGAAACGAACAAACCTATTATATAACTGAATCAACGGTAAACGTTACGACCAAACCTATAATTATGAGTTGTGGAGAAAATTTTGTATTACACTTGTGTTTTATTGGTGTATAAAACACTTAAGAAAAATTAAACACTCGACCTTTGGTCTCGTGTCTAAACATTACTTGCGTGTTTTGTATACCTAATAAATACTTGTATAATAAATAACTATAAAATGTATGATTGGAAGTGCGAAAACTAGTGTATGTACCATAAGACGAAAGTGCTTTTAATCTCTTTCCAACGTCTGATGTTCGTGAAATACATTTCACTCTCAGGATTAAATTATGCACTTTAGTCCCTTAGTATATACTAGGGTTGTTGATTTTACGAATATTCGAGAATTCGAATGTTCGGATTTATTGAACCTTCGAATTTAAATTCGAATTTTCGAATTATTCGAAGTTTTGAATTTTTTTAATATTCGAAATTTCGAATTTTTCGAATTTTTCGAATTTTTAGAATTTTGCGAATTATTTGAAATGTTTTAGATCCTAACGTGGTATGAATTATTTTCAGAATAAACTCATTTGCAGAGTTTTGTATTAATTCGTAAGTAATTATTATTAATTATTATTGTTTGCCAAATTAATTCAATTTAGATTTAAAATTTCGTTACACTGTCAAAAACGTTATATTTAAGACGTTTTTGTATCCTTTTTATTGTCATTTTAAAACGTTTTACTAAAAATCCATAGCATTTAGATGGGTGGTTAAGAGAGTAGATGGCTTAATTAAGACGCCTAACCTTACAGAGCTTTTGCAGAATACTTCGCCGAGTTTATTATTTAATTCGTGTCCGAGTTTTCACGAATTATGCGTGAGCGTACTTGGAGATGACAGATGGCGTTAATTAATTGGTAAAAAATTCGAAAATTCGAAGCTTCGGAAAATTCTAAAAGTTCAAAAAATTCGTAAATTCGAAAATTCGAAAAGTTAAAAAAATTCGTAAATTCGAAAATTCGAAAAGTTCAAAAAATTCAAAAATTCGAAAATTCGAATCTTTTTTGACGAAGTTAAAAAAATTCGAATGTTCAGAAATTCGAAATTCGGTGGAAATCAACAACCGTAGTATATACTATTAAACGGATTTTTAAAATAGTTGAAAAATGCAATACTTTCTAAATGACATTTCGTTAAAAAAACGACTTTCACAATCAATATGCAAAAACATAAGTTGTGGTACATATTTATGATTGGATATTGCGTGCATAGAGAAGAATGAGGCCACTCCTTTCGACCTTTAAAATAATGGCAAGTTGTCAGATAAAAGCAGTAAGACATTTGGAAGGAAATAAATGTAAACGATGTACATTTTTATAGCAAATAATGTTGTCTTTATCGTGCTGTTTCCGTCTTGGAGTAATTATATCATTACAACAGAAAATAAACCCGTCTGTCGTCTGTAGATGTTATCAGTGGCTTGACATTACAAGAAAGAAAAAAATTAACATGAATTTAAATGCGATATACCTGCGTATACATTACACGTGACGTTTGACGTTAAATAATGATCCATTGTTTACCATAACTAGCACTGGATAAATAGACGCAGCTCACATTTATTCAATTATACCATGATCTAAATTAGACCCATTTCAGTTGATAGTGCTTGAGTGGTGACTTCTTAAAATCTTCTTAAAAGATCCATCTAAATATATCAGTATTGAATATATTTCGCAGAGAAACATTTCTAAATTAATTTAGAGAAAAATATTACTTTTACTTGAAGCATTCTTCTGTAATTAATATGAAAACATAACCCTGAATGATGATGCACAACGAGGCGATATTGCTCTCGTTCCGTAAAAAAAAATGAGAGACGAGAGCAAGAACGATATTAGAGTAGAAAAAATTTTTTGCACGAGGTCTTATAGAGTATCACATGTTAATTTAAATCTAATGATGTAAAATTTGGGAAATATCCATCTTTTCAGAAGGCTATATCTCAAGAACTAAAAGAGATACGAAGATGAGCTCAACAACATTGAATCTATCAACTTATAATAGTATATTATAAGCCAAGGTTGAGAAGATGATTATTATTGCCAAATTAAGTAGACAGAAATTAAATTCTTTTATTTTTAACATTGTTTTTATAATTTTTCGCGTTTCCGTCCGAGATTGACAGTTTTACGTACCTTATAATCGTTCGGAAACTACGAGGGCAGGGTGAAAAGTCCCTTAAAAATGAAACAAGAAATGATTTATTTGGTCAAAACATATTTTATTTCTCAACATAATCTCTTTGTAGCTCGATACACTTCGTCCAACGTTTTTCTAATTTTTCGATCCCTTCCAAATAATACGATAATACGATCCTTCAAAATAGGCGTTTGTCTCAGCGATGACCTCATCGTTGGAGCCACAAGTCCACTGTTTCGACTGTTCTTTGGTCTCTGGTGTGTTATGATGGATCCATGTTTCGTCCATGGTTACGAAACGGCGCAAAAAGTCCTTCTTATTGCGCTTTAACATCGCCAAACACTCCTTTGAACTTATCACATGGTCGTGCTTGTTGTCAACAGAGAGCAAATGCGGCACCCATCTGGCAGATAGCTTTCTCATATCCAAAAATTTATGCAAAATGATCGGTACCCGTTCGGTTGAGATGCTCATAGCCTCAGCATACTCGTGCACTTTAACTCGTCGATCGTCCAATATCATACCATGGATTTTAACGACGATTTCTGGCGTTGTAACCTGAATTGGACGACCAGAACGTTCGCCGTCCTTTGTGATCATGCTACCACAACGAAAATCAGTAAACCACTTGTGAATCGTTCCAATCGATGGTGAGGAGTCCCCATAATGTTTAACAAGCGATGCTTTGGTTTACGTAATGTTTTTTCCACGCAAGAAAAAATGTTTAATCAAGACGCGAAATTCACTTTTTTCCATGTTTTCAAAAATATTCAAGGTTGCTTGCTTTCGATGGGTGTCAAAACAGAACTGAATGACATATCAGTCTGAAAATTTTAATGCGTTCTAGTTAAAGATGGTACATCACATATGTCACATGAGATTTGCGATTGTGGCGCCATCTGTTTTATTTTTCAGGGACTTTTCACCCTGCCCTCGTATATGTTTATCGAACGCCTAAGTTATTACCGATCGCTGTTCGGAAACTATGTTTTTACCGGACGCCGTTGGGAAACTTTGTTTTTACCGTACGCCATTCGATAAAACTAGTAACTTTTGTCAATTTCATGCGCTGAGTGTTATTTTTAACAATTTTCAATCAATAATTTCATTCATCGGCGCGAAAAATCTTGAATATCACGCGTCTAGGAACTGTTTTTCGAGTACTCGTAATTTGCAAACCTTGTCTTTGGCTCGATTTCTCAAAATATGCTCGCGCCGCAAATGTACAGTTTCGAATTATAGACAATTTTTAGTATCATAATACTTTCCTTGCGTTTAATGAGTTAAATTCAGAAACTTAAATTTCTTTCTTCACGACACAAAACGAAGTCAATAATGCTATGTTGCTGGGCTAGTAGTGAAAATAAATCTTCACTAATATTTTCTTATAAAACAGTTGTTGATCAACATCTCAAAAATTAGAAAACATATGTAATAGGGATTTTACCGTTGGATTTAGCAGATCAAAACACATATGTATGTAAATTTTCGTTACAATGTTCGTATGCGTTTTTTTTTTTTTAGAATAAACAGCAAACTTTATTATTATCCGCAAAAACTTACTTGGCTATTCGGACACAAGAAATTAAATGCCGTTTAGTTTTAATTTTAGCGTGAGATTCTCGTGCGAGAATAAGGCGAGATTAGGTAAATTACAAGCAAGAATAAAAGTGAGATCAATAATACTAATCAAAACATGAGATGAGATAGATGTATTCTATTCCCCGTCTTGTCTCGTTTCGCGTGCATTACTAACGCTGAAAACTAGTTAAGATGTCATTTAATTTGTGACTGCAAATGATCATATAAAATTTTTACTAATTAGTTCTCAGTTTAGTTACTTTGTGAAGGTAATAAATCTAGTAATTTTTTCATATGTCCATTAATTTTCATAGTCGTGTTTACGACTCCGTTGTGTTAATCTGAAAATTATATATTCGGGCATGTTTTTGTGGATGTTCCGGGGCGGCGTCGCTCGGCGTCGCTGGCGAGTCACGTACGAATGGTCGTGTAATATTTGTTGCATTTAAATTGCGCCGCGTCCGTCGCCATTTCCTCGCGTTTTTGTCTCAGCGTGTTGAACATTAACTGCACATTTGCATAAATCATATCACACGGAAGCGACGCCGACGAGGTACTGCGCGCATGCGTCCAGCCAGTAAACACAAAGAGAAACCGAGATTTACCTCTCAACAATGTTTTTCTATTCATTCTTCTTTACTGCTACCCGTAAATCTTTACACAGAACACAGAAATAAATTCATGGTAAAATGAATAAATAATTAATATTTACAAAACATGAGCTACATAAACTATGTAATGTTATAGTTACTATGCTGCATAACATGAAATTAAACACAATAGGAGTTTACTACATACTTTTTAGTTTGAATCTATACAAAAAATTATTAGATCCCTATTTTTTGTTTCGGTAAAAAGTGCTTAGTACTGCAATAATAAATTTAGAAAGTTATGGTTATTTGGTGATCATATTGTGACTTACGAGGGCATGGTGAAAAGTCCCTGAAAAATAAAACAGATGGCGCCACAATAGCAAATCTCATGTGACGTTTGGGATGTACCATCTTTAACTAGAAAGCATTAAAATTTTCAGACTTGATATGTTATTCAGTTTAGTTTTGACACCCATCGAAAGCAAGCAACCTTGAAGATTTTTGAAAACATGGAAAAAAGTGAATTTCGCGTCTTGATTAAACATTATTTCTAGGGTGGAAAAAACATTACGCAAACCGCTTGTTAAACATTATGGGGACTCCTCACCATCGATTGGAACGATTCACAAGTGGTTTACTGATTTTCGTTGTGGTAGTATGACCACAAAGGACGCCAAACGTTCTGGTCGTCCAATTGAGGTTACAACGCCAGAAATCGTCGATAAAATCCATGGTATGATATTGGACGATCGGCAAGTTAAAGTGCACGAGCTGACTGAGGCTATGAGTATCTCAACCGAACGGGTACGGAACATTTTGCATAAATTTTTGGATATGAAAAAGCTATCTGCCAGATAGGTGCCACATTTGCTCTCTGTTGACAACAAGCGTGACCGTGTGACAAGTTCAAAGGAGTGTTTGGTGATGTTCAAGCGCAATAAGAAGGCCTTTTTGCGCCGTGTCGTAACCGTGGACGAAACATGGATCCATCACAACACACCAGAGCCCAAAGAACAGTCGAAACAGTGGACTTGTCCTGGCGAATCGAAGCAGAAAAAGGCCAAACTGGGTAATTAGAAAAACAATTAGAAAAGTGGGTAATTAGAAAAACGTTGAACGAAGTGTATCGAGCTACAAGGAGATTATGTTGAGAAAGAAAATATGTTTTGACCAAATAAATCATTTTTCAGGGAATTTTCACCCTGCCCTCGTACTACATCCAAGAAGAGTTAGAAGAAAAATGGCATATGTTTGTATTTGGAATCTTAATCCCATTCGAGAATAATGCAGCGGATGAGGTTATAATTTTATTTTCCTACGACAGTGCGAAAAACACTCACTTATCGCACTCATTTGCATGCGGAAAGTGATTATTTTCTGCACTTAGGTATCAACAGAATGACGTTAGTGTTTTCTGTTGTCATATATACAAAAAATGATAGTGGCACAATAATTTCTTGTAGTTTAAAATAGTAAATTATCGTAGGAAAAATAGTATGTAATACACGTGTTGTAAGACCTCGTTTGCACACATGTTCCATCTTACACAGATGCTTTCCAGTGATACCTTTTCAAGACATATTTTACAATATACTATTTTCTATAGTCGTGGTGAAAAGTCACCACACTCAGTGCGATAAGAAATAGTTTATGATGTTGTTTCCAAAACAACCATTGTGGAACAACCTTTATATTTGAAATAATGTGAAATATAACAGAAAATGACAGAAGTCAAATATAGATTTTAAGAAATAAAAGTTCACGACCGTAGAAAAAATAGTGTGTTACATACAGGTGGCAACGCTTATTGCAAAACTTGTTTTACTAAATAAAATAAATATAAATATATCATCACGCCTTTTACTCATTACTCTGCCGAAGTAGATCTCGGTAAGTGATATATTTATGCGCGTGAAGTGTGGTAACCAGCCGTCAAATCACGGCCCTCAATGATGTTAGTGGTGGCGGAGCCACAGGGGTAATTTTAAATTGGTGAAAATGTTTTGTCGGCTGTGGGGATCGAACCAGGGTTCTTAGGATCCGCATGGCGACTTGATACCACTGAACCATTATTGTTTTACAATATACTATTATTAGATTAAATCATAAATGTTAAATATGTTGCTTTTCCAGCTTAAGCTGTAAAAGTAGCAGTTTACTGCTTGTAAATTTTCAATAACATTATATTTTTAATGCCAATCGGCAAATAATATTATTTTTATCATTATTTTTGCTTTATTATAACTTTCTTATGACTAAAAGTAAGATGCGATATATTTTTTTCTAAAAGCCGTAGAGTGCATTTTGAAATTAACATTAGGCAATGTACATTTTTCGCTATCAAACGTATCTTAAATTTTAGAGAAAAATTCTTCAATAAAATTTATAAAACAAAATCTCGGTAAGTGATATATTTATGCGCGTGAAGTGCGGTTACCAGTCGTCAAATCACGGCCCCCAAACATGTTAGTTGTGAGGAAGCCACAGGAGCAATTTTAAATTGGTGTAGATGTTTTGTCGGCTGTGGGGATCGAATCATGGTTCTTTGGATCCACAGACCGACTTGATACCACTGAGCCATAACCCCATAAAATTTATGATAAATTAAATTTACTATTACTTTTATTTTAAACATATTTCTCTAAAAAAACTTTTAAAACATTTGACAATGGAGTCTATGTTCAAAATAATTTGAAAATACTATAGGATTTCTAATCGTTTTTGATGTTTGTGTGTCTCTTTAGCTACGATGGGTTTTGGAAAACCAAACATTAGCTAATTGCATTTGATGAAGAGTTAATCTCCGTTATCGATTGTCAGAACTTGAGACCGCCCCGTCACCACCGCCTCTGTCGGTTTCTCTACTCTCTACATAATTCATGCATATAATAATTAACAGTGAGATGTGTAGTAATATTGTCAGCAGTTATTAAACTCGCTACAGGAATTTGAAATCCGATCACGATGAATTACCGTTGAGTTGCCAACACTGCCACCGCTGACGCCCGCCGCGCCCGACGGTTAGATGATCTGCTTTAGAGTTAAGTTAACCTTATGTGTTCAAATAAACTGATTATCTAAGTTATCTTAATTGTTTAAGTACGAACGTACCTCACCAGAATATAGAATATTATAGTTATGCACAACCGGGCCGAAAAGCATGTGTTTTGGTCCTAAAAAGCGGGCTTAAACACTTCTTTTTGGCCCATGGACCAAAAAGAAATAATTCCTATGGATATATAAACAAAATGACAATTTTTGTTTATTGTGAATACTTAATTCTGCAAAATGTAATTTTGACATATAACCTATTTACATATTTTAATCTTTTGAACATATAATTAATTGTTATTTTGTTGTGCATAAAATATTGTATCTAATAAATAATCATGCCACGGGCCAGATACGCTTATTTTCACCCTTGGTACATAAATAACTATGATTCACCATAATTGAAACAAGACGTCTACTAAAAAGTAATCTACTCGTATATATTAATATGTAATACGAATGGGTTCTAATATTATTATCGACAAATCGGTCCAGGAAAATAATTTTCACGGCCCACATTACATATACCTGTATACTAGTATTCTAATTCTAATAGGGTAATGCCTCAGTGGTATCAAGTCGGCCTACGGATCCAAAGAACCCTGGTTCGATCTCCACAGCCGACAAACATTTTCACCAATTTAAAAAAAAAAACTCCTGTACCTCCCCTCCCCCTACTAACATCTTTGGGGGCCGTGATTTGACAGCTGGTAATCGCACTTCACGCGCATAAATATATCACTTACCGAGATCTGCTTCGGCAGAATACCACAGCCAGTAATGGGTAAAAGGCGTGATGATATATTTATTTTATTTCAGCTTCTCTGTACAATAGAAACTTAATCCCAGTACAGGGTTCGAGCTGGTGTTCTTATATTTTTACCCTTAATGAGATTCGAACTCCATATCTTCGGATACGAATGTAATAACGTTACCCACACAACCGTAGAGACCATAGTAGTTACTTAATAATAATAATTTCAAATAATTAAAACAATTTTGAGTGTAAATTCTGTAATAATTTATTAAATTTGACATTTCAGTACACTGAACATGTACTTTTTTCAGAAAAAAGGTTAAATCAACAAAACATAACTATAAATAAGTAATTAAGTAATAACAAGTCAACAGTAAATCAGTAACAAGAAATTATAATTTTTAATCGACGGTAGCCAAGTTTCACTCAAAAATTGTTAAAATTATTTAAAGCTTTTTCCATATGTCAATAATAATTTCATTTAAAAATAAACATTTAATTTTTCTATATTTAAAAATCATTTTATCAGAACTGAGCGGAACTGGACAACAAAAACGTCGAAGGTATCCACAAAAGTTTCGTGTACTGCCTATTCATTATTTTATAAGTTTCAGGAAGAAATATAGATTCGGAGAAAATTCGGGGACAAAAATAAACAGGAACACAAGTCTTATTTCAGGGAGTGTCTCCGAAAATAGGGGTCGAATGGTAACCTTACTCAAGCAAGTGATTCGCTTAAACGATATCGAATTTACTTCGTCAGCTGTGACATCTAGTTTATAAAATGATAATGTGGAACTGTTAATTTGTCAAGCGTATTACTTACCTGATAAATTGTACAAAATTTTGGTATAAACAATCAAATGATTAACTTTTAAGAAGATGCGAAGGGAATAACAAGTTTAAAATCTCAATAAAGTTGTTCTTGATTGTTCAAAAATCTTCTTTTCAAAGTCGAGACAAAGTAAATTTTTGTCTATAAACGTATCGAGTGTCTCTCTCTTGTTCATTGCTTACGTCTTAACTTCACAGAAATCTACTTCACCAAAACAATTACACACTTTCAATAAAAATTAAAGTTTTCTTGAGAGTTTAGGCATCATTTATCACGGGTGTATGTATCGGTAGAGTACAATAACTGCCAAAGAAAATGAGCACGTTATTAATCTTGGGCGAGCTCCGAACGGTCAGTGCTTCTCGGTTTATGAGCAGTCACTTACTGAAGATGTATGGGGCGATTGTGGCAGCCACAACAAATACTCGCCCTCGTAAAGCAAATATAGGTCACCGAATACGGACGTACAAGTCATTTACCAAATTGCTGCAAATAATTTCGCTGGCAACGCAATACACCGCTGTGGTTGCTGGTTGGTTAGGAGGTCACTTGTTTTTGTTTTTTCTGCTGGAGGAGCAGCTACTCATCTTTGTATTTGACTTCTTCTTTCCTTTCTTACTATATTCCTTTCTACAAAGTGTAGTTTTAACTCTTGAATATGACTATAAACTCAGATATTAAAATTGTACTAAATATCAGTTATTATGTACTGCTTTACGATCAATGAGACATATATTCTGTGTTGCCAACACAAGATGGGAATACAATTAAGTATATTTATTCCCTAAACATCGGTACTTCTGTATACAAATACAAATCATTGATTTTTAATGATAACATATGTGAAAAATAAACCAGTAAAAGGAATTGAAAATATATTTAGTATTTTAAGTAAATACTTAACTATTAATGAAATCAAATTGAATTATAAAGAGCAAAATTGAGATACCTCCAGGATTTGAACCTGGGACCTATAATCCCCGGTCATAGGCTATAAATCAATTAAGTTACGGTCGTTTTATACCAATTTTTCTTTCTATTTTGTTATGTGTCTTAGGCAGCTTCGATCCCATGACTATTTCATACGAGTATACTGAAAATAGAGAAAAAAATTGGAATATAATCATATTTGAATCCAGGGCGACCGTAGCTTAGTTTGTTTAAAGTATATGACCGGAGTTCATAGGTCTCAGGTTCAAATCTTGACAGTATTCCAATTTTTCTTCTCTGAAGAGAGAAAAATAATTTTTCCTACAACTGTACGATTTCTTTGTTATTACGTAACTATTATTGCCTTGGTTACGGGTGGAAAGGAGACAAATGCAGACTAAGTGCGTTTCTAGATAACAGCGGTGATATTCACAGACTAAATAGAACTAATATTTTAGACCTACCACACAGATTTGCATAAACAAATTACTGTAAACAAATAATAGTATTTAAAGTACAATAAGTAATCCGAAGAAGAAGAATCACTGGGTTCGACTTCAACATGTTACAGTTTAAGCTAAAACATTTACTTATTATCTTGATGTAGATAGATTGTAAATAAAAAGCTCAAATAAAAAAAAAAAAAAAAAAAGTGCGTTTCTGTAAGCAAATAAACACTAGTGCGGAAAGTAATTCATTACGCAACTGTAAAAAAAGCGATTTAAAATTCGCGCCGAGCGCGGAATTTATATTTTGACCACAGACGCTTATGGAAGAAGAAGATGCAGTGAGCCAGCGCTAGTAAATATGCAGTAGTATATTTTGACGTTTATAAACATAACCTATATATCTAATCCGTACACAATTAATCAAAAGAACCGAACAAAGTAAAATATATAGATAAGTGAAATACATAATGGGTCATTCTACGTGAAATCGGACAAAAAACGTCGACCCTCTCTGATTTGGCTATAAATGCGTATACTTATTCATTTTGATCTAAAACTAAGTAGGAAGTACTTTATTTGGCCCATTCTACCGGATATTAATTTATATTCTAAATATTCATAGTTGGCTATTTTTGCCTACCCGCAGAGAGCACATGGGAAAAAAATTCTATAAAAATTCAACAATGAATCCAATTTAAACAAATGAATGATATTCTGAAAGAGCACATATTAGGCTATTCAGATCAGCAAACGAGAGCAATTTTTATCATAGTTGTCAAAAGTTATGTGGCAAAATGTAAAACTCCCCCTTTTTTTCAAAAATCGATTTCTCAAATACTACCATAACTATCCCACATCTCGCGCTCGTCTGTAATGGAGTATTTGTCGGTTCGGTATGTAATATACTATTCCTCACTATTTCACAAGAAGAAATTTGAGTTTTCTGCGCATGTGAAGAAACACTTTTGTAATTCCTAAATGACAAATATTTCTGTTCTATTATACGTACTTTTCGATTTCCTTTTGGATAGAAAATGAATGTTTCCTTTTGTATGTTGAGAAAGCACTAGCTTATCATATACAATCGCTTATAGTTGAGTAGGTAAATACTTTCTTTGTAGTAAGAACAGTTTACAAAGTGTTGAAATATGCTAAACATTTCCCAACTGCAGTCTCTGCTTTGCGCTTCATGTTCTGTGTAAAGTTCATGAAGAGTTCAGGACACATGAAATTAATTTCGTGTTAGATCGAAGTAGAAGTATCGTTCATTAATTTCCGTAAATATTCCATTATTAAGCAGCCTGTGTACGGAGCAATTCAACAGCGAGACAAAACAATCGAGTGCAGCGCAAAGGCGCAGCCACTCAGCTCAAACGCTAAACTTTACACGAATCCTTTATTAATAACTGAACTCCCAGTATTTCAATTAAGTGAACTTGCATGTGTGGGGGACGGAGTGAAAACATCCGATGAACAAGTACAAAGGCCATGTACTGTGTAGTTTGCCGTTATGATGGATGTCACAATAAATTACCTTTATATTGTGTTTACCACACAACTAATTCATTTCAATAGTTGTGTATTTGTTTGCTGAACCCGAAATGAAAACAATTATTGTCGTCAGACTAACACGCTGCCAACTATTGGCGACAATTAGATTCACGTTTTTAAAATGGAGACAAATGCAAATGGCGGCTATGATAAAAATTTGAAGTTTTATATTTTCCGTTGTTAAAGTTTCTAAAATTTTTTTTATAAGTAATATCACAAGACCTGATTTTATCAATAAATTTTGATTTTGCACAATTTTATTTGCTTAGCAATAAGCACGGGAACAAACTGTATGATAAATCCTGAGTAGGACGAGAAGTTTGTCAGTTGGCTCCGGTTGCTCGAGTGAATTTGATACAAGCAAAAAATGTAGTGTTTAAAAATAAGGAAATAAATAAAATAAATACATCATCACGCCTTCTACCCATTACTGGGTATGGCACTCTGCCGAAGCAGATCTCGGTAAGTGATATACTTTTGCGCGTGAAGTGCGATTACCAGTCGTCAAATCCCGACCCCTAAAGATGTTAGTGGTGGAGGAGACACAGGGGTAGTTTTTGAAATTATGAAATATGTTTGTCGCCTGTGGGAATCGAACCAAGGTTCTCAGGATCCACAGGCCGACTTCATACCACTGAGCTAGCCACACCATAAAAATAAGAATTTATCCAAATAAAATATGAAGTCGCGTGCTATTTGTAAAGGTCATACTAACAGCAACAAAATAATTATTTTATATCAAATTGACAGCATGGGACAGCTATTTATGTAATAAGTATAAAGTCGAATTATGTACAAGTTGCGTACATAGCTTTATGTTCGTTTGCCTTTTAAACGATTTATTTTCTTAACATATATTAATGTGAAAAACAAGTTATATCTCAAAATATGCGTTGTTGTAGATTTTCTTTAACAATATTATTTATTGAGTAGTATGTTTTAATAAGCCAAGATAATGTAGGAAAAATAGTAATGGACATAGGAATAAGTTGTAAATCATTTATTGAAGATTTGTTGACAACGTTTCGGCTAAGGTTATAGCCATCTTCAGGACAAGTGTGTCGATGTAAATAACAACAAACATAATTTAAAGTTGATAATCGAAGTTCAGGGTAACCACGTGAAAAATGAAAAAACCAGTGAATTTAAAACATGAAACTAAATTACGATGCTTACCCTGAAGAGTCGAAGGAACGACTGCAGTAAAAGAAGCAAAATAAATTGCATTAAATGCAACGAAATTAATTAATTAATTAGTTGTAATAATTAATTTGACTTTCATTTTTAATATTGACAAGAATCCAATTTTATTATTTTATCGTACTAGTCCAATAAAGTACTTTTTTAAGGATACTAAACTGTGCCACAAATCAAGTAGGTGTGGTGCAGTCAAATCTAAACTCATTTAGTTCGTTACGGGATTTTAATTTTACTCTTCTAGTGGAGTTTTATCCTGGTACAGGGATTTTATCAGTAATAACAAGATAGTGAGAAAAATGATTGTCAGAATCAGTTAAAACATATACTCGTACATGTAACAATGAATAAAACATATAACTGAAGATTTCGAAGCAAGATGGAAATTTAACAAAATAGAGGTAGCGATATATTCTGGTATAAATTTTTATTTACAATCGTTTGGTGCAAGAATAGTATAAATTTCTCCATTTATAATAGAGAAGAATACAAAATAGTACGTATCTCCAAATTATTTGGGGCAATACAAAAGTAATAATAATAAATAACATAATAATAAATAATTTGGATTAAAACATTTTGTAAAATATTATTCATCTAAAGTTATATTGTTATTTATTTTACTTTTTTTTGTGGCAAAATCCAGGTAGCTTCGCAATTTGTTACTAAATAAATTATATATGTATATGTATATAGAAATATTATTAATTATTATCTAATTGACATATAAAGTTTTGTCTTTATAAATAAAATGTTATATTCATTGTTTCATTAAGTTGACAAATGTCGGAATAAAATAGTTTTTTTCGTTTATCTCCAAACATTGATTTTTGGAGCTATTTCCTTCTTGCAGCAGGGTCTTCAATTGATTTTAAGTAATGTAAATAAAAAATGAGTACATAAAACTGCATTATGATTGGCTGAAAACAGGCCAAGGAAAAATATTTCAAATCATTTCGAAATGTTCAAATACAAAATATTAGAAAATCCCACACCTACAAAATAAAGAGAAATAAATGTATTCATCGTAACGTCACATTTAAACCTCGCAAGAAATTGTTCACATTGTACCAGTATTTCAAAGCAACAATGTTGCATTTACATAATAAACACACAAGAAATTGTTTCATCCGTCCAATGAATTTATCTTGGTAAATATAGCCCAGTGCATTGCCAAAATTAATGTTGTTAGTCGTATCGGTATACGTCACCTATATTTAGTAGCGGATTTATAATTAACCAGCCATCTTCGTGACAGGTAGAACGTTAATACTACTTCTTAAACACGTGGTTTAAAATTTCTCGCTGACAGTCATAAATGTGTTAACGGTAAAGTTAAAAAGTTAGTACCTATTGTTAGTATTTACCTGTTTTAATGCATTTATATTGGTTCATATGCTGTAAGATGTACATATTTAAAACAGAGTATTTGGCCAATTGGGCATCTGTCCCAAAATTACTTAAACTATATTTTTAGATACTTATTAAATGCGTTTAATTATACCATGTGTTGACGAGGAAATTTGGACGCCCGCTACCAAATTAATTAGTTGCTCCACTATTTTATTAGCCGCATTATTAGACGTGTAATTAAATTTATACTTATTACGCGAGCCATATAAATTATTTTCAAACATTTGTTACAAACTTTCAGGTTTTGTTCGGAGTTATTTTCAGTGTGATTCTCAAAAAAGTTTTAGCTAATCCTGAATTTTTAATTAGCTAATCTTATTCTAGTCCAACTTTAAAAAGTTAATCCAAATTACTTTCGGAAAACTAAATAGTAATAAGAATCTATTAGAGTTTGTTTAAACTTTTTTGAGAATACGGTTTAGCTAATTTGAATAATTCAAATTTCAGGATTATCACTTTTGAGAATTGGACAGTTCCAGGCAGATTCACAAAGCGGATTAGCGCTAACACAATTTTTTTATTCATTTTTAACTCTCTTTTCAATGTACGGAACAAGTTTATTTTAACTTGAGTTAAAAAGACAGTTAATTAGCATCAAATTTAGTTCATTTCTTTAATCTGTTATAATTTGGAACAAAGTTATAGATAATATTAAAAACGGTATTAGCGCTAGTCCGTTTTGTGAATCTGCCGTTAGTATTTTACAAGCAGATTGATATAACAGATTTGTCGCTAATATCACTTTTAGTTTTGATTTTTAACCTTATTTCTAATTCACAAAAAGATGTAATAATTAGAGCACCAAGTGTTAAAGCGAAAAAAATAGAAACTAATATGAGTTTGAAACACTAACGATAACTCCAAATTTATAAATAACCGTATATTGTTTTGTAAGTAGTTCTAATGCCAATAATTTGAATTCAAAATAAATTTAGTTCACTTTATAAAACTGCCTTTATGAAATTAAATTGTATTACATATTATTTATAATGGCACACTGCTGCCTAAAGTATTTATAATTTTTCGTTTGTTTCTCATATATAACACTTTCTACAAAAATCGCAAGTTCTGTCTGCTGTAACGAAAATATATAAAAGAGTTAGGATATATTTTACCGTTTCTAACAGCTTTCGTCAAAATTTTAAGCTTTAGTAAAATCATGCCTATTTTTATTTTTTTGTAAAATCAAACCCAATTTTTAAACTGTTTTTATTTTTATTTTAATTTTTTTTTTCTGTGGCTTCTTTGGCGGACCAACTACTTAGGTCATATGCCGCCCGGATCTGCGTTTTAGGTATAATGGTCAACAGCAACGCGAGTTTCTCTGGACGGTCACCCATCCAAGTACTACCCGCGCGCAACGTTACTTAACTCGCGTTATCGTTTAGATCAGTTCCAACGAGTGCAGCCATGGCCGTTGACATTTTATTTATTATTTGTATATAAATTTAATGCTAAAAATACTTTCAAAAACTATAAAGTTAGGTATGTATATAATAAGTTTCATTTTTAAAAGAATAATATTTTGTTTTATAAAGATCTGGTTAGATTATTTATCGTCCTGAAGCTAACCAGATAATTTACTTTAAATGAATTGTTCTTACCTTAAGTATGTCACGGAATGTCAACTGCCTGAAACACTGTTAACGTCGCACTGAAACAAAAAAGAAAACGTCAAATAAATATTGTAAATTAATATAAAACTAAATATAGAGGGCGTGCACAGAAAAACGGAACATACAAGTTTAACGCAGGATTCTAAAAATGTGCGGAATTTGGCTCTCCGGTATATTTTAGAGCAAAAGTACAAGGATAAAACATTGTTTAAAATTAAATTTTAGGTTTAAATTTGTGATACTAGCATGTCTGTAGTACTAGATATTTGAAAAATAAAACTTGATATATTTTTAAAAAATCAGATAGGCATGAAAATTACAAAAAAAAAACTTGTAAAACTAAATCTCATTCTTAAATGAACTGGCGGAATGAGTACATAAAAATGAAAAAAAATAAAAATAATAGAGTCGTTGGTTTCCACCGTAGTTTTAATTTCTGAATATTTGAACATTCGAATGATTTGAACTACGTCAGAAACACTTCGATGATTCGAACTTTCGAGTTTTTTGAACATTTAGAATTTTATAATTTTTCTGAGCTTCGAATTTTCGATTTTTTTGCCACTGAATTAACGCCATCTGTCATCTCCAAATATGCTCAAGCATAATTCGCGAAAAGTCGGCCACGAATTAAATAATAAACTCGGTGAAGTATCCGACAAAAACTCTGTAAGGTTAGGCATCTTAATTAAGACATCTACTCTCTTAATAATAATTTATATTAGTTGTAAATAAATAATAATACATAAATTGATGTACAACAAATGCATTGAAGTTGTTTTATTAATGTGCCATACCTTTTTGATCCCATAATATGGTTAGTGAATTGAACTCCCTAAAAAATAATATCTAACACGTCTGTAGTAAAAATTGTGATGAGGCTAAGATCTGGCAATAGAATGACTCAGACGAGAATTTAACCCTCGATGCTCAGTTTGCAGTCTGACTGACTAGTCCTCGAGCTGTTAAAACATTTCAAATAATTCGATAAATTCCAAAATTCAAATATTTGAATAATTCGAAAATTCGAAATATTCCAAAGTTCGAAAGTTCGAAGGTTCAATAAATCCGAACAATCAAAGTCTCGAATATTCTTAAAATCAACAACCCTATAAAATAATAAATGATTTTCATATTTTTTTTATTTTGTAATATTTATAGTTCCTGATAATTACCCATGTGGAATTCTAAACCGGCTGAGTGAATTTTTTAACAATAAATTGACTGATTTTCAGTAAACATTTTTATTCTTTCAACATTTTATATCACATTGATTTGAAGTATTTATATAGTTTGCTCTAAAATACTTTCTGCACGATTAACAGTGGGATTTTTTTATGACACATTGGGTGATAGAAATAAAATCAGTATATGTTCAATTCTAAGTTTGTAAAAAAAAATAAAAAAAATATATCATCACGCCTTCTACCCATTACTGGGTGTGGCACTTTGCCGAAGCAGATCTCGGTAAGTGATATATTTTGCGCGTGAAGTGCGGTTACCAGTCGTCAAATCACGGCCTCCAAAGATGTTAGTGGTGGAAGAGCAACAAGGGTAGCTTTTGAAATTATGAAAATTGTTTATCGCCAGTGGGAATCGAACCAGGGTTCTCAGGATCCACAGGCCGACTTCATACCACTGAGCTACCCACCCCATAAGTTTGTATCTCCTCAAAATTATAAGAATGAAATCTTTTGATACTCATATTCAAAATATATTCTTTAGAATTTTTATTAGCTGTTTTTTTATTAAAATAAATACTTATCAAATGATAAATTTAGTAATTAAGAGAAAAATTCAGCGACGTCGAGGTTTTTAACCGGGATTATTTATATCCCAGATTCGAGCATCTGAGTCGGCAGAAAAATGTAATAATTGATATTCTTTCAAGTTTAAATTAATTTCTTTATTCATATCATTAATTGAGAAGTTCTGAAAAATCTGTACTAATAAATTGTTCATGTCACGATGTGTGATTGTTATAAAATATTCTGCAAGGGTAAGTAATCAAGCAATAATTTTAAAGCTAATACAAGAAAATAGATTAAAAACAAGAAAGCAGCGTGATGAAAAAAGAGAAGCATAAAAGTCGATTGAACGTCGCAAGGAAAGAACCGAATCCTTAATGTAACGTGCGGCGGCGGCGGCGGCGCGGACGTCGGTGTCAGAGCTGCACTTTGACGGGGAAAGGCAATCGCGTCGGAAGTCATAGGGAGACCGATAGAACAATAAAGTGGCTGACATCACAGCAAGAATAAATTCCTCTGATCTTATTGATTGATGTTCTTCTACATGAGAACTCTTGTTTTTCAATTTACTTTGTATGCGCATTCTTTAAAAATAGCCAAAGGAAATTCATTAATTACAGGACGAGACACCGAGACATCGCACTCGTTATCAGGACAAAAAAATCTTATAAAAACTGTGAAAATCTTAATTAAATCATTATGCTAAAAGCACGCTACTTGGCTACACCCACTGAATAATTTTATTTTGATTGAAAAAAATATTGACACGATTTGAAGCCTTTGGCAATTTATGTTCGTGTTTATTTTAAGGAACAGTAAAATCCTGAAAAAGCGACATGTAATAAAAAATGGACCATAAAAACGTTAAGTTTGCGTATAAAAAAATAAGAGCAGTCAAAATGTAAAGATATCAGGTATGGAATAGGCCACGAATGTAGATAAAATATATTACGAAGAGCAGAAGACGGTATCTTCGTTCCGAGTTAATTGACGTTTTGATATAGTTCATACCATAAACATGGACTTTTATGATTTCATTTTAAAATGTTTTATCGAGAAGTTTATTTCCATTGCGGACGCGGAGATGGAGAATAGCGATGGCGAATGAGGATGATTTCAACGATGATGCGTTTCACCTCCCACGCACGCACTCTACCTCTCTCACGCGCACACATTCACTCTCTTTTTGTTTATGTATTACAAGATACAGTACAAACAAAACTCAATCGAATATACCAGTATTGCTCAGATACAAGTACATACCTATTCTTGTTGAAATTCCGGAGAAAAGATAATAGTTGTATTCCATTTGCCACTTACTTATATCTTTTTAAATCAGTTCAGATAAATCATACAACGTGATTAATTGAAATGATCAAATTGATTCACATAAGAAAATGGATTATTTTAAACTAAATCTGAATCAGTAATGGTCAGTTGCGCCCTTGTTCTTTAAATATTAAGTATAACTTAAGTAAAACAATGTAAAATCCAGAAATAATGTCAAATTAATTCATTACGGCATTCGATCTCGAGTTCGACTTCGACTCAGATTATCTTATATAAACAACCATTCTATGGATCGGTGAGTTCGGATCCTATACTGTTATTGGGATTAAGTTCCTGTTGTACACCCTTAGCATATATATAAATAAATAAACATTGATTCGATATTTCTTTACTTAAATGGCACTTGATATTTAAGTGACGGTGGTGTATTGGCCATAAATATAGTAGTATGGGAAAAATATGCAAAGTCTATTCTGAGTAGTAAATTAAGGTGAATAGAATTTGAATGTCCGAGGACAAAAAATACTTTTTTCTTCAAACATCAGAAAAGGATGAAGATGACATTTTAGAACTCCATAGTAACAGTTACGTATAGTTTAATTTATCTGATTATTTTTTGACGTTTCTCAAAACCAATGAAATGCCTCAATGTATGTCACGTGCCTGCGTTTTAACCAATCCTGTCATTATTATAGTGAGAATAAAGCTCTTGTGATTATTCCCGGGAATTATCTCTGTAGATGCTTTTTCATTTGTGACAAATGATAGGTAGTTGTCAAATAATTATTTAAAACTATCAACGCGTCTAGTAAAATGTGTGAAAAAAATCGATTTAGTTGCATTCCAGATACAGAAATACACCAACAAATTTTGGAAACAACTTCCAAGAATACATTAATAAGTAATCAACCGATATGGACCTAGTTCAAAATCTTTCAAGTTGGATGAATCGACTTCAACAGTTAAGTCAAAAAATAATCTAATTAAATATAACTCGAGAGTTGGATAAATTAGAAAATAATGCTCCAGTATCTTTCTCAAACTTGTTGCCATTTGGCAATAGCCACTCAAACCCTACGGGCTTTCGTGACTATTTCCTGGCAACAAGTTTTCGAAAGATCTGTCAAATTATTTTCAATTTATTCTCACTCTCTTGTTATATTATTACTGATTATTTTTTGACGTTTCTCAAAACTAATGAAATGCTTCATTGTATGTCACGTGTCTGCGTTTTAACCAATCCTGTCATTATTATACTGAGAATAAAGCTCTTGTGATTATTCCCGGGAATTATCTCTGTAGATGCTTTTTTGTTTGTGACAAATGATAGGTAGTTGTCAAATAATTATTTAAAATTGTCAACGCGTCAAGTAAAATATGTGGAAAAAATCGATTTAGTTCCATTCCAGATACAGACAAACACCAACAAATTTTTGAAACAACTTGTAAGAGTACATTCATAAATAATCAATCGATATGGACCCAATTCAAAATCTTTTAAGTTGGATGAATCGACCTCAACAGCTAAATCAAAAAATAATCTAATTAAATATAACTCGAGAGTTCGATAAATTAGAAAATAATTCTCCAGTATCTTTCCCAAACTCGTTGCCATTTGGCAATAGCCACGCAAGCCCTACGGGCTTTCGTGACTAAAGCCTGGCAACAAGTTTTTGAAAGATCTGTCAAATTATTTTCAATTTAGTCTCACTCTCTTGTTCTATTATTACTGACAACTCATTTTTATGACGCTCGTTAAAATTAAGGAGTTTCATTGACAAGTGGCAGAAAAAGTATTTTGTTGAAATTCATAATTATCTAGGTTATGTTATAAAATAAAAACATTTAATTTTTAATTAAGAAGTGTTTTGCAGTTTAATGTAATTTTTTTACTATAACAAAATAATTGTAATAATTTTACAGGAGTTGATTAATGACAGCTAAAGTGACTTTTAGCCTCATCTGTAGTTGTCAGCCTCGCTGCGCTCCTTATAAAATAATATACTTTTTTTTTGTAATAATAATAACATAATATGGTACCGTGTCAGCCTGTGGGTTTGAGAACCCGAGTTCGATTCCCACAGCCGCCAAACTTTACTCCACATTAAAATTACGCCCCGTATCTCCTTCACTAGACCATCTTTGGGGGCCGTGATTAGAAGGCTGGTAGCCGCACTTCATACGCGAAATATTTCATCGAGATCTGATATGGCAGAGTGTTCCACATCCAGCAATGAGTAAAAATCGTTATCATATGTTTATTTTACTTTTTATATACCGACAAAATAATTTTATTCTATAAAAAACTGATTAAGTATTTAACATGACAAATTAGTTTTTTCATTTTCAGTGCTTGAAAATTATTTTAGATAAAACTGCTTTCATATTTATTTTTTTTTTATACAGGACCTATGAGTACTTGTAATACGGTATATTTACGCAACCTTTTATAGTATTAAATGTACAAAAAAAAAACACTTGCAGGTACTAGTTACTATTTATATACCAAATTTTATGGTATACAATTTTAAATTAAAACTTTTTCGAAAATATTGTAATTTAAAATAATTTCAAGTCACAGTTATCAAGCACTCGCTTAATCAAAAATTTATATCATAGTAAAATACGTATAATGTTTATGAAGTAGGATAAAATTTACAATTTCCATTCAAGAAAGGATAAAAAAAGACTAAATTATTAAAGACAAGTCCTTATACAATTTTATGTAGTAAATATATGAGAATGATTATCATAAGAGTTAGAAGTGGAAAACGTGAATCTGTTAAATGATATCAGGACTTCAAATGGCATTAATTAATTGGCGAGACGTAGAGAACCAAAGTTAATGAAATGAAACACGCGAATACACAAATAAATACGTGTATTGCTAGGGGTAGGTCGGGGGTGCGTTGCGTCGCGCACAAAAGTCAAAATGTCAAGCAGATTGTGCTGGCGTACAGACAGACAGACAGGATAGCGTAGCGGCGGCGGTGGCGGCGGCGGTGGCGGCGGCGGCTAGCACGAGGGAGGGAGCGGTGTTCGCGGGACAACATGGCCGCCAGACAGTGCTGGTGGGGCAGCCAGTCTAGACGCTACGTCACGAGCGGACTCCCCCGCCACCGCCTCCAACGCCGCCGCCGCCGATCGAACCGGACACCCGCACAGGCACGCATCCAGTACGAGAGCCCGCGAACTTTAATGAGACATATTAAATATTACGGAATTATTAATTTCACAATAAATGAACTGAGTTTCAATGCGAATTGAATGGATGAAGAAATTGGTGGAAGCGCAAGAATTTTTCCTTTTTAATGTTTCCGCTTGACAACTCGTCATTTCTTCCAATTAGAAGAAATAATCTCATTTTTACAAATTCTGAAAGACTTAAAAATACAAATATTACACTATTATTATTAGAGCGGACAGACAAGAGTCACAATTGTAGACCGCATAACGTGAAATATCCGCAAATTTCGTCCGCAAACAGTGAAAATATTGCAGATTATTTAGCAGTTATTTTACTTTAATGTTTAATGGTAAACGTTTTCATAAAATTAATTTACTCAGTAATTTACTAAATTTGATTTTGTTTTGTTTTAGTGCTTTTCTATTATTAAAAAAAATATATTTTTTTAAATTATTGATTTAATAATAATATATGAGTATACAGATGTCCACGGGCGCCCGCAAGAGGAGTCCAAATGAGTCCACGGATATCCTTTTGAAAAATACCTGGTGCTTTTATCTAATATTTAATAAAATACAAATTTCGTTATTATCTTTTTTGTTTGAAAATTTATTATTTATTGAATTATTAAAAAATTTCAAAATATATTTACATACGAGTATATATCTTCAAGCTATATCCCAACAAATGGGATTGCACGAACCCTAAAATCATTCATAAAATATTCACTCATTACATTCATCAAATAATCAGCCCTCATCAAAACACACCACCTTCACTTTAACCACATTCATAGATCACGCCATATAAACTCATTTATTTATTACACTCGAAATCATTTATCACACAACAAACCTTCATTCACATCTATCCAATCATTCCTATTCACTTATCATTCATCTTTTTTTCTTCAACGTACATAACATATGCATAAAATATCTCAAATTACTCACACTTACTCATACATACATACATACATATATATCTTTACGCTATATCCCAACAAATGGGGTAGCTTACTCCTAACAACGAATCTAACAACGAATCTACAAAGATTAGAAAAGTTGAAAGTGATAGCTTGCACTTGTATATGAAAGAAAAGTCCACACAAAGCAGTAACTGAAAATGAAACAAAAAGATAAGAATATTACAAATATTTTCTATATATAGCATATAATTTATTTATTTCGATCCAGCTAGAAAAAAAGTATATGGGCGCCAATGAAGACGTCCATTTTTTTAAGACAAAATATTAAGAGAAAGGAAGTCAGTTAAATTGGAGCAAAGTTGTCGCATTAGTTGGTCACTTCAATGATGTATTTATTATTTATGAAATAAATTTATTAATCTAACCTTGACCGGTTACGTTCCGGAGTTTCCCGCCGTCGCCGTGGCCGGAGCTGAAGCGCCGTCGGCACCAGTATTTTTGTTTGTATTTGCGAACTTGTTGGTTTTTACCAAAGCGTCTGTATCGAGCCAAATCGCTTGTTACGTAATGTTCGCTAGACCAGAAGATCCCCGTTCTTACCGCCGCCACTGGGCAGCTTTGCATATTACGCCTTGATGTGCAGTTTGTTTTGTTTTCATTTTATTTCAGATAAATGCGATTTGATCCCCAATAAAAAATATAACTTTTTATGTCGGAACATAATCGAAAAAACATAAAATAAATATTCGATGTCCGGTATAAAATTTGCAGAAATATTTTATGTTTGTGAAGGTTTGATAAGTGTAATAAAATTGTGTTTGGTTGAGAGTAATGTTGATTCGTTTCTACTAGATGCAAGTATTGATTTTGTGATTATGTCTAGTTTATCCTCAACTTCACATGCAATATACACGCGACACATATTCGTACCATTCGCGGAACTATCATTAAGACGTTATTGCATATTCCATTAGAGTTGCAACTGTTAATTTGATTTTCACCAAATTCTACTGCTTTCTAACTATTTTTATCGTCATGAAATACGTAGTCAAATCAAATAAATGATTGTTTGTAAGGTTCCATATTCGTTTGTCGATAAAAAAAGTTCATATTTTCGGGTATGAATCAAATTAAATTTTGTACCGACATACATGTATATATGTAAATACCATTTATAAATTTGGGGACCATGATTTGACGACTGGTAACCGCACTTCACGCGCAAAAATATATCACTTACCGAGATCTGCTTCGGCAGAGCGCCACACCCAGTAATGGGTAGAAGGCGTGATGATATATTAATTTATTTATTTTATTTATTTATAAATTGTATTATTTTTGTAAAAGAGATAGAGTTGCGATCTAATTCATTATAAAATAAGACAAAATAAGACGAACTTCTTGTAAAAATATATATTTAAAACATAAAAGAAAATATAAATTATAAAATACAAAAGTTATAAACTAATATTGATAATTGAAATTAAACAATAAACCGGCAATGGAAACAATAACAACAACGTATAAATAAACTAATCTTTAAGTTACAAAATACTAAAATACATGGCAAGATCTACATCTTGCACAGACGAGACAACTCGTCTCATCAGAAGCCAAAACACCACTAACCAAATTGTTGTTGTATACCATGGGATCTTCTGACAAAGGGTAAGAGGGTGGTATCGTCGCGATGGTCGCACATATGCGTTTACATAAAAAACCCAGACGAGGTTAAATCTTTCCGACCCCTCGCTTAGCAATAATTTACCCAGATATGTCATCACATCCCGTGTAACCAGACGCGACAATTCAGAAAAGCTATAAACTTGATAAATAATCATCTACAGAATACTGAAGTTATAACATATGCACTAATAAATTTGATAAACAAAATAAACTCTGTCAAGTCAACTTTAGAAAGATACTTAAGATAACGCTTAATTAGTCTGTATTTTTCGAAGCTGAGTTGATAGTGAAATATCATAATTTATAAACAAAACCAAATTCTGAATTACCCGTTTTGTTACATTTTATTCTGCTACGGCAGAGTGTCACATTTAATAATGGGTAAACGGCGTGATATTATTTATTATTTTGTGTAAAAAATATATCCACAATATTTTAAGTTGAAGTAGATATAGTGTTCTCAAAAAATACTGGCAAGTTCAGCATATGCCTTTTCAGCTGTCAACAGATAATCGAGTAATTAGAAAAACATATTTCATATTAAAAGAAACAAAGAACTTGTAATTTTAGAACACATTTATTTGATTATTTTTTGACGTTTTTCAAAACCAATGAAATGCTTCGTTGTATGTCACGTGTCTGCGTTTTAACCAATCCTGTCATTATTATACTGAGAATAAAGCTCTTGTGGTTATTCCGGGAATAATCTCTGTAGGTGGTTTTTTGTTTGTGACAAATGATAGGTGGTTGTCAAATAATTATTTAAAACTGTAACGCGTTAAGTAAAATGTGTGGAAAAAATCGATTTAGTGCCATTTTAGATACAGAAATACACCAACAAATTTTGGAAACAACTTCCAAGAATACATTAATAAGTAATCAATCGATATGGACACAGTTCAAAATCTTTTAAGTTGGATGAATCGACCTCAACAGCTAAATCAAAAAATAATCTAATGAAATATAACTTGAGAGTTGGATAAATTAGAAAATAATTCTCCGGTATCTTCCTCAAATTTGTTGCCATTTGGCAATAGCCACTCAAGCCCTACGGGCTTTCGTGACTTGCATGGCAACAAGTTTTCGAAAGATCTGTCAAATTATTATCAATTTATTCTAACTTTTTTTATATTATTACTGAAATAATTTGGGGACAGAAAATGTACAAGATGTTACACGAAAAGCGGATTCGCGTTTAATATGTGAAATAACTTTCTGCGCAGCCGTCTCTTCTTTCATTTAATATTATAAAAGTTTTAAATTAAATTTGTAAAGATTAAATTTTGAATATAAGAAATGTAGACTGAGTAAATCTCTATTTTTGTTGATGCATTTTTTCCTAAAATAAGTTGAGAATAAAAACAGATTTCTCAAATTTAGTACCCATTATCTGCTTTTTGTTTACTACTTTGGTTATTTTGTCTGACCAGACAGAAGTTTTTGGAATTGCTATATCATGTACTATTTGTTGTGTACCAATAAATAAATTAAAAAAATAAATAACGGTCATAAAGACAATAAATTGATTATTATTATAAGTTAAATCATACCATGAAGAGCTGATGATGAAATTCTGTTGATTGTTGGAAGTCTCGTTCAACACACAAAACCTGTACAACACATTTCACTTCACTACGAGTTTACTTTACATTAAAGGTTCACATTAAAAAACAATATCAAATCTCGATTCTCTACTGTCTTATGTCACTTATGTCTATTTCTCACTTGTTTTCATCTTCTAAACGATTTTGTTTCACTTTTCAACACATACCACAAATATATACTGCACTGTGTTTGTTATAAAAATTAAAACTTATGTTATACACGCGAAATATTCATAGAAAAGTGTATTAGTCTGTACGGACGTCGACTAAAAACTGAACAAACAAGTCGGGACTGACAACAATTTACCTAGAGAGCGGTGCAAGACATTACAAGATTAGTTGATGCTTTTACGTAAAACAACTACTGTAGATACGATAAATAAATATATTTAGTATTTCCAAGCGATGTTGACAAGCAAATATTATTATTATTTTTTGTAAATAAAAACTTTGCAACATATAACTATGGTACCATATTGTTTATGGATATTAGTATTATATATATTCATATTCATACATCTTGTATCATACAAATTACCTGATGTTTTATACTAGAAGTTAAGAAATAAACACTAATAATTTGAAAAAAAACAGAGTCCTTCTATTGACTGCTTAAAAATAAAAATTAATCACAAGGAATAGCACTAGACCTGGTATAATCGATAAATAATGAAAACAAGCAAAAAACTTGAGTGTTTGAAAATAAAAATATATCTAGAGAAAATCTGAAAGGTACTATTTGATAAAATCATTTTCGGGTCATATGTACAAATAATCACATTTACTTGGTTACGAGATTTGGTCTTAGTAGCAGGATTTTAGCATAGAAATGGGACAAAGAAAAAAGCATCTACAGAGATTATTCCCGGGAATAATCACTAGAGCTTTATTCTCAATATAATAATGACAGGATTGGTTAAAACGCAGACACGTGATATAGAATGAAACATTTCATTGGCTTTGAGAAGAGTTAAAAAAGAATCAGTAATAATATAACAAGAGACAGAGAATAAATTGAAAATAATTTGACAGATCTTTCGAAAACTTATTGCCAGGCAATAGTCCTGAAAGCCCGTAGAGCTTGAGTGGTTATTACCAAATGGCAACAAATTTGAGAAAGATACTGGAGAATTATTTTCTAATTTATCCAACTCTCGAGTTATATTTAATTAGATTATCTTTTGACTTAGCTATTGAGATCGATTCATCCAACTTAAAAGATTTTGAACTACGTCCATATCAATTGATTACTTATTAATGTATTCTTGGAAGTTGTTTCCAAAATTTGTTGGTGTATTTCTGTATATGAATTGAAACTAAATCGATTTTTTTCACACATTTTACTTGACTCGTTGACAGTTTTAAATAATTATTTGATAACTACATATCACTTGTCAACAAAAACAAAAGCTACAGAGATTATTCCCGGGAATAATCACTACAGCTTTATTCTCAGTATAATAATGACAGAATTGGTTAAAACGCAGACACGTGATATATAATGAAGCATTTCATTGGTTTTGAGAAACGTCAAAAAATAATTACCACAATAAAATTACCCCTGTGGCTCCACTTCCGCTAACATTTTTGAGAGCCGTGATTTTATTTCTGGTAACCGCACTTCACGCGCATAAATATATCACTTACCGATATTTGCTACGACAGAATGCCACACCCAGTAATAGGTAAAAGGGTGTTATCTGTTTTTGCATCGTTTGATACAGATTAATTTGTCAATGTACAAATAGACTTGGTGCAAATATCTATGAAATGAAAATGATAATTCCATTCGTTTTAATACATCTCGAATTTTCAAATATCTGTTCATATATTCCTCGAAGTCCGCCTTGCAGTTTATTTCATTTTATCGCGAAGAAGAACTCGATTCGTGGAATGCATAAAGGAATGGGAACGGGCTGGGCTGAACCTCGGAGCTCCTTTGAAAGGTACGCGCTCAATTTATCTTTTACATAGCAATAAAAATGACAAATAGCAAAGATTTGAAAAATTACTCGAGGGGTAAAGCCAGGACGCCAGGCCGCCGTCGCCGCTATCTCTGTGGACTTTATAAATGAACGTTTCTTAGAATATGTGGGATTACAAGACTCACGTGCCACTGTAGCGTTTTGTCCCCGGAAATTAAACATTATTTGATCAGGAACTCTGTACATTTTTGGATTCTTACTACATATATTTTCTTTCACTTGGTTTATTGTACATAGGTATCTACAGTAAAATAGTTTTTTTCATTCATGGACACGAAATAATTTGTTTATACTAATCTTTTGTTTCGTTTCAGTGACGGTCTTGGTGTCTCAATGTAAATTAAAGAAAATATTCGTAAACGAAAAAGTGTAGACAATCAGGTTTAAAGTTACATAGGTAGCATTAATTTGAATATTCCTATTTTACAATCTTGAGTTTATTTTAAATTTATTAGTACAAAAATTAACCAATACTTGAACAAATTTTTAAAATGTTTAATTTTTGTATGTGTAAAATCAATATGAATAATTCAATTTTTTAAATTTAGGTACTTCTTGAAGTAATTTGTGAAGATTGAAGTATATTTAAAAAGAATGTAGGTATACTTTATCATAACCATAATAGTAAAAGTGTAACTAATCAGTAAATTTAAATTAATAAAAATATTTATATTTGTGCAAAAAAAAATAATTTTTGTCTTGTTTACTTGTTTGAGATATAGTTTCAGGAGAAGTTGATCATTTTTTATTTTTATAAGACGTACAGATCATAGTACAAATAGTATATTACATAACAAGCATCGAAAGTGTAAGATAACGTGCGAGTGTACAAATTGAAAAATGAGGCGCGCAGCGCCAAGTGATTTAAGTACACGAGCACAGTTATCACACTTTCGAGCGAGTTATGTACACTATGTTTCAGACGACCACAAAATATTTCTAAAAAAAGTTTACAAGAGCAATGTTATTACACTTTGACATCTAGTGCATTTTTGAAGATTAACGTTTACGTTTGACGGTTGAGGTTATGTGTAGTGATACCTATTGTACTAACCATAATGTCAAAATATTAAATAATGCTAAAATATTAGTAAATATGTAATTATTAATTTAAAAAAATAAGATTTATCTGTGCAAATGTGTTGAAAAATCTGCCACAACTTCAATTCAAATAATAACACAAATTCTTTTCATTTATTTTTTTTTCATCATATGTTGTCAATCAGTGGAACTTCACCTAATATGTTAGAAGTGTGCGTTATACTAACATATCAGTGTATGTTATTTTCAACTTTCCGTAGTAATTTATGATGTTGTTATGGTTACTTTCATACGTGGTCGTCTAAAAAAGAATTTTTCTAATCATTTTTAGTAACTGCCTCTAGTTTGATAGATATTTCTTATATATTAATAAATAAATAATAATTATAAACACTTCAGTAGTAAATTTATTTATTATAAAATATCACATTCATGACTGTAGCATCAGCCAAAGGTAAATTAGTCATTTTCCAAATTATTAAAAAAAATTAATTACAACATGCACAGAAAGCACAAATTTCTTCTTGTAAAATGGTGAGGATAATTAATTTTTCCTTCCTACATATCTTACATAACAATGTGATTAACTGACAATGTTTTATGTAATCGGGCGTTATGTTACAATTTTAATTTAAATAAATAAAATATTATCTTTATTGTACCTACTATGTTTTTCCTTGAGTATATTTAAAGTTTTATCAGACATAAGAGGGGACAGCTTTTCCCACTCTCTAGTTTGATAAACAACTATTGTTCTAAGATTCCTTTTTTTCCGGAGTGTAAAAATACCCTGTATATATGTAACGGTAATGAAGTTAAAGAGAGATATTGCAAAAGCTCGCATGTGCATTTCGAGTGTAGGAGTGAGTGGAGTGAGGAAATGCAGTTTAATTTAAATTTCCAAAGTAGCAATAACGCAACTATCCACAGCACCGTGAAAAATTGATGGCAATTTATATGAAATGCAAATGCAAAATCAACTAGCGTAGAAAAATTGAATTCTCACACGACAAGTTTGTTAAGCTTGGGTAAATTTGTACACTGTCAAACTTAACTACGTCTTTTTATGGCGCGTCAATTTTTCTCGGCGTGATTGCGCGACTTAATAGCGAATAAAAACACGCAAAAACAACAGCCAATTACGGGGCGACACGCGGTGCGAAGTCTCCAAATCGTCCGTGAATTAATTTTCGGATTTTTGGATTCGTTTCAGTGGGGAAGTTTGACAAAGAGGAGAGATTAATCATTTGAGCATATGCGGAAAATAAACCAAGAGCTTCTGCACAATTTAAAGGTTCACAAAGCAATGTTAAATGACAGAAGAGACTCTCTTCGTAAGGATTACAGATCCGTAGCGAAGAGATTCTACTCAAAATGTGTAACAGTTTAGTTTCATTTATTAATTGTAATTTGTCTTTCCACTAATAACTTGGACTAATTTAAAATACTTTCAGAAAATATAAAAACGGTCATTTGTCTCTATTTTTTCAATCAGGCAGGGTGAAAAGTCCCTGAAAAATTAAACAAGAAATGATTTATTTAGTCAAAACATATTTTATTTCCCAACATAATCTCCTTGTAGCTCTATACACTTCGTCCAACGTTTTTCTAATTTTTCGATCCCTTCCAAATAATACGATTTTGGCAATCCTTCAAAATAGGCGTTTGTCTCAGCGATGACCTCATCGTTGGAGCCAAATCTTTTTCCGCCGAGCCATTTCTTCAAGTTTGGAAATAGATAAAAATCGCAGGGAGCCAAATCTGGAGAATATGATGGATGACGAACCAATTCGTAGCGCAATTCATCCAATTTTGCCATTGCGACTGCGGACCTGTGTGCCGGTGCAGAGAGCAAATGCGGCATCCATCTGGCAGATAGCTTTCTCATATCCAAATTTATGCAAAATGTTCCGTACCCGTTCGGTTGAGATGCTCATAGCCTCAGCCAGCTCGTGCACTTTAACTCGCCGATCGTCCAATATCATACCATGGATTTTATCGACGATTTCTGGCGTTGTAACCTCAATTGGACGACCAGAACGTTCGGCGTCCTTTGTGGTCATACTACCACAACGAAAATCAGTAAACCACTTGTAAATCGTTCCAATCGATGGTGAGGAGTCCCGATAATGTTTAACAAGCGATGCTTTGGTTTGCGTAATGTTTTTCCCACGCAAGAAATAATGTTTAATCAAGACGCGAAATTCACTTTTTTCCATATTTTCAAAAATCTTCAAGGTTGCTTGCTTTCGATGGGTGTCACAACAGAACTGAATGACATATCAGTCTGAAAATTTTAATGCGTTCTAGTTAAAGATGGTACATCACAAATGTCACGTGAGATTTGCGATTGTGGCGCCATCTGTTTTATTTTTCAGGGACTTTTCACCCTGCCCTCGTTTATATATATATATACTCGTATATATATAAAAAATGTCGGACAATTTTATAATGCCATTTTAAACGTGTTTAAAAACAGTAACTGTCAACAATCAGTGGAAATAAGGTCATATTACTACCATCCCCCTCCCACAAAGAAGTTAGTAAAAGATGATTCATAGGGGTAATTTTATCGTAGTGCAATGTAGAAGAATTTGAAAGCTTCGAATCAATTGTGAACTTCTTGTAATATTATATATTTAAATATAAAATGAAATGCATAAAAATACAAATGGTAAAATTTACAGAAGTTACAAATTATTATTGAAATTAAACAAATTAACCGACAATTAAAAACAACAACAACAATAACAACGTATGAATTAACTATGAATTACTTAAGTTACAAAATTACATGGCAAGAACTACATTTTGCACATGAAGACGAGAGACAACTTGTCTCACTAAAATTCAATCTACCACTCACTAATTGTTGTTGTTTCCATGGGATGTGCCGACAAGGAGTAAGAGGGTGGTATCGTTGCGTTGATCGAGTTAACCGTTCCCATGCATGAGTTTACATAAAAACCCAGACGGGGTGAGTTACAAAGGTTAATCTATCCCAGACCAATGTATAGCTAACAATTTACCCAGATATGTCATCACATCCCGTATAACCAAACGCGACAATTCAGAAAAGCCATAAACTTGATAAATAATGATCGAAGGAATACTGAAGTTATTATAACATATGCATTAATAAATTTGATAAACAAAATAAACTCTGTCAAGTCAACTTTAGAAAGATACTTAAGATAACGCTTAATTAGTCTGTATCTCTCGAAGCTGAGTTGATAGTGAAATATCATAACTTATAAATAAAACCAAATTCTGAATTGTTTCGTTTCGCTAGAAAAATCAGTTGTCAGCTGTAGAAACCGAACTTATGTTTTCATTTTCACGGTCCGAATCGTCACAGCGACGCAATTGAATTATAAGATGTATTTTTTAAGTTATTCATACACACAATAACATCACGCTATATCCCATGAAATGAAACAGCACGAATCCTTGAAATATTCACTGAACATTTATCAGATTCATCACGCAATCAATTTTCTCTAGATATTCGTAATCTAGCACATCTCTTTCCCTTCACTTCGTAATTCCTTTCATATAAGCTCGATTATTACTCACACTCGGAATCATTCTTTCTCGTAACAAACCTTCAATTATATTTATCCATTTATATCTAGATCGTTCTCTGAACCTCTCACCCTCAATTTCACAAACGTATACCTGTTTCACCAAACTTTCATTTGACATATACAGGATGAAAAAAAAACTTTAAAAGTTATAAGGGTCTTTATCTTCGAAATGTGATAGATTTTAATATATTAAAGATAATCTTAAAATGTTCCTTTTTAAAATAAAGTGTGTGGAAACAAAATAAGATGTACCTTAAAAACTTCATAGTTGTGTTCTGTCAAAATAAATATATAATATAATAAAAAAATATATCATCACGCCTTCTACCCATTACTGGGTGTAGCACTCTGCCGAAGCAGATCTCGGTAAGTGATATATTTTGCGCGTGAAGTGCGGTTACCAATCGTCAAATCATGGCCCCCAAAGATGTTAATGGTGGGGGAGCCATAGGGGTAGTTTTAAAATGGTGAAAATTGTTTGTCGCCTATGGGAATCAAATATTAATCGGTGATTGCAAAACCGGCCTTAAAGAAATTATTTTGACAGTTTTGACAAATAAAACGTGAAATATTTTTCAATTCCATGTCTATCGATAGTTTTAATGCAATTTTCGTCATTTTCAGGCGAAATATGTGCCGTTACAAAGCATGGAAAATTAATTTTATGTATTGATTTAAATACAAAATTTTAAACTCTACAACTGTTATTTAAAGCATTTTTCTCGAAAATAATTTGAGGAGTAAAGCACAGGGAAAAACTGTTTTCCTATGTTAAACGCCGGCGGCCAGCCTTTCGTGATACACTCGGTACCTATTAGAGGACCAATATTCGCAGAAACAAGATACTTACATGCATTTTACGTTTATCAATATTGTATTTTATTAGACATGCCAATTTATTAATATATTGCACATATAATGTAGTATGTTATAAACTTTATTTGACAGCAATAAAGAAATTGTAAACAATTTGCTATGGTGGCAATGGTTACGTAACAACAAAATTTATTTACTGTGAATTCAAGCAGTAATCTTGACATATACCCGTCGTGCTAAAGAATTTAACCTATTAAATTTTTATATCTGCACGCCTTATTTGTAAAATTTTTCTTTTAAGAAAGTGATTTTCTACATAATAATTTCAGATAAAATCTCGAGACCGTACTCAAATACTTTCTAAGCAAAGTTTTGTAAATAAGAGATGTCAAATTTAATCACTTTATTGGGGCCAGTTTTTCAATCACTGATTAATGTTAATCGTGATTAACATTAATCGAGAGTAAACCGGCGATTGAAATACTGGCCATAAATTCGTAACAGTCGGAATATAATGGTTGAAAATTTTAGAGTTTTATCTAGATTTATAAAGTTTTAGTTAGCTCATTAGAAGTACGAAATATTTTATAGAAACAATTTTTCTGTATTGATAATAACTTCCGAGATAAACCATGTTTTCACTTTTTGTTTCCATTCTGTATGTTCTATCACAACTGATTTATACCCACCCTTCTAACAATATTCTTCTTAATTTTACAATCATCATACACAAATATATTCCAGACACTATCTCCTTGTATATTTATTTATTTATTTATGTTACTCTGCACAACAGGAATTGAATCCCAGTTACAGTACAGGGTCCGGACTCACCGAGCCGCAGAGTGATTGTTCTTATAATTTCTAGCTTGAGTGGGATTCGAAGTCGGGATCTCCGGATTCGAATTCCGTAACGCTATTCACCCCACAAATAACTTGGAAATACCTCATTTCCACAGCAGTTATGCTCGGTTCATTGCTTCTTTATAAATTTTCGTAAGTTATTCAGGAAGGAATTTATACAACACTAAAATTTTTGTTGATTGTAATTTAGTTAGAGAGCTAGGGTGCAAAATGATGTCTTATTTATTCCAGTGACAGAAATGGATTTTTTAATAGATTATGTCATGATAAACATGAAAAAAATAAAATTAGATTTGGGAATGGGTGGTAACTATGCCAATGTGAATGCGCAGATTTTAAGGGTGATTGTTGATTCCTATGTCAGTCCACTTTCAGAATTTCTGTCACCAATGAGCAACCAGCAATAATTTTTGTCATGTATTCGTCGTGAACAAGTAGTAATATATCACAAGACACCATAAAAATTGCTTACTTTGACCGGTTTTGTTGCGCATGCTTTATCGGCCAAAATTTCTGTCTACCATTTTTATTACTTAATTATACCAAAGTCTATAATTTAAACAGAAAATTAGCCTGAAAAAAATATGTCAATAACCACCTTTAAAATCGGCGCATTTACATCGGCGCCATCTACAGTGTCCACCCGTTCCCAAATCTAATTTTCTTTTTTCATGTTTATCATGACATAATCTCTTATGAAATTTATTTCTGTCACTGGAATAAATGAGACATCATTCTGCACCCTAGCTCTCTAACTAATTGTCTTTATAATCAAATAAATTCTGGTTGTTGCAAGAAGAAATATAAAATATTTTGATACGGTCCTGTTTGAGTATGTCTGGGTTGCACTAGCACCAGACGTTCGTTCTCTTTCTGCGATAGATTGAGAGCTCCGTACATAACATACAATTGTCGCCCCGCGGTCTAGGACGTCTGCTCAGCTAATCTTTAGGACCATCGATCCAACTTATCGCCTCGCCGTCTCACATCCTCTATCTTCCTCTCTCGTGCAGCATCCTCGTCTGCGTTGGAGAGAGATAGCACTAGCAACCGCAGCGTGGAGAGGAGTCACGTTCCTCTCGGATTTCACTTGCGGATCGCAATTACCGTGTCTGGTGAGTTAACTATTGCGCGAGGACCAGCATCGAGCAGACAGACGCTCGCTCCGGTTCCAGCTCCAGCTCCAACGCCAAGCTGGTGTACACACAGTGCACGAGGTGAATTCAGAACGCGTACACGTCGCAAGCTTGTGCACTGTGTGTCGCCTTGAATGATCGCAGCGGTGAATTGAATGGCGTTCATTTATCTGGATTTAGATTTACTAAAAGCTCTATTTTTAAACTGCTGTGGGATTATGTTATTCTTCATGGAATTAATTTTATTATGACTTTGTTACCGGCTTGTTATGAAATGATAATTCTGAGAAGTTAATTAATTAAAAATTACAATAATAGAATAAGATTGGTTGTCAGTCACTATACTTAAAATAGGTAAGGGATGATAAAGTTACAATTACCAGAATTTGTACATCGAATTATCTTAATAATAAAATATAACAATCCCTGGAAACGTTGATATACTATCTGCAGTATTAAAAAATCTGGTGTGGCCACCACGCGACTTTCTGATACACAGCATATTTAATATTTAGAATATATGAATGTTATATAATATTATTAAACATGTAATTTAGTTTTTCAGTAATTCAGCATTTATCTGTTTGAAACATATAAAATATCAATAGCAACATAAACGCTGAATTGAACACTTATGACTTGCTCCTTGCGTTTGACAATTATTATTTGGCATATAAATGTTAAACATGTTTATGTGTTTTGTTTTATTGCTACTATGATTATTGGAATATATTATTAAATATGTAAATTAGTTTTTTTTTATGGGATGGCTAGCTCAGTGGTATGAAGTCGGCCTGTGGATCCTGAGGTCCCTGGTTCGATTCCCACAGGCGACAAATTTTCATAATTTGAAAAAGCTATCCCTGTGGCTCCTCCACCACTAACATGTTTGGGGGCCGTGATTTGACGACTGGTAACCGCACTTCACGCGCAAAAATATATCACTTACCGAGATCTGCTTCAGCAGAGTGCCACACCCAGTAATGGGTAGAAGGCGTGATGATATATTTATTTATTTATTTAAATTAGTTTTTCTCAAAATTAGACGCATATATAGGAAAATTGCAAACTACATTTTATGTTCCAAATATTTTTGCTAATATCTTTTATTTGAAACTTTTTTTCGTAACTGATTCCATTCTTGAAATAAATAGAATTTATTAGTTTGTGAGTCTAATAAACTTCCTCTTCCGGTTTTTCAATTTCATTCAAAATCAACTCAGCTCTTCGTATTTTCATGAAACTTATAATTTCCAAGTTTCGTTAACAAACCTTATCTCGTTCATGAGATATTGCACACTTACACACATAGACATCATTGTGAAAATGATCAAAACGTATTCAGTGGACCTCAAAACAAGTATTGCCGCAAAAATCTCGTCAACGACTTTTTTCACGATTCCAATACTTCCTTCTACTGTGTATAAGAAAGTAAAAATCTGCTGTGGCCATCGCGCTACTTTTCTGACTGTAAGTTTACATAATTTTCCTCCATAAAGTAAAATAAATTTATCATCACGCCTTCTACCCATTACTGGGTATGGCACTCTGCCGAAGCAGATCTCGGTAAGTGATATATTTTGCGCGTGAAGTGCGGTTACCAATCGTCAAATCACGGCCCCCAAAGATGTTAGTGATGGAGGAGCCACAGGGGTAGTTTTTGAAATTATGAAATTTGTTTGTCGCCTGTGGGAATCGAACCAGGGTTCTCAGGATCCACAGGCCGACTTCATAGCACTGAGCTAGAAGTAAAATAAAATAAATATAAATAAATATATTATCACGCCTTCTACCCATTACTGGGTGTGGCACTCTGCTGAAGCAGATCTCGGTAAGTGATATATTTTTGCGCGTGAAGTGCGGTTACCAGTCGTCAAATCACGGCCCCCAAACATGTTAGTGGTGGAGGAGCCACAGGGATAGCTTTTTCAAATTATGAAAATTTGTCGCCTGTGGGAATCGAAACAGGGACCTCAGGATCCACAGGCCGACTTCATACCACTGAGCTAGCCATCCTAGTCAAATGTGTGAAAAAAATCGATTTAGTTGTATTTTAGATAAGTATAGAAATACACCAACAACTTTCAAGAATACATTAATAAGTAATCAATCGACATGAACCCAGTTCAAAATCTTGTAAGTTGGATGAATCGACCTCAACAGGTAAGTCAAAAAATAATCTAACTAAATAGAACTGGAGAGTTCAATAAATTAGAAAATAATTCTCCAGTATCTTTCTCAAACTTGTTGCCATTTGGGGAAACAAGTCTGTCAAATTATTTTTAATTTATTCTCACTCTCTTGTTATATTATTACTGAAAATAAAATAAATATATATCATTACACCTTTTTACCCATTATTGGATGTTGCACATTGTCATAGCAGATCTGGGGAAATGGTATATTATGCGCTTAAAGCTATACAGATAATTTTTTAATGTGGAACAAAGTTTGTCGGCTGCGGGAATCGAAGTTGGGTTCTAAAAACCACAAACCAACGCGTTTCCAATGAGCTAATTACTCCAAACATTGTTCTAGAAAATAAGTAGCAATAATCTATGACTAAAAAGTAATAATGCCTTTCTTTTTTCTTTCTTTCTTTCTTTCTTTCTTTCTTTCTTTGTGAGTCAGAGTAAGTATTAGAAAGATTATTTCAATCGACTGAGTGTTGGAGCAAAAGGTATAGAACGGTATGGGAAAGGAGTGGGCAACAACATTAGACGGAACATTATCGTTTGTCTCTCTAAGGCAACAACGTCACGCAGCCTTTGTTCTTTGTGATCCGCGCTAATTGCAATCAGCATAAAGACAAAGCGTTGCTTTATCAAAAAATTACCTCCTACCAGTTACCAGCACCACCCCAAGTCCTGCAGTCTAGTGGAACTTCGAGTAAAGCGTGTATTTTCTGCTCTTAATTACTTTAATTGTGCTTTTTTATCACTTCTTCGTTGCTACAAATACGCAAACTTACTCGACAACGTTTACTGGCGATTTAATCACCCTGAAACGATCTCCAGGGATTACATTCAAAAATTTCAAGCTGCAGAATAACATAACAATAACAATGCGCAAAACATATTTTACTAATCTATGTAACTCACAATCTGACTTATCAAATACTGTTACTATTTTACAATTCATTTAATAATATGTGGAAAATTGAGCTTTGCTTGGGAAATAACGGAAGATAACAAGTTTGAAATGAAAAATAAACCAAGAAATAAATGAGAGAAATAATTTTCAGTAATAATATAACAAGAGAGTGAGAATAAATTGAAAATAATTAGACAGATCTTTCGAAAACTTGTTGCCAAATGACAACAAGTTTGAGAAAGATACTGGAGAATTATTTTCTAATTTATCCAACTCTCGAGTTATATTTAATTAGATTACTTTTTGACTTAGCTGTTGATTTCGATTCATCCAACTTAAAACATTATGAACTGGGTCCATATCGATTGATTACTTATTAATGTATTCTTGGAAGTTGTTTCCAAAATCTTCGTGTATTTCTGTATCTGAAATGCAACTAAATTTCACACATTTTACTTGACGCGTTGACACAGTTTAAAATAATTATTTGACAACTACCTATCATTTGTCAGAAACAAAAAAGCATCTACAGAGATAATTCTAGGGAATAATCACAAGAGCTTTATTCTCAGTATAATAATGACATGATTGGTTAAAACGCAGACACGTGACATACAATAAAGCATTTCATTGGTTTTGAAAAACGTCAAAAAATAATCTCCTAAATTTTCTTTTGAATTTTCGCTCATTTCTTAAAAACAATTAATATCGAGTTGATTTTGATCTCATTAGATTTTATGGATCAAAATACATTGCTCTAAAGTACCTACTCACATGCCTATATTTTAAATAACTAAGTTTTTAAGAATTTTCTGTTTAATTTTCCTTTAGAATGACGTACTAAATTAATTTTACAGAGGATGAAACCTAGCTAGATTGTTTTCAATACCCGAAAAAAACATTAGAATACCGAGTATCAGTAAAATCGTTAAGAGCCGATTTCGAGATTATTACACACACACAGCCAGACAAAAATTGCTCGTATTAGAGCATAGACAAAATACATTGAAAATATATCCATATTTTCTAGAATTGTATTTTTGTTGGAGTAATGGCTCAGTTGGTATCGAGTCGGTCTGTGGATCCTGAGAACCTCGGTTCGGTCCCCACAGCCGACAAACAATTTTCACCAAATTAAAAATTACCTCTGTGGCTCCTCCACCACCGTGATTTGACGGCTGGTAACCGCACTTCATACGCATAAATATATTACTTACCGAGATTTGCTTCAACAGAGTGCCACCCCAGTAATGTGTAAAAAGGCGTGAAGAGAAATTTATTTATTTTTTTTTTAATTGCTGAAATAAATTAGACTTACACCAAATTTTAATTCTGGCAATCTATTTGTCTGAATAAATTTAATATTATTATTTTCATGTAATTTTTCCCGTACAAACTACCATGCTAATTCTCCAATTATTGCTATGTGTCATGAATGAACAAACTACATAAAATTGATTTCTTTGTTACCTTTAATGAATTTAATAGTTATTTTTGTATTAATACAAACAACATTTTTTCTACAACTGTTAAAAAAGAATAATTAAAATACATTTTCAAAACCATGTAAAAACTTTTACCAAAACAGTGAAAACAATGTTTTTTCACAGTTTGGATGGTTGTCAAGGTAATATAGTAAATTTTTCACGTGAGAAAAAACATAAACTTTGCATAGCCATAACAAGGTAAAAATGTCGCGTTATTTTGACAATTGGGGAAAAAAATAATTTTAACAAACTAATTTCATTAATTTATGTATTTTGTTTTTGTTTCTTCTCACTTAGATACAATTTTGTAATTATAATTCTGTTATGGTAACTTTTTATGTAGTCCTGTTGAATAATAAAATGTATTATTATAGCATTTTCCATATTCTCTTAAACATATTTTCGTCTTAATTTTAATATACAACAAGCAAGGATACGCCATGTCAGTCGTAAACTCCTTACAAGGACCATACATAAAATCATCGTAATTTACATGAGTTTATTGTAGTTTTATTCAGTAGCTGCGGTTATGTCAAAAACACTGTGCTTGTTTGCATCGTACAAATCGCTGACGATTTTTATGCGACACTCCACTGTCTTGCGCTGCATTCTTGGATTACTTTATTAGATCTGAAGTTATATACTCTAGCAGGAGGGTCTACTAAGATGTCTTATATTTTTACCTGTATGAATAACTAAAAATAAAAAAGAAATAACACGTAAATGGAGCATATAACTCATTCATATTCTTTTTAAGTTCAATATTCATTACTTGTTGTAGTAGCTCTGCAGAAGTTATTCGAATAATTGAATATAAATATTATGGGTCGATGAACCTGTCCTTTGATATCTGAAGATTAGATTTTTTTATCTACTTTTTATAAAATAAAATACTTTCAGTTCATAAATTTTTACTAAATACGATATTTTTCTTGTATTCAAAATCTAAATTTATTAGGTACTTATAAGAAATAATTGGAGTGAGCATTGATAAGCGGCTTTATCGGATGGGTAGCATAAACACGTAAGAAAGGTTCAAACACGAGACCGAAGGTCGAGTGTTTCATTTTTCTTAAGTGTTGTATATACCAATAAAACACGAGTGTTATACAAAATTTTATCCACAACTCATAATTATAGATATTGATGAAGATTGGTCCTAACTCTTAAGGTTGCTTCAGTTATATATAACTGAACTGAACTATATATAGTTTCGCAAAATATGGCAGATCATGAAGTGGTTGCTAAGTAACAAGTTGTTTACAGTGTTTTATGGAATATAAAACACTAGTGTTTTATGAGCCATACAAAACAACTGAAACCAGTATAATTATGTCTTTATAATATATGAGTTGAGGATAAAATATTCAAAAACGTGAAACATATGTATAATTTGTTTCTACACTTTTAATAAAATCTAATTAAAATTAGATTTAGCTTTTGTTTCAGTACGTTTGTATTTTATTGCAATTTTTTATTGGAATGTGATGGAATTTATCAATTGTATTACAATAACAATTAATTGTTCATTATTTTTTGTTTGTTTGTATATTTTTTAATAAAAAGTGTTACAAATGAATAATGTCTATAACTAGAGCAACGATGCGCTCTGATAAAAGATGGAAGAAATCAAATGCATGTGTCAAGAAGTCTAGGAATACCAAGAACTATAGTGTTTAGATCCAAGTGTTCTTTCATATTAGAGGAGGATATTAAAACCTTACATTACAGTATACCACGTTTTTCTAAACATATATGAAACAGTTCTGAAATTGAATTTTAATTTAACACATTTTGTAATAAAATTCTAAAAATTATTTTAAAAATACAACATATGTGTTGTCCTTGCTTTATTAACTAAGAACATGCACAATAAACTATTTTATTTTAAAATATATGGGATGGCCACTCTTTTCAGTATGTATATATATATATATATATATATATATATATATATATATATATATATATATATATATATATATATATATATATATATATATATAAATACATATTATCTAAAATTATGAAATGGGCACCCATGACGTCAATATTAAATTTAAAAATATCTTGAATGCCATTGTACCAAATATAAAGTATCCGTAAGAAGATTAAGGGCCAGTTTTTCAATCATCAATTAATGTTAATCATGATTAAATAATAATGGAAACTATGGATTCCATTATTATTTAATCATGATGTTAGGGAAAAATACAAAAATTCCTGAATTCATAAAAGGTATAATACTCCTAAAACATATTGTCATAAAATCTAAGGCTTAAGCACAGGCGGACTTTGGCCTAGGCTAAAGAGGCAATAGCCTAGGGCCCAAAAATTTTAGGGCCCGGATTCAAACTTTTAGTTTAAATAATATACAGGATGGTGACCGCGACTCTCGAACATGGGTATTTAACATGTAAAATCATAATTTTATAATTTCCTGCTTCCCTAATTATTTTAAGCAAGACAGCGTCAAATAAAAGTTTTAGGATATAAAATTCTGCATCTAATTAATCCAATAAACTAAATTAATTTTGCATGCTTCGTAACGGCACAAATTAGATTAAAACAAAATTAAACAAATGTGTGACGTTTAATCTGTCAAAATTATTTATTTATTTATTATGTCATGTATTTTGACACATAAAACGTCCAACATTTGTAAATTTTGTTTCAATTTCATGGCTATCGATAATTTAGTTATTTTCAGATCTAATTTGTGCCGTTGCAAAGCATGTAAAATTAATTTTGTTTATTGGATTAGATGCAGAATTTTATATCCTAAAACTTCTATTTGAAGGTATCTTGCTTAAAATAATTAGGGAAGCAGTAAATTACAAAGTTGCGCGCATCTACCGTCCTAGCAGTTTTCGCTACAGGATTTTTTTTATATTTTCATGATATTGTGTCAAGTGCGGTATTGTTGGAATCGAAATGAATCAAAGAATTAATTCTTCGTCTCAACTTTTAAATAAAGTAAGGATTTGGTGCCAATTATCTCGCATCGGCGGGATTCAAAATTGTCAAAACAGAAAAAATGACTCTATTTAAGTAGAATTCTTGTATCATATAATACATATTTTATACTTCGAGACTAAAATTGTAATTTGATAAAATGTTTTTAAAACCTTTTTCATGATTTTTAACATAAAATATACTGAAACATGCATAAAATATGAAATAAATACTTCAGTTGGCAAAACAGATAAAAACGCTTCTCAGAGCACCTCACAAGAATAGGCAATTAACTCGAATAGAACTTTCGTTTGACTTCAGTTATAATCGGGTCATCTTCTATGATATACGGTACGACGAATAAATCCAAAAACTCATCTTCTTGTACATGTTGAACGTTAAAAACAAAGCTTGAGTGTAAAAAATTGAAAAAAAAGCCTAAGAGTGCATTGAGAAAATCCATTTTTCAATCAGAATATGGCATAATATTGACTCTAAGCACGTTTTAATAATTTAATATTATGTATTGAAATATTTTATAATCAAACTGCGATTAACAATTCGTATATACGGATACAATAAATTGAAACCTTCGAAACAATTATTTACTGGTTTCAAATTTCACGTTTTGCACTTGAGCGACCTCTAAATATTAATCGAATTTGCTCAAATTTGGCAGGCCTTAAAGAAATAAAGTGCTTTATGATATACTAAAAAAGCAGCTTCGATTTTAAACATTTCCTTTTTTTTAACCACCCTAATATATATATATATATATATATATATATATATATATATATATATATATATATATATATATATATATATACAGGATGGTGACCGCGACTCTCGAACATAGGGATTTAACATGTAAAATTATAACTATATAACTATATATAAAGGGCCAGAAATGAATATTTTGCCTAGGGCCCGAAATATTTTAAATCCGTCTCTGGGCTTAAGTAAGCCGCAGTTAGATGTTACCCGTGCAAACCACTAAAAATTTAAACCATGGCTTAGGTTAAACTGATCTTAGTTAAACCGAGAAATTAAACGGTAGTGATGCAAACGGCCATTAAAGTAATGGTGGACGTCGGAGATAATAATCTCAAAAAGAATCTGTAAGTCTAGCCCTGATGAAGTATAATGTACAAGAGGAATACAAGTTATGTAGTAGAAACGCAGAAAATAGATATTCATATGCATAGAACATTGAAACGTACAACTTGCATATAAGATACACGTCGTGGAGTATTGTATAGTTCATGTAGGTATAACTTATAGAATACAGAAAACACTTCATATGCATGTGTCTGCCAGCGAAAGAGAGTCAACTCGACTAGTATAGGTGTAGTGTTTGTCGCTTTACGCGACGACGACAGCCAGTAATGGCACATAATGAATGTCATGTGTAATTATGTAACGTGCGACCTCGACCATGAAACGACGGTTATGCAACAGTGTGCGGGGCGAGGGTGGCGGCGTCGACAGCGGCGGAAACCGAACCCGGCCAGACTCAGCGGAACGCGGATGTTGCAATCATCGGTTGACACGAACATGACCCGCGGCCTGCTCTGATGCAACCTTTATTCGCACTACAGCTACATAACACAATTACATGCGTACATATGGACAACTATTCACAGAGATGGACTTGACACATCCTGACACAGGATTAACAGGATAGCAGGAAGTACCTACTATGGAAAATTTCAAGCCAAAGCGAACAAAGGTTTATGGAAATCATTTCAGTGTATTATTTTAGGCTAATTTAAAATCTTTTACTCTTTTCTCCATGCTGTAGCTCTACATTTGCAGAACGCATACATTTACTTCAAGTTTTTATCAATATTATCTTTCTTTCTCTTTCTCTCTCTCGCGTATATATTTGCATTGTCAAGAAGAACGTGTGATAAAGATGGATATAACACGCTAGTCTTTCAAAAATTCATAATATTTCATAAAAACTTTAATTCGTCCTGTTTCACCTTAATATTTCATTGCACTTATTAAAAAACTTGAAAATTGAAATATACGGAGAACAATTGGGATACCACCAGACTATGAATCTAGAACCTAGAAAATCCGGTTATATTCTGTAATTCAGGGGTCGCAAACAAGCAGGGACGCTCTTAGGCAATTGGCTGCCATTGTGCAATAAAAAAACGGCCGACCTCTGATTTAAATAATAAAATATTTATAATAATAGTAGGTAGATACCTAATGTGAATGTTTAATTGAAAGATAATCTAAATTAAAGATTAGATATATTATTTATATTAATAAAGTACATATTATATTGTCTATGCTTCCGTATCATAAAAACAACATTATAATCCTAAATTTGAGAACTATAATGACATTTATTATACTCCAAGGTCTATAATGAGATAATCATCACATTACCAAAGCTTGTTACTAAGTACACGTCGAAAATTGGATACCTATATTTTATAATAATCGTAATTGCGTTTTGTAAAACGTCATAGTTATTTTTATAACAAGTGCCGAAAACGGCTCGTTACGTGCAAGTGCAGAATTTAACGCACGAGGCTTGCCGAGTGCGGAAATCTGCACGAGCATGTAACCTTTTTCGGCACGTGTTATAAACAACATTTTTCCTACAACTGTGCGATTTAGTAAATCACTAAAATATTATTAAAATTTATAAAATTTATAAAATTTATAAAATTTTAATGATATCGTATTACATGAGAACGATGTTTTATATTTATTTTATTTTTTAATAAAAATAAAACAGAATAACAAATGTGTATGAAAAGCACAAACTTTCAAAATTTGTACCTAAGCAGAACAAACCTAGCACTAACTCCTCATCCAAAAAGATTTTCAAAAATTGAATAAATTAAGTAGGTTCTCTCTTAGCGTCTCGCTGGATTCCCGAATTCAATTGATAATAACATTTGTATATGAACAGAACAAAATTTCAAAATTTGAATCTAAGTAGAACAAACCTAGCACTAACTTCTCATATAAAAAGATTTTTTAAAACTGAATAGATTAGATAGGTTCTCTCTTAGTGTCACGTTGGATTCCCCACGTCAACTGTTAAAAACATGTGTATATGAATAGAACAAACTTTCAAAATTTGTATCTAAGCAGAACAAACCTAGCACTAACTCCTCATATAAAAAGATTTTTTTAAACTGAATGGATTAGGTAGGTTCTCTCTTAGTGTCACGCTGGATTCCCCAATTCAATTGTTAATAACATGTGTATATGAATAGAACAAACTTTCAAAATTTATATCTAAGTAGAACAAACCTAGCACTAACTTATCATATCAAAAGATTTTTAAAAACTGGAAAGATTAGATAGGTTTACTCTTAGTGTCACGCTGGATTCCCCACGTCAACTGTTAATAACTTGTGTAAATGAATAGAACAAACTTCAGGAATCTGGAACAAACTAGAACAAACCTAGCACTAACTGTACACAAAATTTTGAAAAGATTTGAGATAGGGGGCCATCTAGCGTGACGCACATAGTGATTCTTCTTTATCATTAACACCTCCAAAGATAATTGAAGCTCCGGATCATACTATGTTGGATCTATTTTCGACAATGACAATCAACCTGCTGCTGGTACTTCTGAAGCTTCCGAAATTGTTACCAATAATATTACTGGTAATAATATGAACAGGTACGGAAGTAATCAATGTTTCTTTAGACACAAAAGTTTCCACTTTACATTATGTCAATATAAGCAACTGTAACAACTGTATTAATAATATACACAAGCAATAAATATGAAGTATTTCACTTACTCTTTAAATAAAACCATTTATCGATATATTTTACTTTGTTCCGTTCTTTTTATTAATTGTCTACAGATTAGATATACTGCAAATTAAGGTTACGTTTATAAACGTCAAAATATACTACTGCATATTTACTAGCGCTGGTTCACCGTATCTTCTTCTTCCATAAGCGTCTGTGGTCAAAATATGAATTCCGCGCTCGGCGCGAAATTTAAATCGCTGTCAAAACAATATTCTTTTGACAGTTACGTAATGAAGCACTTTCCGCACTAGTGTTTCTTTGCTTTCGGAAACGCACTTGGTCTGCATTCATCTACTTTCGATACGTAACCAAGGCAATTATAGTTACGTAATAACAAAGAAATCGCACAGTTGTAGGAAAAATAATTTATTTTATATTTTCACTAATTTACATCAGCATATAAAATTGTGTATGTAATACGGGTCGTAAACAATCAATATGGTAATAGTCGTGAAGATTATCAAACAATATGAAATCAAAATATAAATAAATAAATAAATATAAATATATCATTACGCCTTCTACCCATTACTGGGTGTGACACTCTGCCGAAGCAAATCTCGGTAAGTGATATATTTTTATAATAACATATGAATTTTTAGGTAAATTTCATTACATTTAATTATAAATCAAACATTTATGAAAGAAAATAAAAATATTTATTGACAAAAAAACAGAAAACAAATATATAACTTATTAGGTATATTTTGACAGATAATATAAATTTATTTACTTAATGGGGTAGCTAGCGCAGTGGTATTAAGTCGGTCTGTGGATCCTGAGAACTCTGATTCGATTCCCACAGGCGACAAACAATTTTCACCATTTTTAAAAACCAGCTCTGTGACTGACTCCTCCTCCACTAATAACTATGAGGGCCGTGATTTGACGGCTGGTAACCGCACTTAAATATATCACTTACAGAGATCTACTTTGGCGGAGTGCCACACCCAGGAATGGGTAGAAGACGTGATGATATATTTATTTATTTATTTTACTTAATTTTTAAATGAAGATAGCGTTAAACGAATTGTATTTTTTTTTTTATTACAGTGAAAGATTCTAAATTTATACGCATGTCATTGAGTTTACTCCTAGATTTCGTGAAAAAACTACAGTGGTACTCATATATCGAGTTAGAAATACATATATTCGGGATATACACCATGCAAATTCTGTGATTTTCATTGGTTGTTACTAAAGTGAGTGAAATATTCTTGTATATTCAATAAACTGACAGACTATTTAACAGAGATTTAAATTCATGAACTAATTTAGAAATTATGTCACTATAATGATTAATGTTCGAATATAAGTTTGAAGGTCACCTTCACCCTCTGGTAGTGCACTTGAATGCAAATTACCCAGTTATTGTTTGCATACCTGCGTGGAATGACGAGCACCGAACAGGTATTTTTACAACATTTTTATACAAACCCGAAAACCGTCGAGTAAATAAACAAAAACATCGCGGAACAAAAAACGTTAGCCAGCAAATTGAAATTCTGCACGCGGTGGTGGTGGTGGAGGCGGCGGCGGCGGTTGAACACCGTGTGCGGACACCCCGCATGGCCGCGTGATTTATGTAGCGGCCTGTTATTTTACAATTCAGATCGGGATGCTTGGTGGTCGACGCTGTGCGCTTCTATAGAGGAGGGTAGTGTATAGTGTTGGAACTATCAATATGTTGGGGGTTTCTCGTGTTAGTCGTTTTATACCTTTGGCCAATTTGTAGTGAAGACACGTGTTATTACAGGTGATTCTTAATTTTCTTTTTTGATATAATCATAACGTACTCGTAGGTTCTTCGTTTTAAAGTCAGTCAAAAATTTCTGATTCGGAATTGAGGAATATTTAATTTTATATTTCATTTAGATCTATACATACATACATATCTTCACGCTATATCCCAACAAATGGGGTAGCACGAACCCTAAAATCACTCATAAAACATTCACTCATTAAATTCATCAAATAATCAGCCCTCGTCAGACATTATCATCCGAACACACCACCTTCACTTTAACCACATTCATAGATCACTCCATATAAACTCATTCATTTATTACACTCGAAACCATTTATCACAATCGAACCTTAAATCACATCATTCCTATTCTCTTATCATTCATCTTCTTTCTTCGACGTACATAACATATGCATAAAACATCTCAAATTACTCACGTTTACTCCTAACAACGAATCTAATAACGAAACTAACAACGAATCTACAAGATTAGAAAAGATAAAAGCGATAGCACTTGTATATGAAAAGTCCAGACAATGCAGTAACTGAAAATGAAACAAAAAGATAAAAGATCTATATAATAGGATATTATGTAAGTGACAGATTGTAGATCAAGAATGTAGTTTGGAAATCGTAGCCCGAAGGGTTGATATTCCTTAAACATTCGCGACCTAAAAATATCGCTTATAGTTCGAGGTTAGTAAGCTATTTTTTACAATACCTGCACAAATAGAAGGAAAAGGAAAATCAGTAAAATTAACAGTTGTCAAAAAAAATAAAACCTTGATCTATAATATTTACTTACTGTCCACTGTGGATGGTAAGTAATTATAGTTTCATTTCATTTACTGTGTTTAAATTTTGTCATTATTTAATAGGTAACTTACAGTACAGGTATTGTAAAAAATAAATAAATATATCATCACGCTTTTTACCCATTACTGAATATGGCACTCTACTATAATGAAAATTGTTTGTCGGTTATGAGAATCGAACCCGGGTTCTCATACCCACAGGCCATTTCGATACCACTAAGAAACCAACCTCAATCAGATCTATCTATATTTATTTGTTATTTTGTTTGATTGGCTTTGTTTACTTTATCCTCACTATTAAATTTACGTTTATCATATTTGTAACTTGAATATTTTCTTGTGTTAGTAGAAACATATTTTTCGCGTCTAGCTTATCGACGAACTTCTAATAATTTGGAATATTTTCCCGTACTTTTATTATTACACATTGTTTTATGTAGTTTATAATGTGGAATTAGTTATGTCTTGTTTTAAATTTCTTATTTCATTTTCGGTATTTCCAAAAAGATCTTATAAGTTTTAGAGTTTTTCCAATAATTTTATTTTTAATAATCTTATCGACTCTAATATCTTGCTTAATTTGATAAATAAAAATATAAAAAAGGTGAAATATGCAAAATATGAAAAAATATGCATTTTTCCCAAAATCCGAGCCTCAGTTATATACCCTTTCCCCACTTTACGATGTCTCCCAATGTTTTGTCTACATTGTGTGGTCGAAGCTTTGTATATTTTCGACTGCAAACTATAGATGACACAGTAGATATGCAGTAGTGACAGCATTCACCGCTATGAGAGCGCTAGTGAACGATACATGTTTCTTCTTGAAATACTCATTTGCAGAGGTTTAGCTCTTGCTATAGATTTTTTCGTAAATAACTTATTATCATACTTTGAAAAATTTTTCCAGATACTTCAAGATGTCATCTAGGATTGTATTGTGTTGAAATTATTATTTTCAATTTGTATTATATTAAAAATGACCATTAAAAAAATTCATTTTTTTGCAGATAATAACTTGTTTTTCTTAAAACTAGGGCAAAGAACAAAAATCTAACACAGTACGATCTTAGATCTATTCTTGAACTTGACCATAGTTTTTGAATGAAGTCAATATGTTTTATAGATTCTGAGAAAAAGCGTAAGTGCTGAAACACTTTTTGAAGTCAAATGCCGCCTGTAAATACGACTCTTAAGTTTGAAGTAATCCACTTCCCTATGTGAATTAGTTTGTTCAGTTCAGCTATTTACATTGTCTGATTTAGCTGAACTGATAACCATTGCAGTTGTCTCAGACAATTGCAGGACATAATAAAGTTGCCATAATAAGATTACCCCTTTTCTCATAAACATAAGACCAAGATAATTTCGTCATTAATTTTAACCTGACAACAAAGAAACAAAGTAAATAGGTTGTTTTCTTAAGATGTACTGATGATAGGAATGACGGCAGAAACGCTTGTCCAATATAAATAATGTCTTGATCTGTTTGAAATATTTATTATTTTAAAATATCCTTTTCTTTTTTAAGCTTAAGGCTTTTAATAATTCAAATGCAATTGATAGCGAACTATTGAAAACTATACTTGTTCCAATGAAAAGTATTACAAAAAAATAAATATACAATTTCTTGAGGTACCTATTCTAGTATTTATAGTCATGCAGAGGCTAAACCCGAGATAAAACTTGCATCTTAGACAGGAATACCACTATAATATGTAGATCCCCTGTACTGTAATTGAGATTAAGTTTCTCTTGTATAGAGGTAACAAATAAATTAAAATAATTGCATCTTATATAATCAAAGACAATCTTTTTGAAATACTTATTTGTTGCATTTGGAAACGAAATAAAACTTTTAGTCCGATTGAAACATAATTTTTTTACCCACTTATTTTAAAAATGGGGTGTCTAGTCGTCCTGTGGATTTGAGAACCTGGGTTCGCAAATTAAAATGAAACAAATTGACAAAATTATTTACGTTATCGTTTTTTGGTTTTAGAACAAAAAATAGCATTTTTCTCAAAAACGTATAATTTTAAAATATTTTCTAGTGTCGAAAGACATTATTTTTATACGTTGCAAAAAAATATTTCTGACTTTTTAAATATCATTTAGATCAGCATAATTAGTTAGAACTAGTGCAATAAAGTGATACTTTTAACACTAGTTGCATAAATAACTATTTTACTACAGTTTTCATGGTGATAAATAACATATTGAAAAAGTTGAAATAATTGTGTCATATTGAAGTGTGTGATCTGACTATGAATACTACCCTTAATCTTCTTTCTCTCTTCTATTGTCAATTTTAATGTGCATTATTAATTGAAATAACTGAATATGATAAAATTCGTTGCATTAATGTCGGCAAAGTTTCTGCATTCGCGCATTGCTAACACAAAATTAATTAATTAATCGAAGCGTAATTTCGCATGAGCACGTACCTCGGTGCTGTTGTTTTGTTTAACAGCGAGGAGGATTCTTAAGACAGTCGCAGGGTGTGTGGGGTGAAGCTTGAGGATCGAAGAACGAATTACAAGCGAGCGAATGGCGAATGGAAACACGTTCAGCGCGTTCGCGTTCGACACTGACTGTTATTGAACGCTCGTAAAAAATGTCACTGCAGTTTACTGATCCTAATTAACGATTGATTAATTTATGATGCTTTACCTGTCCGCTCCAAGCAAGAAATTTATCGAGGCATAAAATCGAAAATTATGCACACTAACTATTTTTCCCTTCTACATTACATACACCATATTTTACAAAAAAATATAGACTCTCTTTGAACACCATTTCCTTTATACGAGTATAGTTCATAAAACACAACATAAGAACATTCAAAATATATTGAAAATTTAAATCAGACATACAAATTAGTAACAGTCTTGTGCTACTCTATCATAAACTAAATTCATGATGTAATAAAATAAAAATAAAATAAATATATCATCACGCCTTCTACCCATTACTGAGTGTGGCACTCTGCCGAAGCAGATCTCGGTAAGTGATATATTTTGCGCGTGAAGTGCGGTTACCAGTCGTCAAATCACGGCCCCCAAAGATGTGAGCCACAGGGGTAGCTTTTGAAATTATGAAAATTGTTTGTCGCCTGTGGGAATCGAACCAGGGTTCTCAGGATCCACAGGCCGACTTCATACCACTGAGCTAGCCACCCTATTAATAGAGATAATAATAGAGGTTTTAGATAATTTTAAGAAAATTTTAGTTATAAATTTATTGTAATGATGTTAATATAATAATGAAATACAATATATTTATTACTAACAAATTAAAATGGGGTAGGTGGCTCAGTGATATCGAGTCGGACGACTGCGTATTTGAGAACCCGGTTTCGATTATCACGCCGACCAACAATTTTCACCACATTAAATTATCCTTGTGGTTTCCACTCCACTAACATCATTAGGGGAGGTGATTTGACGGCTTGTAATCGCAATTCACGCGTATAAATATATCACTTACCAAAACCTGCTACGTTAGCGTGCCACACCCGGTAATGGATAAAAGAAATAATATGTTTATTTATTTTTCTACAACTGTGCGATTTCTTTGTTATTACGTAACTATTATTGCCTTGATTATGTATGGACAGTAGACAAATGCAGACCAAGTGCGTTTCTGTAAGCAAAGAAACATTAGTGCCGAAAGTAATTTGTACTTTACGAAATTGTCAAAAGAAAATATAAGTGAGAGCGATTTAAATTTCGCGCCAAGCACGAAATTTCATATTTTAGGCTTATGGAAGAAGAAGAAATATGCAGTGATATATTTTGACGTTTATAAACATAACCTTAAACTGCAGTATATCTGATCTGTATACATCATATTGAGCACACAAGAACTGAAGTATATCATTATTCAAAAATGATAATTAATCAAAATAACCGAACAAAGTAAAATATATCAATAAATGGTTTTATTTCAAGAGTAAGTAAAATACATAATATTGATTGTTTGTGTATATTAATAACACGTTGTTACAGTTGCTTATATTGACATAATTTGAAGTGGAAACTGTTATACTAGCTAAAGAAACATTGATTTCTTCCGTAGTTTCTATTCAGATATTTTTTTTTGTGGCTTCTTTGGCGGACCAACTACTCAGGTCATATGCCGCCATTACGCCCTGATCTGCGTTTTAGGTATTATGGTCAACAGCAACGCGGGTTTCTCTGGACGGTCACCCATCCAAGTACTACCCGCGCGCAACGTTACTTAACTCGCGTTATCGCTTAGATCAGTTCCAACGAGTGCAGCCATGGCCGTTGACAATTCTATTCATATTATTAACAGTAATATTATTGACAACAATTTCGGAGGTTTTAGAAGTACCAGCAGCAGGTTGATTGTCATTGTTAAGAACAGATTCAAGAATTACCTTTAAAGGTGTATATAATAAAGACAAATCACTCAGTGTAGTGTTTCCAATCTAGACGATTTTGAAGATATTATCTTGAAATTAGTGAAATATTTTTAAATAACGTAGAACAATGTGCAAGCAATCAACAAACAAACCATAGCAAAGCCGTAAAATATCATTCTCGTGTAATATCATTAAAATTTTATAAATTCTGATAATATTTTAGTGATTTTCTAAATCGCACAGTTGTAGGAAAAATGTTGTTTATAACACGTGCCGAAAAAAGTTAAGTGCTCGTGCAGATTTCCGCACTCGGCAAGCCTCGTGCATTTTATTCTGCACTTGCACGTAACAAGCCTTTTGTCGGCACTAGTTATAACTATTATTTCATTTAAATTAAAATTTAAAAAAAGTGTTCATTTGTTCAATCGCTTGTCACTATGCCTATTGCCTACTTGTACAACCAATTACGCCCTTATTGGGGACTTTCCAGTAAAATTAAATTATTTTTATATTGGGTAAGTAGCTCAGTGGTATCGAGTTAGACTGTGGATTTGAGAACCTGGGTTCAATTCTTACGTCGACAAACAATTTTCACCACATTCAAATTATCCCTGTGGCTTCCCTTCCACTAACATCTTTGGGGCCATGATTTAACGAGAAATACGCATAAATATATCACTTAAAGTGATCTGCTATGGCAGAGTGTTACACCCAATACTGAGTAAAAGGCGTGATGATATAATTATTTATTTTACCATTTTTATGCGTAGATTAATATATGAAAAATGAAAAACATGTTGAAACCCTTATTGTCCTCCAGTCATGGCTTTAAAATTGTATTTTAAGATAAAAGATGAGTAAAACACAACGGCGTTGTTATTTTTACAATTCTAGGTAATTCAAGATCAATATTTGTAAGATCATTATTTTCCTTGAGCTTATCCGTCTTCCGAAGGACCAGATTTTAAAGTAGACGAGCCACGACAAAATCGCAGCTAACAAACTCAATGGTAGCGGTGCGGTGAAAGCGGCGGGTGAAGGTGCACTGCCGCCGCCACCGCCCTCTAGCCCCGGTTGCATTTGCATTTTCAATTTGAACGACGAGAGAAGCGGATTTGAGCGGATTGGACGAAATCAGAATTGCAGCCTGGTGGATCTGCCACTAAACCCGAACTAACATCAGCGGCGTTCGTCACCGCAATCACATGTGCCTTCCCACGTCCCATCCCCGGTACCGCGACACTGAACCCGTCAGCCCATCTGCATCAGCCATCATGATATCACTTCAAACTAATACGAACGAAATCACTAGAATCAACTAAAATTTCTATTAAAAAAGTCTCGCGACGCCCGACAGAAATGATAACTTTGTTCCGATTATTTTAAGTTAAAGTAATTTTATCGTTTAAGTATTAGTAATTTACTACTATATTCTCAAAAAAGTTTTAGCTAATCCTGAATTTTGCATTAGCTAATCTTATGCTAATCCGATTTAAAAAAGTTAATTCAATTCACTTTCCGAAAACTAAATGGTAAGAGGATTATATTAAAGTTTATTTACACTTTTTTGGGAATATGGTTTAGCTTAATTTGACAAATACAAAATTCCGGATAGTCAAGTTCTAGCTAAAACTATTTTGAGAATTGGACTGTTAATGATTTGGTACAAGATTTAAATCAAATAAAAAAGAGCGAGGCTGAGTAGTACGAATGAAGGAGAGAAAGGGAGAGAGGGAAGAAAATACTTAGATAAAAAACAAAAAAATAAAGAAAAAAATTGGAATAAAATCAGATTTGAATTTCAGAGCCACCGTAGCTTAGTTAGAATAAAGCATATCACCGGAGTTTACAGGTGTCAGGTTCAAATCCTGACGGTATCCCAATTATTCTCAGTAATAATATAATAAGAGAGTGAGAATAAATTGAAAATAATTTGACAGATCTTTCTAAAACTTGTTCCCCGGCAATAGTCACGAAGCTTGAGTGGCTATTGCCAAATGGCAACAAGTTTGAGAAAGATACTGGAGAATTATTTTCTAATTTATCGAACTCTCGAGTTATATTTACTTAGATTATTTTTTGACTTAGCTGTTGACGTCGATACATCCAACTTAAAAGATTTTGAACTGGGTCCATATCGACTGATTACTTATTAATGTATTCTTGCAAGTTGTTTCCAAAATTTGTTGGTGTATTTCTGCATCAGAAATGGAACTACATCGATTTTTTTTCACACATTTTACTTGACATGTGGACAGTTTTAAATAATTATTAGAGAACTACCTATCATTTGTCACAAACAAAAGCACCCACAGAGATTATTCCCGGGAATAATCAAAAGAGCTTTATTCTCAGTATAATAATGACAGGATTGGTTAAAACGCAGACACATGACATACAATAAAGCATTTCATTGGTTTTGAGAAACATCAAAAAATAATCTTTATAATTTAATGTGTTAATCTCTATTTAATAGTTCTTGTACATACGAGCAGATCTATTTGAAACATTTTGATAAAAATGTGGACCAATTTCTATTATGTATTTCTGGTATGACAGTCAAACTGACAATTGTTGTTTTCATGGTGTAGATGTAACAAAAAAACTATGATTTAGTAATGTACTCGTAAGTATGAATTAGTAAACGATTTTCTCTAACTATATTAATCAACTTCTGTAATTTGTTGCATTCAATGAAATAATTTGTAGTAAATCAGGTATGTGTACTGGTCTAGTATTACCTTGTGCAGTTTGTTGGTACAATTGATTCCTAAATTTTTTTGATTTACAAAACAAAACTGATTTTCCATGTTAACCGTCTCAGTAGTTTGTAAACTAAATGATGAGACGTCTTAAATTTGTTTCCTATTCTTTAATATCTTTTATTATAATTAAAATATTTAAAACTATAAAATGTAGAGTTCTTTTCATTTTCCACCAGGTTGGGTAAAATAATAAAGTCAGTACGCCACTGGCGAGTGCAAGCACACAACTTACACCATAGTGACACGTCTTTGCTTTTACATTTTAATACGGTCGTGTCTGGCCGTTGGTAGTCAGTACTCAGCGACTCGCGATTAATCTAGATAGCCATGGCTGCGGCAAGTGCGGCGGTGGAAACTCATTTGTTTATCATAGAGTTCTTGATCCGGTTCCAGCGGTAAATGCGATTGCGGACTCGTTGCAAATGCATTGTCCAACGATGTGATGTAATCGTATTATTTTTTAATTTCTGATTTTTGAGGGAAGATTACATTTTTTGTAGGATTAAATTCGAAGGGTGCAGTACACGATTTTAGATGTAATCCTGTCAACAGGAACGCTTTTCATCTCATTTTTAATATTTTGGTTTAACAAATATTCAAAAATAAAAATAGTGGACCTGATTATTTGATAGCATGGCTTTAATAATTGTAAATTATTTAGTTTGACGACGTTTCGGACTAAAATTCAGGCCGTCTTCATGTCTACAAGAACAATAATAACAAAAAATCATATGTTTTTATACAATACTATAAATAATTGAATTCATTCATCACCAATAACAAAAATTGTTAATAAAAAGCAATAAACTGATTTTAAAATTGTGTTTAACTATTAAGACAAAAAATTAATGAAAGTGTTTCAGTCAAAATTTTGACTGGCAAAATTAAAATAAATAAAAAATAAATATATCATCACGCCTTTTCCCAATTACTGGATGTGGCACTCTGCCGAAGCAGATCTCGGTAAGTGATATATTTATGCGCGTGAAGTGCGGTTACCAGTCGTCAAATCACGGCCCCCAAAAATGTTAGTGGTGGGGGAGCCACAGGGGTAATTTTTTTAAATTGGTGAAAATGTTTGTCGGCTGTGGGGATCGAACCAGAGTTCTTAGGATCCACAGGCAAAATTAGCAATAAATTTAATTAACCCCAACGAAACAACTGGTGTTAAAACTAAGAACTAATTCAGCAGTATTATTAATTTTTCCAGCCATAATTTTGGTTCAAGGAGATTCACTTTTTTGACGCAATTTTATAAGTCATTTTAATGTTTTTTATTAACATTTTTTGTTATTGATAAGTTCTTCTCAATTATTTATCGTATTGTATATCGATATTGCTATTATTATCTTTATAAACCTGTATGGGGTAATGGCTCAGTGGTATCAAGTCGGTCTACGGATCCTAAGAACCTTGGTTCGTTCCCACAGCCGACAAACATTTTTACCTAATTAAAAATTACCCCTGTGGCTCCTCCATCACTAACATCTTTGGGGGCTGTGACTTGTCGGCTGGTAACCGCACTTCATGCGCATAAATATATCACTTACCGAGATCTGCTTCGGCAGAGTGCCACACCCAGTAATGGGTAAAAAGCGCGATCATATATTTATTTATTTATTTATTTTATAAACCTGAAGATGGGCTGAATTTTAGTCCGAAACTTGGTCAAACTAAATAGTTTACAATTATTAAAGCCAAGTTATCCAATATTCTGGCAATTTTCCGGCTAAATTAATCAATTTCCACTAAATATTATTAAAATAAACAATAAAAAAATTTAAATAGTTGCTGAATTGAAATTTCATAGATCAATTTTCATTTAAAACTAGTGGCTAGCTCAGTGGTATGAAGTCGGCCTGTAGATCCTGAGAACCCTGGTTCGATTCCCACAGCCGACAAACAATTTTCATAATTTCAAAAGCTACCCCTGTGGCTCCTCCACCACTAATATCTTTGGAGGCCGTGATTTGACGACTGGTAACCGCACTTCATGCGCAAAATATATCACTTACCGAGATCTGCTTCGGCAGAGTGCCACACCCAGTAATGGGTAGAAGGCGTGATGAGATGATATATGATGATATAATTTTCATGTTTTCAATTAGAGAAATATTGGATCATGTAGTATCCCCAATTTTAATTTGATTTATATACAATATAAATCTTTTAGCATAAATATCACATTAAAATTCAAATGAGAATCAAACTGATTTCTTAATGGCTTAACACTCATCATACACCAAGTAGTTAGGTTGTATTTATGTTTTAAGACTCTTTTCCTTTTCCCGTAAAAGAAATGAGTAAAAAACGAGACCGATGAAATAGTAAATAAAGAGAAATATTGTGCAAAGTTGCAATTGGCGGATATAAAAATGTAGATGACTTATCTTCCCGAACAAAGGGCAAAGAAGTAGCAGGTATGATTTGCTGAGGAGAACTCAACTGCGCAGAAATACGGAGACCGAGATGTAATGTACGTTACCGCAAATAAAACCAATACATTCTGGTATCGTATTTTATTTTAAAAATTGGTTTCATCAAGACATTGGCAACGGAACAGCGGCGGCAAAAACCATTGAGAAGATTCGTCGTTGTTGTTTTAGCTCGGATATGTACAGGAAGACCGAGCACAAATTTGTTCGAATCAGATATCACCACAAATTGCCAATAACTACCGTCTTGTTTTCTGCTACATTGAACTTTGCTTGCCGTCCAAGGTAATATGATTTGTCTGACTGCAATCAATACATTCAGCGGCTTAATGCTATGTCTTTCTGTCTTGCAAGACTTTCAAGGAAATGCGAATAACTTTAAAATCTTCAAACATATACCAGCGTCGTAAACTTACTCTGCTTGTTACACATTTTGCAAGTTTCCACTGGATTGCTTTTGATATTAATGAAACAAGACTAATTTTAAGGGAAATATAATGTTATTTCTTTTGTAATCTAGTTTGAAACTTAAAATGACTTCTGAAAATACGAATATAATATCTTGAAAAGTTAATATTAATTTTGGAGATATTAGTTGTCATTCTATTTGTTATATGGTTCACTTTTATAAGTTCAGATAAAACTATGAACTTAACTGAAATGAACTAGGAAGATAAATTACTTCAAGATCAGTCTTAATCATTAATCAATAAACGTAATAGTTTGCTTAAAATAAACAAGGTAAGACAGTCCTGTAGAATGGAAAAATTTAGTAGAGTCGCGATTTAGTGAACTAATTCCTTTAGAGGTGTTCACGTTTTCCAGGTAGCAATATATAAGGCTTCTTTTGAGAAATAATGTTTATTATAGGTAAATCAACAATACAGGGTGTTTTATTCAAGTGAAACGATTCTAAATTTGGTTTTGTTTATAATTATGATATTTCACTATCAACTTAGCTTTGAGAAATACAGACTAATTAAGTGTTATTTTAAGTACCTTTCTAAAGTTTAGTTTGTTTATCAAATTTATTTATGCGTATGTTATAATAACTTCAGTATTCCTTAGATAATTATTTATCAAGTCTATGGCTTTTCTGAATTGTCGCGTTTGTTTATGGAGGATGTGATGAAATATCTGGGTAAAATATTAGCTAAACGTTGATCTGGAGAGATTTAACCTTTGTAACTTACCCCGTCTGGGTTTTTTATGTAAACTCGTGCATGGTAACTAAGAACGTCCTTGATGGTAACGATTATCTCTAACCAACGCAACCATACCACCCTTTTACCCCTTGTCAGCTCAACCCATGGAAAACAACAATTAGTGATAGTGTGGGTTTTTGTCACGACAAGTTGTTTCTTGTCTGCATGTGCAAGATGTAGGGCTAAATTCATAGTCATGACTCACCCTCATCTCATTCTCACCTCACACTTAAAGTCGAAGTAACTAAGGCAACTAACTCAAATTATGCAAATTCTTGAGTTAGTTGCCTTGGTTACTTAGACTTTGAGTGTGAGGTGAGGATGAGATAAGGGTGAGTCACGACTATGAATTTGGCCCTTCGACTTGCCATATAATTTAGTAACTTTAAGTAATACTTTTGTTCATACGATGTTGTTATTGTTTGTCATTGATTTATACTTTCTTTTATGTTTAAATCTAATTTTTTTTACTAAGTTTATTCCATCTTATATTTTAATCGCGTTTATTTGGTATTACATCGTCTCTACGAAAAGATACATTATTATAACGTTATATAATATAATATTTAATATTAAAGGTTGTTGTCATACTATTATGTTAAATTGAAACCAGTGGCACTAAAAATGTAAATTCATTTTTATTGCACATATAGCAGACTTTGCTATCCCATACCTTTTAACAAGTACAGCCACAGATTCACCTTTACTCAAACATTTTATTAATTCACCACTTTTTTGTTTCAAATTAAAACATTTTAGTTAACACTGTCTTTGTCAAGATTTACCACTAACATAATGTGCATGATGCACATGAATACATAGTCGAAAAAATGAAGCACACATTTAATAATAATAAATAAATATATCATCACGCCTTTTACCCATTCCTGGGTGTGGCACTCTGCCGAAGCAGATCTCGGTAAGTGATATATTTTGCGCGTGAAGTGCGGTTACCAGTCGTGAAATCACAGCCCCCATAGATGTTAGTGGTGAGGGAGCCACAGGGATAGTTTTAAAATGGTGAAAATTGTTTGTCACCTATGGGAATCGAACCAGGGTTCTCAGGATTCACAGGCCGACTTGATACCACTGAGCTAGCTACGATAAAATTTGGATGTACACTCAATGGTGTAATTCACCCTTTCGAGAATTCACTATATCGCAACTCTACTGTAATGCCAATTGCCAATAGTAAAATTACAAACTTGATTTCAAAAGCTATCCCTGTGGCTCCTCCACCACTAGCATCTTTGGGGGCCGTGATTTGACGACTGATAACCGCACTCCACGCGCCAAATATATCACTTACCGAGATCTGCTTCGGCACAGTGCCACACCCAGTAATGGGTAGAAGGCGTGATGATATATTTATTTAAATAAATAAAAGCAAATCGATTGGTTGACAACAATATGAACTATTCCATATAACATGTAATTTTGCATTGCATTTATTTATTTAAACCAAGTTTAAAATTAAATTTTTGGTGGTGCAACTGACCATAAGTGTTTCAGGAAGTCCAAGTTGTCAAATGGAATAAGATGAGCACAGATTGAAAATTTTGTTTGTGGTTTATTCTATATGCTTAGATGGAAGTGGATGAAAACAGTTTAAAATGAAATAATGGTAGGTATGTGTAAGAAAAGGATAAGGTATGTAGTGGAAGACAGAGTCGAGTGAGGGGGGAGGGGGTAGGAAGAACGTTCGGGTGGCTGCAACAGTAACAATTTCCGGCAGCTCGTAGCGAACAATAACCGTTCGCGTTCGAATTCTCGGAATGCATTCGAAACTGCCGTTGACACTTGTGTATAATTTATTTTACGATTCCGTATATTAAATTCGGGCCGTGTTTGCGCGGGCGACCGCTTTTATTTAATATCGATCGCACGAACGTCGCGTTCCATAAGTGCATCCCCTCCTCACTGCGCCTCTGTGCGCAATGCAAATACCTATGAATAATTAATGCATTTTCTCGGCAAGTGTGTGAAACAGTGAAATATTCCCCGAGTCCGGTCCTGCAGGCCGGAAATTGAAAGCGTTACGCGAACATTTATATTCTCTTATCCGGCGCCTTCTCGCTCATGAATTTTTGTGGAAGTTTTACCTGTGAAACCGGCCGAAATGAACTGAATTATTTTGGAAACGGATGCGTAATTTGAATAATACGCTGAAATGCATTCCGTCGCAGTACGTGCGTCTGCTGCGACGAGCGTGAGTTAAATTTATGAAACAATAAGTGGAATTGTCGGCAGTAAATCCGCACAAGAGCGGAGAGTGCAGCTTCTCGCGCGTCTGACACTCAAATCTGTTCTACTCTGCCTCGCGCGATTTATATGAGCAATTATTTTACATATTCGTCACTGTTGAATAAAGAAATAAATATATCATCGCTACACACATCCACTCGACTGTCTAGAACTGTATACATACACTTGAACATGCTTATAAATAATCATAATTGTTTCAACAACGACAGAAACAATCTACAATAATTTACTATCAATTAATTTATTACTGCAATTACGTATTTTCTTTAATCGACTGCACATGAACTCAGCAGAATTTATTATCAATAACTAACAAACTAAGAGTGCTTTCTGAGAAATTATAATTAAATAAATCGAACTCTAATTGGACAAAGCTACAAATAACTCACACATTTCTTAGAAATTTTATAATTATTGTAGATATTTCTTCTACATTCATCCCTTATCTATTTTAATACTGTCTGTAACACTTCTACCATTTACTTTTTTAGAAGCTGATAGTACAACTTGTGTAAATCATAATTAAATAAATAAATATATATTCACGCCTTTTACCCATTACTGGGTGTGGCACTCCACCGAAGCAGATGTCGGTAAGTGATATATTAATGCGCGTGAAATGCGATTACCAGTCGTCAAAACACGGCCCCCAAAGATGTTAGTGATGGGGAATCCACAGGGGTAATTTTAATTTGGTGAAAATGTTTGTTGGTTATGGGGATCGACACGTCACGCTCATAAAGATAGCACTTACCGAGAACTGCTTAGGTAGAGTGCCACACGCAGTAATGGATAAAAGGTGTGATGATATATATACTGATTATACATAGAACAAAAAGAATGAAGTGTAGATTTTTGGTTCCACCAGTTTGATAGCAAATTTAATTATTTATGAATCATGTCAATAATAAAATAAAATAAACGGAACTAATAATATTTAAACTTATTATATTAACTTAAAATAAATATATCATCACGCCTTCTACTCATTATTGAGTGTGGCACTCTGCCGAAGTAGATCTCGGTGAGTGGTATATTTATGCGCGTGAAGTCCGGTTACCAGCCTTCAAATCACGCCCCCCTAAGATTTTAACGGAGGGAGAGGTTGAAGTTTTAATTGCGATTGCCTTAGACATGAATATTTTTACATTTATAAACGTATTATTTTTTATCATGTTGACTTTTGTATATTCCATATACAATTATATATTATTTTTTGAATTGTATTATTATAACTGTTTACCTGATGATTTCTGGTTCGCCAAACGAAACGTCCTACGAAAAAATATATCGTAAATAGTAAGAAGAAATTCTATTTTATTACCGATCCTTAGACCTACAAATTACACTCAAAATTTACCACTAGGACCTACATTCTACATTTCTTTATAACACATTAACGGTTCGTGCATATAGAAGTACCCTGCATATATTTTACTTATTCAAAAGATGAACAGTACTGTGATTAGGCAACATCAGGAATTACGTTTCATCTACTGATGTAAATTTTCAATCTAGTCTCAACTGGAATTTGAAAAAAATCTGTGCTCTTGCTTAAGTCGTCTAGATAATAAACGAATGAGTGCATAATTTAGTATCCAGCAGGAAATACAATGTTCATTAATTTTACGATTTCCTTTATCCTGCTATAAAAACAAGGCATTCTCCTTGCTACTTATCTCTCCCCCGATCTGCGATTTGATTTCTTTGTTTCGTGAATTTCTCTTGGTTATCTTGCGATCTCGCCCGCCGTGTGGCACATGAGGAAATGTACAGGCTGAGTTATGGATCGTTTGGGCAGGGAAATTTATAACTGCTTAATAGCTCCACTAGACGTGAGTGAATACATAAATGTTCCATAGTATCAATATGCGATTGTTGCAACGTGGTTTATGTGCCCATCACTCACTCCATGTAGACGTGCGCAAACAAAATGGAAATTGTTTGTCAGGTTTTTCTGTGGACAGAATTAACATCTTACATTTAATAATGAGAGATTTCTTACTATTGTTTTAAGCAAGAAGCACAAATTTAAATCTAACAGTTGTTTCTATATATTGAAAAATCTTTCAGAACACGTATTAAAATTATTAATAGTTATTTTTATAACAAGTGCCGAAAAAGGCTCGTTACGTGCAAGTGCAGAATTTAAATCTGCACGAGCATGTAACCTTTTTCGGCACGTGTTATAAACAACATTTTTCCTACAACTGTGCGATTTACTAAATCACTAAAATATTATTAAAATTTATAAAATTTATAAAATTTTAATCATATTACATGAGAACGATGTTTTACGGCGTTGCTATGGTTTGTTTGTTGATTGCTTGCACATTGTTCTAAGTTATTTAAAAAATTTTCACTAACGTCAAAATAATTTCTTCAAAATCATCTTGATTGGAATAGTACAGTGAGTTATTCTTCTTTATCATTAATACCTCCAAAGATAATTGAAGCTCCGGATCATACTATGTTGGATCTATTTTCGACAATGACAATCAACCTGCTGCTGGTACTTCTGAAGCTTCCGAAATTGTTACCAATAATATTACTGGTAATAATATGAACAGGTACGGAAGAAATCAATGTTTCTTTAGACACAAAAGTTTCCACTTTACATTATGTCAATATAAGCAACTGTAACAACTGTATTAATAATATACACAAACAATAAATATGCAGTATTTCACTTACTCTTTAAATAAAACCATTTATCGATATATTTTACTTTGTTCGGTTCTTTTTATTAATTGTCTACAGATTAGATATACTGCAAATTAAGGTTACGTATATAAACGTCAAAATATACTACTGCATATTTACTAGCGCTGGTTCACCGTATCTTCTTCTTCCATAAGCGTCTGTGGTCAAAATATAAATTCCGCGCTCGGCGCGAAATTTAAATCGCTGTCAAAACAATATTCTTTTGACAGTTACGTAATGAAGCACTTTCCGCACTAGTGTTTCTTTGCTTTCGGAACCGCACTTGGTCTGCATTCATCTACTTTCCATACGTAACCAAGGCAATAATAGTTACGTAATAACAAAGAAATCGCACAGTTGTAGGAAAAATAATTTTAAAGTTAATTAATCAAATTGTTATTAATAGTTGCTTTTTCTGTGCTTCTGTGTATCTACTTTCATAAATTATTTTTCAACTAAGGAATTTCTAGATTATTCATCTCATCTAGAAATTATGAGAACAAGTATTTTTTCACTACTAGTCTAGCATACCTACACATCTTTTCGAATCATAAAATTGTTTTTAACTACCGCTTGCTTAGAAATGGTTAATATTGGATTATTATTTGGGATAGCTAGCTCAGTGGTATCAAGTCGTCCTGTAGATTCTGAGAACCCTGGCGACAAACAATTTTCACCATTTAAAAAAAAACTACCCTTGTGGCTCTCCTACCACTAACATCTTTGGGAGCCGTGATTTTACGGCTGGTAACCGCACTTCACGCGCAAAATATATCACTTACCGAAATCTGCTCCGGCAGAGTGCCACACCCAGTAATGGGTAGAAGGCGTGATGATATATATATATATATATATATATATATATATATATATATATATATATATATATATATATATATATATATATTTTTTTTTTTGTTATATATTATTTGCTAAGATTAATGTCATTTTTTAAATAATTTATTATTCTATATATTCGCTGAATGTAATGTTTAGTACACATATTGCGTTTCTTCTTTAATTTCTGTAGGAGTACAATATTTTGAATCACTTTCACTAAACACTCTTACAAAAAGCTCAAATAATAAAAACAATATTAAAAAATAGTATATTACTTCACTATTGAAGTAAGATTTTCTTTGCAAAAGCATGGAGAGGGAGAGTAAATCTCTTATTTTCCATGTGAAACTATATTATTTTTGTCACTATCGACTACTGTTATGAAAATTAAATAAAAAACAGAGCTGACGCCCTGAAATATTTTTATTATAATCTGAATCAAAGTTGTCTTTGCGTTTCAGAGCTACAATTGTTGACAGATCAAAATACATAAATAATAACAATCATTTTATTACTTATTTTCCTAGGGATGTAAGTTCAACTTACTTCCTTCTGAACAGAAGAGTAAATGTTACTTACTAGATTGGTAGCGAAAAAAATCATTTAATGTTTTTTTCCTTGATGTATCATATTATCACGCGGGGCGAAGCACTGCTCTTCTTTGGTATATGATATATTATTCCAATTTTAAAATTTATATGAATATTCTAGAATATTTGCGAAGGCTGCAAAAAAACTTTACTATTATGTTTGTTAACAAGATTTCCTTTAAAAAATATGCGACGAATTGTCGAGAAATGTCCGAAACGAGAAGACCGCTTTTTCTCTTCCCAAAAATTTGAGATGAAAATCGAAATAACGAAATCTAAATTATTTATCGTTCCTTTACGTCTCGTGGTATCTCTACTAAATAAAATTATGATTTCTTACTTATTTTCCAATTCATTAGCATAACAAATATCACCGAACAAAATTCTATAACGATTAAAAGACATTTATTATTGTCACCGTAGTGATCACGGTATGTTAGATATGACAATGAAGTCATGTTTGCTAAGTACCATGTCGTCTGTTCCGCTACACCTGACTACTGGACAGCCCGCCACCGTCGCCGCCCTTGTCAGTGTCTGGTCGCGGTTTCCCGGTCATTATCATCGAACAGCGCGGTCTGGATCGCTTCCGGTGCACATGACGCACGCACGCACATCGCCGCCTCCACCGCCAACACCACCGCCACCGCCACCGCCACCGCCGCTTGTGATTAATCGTCCAGCACTTTTTGTTTGTTTCCACGTTCCCAGCCGCGATTTCGGCGGTGCGTGAAATGTTTCTTAATTGATTCTCATTAATCACTGAATACTGATTTTCCCGATTTTTTACAGCCCTTTCAAATTTGATGTCAATAATTGCTTCCTGAAGAAAAGATTTATTTTAGTAGGTACAATTAATTTACGTTAATCTTTTTCGCCTTCAGAAACAATGGCGACTGATTATTAAATGTTGAATAAAAAATATAGGTAGATCAGTGGTAATGCGTCGGACTGCGGATTTGAGAAGCTGAGTTCGATTCCCATTGCCACATTACAATTACTCCTAGCTGGCTCAGTGGTATCGACTATCGAGTTGGTCTATGAATTTGAGAACCCGGGTTCAATAGCTGACAAACAATTTTCATCAAATTAAAAATTAACCCTATGGCTCTGCCTCCACTAATATCTTTGGGAGCATGATTTGACGTCTAGTAACCGCATTTCACACGCAAAATATATCACTTACCGAAATTTGCTACGGCAGAGTGCCACATCCAGTAATGGGTAGAAGGCGTGATGATCAGAGCTGGGCAAGCTACTTACAAAAAGTAGCTAAGCCACAGCTACAGCTATTCTTTAAAAAAAGTAGCTGAGTTACAGCTATAAGCTACAGCTAAAAGCTTCCGTTAAAGTAGCTGTTAAATTTTAAAGCTACTTTTTTCAATTATTGTGAATTAATTAAATTTGCCATTGTCATATGATCAGTCTTTTGTTATAATTACTGTTAATTTACTATTATGTACATAAATATAAAAAATCGCAAATGGACAAATGTACTGTTAATTTTTGATGCTATAATTTTTATTTATATCGGAATAAATTAACAGTCACATTAACAGAAGACTCCTAAACAGCCAATGTTTAGTTCATCTAATATTTAATACAAAAGTAGGATAGGTTAAGAACAAGTGAAAAATCAAATATGTTAATAGATTTTAAACTATATAATAACTTGTTATCCTACAGTTATAGAAAACAATAAAGAAGGTATAATTCAAATACAAAACCAAAAATATATAGGTATTTATTAATAAACAGTGGTAATTTAAGCTACAAAAAGTAGCTTTAAAAGTAGCTTCAGTTGTTATAACAACATTTTTAAGCTAATAGAATAAAACATAGTTCGCTACAAGCTACAGCTATATTTTTTACATTTAGCTAAGCTACAGCTAAAGTAAACGTAGCTAAGCTAGTAGTTAAGCTACAAAAGTAGCTAGCTACTGCCCAGCTCTGTAAACAGTCAATGTTTAGTTCATCTAATATTTCATACAAAAGTAGGATAGGTTAAGAACAAGTGAAAAATTAAATATGTTAATAGACTTTAAACTATACTTGTTGTCCTACAGTTATAGAAAACAATAAAGAAGGTACAATTCGAATACAAAACAAAAATAAATAGGTATTTCTTAATGAACATTGGTAGCTTTAAGTTACAAAAAGTAGCTTTGGGCTACAAAAAGTAGCTTTAAAAGTAGCTTTAAAAGTAGCTTCAGTTGTTATAACAATATTTTTAAGCTAATAGAAAAAATCATAGTTCGCTACAAGCTACAGCTACATTTTTTCACGTTTAGCTAAGATACATCTACAGCTATGGTAAACGTAGCGAAGCTAGTAGCTAAACAACAAAAGTAGGTAGCTACTGCCCAGCTCTGGTGATGATATATTTATTTATTTTACAATTATTCCTATTATTCCATCTTCAATAATATCTTAAAGGCTGTAATATGATGGCTGGTAACTACTTTAATGAGTGAAACAAGAATTTTTTAGACCAGTGGTTCTCAAAACACAGAGTGCAAGATTTTTATTTTAAATGGGAACCTATTTTTTATTATTCGCTTATTCGATTCTGTATTCTTTTCTTAATTCAAAAGATCAGCAGAGCTGGGCAGTAGCTAGCTACTTTTGTAGCCTAGCTACTAGCTTAGCTACATTTACCTTAGCTGTAGCTGTAGCTTAGCTAACTGTGAAAAAATATAGCTGTAGCTTGTAGCTAGCTACTTTTTTTTCTCTTAGCTTAAAAATAACAACTGAAGCTACTTTTAAAGCTACTTTTTGTAGCTTCAAGCTACTTTTTAAGCAGAAGGTCACCAAAGTACACATGCGTACAAGCTAAACCCACACAAAATATTTATTTGTTGCCGGTTCTAACTGGCTCTAATGCGCAAAAATAAACAGTAGGTGCCAGATGGTATTTGTTATTTTTGATATTTATGTACGTAATAGTAAATTATCAGTCATTATAACAAAAGACTGATCATATGACAATCGCAAATTTAATTATTTCACAATAATTTAAAAAAGTAGCCTTAAAATTTAACAGCTACTTTAACGAAAGCTTTTAGCTGTACCTTAGCTATATTTTACAAAATATAGCTTATAGCTGTAGCTTAGCTACTTTTTTAAAGAATAGCTGTAGCTGTAGCTTAGCTACTTTTTTTAAGTAGCTTGCCCAGCTCTGAAGATCAGTACCCTCACATTACATATTTTTAAAGAAAAATGTGTATTAAACTTACATAAATTTAATTCAAATCGCATAAGATTCCGCGTGCTATAAAATATAATATTTTTGTTTATTTGATTAATTATACGAGTATTTTGTGACGAATTTCGTTAAATAAATTTTGATATTCATTTGTTTCTATAAGAAAATTAATTACCTGCCATGTTATAAATTAAAAAATGTTTGACAACGCAAAATATGTACATCGTCACAATGTAGTGAACTTATAATAATAGTTCTAAAATTAGACCCTCCATCAAACAAGGCAACTTATCTCTAGTTAGTTATAATCTAGCAAGGTGGTCATTGTCTATCACTTTGAATGTTGAAACCTTCATCGTCTGTAACTACCTACACAGGGCATTGTGCACTCGCCGTCATCGTCAAGGGATGTCACCCGCCTTCAAATGGCGTCCGATTGTGCGTGAGAGACGCGAACCTGCCAAGAATCCGTACTACCCTCCGAGGAAAAACACTCCACTATGCTGGGAATGCTAGCGCATTGTCCACGAAGGCTTTGTGTATTCCGGATGCCAGACGGATAAACCTGTGTCCGGTGAAACGAACCGGAGTAGAAATCGACACCTACGACGTCATGACATGTCTTGCACAAAGGGTGGGATTCGAATGGAATTTTCCAGGGATTTTCCAAACTAATAATCTTATCATCCATGAGGAGGATTTTGTTTTTCAAGCGATTGGCGGAGATGAAATTTTTCCTAAATAAACACTTTTTTCAGGTTACATAAAAAGGATGTCACAGATGGGTAATATATGAAAGAAATTTTTACGTTACCTCCAAAAAAATGTACATAAAAATATAAAGTATGTCGAATGAAAGATTGGTGAAACAGGTACAGTGTTGTTACTTATCTAGAAAATTATTTATATGAAATAATTTTATCTATTATCTTATCTAAATATATATTTTTTTATTTATCTAAATAAAATTATTATCATTATCTACCACTGTGGCTCCCCCATCACTAACATCTTTGGGGAGAGTACCACACCCAGTAATGGGTAAAAAGCGTGATGATATATTTATATTTTTATATCTATTTTAGGAATGTTCTCCCATTTTGGTTGCTCAACTGGGCAAAACTGGTTATAGGAATACGAGTAGGTTATAGTCTTAATAGTTCACATTTATTATTTTTTGTAAAATAGTACGGTATATCCACGTATAGGGCTACAAAAAAAAACTAACAAAAATTCATTATTTTGGTTCAAATAAATAAAATATTATCTCTATAGTACTCAGTGGTATTGAGTCGGCCTGCGGATCCTGAGAACCCTGGTTCGATTCCCACAGACGACAAACAATTTTCACCATTTTAAAACTACCCCTGTGGCTCTCCCACCACTAACATCTATGGAGGCCGTGTTTTGATGGCTATTAACTGCACTTCATGCCCATAAATATATCACTTACCGAGATTTGCTTCGGCAGAGTGCCACATCCAGTAATGGGTAGAAGGCTTGATGATATATTTATTTATTTATATTTATATTTTTTCATGAGTATATGTAAAATTTCGAATATATCTTTTTTGAAACATGTGAAAACAATGTTATGTCTAACTCAAGTGAAAAAAAAATTACTTTCCTCTCTAGTTTGACAAATAACTATTGTTATTTGTTATTTTGTATTTTGTATAAATAAATCAATAAAAATTTTATTACTGTTTTAAACATAAAATTGTTTTGATGCCTATTTTGTTTTCGGTGTAGTAAGCTGTAAAATTTTATATAAACAAATTATTCTTATCAAGTATTGATTGGAACAAAATTATTCAAATTGACATTTTTAATCTTTGATACATTACTCACGCCCCAAAAATATTAACTCATACATAATCAAGCACGACTCTTTTTCTTTGACTCCCGATCACGCCGGTTCGCGATTATAATATTAAAAATCGCTCACGCACACCCAAAAAATTCACAGCAAATGCCCCCCTCCAATATGATATTTTACATTAGTATATCAATTATTGAAATAACGAATAATTTACTGTAAGAAATTGTGTTGTTTTGTCAGCACTGATGAAGATATAAAATATATCCGAAACATATGCGTTTAAGCGATTCAAATTTATTATCATGCAACAGCCGACTGTTTTCATAATTATACCAATTTATCCTGGATACGAGCATATCGTTTATCTAATGAATAAATGTTTCAACAGTTCTTAATACCCTGATTTGATGAGCAGTAGCGTATATAAATGTTTCAAATAAATATCTTGTTATTTTGATTAACATCCGGTATATTCTGTTATTCCCACAGGCGACAAATTTTCATAATTTGAAAAAGCTATCCCTGTGGCTCCTCCACCACTAACATGTTTGGGGGCCGTGATTTGACGACTGGTAACCGCACTTCACGCGCAAAATATATCACTTACCGAGATCTGCTTCAGCAGAGTGCCACACCCAGTAATGGGTAGAAGGCGTGATGATATATTTATTTTATTTTATATTCTGTTATTTTTGAAAATATAACAAGATAATTATATATGAAATTCGTTTTTGTTTTCTGTAGACCGAAACAAAATGAGTAACCTGTTTCAGGGGCGGGTCTATTTAAGGACTTTTTGGGCTGCAGCCCAGGGCCCCGGGGATACAAAAAGCCCCCAGCCTCCATTGAAAACAATAGATGATATAGACCACAGAAGTAAACGTCACCAGGAGGCGTCGCTTAAGCGTTCTATCTCTTTCTATTGTAAGGCAACGTATGGCGTAGCACACTTCTTATGAAACAAACATTTGATTTTTAGCCTCATTTTTGTTTACATGTTTTGTTTTGCGCTTTTTTGTGCAATAAATTAAAATGAGGTAGTGTTTTGCACCTGGCTCTAATCACAACGAAATATACAAGTGCAAAAAATTCAAAATTCAAAATTGTGAGGTTATGATTACAGAGATATGAAGTTCACTACGACATACGTTTCTTTTCAAATTTAAAATAGACATAAAAAATCTATTACATGACATTTCAAAACAATAACCATTTATATTAGTAACATTATAACAGTAATTTGTTGCATCATTGGTCGTTTCCCTTAAAAATTTCATTTTTGATACTTATAAAATAAAAACGCGATAAGACAATGGTAACTGCATATACCATTCGACTCGCATTCAAATTTACCGCCCTAATATGGTCTGTTGTGAAGAAATATTATTGATTATTATCCAGATGAAGTACACGAACATTTAGTTAATGAGTGCATTCAGTTAAAATCTTACTACAGTCTAAGCCAGAGTCTTACACCTCTTGCAATGAACTTTTTATGCTAATTTATGAAAAGAAACTTGTTGATGTTTTCCCAAATTGCTATACCATCTTAAAGATTTTTTTAACGTTGTCAATCATTAGCTGTGAAGCGGAGTGCTCTTTCTCCAGGATGTCGTATATAGAAAACAAATATAGAACAACAATGTCGAACTATCGACTAAATAATTTATCAGGTCTTTCCATAAATTGCGATTTAACAAAGGACTTACAATGTGATGAGCAAATAAAGGAATTTGCAGCAAAAAAATGCGGAAAGGTTGCTTTATAATTAATATAACATAACCACACATAACCTGTCAATTTTTTTTTCAATAATGTCGTACAGTTGCTGTTTGTATATACAAACACTAACAAGCCTATTTTGTAAAATATGTTTATAACAGATCGTTATTATAACGATTTTAGTTATATTTGATTTCGACAAACTAAATAAATAAATATATCATCACGTCTTTTACCCATTACTGGATGTGGCACTCTGCCGAAGCAGATCTCGGTAAGTGATATATTTTGCGCGTGAAGTGCAGTTACCAGTCGTCAAATCACGGCTCCCAAAGATGTTAGTGGTGAATGAGCCACAGGGGTAGCTTTTGAAATTATGAAAATTGTTTGTCACCTGTGGGAATCGAACCAGGATTCTCAGGATCCACAGGCCGACTTCATACCACTGAGCTAGCCACCCCATAATTTCGACAAACAATTTTCACAATTTCAAAAGCTACCCCTGTGGCTCCTCCACCACTAACATCTTTGGGGGCCGTGATTTGACGACTGGTAACCGCACTTCACGCGCAAAATATATCACTTACGAGATCTGCTTCGGCAGAGTGCCACACCCTGTAATGGGTGCGGTTACCAGCCGTCAAATCACGACTCCCAAATATGTCAGTGGTGAGGAGCCACAGGGGTAATTTTAAATTGATGAAAATGTTTGTCGGTTGAACCAGGGTTTTTTGGATCCACAGGCCAACTTGATACCACTGAGCCATCTATTTTTTAAAGTATAATTTAACCTATCTTTATTTTCTTCATGATAATAAAGAAATAAAATTAATCGCGATGATTATCAATTTTTGTAATTCACAAAGACGTACCTAACATGTGATAAAATATCATAACGAATGCTATTTTGTATTCGTTATTTTCTTGTTGATCTTAACGAAATTCGTTACAAATTTTGTTATAAAATAACGAATTCTAAGTTAATGAATACCATTTAAACGAACTTCGTTATCATAACGATTTTTCGTTAAATAACGAAACGTTATGACTATAAGTCAAATTATACAAAAAAAAAATATTTTATTGTCCTATTTTTTTCCTATACCGTATACCTACGTCACTATAGAAAACAGTTTTTTGGCAAAATGGCAATTAGTTGAGTAATTAGGTAGACCCGTAAGTAGTATTAGCCCAGGGCCCCACAAATTCACGATCCGTCCCTGACCTGTTTTGTTATACAAAAATTTGAAACTCAAATAACCTGGTAAGAATATTAAAAATATGGAAGCTTTTCCCCCTATGAATTTCTGTAAAGATCTGTGTCTGAAAATGCGGGACAAATAATAAAATAAGTCATTCAGATTTATAGGTCTCTGTGTGCGAATAATTATATTCTTATTCGTACTTCTTGAGTTAATTATAAAATCTTTTTGTTGGTTGGCGAAGGCATCGTGTGCACTGTGCGATGACATCAATTTCATTACCCCTCCACCTTCCTCGCCGTCGCCGCCTCCGTCGCTAGTTTTCAAGTAATTTCATTTTACACGACCACTTTGCAATTTTCATAATAGATCCTCTTTAATAATTGAGTCGTTAGCTCTCGCCTGTTTAATGTTTAATTAATCTTCTGGCGAATTATAATTAAAAGCGTATTCCAACGACGGATGCACAATGAATGCATACCGCTGCTGTAGCCATCGTCGCTTAATACCTAGTTCACGTCTTTTCGTCTTCGTCAAGCCACAAAGACCAATGTTCAATTCACCGCTAAATTACACTTTCTTACGAAACCTATTCAATGAACGAGGAAACGAACACGAGCTATATTTATAATTTCATTTGCAACCTTACAAATATTCATTCGCTTCAGATTCTTAAAAGGCGTTGGTTTTGAAAGGTAATAAATGGGTAATTTTGTAGAGTAGAGGGTAATCACATTTCAAAACAAGACTAGTTTTTTGAGTAATTAACGCCGTGGTGACGTATTGAACTGTGGTAATGACAAATTGACAACAATCAACAACAATATAGTCGTTGGAACGCTTTAAAAATATTTTGTGTCCAAAATACAAACAACATTTTTTTCTACGATTGTATTTTAATAATAGTCGATAGGTAAATATTTTTATTAAACTTTTAACCGTACGAAAGTGTTTTCCCAAACCGTGCGAAAGTATTTCCCAAACTGTAAAAAATAGCTATTTACTAGCGCGCGAATGGTGCAAATGATGTCTTCGTCTACGAGTTTTGTACAATGCTTTTTGTAACGAGCAAAAATGAGGAAATTTATTAAATTTGAAGTGTGAATTTATATTGACAGTTACGTATGTCATGAATTGACATTTTTTATTTGAAAACAAATTGCTAATTTTTTCTCGTAAAGTTTTTTAAAAATATGTCTGTTTGATGGCTTTATAGGCTAATGTTTCTACTTCTTTTACAAATTCCTTAAAATGTGTGAATATAAATAAGTACAAATAGCGTTTTACTAGTAAAAAATTAGAATCATATAAAATGGGTGTTTTTTCAATTACTTTGCGCACTAGTGCATAAAATCAAACTTTCCATCGGTTTCCAAGGTTATGTAAACATAATTTTGAATACTGCGAGTACAAAAAAGTTTTTTTCTTGATTCTCATGGTAATATAACAAAAATGTATTACTATTAAACAAATGACACTTCGCGCACTGAAATAAACAACTTCTATTTTAAAGATCGTAAAAAAAATCGTTTTTACCCACTATTATTTGAACTTTTTCAATAGTAGGTAATAGAACGCTATTTTAGGAATGTTTGCGTTACCATGGATACGACATTGTTTTTGCCCCGAGAACCAAAAATAGTATTTTTACATTAGCTGTATTCCATTTACCACTTGGTTTACTTAAATCAGTTCAGATAAATTAGTCAACATGAGTAAATGAACTGAATTAAGCAAATTGACGCACATGTTGGAGTGTATTACTTCAAACTAAATTAGAATTAGTCATTCTAGTACTAGAAATAAAGTCAGAAAAGTAATCCAACGAAAAAAATAAATGATCTGATTCAGTAAATGTAAGTTAGATCTGATCCAAATGGCAAATGGAATACGCCTTGTGTCATGGTAACAAAAATACTTTTGTCAAATTGTTTCATTTTAATTTGAATAAATCTGCGAAATTTTCTAATTAAGTGGGTAAAAAAAACTAATATATTTCAATCGGACTAAAAATACTATTTCGAGTCTCCTAATATTGTTAGATTCCGATACGCGTCGTCCTGCAACCGTTATTACTCGACCAAAAAATTTTATATTTAGTCCAATGAAGCAAATAAGTATTTATTTCTTATTTAATTAGATTTTTATTAGATTATTTATTTATTTTGTACGCTGACACAACAAGAAACTTAATTCGAAATACAGTACAGTGGGTAGACCTTATAGCGGAATCCGTAACAAATACAATGATATATTTTTTATATACATTGACGTCAGCGAGATATGAATGTAAGACCTCTTACTTTTTAATTAATAAAACATAAGTTTTTCCTCGGTTTTATCCACTGCACTACGACTGATTTTATTTGATTATTTTAACGATAGGATCATCCAAAACCAAAATTGACAGGTATTTAAGAGTTAGGACGTCATTTTGTTAATCAAAATAAGTATATTGTAACCTGCTTTCGGAAATAGTTTCAATACAATAAGGGTCTGATTTTCATTTTTCATAGAATTCATAGCTACTAATGTTGTAGGGGGATGAAAGTTTGTAATAAAATGAAGATGGTGAAGCGACATGACACCCATGATGAAATTCAATTATTTTGAGTATTATATTGCATTTTTTATAGTAAAAACGGAAGTTTTAGAAGGGCGGAACCCTATTTTAATGAAAAATAACTGTTGATGTCCAAAGCAGGGCTGCCCTGACTAAGTGTGCGAGCTGTGCCCCGAGCAAAGGCGGCCGAAATTAAAAGGCGGCCAAAACTAGAAGGTAACCGTTATAAATAAATAAGTTGTAATAACAATAACGCCCTAAAGTTGAACACTTTTTAATGTTTAATTTTACAACACTTCAAGATCATAAAATGAAATTAAAATTTAAAGCCAAAGGTTCATATTCAAGTAGTGCCCTCTTCAGATTTATTTTCTTAGCTCTACTGTTGTGCATACTACTGTGCCGAGCAGTTTTCGACCTCATGTGTAAAGTAAATAAAGATGACATTTCTCTAGCTTATGTTGATTTCATATTTTTTGATAATCTTCACTACTAGTACCATAATGATTGATTACGACCCGTATTACATACAAAATTTTATATGCTGACGTAAATTAATGAAAAATATAAAATAAATTATTTGACGTTTAACAAAACCAATTATTATAAAAATAAGGTATCCTATTTTCGATGTTGACCTAGTAACAAACTATGGGAACGTTTTGATAATCTCATTATAGTCCTGGAACTATAATAAATGTCATTATATACTATAATGACATTTATGATAATTCTCAATTTGAGTACTATAATTTATAGTACTCAAATTGAGTATTACAATGTTGTTGTTATAATACGGAAGCACATAAAGGCCGTATTAGTTTTGGGAACTTTGGGTTCAACTCTAAACTGACCTAGAACTAACTCGTGTTACTTCCAAATAAATTATGTATCTCAAATGTCAGTTATAAAATCTGAATGCATGTTCGAAGCGTCATCTGCTTAGTTTTGTTTGTGTGTTAAATTGCGCTTTTAATTGGATGTTTTAAATCATCTTTATATTTTTTATATGTAGTCAAAAAGCAAATAACGTCAGCATCTGTCCATTTTTTTATAATTTTCTCATTAGCAATATCAAAATAATTTATTTCGCAGTCGCAATTATCTGTCATAATATTATCCTCTGTGACTACTATATTGCAAGAAACACATACTGCATTATTTTCTTAGCTCTTCCATCACCTGTATAAATAATATTTTTTCACAAAATTATTTTAAAATTACTCACGTTTTTCATCAAAATAGCTTCCTAACCTCTCTACATTATTACAAATCGCGATGCCGCCACGAATAACAAGGAACACAAGTTAATTAGAAAGGGATAGCAAACGGGTTCAACCTGCCAACCCGCTAAAATAGCTGGGGCAGTAGAGTCAGTTCAAGATCAGTTCTGGGTTACTTAAAGCGTGCCAATTAAACAAAAGATACCGGGTTACTTTAAAAATCCCAAATAAATATGGCCAAAATGTAATATGTACTTTATTATTATAAATAATAAATCTAATCTTTAATATAGATATTATTAACCTTTGCAATTAAACATTAGCATTAGGTATATGTCTACTATTATTATTATTATTTTAAACTATAAACAGGGGGCGGCCATTTTTCTATTGCACAAAGGCAGCCAATTGCCTAAGAACGCCTCTGGTCCAAAGTGACAAGAGTATTTTATGGTCATGCGTTCCTGCGTAGGTTCCATTTGTTTCGACTTTCAAGTATCTATCCTGCACTTGGGACGAGTTTATGCAGGAAATTAGATAGACATATCAGCTTCAGTCCACTATTACAGTGATTGATTCAAATCAGGAGAATAGTCTAGTCATGAAGTTATGCATAAATTTTGTAGGAGCGTATTATGCAGCTTCATACTGTCGGTAGATACAATCAGCACAAAAATGTAAATGAAGAATTTTCTGCAAAGTCTTAACTGTACTCTGATATGATAATAACCCTTTGTCCATTTAAATGCGATCTCTACATCGCTAGAAGATCCAGTGTGCAATGAACTTTAATCACAGGAAGATCAAAGAAACTGCATAATTAATTAAAACTAGAAAAGCGCATAATTAGTGCGAGCCACCATGGTTGTGTAGTGGAACTGTTATCACGGTACATCAAGGCGGTTCTGCGGCTGCTGATAACAGCAGCAACAAGAAACAAAAACGCATCGTGGTATTTAATACAATCAGAGAGACTGGTGGGAGGTGCATGTTCGAATGCACTCGCCAGAGAATGATAAGGATAGGTTGTTGTTTACATCTAGAGAGCGATGACTGATTACTATATTATGTTGTTTCAGTGTTAGTTTGTGGAAAGTGATATTTTTTATTTAAATCATTGACTGCTTATACAGGGTGCAAAATAAGCAAGGAATATTGATATTGTCCTAAAATAATCATTTAGATTAAATAATAAAAATAAATTAAATAAATATAAATATATCATCACGCCATCTACCCATTACTGGGTGTGGCACTCTGTCAAAGCAGATTTCGGTAAGTGATATATTTTGCGCAAGAAGTGCGGTTACCAGCCGTCAAATCACGCTCCCCAAAGATGTTAGTGGTGCGGGAGCCGCAGGGGTAGTTTTTAAATTGGTGAAAATTGTTTGTCGTCTGTGGGAATCAAACCAGGGTGCTCAGGATCCAGAGGCCGACTTGATACCACTGAGCTAGCCATCCCATATAATTTAAATAAAAGTAAAAATAAATATATCATCACACCTTCTACCCATTACTGGGTGTGGCACTCTGCCAAAGCAGATCTCGGTAAGTGATATATTTTGCGCGTGAAGTGCGGTTACCAGCCGTCAAATCACAGTCCCCAAAGATGTTAATGGTGAGGGAGCCACAGGGGTAGTTTTTTAAAATAGTGAAAATCGTTTGTCGCCTGTGGGAATCGAACCAGGGTTCTCAGGATCCACAGGCCGACTTGATACCACTGAGCTAGCCACCCCATAATTTCGACAAACCCTTATAATTTAAATAATAATAATAAAAAAAAAGTTCCGAAGAGTTAAAATTGTGGATATATTTTCGCAGTGGACGGGACGACATTATTTTTAAATTCATTTATTTAACCCGATTTTTCTCAACTTTTTCTGAACGTATTATTATTTTTTTATATTTTTTTTATAGAGAAAACATTACTCTTTCGTAAATAAATCCTCGAAACATTTTTTTTAGTCATTTAGATAAAGTGATTATTTCAGGAGATAAAAATCCATATTCCTTAATTATTTTACATCCTGTATGAAAGATGATTAAGGACTTAAGAAGGTTTAGAGTGGCTAAATTAATTTTTGCTATCAAACGTTACTAATTATTTTTTTCAGTAATAATATAACAAGAGTGAAAATAAATTGAAAATAATTTGACAGATCTTTCTAAAACTTGTTGTCATTTGGCAATAGCCACTCAAGCCTACGGGCTGGCAACAAGTTTTCGAAAGATCTGTCAAATTATTTTCTAATTTATCCAAATCTCGAGTTTATGTAATTAGATTATTTTTTGACTTAATTGTTGAGGTCGATTCACCCAACTTAAAAGATTTTGAACTGGATCCATATCGATTGATTACTTATTAATGTATTCTTAGAAGTTGTTTCCAAAATTTGTTTGTGTATTTCTGTGTCTGAAATGAAACTAAATCGATTTTTTTCATTCATTTTACTTGACGTGTTGACAGTTTTAAATAATTATTTGACAACTACCTATCATTTGTCACAAATAAAAAAGCATCTATAGAGATTATTCCCGGGAATAATCACAAGAGTTTTATTCTCACTATAATATTGACAGAATTGGTTCAAACGTAGACACGTGACATACAATAAAGCATTTCATTGGTTTTGAGAAACGTCAAAAAATAATCAGTAATAATATAACAAGAGAGTGAGAATAAATTGAAAATAATTTGACAGATCTTTCGAAAACTTGTTGCCAAGAAATAGTCACGAAAACCCTTAGGGCTTGAGTGGCTATTGCCAAATGGCAACAAGTTTGAGAAAGATACTGGAGAATTGTTTTCTAATTTATCGAACTCTCGAGTTATATTTAATTAGATTATTTTTTGACTTAGCTGTTGAGGTCGATTCATCCAACTTAAAAGATTTTGAACTGGGTCCATATCGATTGATTACTTATTAATGTAGTCTTGGAAGTTGTTCCTATAATTTGTCGGTGCTTTTCTATATCAAAAATACAACAAAATCGATTTTTTTCACACATTTTACTTGACGCGTTGACAATTTTAAATAATTATTTGACAACTACCTTTCAGTAGTCACAAACAAAAAAGCATCTACAGAGATAATTCTCGGGAATAATCACAAGAGCATAATTCTCAGTATAATAATGACAGGATTGGTTAAAACGCAGACACGTGACAGACAATGAAGCATTTCATTGGTTTTGAGAAACGTCAAAAAATAATCACTTAAATAAGTCACAAATCCATTCATACTTAAACTTTCCTAACAGATAAAATGTTATACATTTGTTTATTATTTTGCTGCAATTTCACGTCTATCACTATAGAAAAGCATTTTTTATATAACTTTAAATCCAATTATTTCGGCAACGAAACATACGAAATGAAATGTGATTAATGACTTAGATGCAGAATCTAATTGTCTAAAACTTGTATCTGAATCATTTTTGTCTGACATTAATTTACCACTTTTGCACAATAAAAAACTAATTTTCATGTTACACTCGGTTATGCATTTTTCTTGAAAATAATGGAAGAATATTTGATAGCAAAATATATAATTATGAAATATGTATTTATTTCTTTTCTATTTTATTGCTTGATATTTGAAGTACAGCAATTTATTCAATCAATATTAAGTTTCAAAAACGAGCAACTAAAGCTGAAGCTAGAGAATGTTTTAATAAAGAATTGAGAAACGTTAGAGAATGATGAACATCAATAACGTAATTTATTTTTCGATAATTTAATGAAATAGAATTTTTGAGAATATCTGGCGGTAGCGATAAATCGAGTCTAATATTTGAAGATAAAAACAAACAAAAATAAAAATAATAAAAATGAAATATAACGACATAGAAATGATTAATACATCGGAAACATGACTCCGCTTTTCAAGCTCATAAATCAAACAACACGAGACTTAAAAGTATTTAATACTTTCGTGAAAAATAATAGATACGTCAGCATTAAAATCGCCATTATTTGCTACGAACGCCGTCCGCTGCGCGATTATTTCCCATCGCCGCGTAACTTATAACACAAATACATCACTCTGCACTTCACCCTTCACCGCTTCATCTCTTGTTTTCATCAACCAGCGCACCCTTTGTTACCACATCATTTTAACGAAATATTAACCGCATGGCCGCTAACCATAGGAATATTTAATTATTATTTGACACAATATTATTATTTTTTTTTTATAAAAATAATTTCGTATCTTTTAGAACTAAATATAGTTGCATTTATTATCTAAGGAGCTGATGATCTAGGAATTAATAATGATTGAAGGTTTGCTGCGTGAACGAAAGCATCCGATTGAGAGTTCATTGAACGAGTTTGCATGAAAAGAATTATAAGTAGGGTGTCAGATCTGGGTTTCGGTTTTTACTTACAAGTAGGTTCCAGTTTTAAACTGTAATAAAGGTTTTGGTAAACATGTATCATTTAAATGGTTTCGGCTTTACACAAGTTGCCGTTGCCACACCTATTTTACATACTATTTTTTTCTACGGTCATGAACTTTTATTTCTTAAAATTAAAATCGATAGTAGACATTTACTGTTATATTTAATATTAATTCAAATAAAAATATTGTTCCGCAATGGTTTGCTTGGAAACGCCATCATAAACGGTTTCTTGCAGCATCGAGTGAAGCGAGAATTATGCTACACTGACTGTTGGCAAAAATATATTTCCACATTTATTTTGAATATTGATATGGTGGCTTTTCAACACGACCGTAGAAAAAAGTAATTTAAGAGTACTTATATATTTTTAATTTGATATGGCGTAGGTATTACATTCAAAATTCATATAGACCTTTCAATCTTCTAACAAAGTTCGTAATAAATATATTTATCAAAAACAAACAAAAAATATCGAAATTATAGTCCAAATTTTAAAAATTATATTAACTTTTATATTTGGATGTACTATTTTTGTTTGTTAAACGACTAAATTAATAAGGGACTTACTAGGAGATTGAAACACCGACCCTAGAAAACAACTACTAATAAATAAAAACTAAATATTATTCTATTTAAAATAAAATAAATATATCATCACGCCTTTTACCCATTCCTGGGTGTAGCACTCTGGCAAAGCAGATCTCGGTAAGTGATACAATTATGCGCGTGAAGTGCGGTTACCAGCCGTCAAATCATGGCCCCCAAAGATGTTAGTAGTGGGGGAGCCACAGGGGTTATTTTAAATTGGTGAAAATGTTTTGTCGGTTGTGGGGATCGAACCAGAATTTTTTGGACCCACAGGCCGACACGATAACCACTGTGCCATTACCCAATCAAATAGTATTTGAAGTTAATACTGTTATCCGATAAATATAAAAGATTTTGTAATCTGTTACCAAATTTCGGTATAGGTTTCGGTTTCGGTTCTGAATTTTTCTCGGTTAACAGTTTCGGTGTCTTGTTTTGGTTTCAATTTGGGTTAGCATTTCTGATCAGGATAAAAATGTTTTGGTGAAGATTTTTTGCAGGATTTAATGAATATATGTACATTGTATGTTTTAATGGTTTGTACTAATCCATTTAATGAGGTATATCGACATACGAATATTCGTATGCATGAAAAAAGGATATTTTTTACTCGCAGCATTCAAAATAATGTTTACATTACCTTGGAAACCGATAGAAAGTTTGGTTTTGTGCACCAGTGCGCAAAGTAATTGAAAAAACACCCATTTTTTATGATTCTAAATTTTGACTATTAAAACGCTAATTGTACAGGAATTTATAAAATAAATAGAGACGTTAGCTTATAACGCAATCAAACAGATATATTTTAACAAGATTGTCAAGGAAAATAAATAATTTGTTTACAAATAACAAATGTCACTTCATGGCATACTTAACTGTCAAGATAAATTCACGCTTCAAATTTAATAATTTTCCTCATTGTCGATTATTTAGTTTTTGCTCGTTACAAAAAGCATAGTACAAAACTCGTGCACGAAGACGTCATTTGCACCATTCGCGCACTTGTTATGTAAATAGCTACGAGTATTATTCACAGAATATCATAATAATAGGAACCTAAAAAGTAAAATCATGAAACATATAAGGTTACCATTAACATATTGATCTATTACTGATATTAGGCGTATTCCATTTGTCATTTGAATCAGATCTAACATTTACTGAACTAGATCACTTATTAATTTCGCTGGATTACTTCGCTGACTTTATTTCTACTACTAGAATTACTGATACTAATTTACTTTGCAGTAATTCACTCTAATAAATGCATCGGTTTGTTTAATTCCGTTCATTTAGTCATGTTGTCTAATTTATCTGAACTGATTTAAGTGAACCAAGTGGCAATGGAATACAGGTAATGATAGAGTTGTAACAGAGAGGGATATTTTTCTCTGCAGAAACATTTTTTGTTTGCAGCTATTTTGAAAAATCCTGCCAACGTTCATGCATACTCGTATTTTTCAAAATACGAATACAATTTTCAGAATTCATCACATATAACAAATTTCCTATTTATAAACATAACTTGCAGGGAACAGTCACAGAAGGTTACTATCAAAGAGATGGACAAACATGAAAATAAAGAAACAGAAATAAGAGGCTATGGCTGCTTGATTTACATACTGATGCATGCTCTGTGAGAGGGTGTATGTGTGTGTGTGTGTGTATGTGTGTACATGGGTGACCAGACCACGAGCGAGGCCTTAGACCGAGAGGCTTATCACCATGGAAACTCCTCATTTGCCGTCATGTCATGTCGGATTTGGCATATCTGTAATCTGCTGTTCGATATTCTGTCCGCTGTGCCTTCGACACTATTATATTTTTGTCGCTCTTAAACTTTTTATTTCATTTTCTGCATCCTCTTTCAGACATACAGCAACTCATGATTTGCATTCGCTCCATGCGATGTGAAATTATCATATCATTTCCTGATTGTATCCAAGTAAATAGAGTCATTGACGTTAAATGTTCTGTATATTTTTGTTGTAAATAAAAAAATCCGGTTTACAGAATAGTACCCTAGACCTATTGACATGATTTATTTATTTATTTACTTATATTACTCTGTTCAACAGGAACTTAATCCCAATTACAGTAGAGGATTCGGAATATTAGCTTGAGTGGGATCCGAATTCGGGATTTCCGAATTAGAATTCCTTAACGCTACTGCCGGACATGTAGGTTATTATTATTATCATTATTTGCTGATCTACACAACACAAACTTAATTCCAAGTAAAAAGAGTCTTCGACTTATAATGGAATTCGAACAACTTGAGCAGTGTTTGTCAATCAGGAAAGGGAATTGACTGGTCAAATACTCTTCGTTCAATTGATCTAGTATTTGGCTGGTCAAATTGCCCGTGTCAAATACTTCTTTCCGGTAGCATATTTTTTTGTGTAGCCTTTGTTGATCGACGCGTGTCTCGTGTTCGGCGAGATGTAGTAATTGCAGTATGCAGTTTGCATTTTTTGAGAGTTGGTGCGCAGTGGCGGATTTAGGAAATTTTGAGAGGGGGGGGGGCACAAATCTAAATATTAAAAAAATCAGAATTAAAAATATAGAGTAATGGTGATTCTAGTGACCCATGACAAATACAAACAAAATGTTAAAGAAAAAGACATTGATTACATACAAGAAAATACATAAAATTAGAAAAAAAATCAATTAAATATAAAGGCAAAAATTCACATGTGTTCAAGTAATAGCCGTCGTGAATGTTTTCTTGCAAATAAATGTAAGACTTTTTCAGCCTTTATTTCTTCATTATTTATATGAAGCATCGCTAAACCATTGAGCCTATCTTGGCCCATTGAAGAGCGAAGATATGTTTTTATTCTTTGAAGGGTACTAAATGACCCTTCTGATGTACAAGTTGTGACAGGAATAACACATAGTATTTTCAGCAATCACATAACCGTAGAGAACGTCAATGCGCAAAGCCTATGCGTCGGCACAAAATACCGACATTTTGAATACAGAAATGCCATCTACTGGCAAAAAATAGAAAGAAATATACTATTATTATATGATTTTATTTAAGTAATGTAATGTAAAATGTTTATTACTGTATTGTTAAAAACTGACAAATCAAGTCCAAATGACAGGGAGGGCACGGGGCTGGGTGCCCCTCCCCTAAATCTGCCACTGTTGGTGCGTAAATAATGCGGCTGTGGTAATCGCGCACATGTTTCTTGTTTATTTCTTATATTTTATTATCTATTTATTTACATTAGCATTCGTCTTTTTTTTCCTTTTACAAAAGTATTGTTTAATTTGTTATTTTCCAGAAAGTTTTTATTTTTTATACATTAAACTGTTTTTTTTTGCAGTTCATTTTTTTTTAATTTGTCAAATTAATTAGGACAAATATTTCAACATCGGTTAAATTTACCGTCATTTGTAAACTTTTGACCGGTTAATTGACCGATGTGCAATATGGTACCACAATGAAGTTCGTTACTATTAAAGTAAATAATAAATATTAAAGGTCGTCTATTCGTCAATTAAAACAATAGAATGTTTTAATAAGTCTTAATTGTTATTCATTAAGCCGTAATAATTTTTAATATATTTTGACGCCATTGATAAGGAAATTTTGAGATTATACAGTGAGGATCGCGTATAAGTTTAGTCACACTAGAAAAATATATAAATGGAGTTTAAATATTTACTAACTGAAATGTATTTAATATTTTTAAGTAAATACTTAACATTTGATGAAATTAAATTGAATTATAGAGAGAAAAATAAATATTCTCTTTAAATAACAGTGTCACTGCTGACGACTCTCGTGTCAAGTCTTTTAGTATATGAAAAAGTTATGGGATTGTAACTGTCTATGGCACATAACAAAATAGAGAGAAAATTGGAATAAAATCAGATTTTAATTATATGACGGTCGTAGCTTAGTTGCTTTAAAGCATATGACCGGAGTTCATAGATCCCAGATACAAATCTTGGCGGTATATCTATTTTTCTCTTTATAATTCAATTTGATTCATTAACTATTTTGTGTTCATAGTAAAGGACCTATTATTGCCGGACACTTGACTGATTTCCTTTTCACCTTTTAAACGTTTTCTCGATTTAATTAGGACATAACGATATTATGCACTTATTTGAGGTACTTTTAAAATTACATGTGCTACCTGTTCTTTTTGATGTACAAACCCTACCTTTGCGTAAATTGATCGCTTATTCCATTCTCTTTGCTCTAATGAATATTTCTCTCTGCAGAAACACGGAAATGACGATGCGGTATTAGAGACATGATACATAGTGATGGATAACAATACAGAAATGGGATTTACGTGATTCTTATTGTATTGTGGCTAATAATGGCTAATACCTGTTGTAGTGAAACAATGGCCATCTAGTAATTCGGTATGGTTCGTTAGTTGGCTATGCACATTGGAGGGCGATTGGTTTGACGGTAATTACCTACAGAACAATGAGTCGACTAAACCGACCACTAACATGATACGTACATTAACTAGGTTTCAACATTCGCACATTTGCACAATGCTGTATTTTCTAAGGTTGCTAATTTTACATTATGTAATGTCACGTTATTGTGCAATCATTTTTTCAGGTAATATTTATAGCTAAAAGTTATGATTGTGTAATGGATAACTTAGCGTCTAAAGAAAATTGATTTTGGTCCTATAAGCATAAGATTCGATCTGGATTCTAATAAAATGTTTATTTCTTAATAGTAAGGATAAAAGAAATAATCTACCTGCCTATATAGAGTTGTATTCCGTTTTCCACTTGGTTCACTTAAATCAGTTCAGATAAATTAAACAACATGACTAAATTACTAAACGAAGAATATTGATGCACTTATTGGGGTGTATTATTTTAAGCTAAATCTGAATGAGACAATCTAGTACTAGAAATCAAGTGAGCGAAGTAACTTAGTGAAATAAATAAGTGATTTGGTTCAGTAAATGTAAGCTAAATCTGATCTAAATATCAAATGGAACACATCTTATGTAAATCAGTTCGATCAGTTCATTTGAACACATTAGCTGTATTCCATTTGCTACTTGGTTCACTTAAATCAGTTCAGATAAATTAAACAACATGACAAAATGAACTGAACTGAGCAAACTGATGCACTTATTGGAGTGGATTACTTCAAAGTAAAGTAGAATCAGTAATTCTAGTACTAGAAATAAAGTCAGCGAAGTAACCCAACGAAATAAATAAGTGAACTGGTTCAGAAAATGGCTTCGAATATTCGGATTTATTGAACCTTCGAATTTTTGAATATTCCGAATTTTCGAATTTTCGAATTTTTTAATATTACGAATTTTCGAATTATTCGAATTGTGAATCTGGATCCTAACGTGAACACGGCATGTTGATATGAATTATTTTCAGAATAAACTCATTTGAGGAGTTTTGTATTAATTCATAAGTAATTATTATTAATGATTATTATTTACCAAATTAATTCAATTTAGACTTAAAATTTCGCTACACTGTCAATAACGTATTAGTTAAGACGTTTTTGTATCATTTTTATTCTCATTTTAAAACGTTTTACTAAAAGTCCGTAGCATTTAGATGGGCGGTAAGAGAATAGATGTCTTAATTAAGACGCATAAACTTGCAGAGTTTTTGCAGGTTTACTTCGCCGAGTTTATTATTTAATTCGCGAATTATGCGTGAGCATGTTTGGGGATGACAGATGGCGTTAATTTAGAGACAAAAAATTCGAGAATTCGAATCTTTGAAAAATTCGAAAATTCGTAAATTCGAAGCTTCAAAAAATTAGAAAATTCGAAAATTCGAAGCTTCGAAGTTTTTCTGCCGAAGTTCAAAACATTCGAATGTTCGAACGTTCAGAAATTTGAACTTCGGTGGAAATCAACGACCCTGTTCTGTATATTTATTCTTTTAATTGATTACCTGCATTATTATGGATAAAATTACATAAAATACACGAAATCATTTATATGTACGTACAAAACAAAATTATAAAAAAATATTAATTATAAATTCAGCAATGACGCCAAAATTGGAATTCTGTATTTAATACATGTAAAAACGATCGCACTGTAGCGCCATCAGATTTCTAGTAGTTAAAATAGATAGTGTATAATTTAAGTTATCCAGTGGCAAATAGAAGACACAATATCTATATTTGTTTTTAGGGGTTTTTGCTCAGCTCGGTTGATAAGTGAGTTGAAATGCAATCAAAAATAACAACAAAATCCAATATCAATAATTTCAAATTTGTCAGCTTTATCATTTATTTTAATTTAGGTTAGTTTAGATTGTTTTAGTTTTAGAATATATTTCAACTTATATAACAAAAAAAATACTGTTTCAGTTTAGTTTAGATTCCACTATAAGCTGTAGCTCTCCTTTACTGTAATTGGAATTAAGTTCCTGTTGTACAGAGTAACAAATATATCAACACGTTTTTTATTCATTGCGGGCCGTGGGGCAGTCTATCGTAACGGATCTATGATATATTTATGCGCGTGAAATGTGGTTATCAACCGTTAATTGTGTGTCGACTGTAGGAGTCGAACCCGAGTTCTCAAATCCACAGACTGATTCGATACTACTAAGCCACCTGCACAGAATAACAAATAAATAAATAAAATACTACTCTTACTATCAAGCGATTAAAGTCTATGGGAGTCGAATCAATTCGTGAAGCAATACGCAAATATTTACCAAAAACCTCTCTATAATTTCCACAAAGTCTTTCAGGTCGGCAACAAATGTTTATTATTCAATCCACAGCAACCAAAAACAGCTTATAATTCGCCGCACGTTCTACGTTCTGAACTCATCCTCGGCGTGTGTGGAAACATGATCTGCGGGGTCACACTCCTTCATTTATTTATCAGGATACATCGCAGACATAAATAAGCACAGCGCAGGACACGCCACAAAAACTTAAAAATAAACTCGCGGCGATTTAAAATACCGCCGGTGGAGGATTATCATTTCACGTGCGATGCGAAGCGAAGGTTCTCGACGCAGCGGGAAAACAGACGCTTGAGATTACAGTGTCTACCAAGTTTCGGATGTGTTCTGCTGTTGTGGATGACTTGGCTTCCGTAGCCTCTTCAGAAATACTTCGTCTGTCACGTAATGCATAAAACAGGAAAACTTCACTCTTAAATATAGATGGTTTTTTTTCTATGACGACTCTTCAGACTATGTTATTAAATGTTTGATTTATACCGTTTTAAAATGAAATAAAAAATATTTTATGTCTAGTTTATAGTGCCCTAGGGCATTATATGATTTTAATAGACTCTAAAGCATTAAGAGTGACGTTACTATGGTAATACTGTAAAAAACTGATATTTCTTATATTCAGTGTTGCGAGGTAATCCATTATTTATTATGAAGGGTATTAAAAAATACTAGTAGGACAAAATGGTATATTACGTACAATGAACAGTAAATGACAGTTTTTAAGAAAAGAATGTAGTTTGGGAAATCAAAGTCTGTGCGGTCCAGAGTCTCTAAACATTCACGACCTAAAAAATAACTTACAGTTTAAGGTTAGTAAGCTATTTTTTACAATAACTGCAGAAATACAGGGAAAAGAAAAATCGGTTTCAAAATTAACAACTGGCAAATTGTTGTCAAAATAAACATGATCTAGATCTATAATATATATTCACTGTCTACGGTGGATGGTAAGTTAATAATATAGTCCTGATGTAACCATGGAAACCAACTGTGCAATAAAAGTTCCACTTACTGTGTTTAAATTTTGTCATTAATGGGTAACTTACAGAACAGGTATTGTATGTACCACGGGCATTATACTTTATGTTTATACCTCCCAGGGCAGAGGTCCTTGGTCTGGTAAGCATCTTCATAATACTCTAAGTATTGAGTATATCATCATGGAATTTACTTTCAAAAACAAGCATAGACGACACTCCTTTCCTTTCTTATCTTTTTTATTCGTTTTCTGATCTTACATAGAATGTTTAACTGAATTGTGTGGAATTCACATTCAAAATAAGCGACAACTTTCTTTCTTTCTTATCTATTTGATTCATTTTCATTTTTAACATAGAGTATTTTATCGAATTCACTTTCAAAAATAAGCGCAGGACTACATTATGTTCTTTCTTGTCTTTTTGTTTCATTTTCAGTTCTTGCAATAGAGTTACTAACTACAATTGTGTAGACTTTTCTTTCAAATACAAGCGCAAGATGTCGCTCTCATCATTTCTAATATCTGTAGATTCGTTGTTAGAGGAGTGAGAGTGAGAAATTTCACATGTTTTGAGTATATGAAACGTATGTCGAAGGAAGATTAATGAAAAGTGTATAGGAGTGATTGGATGGATGTGATTGAAGGTTTGTTGTGTGACGAATGAGTTTATATGGAGGGAACTATGAATGCGGTTGAAGCGAGGGTGGTTTGTTAGGATGAGAATGTTTGACGAAGACTGATTATTTGATGAATCTGATGAGTGAATATTTTTTTAATGATTCTAGGGTTCGCACTACCCAATTTGATTAAATATAGCGTGATGTTATGTATATATGTATGTATGTAAGTTGAAAATTTTAAATTCAATCAATTGCATTTTTAAGCATCACATCAATATCACCAACTAACATAAAATACCTAAATTTTTAAAGTACGATTTTGTATTTAACAAGAGCATAAAAGACGCAAAATAGAAAAAAATAGTACAAAGAATTCATTTCATAATTGTCGATTATTTTGTCATGCGCATCCTGACCTAAACTTCCTTTTCAGAAAATAAAATGATAATTATGAAACTCGTTCTTTTATTTACTATTAACTACTTCAATATCTTATTTTCACTGTCAATTGTTTCTAAATAATTTTAGAGATAAACTGTTTTAAATGAAATTAAATTTCTAATACTTCTAAAATAAATAAATAAGTATATTATCATCACGCCTTCTACCCATTACTGGGTATATCACTCTGCCATAGCAGATCTCGGTAAGTGATATACGATTTGCGCTAGACATGCGGTTACCAGCCATCAAATCACGGCCCCCAAAGATGTTAGTGGAGGGGGAGCCGCAGGGGTAATAAACATGATAAAAATTGCTTGTCGGCTGTGGGAACCGAACCTAGGTTCTCAAATCTACAGGCCGACTCGATACCACTGAGTTACCTACCTTACACTTCTATTTCAAGAAATTTTGCTCTAAAATTATTATTATTATTATAGCCAAAAATACAACTGTATCTGAGGGGATTCTCGTTCCTGATGTACTCCAACAAACACATTAATCCCGTTTCATACGACGTAATAAATGAACTTGAAATTTTTCTTAATCTTCTGGTAATAAAATTAGTATTGCATCTTGACAGTATTCTGCTGTTAGTAAAAGAACAAAATAGACTTTCTGCTGGTCGATTTGTGAAGATTGATTCCAGTCGATGTTAGTTTACGATCTGGTTGATTCGCTGGATATTCACTTGGCGCTGGAGATGGTGGCGATGGAGGACAATGGACACAATATTTCAGCGGGTGGTGGACGCTGATTGGAGCGCCGCGTGTAAAGCGACGCTCAACTATTACATGTCAGCGAGACACGTCGCTAGTCAATTTATGACGGGTCAGCTTCCAGTTCCGCTTGGCTGTCTGTCTAACGCGTTGGCTGTGTCTGTCAGAATATACGCTGAATATTTTATCATATTTTAGAAATAAGTTAGCTTAACTTTGAAGTTAATTTGTTTTCGAACGATCCACTCTAAATAATATCTATAAATATTAATAAAATAAATATATCATCAAACCTTTTACAATTACTGGTTGTGCCACTTCTGCCGTAACAGATTTCTGCAAGTGACATATTTATACACGTAAAGTGCGATTACCAGCCTTTAAATACAACTCCCAAATATGCTAGCGGTGGGTAGCTATGGTGGTGGTTTTAATGTGGAGTAAAGTTTATCGCCTGCGAAAAACGAACAAAAAAAACATACATTTGATTTAGTTTACTTACGTACTTATTTAGGTACTCAAATATTGATCGCCAGCATTATTAACTTGCAGTTGAATAACATTAGATTGAAAGAAAGCAGAACTGGGCAATACTAAAGTACTTTTCTACTTAAGTACATAAAGATTTTCGTAGTACTTAAGACAGTATGGTGATGTGGATAACGTTACGGCATTCGAGTTCGGAGATCCCGACTATGAATCCCACTCGAGCTTATACGAGAATGTCACTAAACTCACTAGTGTTTTGGCCTTAACATGGCTTGACTAACCTAACATTATATAACATACTTCAAAGAGATATACGTAATAAAAATGATACAAAATCAACTAAAATCGTAAACATAATCAATTGTCAAATTGCAGTTTAGTGCAACATGTATTCTCAATATTGGTATCATTGATTGCTACTACCTCGCTACATAAGATTATCGTTTCTGTCATTGTTTAAAAATTATGTTTTATATAAGGTTTATAAATTGATGTCTTATATTTATCATTAGGTTTTATTCTTATGCGTTTTGAAAAATTGCATAAACCAACCTTAAGAATAAACGATAAATGCTTGAAATAAAAGATATACAGAAGTAAATACGAGTTGTGGCTATTAAATAACGAGACTGACGTTGCTACAGACGAAGTACTCATGCGCCAAACACCAGCGACCGTTAGCTTTTTAGCGTGAAGCTTTCTCTTTCAGTACCTCTCGCTTCTGTAAACAAATCCGTAAAGCCGTAGCATTCGTTCTATAGTATTGTTTTTTTGTTTCGCCGAAAAAATGTTAAGTACAACATTAGAGCAACGAATTGTTGTGAAATTTCACATGAAACTTGGCAAAACTGCTACTGAAACTTATAATTTATTGAAGAAAGTACCCGAATTGTGGAAGTACAAGTCATGGTTTCTCCATCAAAACAATACGCTAGCTCATTCCGCAATATCTAGCCAAGTACAGCATCCCAGTGTTGGACCATCCGCCTTATTCGCCAGATCTTGCACCGTGCGACTTCTAACTGTTTCCTAAGGTGAAATTTGCCTTAATAGCAACAAGATTTGAGCTTTGAAAGAGAAATCGGCACGCGTTCTGAAGAAGCTGACAGAAGAAGACTTCCAGCACTGTTTCGAACAATGGAAGATTCGCATGGTGCATTGTAGGGATATAGAAGGGGTGTATATTGAAAGTGATAATAAGAAAATAGGTATGGAATCAAAATAAAATGTTAAAACAGCATCAGTCTCCTTATTTAATAGCCACACCTCGTATTCTACCTTTTTTATTTGAAGCTTTTCCTCAAACAATTTGCCAGCTGAAATATAGTTTGTCAACTGTTAATTAAATAGTCGCCCTTAATTGGCATTTATATTAGAGCAGTAACTAACAACTTTTTGTGTCCGATGCATTATCTTTGTCCGCCTCTTAAAACCTGCATTATTTTATTATTTATTGATAAATAAGTTTAACGACTCCCTTACATATATAATTTGTTTATTTGAACTGAACTGGGAGTGAAGCATGCGTTTTGTTAGCGAAAGAAGCAAAATTCACGTTGCAGATAAATACTTTAAGAAATTAAATATTAACAGGATAATTTAAATTAGATCGAAAGTAAACCGTGAGCGTGGCGAGGATTATAAAAATTAATTTATATTGTGTATATTAAAAAATAAATACATAGGTATCTATATTTCTAAGATAAAAGCTTTTTTCTTGTATGTAATTCAACGTTTTTTTGTTATAGTTATACATGTGAGTAGCAACTAGCAATTCTGGTTAAATACCTGCTATTCAAAGAAATTACATCCAGAAATTTCACGGATCATATCCTCGCTCTCATCTCACAATATCTTCGTCGAGACTACTTAAAAATCCTAGATATGGAGAAATTATACAAGAGCTATATTTGGCAGTTTTTTTAGTGTAGAGAATTTGGAAATAATTTGTCGATAAAAATAAGAGGTCGCGTCAGAAGGCAAAAAACTGGCCATGCTGTACGTGTCTGTCTGTCGTTGATAAATAGAGTATTTTGTAAAGCAAGCCATTTGTTACGCCGCGGAACGTTCGAGGAAGCACAGACGCCCGGACGATGCGGAACTGTGAAGCGATGGTGTCAGACGATTTCGTGATATGCTGATTCGGAATAATTGTCCCTTGTTTAATATTACTTGTTGTGAGTCAGAAAGGGATAGAATAACTGGTTGGTGAGGCGGGTGCGCGGCAAGGAGCAACTTGCATAACATCAAAGTGTACTCGCTCCTTGCCGCGCATCCGGCGGACCCTTAAATTATTCCATTCCTCTCTGCTTCACAACACTGCATTGACTTGAATACGGCATAATTCGTCTAGTATTATACGTCATTGGTAGAATCGTAGAATGCTGAATGCTTATTTCTTCTTCGTCTTCTTGAGCACCGACAAACGTTTCAGACAAAGCTCTTTGATTGGCTTAATGCAACTACGTCATTGCAACATGGCGGTGCGAACGTTTTAAATTATTCAACTTACACTTTCATATGTCAACAATAAAGATATCATTTATGGTATGATTTTATATTGTATTAAATATGATGTACGGTCAAGAATTTATTTTAATAAATATATATTAAAAAGCTCTACCACTTGAATCCCCCATTATTGGTGTGGCACTCTGCCGAAGCAGATCTCGGTAAGTGATATATTTATGCGCATGAAGTGCGGTTACCAGCCGTCAAATCATGGGCTCCAAAGATGTCAGTGTTGGGAGAGCCACAGGGGTCATTTTAATGTGGTAAAAATGTGTGTCGGCTGTGGGTATCAAACCATGGTTCTCAAAATCCACAAGTCGACTAGATACCACTGAGCCACCTACCTTATAAAAAACCTTGATAAAAAATTTGAAATTATTTATCACAGTTTTTCTTTTTTGAAATTCGCTTGAATATAGCTGTATTCCATTTGTCAACTGGTTCACTTAAATCAGTTGAGATAAATTAGATACATGACTAAATGAACTGAATTTATCAAACTGATGCACTTATTTGAGTGAATTACTTCAAAGTAAATTAGAATCAGTAATTCTAGTACTGGAAATAAGGTCAACGAAGTAATCCAGCGAAATAAATAACTGATCTGGTTCAGTAAATGTAAATTAGATCTGATCCAAATGGCAAATGGAATACGCCTAATGTTGACAGTTTCCATGTTTCCATGGCTACACTTTTATTTTTCCGATCGGCGAGTGGCAAAATCTTATTGTCGCTCGGCGAGTCAAGTCAATTTCAAAATTAATAATTAATTCTAAATGTATGGCTGTTAGTGTAAAGAATAGTAGGATTAAATTATGCACTTTAGATTTTAGACTTTATATAATATATTTATTTCTTCAAAATATTTTTTTATTATTGTTATTAATTTTATCGAACTGACTCAACTGCAAAGAACATATACCGACTTAGTTGCTTGTTGTTGATGATATGACAACGGCACATGTATGCAAAGGTATAGATTGTGGGCCGTGCGCATTGTTAAAATGTCTGATATCTTCATTTTTTAAATTATATATTTACTTTAGGGCACAGTACATACAGCTACAGTACAGCAAATCCTGGTTTGTAAAGCGACAGTTTGAACTAGCCTATCACAACTGGCCTTTATGGTATAATGAGTAAATAAATATATCATCATGCCTTTATCTATTACTGGGTGTAACAGTGACATATTTATGAGCGTGAAATGCAGTTACCAGCCGTTAAATCACGGCCCCCAAAGATGTTGATTTGTTGGCTGTGGGAATCGAATCCGGATTTTCAAACAAACAGTACGACTCGATACCACCGAACCATCTACCCTATAGACTTATAAAAATGAATTGATATGAAATTCAACAACTAAGAAAGAGATGCGAATATAACTGACAAATATTCTCGGAACAAATCCTTGGCATCGCAGTAGCGACCATTTATTGTGTGGGGAAGCCGTGTTAGGGGCCGGTGTACCGCCACCGCCGCCGCCAACCACGTCACTAGACGCAAATATAAATCAGTCTAGCACAGGAAATCCTAGCGGCAGCATCACTATGCGCGATTTATTCCAGTGCTTTCGTCTCGACATTTCAATGCCCGTCATTACTTACTGACACAATATCAAAACGATCGACGAATTTACAACTCGCCAGCGAACGAAACCTGAAGAAACATTGCATTTTGATTTGTTTCCTGTATAATGCAATCAATAGAATACATTTCGTAAGGAAGCATTTTAGAAGATACTTGTTATTAGGGCAAAGGTAAATATGTATGTTTGATGGGATAGGTGGCTCAGTGATATCGAGCCGGCTTGTAGATTTGTGAACCCGGGTTCGATTCTTACAACCGACAAACAATTTTCGCCACATTAAAACTACTCCTGTGACTCCCTCTCCATTAACATCCTTAGTGGTCGTGATTTGAGGACTGGTAACAGCACTTCACGCGCAAAATATATCACTTACCAGTAGAAAAAGGTTACTCACATGCAGCTGATAGTTAACAGTGTTTTGCCGTAAAACGAAGAAATATTTGTTGTGAATATCGCTAAATTTATAAGTTTTTTGTTAGCTCAGTTATGATAGACGTCTTACTTATGATCAGTGTTGCCACAGGAGTCACTTTTTCATAAGATGTCCGCTGTACGAACCACTACGACTGACATTCCTGGAGAAACACCTACAGAACCCTACCGAAGACAATTTCTTGATGCAAATGTTACACTCTTTACCCGTAAATAAAATGTAAGACATTAATAACTTCATCTTAACTTCGCTTGAACTTAGAGCTTTTGCCATGAACATGTAAACAATATACGCTATAATGTTAAATGCTAAATTCAATTAATTAATTATGAACCAAATGTAAACACTCTTTTTGTATAGGCTCTGTCTTTCATAATAAACCTTTATTATTATTATATCACTTACCACGATCTGCTACGACAGAGTGCCCCACCCAGTAATGGGTAAAAGACGTGATGATATATTATTTATTTATTTAAATATTGAACTGCGGATATGAGAACCCGGATTCGATTCCAACAGCCGACAAACGACAAATAATTTTCACCACATTATAGTTATCTCTGTGTCTTCCCTCGATTGACAACTATTGAGGTCGTGATTGGACTGTTGGTAACAGTAACAGTAAATGCAAGATACTTGATTTCTATGGGGTAGTTGGTTCAATGTATCGAGTCGAACTGTGAATTTGAAAACCTGGATTCGGTTCCAACAGCCGACAAATAATTATCAGTAATAATATAACAAGAGAGTGAGAATAAATTGAAAATAATTTGACAGATCTTTCGAAAACTTGTTGCCAGGCAATAGTCACGAAAGCCCGCAGGGCTTGAGTAGCTATTGCTAAATGGCAACAAGTTTGAGAAAGATACTGGAGAATTATTTTCTAATTTATCCAACTCTCGAGTTATATTTAATTACATTATTTTTTGACTTAGCTGTTGAGGTCGATTCATTCAACTTAAAAAATTTTGAACTGAGTCCATATCGATTGATTATTTATTAATGTATTCTTGCAATTTGTTTCCAAAATTTTTTGGTGCATTTCTGTATCTGAAATGGAACTAAATCGATTTTTTTCATACATTTTACATGATGCGTTGACAGTTTTAAACAATTATTTGACAACTACCTATCACTTGTCACAAACAAAAAAGCATCTACAGAGATTATTCCCGGGAATAATCACAAGAGCTTTATTCTTAGTATAATAATGACAGGATTGGTTAAAACGCAGACACGTGACATACAATGAAGCATTTTATTGGTTTTGAGAAAAGTCAAAAAATAATCACTAATATCTTTGGGGGTCGTGATTTGATGTCTAGTAACCGCACTTCACGCTCATAAATATATTACTTACCGAGATCTGCTACGACAGAGTGCCACCCCCATATGGTAAAAGGCGGGATATATTTATTTACATTTAATTTAAAGTGTTTGAGATTAAATAAATAAATGAAATATTCGATCATATTGACTAAGCAATGAGAATTTTTCTTTTAATGAAATACGTCTGACAGAATCATTTATATGTGACATCTATTTAAGTATTTTTATATTCGACATAAGCAATGAATTAAGTCGAAGGATAAATCATACATTTTTACCTATTACTGGGTATAACACTCCGCCGTAGCCGGTAAGTGATATATTTAACGCCTGAAGTACGGTGAGCATATCTAATATTTATGCATACCTTCAATTATGAAATAAAAATCAAATTAAAATTTATACGACATCTTCCTGTGAAGTTTAGACACTTCTCTTCCTTTTAATATTTTAAATATAAAAGATTAATAGTATTCCTTCATAATTGTTTTCAATCTCAACATACGATCGTTGCATATATCAATTCGGCTTCTGTAAACCGTAGAGCAGAGATCGCCAACTTATGTGTTAGGTCAGGGAAAAATTGGAATAAAATCATATTTTAATCTAAGGCCACCGTGGCGCAAATGGTTAGCATACATGGCCGGATTTCATAGGTCCCAGGATCAAGTCCAGACGAAATCCCAATTTTTCTCTTTAAAAATTAATGTATTTTGTTTGTTATTTACAACAATTATAATAATTTATGATAATTATCATCCCCTATTTATATATTCTTGAATCGAATATTAAACAGTAAAAATGAATGATTCATTTGGCTGCAAGAATTCGAGTTCAATTCTCCCGGCCGGAAACAATCTAAGGTAATTTCAAATTTTAAAAAGTCTAAGGCCAAATTACCTAGCATGAAATAGACAACGATTACATAAACCGCCAAATTAAATATTCAAGGAAAAGTAAAAATAATAATGACATTTGAAATACTTCCTGTTCGAGCGGAAACGATGAGTACCTATGATAAAAAGTCTCATCTTTTTGTAACATGAACATTTAAATCACTGCAGTCATCGCACGCGCACGCACTCTGGCGTGAAACAAAAGAATGTATCAGATTCGCCAGTTGCGTCTGCGTCTCCTTGACAACAAAGCACATCTCCACGTTGCTGTCGCTGGCCAGACAAAACAGAAACACCGGTTGTCACCGAAAACGACGTTGATGATGTTCACCTCTGATAGGGGGCCCGCATGCTTCGCGACGTTCCAATGTTTCAGCGCGGTCGTATCGCCAGACGTTTTTCACTCGAGTAGCGGTAATACGATTATATTAAGAGTATTAGACCCCAGGGAAAATGCAGTAAGTGCATTCATGCATTTGCATTTTTAAGTTTTCAAACTTGCCGTGAAATCGCCTTAAATTTATTGTTTTTCTTTTTTTCTCATTACAACGACGCTTGGTACCTGCCAGTCGCTCTTACAACTTAATTTTATTATGTTCTCTTTACTTTACAGCGTGCTCAAAGTCGATCACTTTGATTTTAAATTGCAGTTTGCATTTTAATTCCTCACTTTACGTTACACTTTGTACTTCCTTTACGAAAGTAATACAAAACAAAATAAAAATATCCTTTTTAGAAATTCCACCTTCCGTAGGAAAATATCAACGAACTGACAACTATCGCACCGTACCGATACTACATTTCACATTATTTACAATAAAAAATATAATCGTTAAAGTAAATCAATACAAATTATCAATAATAATATAACAAGAGAGTGAGAATAAATTGAAAATAATTTGACAGATCTTTCGAAAACTTGTTGCCAGGCAGTAGTCACGAAACCCGTAGGGCTTGAATGGTTATTACGAAATAGCAACAAGTTTGAGAAAGATACTGAAGAATTATTTTCTAATATTGAACTCTGGAGTTATATTTAATTAGATTATTTTTTGACTTAGCTGTTGAGGTTGATTTATCCAAATATAAAAGATTTTGAACTGGATCAATATCGGTTGATTACTTATTAATGTATTCTTGGAAGTTATTTATTGGTGTATTTCTGTATCTGAAATGGAAATAAATCGTTTTTTTTCACACATTTTACTTGACGTGTTGACAGTTTTATATAATTATTTGACAACTACATATCATTTGTCAACAAAAACAAAAGCTAGAGAGATTATTCCCGGGAATAATCACAAGAGCTTTATTCTCAATATAATAATGACAGGATTGGTTAAGACGCAGACATGTGACATACAATGAAGCATATTATTGGTTTTGTGAAACGTCGAAAAATAATCATATTAAGAACTACAGGAAATTCAATGGTCCGTTAGGTTTGTATCAAGTTAAATTTTTCAGATATAGGAAAATTAGAGAAAAATGATTAATAAGACAAGAAATTTGACAAAATTTACTTCCATTGACACTTATCGTCTATTTTCGGTACTTTTGTCACAATTTCTGCAATTGTTAGTGTTATTTTCAGAAGCCGAAGAATTAATTGACATATGTAACGATCGCACGTTAAGATTGAAGCATTCAGAAATGTATCTGAATTCATTTGGGATAACAATTATGAAGGAATATCCCAATATAGGATTTAAAGCACTTAATAATTGCTCAGTGGTATCAAGTTGGCTTGTGGATTCAAAGAACCCTGGTTCGATCCCCACAGCAGACAAAACATTTTTACCACTAACATGTTTGGGGGCCGTGATTTGACGACTGGTAACCGCACTTCACGCGCATAAATATATCACTTACCGAGATCTGCTTCGGCAGAGTGCCACATCCAGTAATGGGTAAATGGCGTGATGATATATTTATTTATTTAATAATATTTTATTGCAGTTTTCTGCACCGTATTTGTGCGAACTGGGATTTTCTGTAATCGTAAATATTAAAACAAAGAAGAGAGGAAGACTAAAGGCCTTTAAAAATGAGATGAGATGTTTCTTAAAATCACGACCTAATATCAAAGAAATATGCAAACACCATCAGGCGCATATTTCACATTAAGTTCACATTTTATCATCAGAAATTTTCATTATACCATTTGTTTTGTATGTTTTTGTTTTTGGAAATGAACTAACTTACTTAAATAACTTTTATTTTTTTAAATACATCTCATCCTTCATAACTTTTTTGCCATGAATTTTATTTACTGATTTCTGTGTGCCGCCTGGCAAAACCACTGCTCTATGTTATCTTATTCATATTTTAATGTGGAAACATAACTTTATTTATTTATTTATTAATATACTGCCCAACAGATAATAGTCCATTAACAAAATTTAAATTTAAATTTATTTACATGAAAAAACACATTTTTCTTTCATATACAAGTGCAGGCTATCGCTTTCATCTTTTCTAATCTTTGTAGATTAGTTGTTAGTTTCGTTATTAGATTCGTTGTTGGGAGTAAGCGTGAGTAATTTGAGATGTTTTATGCATATGTTGTATACGCTGAAGAAAGAAGATGAATGATAAGTGAATAGGAATGATGTGATTGAAGGTTTGTTGTGAGATGAATGATTTCGAGTGTAATAAATGAATGAGTTTATATGAATGTGGTTGAAGGTGGTGTGTTTGGATGATGATGTTTGACGAGAGCTGATTGTTTGAAGAGTGTGATGAGTGAATGTTTTATGAGTGATTTTAGGGTTCGTGCTACCCCATTTCTTGGGATATAACGTGAACATATGTATGTATGTAAAAAACACATAAATTTTGATCTAAAATTATAGTTGGGATAATTTAAACAGCGAAATAATATTGTAATTCGCTCAAAAAATTATTATTAAAAATGTCCAGTGAGAAGGGTCTATTATTATCAATAGGATCAGAGAAATTGCAAAAGAGATACAAAAAACTAAAAACGAGTATGCTTCTTTACCCAGTGTAGTATCACTTTCTTGATTTGTTACAAAAATAACTATTTAATAAATTTAATAAAGTCATAAAGTCATTCCTAGTTGAATATTAATCTAAAGTTACACTAGCATCAAGATCAAATCAAAAATAATCGCGGGCCGAGCAAAAACCTCTCGCGGACCCTAGCTTGGGAATAGACCATTTTAAAAATGTCCGCGACCTCTAGGTGTTTATTTTTTTAACTAACAACTTAGTGCCGCAAAATGGCGGCGAACGAGATATTTCAAAATGAATTTAAGTATAAAGTAAGTAAAATGTTTATATCGAAAATGAAATCTTATTGTAGTATCAAAATAAATGAAGTATATTCATCAGTTATTTATAAATTATGTTAATATGATAGATTTCGTATAATAACATATCCATTCTTTTCTTTTATTCACGTTTTGAGGAAAAGAGTAAAATGAAATGTTTCTTGTTTTTTTTTTTGAATTATTATTACAACCGTGTACACTGCATAATTACTATTATTAATTACTTTTCAATGAAGAAGCAAATACTAAGCAACAAAAATAATTGAACTGTCACTTGTCAAATCATAGACAAAGATGAGTATACGGCACTAACTTTTTTATCTCCGTCTAATGTTTGCACATGCGCAATGAATTTTTAAAATGGTCTATTGTTGCTATGCAAATCAAAACTGTAAATTTAAAGTAACTTTTAGGGTAGAAACTTATTTATATTACAAAAGTAAGTATCTAGGTGTTCTTTACACGCGTGTTTGACGAACCGTTACGCACTATCGATCGTTAAAACCATGTAGACAATTTTTTCTATCACACGCAGATACAAACATTCAGGTCAGGCAGTTACTTTTTTCTACGTAACACGAGACGACTTTTTTCATGTAAAACAACAGTGGAATGCTAGAAATACACCCCATAATTGACAAACTGACCTCTGACAATGTCACAAATCGTGTCGTGTAAATAAAACAATGGATTCCGGTGAATTATTACATAGGGGAATTTTGTATCTGGGTTTGCGGAGCACGCAAAGTAAATTACCAAAATGACGTACAGGATTTCTGAAAATCCAAAAATGGCATTTTCTCTTCATGGAGAAATGACTTCTTTCCTAATAAAAAGAAAAAAAATATCAGCGAGTTTGATGTCAATGTCAATTTGGCGTGCGAGAAGCCAGGAGCTAATTCGGAAATGTGATTGGTCGTGCGATAAGCATGGAGAAAGGTAATGCTGACGTGTCAACACCTTTTCTTGTTCACTCTGCTATATATCACCAGGACTTCTGGGTAATATAATCTATGACAAATTTCTTTCAAGGACAGCAATTTATTTTTATTTCGTTTTAGGAATAAAACCTTTCGCTTTCAACATGTACGAGTATTTCACCCGAAAAAAAGATGTGGATTTGTAATTACATTATCTACCAAATGTTTTATTTAAATTATACTACACGGTGATCAAAAGGAATTGTTATAGTTGGCAATACAATTCCAGAGATATTTTTATTCCACAGTTGGCACAACGTCAGATAAAGGCGGAAATGCTATTTGACATGTCTAATAAATACAAATAGGTTATGTCAGCAGTCTGACAGTTAATAGAATTTTGACTTTTTAAGTAATAGAAATACTTTAGAAATAAATGTAATAATAAATGTACTCAAATTTAAATTTTAAATGTCACTGTCAACAACAGGAAATGAATTTATGTATCAGGCTCACCAATTTCAAGTAGTTTTTTTTATTGCCAACTGTAACAATTCCTTTTGATCACTCTGTAGTATAAGTAAGTTTTAAATAAGGACCTAACAGAATTTTACAAAAATATATGTAAACGATTCTTAAAATAGTTTTATGAATATGAGTAATAGCATATGGGGTTATGGCACAGTGGTATCAAGTCGGCCTGTGGATCCAAAGAACCCTGGTTCGATCCCCACAGCCGACAAAACATTTTCACCAATTTTAAATTACCTCTGTGGCTCCCTCACCACTAACATCTTTGAGGGCCGTGATTTGACGGCTGGTAACCGCACTTCACGCGTATAAATATATCACTTATCGAGATCTGCTTCGGCAGAGTGCCACACCCAGTAATGGGTAAAAGGCGTGATGATATATTTATATATTTGTTTATTTTAGTAATAGCATATTAATATATATATATATATATATATATATATATATATATATATATATATATATATATATATATATATATATATATATATATATATATATATATATAATTTACTATATAAATAAATCTTGAGTTAATATTAGAAATATCGGATGATATAATTTATACTTCAAATGATGGTACAGATATCGCTTATTAAATTACAAAAGAAAATGTAAATGATGGAGGCGCAACATTAATTATTTTTATGTAGGTAGTGAAAATATCATTTGCCGTCTGTTTAGGCTCATTTTTTCGATGTAAATTAATATAACTTAGATTCTAATCTAGTTAAATAAATAAATAGAGATGCGGATGAGACGAGAAATTAGTTTTTACATAGCAGTATTCCAATAATAATCATTTAAAAATATAATTTTTTTTAATAGTTTTTTGTTTATTATTATTATTATTCAATTAAAATTATGCAATAAAATAAAATACTCTTTTTTGAAATAGGCAAGAAAGTGCTTACTTTCCTGACTAATTTTAATATGGAAAGTAGATTTTTACCAAATCAGTCAAGTAAAGTACGTATCCAAGGCTGAAACAAAAATAACAGTCTGGTAAAGTACAAAACGCTCTGGTAAAGATTTTACCTGACTGTTTTGTATTTTACCTGACCGTTTTTTTTTTGCTGTAACTTTCGATATGTAGCCTGCTGTCAATACAATTTATATAAACAAATTTAAACATTTTGAATTATTTATGATTAATTAATGATTAAATTAAACGGTTTCTACTTGACTTAGCGGATTAAAATACTCAAACAACCGCTTCGTCAAGTAAAATATCAGTTTCCTGATTTATTATGTGATATACTATTAATTTGTTTAAATAAAATTCTATGTTCATAACCGCTTTACATTTTCTAACCAAGAAAAATTTTACTTGTTATATTTATGCTTGAAGATTGATGAAACAGTTGTACGTTGCTGAAATTGAGGGAGCGAGATGGCGTGGACGACCTATGAATAAATGAATAAATATGATAGAAGGTTTCTCATATCAACAAAAGATTCTAAATATGAAGAATAAATACTCTTTTATGAAAGATAATTGGAACCAAAGAGGTTTATCAGGATAGGAATGTTTAGCGAAGATTAATCGCGAGTTGAATCTGATGAATAAACAATTTTTAGCGAATATTTCAAGGGTTAATCCTATAGGATGATATTATTTATATATGTACTTAATCGATAAATCTAATACAAATAATAAAAACATCAGCTCGACTGCAGCGCCTCTCTGAGCACAGGTAGTTTTTTTTTTATTGTGACAAACTGAGTCTCAGTGCGGTCTCAGCGCTAAACTATTCCTATCTGTTAATCTTTATATGCAATAGGGTCGATGATTTCCACCGAAGTTCAAATTTCTGAACGTTCAAACATTCGAATGTTTTGAACTTCGTCCGAAAAACTTCAAGCTTCGAATTATCGAATTTTTTGTCTCTGAATTAACGCCATCTGTCATTCCCAAACATGCTCACGCATAATTCGCGAAAAGTCGGCCACGAATTCAATAATAAACCCGGCGAAGTATCCTGCAAAAACTGCAAGTTTATGCATCTTAATTAAGACATCTATTCTCTTACCGCCCATCTAAATGCTACGGACTTTTAGTAAAACGTTTTAAATGAGAATAAAAATTATACAAAAACGTCTTAATTAAAACGTTTTTGACAGTGTAGTGAAATTTTAAGTCTAAATTGAATTAATTTGGCAAATAATAATAATTAATAATAATTACTTATGAATTAATACAAAACTCTGCAAATGAGTTTATTCTGAAAATAATTCGTATCAACATGCCGATTCCCACAGGCGACAAACAATTTTCATAATTTCAAAAGCTACCCCTGTGGCTCCTCCACCACTAACATGTTTGGGGGCCGTGATTTGACGACTGGTAACCGCACTTCATGCGCAAAAATATATCACTCACCGAGATCTGCTGCGGCAGAGTGCCACACCCAGTAATGGGTAGACAGGGTGATGATATATTTATTTATTTTTTTTATTTTAACATGCTGTGTTCCCGTTAGGATCCAGATTCACAATTGGAATAATTCGAAAGTTCAAATCTAAATTCGAAGGTTCAATAAATCCGAACATTCGATGTCTCGAATATTCGAAAAATCAACAACCCTAATATGCAATAAAAAGTTTAAAATTTGATTTAAAATAAAATATATCAAACTTTTTTTAGGTTAAAAAATATTCCTGGAAATAGAAATTTAAATTAAAAAAAATTAAAATAGGTAAATGTGAAACGAAATTTCTAAACTCTAATTTTAAATGAAGTCGTTTATTTATATACAAATATGTACTTAGTTCGTTGTCCAGATATCTATAATCTGAACTCTAGTTAAAACTAAAAATATAAAACTGCATCCGAGTGGTTCGAATTCCACTACAAGCTGTCGATCCCTTGTACTGTAATTGGGATGAATTATTTGTGCAATGTAGTAAATAAACTATCTGCATTGTCTTGTTAAATTCCAAGTGAAAATATTTAAAATTGTGCAAGAATTTGAATAAATTCTTCCCTTTGGAATAAATATAAAAGAAGTGCGTTCATCCCCCGTGAATCAAGGTTCACATAAAGTGCGGTCGATTTTTCATCGATGAGAGGACATCCACTTAAAATTTATATTTACTGCCGCCATTAACGACGGTGAGTAAACGACGCGCTTGGTCACTCTTGTACGAATTCACCGGCATTAAAACTGTCACAATACATCCCTGGCGATTGGATGAAAATGCGCAAGGCTCGCTGATATGACTTGTCGTTCTATTAAATTTATGCTTTCTAATAAATTACTTATAAATTTAATGTCTTTTTGTTCGGTCGGCGAACAACGATTACGTTATTGAACTTTACTGCTATTTATACATTTTGTATCTGCACTTTAGTTTATTGCCGTTTTCATTTGGAAGGGTATGATATGCTTTTACTGCAATTTTAATTGGAATTGAACGCTGAAATATTTATCAGTACGTGAGGTTTTAAAATCTTCACTTTACGTTTTAGTTGTTAGTACTACTACATCCATTATATAAACTATTAAATTTGTAATCGATTCTATAAAAATTTGCATTGATTTACAATTCAGTCAATTTGTGATTCAACTGTTAAACTTGTCTTATTTCCATCACATTCTTTATTAAATCTTAAATGAGGGTCTGTGACCATTGTCAAATTTAAATAAACATGTTACAAAATGAGTAAATGATATATTATGTTGTCTCATAACAGAGCTGGGCAAGCTACTTAAAAAAAGTAGCTAAGCTACAGCTACAGCTATTCTTTAAAAAAGTAGCTGAGCTACAGCTATAAGCTACATTTTGTAAAATATAGCTAAGCTACAGCTAAAAGCTTTCATTAAAGTAGCTGTTAAATTTTAAAGCTACTTTTTCAATTATTGTGAATTATTAAATTTGCCATTGTCATATGATCAGTTGATCAGTCTTTTGTTATAATGACTTAATAAATATAAAAAATCGCAAATGGACAAATGTAGGTACTGTTAATTTTTGATGCTATAATTCTTATTTATATCGGAATAAATTAACAGTCACATTAACAGAATTCCTAAACAGTCAATGTTTAGTTCATCTAATATTTAATACAAAAGTAGAATAGGTTAAGAAAAATAAAATATGTTAATAGATTTTACACTATATAATAACTTGTTATCCTACAGTTATAGAAAAAAATAAAGAACAAAAATTAATAGGTATTTCTTAATGAATAGTGGTAGCTTTAAGCTACAAAAAGTACCTTTGGGCTACAAAAAGTAGCTTGAAGCTACAAAAACTAGCTTTAAAAGTAGCTTCCGTTGTTATAACAATATTTTTAAGCTAATAGAAAAAAAACATAGCTAGCTACAAGCTTTAGCTATATTTTTTCACATTTAGTTAAGCTACTGCTACAGCTAAGGTAAATGTAGCTAAGCTAGTAGCTAATCTACAAAAGTAGCTAGCTACTGCCCAGCTCTGTCTCATAATAATGAAAATTATATAAAATCTTATAATTATATTATATTTTGAATTTGAAATTCAATTATGCATTTCGCATGACGTCAAGTCACAGTATAAAACATCTCTCCTTGTTATTCTTTTTTAATAGTAAATAGATAAAACGACAGATAAATTATGTTAAAATATGTTTAAATTATTTTTACTTGAAATTCAGTAAAACTAACCAAATGTCCAGTAAAATGTATTAAAACGTACAATATGTTTTTTTATTTTTTTGTTGAGCCCCCTCCGAAAGAAAATTTTGGCTACGTGCCTGTTTCTAATCTATGCTTCTCTCTCAAATGTTTAAAGTGACAGATGATAGATATTATGTGATATAATTTTAAATTATTTGTGAGAACAAAATGGGTAAATGAAACTTTTTATCTTTTTTTCCTAGTATGTTTATCCTGCTCTGGTCACTGGCCATTTACACGTCACAGTAACGTCAAATATCCCTTTTACAAAGTTTTAATAATTTTTGTTCGCGGAATCAGTAAATAATTAATCAATAAAAAAATGAGTAGTTTAATTCCTTTTCTTGAATCATATATTTAAAAAATATTATGGAATATGAAATTTTTTATTCTTAATATTACAGTTGATAATAATAATAATTATACAGCAAGTATTATATAAGGTGATTGAAGGTTTGTGATACGAAAGGATGATACATAATAGGAGGAATGGACGAGCTTGTATTATATGAATTAGGAATGAGAGACGTACATGGTTTGTCGAAGGATAGAAATGTTTGGTTAAACTAGATTTCGAGTTGAAATGATGAATGAATATCTGATGCGTTCGTACAGCCCTACAGTGTGTTAAATATATGTAGGTAATAGTTATTTTTCTGAAACCGGCAAAAAAGTGCCAACTTTCCTTACCAATTTTAGTATGGAAAGTAGATTTTTATAAAAACGGTCAAGTAAAGTACGTATCCAAGGCTACAACAAAAATAACAGTCTGGTAAAGTACAAATCAGTCTGGTAAAGATTTTACCTGACTATTTCTTTCGTTATAACCTTATATACGTAGTCTGATGTCAATACAATTCATATAAAAAACATTAAACATTTTGAATTATTTATGATTAATTATTGATTAAATAAAACGGTTTCAGAAAAAATAGTATACATAATACTCAGCGGATTAAAATATCGATACTAGTACATAAAGCTAGTCTTTAGTCACAAGCGAGCCAAAGTTAAAACACGAATGAAGTGAGTAACTAAAGATGCTTTATTAAATTTTGAAAAAATCAACTTGCCTCCGCCAGGATTTGAACCCGGACCTTCCACTTGGGCCGCGGACATCCTACCACTTAGACCACAGAGGTGTGTCTAAATGCTGGCACTGACAAGCGATTTTTTTCCTGTGTCGATTGTTTGTAAATATCATATCAAGTGGAAGGTCCGGGTTCAAATCCTGGCGGAGGCAAGTTGATTTTTTCAAAATTTAATTAACATTCACCTGACTTTAAGTCATTTACAATTATATATAAAGATGCTTTACGTATGTATATAGTAAAATATTTAATCTATGACCGGAAACATAAGCAAAAATATCCAAATTATTGACATAGATGTCCCCCTCGAATATTAGCAAATTCTTAATTTTATTAAGCTAACAAAGGCAACTATGCAATTTTGTGTGGTTAAAAACTTTAACCACTCGTTACTAGCCAATCTGTGACTAATGAAATTTTGTTATTAAACAGTTATTTTATCAATTGAAAACAGCCGCCCAAAAGTCAACATGCATTATTTTCTCTAAATTATTTTATAGAAAAATGGCGTAAATAATAGGCTACAAAATTGAATTCTGTGTAAGTTTTATTTGAAACATTATTCTCTACAATAAATTTAAAAACGTATATGATGTTCAAAATAATTTGACAATTATCACAATTATTTTGCATACAACTATGATGATATCTGCTAGTTTTAATGTTAGATATTTTATATCTTTTAAAAGTTAAGAGTGTGTTTATAAATCAGAATTCTTACGTTTATAGTGAATAAATCTGTTTAGTCTACAGATGCGAGAAACCCTCGCTTCTAAATCGACGGATGTCAGTAGTATGCAAATGTCAGAGTGACGGGTAAAGATTATCCACTCACGAAGACTGATGTAACAAAAAACTCCTGCCCGGAATAAAAACCACCACTAGTAGCTCAGCGATAAGAGCTGTTAATTTACTTAGCACCACCATTCACTAATGCACTCATCATTTACAACCAAGATCCGCGACCGCGATGGCGCGTTGCATTTCGAAACAATGCAGAAAAATCTATTCCTCGTTCGCAATTTTTTACTGTCACCGGACATAATTCGATAACGCTGCCAGTGGTGGCGATGTGGGTGGGTCAAAGGGGCTGCAGATAAATTGTGAACAAAATGTGGCAATTTGCCGCTATGTATAAACGGATTAAAAGAGGGTGCGCTCAGCACTTTCTATTTTGTTCATTACGCAGGTTCCCGCGTAGATTTAGATTGTATTTGCTGTTTGACGAACCTTTAATTAAAAACATCATTTTGGGACATTTTAACCTTCGCCGTTGTGATGGATATTTTTGGGAATGCATTAAAATTGATTGCACTTACCACTACCACTGTCTGCTTTAATGAATGTCCTGAGCCCTAAAATCAAACAAAAATTACATTAATTTTATACAGGTTATTATTCATATCTACTACATTTAAGCAAGAAGAAAATAAAGAGCTCTTTAGTTAAATAATTGTTTATCTAGCAACAGTATCAATAGGGATTTTCTGAAACTTATTGCACCGTGAATTGCTAATGAACCGATAAAACTTTCTGCAACCCAGCATCAATATCGGTACATATACTGGGTGATGACCGCTATGTTAGGCAAATTGTAAAAATCTTCGAATAAAGTTGAAAGATCATAAAATTCTGTATCTAAATCAATCAACAAAATTAATATTGCATGATTTATAACGGCAGAAATAATGATCGAAAATGTCGAAAATTACCTCAAAAATATTGTTTGCCTTGGAATTAAAACAAAAATATAAACATATGTTTAACGGTTAAATAAATGAAGGTAATAATATAAAGAAATTATTCTAATAGTTTTCACAGATCAAACGTCAAACATTTGTTTAATTTTGTTTCAATACTATGGCTATCGATATTTTTGAGAAAATTTTCGTCATTTTCAGGTCTAATTTGTGCTGTCACGCAGCATGCAAAACTAATTTTGTTTTATGCCCTAAAGGTTTTATTTGAAACTTTTTAGCTTAAATTAATGAGGGAAGCAGGAAATTCAAGTTATTTGGATAAAAATCAACGCCGTAGGGTCAATTTGAGTAATACGAAGTTTGAAGCATAAAAACGACAAAAACGTTAATATAAGAATTTCGATTAATATTTCAGTTCTCACCCGTTAAATGTATTCAAAAAGATCAAAAAATAAAATCTCCAAAGTTTATATACAAAAAATTTAAAATTCATAATTGTTGCCTTAAGGTGATGTCGAAAGTCTACTGCAACGGGACTTTCTTTGCAAGAAACTAATTATTTAATATTTCTTGATAGACTAACTAGAGCAGCATTCTGTGCTCATGGAAGAATGCTTCGGAACTCATAAGCAAATATGAATTTTCAATTTTTTGTATATAAACTTTGGAGATCTTATTTTTTGACCTTCTTGAATAAATCTGACTGAAAGCTTATTTCATAAGCTTTCCGGCAGTTATCTTGAAATATTTTTAGGACTAAATCATAAAAAGTTATGCATAAAAGTAACGAAAACAGCAATTTTCCCATTTAAACTACGTGCAAATATTGAGCCCTCTTGCGGCACGTTTTAACGTCATTTTACAGACCTGGGATTTCAGCTTTTTAAAAATTTATTATGAGTAGTTTTAGAGGGTGAGAGCATCAAATTTCCGACTTTGCCAAAATAACGGACACCCTAATATAAACTCGTATATATATATATATATATATATATATATATATATATATATATATATATATATATATATATATATATATATATATATATATTCTACCTCAATAATATAATTTTTGCCATTAATGCAATTTATCATTTATCTGACGAATTATCACTTTAACCAGCTTCTATAAACGAATTCTAAAGTATAATTTCAATCATTTCAATATGATTTACAGTCTATCTGCAACACTGTGTTATAAAAACGTTGCTAGTCAATAAAAAACATGTTTACTTACGTTTGATAATATTTAAGAAAATAAAGTTTAGGTTTTATTAGGCAGTTGATTCGTCTAGACAACGAAATAAAATGGGCCGTTTAATTTTTATTCCCGTATCAACATTCGAAATGTCAGCATTCAATGTGCTTTTATTCGCTGTGTTCCCACAATAATGAAAAAAGTTACAGATACCAAGTGTATATTTTGTGTAACGTTGCTCGCTGGAAAAATTAATTTCAAGTTCTGAGAAGAATTGTAAACACGGCATTTCTCATGATAAGACGCTGTAGGTTTTTATTATGGAGTTTTAATTTCAGTGTAAATTGTAGTGGAAGTAAGAAGAGGTGGGGGATTTATATTCGTTGTTTCGCAAGCAGCCGTCGCGGCGCAGCCGTAGCAAACAAACAACAAAAGTAATGAAGCTGATACAAGAACGCACATACAGAAATTCCCCCCAAGAGGGTAATTTGCTTCAGATCCGTGTAGTTTCGTGCCGTAACAATGCCTCGTGGAATACAAGTACCTACCACTTCTTTTGTAATTTGATCATAATGTCTTTTATTCAACCTGAACGTTCGCTACCTAAGAACAACACCATACTTTTGGTAATATCTTACAGCTCTAATTAAGTACCAAGGCAACACAAACACTTCTATTAAAGTTATTTCATTTTATATACCATAACTAGTAAACTTAATATTTTAAGATAAAATTAGTTAATTACCAGTAATAATATAACAAGAGAATAAGAATAAATTGAAAATAATTTGACAGATCTTTCGAAAACTTGTTGCCAGTCAACAGTCACGAAAGCCCGTAGAGTTTGAGTGGCTATTGCCAAATGGCAACAAGTTTGAGAAAGATACTGGAGAATTATTTTCTAATTTATCCAACTCTCGAGTTATATTCAATTAGATTATTTTTTGACTTAGCTGTTGAGATCGATTCATCCAACTTAAAAGATTTTGAACTGGGTCCATATCGATTGATTACTAATTAATGTATTCTTGGAAGTTGTTTCCAAAATTTGTTGGTGTATTTCTGTATCTGAAATGGAACTAAATGGATTTTTTCACACATTTTACTTGACATGTTGACAGTTTTAAATAATTATTAGACAACTACCTATCATTTGTCACAAACAAAAGCACCTACAGAGATTATTCCCGGGAATAATCACAAGAGCTTTATTCTCAGTATGATAATGATAGGATTGATTAAAACGCTGACACATGACATACAATGAGGCATTTCATTGGTTTTGAGAAACGTCAAAAAATAATCTACAGTATTTTTAATTACCTTGAATGCCTGAATGTTTGGTATTACATATAGCCTCTAAATTATCTTTCTATAACCAGAGCAAAAAGTTGACTTTTCTGCACTTCATGAATATGAGAAAAATAGAAATTAATTGCATAGTGTGCGGGAAGTAAGTATTTTTCGCTCTAATTCGAAAATTAATTTTTCTAATACGATTGTGTATGTCATAATATCAAAAAATACCAATACGAAAGATATTAATATTTTCAAGCGAATTTTAAAATCAGAAAACTGTGAAAAATTTGTTTATTCTAAAGTCTTTTTAGAAAATCAAAGTATCAACATTCAAAATGACTGTGAAAAACATTTCTTAGCAACACTTATTACGGCATAAAATCATGCCGCACTCAGTTGCCATAATCTTATACTGTTGTTTCCATCGTAACCATCTTTTATAAAACTCGTTATTAATTTGAAATACAATAATAGTTGGCAGATGTCAAAAACTGATTTTTATATTTAGAACACGGGCGTAACAACAGGTATTAAAAAATTCGCTAGCGCTTGTGCCTCAAATTTTATACTTGTTTTATATGCAAGTCTTGCCACATAAAATCAGATTTTTTTACATTAAAACCAAAATTAGTTTTTATTTAAATTAGATTTCCAACCATTATTTAATAAATACTTGTATCAAGGAAAATCTATGCCTTTTACAAATATAATGTGTTCGAGAGAAATAATAAGTTACGTGTCAAGTGTTAAATGGTGGGACTCACAAAAAGTAGAATTTGGATCAAATAAAGAAGTAATTTTAAAATTATAAAATGATTTGTATGTGTCCCTTCGTCTTCAGCTTGTGTTTTAATTTAATTTATAAAATAGATTGACGGTTATAACCAATAAACATTGACGTTTATAAATAATTAATGAAAAACAAAAATCACAGCTATTGCAACAAATAACAGAAAGGAATTTATTTTTAAAGTTGCGGCTAAACCAGACATGTAATAAAAAACGGAAAAATAGATTTGCATGCATCTTTTAATTCTAAACATCTTTTCATTCTACAGTTTTTTCCGCAAAATTAATAGGAGAGCTAGAAATTGCATAAAACTAATATCCCATGTTAAATCCTTATACGCGCACTTACAAAGCACCACCCGGTATACAAAGCCTTATATGCATAACGAGAATATATCTCGACAAAGGAAATATTACAGAAGACGATATTCTCTTTTTAATATTTAAAGACATCGCATGAAATAGAAGAATTTGTGGAATATTTGTAGTAGTATTTGTAGTTGTGAAAACAAAGTGGAAAACTTAAATCCGATTCACGACACGAACAAGGGGCACGGCATTCATCACACCTTTGCATCTGTCTCCTTTCACAGCAGAGCACACATCTAAATCTTGTTATCTGCAACAATAACGGCTTTTCTAGAAGTTTCATCGATTCTAAATTCCCCGAGGCAAACAACAACTCAGGTACCATTTTTATTATAATATTTCTCTTTTTACTTTCATACGAGTCTGCTACACATCCTGCACCAGAGCCGCATTACTTTCATTCATCACTTTCAAAAAAATCATAATGTAATTATATAGCTATGAATACAATGTGGCTTCACAAGTGTTGATGAGTTCAAATCTTGTTGAACTTACAACAAAAATACAACTGCGTTTTAGTGATTCGGATTCTACTGTATACAGTGGCGTACCTAGAAGTCAATCAAATGGTTGTTTTTATAAATAAAAAAATAAATATTATATATATGTATATATATATATATATATCATCACGACTTTTACCCATTACTGGGTGTGGCACTCTGCCGAAGGATATCTCGGTAAGTGATATATTTATGTACGTGAAGTGCGGTTACCAGCCGTCAAATCACGGCTCCGAAAGATGTTAGTGGTGGAGGAGCCACACGGGTAATTTTTAAATTGGTGAAAATGTTTTGTCGGCTGTGGGGATTGAACCAGGGTTCTTAGGATCCACAGGCCGACTTGATGCCACTGAGCTATTACCCCATAAATTATTTCAATAATATATCAAAATTGATATCATATTTTATTCATTATATATTTCATAGAGAATATAATATTTTACCCATTACTGGGTGTGGCACTCTGCCTAAGCAGATCTCGGTAAGTGATATATTTTTGCGCGTGAAGTGCGGTTACAAGCCGTCCAATCACGGCTCCCAAAGATGTTAGTGGTGGGGAAACCACAGGGGTAATTTTAATTTGGTGAAAATTGTTTGTCGGCTGTGGGAATCGAACCGGGGTCCTCAGGATCCCCAGGCCAACTCGAAACCACTGAGCCATTACCCCATTCAATTAATAAACATAAATAAATAATTGTAATTGAGACAAACTATAGGTGGGGAATTTTTTTACCATTGGATGGCATATTTAAATTAGGCAGTAATAAAGGAATTTTTTGAGATAATATTTTCAACCCTACATTTGCTTGACGATGAAGAAAAATATTCAAAATCATATAGTAATTCATAATTCATAGAAATCGAATAGTAAACTTATGAAGTGAACAAGTTGTTTTTTACAACTAAAACTAAACATAAAAAATGCCTCGGTGCGGACCGCGCCCTCCGCCCTCCTCCCCCCTAGGTACGCCACTGACTGTATACTGTAGGTCCCCTGTACTGTAATTGAGATAAATATCCTATTTTGCAACATAAAAAATATGAATGTGATTAAAAAAATCATATTGTTCAAGCAGTTTACTTTCCAAATATTTTCTAAATATATTACTGAATTTATTATGGGGTAGATGGTAGAGCTGAGCGCGTGAATCAAAAATAGTCACGATCACGCCCACTCATGAAAAAACATAGTATATTACATGGTAAATCAGGAAACTGACGTTTTACTTGCCGATGCGACTGTTTGAAATACGAGGCCGTTAGGCCGAGTTCTTTAATCCGCTGAGTCTAGTGAAGAAACTTTCCTGAGGAATTATGTATACTACTTTTTCTGAAAGTATCATATTGGCAGCAGACTATGTATCCATGGTAGCAACAAAAGCTTTTGAAAATAAATCTAATATGAAAAAGATTTCTGAGTCAATAGTAATTTTATTTAATGTGAAGACTTGTTGAAATGTTAGAAAATAGCGAAGAAAATAAGAGTGTAATCAGAGCTCCGGCAGTATAGAACCGAGATACCAAAGAAATTAAATTTTATAGTTATTTTTCAGAGTCTTTTTCGGGTCTCGATGGGTCACGCTCACTACAGTGATCTGAGAAGTATTTATGCTAGTTTACTAATTTAAAAGCTCTAATATTTATGTTGTGTGTAAATTGGAATAACATTACTTTAGTTTATTATTTATTTGACGCTTTTATTTTAAATATTTGTTATTCGTATACTGGGTGTTTCTATAATTGAGTAAGTAATTAATTTTATTATAGAAAAAAGAAAAAAATATGAATTTTTTTAATTTACCTAAAGTGTTCATTTTACTACCATTGAATTCGTATCCTTTTAAATAATAACATAATCAAAATTACTTTATGTACTTGAGAGTACCTATATAAGTATTTCTTTTTCTCGCAAACATAATACAATAATACTAATGCCCGCTCTTTCAGGACGTTTAAAAAATGACTCATACTCACTCATGCTCAAGTTGGACAATTTTAAATTTGCTCATGATCAAGTTGGTCACGACGTGCCCATCTTGGCCCAATCAAAAGCACAGCTCGCGCCCACCTCTAGTAGGTGGCTTAGTGGGGAAACACGTTGGTCTGTGGATTTGGACAAATTTTATTCCACATTAAAATTATCTATGTGGTTTCCTTTCCACTAACATCTTTGGGGGCAGTGGTTTGAAGCCTGGTAACCGCATTTTACGTACATAAATATATTACTTATTGAGATCTGCTACAGCAGAGTGCCACATCCAGTAATGAATAACAGATAATTTTTAAACATTATTGATATTATTTTTAAAATGACACATTCATTTATCCTGCTTCTAATGAGAATAATTATACATGGTTCAATGCGCATCTTGTCCACAGTACGGTCCTGTCGTTGGTCGACGACGACGTCCTCGTCGTCTAGGCGGTCTCTCAGCGTCGCAGCAGAATTGAAGCTCGCTGCGAGCTCCCCGAGGCTTTCGGTTTCAATGTAACAGCGGTATTGAATATAGAGAGAGATTCTGGAATTGACCAGACGACAAAATAAAATAAGAAAGTCTAGAGTGACGAGCGTCGAGTCGACGAGCGAGTGAGCGTGCGTAGGCGAACAACGCAGACGCTGTCGATGACGAACATTTGAATTGCAATGGAATATTCTTCCAAAGAGTTTTTCGTATTTTCGTTCGCACTACTCGTTTTGCTTCATTTCGTTACGTTTGTGCAATGGATTTGAATATCGGAATATTTAAAGTGCCACTGCCGCACCTGACACCAACAGCGACACGAGCACAAATCCATAGCCGCCGACGACACCAGGTCTCCTATTCTAATTCGTTGGCGACTAGATTTAGCGACTGTTTGGCGTCATATTTGGCGACTGTGATACTAGCGCCATCTGTTGGTGTAGTTAAAAAGTACAGTCCTGACGTCATTGTCGGCGACTGGTCGCTTAGGGAGTCGCGTATGCAGACGACTAGTACAAGCTCAGACTAACCATACCTTAGACGGAGAACAACGGCGTTTGTTGTGAAGTAAAAAGAGTTAAACTAAGTTGTTGGTGAGACGGGTGCGCGGCAAAGAGCTAGTATCCCTTGGTGTTATGCGGGTTGCATTTTTGTTGATGACAGTGATTAGACACGAGCATTTTATTTATTTAAACACAAAAGTACGTATACAAAACACTTAATATGTCAAAAACTAACCTTTACTTTGATGTATAAACAGTAAGTAATTGAATATAAGAATAACTATACAAATGTTTGCAACTCGCATAACATCAAAGGATACTCGTTCCTTGCCGCGCACCCGTCTCACCCACAACTTACTTTAACTCTCTCTACTTCATAACACTGCATTGACTTGAATACGACAGACTTTGTCTAAGGTATGGTTAGTCTGAGAGTACAAAGCTGTTACGAAGTGTCATGGCGTCAGTCGCTTAGCATTTTTTGGTTGACTAGTTTCAAAATTAGAAAAGTTTTATATTTTATGTGCACTGTATATTATTATTATAAAATGTAAATACGAGTAGGAACTGACAATTATTGAACAAAAGCCAGCTGCAGATGTACATTACCGATAATTAGGACAACAATATCGTCGTTTACACATTAATAATAATTTTTAATGTAACAATGTTTATTTCAGATTTTGTTAAAATTTATATTATTTATTTTTAAAATATTACTAATTGCTTGAAAATTACTAAAAATTCCATCAATTTGTGATGTGTCAAGTTTAAGCAATTACATACACCGTGACGTCATTGACTTAGCGACTGAAACTAGTCGCCAAGCAGTCGCTAAAAATTAGAATAGGTCTGCAGAGTTGCACAAATAGGGCACAATCATACAACTGAACATTGAGTTACTTTTCGAGACGAGAAGAGCTGTTGCCTACTTCTCGTCTCGTCTAGTCTCGTCTCATGACATCACTAGCATCCATTAACTTATAATGGGAGAGTGAGGCGCAACTTCTCAGTAGAAACTTTATCATGAGCAGACACTTTGAAAGATTATCCATTGCGTTTGATGCATCGATTTATCACGTAAAAGCGCTTTACATTTTCCCCGATGTAAGCTAAATTTAAATATTTGTTCGGGAAAGCCAACTACTTCCAAGGATCTGAGAGTGCAGCTAAATAGCTTTACACTAAACATATATTATGCAGCGCCGATGCTTAGTGTGGAATATTGTGCCAAAATGGAGTGAAGCGATTTTGTACGAGTGTCGCTGCATTTGCATTTCTGACGGTTATGAGAAGTTAGTTCGAATTTCAGATTTTTATTCCATTCAGAAGACGGAAGTGACTTTTAGATAAAAGCCAAACTACTTAACTGCAGAGTTCCTTAAGTTTCTGACGGGGAAGGCGCAGAAGAGATTTGAAAGCAGATGGCCTGCTAACTGCGATTCACTATATATCCAGCGGGCGAGAGACTAACTTCAAAACAAAACAAAAGAGAAATGGGAAAGAAAGAAAGTGCAAATTTCCAAGATGTTTTGTGCTGGAGAAGTGGTCGCAAGTGCACTACTTGCAAGGTATTTCAGAGACGGACTTGCCCATTTTAAATAAGTACACCGAATTGTCTAACTAAATTGCCTATTAAATTAATCCTATTTGCAATTGATATTTTTTTCTAAGGAATAAATGGGTGAATATGGTTGAAGGTTAAACAAATTATAATGACTAGGACGAATACACGACTTTGTATAAATAGAATCATGAAGATGAATAAAAAGAAAGTAGTATGTTTAGGTAGATTACGTGCAGAATGAATCTAATAAATTTTCAGTCTCATTTGGTGGGACATAAGTACTAAGTAGTGTGATGTTATATACGTATGTATAATTAATACATACATACATACATATCTTCACGCTATATCCCAACAAATGGGGTAGCACGAACCCTAAAATCACTCATAAAACATTCACTCATCACACTCATCAAACAATCAGCCCTCGTCAAACATTATCATCCAAACACACCACCCTCACTTCAACCACATATACTCCAAATAAACACATTCATTTATTACACTCGAAATCATTTATCACACAACAAACCTTCATTCACATCATTCCTATTCACTTATCATTCATCTTCTTTTTTCCAACGTACATAACATATGCATAAAACATCTCAAATTACTCACGCTTACTCCTAACAACGAATCTAATAACGAATCTAACAACGAATCTACAAAGATTAGGAAAGATGAAAGCGATAGCCTGCACTTGTATATGAAAGAAAAGTCCACACAATGCATAATTAATATTATAGTAAAAATGTGTAGTAAGCAGAATGATTGTGGGGGAAATATAAAATAGCAGATAAATAGCAATACGGTACTGGGCGGGCGCTGGCGGTAGTGTTGAGAGCGACTGCGAGCACATGATGGCGTCTGCAGCCCGGTCACGACGCAAGCAACTTTGATTCCACGTTTGAGCCGTCGGCAAAGTTCCGCCATTACTTTCATTGGATCGCTGGAGCGCGGTGTTAGCGGAAATAACTGGGGAAAAAAGACCGGCAGCCCGGCAGCCCGGCAGAGAGAGTAAAAAGGCGAGAACGGAAGGTCGGCGCGCAAGAACTGCGGATTGATCAACGCGGTGAAATCCTTCTGTGGCTGCAACACGAGGACATTAAATGCACATTACGACATCATCGGACAGCCTGGCGACACTATTTTTAACGGGAGTTCGGAGTTGCGAAGAACAAACCGATGGAAGGCAACTTGACATCCATCATAAGATCATAACTTTCATATAAGCTACTCGGAGAAGCACATCAAAGCCTTCAGTTAGTAACTTATCAAACGTTTTTAAATTATTTTCGAGAAAAATATTGTAATTTCAAAAGCAAATTTTGGAGAATATCCACTTGTTGGCGAATTTGTCTCCAAAATAGTTTGCAGTGGAAAATATATGATGTCAAAACTATCAAATTTTTATTGCCTAAAATGTAGTAAAATAGAGCACATTTTATTTTAAATATTTCAGTAAATTTTTGTCATATGAATGACTTTAAAGTACAGTGACAATGATAATTTTAAAGTTAATTTTATGACAGAAAAATTTGGGAGACGCTCGGATTCGAACCGAGAACCTTCAGATGATGTCTTAACCACTAGACATCGCCCGGCAAGCTGAAGGTCCCCGGTTAGAATCCCGGCGTCTCCCAAATTTTTCTGTCATAAAATTAACTTTAAAATTAAATATTTCAATATTAAATTTTATGTTGGTACTAACATTTTCGTACATATTTAAAACTAATTAACGGATTTTCGCCAAATCGCTGTAATAAAAATAAATATATCATCACGCCTTCTACCCACTACTGGGTGTGGCACTCTGCCGAAGCAGATCTCGGTAAGTGATATATTTTGCGCGTGAAGTGCGGTTACCAGTCGTCAAATCACGACCTCCAAAGATGTTAGTGGTGGAAGAACTACAGGGGAAGTTTTTGAAATTATGAAAATTGTTTGTCGCCTGTGGGAATCGAACCAGGGTTCTCAGGATCCATAGGCCGAATTCATACCACTGAGCTAGCCAGCCCAAATAGCTGTAAGTGTACAAAATGAAGCATTAAAAATATGTCGATTTGGACTTATAAAGTACAATAGAAAATTATTTGGTTTCTTAAAAAATTTTCATACTTAAGACAAACAATAAAATAAATAAATATTTCTTTAAGAAGTCAAACACAAATACAAATTTTGGAAAATTCCAGTGTTTGTTTAAAAATTCTGAATTTTTAGTCAAGTCGGCAAAAAATTGCAGAGTAGATTGTCTGTAGAGTATGTTTGCTCTTTTGTAAATTCTATAACTATGTTCGTTCGACGTGAATTTAGACATTAGAGCGTGTATTCGATTTTGATTAACTGACAAAACATCAAAATGGACACATATTTACATAGCACATAAGAACGGCAGAAAATTAGGTTATGTGTTCTAAAATGTTCTATAGATTCGTTTTATGAAACTTTAAATATTATCTACATTTATATATAATTAAAAATGTGAAACAATATAATTGTCACAAGTTTTTTGATAACATGAATTTTTAACAGCCCGCTATAATCAGTACGGCTGTGCGGTAATGTGTGTAGCTTTAAAGAATTCGAATCCGGAGATCCCGAGTTTGAATCCCACTCAAGCTAAAAATATGTGAACTATCACACTGCGGCTCGGTGAGTCTGGACCCTGTACTGTAATTGATATTAAGTTCCTGTTGTACATAATAGTATAAATAAATAAATAATTTAAATAATTTTGTTTAATAAATCTGAGTTTGAAATGATTATTATTATACTTTAAACTACAAAATTAATTGTCACTTAAGGAAAAATATTCTTAGCAATGGACCAAAACAAGGTGATAATTTCATTTGTTTTTTTATCATATATTAATTATATTCTCACTTATAAGTAGTGCATTTAATATTACCGATAATTTTTTGACGGTTCTTAAAACCAATGAAATGCTTCATTGTATGTCACGTATCTGCGTTTTAACCAATCCTGTCATTATTATACTGAGAATAAAGCTCTTGTGATCATTCCCGGGAATTATCTCTTTAGATTTGTTTGTTTGTTTGTGATAAATGATAGGTATTTGTCAAAATCGATTTAGCTGTATTTCAGATACAGAAATACACCAACAAATTTTGGAAACAACTTCGAAGAATACATTAATAAGTAAATATGGACCAAGTTCAAAATCTTTTAAGTTGGATGAATCCACCTCAACAGCTAAGTCAAAAAATATATATCAATATATATCAATTAAATATAACTCGAGAGTTCGATAAATTAGAAAATACTTCTCCAGTATCTTTCTCAAACTTGTTGCCATTTGGCAATAGCCACTCAAACCCTACGGGCTTTCGTGACTATTGCCTGGCAACAAGTTTTCGAAAAATCTGTCAAATTATTTTTAATTTATTGCCACTCTCTTGTAATATTATTACTGATAATTGAACTAGTGCAAACTACCGCAGTAATTGCACTATTATTAATTCACTCATTTCCATGTCAACTTGGTCAAATAATTGGTTGTTTAAAGTGTATGTATAAGTAACAATAACAAAAAGCCATAGCCTACTCAGCCGTTTCTAGCTCAAAATAAATAACTCGCAGGTAGATTCACAAAACGGATTAGCGCTAACACCGTTTTTAATACTATCTATAACTCTGTTTCAAATTAAAACAGATTAAAGAAATGAACTAAATTTGATGCTAATTAAGTCTCTTTTTAACTCAAGTTATAATAAACTTGTTTCGTACATTGAAAAGAGAGTTAACAACGAAATAAAAAATGGTGCTAGCGCTAATCCGCTTTATGAATCTGCCTGTTGACAATTACGTTATTTCTTTAATTTAAATTTTCAGTATTTGTCTAGAAAACAATATCTTTGTTGTTGCGTGGTCATAATTTTAAAAAATGCCATAAAGACTAATATCAAGCCAGTTGACATGTAGTAGGTGTACTAACTATATATTTATTTTATGTTTATTATATCATGAACATTCAAGTAACAAAAAATCAATATCTCCACGATAGAAGTTTAATTCGTAATGTTTCTTTTCGTTGGCTACATACAAGTAATGTAAAAATGATCTAGTAGTTTCTAGCTCATTATATCGGGCTCGTTCACTAATGCAACGTCTCTCCAACTGACACGAACTGTCGAACGTAATCCCTCCAGTGCCGAACAAGACGCTTGGCATCTTCCTCACTATTTTTATCATCTCCCGCTCGAAACCTGACACGAGAACTACTCGTTAGACAACTATTTTACAAGCACTCCATATGTTTAATTTGTTCTGGTTTGACAAAAAAAAACTCCCCTAATCTTCACGTAAGAAGGGTTCTCGGAAACGCCGCAACAATAAACAATTCACACCAAGAGGTTGCTGTTTCCGAGGAAGATTCATGACTCCGTCGTAGGAGATGAAGGACGACTCTGTTGGTATTTTGAGAGGAATGTGCGTGGCCTTATTTTAGCGCGCTGAAAAATGCGTGTTTACACCACTGGAATGATGTTACGTTGTGTTTATCCTATCTAATGATCTTCTTACTAATAAGCTCTTTATTTTTCTTTCTTTGTAAAAGTTTTAACATTATCTATTTCATAGTTGTATTCTATTTACCACTTGGTTCAATTTTATCAGTTCAGATAAAATCACTTTACGAACTAACATGAACAAATAGATTTTTCGTCTTTATGAAGTAAAAATACCAATTTTCAATTTACCGATAAATTACAAGTTTTTATTTAACCAATGCAACGAACGCCAGTTATATTTATAATTTCATTTGTAACCCTAAAAGTGTTAATTCACTTTGTCTTTTTATTCTTAAAAAGATTTACACAACCAGTAATTTGATAATTTATTATTATAATTTGTTACTCTATACAACAGAAACTTAATCCCAATTACTGTATCGTACAGTGGTATCCAAACCATTCAGAACCAATTATATTTTTTGGATATAAGTTGAAGTCTGCGAGATTTGAACGTACAACTTCTTTCTTAAGACGCAAGTTTTATCAACTGGGCTACGATTGCTTGTAAAGTAGAGGGTAGCAATATTTTCAAACAAGATTTTTTTTGAGTAAATAGTTTCGTGGTATCGAACTGTGAGTATAGTTGAATTTTATTTGCTACTAGACTCACTTAAATCAATGAAGATAAATCAGACTACATAATTAAATGAGGCAGTATGGTGGTGTGGTTAGAGTTAGGGCATTCGAATATGAAGATCCCGAATTTGAATCCCAATTTAGTTAAAAATGTATTTTTCTATTCCGGTGTTCTTATAGCTCTATAAACGCATTGTAAACACGTTGCTACGGAGCAACATGTTCCCTATCGTGACGATTGAGTAATCTAACTTTATTAAGTATACACAGACACAAAATATTAGAAAATAAAAACTATAAAACTGCTAAATCGGAATTTATTTAAGAAATGGTGTCAATTTATGGAAGAATTATTCGAAGATTGTCCTTCTTCTTCAATTCAAACCCAGACGACAAAGACTAGTAATTTATTTCACAAATTTAAATATTTTGTTGTCTATTTGTTATGTGTATTTGTATTTATGTTATGTAAAAAAAAATATATTTTAGAAATTCAAGTCTATCTAAGAATTCTTTGCGACCCGCCTCTTCCTGGAAAAAGGTCTGTGGACGCCCATGGTTATAGGGCTCTTGAACTATAATTGTCGCAATAATAGATAACAATCTAACCCACTTCTGATAATTGTTGTCATATATAAGTATAGTGTAACTTTGTCTGGATTGATGCTGCTCCTTCTTCATATCTCTATTAATGTATTTATTAGGTTAATAATAAACGAAATACAGGCAATATGAACATCAGCTTTATGTAATAAACATTTACAAATATTACTTGAACCTTTCTCGTCTATCGCCGTCTTCTCGTCTCACACATTTGGCATCACTCAGACGGACCCAGGCACACTTGACCATAATTTATTGGTTTGAAAACATAAACATAACCCCAAACATTTCTTTCTCACAATACTTACTATTTCTTAAACCAATAACTATAAATTAACTGACATTAAACTAAACACATAATTTAAACAAGAATAAATTAGAAATATTGGCACATAATTGGGATTAATTTCCTATTATGCTTTGAAATATAAACCTACACAGTTTGTCCCAAAAATAACGAAACTTTTAATTTAAATCATAGAACACGTAGCGCAATCTATTGAACGTACACATTGTTAGAGAGATACATCTTTCCTCTTTCGAACGCACACAACTTCATGCAATCAGGTGACAGTTTAAAAATTTACGCGTATTTTAATGACAGTAGTTTTTGTGTTTATGTTGTAAAAATACAATGGAACAACGAGCAAATATTAAATTTTGTGATAAACTTGGAAAAAAAATTGCTGAGACATACGAATTGATGAAAAAAGTTTATGATGATGATTGTTCACAAGTTTATAAGTGGTTTGCAAAATTTAAAAATAGTCGTGAAGATTTAAATGATGATGAAAGATCTGGACGTCCAAAAGTCGGAAATCGTGCTGAATTAGTCGAAAAAGTGCATGAAATCATTGCTGTCGATGCGAATTTTACTGTTAGAATGTTGGGTGAAGAATTAAATACAAGTAAAAATACTATTTGGAGAATTCTAACTGAAGATTTGGGTAAAAGAAAGGTTTGTTCACGTTTTGTTACACATGAATTAAATGAAGACCAAAAAGTACATCGTGTAAGTCAACGAATTTTTGATGAAAAAACATATTTGTGTCATCGACCACCCTCCGTGTTCACCTGATCTATCACTTTGTGACTATTATCTTTTCCCAAAACTGAAAATTGCCATGATGATATTCTAGTCATTCAAGCATCCGTGACATAGATGTTAAAGAGCGTTCCTTTAGATGGCATAAAAAAATCTATGTATGCTCTAGTTCAGCGTTCTAAAAAGTGTATTGATTCAAATGGAACCTATTTTGAATAAATATTAAGTTTCAAACATAATACAATGCGCGTTTTATTCTATATCTAAAGAGTTTCGTTATTTTTGGGACATACTGTGTATATATAAAATGAAATCTTTGCGGTAGCAACGCATCTAACAACCGCATCTTCCGTACTCATTCCGAACGCATATAAATCACCGCCTTGAGTCAAGCACACGTTCAGCAGTCTTGTAACACATCGGCGTCGAACGCATGACGATGCCTGATTAATTAACCTCTACACAAGTCATCTTCGTCACCGTGGCGTCGGCGTCGTAAGTGGCCGGGCATGAAGTTCATCCATCAACCGAGACGTGCTGCACTAATATTTGTCTAACGTCTTATAAATAATGCCCTAGCAGGAGACGAGAAGATGAGATATTTGTTCAACTGCAGGTGGTTCCTGACACCCGGTGTTGGTTTTTCTTCAAGAATGTAAACATGAAAACATTGGGGAGAAGATAGGAACATGTGCTAGAGATTTTTAAAAATAAAAAGGCATTAAAATATACTGAGCCACTATCAGTCGTAAAGTATTTATATAAATAAAAATATACCGTATTTTTCGGACTATAAGACGCACCGGACGATAAGACGCACCTCAAATTTATAAGATGATTTTTAGAAAAATATATTTGTTATTACGTAACTATTATTGCCTTGGTTACGGGTGGAAAGGAGACAAATACAGACCAATGGCGTTTCTGTAAGCAAAGAAACACTAGTGCGGAAAGTAATTAGTGTTTTACGCAACTGTCAAAAGAAAGTTTAATTAAGAGTAATTTAAATTTCGCGCCTAGCGCGGAATTTCATATTTTAGCCACAGACGCTTATGGAAGAAGAAGATGCGGTGAGCCAGCGCTAGTATATTTTGACATTTATAAACATAACCTTAAATTGCAGTATATCTAACATGTACACAATTAATAAAAAGAACCGAAATAAGTAAAATATATCGATAAATGGTTTTATTAAAAGAGTAAGTGAAATAATACATAATATTTATTGTTTGTGTATATTAATAACAAGTTGTTACAGTTGCTTATATTGACATAATGTGAAGTGGAAACTTTTGTACTGTCTAAAGAAACATTGATTTCTTCCGTACCTGTTCATATTATTAACAGTAATATTATTGACAGCAATTTCGGAGGCTTTAGAAGCACCAGCAACAGGTTGATTGTCATTATCGAAAATAGATCCAACATAGCATGATCTGGAGCTTCAATTATCTTTGAAGATGTTTATGATAAAAAAGAATCACTCACTGTCTTGAAATTAGTAAAATATTTTTAAATAACGTAGAACAATGTGCAAGCAATCAAAAAACAAACCGTAGCAACGCCGTAAAACATTCTTCTCGTGTAATATCATTAAGATTTTATAAATTTTGACAATATTTTAGTGATTTTCTAAATCGCACAGTTGTATGAAAAAATGTTGTTTATAACACGTGCCGAAAAAGGTTAAGTGCTCGTGCAAATTTCCGTTAAATTCTGCACTTGCACGTAACAAGCCTTTTTCGGCACTTGTTATAAAAATAACTATTAATGGTACTTTTATATGATAAGTTTTATTTATTGTTAACATAACTCGTACTAGCAATATTCAGTTCATCTTCAATCTCGGTCCTATCACTCGTCTCGTTAATGTCAGCGTTCATATCATTTTCGTCTGACGTATTGTTGTCACTCTTTTCAAAAACTGCGGTACAAAGTTCTGAAATTGACGGTTGTTTCACACGCCCTGTTGCGGTGATATCATGATTGGGCTTTGCCATCCATTCATTCCACTCTTCTCGCATACATTTTTTTTCTTGAATTTAGAAACGATTTATTGAAAAAAATATTTTAATGTTACCTTCGGACCATAAGATGCACCCAAAATTTGAGTCCATTTTCCTATGTAAAAAGATGCGTCTTATAGTCCGAAAAATACAATAAATCATCACGCTGTTTACCCATTACTGGGTGTGGCACTCCGCCGAAGCAGATCTCGGTAAGTGCTATATTTATACGCGTGAAGTGCGATTACCAGCCGTAAAATCTCGGCCCCCAAAGATGTTAGTGGTAGAGGTAATTTTAATTTAGTGAAAATGTTTGTCGACTGTGGGGATCGAACCAGGGCTTTCAGAATCCACAGGCCGACTCGACACCACTGAGCCATTTCCCCATAACATCTATATAATTAGAAGAAATACTTTGTTTTTCTATATTGATCAACAGAGCGTGAATATTAAGAAATGGGAAAATGAGAATAAAATCTATAAATAAAATTGCATCTATTTGCCAAAAACATATCCGTTTCCATTCTGCAGTGAATCCATGCACATCATCCGAACGGAATTGACAGCAGCAAATCAAAACGTCGTATAAATAGTTCACGTCGCTTCTTTACCGATCGTACCGTGTTCTCCAAACGTTCTCGCTAGTGACAAGGATAACACTATCAGTCTTCATGTGAGTTAGAATGCGATGGGACTATTAACAAGTGAGGGGCAAGTGAAGGATGGAAGGCTCGGCAGGTCGGGTGAATAACGTATTTCCTTCCACGGAAACGGTTTGCACTGATTCCTTCCCGACGTCGACGCAAGGCGTCGAAATCGCGTCATGAATTTTAAAGCGCATAAACTAAACAACAAGGGACCTTAAATAAGACGGACAACATTGCCAGATAAAAGAAATCCAGCGTTACAGGTGACACAATCGAATGGACACTCACAAACGGGATAAAATGTAAATGAATTGATTTATATTAATATTTAGTGCAGCTCTGGATTATTTATAAAGTTATACATACATTATACTAACATTAGTTTTTAAATAAAAATAAATAAATATCTTTTCATCACACACTTATCTCGCTAAGTGATTTATACACTTGAAGTGCGTAAATTAATTCTTGAAACATTAAAACTAAACATTTATTTATTAGACTTATTCAAAAATTAATATTCGCTAAATATTCGTATCATAGCCCACCATTTCATTTCAACCACATTCATAAATCCGTTTATACAAGCTCATTTAGGGCCAGTTTTTCATTCACCAATTAATGTTAATCATCATTAAATAATAATGGAAACTACGGTTACCATTATTATTTAATCATGGTTAACATTAATCGAGAGGAAATCGGCGATTGAGTAACTGGCCCTTATTCTTCCTACTCGAAATCTTTCGTTGATTCAACATATTTTCAATCATATACGAACACTTATTCGTTAGATCATTTATTCAATCTTTTATTCTCAATTTGACTAACATACGTCTTTCAATGTGGTATACTATAAATATTTTTGAGTATATTTTCCATGAAATATCAGCATTTATCGTCACATTTTAATAATTACCATACATATAAATTAAAGGTAACATAGCGTTCCAAGTAGCTGATTTGTGTAATTGGAAATTGAACTGATAATACATACAATTGTTTTAAGATGGCTCAATTTTTAAATATGAACTATTGTCTCACTTTATGTTCTTAAGGGGGGATTTACTTATTTTAGGCCGAAAAATAGGTGTTTTTTAGGAATTCTTTCAGGAATATGAATACAGATAGTAACTCCATGTTTCCAGCATCTTATTTATTATCATTTGGAGAGTATTTTCAATTTTTTTCACGTTCGTAAGTTGAACGTAGCTTGACTTAGGGGGGGAGGGAGATGACCAAGCTGCAACTTCCAGACGGGCGGGAGGCCACAAGTTGTCGCAGTCATGTGAAACAAATTTGCGTCACCTTTCATTAAACTAGATGAAATTATCTGAAACTTGTGCCACTTTGAGGTCAAAATGATGAAAATTAACAAAATGGCGGCCATTTGAACAAAATAGTAATTTTTACCCCATTTTCACACTTTCAGGAGCCTTAAAAAATATTTAATCTTTACAAAAAAGGCAGATTGAGGCACAAGCTCCAATAAATTTTGTCCTCTTTAATTTAAAAAAAAGCGCATCAAGATTGGTCCAATAGTATTCAAGTTCTGCTCCCGTTCAGTTTAAAAAATCTTATTTTGAGAAAACCGCCCGGCGGCGACAGGAGCGCTGGCCGACGCAGAATCGGGATTTTACTGTTCAAAAATCGATGGAGACCTTAATATCCATCGGATCTGGATAATTTTATTTTACATTAAAGGTAATTAAATTCCCTGCACAACTGTCAAGGCAGATTTTTAAATGATTCTGTCAAATTTTATTAATTACATAATAAACTACAAAAAACTGTAAAAAATATTAAAAATTTAAACAATGAAAATTATGTATTTTGGACAATAAACGAATAAACCTAATTTGTATAGAATTAGATTGACAGTGTTTTGGTGAAAAAAGAGGGGCATTCTGAGTGCACCAAATGAAACAATAATAACAATAATGAGAATAATAAATGATATTAGAGAAATGTGAATATTGCGTATTAGTAAATAAAAATTCTAATTAAATTTTATCCACTGATAAGAGCAAAATAATTTGTCAGTACATTATTGGCAAGAACAGTCGATAAAAAATCAGAAAGTAGCTTCGATGAGTGTAAAGCATTTGCTAGGAAAATAAACGTATGAAAAACGTATAAAATATTGAGTGAGCGCACTGTATAGCAGAACTCTCAAGTCGCTGGCTGGCGTGGCCTAGACGTTGTAGCGAAGAAACAAATAGAAAAAGTGTGAAGCGCAAGTTTCTTTATTCTAACTTTAGCACTTTGCGAGTTATGAATTTTGAGTTTACATAAAATAGCGTTCCGTCGCCGTGGCGTTGCTTTATTTGGTTTTGGCTGGTAGCGTCTTCCGATTTGTCTGCTGGAAATGCAGTTTAGCGAGGTGAGCTGATATAATGCCGCCCCCACCGCCTCCATTGCTGCCGCTAAGCTTTTATGTGTGTTTATAGCGCCACGTAACCCTGTTAGGCGTTCGCCTGAGAAATGAGTTTGCCACTTTTGTATCTCGACGATACACGCCTCCAAGATGCAACTTCCTCTACTTCCAGCTGGAAGAAAGGAAATCCTGACTTTCATTCATCACATTTTCGACAAATTACAAATTTGTTACAATCGAAAAACAAATAAATAAATGAAATAAATATATCACGCTTTTTACCCATTACTGGGTGTGGCACTCTGCAGTAGCAGATTTCAGTAGCGGTAGCGTGTGAAGTGCACTTATCAGACGTAAAATTACGCCTCCCAAGGTTGTTAGTGGAGGGGGAGATCAGGGGTAGAAATCGAACCCAAATAAGAGATAATTAATATGAAGAATTTGTGATTGTATATATTTACAAAAAAAAACAATAAGAAGTACGACACTCTCGGTCGCTTGATCCATAATAAAATGAGTACTGCTTTTTATGTGCAAAATGAATATAAGCAAACCTCTAAGACAGTAGTTCTCAAAGTTTTTTGGATCATCGTCCCCCAGGTTGTAGTATATTTAGTAATAACGTTCGCCGTTCTTCATAGGTCGAAGCCTTATCAGCGAAAGTAAAGACTTTTTTGGCTCGATATGGAAAATTTCACGAACCGGAACGCCAATTTAAAATTATTATTACTTTTTTTAAATGTAACTATTATTATTTATCTAAAAAATTGGTAAGTTTAAATTATAAATTCATGTTTTCAAATATTACAAAATTTTGTATTTACTTTTGTAGCTTGAAAATGGCCAAAATTTTGCGCTGAAACGTCGCTATTTAATAAAATTTAACTAAAATTTTTTTATTTTTTTTTGCTATTTTATTACTACATTAAGCCTGTGATCCAATTAATACCAATAATTTCAATATTATTATGTTGCGACTCGTACTTTTCAAACAAAATTAGTTTATTTTTTAAATCTTGTATATTTTTTATGGTTCGAACAATTATTTTTAATAATTGAAAAACTCATAACAGTTGATCTGGTATATTTCGAGCTCTATGAATAATATAAAGTGAAGCCAAATAACTGAAATAACACCAGAGTACAATGACAATACATAAGAAATTTAAAATATTGAAAAATTAATAACTGGGTTAATTTTTTATTAAAATGTTTTGACCAAATAAATCATTTCTTGTCTCATTTTTCAGGGACTTTTCATCCTGCCCTCGTAGATCTAAAATTATAAGAAAAGAAATTAGCTATTTGTCCATATTTTTTCAATTATCGTGTACATAATTTTTTTTTTATTTTCTGAAATATATTTTTAAAATATTTTAATAATACAATAATACAATAATACAACTAATTGTCAAATAAAACAAGATAATGAAATTTTAATTTTATTAAAAATTAGATTAAAGAACTGACTTTTGCAACATTAAATATTCATCTATAAAAAACTAAACAGCAGATAATAAAAGGGGGTCCATCAACTCATTGGACTCCCCCAACGGGTGCCCATGATTCTTTTTTCTTTTTATAGTTAATTTAAAAATAATCAAAGTCTTCTTTGAACAATTAATTGCTATTGCAGTTCATAGAAACAAAAACAGTCAACATTTTGCTGTCACCTACGTTACCTAGATTTCTCATTTTTATTGGTTTTTCATTTGATATACTGGATGACTATAAAAGATTGACAACAAATTTTGTGTTCGCTACCGTGTTTAGATAGCAAGCCTCATCACCGTCAACATGACCTCTTTTGATTAACTTTTTCGGTTAAAGTTTTCTCAATTTGGTGAAATTGTAAATAACCATTTTTTTAAATGGTGAAATAAAGTTTGACAATGACAGGTAATCAAATTACAATTATATTATATTTAACATATATTAAAGATGAAATGAAATTTGAGAGTGACTTGTAATCAAATTGTGATTATGTTCTATTTGACAAATTTGAATTTGATAAAAATTTACAAAATAAAACTGAAAATGTATTGATATCATTAAAAAAACAATGTCAAACATATTTTGTAGACATTAGGGTGAAATTATATTTCAGTTTACTTATCACAGTATCTATCATTGTTTTTTGAGTCCCACAGATAAATTCATTGTCGTATTATCAAATCATATGACTATAAATTACAAAAAAGAACCCTAATATTTTCATCGAAAATTCCTCCCACGGCTATTGTATAGTAATTATCAACAGAATTTTTTATTACCTAATTCTATTGGGGTTTGATTCGTGAAACGTAAAAAATCCACCCCTAAACGGTCGGTTTCGCCGACGTCGGTTGAGGTAGGGTAGTTTGCGTGGCGAGGCGAGAGTGAAAGCCCACCAGCGTCGGCAGTGGATTCGGAAATAACGAAGTTCGGGGGTGGCGCCCGCGCCGTCCCGAAACGAGGTCACCAGACGTCGGGCGGCGGCGGCGGCGGTAGCAGCGGCGATGGTGAAGGTCAAGGTCGGCGCAGCAGACGTCGCGTGATCACAACCGCATCGCGGCAATGACGTACCTGTCTGCGGTGACGCCCCGTGTACCCCTTCAGACCAACTAATGTAAATCCGATACTGCAAGTTGGAACTGCAGTTTCACCAACTTTACGTGTTTTTCAATTTTAATTATTTCAAGTTTCCTTTGCATGCATTACGATGAAGTAGTATAGAAATTATTAAACAGAACTAAAAATTTTATCTCATTTATCCAAATTGCTACCGGTTCTGGTCTCAGTTTTCCACTAAGTTCTAAATTTCAATAGTTGTGGCATTTATTTATCTACTTCAATGCACATTAGAACCTACAGCTTATAGTGGAATCTGAAACATTCAGATTTCGGACGCAATTAATTTTTGGTTATAAGCAAAAGCATAAATTACACTATTTATAATTAAATTATATATGTTATAAGCTGAATGTAGTAAATGAAATCTTACAAGTGAAGCGACAACAGTCCGCAGGATATTACTATAATAATAGCTAATGCGCAAAGTAATAATTTACCGTTCGAATGAAAAAAAAATAATTTGATAGCGGCAAAAGTACTTTGCGTTCATGGCACATATATTTTTTTTTACAACCATTTTGATATCAATATTACATAAGTAATTTACACATGAGCTAATACCAAGCATAACTTCATTGATTAGGTATCTATACATTTTACATTTAAGAACACGTATTCAAAGAAAATAGAGACAACGCATTATTTTGCACAAGTTGCTATATGAGGCGAGCGGTAAAGTTACTATTACTGCACGATGTTGTGGGTAAGTGACGATAAATTACAAATGTGCAGTAATAAACTACATATTTTGCATATTATTTTGAGTGAGCAAAAGGCTACTTTTCTTATCAGTTATTGAAATAGCTATATGTATAACAAGTATGAAAAGTAATAATTGTCTGCATTAGGCAGGCGTGACATTTTTAATCGAAGCGTAGTATTCTACGTATTGCATACAAGATTTTTTTCTACTATCTTTTGAATTCTTTTTTTAATTTCTAATTTGATATTTTAAGACAAAGCGGAAAATATAACTTTTCCTATCTCATATCAATATGGGTATCAAAGACTTTTTCAAACGGTAGTAGAATAATATTTTTTGAAAATACAACTACATTCGAGCATTAGTTTATGTTTATAGTTCAACATTCGAAAGGTTCAGGTTTTGCTATAAGCTGTAAATCTCCTGTACTTTATAATAATAAATAAATAAAAAATAATTAGAATTACAAAAATAAAATGATAAACTCATTTAAATCAATAAGTTGAGCAAAGGTTTGAATGGGTCCAGGCAAATAAGGATTAATGTCAGATAAAATATGTCCTTGGCCCTTAAGTCTGCCGCGTGTGCCTGACCGTCCTGCGATCGATGCTGTCGCTCTTACCGCTCATCGACATAGCTTTGTCGCAACGCAAAACAAAATCACCTGATCTCTTTTTGTCTCTCAACAACTTGGACAAAAGTGTTGAGGCATATATCGTCACTTATGTAGTTCTGTGCTTTTTAAAAATTAATTATTTTTAACAAATATTCCAAAATAGGCAAGAAAGCAGTACGATATGTATAACCAGAATTGGTTAAAAGGCGTAATGATGTATTTACTGAAACTAGAAATGATATTCATCCTCTAACAACATTCAACATAGTTCTATTAATTGGACACATTTTAATCAAGAATGGTATATTTTCCACTGTCAAAAGTTAATAAATTTTTAAGGAAAATGTTTCATATAAAAGGTAGAAAGACCATATTCCTCCATTACTTTCATTTCAAATATTATTTTCTAAATTAACCTAGAAATACACGATAAGATAAACGTTGCCAAATTTGTCGAGATATTTTGAAAATTCTTTGCAACTATACAGAGTGGTTTGGTTTCCAATGTCCCAGCATTTATTTTTGTAAACTAATATAGTAAGAGAAAAAATTTCCAAATCAAACTTATTCAATATAATACTCCATATTATAGCATAGAAAAATATATATTTTTTAAAAAAGTAATAATTTTCTAAATTCATCAATGTATAGCGTTCCTATTTACAGCCTGACATAACATTTTGTTTGACAAAAACGCTATTTAAGATTAAATAAAATTAACTTATTCACTGCACATTTTTTCTTAGTGACTTTTTTTCCTACATCCATTAGTTAAAGAATGTGTCAAACTGATTCGTTTTCTTGAAACACACTGTATACAAAACGGATTTTCTACCACTTTTATTTGAAATAATTTAAAAACGTGTGATAGCAAAAAATATTCATAAAATGATAGCTCTTGTAATTAGTTTTTTAAATGTAAACGAGTATTATATGAATATCTTATGTATAAGTTCCAGCAACGTGAAAATAATTTGCTAGCGGTGAACGCATGCAACTAACGCGAACTTTCGCACTAAATACGGCCCTTTTTTCGTTACAAATGGAACGTGCTTCCGCCACAAACCGGAAATTAAGGGTGTGAATCTGGCGTTTCAATGGCCATGTAAATTACCGTACAGTAAATTTCACTTCTGGAGAGTCTGGATGCGCTTACAATCACCATAAATAAATCAGACGGCCTGGCCGCCTGCCTCTCTTTTTTATTTCATATAAATTAAACCGCGGCCGAGACCAGCCAGCCATCGCGATAAGCTTAAATACTATTTCACAGTCGCACGTAAAATTGCCAGACGCCCGCTTCAATAGCTATTTATTCCCCACTAAATATTCCATAAACATTGAATTTACTACTTATGGTTTGTGTTTCGGTCGACGGACCATTCTAGCTCTTATGATGACTATACAAACGGGATATTATTGCATACTTGTAGCCTGTTACATTTTGACAGTAAAACGTGTCTATCTGATTATCTCTACTTTTCATGTTTCTGTTCTGATCAATTTTATGATATTTCTGTCAATTATCATGATTGACATATTTGTGACGGTATCGAATTTATTTTGTAGTTCCTGACTTAATGGAATACAGAATGTATCAATTATTACCGCATGATTTAACCTCATTTTTTAATTTGTTCTTTTTATTTAAAAAAATCACCATTTATTAAATTTACTTAAAAAGTTTTATTTAAAATCTTTAATTTAAAAGAATATTAATATATACCTAAGAAATAAGTATTAAGTAAATTAGTGAAATGTAAAAATATAATTTTTATTCAAAGATTCAAAATAGTTATTTATGCAACTAGTGTTAAAAGTGTCACTTTATTACACGAGTAGGGAGCTTGCAGCTCGAGCCGTAAACGAATGTTGTAATAGCTATTTACATAACAAGTGTGCGAAGACATACTTTATACATGAGCACAATTTTAAAGAACGAGTGAAGCGAGTGTTTTCATTTGCACGAATGGTGCAAATGACGCCTTCTTGCATGAGTTTTGTACAATGCTTTTTGTAACGAGCAAAAATTATATAACCGATAGTGAGAAAATTTATTAAATTTTAGGCGTGAATTTATATTGACAGTTTAGTATGCCATGAATTTACATTCGTGATTTGAAAACAAATTGTTAATTTTTTCTCGTAAAGTTTGTTAAAATATATCTGATTGATGCCGTTATAACTGTAAGTTAATGTCTCCATTTCTTTTATAAATTCCTTAAAATTCCGCAAAATGTATTAATGTATATAAATACAATTAGCGTTTTAATAGACAAAATTTAGAATTATAGAAATGGGTCTTTTTTTCAATTACTTTACGCATTAGTGTACAAAATCAAACTTTCTATCGGCTTCCAAGGCAATGAAACCTTATTTTGAATACAAAAACACTATTTTTTCTACGATCTAGCTTTACCTAATTATACTCATTTTAGTTATTACATATAAAATATTGATTTTGTAGCTTACATAGTTAAATTATGGGGTAATAGCTCAGTGGTATCAAGTCGGCCTGTGGATCCTAAGAACCCTGGTTCGATCTCCACAGCCGACAAAACATTTTCACCAATTTAAAATAACCCCTGTAGCTCTCCCACCACTAACCACATTTCACGCGCATAAATATATCACTTACCGAGATCTGCTTCGGCATAGTGCCACACCCAGTAATGGGTAAAAGGCGTGATGATATATTTATTTTACATAGTTAAATTTTTTTCAGAGCAACTATTTTATTACGTTTTTTGCAAGTCAATAATGGCAATGTGCAAAAAAAATTATTGCACGCCGTGCTTAAAAGAATCATTTTTAGTGCTGAAAATGAATACGTAACGACCCACCTGTAACACGAACGTAAACAAAAATTCTTTATCTCGTATCTATCCTAAAATTATCTGTAAAATAAACCTATATTTTTAGAGGTGGTTAGCACAACAACCTTCAACAAGTATATTAGCAAAAATATATTATTTATTCAGAAAGTGAGATGTTATGTTTGAAAACATATCTATATGCGGTTATTAATAAATATTCTCCATCCGCTAACATTACAAATATTTGTTAAAATAAAATTTGTAATAAATTTTGCAGTTTAAAAAATATTGTGCATAATTAAACGTGAAAATGAGAAAATTTAAACATCAAATTTAATTCACTTGTAGGCGGTAAGCTCAGTTAGATTAGAGCACTTGTCCAGAGTTCCAAGGTTCCAGGTTCGAAATCCTCCTTTTTCTCTGCATAATTCAATAAAATATACATAAATTCGACTTGAAAAATTATATGAACCAGTAATATTTTAAAAAGTGGCTCTTGTATCTTAAGACGTTACCGCTCTCTGTCATAAATAAAATCTCTTGTCATCATCGTCATCTCTCGTCTCAGTTCTGCTATACAAGTCATCAGAGTTATTTCAAATGCAATCACATCTCGGTGGTCGCGTCGCAGCAGGCGTTCCACGACGTTGTTTTGTTTGTCCGAGTGGTTTTTCTCGTCGTCCATTTCCACTGCATCGGATTACGACGCCGACGTCGCTCGTAGGGCAGCACAGCGACGGTGGTGAAGGTTCTTCCCTGCTGCACAAACCTTTTACTTGCTGCGTTGATTACTGCCCGAGCTAATGAATCTTGTTTGGAAATTTATGTTGGGATAATGAAGAACTACATTGATCGGATGTGACGTCATTCAAGGAAATTTAATTATTTTGTTCGGGCGACTTTACAAAGTAAAGAGACTGTCTACCAGTAATAGAATTCGGATTATTACAACCAGGGCTTAGTCGAAACTTTAGAGTTTCTGAATGCCGGTCAAGTTTAATTTGTTAGGCTCAAATTTATGACGTAAAGACGTTTCGAATTAGATTTACCTATACCTTGTTCCACATAAAGAACCCAGACGAGAGTTATTTATTAAGACGGCTCTACACTTAAAACTATGTGATAGGAATCCTGTGTATTTATACATTTGTTACTATGCTAAACAGAAGTTTAATCCCAAATACTGTACAGTGATCCTACCACAGCTTATATTAGAATTACAACACAACTATCTTTTTTTTTGTATCAGTTATATCACGAAAAACAGTTTTTCCGTGTGCATTCCTTCCCAAATTATTTTAGGCAAAAATGCTTCTAATAAAAGTTGTAGAACTTAATATTTCGTATCTGAATCAATAGATTGCATTTATTTTCTGTGTTTTATAATGGCAGAAGAAAAATATAAAAATTTAGAAAATTACAATTTAATTAATAATAACCATGGTATTAAAACAAAATAAGAAATAAATGCTTTAAGTTTTTCTGTCAAACTTTGCCCTGAATAATATTATTTAATTATTTGTAATTTTTCTTCATGTGAATTATTTTCCATTTATAATAAATTGGTAAAATAATGTCAAACTTACAGACAGATCAAAAATTTACTGTTTTACAATACTTGTACTATAAGTTACCTATTAATGACAGCATTAAACACAGTAAGTGGAACTTTATTGCCCAGTGGTTTCCATGGTTACATCAGGACCCTAATATTTATTTACTATTCACCGTAGACAGTAAGTAAATATTACATATCAAGGTCCTGTTTATTTTGACAACAATTTGACAGCTGTTAATTTTGAAATCAATTTTTCTTTTTCTTCTATTTGTGCACGTATTGTAAAAAATAGCTTACTAACATCGAACTGTAAGTGTTTTTTTTCAGGTCGCGAATGTTTAGGAAATCTCGATCCGTCGGGCCTCGATTTCCCAAACTACATTCTTGACCTAAAAACTGTCACTTACAGTTCATGGAACGTAATATAATACTAAACAATGCAAAACTTCAATTCATTAACACCATTAAATTGTAATTTTATAAATTTTCATATTTAATTTCTGCAGTTACAAAACAGAAAATAAATTTAGTTTATTGGTTTAGGTACAGAATTTTAGTCTACAACTTTTATTTGAAGTATTTTTGACTAAAATAATTTGGGAAGCAATGCGCACGGAAAATTTGTATTCCCATCTAAACGCCTTCCGTGATACACCCGGACTAAATTGAAGTCAGCGAAATTTATACGCACGACCTCTTATTTAAGCAGCTTTTATTTATATTTATAAATTAGTTTTTTTTATACAGTTATAATCATTTTAATAACATTTAAAATTACTGCATATGAAAATTTAGATAAGTTTGTAAAAGATATGAATTATCAACAATTAAGGTTAATCAAGATTTAAAATTAATGTTTGGAAAATTAGAGAGCTACAGATTTGAGAATTCTTGTTTTTTGCAATATTGAGGGTCTTGAAATTGGGATAGGTGGCTCAGTGATATCAAGTCGGCCTGTGGATTTGAAAACTCTGGTTTGATTCCCACAGCCGACAAACAATTTTCTCCACATTGAAACTACCCCTGTGGCTCTCCCACCATTAACATCTTTGAGAGGGGGCGTGATTTGACGACTAGTAACCGCACTTCACAAGCAAAATATATCACTTATCGAGATCTGGTTTGGCATAGTGCCACACCCAGTAATGGGTAGAAGGCGTGATCATATATTTATTGTATTTATTTTTTGAAATTACAGAAAACTTGAGAATACAACACAATCACGAATGGTATAAGAAATAATTTGGTGACACATTGCAAGTTGATAATTGTTAGAAATAATTTTAGAAAAAGCTATGAGTGTTCGCCGGAATTTGAATCCAGAACCTTTCACTCGTATGCTCAATAGACCACAGAAGTGGGCGGTCCATATTAGGGCGGTAAATTTGAATGCGAGTCGAATGGTATATGCAGTTACCATTGTCTTATCGCGTTTTTATTTTATAAGTATCAAAATTAATTTTTTTAAGGGAAACGACCAATGATGCAACAAATAACTGTTTTAATGTTACCAATATAAATGGTTATTGTTTTGAAATGTCATGTAATAGATTTTTTATGTCAATTTTAAATTTGAAAAGAAACGTATGTCGTAGTGAACTTCATATCTCTACAATCATAACCTCACAATTTTGAATTTTGAATTTTTTGCACTTGTATATTTCGTCGTGATTAGAGCCAGGTGCAAAACACCACCTCATTTTAATTTATTGCACAAAAAAGCGCAAAACAAAACATGTAAACAAAAATGAGGTTAAAAATCAAATATTTGTTTCATACGCCATACGTTGCCTTACAATAGAAAGAGATAGAACGCTTAAGTCACGCCTCCTGGTGACGTTTACTTCTGTGGTATATTGGTTAGAACAGTCACCATGCGAGAGAAAGGTTCTGGGTTCAAATACCGGCGAACGCTCATAGCTTTTTCAAAAATTATTTCTAACAATCACTAATGATTAAGACGTAGAATCAATCTTTAACTCCAAATAAAAATGTAAAAAGTTAGTTTTTAATTCTTAAAAATTCGTTTTTAATTCTTAAAAATTCGTTTTTATTTGAGTAACAAAGAAAGTAAAAAACTATTTATAGAAATCAATAATTATTATGTCTCTATAAGTCGACATCCGGCGCAGATAATTTTATAATTTTTATTAGCTACTGTAGTTCTTCTGTAGGTATGAATTTTGATTTAGGTCGTAAAACATGAAATGGTAAAATAACGCAAATGGCGCGCTATAACAAAAGGAAAATATGTTTCGAATTTAACGATTTGTATTGTGCATTGTTTAAATTATGCCCATCGTAACTTCTGCAACGTATAGGTAAATACGCATTTATATTATACAGCTTATTTGTATTCTGTACACTTTACTCGCCATTTATATTTTTATCGGAATACTTTGCTATATCTCTAAAAATAGCACATACAGGTATTGCATCGCTTCAAGAATAAACACAATTTTTGTTTTACAGTTTTTTACAGATGATAAGTTGAATACTGTTTATCATTTCATACAGCTATTATTTGTATGTATAATTTAAACTTTCTTATAAGGAACAGCAATAATATACTTTTAATTGAAATAATAAAATTTTAATATCAACATTTTCCTTAAAAGTTAACAATCTTTTATGCTGTTTTTATTTATCATTAGGTACAACTTATTCAAAATAAATATCTGTTATAAGATAGAACTTCCCGAACTACAAACAAATGAATTGTTACTAATGGACTCATCAACCAATTTTTTTTAAAATTTATTTATTTTAATTTTTGTTTATGACCTCATAACAAAATATATCGATCATGCAAAGTACGGATTATAAATATCAATATTAAGGCTGATATTATTTTTCATTTCAAAATTGATTTGTACCGTCATCTGTACTGGTCAGTAGCACTAAAATAGTTAATTTTGATAACCTTTGTAGTTAATACTTTTTATATTTAGGGGGTGGCTAGCTCAGTGGTATGAAGTCGGCCTGTGGATCCTGAGAACTCTGGTACGATTCCCACAGACGACAAACAATTTTCATAATTTAAAAAAAAAAACTACCCCTGTGACTCCTCCACCATTAGCATTTGACGACTAGTAACCGCACTTCACGCGCAAAATATATCACTTACCGAGATCTGCTTCGGCAGAGTGCCACACCCAGAAATGGGTAGAAGGCGTGATGATATATTTATTTTTTTATATTTAAAAAAAATATATGTGGATATTACACTTTAGGAATTTTGATTTTAGTTTTGTTGTTTAGTAATTTCATTAGAGTGTTTATCAGCAATTGTGTGAAATTCACTTTCAAAAACAAGCGCAGAGACAACACTTCCTTCGTTTCTGATCTTTTTTATTCGTTTTCTGATCTTACATTGAGTGTTTAACTGCAATTGTGTGGAATTCACTTTCAAAAACGAGTATAGAACGACACTCCCTTCCTTTCTTATCTTTCAATTCGTTTTCAGTTCTTACGTAGAGTGTTTAACTGCAATTGTGTGGAATTCACTTTCAAAAACAAGCGCAGGGCGACACTCCCTTTCTTTCTTATTTTTTTTGTTTCATTTTCAGTTACTGCATTGTGTGGACTTTTCTTTTATATACAAGTGCAGGCTATCGCTTTTATCTTTTCTAATCTTTGTAGATTCGTTGTTAGTTTCGTTATTAGATTCGTTGTTAGGAGTAAGCGTGAGTAATTTGAGATGTTTTATATATATATATATATATATGTTATGTACGTCGAAGGAAGAAGATGAATGATAAGTGAATAGGAATGATGTGATTTAAGGTTTGATTGTGATAAATGATTTCGAGTGTAATAATTGAATGAGTTTATATGGAGTGATCTATGAATGTGATTAAAGTGTGTGTTCGGATGGTAATGTTTGACGAGGGCTGATTATTTGATGAATGTAATGATTGAATATTTTATGAGTGATATTAGGGTTCGTGCTACCCCATTTGTTGGGATATAGCGTGAAGATATGTATGTATGTATGTATGTATGTATGTATGAATTGTTTAATATTTATATTCGGTGAAGTTACAAAAAAAAGGTTTATAGATTTTTTAAACATATTGACAGTTGAATATAGCTAATACTGCTTAACAGATATCACAAGAACTAATTGTTTTGGTACCGCTAGAAGCGGCATGAAAATCGTTGAGACAGTGAGAAGATCCTTTCCAACTGTAATGATGCAAAATTTCTGGAATTGTATTTTTTGGAAATATATTCGGAAATATTTGAAATATTGAATGCCTTTTTACCCACTACTAGGTGTAGCACTCTGCCGAAGCAGATCTCGGTAAGTGATATATTTATGCGCGTGAAGTGTGGCAACTAGCCGTCAAATCCCCCCCAAAGATATTAGTGGAGGGGGAGCCACAGAGATAGTTTTAATATAGTGAAAATGTTTTGTCGGCTGTGGGAATTGAACCAGGGTTCTCAGGATCCACAGGCCTACTCGATACCACTGAGCTACCTACCACATAGGGATATAATAATGATAATATGTTTATTTTGTTATAAGGCACAATGTCCTATACAAAAGAAATGGTAGAAAATACGAAGGTTACAAAATAAACTAAATAATATTACTTACAGAATAATACTCGTAATACAAAATGAGTAGCAGAAAAATCTAGTTTGCTTAACTAACTTAAACAATATTAATAATGATATTGATTTTTACATTTAACATACATGTTTCTCGCCAACAAAATTGTGCAAAACTAAGAAATAGATAAATAAATAATTGTATAAAAATACTGTGAACATATAATATACCTGTATCATCAAAATAATTTATTCATTTCGACAAAAACTTCTTAAAACTAATCATTTAGCGGTATAATAAAATATGTTATTTATTTTTTCGCAATCCAGCATTCCTAACAAAGTACAAATCTTTGGATATTCCGTATTTGAGGATATGTATTGGCTCAGATAGGTGTCTCTGTACGGTTTGTAGATAGGACAATGAAAGTAAAAATGTTCTAAATTCTCCTCTGTATTAAGATTACATATGGAGCAAATAAACCACATAGGGATATTAATTATTGCCAAATAAATTGTATGTTGAATCGCTTAATATAACAAAATAATAAAGTAAAATACGAGAAAATTTTAAATTATCGACATCATAATTGAATGTAATCCCAATGATCGTTTGTGCAACAAATTTTTGTTGTGAGGTATATAAATTAGCTTACTAGCTCTGTCCGTAATTAAATAGTTTCTTTTTATTGTGAATATATCTGGAACATCTAAACGACCGTTTAGTTGCTACATATGAAGTTGACAGAAAATACACGCACATATATGACAAAACAGTAAGAATGTGAAATTATAATGTGTTGCCAATTGACAAATACTTCATAAATGTTGAAATTTCGACTCAAAAAAACTAAATATTCTTAAGAAATGAATATTTCAATTGTTTCCTATATTTCCAATATTTTCGCAAGATCTTCGGAAATTTATAATATTTCCATTTCGACGAAAATATTTACAATGGAAATATTTCCATTTACTACACTAACCTACTGATGACATTGCAACATTTATAAACTGTAATCATTCAGTATTAAATAAACTTTTAAGAATTTTCTTTTTCTAACAGTAATTTTTAAGTAAGTAGTTTACGTTTTTAATACAATCGTCCCAAATATTGATAACAGGTAAAGAGCCTATTTCGAACAAGATTTCAATTAAAATTTGCTTTGAATTAAATTATAGTCCATTGTTCATTTACGTTTTCCTATAAAATTATCAGCAAATCAACGTTAGTAGAAAAAATATGTATTCGTTGAACACGTAGTACATCGTATGTTGAGATCTGTAGTTGCAGAATTTCACAGTAGAGTAAAAATAAGTAAAGCTCGCAATAAAATATTTATTTGGATAACGGAAGAGAAGTAAAATTCCTTGGATATTTGAACTGCTTGATTTAATTTAATTTCCGAGTGCGACTGAGTTAAACACTGTTTGTTCTCAAGTGTGAGTTTAATTCAAAAAGAATACTTGTAAACAAAATGAATTTACTAGCGCCGACGGAAAGTTCACAAACTAAAATATGAATATGTAATTGGGAGCAACGTTAAAATTTAATTTACAGTGTCGTAATACAATTATATTTAGATTAAAATCGCAACTTTGCCGCCCGCGTTTCACTGAATTGCTTTATTTTTATATTCTTTTCCGACTAAAGTTAACATCGTGGCAGGTTAGACTGTGACTGTTTCCTCGTTGAGAGAAACAAAATAAGAAGTGTCTGAACCTCTAAACTATGAACAGTGCACACTGGTATTCAAGTAAACAGTCAACGAAGAAATTTAAAATTTACATTTTCATTACTACGTTCACTGCATTCTGTTTCATGAAACTCTAACTTGGATCTATCACCTATCTATGATACATAGTATTCATATACATATCTGCTTATTAATATCATTTATATTGAATAATTTTTATAATAATTTATATTCCCCATTAACAGTTTAGCGAGTCAAGTGATGAACTGTGTCCAGTTGCACCAACAAAACCTCATATCATCAAATATACTCGTAAATATTGATATTTCGATATTAAAAACATACCGATAGCTATATTCCATTTGCTACTTGGTTCACTTAAATCAGTTCAGATAAATTAGACAACATGACTAAATGAACTGAATTAAGAAAACTAATGCACTTATTGAAATGAATTACTTCAAAGTAAATTAGAATCAGTACTTCCTGTACTGGAAATAAAGTCAGCGAAGTAATCCATCGAAATAAATAAGTGATCTGGATCAGTAAATGTAAGTTAGATCTGATCCAAATGGTAAATGGAATACGCCTATTATATCACTCACTCCTAGTGTGTGGTACTTTTGTATTTTCCTGCTTTCCTAATTATTTTAAGCAAAAAAGTTTCAAATAAAAGTTTTAGGGCATAAAATTCTGCATCTAATGCAATAAACACGACACAAATTAGATCTGAAAATTACGAAAATTGCCTCAAAACTATCGATAGCCATGGAATAGAAACAAAATTAAATGTTTGACGTTTTATCTGTAAAAAACATAAAATAACAAATAAAGAAATTATTTTGACAGTTTATGATTTTACATGTTAAAGTCCTATGTTCGAGAGTCGCGATCACCAGCCTACATATACTCAAAACGCTAAAAACAACGACTGACGTCATCAAAAAATATAACTAGATTAATGACATAGGGTGTTTCTATACCTTCTTTGGAGATGACAAGATTACATTTTTCTTTGACTTCGTAGATATTTCAGAGACTTTTAGTGCGTTCAGTACTCTCTAATAAATTGTAAATTAATAATAAAAATTAATGAAAGTTTTTTGATGTTTGAAACAATTGATCATGAATCTGACAGATCAATGACAACTCGATATAGACAGAAATTATGTGTCATGTTAACGTGCAAAATATAAAATAATTATTAAAAATAAAAATAATTATTTTCAATATATGAATCGACAGTAAATATAGCTATTATTCAATATTCTTATATAAGATTTGTATTTCAATGCCGTTTTTATTTTTTTTAAATTGTCATTTAAAATATTGCACCAGTTTCTTATGATTTTATTAAGTTTTATCAGGATGGATGACGTCAGTCGCACATATATATATATATATATATATATATATATATATATATATATATATATATATATATATATATATATATATATATATATATATGAATGTAGATGAAGCGAAAGTGGTGAATCAGTATAGGAATGTTGGGCTACTGAATCTAATGAGTAAATATTCATTGAATATGTGCACGGTCCGTGCTATTCCATAAGATGGGATGTGACATGATTTACATTTAATAGTTTATAATAAATAACCTCAACGTTTTACTGTAGTTCTGATAAACGTCAACAGATGCTGGACGCATTGTTTAAAACGCAAAGATAATTTTAATATCACTAGTTAGTCACGCTGTTCCAGTCTAGTAGCGCTATCGTCAACCTTCAACTATTGCTAACCAGTATACGAGTAGTACAGTGGACAGTGTGAGAAAGAAAGTGTATTGGCAATTAACAAATGTTTAAATAATAAAATATCTAATTCATATTTGTTCAGCTAAATATTTAGTGCTGTAAAAATGATGGATTTACAAAGTCATATTTTAGAAAAACTGTGCTGCAGTAAATGCAATGCATACTTGTCGTACACACCGATAATGATAACACAAGATGGCGAAAACTTGTGTGGCCGATGTATCCCTGAATCTCCGGATAACACACTTATTCGAAATAAAGCTTATGAAGTTGTTGCTTCAATAACAGCGTTCCCATGTCACTACAAAGAATCAGGTAGGTTTTTGTTTTATAAATGAAAAGCAAGATTGACAGTATACATAGCATAACATAACACAAGAGATTTTTATGTTTCAAATTTTGTTATGATTTTTTATTTTTTTTTCATAAAAATTATTCTCAACTATATTCATTGTGTTAGATTATTGCCACATTCGGTGTTATTTAGACAGTTATAATTTTGATCGTGCTCGAAAATGTATGACGCTGATGTTATGATGTAGTTCCTGTTAAAAAAATGAAGAAACGAAGTAGATGAAAGAGTAAAACACGAATAATAAACCAAAATTGTTTAAATTTTTGACACATATAAAAAACATTTGTCAGAGAGACTCCGATAATGACAGATGTTTCCAGAAAGAACATAGCATAGCATAAGAAATGAAATTTAGTCATTTCTTACGTTATGCTATGTAAATGAACTATAAAGTGGTATATGAACTTGTTATCAAGTCGGCCTGTGGATCCTGAGAACCCTGGTTTGATTCCCACAGCCGACAAACAATTTTCACCATTTTAAAAACTACCCCTGTGTCTCTTCCACCTCTAACATCTTTGGGGGCCGTGATTTGACGACTGGTAATCGCACTTCACGCGCAAAATATATCACTTACCGAGATCTGCTTCGGCAGAGTGCCACACCCAGTAATGGGTAGATGGCGTGATGATATATTTATTTATTTATTTATTTATATTTTCGTTATATGGCTCAATGGTATCAAGTCGGCCTGAGGATCCTAAGAACCCTGGTTCGATCCCCACAGCCGACAAAACATTTTCACCAATTTAAAATTACCCCTGTGGCTCCCCCACCACTAACATCTTTGGGGGGCGTGATTTGACGACTGGTAATCGTACTTCACGCGCAAAATATACCCTTGTGGCTCTCTCACCACTTATTTCTTTGGGGGCCGTAATTTGACGACTGGTAATCGCACTTCACGCGCAAGATATATCACTGCTTCGGTAGAGTGCCACACCCAGTAATGGGTACAAGGCGTGATGATATATATATATATATATATATATATATATATATATATATATATATATATATTAGGGTGGTCCTTATTTTGGCGATTTTTGAATTTCCTTGATCTCACCCTCTAAACCGGTTTAAAATATAACAAAAATAATATTTTCAAAGTTACAGCAATTTGTATAAACATTAACCCGTGCCGCAGAACGGATTTACTTTTTTTAATTTGCATAATAAGCATTTTAGAGACTTAGTCCGACAAAGTGTTTTTGGTTTGGCTTTTCTGGTTGAAACTTGGTAACCTAATGAATTTCGGATTGCTGTTCAAAAATGCGGCATTTAAAACTAATTTTAACACTTGACAGCTGTCATTAAAACTGTCAAATTAGTTAATAAAAGCTATTTCGACGTTTAAAAAATATTTTCTTGATGTTTGAAGTTACTGACTTTTATAATTGTTGAAAACTCATGTGAAAATTAGTTTTGACACCTCACAGCTGTCATTAAAGCTGTCAAATCAATTACAAAACTTATTTTCACGTTTTAAAAATTATTTTTTAGACACGTTATGTTACTAACCTTTATATTATTTAGAATTTCGAATACAAAATTGTTTTTACAATAATTGTTGTCAGTCAGAGTCTTCCAAAAGCAAATGAGAGATAATGTTCGACATTTTATTGGTTTTCGCGGTCTCTGAATGACAATAAGATTTCGAATTTCCCTCTTGTTTACATCATAAGCGGTGAACCTGGGTTTTTAACTGCGAGGCGACAACGTTCAGACCGTTTCGAACTTCAAGTCCATATTTGAAAACATGACGTCCGCAACAGAGTATTTATCAGAAAATGTTTTTTTAATCGGAAACATTAACGCTCAAATCCTTGGTAATAAACTGCCAAGTAAGAAACAAGTACTTCAAGTCCTGTTTTTCCACATCCGTTATCTGAAATTGTCTGTTCGCGAAAGTTCTTTACTCGTGGTGAAAGAGGTTATGTTGTTTTGGGACAAAGCTGGCATACCCGTGCAATCAATCCATAAGTGCGTCGAGAAGATAGACAAGTTGTATTCCAAATATCGTTTGCTGCAAAAATCTGCTGGACGAAAAAGTAACTCGTCAGGCGAATCGGAGTTCGAAACAGACATCGAAAATCTGTTTGACATCGCTGCGTGGGATCAAAGTCTAGCTGATATCGATGAACGCAAGAAAGCTTTCTTAGAAAAACAGAGAGAAGCCGGGAGACCAGGATTCATCGCCGACGTACAAACCTTCCAAGATGTTGAGGTGACAGATGACGAGAAGCGGGACTTGTTACAACGTCGCAAGGAGAACCAGCGTGCAAGAGAATCAAGCAATCTAAGTATGAACATTATAATTACAAAGTATTTAGCATCATTCATTAAGAATCTTTTGAGCTTGAGGTCAATAGACCTCAAGATCAAAATAATATTTCATTTTTAAATTTATTCATGTTTGATTATACCTTTTTAAATAATTTTTAAATAATTAAGTCCTATGATTTTTTTAAACGTCATAACGTATTATTAATTGCCATTCGACTTCATTTACATATATTCATAATCTCATTACGAGTGACACAATCTAATATTTTGTACAAATACTTTCAGATGATATGGTTCAATTAGTGGGATCTACGAGCGAAAGTAGCCAAAGCTTAAGCGAGCAGAGTCCATCTTTTTCACAAGAATTTGGTGTAGCTGTAGCAGTACCATCGCAACCAAAAAAACGACGCGCAAGAACTAACATTATCAATGACAAGTTGGTTGCAACGTTGGACAAGTGCCTCGTTTCTGATCGTAATGCAGTTAGGATTGTCGTAGCAGTTGCTGAAGCATGTGGTCTTGATCCAGAGACAATTGTAGTCAACAAAACGTCAATTCACAACTCCCGCAGACAAATTCGTGAAAAACAGACTAAAATGATTAAAGACACATTTAAGTCTTCTGAACTTCAAGCTGCAGTTCTACACTGGGACGGAAAACTGCTTAAAGAGGTGACTGATTCTAAAGCGGCGGATCGTCTGGCAATAATTGTGTCTGACGGAGATACGGAAAAGTTATTATCCATTCCAAAATTGCCGAACGGATCAGGAGTCATGCAAGCAACTATGATGGCTGAGGTCATTATTCTCATGATTAATAATTTTTTTTATCTATTAAAAAGACCATGATAAAATAAATACCAAAAATTTATCGAAAATTTGTATTTAAAGTATTTACATTTCCGTTTCAACATTTTTACTATCTTTTCAGGTTATTCAAGAGTGGGGGCTTGCCGACTCAATAAAAGCTATCTGCTGTGATACAACCAACTCGAATCTTGGCTACAAGAACGGCGCTGCAGTAAACTTGGAACGGATGCTCGACGAAGATTTCCTGTATCTACCTTGCAGGCATCATATCTTCGAAATCGTGCTGGGGGGAATCTTTGATTCTCTTATGGGACCTTCTACCGGGCCATCAATATTACTGTTTCAACGGTTCCAATCTGCTTGGCCAACTATTATTCAAGAAAATTATAAATCCGGGGTTGAAGAGTTAGACGTACGTGAAGCATTGGGGGCAAAGATCGACGACATTCATCTGTTTTTACAGCAAGTTTTAAATGCCAAAAACCAGCCGCGAGATGACTATCGGGAATTTCTTATGATATGTTCCATTTTTATAGGAAAAACCCCCGGCGATCAGGCAAAATTTTACAAACCCGGAGGTTATTCTCGAGCGCGCTGGATGTCTAAGGCCATTTATTGTCTTAAAATATTTCTTTTCCGTGAACAATTCAAGTTGAAAGCATCGGATAAAAATGCTCTCAGTCAGATTTATATCTTTATCGTAACCGTTTACGTCAAAGCATGGTTTACGGCTCCCTTCGCCATTGCCGCCACTAGCCATGATTTGAACTTCATAAAAGATCTGTACGAGTATGAAAAAATCAACTCTGCCGTCTCCAAAATTGCGTTGAAGAAATTTTCCAAGCACCTTTGGTACTTGAGTGCCGAAACGGCCGCTATGTCGTTTTTTGACGATAGCGTTAATCCCGAAACAAAAAAACGAATGGCACAACAAATCAAAGTCACTTGCGAAGATATTGATGATGACGACAAAAATCTGAAACGATTGGACGTCGACATCAAAAGCTTAGAATTTTTGGTGGACAAAGAAGTTGATTTTTTCATCAACGCTAAATCAATGGCCTTTTTCAAGAGGTTCAACATTGATTGTACTTTTCTTCAGACCGAGGTATCGGATTGGGAATCGCAAGACGGTTATCAAGCCGGCCGACAATTAGTCAAAAAGATCCGAGTTGTTAACGATGTTGCTGAGCGCGGAATCAAATTGATAACAGATTATAACAATCGTTTAACGTACGACGATGAACAGAAGCAACAAATTCTTCAACTCGTAGATAAATACAACAAAAGATACCCGGATACGAAAAAAAGTACAGCTGTTAAGCCACTCGACTAATTTTGCGTGTATGCGACGTGAATAAATGAAATGTTTAGTTCAGAAGTTTCACTTTAATCATTCATTTCTCAATCATAAACCCGAAAATGAGTAAAATATTGAACATTGTTTTCTCAAGCTTTCTTTAGCTCTGTAATGACTCTGATAGCTGTCAATTTTTTAAAATTTAATAGCTAAAATGTTTATACACTTTTCAAACTGATTTGACAGCTTTATTGACAGCTGTCAAGCGCCAAAACTATTTTTCAAATAAACTTCTAACAATCATAAGATTCAGTAAGTTTAAACATCATGAAATTATTTTTAAAACGTCGAAATCGCTTTTTTTAACTGATTTAAACTTTTTAAATTGATTTGACAGCTTTAATGACAGCTGTGAGGTGTCAAAACTAATTTTCACATGAGTTTTCAACAATTATAAAAGTCAGTAACTTCAAACATCAAGAAAATATTTTTTAAACGTCGAAATAGCTTTTATGAACTAATTTGACAGTTTTAATGACAGCTGTCAAGTGTTAAAATTAGTTTTAAATGCCGCATTTTTGAACAGCAATCCGAAATTCATTAGGTTACCAAGTTTCAACCAGAAAAGCCAAACCAAAAACACTTTGTCGGACTAAGTCTCTAAAATGCTTATTATGCAAATTAAAAAAAGTAAATCCGTTCTGCGGCACGGGTTAATGTTTATACAAATTGCTGTAACTTTGAAAATATTATTTTTGTTATATTTTAAACCGGTTTAGAGGGTGAGATCAAGGAAATTCAAAAATCGCCAAAATAAGGACCACCCTAATATATATATATATTTATTTATTTATAATTTCGTTATGCTATGCTATGCTATGTAAACTATAAATCCAGCTTTAATTTGATTTTATGTTAGAGAATTACTTGTTTTAGACTAAATTAAAATTAAAATAATCTAAATTTTTGATAGGTTGTGAAGTGGTTGTACCCTGGGAAGACATCATGTTTCATGAGAACCATTGTGAATACAGGCTAATTAAATGTCCAGTGGCGTCGACAGGAACCTGTGACTGGGAGGGATGCCAGAATTCTTTACTGGATCACTTCAAGGAGACACATCCGGAATTAATTCTAGAACATCCGTATTCTTTGGATACTAACATTGTTGTAGACAATGATAAAAATATGTTGTTATCTTTTCTGGGATTTATATTCCTGGTACAAATTCGATGTAATACTAGTTTGTCGAAGTTGTGGCATTGCGTACATTGTCTTACACATCCAATAATTGTACAACAGTTTAATTTTTCTGTTCAATTTAGTAACAATGAAGATAGTGTGAAAAAGGAAAAGGCAACACTTGCATCAGAACGTCTTACAATGCGACCTGATAAATCTATTGAAACTAATGTTAATCACTTGTTGGGAATATTAGGTGATTATAAAAATATAAAATGTGTTCTGTCAATTTTGCCGAAAGTAGATTTTGATTTGCAATATTTATTTTTGTGCCCAATATGCAAAGACTCAAAACTACCTGCAGTATTTAGAAATAATAACGAGTATTCTTGTTCAAACTGTAAACAGTATTCTTGTTCAAACTGTAAACATGAGGGTTCATATCTTGATAGGAATATGGAATATTTATATGGAAAAATATTGAAACCATGTAGAAATAATAATGCTGGATGTTCATATTTTAATATTAATACGAAATCAGTAAATAGACATGTAATATATGAGTGTAAATGGCAGCAAAATTGTGTTCTTGAATGTAAACTTAGTTTTAATGAGTTACAGGATCATTATGTAAATATAACACATGAATCAGTACTTAACGAATGGCTTAAAATTGATTCTTGGCATTACGGACAAATGAAAGTAGATGATAATATTATTCTCTACAAAATTTTAATGGAAAGGACTATTTTAGAAGTTTACATTTATACACAGCTATCAGTGGAAGAGATAAGGTTATATAAATGTATAATTCAATTTGAAAGAGGCAGTAAAGTAATATTAAAATGTAACTCAACAGCTGAACATGATTGGGGGATTTGCAAAAATTTTGAAAATAATCCTCATATTGATACTAGAGATAATACATTTATGATTTTGAATATAATTATATCCAAAAACAAATAAATTGAGAAAATATTTAAACTCGCCTGAATGTCATAAAATAACACATTAGTTTATGTTAATTATTTATTTTTTAAAATTTATATCATTACAAACATTTCTACTATCTGCACAATCAAAAATTGCAGATAAACTAAGAAGTATTATAAATTTATTTCTATAAAATGTGATGGTTTCAAATACGAAAATGAAATACATTTTATCTTATTTTTATATTTTTATGTTAACTATAAACTATTGTAATAAAAATAATAATACAGGGTGTTTTTATACTTCGAGAAAATAATGGAATGTTATATATTATATGATTATAGAAGAAACATATTTTTTTCAAAATTCGTAAAATTGAAAACATGTTTCTTGAAGTACATTTTTATTATCCCTGCCTGAAATTGCAAACAGTTATTTATTTGTTGTTATATAAATAATAAAATAACAATTGTAGTATTTATAATTCTTATTTGAGTATTAATATATTAAATATAATTATCAAACAAGTAGTACAAAAAATGCTGGTTTAAAGTAAACCACCCTGTATTTTAGATATTTTGAAAAATATTGTTATATAATCTGTACGTCATATTATATATCACAGGCAATCGTAGCTCAGTGGATAAAAGCGAGGTAAAACTTGCATTTTTAAATTAGCAAGCAAAAGGTCGTGCGTTCAAATCTCGCTGACATCAACTTATATAAAAAAATACGATTGTGTCTGAGTGGTTCGGATTCCACTATAAGCTGTAGGCCCCCTGTACTGTAATTGGGATTTACTTCTTGTTGTGCAGAGTAACAAATAAATAAATAAATATGCTCATACATTTTTTCCAGAAGTATATAAACAGCCCTGTATAAATATATTATTCTCCGTCATAACTTATAGAAAAACTAAACTGGCAAAAAAATCATAATTTATCTAAAGTAACTATTACAATATAAGAAAATAAATACATATCGTGAATGTTGATTAAATTTATTCAGCGGCATATTTATTATTAACAAAAAATCTTTAACAATATTTATTTAATCACCATGATTTTTTTCTTTTTTCGCAATGTTCATAACTTTGTTAAGATGATCTTATGATTAAGTTATGACATGACTATAAATACAGCTCAAAGAATGCAATGCTTAAATTTGATAATAAATATTATGGTATAATTTGTGGATTTAGTACTTCGTAACATTAATTAATACTATTGAGGTGGCTAGCTCAATGGTATGAAATCGGCCTGTGGATCCTGAGAACCCTGGTTCGATTCCCACAGGCGACAAACAATTTTCATAATTTCAAAAGCTACCCCTGTGGCTCCTCCACCACTAACATCTTTGGAGGCCGTGATTTGACGACTGGTAATCGCACTTCACGCGCAAAATATATCACTTATCGAGATCTGCTTCGGCAGAGTGCCACACCCAGTAATGGGTAGAAGGCGTGATGATATATTTAATTTTATTTAATTAATACTAAAAACATATGAAAACAATTATTAGAAATATTCTTATGTGAACTCAATAAGAAAATGATACACAAACATCAAGTATGCGAGTTCAGACAAGCGCCAACAGTTGCTTTAAATTGTAATTTCAAACGCAAATATCAAAATGCTGATAAGATAATTTTGATATCACTGTTTAGTCACGGTGTTTCAGTCTCGCTACATTGCTCACCAGCATAGCTCAGCGAACAGTGTGATAGAGAGAGTTTATTAAAAATTGTTTAAATAATAAAATATTAAATTCATATTTATTTTGTTAAATATTTAGTAATGAAAAATGATAGATATAGAAAGTAATATTTTGGAGAAACTGCACTGCAATAAATGCAATGCATATTTATCATATGCACCGATAATGATAACTGAAGATGGCGAAAACTTGTGTGGCAGATGTATCAATGACAACTCGGAAAAAAACTTATTCGAAATCAAGTTTATGAAGATTTTGCATCAATAGCAATGTTTCCATGTCGCTACAAAGAATCAGGTAGATATTAAATACTTTTAAAAAATAACTTATTACATTTATTGATTGAAGATTATCTTATATTTATTATTGATAACTTTTAGATTTTTTATTTGCATCTTAGATACATTGTTAAAGCAAATTTGTAGGTGTTTACAATAGACTACAAAAGTGGGCGGTACCATATTAGGACGGTAAATTTGAATGCAGTTACCATTGTCTTATCGCGTTTTTATTTTATAAGTATCAAAATTGAAATTTTTAAGGGAAACGACCAATGATGCGACAAATTACTGTTTTAATGTTATCAATATAAATGGTTATTGTTTTGAAATGTCATGTAATAGATTTTGTATGTCTATTTTAAATTTGAAAAGAAACGTATGTCGTAGTGAACTTCATATCTCTACAATCATAACCTCACAATTTTGAATTTTGAATTTTTTGCACTTGTATATTTCGTTGTGATTAGAGCCAGGTGCAAAACACCACCTCATTTTAATTTATTGCACAAAAAAGCGCAAAACAAAACATGTATACAAAAATGAGGTTAAAAATCAAATGTTTGATTCATAAGAAGTGTGTTACGCCATACGTTGCCTTACTATAGAAAGAGATAGAACGCTTAAGCCACGCCTCCTGTTGACGTTTACTTCTGTGGTCTATTTAGTAACAAGCATTTAAATTTCTTCTTTCTACAACTATCAAAAAAACTTGACATTTTTACATCGCTATGGATACGCCAAATTTGTCATAATCTTTGACACTTAAAAAATAATAATTTATCAAACAGTTTCACGTTCACAACACAACAAATTTATGTTATTTTAGATTTTTTCCTTGCAATTTACTTTAATAAATCAATAATTACTGTATTATTCTTTTTTGACAGTTGTTGTTTGTATTTCGTGAGCGAAATTAGTGTTTTTTGGTGCGTGCGAATTACTTTTTTGTGTCGACCAAAAGTGACTTTCTCACGCGCTACAAAAAAACATTTCGTGCACTTAATACAAAAATAACTATTTTCTACAACTGTCAAAGAAACGTGATTTTTTACATAGTTATGGATACGCCAAATTTGTCTTTTTTTTTCATTGATATGTGAATTTTAAAATCGTTCACACATTTATTTATTTATTTAACAAACTTTTTTACGTATCCTTGGTTACAACACATCAAATTCATGTTATTTTTTTATTTGTTTCTTTCAATTTACTGAAATAAATTAATAATTATTGTGTTATTATTTTTTCACAGTTGTAGAAGAAATGTTGTTTGTATTTCGTTGGCGAAATTCATGACTTTTGAGGCATTCGAAGTGACTTTCTCATGCACAATAAAAGAAAAACCACTCATTTCGCGCATTTAATACAAAAATAACTATTATATACTCGTGTCTATATGTACCACAATTAGCTAAATCAACTTTTTTTTCTTTATTTTTCTCAGGTTGTGATTTCACTATATCATAGAATGACGTCATTGTACATGAAGATTATTGTGAATACAGACACACTGTTTGTCCAGTGACGCCGAAAGGAACATGTAAATGGGAAGGGCCCCAGCGTACTTTAATCGATCATTATTAGGAGACACACCCGGAATTAATTCTAGAACACCCCTGCTCTTTGGATACTAGCATTGTTGTTGATAATGATAAAAATATGTTGTTATTTTTTCTGGGTTTTGTATTTTTAGTACAAATACGATGTAATACAGCTCTGTCAAAGTTGTGGCATTGTGTACATTGTTTACCGCAACCAAAACTTGCTCGGCAGTTTAATTTTTGTCTTCAATTTAATAGTGATGAAAGCAGGTTTAAAACAAAAAAGGCTGTACTTGCTGAAAAATGTCTTGCAATGCATATTGATAAATCGATTGAAACTAATGTTAATTACATGTTGGGGATACTAGGTGATTATAAAAATATAAAATGTGTTCTGTCAATTTTACCCAAAATAGATTCAGATTTGCAAAATTTATTTGCGTGTTCAAGATGTAAGGACTCAAAATTACCAGCTGTATTTAGACTAGATGACAAGGGTTATTGTATAAAGTGTAAACAAAAGAGTTCATTTCTTGATAGAAATATAGAATATTTATATGGTAAAGTGTTGAAAATATGTAAAAATAATTATGGTCCATGTAAATTTATTAATAATATGAAATTAGTATGCAGACATGAAATATGGAATTGTAAATGGCAGAAAAAATGTATATTCAATTGTACTGTAAGTGTTAATGAATTACAGCGTCATTTTGTAAATAAGACACATGTCTCAATACTAACCAAATGGCTCCAAATAGATTCTTGGCATTACGGTCAAATGGAAATAGATGATAATATTATTCTCTACAAAATTTTAATGCAAAGGACTATTTTAGAAGTTTACATTTATACACAGCTGCCTATCGAAGACATTAATTTATATAAATGTATAATACAATTTCAAAATGGCGACAAATTAACACTAAAATGTACCCCAACAGCTGAACATGATTGGGAGATATATCAGATTTTAGAAAATAATCCTTACATTAATTGGAATAATTCATTTTATATTCTAAATATAATTATATCCAAAGACCCATCAATCGAGAACACATGAATGTTTAAATTGGTTATTTCAAAAACAACATAAGTAACTTTTTTGACAGATTTAAATTAGAATCGGAATATTATACAGAATAAATAGATGTATCGTTATGCTACGCCCTTTTCTTTTTTAAAAAGGGCTTTCAAGTTTAAGTTAATGCAAGAACGGCACTTCTGGAACTACTTGTTTCTGCATTCACCACAATCTTTGAGGCCCTGTTTAACAGATTCAGAATAATTTATTTTATATTCATAATAATAATAACAAAACTAAAAACTATTATTATAATGTAATGAAGTAACGATCATAATATAGGAAAAGAAATAAATATTGTTAGTGCTGCTTAAATATTTTCCTATATAGTGAATTTTGTACACTTGTTTTTGTCAAAAACAGTGCTACAAAATTCTATTTTGTACAACTGTTTATAGGGATATTTTTTGGCAGTTCTTGAATTGTCTAGCTGTAAAAATGTGAAACATAAATCTATTAGTTTAGCTGTCAGCGCTCAGCTCATGTAAAGTTATTAAAAAAAATATTTTATAATAAAATAATTACATTATACTGCAAAACACTTCTTTATTAACAATTAAAGGTATTTTGTTTTATAATATAACCTAGATAATTATTAATTTAAACTCTAACCTAACTAATAAATGTCAAAATAAATTAAATTTCAAATTTTTATTGAAACCGTAACTATTACCACTATGAAATATTATTATGATTATTATTTTTGATAAAAATTTTGAAATACAAGTCAACGAATGCGATATATGAAAAATAGTAAGAAAAACACATGTTATTGTAACATGTATTTTTCATATTAATTGTAATGTTCGTACTTTGTGTAACTTAACTGCGGCTCGTTACACAAACTATACTGATATTAAAATAAGGGTTGTTTTTCGATATATTATCGTATAACAGCATATTTATTAGTAGGAAGTAATTTTTTACATAAATATTTAAAGTATAAAAATATCATTTTATATGATTTATATTAGAATATAATACTAGTAAGAAATAAAATATTGTATGCACCACGGGCATTACTTGATGATTGTATCTCTTGGGCGACATACAAACTCTCGGGCCAGATACTTTGGTTACATAAATAACTATTATTTTATTTCAACTATATTTAAAATTTATGACGTCAGTGAATCCCTTAAACATTTCTGTTATAATAAAAGTATTTATTAAATTTATTACGTAGGGTATTATGAAGATGTTTATTCCCTCCGAGGACGATATTTACAAGGCCGATGGCCAAGGATTTATAAGTCATCCGAGGGGTATAAATATCAATTAATGCCCGTGGTTCATACAATAATAACCTATAAATATATAATGGATTACCTAGCAACACTGAATAGAAGAAATTCAGTTTTTGACAGTATTACCAAAGTAATGTTACTCTTAATGCCTATTAAAATCATATAATGCCCCAGGGAATTATAAACTAAATAATTTATTTTGTATCCATGGTATTAATAACCAATGAACTAGGAATACATAAATCAAAATACGTTCATCATTTCAATATTGTCCTTATTTGGCCTTAGTTTTCTTGTAGTTTATTTAGTTGTTTTACCGATAGAGGACATAATCTACCTCGTGAAATTGTTTATTATTTTAGTTACTAATTGACTCACTGTGTACATCACAATATGTATTTTTTAATGAGAATTTGATTAAAAATAATTTTTAACAAAATGTAATATTTTAAATATTATTGTATTTAATACACAATAAAATTATAATATGTGTAATTAACTTTTACAACAAATTTCTTACTTAAAGTCTGAAATTCGACCATTAAGATTAGAAAATGAACATTTTATATTTATTATAATACTTTCAACTTTTAATTTAAATATATAATTATGGTTCACAGAAAATAACAATAATAACAGTATTTAGTTCCCAAATTTAGATTCAATCAGGAGCATGTTTCACCTTATATTGTAATATTTACAAGAACTCCCTACCTTCTATCATCTATCTTGTATAGTTTGAGACAAAATTTATAACATTCATTTCAAAATTTTGTGGGCTGCAAACGTACAAGTATTTATTTGCACCCCAATTTTGTTTTGTTTGGAATGCACTTGTACTTGTCAACCTTTGAATAGAAGGCTATGTTCTATTTTAGTTCTGATAAATAACAATAGATGCTTAACACATACTTTCAATCACAATTAACGGAATGTCGATAAGATAATTTTCTAATCTCTTTTTATATACACTGTTTCCATCTCGCTACCTTGAACTATTACTAGCCAGTACAGTACAACATAGTTGACAATATATATGAGAGACAGAGATAGAGTTCGTTGTTATTAAAAGTGTTTTAATAATAAAATAACAAAGTCATATTTATTCTGTTAAATACTTAGAGATATAACATGGTGGTTCTGCAAAGTCGTATTTTGGAGAAACTGCGCTGCTATCAGTGCAATGAATATTTGTCATATGCACCGATAATGATAACACAAGATGGCGATAACTTATGTGGTAGATGCGTCACTGAATCTTCGGATGAAACACTTATTCGAAATAAAGCTTATGAAGAGGTTGCATCAATAACCGCATTTCCATGTCGCTATAAAGAATCAGGTAGTTTTATTTTTATAAATTAGACAATGGATTTTGTTCTTGTTTTAGATAAATTAGATAAAATTATTTTAATACAAATTTCCTTATTGTGATTTTCAATTTTTTATAGGTTGTGATATGGTTTTACCCTGGGATGACATTATATTTCATGAAGATCATTGTGAATATAGGCTCTATAAATGTCCAGCGGCATCGACAGAAACCTGTGACTGGGAGGGAAGCCAGACTACAATACTGGATCACTACAAGGAGACTCACCCGGAATTAATTTTAGAAAATCCCTGTTCTTTGGACACTAACATTGTTGTTGATAATGACAAACATATGTTGTTATCTTTCCTGGGTTTTGTGTTTTTGGTACAAATTAGATGTGAAACTAGTCTGTCAAAATTATGGCATTGTGTACATTGCTTAGAGCAACCAAAACTTGCTCGGCAGTTTAGTTTTTGTCTTCAATTTAATAGCAATGTAACTAGTATTAAAACGGAAAAGTCTGTTCTTGCTGAAAAAAGTCTTGCAATGCAAATTAATAAATCCATTGAAACTAATGTTAATCACTTGTTGGGAATACTAGGTGATTATAAAAATGTAAAATGTGTTCTGTCAATTTTGCCGAAAGTGGATTCTGATTTGCAAAAGTTATTTGTGTGCCCAAAATGTAAGGATTCAAAACTACCAGCTATATTTAGATTAGATGATAAGTGTTATTGTATAAATTGTACACAAACGGGTTCATTTCTTGATAGGAATATGGAATATTTATATAGTAAAATGTTGAAAATATGCCAAAATAATTATGGTCCATGTACATTTATTAATAACATGAAATTAGTATGCAGACATGAAATATGGGAATGTAAATGGCAGAAAAAATGTTTATTCAATTGTGCTTTAAATGTTAATGAATTACAGAATCATTTTGCAAATACGGCACATCAATCAAAACTTAGTACATGGCTTCAAAATGATATTTGGCATTACGGACAAATTAAAATAAATAATAATATTATTATCTACAAATGTTTTATCAACAAGACAACTTTGCAATTTTACATTTATACACAGCTACCAGTAGAAGAAATTAATTTATATAAATGTACAATTGAACTTAACACTGGCGGAATAGTAACATTAAAATGTACCCCAACAGCTGAACATGATTGGGAGATATGTGAGTTTTTTGGAAAAAATCCTCACATTGAGAATAATGCTAATTCATTTTATATTCAAAATATCAAATTATTCAAAGACCAATAAATCCAAAACAAAATAATACCGATGTATAAATATTTCTGACCCTGTCATATATTTTATTAAAATGAAAACAAAAAAGGCAATTATTGATTTTTAAAGTAACTATAAGTAATATAAGAAAATAAATAGGTATTGTTAAATAAAATAAATAAATATATCATCACGCCTTCTACCCAAATGCTGGGTGTGGCACTCTGCTAAAGCAGATCTCGGTAAGTGATATATTTTTGCGCGTGAAGTGCGGTTACCAGTCGTCAAATCACGGCCCCCAAACATGTTAGTGGTGGAGGAGCCACAGGGATAACTTTTTCAAATTATGAAAATTTGTCGCCTGTGGGAATCGAACCAGGGACCTCAGGATCCACAGGCCGACTTCATACCACTGTGCTAGCCATCCCATAAATAGGTATTGTAAATGCTGTTTAAACATTAGTACATATAACGCCACATTTCTTAGTAAAGGTAAGTAATTTATGAGATGTTATTATTTATTAGAAATATAAAAATTTGATTATGTATTAATATCTGTGTAAGAATTTTAAATATACAGGGTGTTCAATTTAGTTGTGCCACCATTGCTATCTCGAGAACTATAAGAACTACAAGGTTGGTTAAATTAGGAAAGAAATATCATTTTCTAGATGTGTTACAAAACTATTAACTATTTCTACCAGTGATACTCAAAATACCGGGTCCAACTTTCTTATTTTAAATGGGAACCAATTTTTTTTATTTGCTTGTTTGATTCATTATTTTTTCTGAATTCAACGACTATAAAGCTCAACAGCCTCACATTACAAAATTTTTGACAAAAAATGACATTAATTTAATTAAAATCGCATAGGAATCAGCGTGCTATGACAGAAACAAATGACTAATAAAATATATTTACCTATTTAGTTTTTCACAAAATATGGATGTATAATAAAGAATCAAAGAAACAAAAATATTATGATTTGTTTCTGTCATAGCACGCTGATTGTATTCAATTTTAATTAAATAAATGTCAATTAATATGCATTTTTATCAAAAAATTTGTAATGTGAGGGTATAGAACTTTGTAGTCGTTGAATTAAAAAAAATACTGTATCGAATAAGCAAATAGCAAAAACAGTTTCGCATTTAAAATAAGAAAGTTGCACCCCGTACTTTGAGAACCACTGGTCGAAAAAAATGTTGTTAATGATTTTATAATACACTTAGAAAATGGTATTTCTTTGCTAAACCAACCTCGTAGCACTTATAGACACACCCGGAATTAATTCTAGAACGCCCATGCTCTTTGGATACTAACATTGTTGTTGATAATGATAAAAATATGTTAATATATTTTCTTGGTTTTGTATTTTTAGTACAAATACGATGTAATAACAGCTCTGTCAAAGTTGTGTCATTTTGTACATTGCTTAGCGCAACCAAAACATGCTCGGCAGTTTAGTTTTTGTCTTCAGTTTAATAGTGATGAAAGTAGGTTTAAAACGAAAAAGGCTGTACTTGCTGAAAAATGTCTTGCAATGCATATTGATAAATCTATTGAAACTAATGTTAATTACTTGTTGGGGATACTAGGTGATTATAAAAATATAAAATGTGTTCTGTCAATTTTACCCAAAATAGATTCAGATTTGCAAAATTTATTTGTGTGTTCAAAATGTAAGGACTCAAAATTACCAGCTGTATTTAGACTAGATGACAAGTGTTATTGTATAAATTGTAAACAAAAGGGTTCATTTCTTGATAGAAATATAGAATATTTATATGGTAAAGTGTTGAAAATATGTAAAAATAATTATGGTCCATGTAAATTTATTAATAATATGAAATTAGTATGCAGACATGAAATATGGATTTGTAAATGGCAGAAAAAATTTTTATTCAATTGTACTTTAAGTGTTAATGAATTACAGAGTCATTTTGTAAATAAGACACATGACTCAATACTAACCAAATGGCTCCAAATTGATTCTTGGCATTACGGACAAATGGAAATAGATGATAATATTATTCTCTATAAAATTTTAATGGAAAGGACTATTTTAGAAGTTTACATTTATACACAGCTGCCTATCGAAGACATTAATTTATATAAATGTATAATACAATTTCAAAATGGCGTAAAATGAACACTAAAATGTACCCCAACAGCTGAACATGATTGGGAGATATATCAGAATTTAGAAAATAATCCTTACATTAATTGGAATAATTCATTTTATATTCATAATATAATTATATCTATAGACCAATCAATCGAGAACATATGAGTGTTTGGATCGTTATTTTAGAAACGACATAAGTGATTTTTCTGACAGATTTAAGTTCGAAATGTTATATAGAATAAATAGATGCATCGTTCAGTGCAGTAATAATTCTTATGCTACGTCTCGTTCCTTGTTAAAAAGGGCTTTAAAGATTAGGCTAATGCAAGAGCAGCACTCGAGGAAACAAATGTGCTGTTTCTACATTAACCACAAACTTTAGGCCCTGTTTAACAGATTCAAAATAATTTATTTTATATTCATAATATAATTATATCCAAAACCAATAAACCGATAACACAATAACGATCTATAAATATCTCTGTCTTTGTCTTGTTTGATTACGATACTAAAAACTTATAAATCATTATATTATTTTAATAATACCCTGGGTACATAAATAACTATTATTTTATTTCAGCTGTTTTCAAGATTTATGACGTGAGTCACCCTTAAACATTTCTGTTATAATATAAAAATATTAATTAAATTTATTACCTAGGGTATTATGAAGATGTTTATTCCCTCCGAGGACATTGTTTACAAGGCCGAAGGCATCTTATCCGAGGGTTTCTATATCGCCCGAGGAATATAAGCATCAAGTAATACTCGTGTGCATACAATATTTTATGTCTTAGTAGTATTTTAATAACCTATAAAATATATAATGGATTACCTGGCAACACTGAATAGAAGAAATGTCAGTTTTTGACAATATTACCAAAGTAATGTCACTCTTAATGCCCTAGGGCCTAATAAAATCATATAATGCCCTAGGGAATTATAAACTAAATAATTTATTTTGTATCCATGGTATTAATAACCAATAATGAAGTAGGAATACATAAATCGAGATACGTAATCATTTCAAATTGTAACTTGGCAATATTGTCCTTGTATCAGCTTAGTTTTGTTGTTGTTTATTTAGTTGTTTTGACGATAGATGACATCATCTACCTCGTTCTCGTTTAAAATTGTGTACTATTTTAGTTACTGTTTGACTCGTCTATGTGTTTCTCAATATGTATTTTTTAATGAACATTTGATTAAAAATAATTATTAACAAAATCTGTAATACTTTAAATATTGTTGTATTTAATATACAATAAAATTATAATATGTGTAATTAACTTTTACAACTTAAAGATTTGAAAATTAATATTTTAAATTTATTATAATACTTTCAACTTTTAATTTAAATATATAATTATGGTTCATGGAAAATAATAGTATTAAGTTGCCAAATTTAAATTCAATCAGGCGCATGTTTAACCTAATATTGCAGTATTAAGTTAAATTAATATTTTAAATTTATTATAAAACTTTCAACTCTTAATTTAAATATATAATTATGGTTCATGGAAAATAACAATAAAAACAGTATTAAGTTGCCAAATTTAGATTCAATCAGGCGCATGTTTCACCTAATATTAATATTGCAGTATTTACAATAACTACCTACGTTGCCCTCTATCATGTATAGTTTGAGATAAAATTTTGTTTTTTTTGCAATGCACTTGTACTCGTCAACTTTTGGATAGTAAGCCTACGTTCTATTTTAGTTCTGATAAATGACAATAGATGCTTAACACATAATTCCAATCACAATTAACGGAATGTCGATAAGATAATTTTCTAATCACTTTTTATATATGCGTACCTCAGACAAAACATAACTAGACAGATAACAACGGCGTTTGTTGTGAAGCAGAAGGAGATAGAATAACTGGTCGGTGAGGCGAGTGCAAGTTGATGTTATGCAGGTTGTATTTAAAATGATGACAGTTATCAGGCGCGAGCATTTTATTTATTTAAATAGAAAAGTGCGTATACAAAACACTTAATATGTCAAAAACTAACCTTTACTTTGATGTATGAAAAGTAAGTAATTGAATATAAAAATAACTACACAAATGTTTGCAACTTGCATAACATCAAAGTGTACTCGCTCCTTGCCGCGCACCCGCCTCACCCACAAGTTTTTCCATCTCTTTCTGCTTCAGAACACGACATTCACTTAAACACGGCATAATTTGTCTAGTATTATACGTCATTGATGTGTACATTGCTTCAGTCTCGCTACCTTGAACTATTATTAGCCAGTACAACATAGTGGACAATGTGTATGAGAAACAGAGAGAGAGTTCGTTGTTAGTAATAGTGTTTTAATAATAAGATAAAAAGTCATATTTATTCTGTTAAATACTTAGAGATATAACATGGTGGTTCTACAAAGTCGTATTTTGGAGAAACTGCGCTGCTATCAGTGCAATGAATATTTGTCATATGCACCGATAATGATAACACAAGATGGCGAAAACTTATGTGGTAGATGCGTCACTGAATCTTCGGATGAAACACTTATTCGAAATAAAGCTTATGAAGAGGTTGCATCAGTAACAGCATTTCCATGTCGCTATAAAGAATCAGGTAGTTTCATTTTTATAAATTAGAGATTGGATTTTATTTTAGAGAACTATACTGTTCTTGTTTTAGATAAATTAGATAAAATTAATTTAATACAAATTTCTTTATTGTGATTTCAATTCTTAACAGGTTGTGACATGGTTTTACTCTTGGATGATATTATATGTCATGAAGATTATTGTGAATACAGACTATATAAATGTCCAGCGGAGTCAACAGAAAGATGCGACTGGGAGGGATGCCAGATTACTTTACTCGATCACTTCAAGGAAACTCACCCAGAATTAATTTTAGAACATCCCTGTGCTTTGGATACTGATATTGTTGTTGATAATGACAAAAATATGCTATTATGTTTTCTGGGTTTTGTGTTTTTGGTACAAATTAGATGTAATACGGGTTTGTCAAAATTGTGGCATTGCGTACATTGTTTAGCGCAACCAAAACTTGCTCGGCAGTTTAGTTTTTGTCTTCAATTTAATAGCGATGTAAGAAGTTTTAAAACGGAAATGCCTGTACTTGCTGAAAAAAGTCTTGCAATGCAAAGTAATAAATCCATTGAAACTAATGTTAATCACTTATTGGGAATATTAGGTCATTATAAAAATATAAAATGTGTTCTGTCAATTTTGCCGAAAGTAGATTCTGATTTGCAAAATTTATTTGTGTGCCCAAAATGTAAAGACTCAAAACTACCTGCAGTATTTAGAAATAATGACAAGTATTATTGTTCAAACTGTAAACATGAGGGTTCATTTCTTGATAGGAATATGGAATATTTATATGGAAAAATGTTGAAACCATGTAGAAATAATAACGCTGGATGTTCATATTTTAATATTAATACGAAATCAATAAACAGACATATTATGTATGAGTGCAAATGGCAGCAAAATTGTTTTTTTGAATGTAAACTTAGTTTCAATGAGTTACAGGATCATTATGTAAATATAACACATGAATCAGTACTTAACGAATGGCTTAAAATTGGTTCTTGGCATTACGGACAAATGAAAGTAGATGATAATATTATTCTCTACAAAATTTTAATGGAAAGGACTCTTTTAGAAGTTTACATTTATACACAGCAATCAGTGGAAGAGATAAGGTTATATAAATGTATAATTCAATTTGAAAGAGGCAGTAAAGTAATATTAAAATGTAACCCAACAGCTGAACATGATTGGGGGATTTGCAAAAATTTTGAAAATAATCCTCTTATTGATACTAGAGGTAATACATTTAAGATTTTGAATATAATTATATCCAAAAACAAATAAATTGAGAAAATATTTAAACTCGCCTGAATGTCATAAAATAACACATTTGTTTGTGTTAATTATTTATTTTTTTAAATTTATATCATTACAAACATTTCTACTACCTGCACTTTCAAAAATTTGATGCAACTATATTACATCAATCAAAGCTTAATACATGGCTCAAAATAAATGTTTGGCATTGCGGACAAATCAAAATAAATAATGATATTATTCTCTACAAATGTTTTATCAACAAGACTACTTTGCAATTTTACATTTATACACATCTACCAGTAGATGAAATTAATTTATATAAATGTAGAATTCATTTTCTCAATGGACAAGTAACATTAAAATATACCCCAACAGCTGAACATGATTGGGAGATATGTGAGATTTTAGAAAAAAATCCTCACATTGAGAATTGTAACAATTCATTTTATATTCATAATATCGAATTATGCAAAAACAAATAAATCCAGAACATAATAACACCGGTATATAAATATCTCTGTCCCTGTCATATCTTATAATCAAATGAAAACTAAAGTGACAATTAACGATTTTTAAAGTAACTATAAATAATATAAGAAAATAAATAGGTACATATTGTTAGTGCTGTTTAAACATTAGTACATATAACGCCATATTTCTTAGTAAAAGTTAGTTATTTATGAGCTGTTATTATTTATTAGACGTGTCAAACTTTCATTGTATGATATTAATATCTGTGTAAGAATTTAAAATTAATATGTACGAGTTATTTGCATATATTTGTATGAAAAATATATTAACTTAAATCAGTACGTGCGTAATACATCTGAATCTTTAATCTTCATTCTGTAACTAAAATATTTTAAATATCGAATTCAAAGTCTTAAAAAATTCAAAAATAGCTAATGATTTTGCCTCATTTTCATTCCGGTTTCGTTAGCGTGAATCCGCTAAAGCAACCACTGGGATAGCTTATAAAAATGTGTTAATCCACGCCGAACAACTAATACATACGAGTAATATATTTTGTTATCGTTTTGTCAAATGTAAAATATGAATATAACAATAAATAATTTTGTCAATATACTTACTATGTTATTACACAGACGCAATTGATTTCTATGTAAATTTAAATTATTTTGAAACTACAAAATATTTTACAGTTTCTTGAAACTATATTTCTAATAATTTTTATTAAACCTTAATTTTCAGTCATTTTTATTATTATACGAAATTTGACAAGCGCGAAATATGAAAATTCAGCTGCACTGCGCAAGATGAAAATTGTCACACCATTAACAGTGGCGTATCAAGAATTGGAAATTTGCAGGCGATCAGCATTTTAGTCATTATTTACGTATAATATAGATATTAACGTTAAATATTTGTTCGATATAAAAATAGTTATTTATGTATCAGCAGTGAAACCAGGCGTTTCTGGCTCATGATATGATTGCTCCGGGATAAAAACGCTAATTTCACCCGTGATACATACAATATTTTATGCACAACAAAATAGCATTTATTTATATGATCGAAAGATTATAATATGTACATAGGTTATAAGTCAAAATGACATTTTGTAAAATCAAGTATTCACAATAAACAAAAATTCTCATTTTATTTATGTGTCCATAGGAATTAATTTTTTATAGCCCTAGGGCCAAAAATAAGTGTTTAAGCCCGCTTTTTATGGATAAAATACATAAATTTTGGCCCGATTGCGCATAAAATATATTTAAGTACTTGTCCTATACAACAAACAATAAATAATTCTTAAATAATTAAATTTTTAATAACTAAAATAACTTTGATTCTATAAAAACAAAAATATGTTTTAAGATTAAATGTCAAGAATAGTTATTTTTATAACAAGTGTTGAAAAAGGCTCGTTACGTGCAAGTGCAGAATTTAACGCACGAGGTTTGCCGAGTGCGGAAATCTGCACGAGCACGTAACCTTTTTCGGCACGTGTTATAAACAACATTTTTCCTACAACTGTGCGATTTAGTAAATCACTAAAATATTATCCAAATTTATAAAATTTTAATGATATTACACGAGAACGATTTTTTACGGCGTTACTATGGTTTGTTTGTTGATTGCTTGCACATTGTTCTACATTTAAAAATATTTTACTAACGTCAAGATAATTTCTTCAAAATCGTCTAGATTGGAATAGTACAGTGAGTGATTCTTCTTTATCATAAATACCTCCAAAGATAATTGAAGCTCCGGATCATGCTATGTTGCATCTATTTTCGACAATGACAATCAACCTGCTGCTGGTACTTCTAAAGCCTCCGAAATTGTTGTCAATAATATTACTGTTAATAATATGAACAGGTACGAAAGAAATCAATGTTTCTTTAGACAATACAAAAGTTTCCACTTTACATTATGTCAATATAAGCAACTGTAACAACTACAATACAATAAATATTATTACTTAAAACCATTTATCGATATATTTTACTTTGTTGGGTTCTTTTTATTAGTTGTGTACAGATTAGATATACTGCAATTTAAGGTTATGTTTATAAACGTCAAAATATACTACTGCATATTTACTACCGCTGGCCAAAATATGAATTACGTGCTAGGCACGAAATTTAAATCGCTCTCAAAAAAACTTTTTTTACAGTTGCGTAATGAATCACTTTCCGCACTAGTGTTTCTTTGCTTTCAGAAACGCACATGGTCTGCATTCATCTACTTTCCATACGTAACCAAGGCAATTATAGTTACGTAATAACAAAGAAATCGCACAGTTGTAGGAAAAAAATTTAATGATTCAACAGCACACTCAAAATACAAAATACTATTTAAAAATAGCGTCAATAAATAAAATATATATAAATATAATAATCATAATCTTTCTGCTGATGGACTATCAAAATCTACTGTTATTTGTAGAAAAACTACATATAAGATTAACTATACTCTAGATATGAGATCTTTATCACAGATCTATTTATTTAAAGGAATTAGTATCATTATTGATCAGTGTTATTCACTATTGTGATGCCTTCGTATAATGATGAAAGCTAGTGGAGATAGTATTTGTGGCCGGTGTACGACAACAGAAGAAACATTGTTGCGAAATAATATATTTGAAGAATTTGCAGCCATTGCTGCTTTTCCCTGTCGATACAGAGAATCAGGTACGAATATATAATGAAAAAAAATTCTATTTGTCGGCTAACTAATTTATTTATTTATTGTAAATCAATCCAACAGGATATAAAATCCCAATTACAGGACGATTATAACAAAAACAGTTATATAAAATGAATGATGCATAATAGTACAAATTTAAGAATGGTACATAATAACAGACATATACAAATATTAACGTAACAAACATTAAATAACTAAGTAACAGCTGATTTCAAGGTACAAAGAAATTACACAGTGATCGTTTTAATTTACATAGCGGGTCGTCAAATAGATCAGTGAAAGGCGATATTTCATTACAAATGTTGGTGAGTTGCCTAATAGGTGACTTTAGTTCATAATTGGTTCGTGATGAAGTACAGTAAAAAGTTAAGTGATTCCTCGAATTTTGGCGAGGGACATATATGTATAATAGTGCAAGAGATGATGAATCATCTATAGTACCATGTAAGATTTTATATAAATAAACGCAAGACATAATTTTCCTACGAGACAAAAGTGAAGAAATACACAGTTCCTGCAAAAGGTCATCATATTCATAATCATAACTGGGGTACTGTCTATAAATTTTGTAAAAACAGTACTTAGCAAACTTTTTTTGTATAGATTCAATAAGAGAGATGTATTTAGAATAAATAGGATTCCAAACTTGAAGACAGTACTCCAGTTTTGACCTAACAAAAGCAAAATACAAACTTTTTAGTGTAGTTAATTTACGAAAACAATGAGTATTACGAATTACATATCCTAAATTTTTATATGATGATTTCACGATTAAGTTAATATGATCATTAAAAGTTAATTTATTATCAAACAAAAGGCCAAGATCTTTAATCTGATTTACTGTTTCTAGAACAATTTTTTTCCATCTTATAGGGACAAGTATACACAAATTTTTTTACAAACTCATAATTTTGCATTTACTGTAATTGAAAAACAATTTAGAGGATTGAGACCAAATTAATATATTGTTAATATCATCTTGAAGTAATTCCGTATCATGAATTGAATTGATTGTTTTGAAAATTTTCAAATCGTCAGCATAAAGTAATACTTTCGAGTGTTTAACTGAGTCAACAATGTCATTAATGAAGAGTAAGAAAAGTAAAGGACCTAGATTTGAGCCTTGAGGTACCCCAGAAGTGGGAAAGTAAGGGTTAGATTTATAATTATTAAAATGCACATACAATTCACGATGACATAAATACGAAGACAAAAAATTGAGAAGGTTAGCTGAAAATTGGAAATGTGTATCAAGCTTGTGCAAGAGAATCTTATGATTAATACGGTCAAATGCTTTTGAAAAGTCCGTATATATAACATCAACTTGAGTGTTCTCATATAGAGAGTTAAGAGTAAATTCTGTGAAATTAATTAAAGCCATGTTGCAGGATTGTTAAATTTTTACTTACAGATTTATAAATGTAATTATAAAGAAGCGATTCAAATACTTTGGCAATATTAGAAAGAATAGCTATGGGTCGATAATTAGATATATCAGTAATATCACCAGATTTAAAAATAGGACAGATAAAAGCAGTTTTCAGACAAGTTGGAAATATTTGTTGACTAAGGGATAAATTAAATAAGTAATGTAAAGGGTCTAGGAATATATCTGAACAACCTTTCAATATATAAGCAGGTATATTATCTGGTCCACGATTGGTTGATGGTTTAAGCTTATTAATAGAATTTAAAATGTCTTCATTAGTTATATGTGAAACATTTGTAATGTTACTGTAATTATAATTAGTGTTATCATTTGAAAGATTATCTACCAATTCATCAGAATATACACTTGCAAAGAAATCTGCGAAACCCTGAATAATATCTGGAGTAGAGTTGAAAGAATTGCCATTAAGGTGCATATGTCCGGGAATACGTGTTGTACGTTTTTTATTATTAATATAAGTCCATAATTTATTAGGATCAGAAATGATAGATTGTTCTACATTACACAAATATTTTGCCTGTTCAGTTTTTATGTGTTTTTTAATCAGTGCACGCAAACGCTTGAATTCACTTAAATATTGTTCATCATTGGTATATAATTTATATTGTTTATCCTTTAGTTTTATATTATTTATAATTGTAGAATTAAACCAAGGTGGATAGGAAGATGATTTCATTTTTACACGTGGGATACACCTGTGCATTACCGTATATACTATATTATAGAATTCAAGAAATGCTGTATCTATATCAACACATGAATAAACGCTATCCCAATTAGCACACAATAATAGTTCGTACAACATCTTAAAATTAGCGTGACGAAAATTGTATGTAATTAAATTACTATTGAAAGTAGAACTATTTAACTTATGAGCATGGGAGATAGATGACAAAATCGATAGACAAGGATGGTGCAGATCTTCATCAACTAAAGAATCATGATTGCGAGTGACCGAACAAGGAATATTTGAAATAACAACATCAAGTAGTCTATCATACGAATTTACAAGTAAGTTGTATTGACTGGCATTGAAAAGTGAAGTGAAATTTTCGTAAGTATGTATAATGTTATCGCGATATCCGGTAGTTATGAAATCTTTTAATTTAGTTATATTGATGTCACCAATAATTACAAAATTGCTGTTTATCAAGGAATGAATAGATTCGATAGATTCAAATAAATATTGAAGTTGCTGAGAGGTGATAGGAGGCGGACAATAATCAACAATTATAAAAATGAATGTGTTAGGCGTTAAAAATACTTTTGTACAAACTAGATCACTAGTAGATAAAGGGTGAGGTACAATATTTATAGAGATTGATTTGTATTTATCGTTAATAGCACATAAAACACCACCCCCTCTACTTTTACCACTTATGGATGATAGTCTGTCTGCTCTAAAAATATTATAATTAGATGTAAATAACTCAACATTAACTACACTGCTACTAAGCCATGTCTCAGATAAGCAGATTATATCAAAGTTTGATGTACAACAATTATTATAAAATATATCAGTTTTGGTATTCAATTCCCTTACATTTTGATAATAAATGAGCATAATATTATGTACTAAATGAAGTTTTAAGAACGTATATAAAATAATATCCGAATAAGTTTACAGTGTAGGATCTGTGCGTTTAGTTTGACTTGTAGATTCTACACAAATTCAACAAGGTCAATGACCGAAGTAATTAAATTAACAAAAATGTGACAAGTAAAGAATAGATTTACAGAAAAAAAAATCAGCTGTGAGAGTTTAAACTGAAGTTAGTAAACTAAAGATATATCAGAATATAATTACAATATAAAATGAAACAAGAAAAAATAAACAAAATATGTATCAAATTAGTATGTTGACACTACCGTTAAATAGTAATTAACAATATTATTTCAAGTTTGATTTAACATAGATTATTCCTATATTTTTAAGAATTCAACTGGTGAAACGCGCTTGATAGTTCCGTTGGTATTTGCAAAAATGATACCATCTCTAGACCATACGTTTTTTTGACCATATTTATTGCAAGCACTTTTTAATAGATCTAGCCGTGGTTTAGTTAAATCCTCAACAATCAAGATCTTGGTCCCTTTGAGGTGTTTGCGGTTTTTTAGAATATTTGCGCGTGATTTATAATTTATAAATTTAATTATAATAGGGCGGGGTTTAGACTGTTGAGGGTTGGTGATTGTAGGTTTGAATGGTTTACCTGTTCGGTGGCACTTTTCAATATCACTAGGATTAACTTTAATTGGCAGTTTTTCACTAAGCACAGAACATACAAGCTCTTCAGTTATCTCTTGGGCTACTTCAGGAATTCCAAAGACTCGAATGCAGCTTCTCCGTGAATATTGTTCCATTTGATCGACTTTGTCCTCTAGTGATTTATTAACAATAGTAAGTTTTTGTATAATACCCTCATAATAAAGTTTTTGTTCCTCTAGCTTCTGAGCCACGCGCTCAAACACTTTATTGACTAGTTTTTCAATAAACGAGTCGTTTGTTAGCAAACATATAATGGTATCTTGCAACACTGCATTTTGACCACGTGTCATTGTAGTAGAATATGATTACTTGATATAATTTTTTTAAAAGAAACGAAATACTTTTATAAACTTCGAAATTATAACTTCTTCAATTTTAACGGAGTGACAACCAACACACGTCTACTCCTGACAAAGCATCGACATATAATTCAATATTTTCTTTTTCCAATATTTCTAAACTATGTATTTTAATACGGACAAATACTTTACGTTAACTAAATTTAAACTATTTGATAACGAAAAAATAAAATTAGTCAGTCTTATTTTAGTAATGTAACTAGCATTAGCTTATATAAACACTGAAGAAGGATTCACTTCTGTAAGTCAATTTGACACAATATACTCGTAAATAGAATTTGTTTATCAATCTAACAATAAATTCACACATTTTTTCATTTTAAGTGGCGCACCATTGCTATTTTGAAATATAAAGTTCGGTACCTACATTATAAATTTATTTGAGAAAAATGCGTATTAAATTGACAATAATTTAATTCAAATCACATAGGAATGAACGTATTAAGAAACAAACAAATTTTGTTAGTTTGATTAATTTACTATTTTGTGAAAAAATAAATAAATAAATTTCAATATTCATTTGTTTCTTTCATAGCACACTGATTCCTATGCAATTTGGATTAAATTAATGGCAATACATTTTCTCAAATAATTTGTAATGTGAGTATACTGAACATTATATTTATTGAATTCAGAATAAAATTCCCCATTCCGCACAAAAAAATAAAAAAAATTAGTTCTCATTTAAAAAAAAGAAAGTTGTGTCCCACATTAGGAGATCTACTGGTCGAAAAGAAAAATTACTAATAGTTTTGTAATAGACTTGCAAAATGGTATTCCTTTACTACTTTAACCAACCATGTAACCCTTATAGTACTCGAAATATCAATGGTGGCACACTTAAATTTAACCCTTCGTATACCCATTACATGTTAACTAAAGAATACAACCGAATATTAGAAGATCCCAGGTTCAAATTCTGGTATCCTCCGATCTCCGAATTATTCTTTCGAAAACATATTTAAAATTGTATATTAAAATACAAATTACAGATGGTAACCTACTCTAGCACGAGTTCGAAATTCGGACATGAGCCTGTGGGAATCGAACCAGGGTTCTCAGGATTCACAGGCCGACTTCATACTACTGAGCTAGCCACCCCATAAAGTTATGATATGACTATAAATACAGCTCAACGAAGGTAATGCTTAAATTTTATGATAAATATTATGGTATAATTTGTGGGTTCAGTAATTCATTACATGACCAATATTATGAGCATTTATATAAATTAACAACGAAAATATATGAAAACTTCTTCTTCTTCTTCTTAATCTATACTCTTTTACCTTACGGTGTCGAGCGATATATGAAAACAATTATTAGAAATATTCTTTTGTGAGCTCAATGAGAAAATGATACACAAACATCTAGTATGCGAGTTCAGACAAGCGCCAACAGATACTTTAAATTGTAATTTCAAACGCAAATCTCAAAATGCTGATAAGATAATTTTGATATCACTGTTTAGTCACGGTGTTTCAGTCTCGCTGCATTGCTCACCAGCATAGCTCAGCGAACAGTGAGAGAGAACATTGTTTATTAAAAATTGTTTAAATAATAAAATATTAAATTCATATTTATTTTGTTAAATATTTAGTAATGTAAAATGATAGATATACAAAGTAATATTTTGGAGAAACTGCACTGCAATAAATGCAATGAATATTTATCATATGCACCGATAATGATAACTGAAGATGGCGAAAACTTGTGTGGCAGATGTATCAATGACAACTCGGATAAAAAACTTATTCGAAATCAAGTTTATGAAGATTTTGCATCAATAGCAATGTTTCCATGTCGCTACAAAGAATCAGGTAAGCACTAAACACTCTTTTAATAGAATATTACATAACAAGAATCGAAAGTGTAAGATAACGTGCGAGTGTAAAAATTGAAAAACGTGGCGCACACGAGCACATTTATCACACTTTCAAGCAAGTTATGTACACTATTTTTCAGACGACCACAAAATATTTCTAAAAAAACCTTTACAAGAGCAATGTTGTTACACTTTGACAGCTGATGCGTTTTTGTAGGTAAGCGTTGACGTGATGTTTGAGGTTAGGTATTATGATACCAACTGTACCAACCGTAATGTCAAAATATTTAATAATGCAAAACTATTAGTAAATAAGTAATTATTAATTTTAAAAAATAAGATTTTTGTTTGCAAATGTGTTGAAAAATCTGCCAAAACTTCGATTTAAATAATAATACAAATTCCTCTTATTTATTTTATTATTTTATTTCATCGTAACGCCATCTGTTGTCAATCAATGGAACTTCACCTGATATTTTTAAAGTGTGCGTTATACTAACATATTAGTGTATGTTATGTTCAACTTTCCGTAGTAGTTTATGATGTTGTTAAGGTTACTTTTATAAGTGGTCGTCTGAAAAATAACTTATTATATTTAGTAATGGGTAGAAGGCATGATGATATATTTATTTATTTTATTTTTATTATTTGATTGAAATTTATCTTAAATTTATTCTTGATTTTCGATTTCGTTATTTGCATCCTTTATGCATTTGTTGAAGCAAATTTGTAGGTTTTTCCACACTAGTGAAACAAACATTTACATATCTTATACAGGGTGTCTATCGTAAAAGTGCATGAGATTAACATGGGAAATCAGTTTTTTGCATGCTGTTGCTCGGTGCTCTACCCGACAACAAAGATTGTATCAATCGAAAGATATCATTTTTCTGAATTCAACGATATAAAATACATTTCAATTTAGTAGTAATTTGACCCCGTATATTAATTCTTAAATTTTGAAAATTCGCCGATTTATTCAATTTATATCGAATATAAATATTGTTACCTATGAGTAAATCTGTGCCTATGACTGTTTTGTTTTGAAACGTCAAATAAATCGCTTGAAACAAAACAAAACAGGCATAGCTAACGATATTTATTTTCGATAAAAATTTAATAAATCGGTAAATTTTCAAAACTTAAGAATTAATTTACGGGACCAAATTACTAATAAAATTAAATGTATTTTACACCGTTGGATTCAAAAAAATTATATCTTTCGATTGATACCACAATCTTCGTTATCCGGTAGAAAACCGAGTAATAGCAAGCAAAAACCTGATTTCCCATGTTAATCTCCTAGGTACACCTTTAAGACAGACACCCGGTATACCACAATTAGCTAAACAAACTTTTTACTTTTTTTTTTAGGTTGTGATTTCACTATATCATGGGATGGCGTCATTGAACATGAAGATTATTGTGAATACAGACCAATTGATTGTCCAGTGGCATCGAATGGAATGTGTAAATGGACGGGGCCACAATGTACTTTAATCGATCATTATAAGGAGACACACCCGGAATTAATTCTAGAACACCCCTGCTCTTTGGATACTAACATTGTTATTGATAACGATAAAAATATGTTGTTATCTTTTCTGGGTTTTGTATTTTTAGTACAAATACGATGTAATACAGTTCTGTCAAAACTGTGGCATTGTGTACATTGTTTAGCGCCGCCAAAAATTACTCAGCAGTTTAGTTTTTGTCTTCAATTTAATAGTGATGAAAGTAGTTTTAAAACGAAAAAGGCAGTTCTGCCTGAAACATGTCTTGCAATGCAAATTGATAAATCCATTGAAACTCATGTTAATCACTTGTTGGGAATACTGGGTGATTATAAAAATATAAAATGTGTTCTGTCAATTTTGCCGAAAGTAGATTCTGATTTGCAAAATTTATTTGTGTGTTCAAAATGTAAGAACTCAAAATTACCAGCTGTATTTAGATTAGGTGACAAGTGCTATTGTGTAAACTGTAAACAAAAGGGTTCATTTCTTGACAGGAATATGGAATATTTATATGGTAAAGTATTGAAAATATGTAAAAATAATTATGGTTCATGTACATTTATTAATAACATGAAATTAGTATGCAGACATGAAATGTGGGAATGTAAATGGCAGAAACAATGTTTTTTCGATTGTGCTTTAAGTGTTAATGAATTACAGAGTCATTTTGTAAATAAGACACATCAATCAAAACTTAGTACATGTCTTCAAACTGATATTTGGCATTACGGACAAATTAAAATAAATAATAATATTATTCTCTACAAATGTTTCATCAACAAGACAACTTTGCAATTTTACATTTATACACATCTACCAGTAGAAGAAATTAATTTATATAAATGTACAATTGAACTTAACACTGGCGGAAAAGTTACATTAAAATGTAACCCAAGAACTGAACATGATTGGGAGATATGTGAGTTTTTCGAAAAAAATCCTCACATTGGGATTAATAATAATTCATTTTATATTCATAATATCACATTATTCAAAGACCAATAAATCCAAAACATAATAATACCGATATATAAATACATTTGTCCCTGTCATATATTTTATTAAAATGAAAACAAAAGTGACAATTAACGATTTTTAAAGTAACTATAAGAAAATAAATAGGTACCTACATATTGTTAATGCTGTTTAAACATTAGTACATATAACGCCATATTTCTTAGTAAAGGTTAGTAATTTATGAGATGTTATTATTTATTAGAAATATAAAAATTTGATTACGTAATATTAATATCTGTGTAAGAATTTGAAATTTACAAGGTGTTCAACTTAGTTGTGCCACCATTGCTATCTCGAGAACTATAAGAGCTACCAGGTTGGTTAAATTAGCAAACAAATATCATTTTCTAGATATGTTACAAAACTATTAACTATTTTTACCGGTGGTACTCAAAATACGGAGTCCAACTTTCTTATTTTAAATGGGAACCAATTTTTTTTATTTGCTTATTTGATTCATTATTTTTTCTGAATTCAACGACTATAAAGCTCAACAGCCTCACATTACAAAATTTTTGACAAAAATTGACATTAATGTAATTAAAATCGTATAGGAATTAGTGTGCTATAACAGAAACAAATAACTAATAAAATTTATTTACCTATTTAGTTTTTCACAAAATATTGATGTATAATAATGAATCAAACAAACAAAAATATTATGATTTGTTCACTTGTTTCTGTCATAGCACACTGATTCTATTCGATTTTAATTAAATTAATATCAATTTATTATGCATTTTTATCAAAAAGTTTGTAATGTGAAGGTATTGAACTTTGTAGTCATTGAATTAAAAAAATACTGTATCGAATAAGCAAATAACAAAAACAGGTTCCCATTTAAAATAAGAAAGTTGCACCCCGTACTTTGAGAGCCACTGGTCGAATAAAATGTTGATAATGGTTTTATAATACACTTAGAAAATGGTATTTCTTTGTTAAATTAACCAACCTTGTAGCACTTATAGTTCTCAAGATAGCAATTGTGGCACATCTAAATTGAACATTCTGTGTATGAATGAGTTATTTTCATATATTTTTATAAAAAATATATTGACTCAAATCTGTATGTGCGCAATACACCTAAATCTTTAATATACATTCTATAACTAAAATATTTCAAATATCGAATTCAAAGTCTAAAAAAATTTAAAAATAGCTAATAATTTGATATTGCATTTAGCCTCGTTTTCATGCCGGTTTAACTAGCATGATTTCGCCAAATCAACCAATGCGATAGCTTGTTAAGAATGTGTCAATCCACGCCGCACAATAAATCCATAATATATTTTGTTATTGTTTTGTCAAATGTCAAATATGAGTATGTCAATGAATCATTTTGTCATTATACATACTTGTGTACAGAAGCAATTGATTTCAATGTAAATTTAAATAATTTTTAAAAAGGTGCTCAGCATTTTAGTCAATATCTATATAATATAGATATAAGTTGTATGATATAAAAATAGCTATTTATGTATCAAGAGTGAAATCAGGCGTTTCTGGCAAGTGGTAACGATAATTTCACCCGTGGTACATAATAGTTATTTGTGTATCAAGAGCGTAAAGTGAATCTTTATTGCTCGTGCTCGGTAATTGTAGAGCAATAAAGATACTTTACGCTTGAGGCACACACATATTTTTTTCTACGACTTTACTTACTAAAAAAATTTTAAAAATAATATGGGGCTAGTTCAATTCACGTTCCACCAATTTCTGTATTATATGTAACCATGACGATATCAGTATCCAAATAAATAATTAAAAAATTCTGTTATCAACAATCATTGTTTGTGATAAATTTTCACACATAAATAAAAAATGTGCTAAAAATCTCAGAAAATAGTGATGAAAGTGATTTTCCCTGCACTCCTCCAGATATAATTGAAACAGCGCAAAATGCTACCTTGAGTTTATTACCTGCAAAATCAAGAGCATTTTACGAAATAAATTATAACCTCTTCATCGCATGGTGTAAGGTAAAAAAAAAATAAAGTATTATAGCGAAAATGTTATACTAGCTTACTTTTTGGAAAAATCTAAAGTAATGAAATCGTCTTCTCTTTGGTCCATTTATTCAATGATAAAATCAACACTAGCAGTTAAGAATGATATTGATATTAGTAAAGTTCAGGTTCAACTTCAAATCATAGCGCTGCATACTTCATGTATAATATTTTAAAAAATCAAAGTATTGGCGTACTAACTGAAAATTCTAATGACAATATCATAGAATCTAATTTATCCTCAAATTTATCAAACACCATTTCAAGTTCCGAAATAAATATACAAAACTGTCAAAATTGCACTTTCAATTTTAACGTACCTCATCCTCATGAAGTTGGCACTGCTGCCTAGCTGTGTTCAGGTTCAACTTCAAATCATAGCGCAGCAAACTTCATGTATAATATGTATAAAAGTGTCAAAATTAATCTAAGCTATATTTTAGATTTTGTAAGTATTGTTTCAATAAATTAAGACTTCAGCAACAATTTAAATTTTTCTAGGCGAGCGGTAAAATATTTTACCGCTTGTTGCCATGGGAGACGCGCGGTAAAGTATTTTATTATTCGTTACTCGGTAACCATCAACTTTACGATGCCAACTGAAAGCATAAATGTCAACTTTTCATAGCAGTCGTAGAAAAAAATTGTTATTTTATTTTATTATGGCCCTAGAGCCATAACAAATATTTATGCCCACTATTCATGGCTAAAACACATAAATTTCTGACCGGCTGTGCATAAAATATATTACAACAAACAATAAATAATTCTTAAATAATTAAAGTTTTAAATCTAATTTGTTTTCTGTAAATATGTGGAAGCCCATTATTGGGCAACGGTGGGCTTCCCGAATAACTAAATAAAAATAAAATAAATACTTTGATTTTATAAATACAAAAATATATTTTAAGATTAAATGTCAAAAAAAAACCTGATTCAACAACACACTCAAAATACAAAATACTATTTGAAAAAAAAAGCGTTAATAAATAATATATATATATATATATATATATATATATATATATATATATATATATATATATATATATATATATATATATATATAAAAATAATAATCATAATCTTTCTGTCGATGGTCTATCAAAATCTACTGCTATTTGCAGAAAAACTATATATAAAAGAGTAATTATACTTTAGATATGAGTTCTTTATCATAGATCTATTTATTTAAAAGAATTAGTATTATTATTGATCAGTGTTATTCATTATTGTGTTGCCTTCGTTGTATTGTACAATGGTGGACATTCACAGAAGTATTTTGGAAAAGTTGCGATGTTGCGAATGTGGAGAGTTTTTATCTTATGCGCCTATAATAATGAAAGCTAGTGGAGATAGTATTTGTGGCCGGTGTACGACAACAGAAGAAACATTGTTGAGAAATAACATTTTTGAAGAATTTGCTGCTATTGCTGCTTTTCCCTGTCGATACAGAGAATCAGGTATGAATATATATTTTTAAAAACATTTCTAACTAATATTTTCTTTGTCAAATATTCCTAAATTATATATTTTAATACGGACAAATACTTTACTTTGACTAAATTTTTTAGCACTTTAATTTGAAATATTTGTCTTTAAGTTAAATTTAAACTATTTAATAACAGAAAAATATAATTAATCAGTTTTATTTTAGTAATGTAATTAGCTCTAGGCTCTGTGAATACTGAAAAATGATTAATTTCTGTAAGACAATTTGACACAATATAAATAGAATTAGTTTATCGCACAAACAATTGCCGATCGAAGAAAAAATCTATTTTGGACGCGAGTCATTCAAAAGACCTTTCATTTGATACCAGACACTTTAGAATTTGAAGCAGTTTCACTAAAACAATTGCCGATCAAAAACATTTTAATTCTACACAACCCCTTCAAAAGACCTTTCGTTTGATATTAAACACGATAGGTTTTGAAGCATTTTCACTAAACAATTACCGATCGTATAATTAAAATCTACCGGCCATGGTAATCGAGCGGCTAGGTCGCGGAGTCGAATTTCGCCAAGGGTATAAATTTTTGTAATGTATTTGTAAGGGTTAGGTCAAAGAACAGCCCTTGGTTGAACCTCACCCTTGACTCAAACAGGCAGATTCATAAAACAAATTAGCGCTAACACCGTTTTTAATATTATGTATTTTTTTTAGAATAGTTATGCTGGGTTGCATGAAAACTGTTCAATAAATTGTTTATTGACTCTATAGTTATTGGTCCTACAAAGTTAATGAATCGTTAAAATTCACACAGTTGCAAGAAAAAAATATTGAGATCTTTAGTTATTGAAATGTTTGTCTAGCAACAGTATCACTGTAACTGTCATTGTCACTGACTTGTCATTATCGATAAATATAAGTACGAACCAGTAAAAAATTCAATCAAAAATGGGTTAAAGGAATAGAAGCCGAAATTATACGGAAAAAGAAAGACCAATTTTGCTGGAAATATTTCAAAATTTTATAAATGTAATTGAAAACAAAAAACCGACAGACAGTACGACAAATAAAAATAAATTGGATGTTTGAAAACAGATTTGCAATGCTTACAATTCTCAGCAAGAATCGGGAATGCGAAATATCGAAGAATTAAAAAAATATGTACGACTGCTTAAAAAGAAAAGCATGAAGGTTCCAGATTCAAGTTCTAGTGGTGTCTTTTTTCTCTTTATAATTTTATACATTATAGATTTATAATCGATAGAATAGAATATTTTGATAGTTTTTATTGCAAAACATATTTTTAGGTTAAAACTTATAAGACAGGTGGAGGAGATTTTATAAAGCAAGAGGATGAAACAAGTGAAAATTAATCTCTATATTAAATCCCTTAGAAAATTAATTTGATACCGATTAATTTTATAATCGTATGTAAACAATAATATACAAAAATTACAAATTATATTTTATATAAATTAAATTTTATTTAAGTAAATATAACGAAAAAAAAAAAAAAAACAGATATAGATATCCGACTTGAACTTTCTTCTATATCATTAATTAATTAAACAAAGAAGACCTAACTCCATCAGCATCAATATCAACAAATAGTAATTATTATTATAATTTTTATTAATTTATTTCAATTATAAAGTAACAACGAATATTTTTTCATTCATTCAACTTTGACATTAAACGTCAAACTGGATTTATTGAACCGTTAAATATTTATAGGTCTGAAAACAGTCCTATAGGTTGTAGGACTGTTTATCGATTCATTAAAATTATATGACGTTCATGCAACGATTTTTTGAAACCTAGGGAACCGTTAGTTGCTAATGACTCGATAAATACTTTCATGCAACCCAGCATTAGGATGGTGAAAGTGATTTGCGATTGATTTTGTCCGTTGCCTAGATATTTGTATAAATTGTGTTTTTTATTTTGTCAGTTTCCTAGACATTTTGTGTATTGAACGCAGTTATACCAATCTATGGTACCAAACGTCACTATAAATTGTTTAAGAATAAAGCTCATTCTAGCATCAATATGAGTGTGAGAATACTCATATGTTATTCTACGGTCGAAACAGAGAAACTTATTTTTATATTCATAATTTCAGGCTGTACATTGACAGTGCCATGGGAGAACGTTATTACACACGAAGACTATTGCGACTACCGTCCAATTGAGTGTCCAGTGGCGCCGTCAGGTAGTTGTAAATGGAGGGGGCCACAGTATAATCTACTATCTCATTACCAAGAGGAACATCCAGGTTTAGTTCTGGAGCCCCCATGCGTTCTAAACACTGACATCATTTGTGATAATGATAAAAATGTTTTACTAACATTTTTAAGTTTTGTGTTTTTGGTTCAAATTCGTTTTGATAAAGCTGCGTCAAAAATGTGGCATTATATTCAATGTTTTAGTAACCCAAAAATTTCTCGCCAATTTAGATTCAAAATTGTGTTTAGTAATGAAGAACGAAATTTGCAAAAAGAAACTGATGTTATTTCTGAAAAATGTTACGCTATGAAACTTGATAAATCTGTAGAAACTGATGTTGACAATTTGTTAAAAATATTGGGCGATTATAGTAATATTAATTGTACTATATCAATTTTACCAAAATTATGCACCGAACTTAAAAATTTGTTTATTTGTGTAGACTGCAAAGATGAGTCAAGGAATGCAATATTTAAATTTGATAATAAATATTATTGTTCAATTTGTGCGCCCAGTAATTCTTCACATGATCAATATTATGAACATTTACATAAATTAACACTGAAACCCTGTGAAAATAGTTATTATAGATGTTCTTATTTGAACACCAATAAGAAAATGATACACAAACATCAAATATGGGATTGCGAACGTCAAACAAAATGTTATTTTGGATGTGAAATCGAAATCGGAGAATTAGAAAATCATTATAGATGTAAAAATTGTAGAAAAGGCGAAATATTTTCAAGTAATCATTTTTACAGTAAAAATATTTGGTATGAAAGGATTATCGAAAAGGATAATATTTTTATTTGTAAGTTTATGATGACGACTGATTCTACTTTTAAAGCGTATGTGTATTCCAATTTACCTGAAGAAGATATCACTACCTATGTTGTCGAAATAAATGCATTACAGTCAATCATTTTGGAACATAATTTAATTGATGAATATGACTGGGAATTTAATAAAGAACTGACAACTCATATTGTAGATGGAAAAGGAAGATATCGTTTTAATGATATACATATTAATAAAAAAAATCCTTCAGTTACTATCGAAATACAAAATTTATAAAAATCTTCACCTATAAGACACATTCTATAATTAAAATTTACTTTAATTATATAGTTTAATTTTCATATATAAACAATTGTAATTTAATAAATAAGAAAAATAGGAAAAAACTTTCCATCACTTGTCACAAATCCCACAAAATTTACAGCACGTTTGAATCAACTTATCAGGTCATCATCAAACGGCTGGTCAGTTCAGCTTTAACCATAGACGCGTTTCGTCCTTTGGGGACTCATCAGTATGGTGTGATCAACTATCCAACTAGACCAACTAGGGACTAGTGAACTGTGATACTTTTGTGGGATTTGTGACAAGTGATGGAAAGTTTGTTCCTATTTTTCTTATTTATTAAGACACTGTTCCACATCGCAATTGACTTTTTGTCTTTGTATTAATTGTAATTTAGGTAGTTTTATTTAGTAATAATGAAACCTTTATTGAGGCAGACTAATAATAATAATAATAGTTATAATAATAATCAAATTAATCCGATTCTCAAAAATATTTTAGCTATTTCTGAATATTGGATTAGCAAATTCTAGCTTGACAGTAAAATGTGGTTCCGAAATTAAATTAGGGTTTATTTAAACTTTTTTGAAAATATGTTTTAATTAATTTGACTAAACCAGAATTCAAGATAAACTATAACTTTTTTTGAGAATTCGGTTGTTAGTGAATTTGAAGGTCCTAGAGCAAAAGCACGACAATAAAAAATTATTTAAAATTAAATTTTACGTTTAAAAACTTTAAATTTGTTATACTAGCATGTCTTTGGTATTTGAAATATAAAATGTGACATTTTTACCAAATATCAGAAAGTCATGATAATAATAATAAAAAACAAATACAACAAAATCTCCTTCTGACAGTGCAGTTCAATAATTGAAATAAGAATTTCTTGACAGCTATCAAAATGAGATTATGTTTAATTTTTTTTTATTTTCTTGGCTATCTGATTTCTGGCGAATATGCAACATTTTATTTGTCAAATATCTAGTAATACAGACAGGCTAGTATAAGAAATAGTATATTACATAACAAGCATCGAAAGTATACGATAAGTCGCAAAAAATGAGGCGCATGGTGCTGATTGATTTAAGTACACGAGCATTGTTATCACACTTTCGAGCAAGTTATGTACACTATTTTTCAGACGATCACAAAATAATTCTAAAAACAGTTTATAAGAGCAATGTTGTTTACTTTTACTTTAACAGCTAAATCGTTCTTGAGGGTAAGCGTTAACATTTGAGGTTAGGTGTAGTGATACCAACTGTACTAACCGTAATGTCAAAATATTAAATAATGCTAAAATATCAGTAAATAAGTAATTATTAATTTAAAAAAATAAGATTTATGTGTGCAAATATATTGAAGAATCTACGAAAACTTTGATTTAAATAATAATACAAATACTGTTCATTTATTTGACTATTTTCTTTCATCGTAACCCCTTCTGTTGTCAATCAGTGGAACTTCACCTGATATGTTAGAAGTATACGTTATACTAACATATCTGTATATGTTATGTTCAACTTTCCGTAGTAGTTTATGATGTTTTTATGGTTAAAGTGGTCGTCTGAAAACATTTTAAACGTAAAATTTAATTTGTAACAATTTTTTATTCCAGTATTTTAGGTCTAAAATATACAAGGAAGCCAATTTCCGAACATTGTTAAAATCCTGTATTAAAGTCCTACGTGGTGCGTTTCTGTGCACATCCTGTATATATTATTACGGAGTAAATACTCCATATCAATGTATCAGACTGTGGAAATGAAAAAAATATATGATTTCTAATGTACTTTATAAGTATTAAAGTATTTATAGGTATCTATTGATTTGTAGAGAGTATAAACCTTTAAATTCCGTAGTTATGATAGCGAAGGCAAATATGGCAGCTTTACATTAAAAATGAGTAGTGCTGCTGCATGTAGAATTTGTATCGTGGAACTTTGTTGTTTCGTTGTTCAAACAGAAACTTTGTTTCGTCGGAGTTGGCGCACGCTTTACAGGATTTTAATTTTACTAAAATGTTTAGCAACGTTGGAATCCAGAGCTTGCACCGCCAAGTATCTGCAGTTATTAACGACGTACGCCATTATTCAAATTATCTTTGAGCGAGCGAGTTGATTCAGCGACAAACAACAAATTTATAGCTCTTATAAATAGCGCTAATGTGATTATGTGTGAGTTGAGAAGTGTCTCGTACCTTTAATTAACGATTGCAGACTCGTGCACCAGATCGCGGGTATTTACTTTACATGCCGCAACTCTCAGACGATGGACTGCTCTGCTTCCTTATTAGCTTTTTTAGACTATTGAAATAACACAATAAGAATGCGAACCTAGTGGCGAAATTTGAAACTACGGCAAAGGAGCACTTTCGTGAGATTTGTAGCTTATTACATAGGACGCTATTGTTGCAACATTGTTTGTACATTTGTTTTAAATATTTTCGAAGCAAATTGAACTCAGATTTCATCCTTATACGAGTACTTCCTTGTTTTTGTAAGTATAAATCAAATGTGATTATGTTGTATACTTCATATAAAATAAAATAGGAAATGTGTAATAACATTTGCAGGTTATTATGAAAAATATAATATTCTTCACAAAAAAAAAAAAATACAAAAAAGTTGAAAGTATTGTTGTGTATCTGAATGAAAAATCTACTTCAAAGAACAATCGAATAGCTAGATTCTTCAAATTATACCTACAATAAAGTTGACTACAAATATAAACTAACTACTAAATTAGGTATCTAAACTGAACTACTAGTAAAACTAACACAACAATAAATACTGAACTGTAATCTATCTAAATTATTAATAGATACTTAAGAAATACTGAAAATATAAGACTAAAACATAGAAATACTACGCCTGTAATGTTAACCTTATGGAAGTAAAAAAAAGTGCAACTTTTTACAAATGGATTTTAGCGCCATCTCTTATTAGTTAGATATTCCAATAGATTCTTATTCAGATGAATCAATGTCGCGCCATCGACAATCACGGCCCCAAAATTTCATCGCGTATTTAATTTATCCTGTTTCAAAACAAAATGACAGATACACAAACCGACAGACCGACTTTATTTTTACTACATTTTTTTTCTGTTTAGTAGAGTGTAACACACGCAGATCAAAAACTGAGTTCGAGAAACACCGGCAACACAATACTTTCCTTGTTATGTAGGCCGGAAAAGTAAAAAAATAAACTAAAGGGCATTTATTTTTCACTACTCTTTCTTCAGTCATGATATTCTAGGGACCTTGAAACAAGCTTATCTATTTAAACACACGAAATATCGAATTTTTAGCATGATTCTTAGAATTATCTTTCTCTCTTTCTCGAATCGAATCCAGTAATATCTAGAACACTGTTACATTGCTCAATTTTAAGAAAAACTAATTAATACTAAAACACCACATTTATTTAATTTATTTGTTCTTCAACATCAGTTACGTGATAAAATCTTTCATTATTATTTTTATTAAATAAAAATAAATAAATATATCATCACGCCTTCTACCCATTAGTGAGTGTGGCAGTCTGCTGAAGCAGATCTCGGTAAGTGATATATTTTTGCGCGTGAAGTGCGGTTACCAATCGTCAAATCACGGCCCCCAAACATGTTAGTGGTGGAGGAGCCACAGGGATAGCTTTTTCAAATTATAAAAATTTGTCGCCTGTTGGAATCGAACCAGGGACCTCAGGATCCACAGGCCGACTTCATACCACTGAGCCATCCCATATTATTTTTTATTAATCTTTCATATCGGCCAATGGCACTAAAAATATACACTTAAAGAACCAAAGCCTTAATTTTGAGATTTTTTTAAACAATTCTTTTTTACTGAGACTCAGCATATCAAAATGTTTATATCCTCAAAGTCTCTTTTTTAACATCCTGTATAAGTTGTAGATGCGCTGCCATGTACTGTAATTGGGATTAATTTCCCATTGTGCAGCGAAGTAAATAAATAAATATAACAAAATTCGTGGAGTGAATTCTCGTTTCCGGGGAGTCCTGTGCCAGCTACGAGTGGGTGGTGGCGCTAGTGTCGCGCGGACGAGGATTATTGGCCTCGAGGGAGCGACAGATGCGCTGCTGCACAGGTAATGTGTCTTTAGGTGAAATATTGCGCCGCCACCGACACCATGCGCTTTAAATTCAACTTTAATTCGACCACCGTTAAATATTGATTCCGGGATAGTTTCAACTGGATTCATGTGCACTACACAACACCGGAACAAAAGAATTGTCCGGTAAATGAGAACTTAGAGCATTTACAATCTCTTAAACAAAATAAATGTTTCTTTAAATTCAATATACCATCACCATTTATTTCAAAGAGCGGGCATACCATTTTAGATTCTTCCGCATTCATAATTCCAGAATTTATGAATGAGTGTGGGACAGTTGAGGTAATTTGGGCATGTAGAACGTATGTCAAAGACAAAATTGATCAAACAGGTTGGTGAAATTGAGGATGAGACATTGCATGCACGATCTACGAGTAAAATGAGAATGATACGAGGTCAGGGTGAAAAGTCCCTGAAAAATAAAACAGATGGCGCCACAATTGCAAATCTCATGTGACATTTGTGATGTACCATCTTTAACTAGAACGCATTAAAATTTTCAGACTGATATGTCATTCAGTTCTGTATTGACACCCATCGAAAGCAAGCAACCTTGAAGATTTTTGAAAACATGAAAAAAAGTGAATTTCGCGTCTTGATTAAACATTATTTCTTGCGTGGAAAAAACATTACGCAAACCAAAGCATCGCTTGTTAAACATTATGGGGACTCCTCACCATCGATTGGAAAGATTCACAAGTGGTTTACTGATTTTCGTTGTGGTAGTATGACCACAAAGGACGTCGAACGTTCTGGTCGTCCAATTGAAATTACAACGCCAGAAATCGTCGATAAAATCCATGGTATGATATTGTACTATAGGCGAGTTAAAGTGCACGAGGTTGCTGAGGCTATGAGCATCTCAACCGAACGGGTACGGAACATTTTGCATAATTTTTTTGATATGAGAAAGCTATCTGTCAGATGGCTGCCGCATTTGCTCTCTGTTGACAACAAGCGCAACCCTGTGACAAGTTCAAAGGAGTGTTTGGCGATGTTCAAGCGCAATAAGAAGGACTTTTTGGCCCCCTGCGATTTTTATCTATTTCCAAACTTGAAGAAATGGCTCGGCGGAAAGCGATTTGGCTCCAACGATGAGGTCATCGCTGAAACAAACGCCTATTTTGAAGGAATGCCAAAATCGTATTATTTGGAAGAGATTTGGACGAAGTGTATCGCGCTACAAGGAGATTATGTTGGGAAATAACATATGTTTTGACCAAATAAATCATTTCCTGTTTAATTTTTCAGGGACTTTTCAACCTGCCAAACTGATGTCGTGGTATACAAATGTATGAATTATGAATGTGGATGAAGTTGATGTTACATGCCAGAATAGTAATGTTAGGTAGAATTAATTGCAGGATAAATCTAATAAAAAAGTGTTTCAAAGATTCACGCTAAGTACCCCATTTGTTGAAAATAGTGTAATGTTATGTATGTAAATTGAAATACATAGTTCACTTATAATGAGGAAACGAGTGCAGCAAACATTTTAAATTTTAAATTTAATTACCGTATAAAACATCTAAATATTTGATAATAATGGACAAATTTAGTATAAACCCAACGTTCTGTGTAAAAGTAAATCCAGAGAACATTATTGGAGACAATAAACTTGATTTACTTCCATTGTACAAACACAAACGTTCACTAAATGCAATCAATTTAAATAAAAAGCCACAAAACTCTTCTTACAAACACTTCCATTAAACAAGGCACAAGAAACAACAGAATCCGAAATCAGCTCAATAAAAATAATTACTTTACTCCGAACTCGAACAACTCGAAGATTCTCTGAAATCGAATTAAATCCCTAATGAATATTTCATAGAAGGGACACAACGCACAACCACCACGACGACAAGAAGAAGACAGACACACCTGATGGTGTTGAAGGTTGAGTGTGCGGTTAAATTAGTGTTGCACTTAAACGCTTATCAGATGGCGTCTGCTGGATTAAATCCTTCCAGAACAACGAAACAGGAGAGCAGGATTCATACAGGATATTATTTTATTCGTGAGAGAAACCTAACTTTGTGACAAAGAAAGTATGTACTCAAGATTTTAAAAGCAGTTTGTAGTTGAAATTACGATTTTATTATAAATATAGTTAAATTATTATCTTTTACATATTTTAATAATATTTGCGATTAAAATATGGACGTTTTGACCTGAGAGAAACACGGTGGAATATTTATTAGACTTTAAATAAATACAGGTGCGGATTCAGGGAGGACATGGAGGTCGTGACCCCCCACCCCAAAAGCTAAACTTTTTTTAATATTACTGCATATTCACCACCAAATTCAGGTTGATGTGGAAAAAATTATTACCAGATTTGCAAAGACTTCTACAAGACAAGTTGTCATCTAAAAACATTATTGGTAAATCGTTTGTTCTAAAGTAATATGTAAACAGAAAAAAATATAGTATATACAAATATAATAAAAATAGGGTGGCTAGCTCAGTGGTATGAAGTCGGCCTGTGGATCCTGAGAACCCTAGTTCGATTCCCATAGGCGACAAACAATTTTCATAATTTTAAAAGCTACCCTGTGGCTCTTCCACCACTAAAATCTGTGGGGGCCGTGATTTGACGACTGGTAACCGCACTTCACGCGCAATATATATCACTTACCGAGATCTGATTCGGCAGAGTGCCACACCCAGTAATGGGTAGAAGGCGTGATGATATATTTTATTTTTTATAAATATAATAAAATAAAAACCTCCTCTTGAATGTGCAGCTATGCATTATCCTTCCCCCCAACCCGTCACAAAACTAAAACCGTGACCTCCCCCAAATCAGAAGTCTGGATCCACCCTGAATAAATAAATATATCATTACGCGTTTTATGATATGTTTATAAGCGTGAAGTATGGTTGACAACCGTCAAATCATGGCCTCCAAAGATGTTAGTGGAGGGGAAGTCACATAACAAAATAGAAAGAAAAACGGAATAAAATCAAAGTTGGTTAAGCATATGACCAGAGTTTATAGCTCAAGTTAAAATTTTGGCGGTGTTCCAGTTTTTATTTTCTATAATTCAATTTGATTTCAAAATTGACTGACTCAAACACAAAAAATATAAATAAATATAAATATATCATCACGCCTTATACCCATTACTGGGTGTGGCACTCTGCTGAAGCAGATCTCGGTAAGTGATATATTCTGCGCGTGAAGTGCGGTTACCAGTCGTCAAATCACGGCCCCCAAACATGTTAGTGGTGGAGGAGCCACAGGGATAGCTTTTTCAAATTATGAAAATTTGTCGCCTGTGGGAATCGAACCAGGGACCTCACAATTTTATTTAATAAAAAATCCTAATATGTTGTACGAAATTTTACCTTCAATTTATAATGTACATAAGTATGGAGTTCTGTCACTGTCAACAACATGTTCAGTTATTAAAATATTTAATTTTTATTAAAATAATTTTATTGTGTAACATTTTTACTGTCACATTCACATTAAGACTTCATGATTGCTGCTATTTGTCTACTGTTTTTGTCAGGTAACTTTATGAATTACTTTGATAATCCAAGTATATCATCAATATGTCTGGCATTAAAGCTCAATTACTAAATATATCTCTAGGTTTGTAATGCCATCAACAATCTGTATATTATTTATACAGAAAATGAAATGTTAAAATGGGATAGGTGGCTCAGTAATATCAAGTCGGTCTGTGGATCCTGAGAACCCTGGTTCGATTCCCACAACCGACAAACTTTTCACCATACTAAAAATACCTCTGTGGCTCCTCCATCACTAACATCTTTGGAGGCCGTGATTTGACGGCTGGTTACCGCACTTCATGCGCATAAATATATCACTTACCGAGATCTGCTTCGGCACTCAGTAATGGGTAAAAGGCGTGAAGATATATTTATTAATTTTTTATTTTAAATGTTAAAAATAAAATTATATTGAACAACTTTAAGGCCCGGTTGCATAAAATGTTGTCAGCTAATCATGTTATTGACTATGTGAAAAAGTTGAATTAGAATTTAAAAAAAAACGCATCTAAGAAATGTCAATGTTTTACCATTGTTATTTCACTAACAGTAAGTATTTTATATGAATTGATTAAGGCATACAAATTAGAAAATATGTAAAATGTGGTGTCAGCCATCTTGGTTATTAACATGCTTTTAGCTAAGAATATAATTAAATAAAATAAATATATCATCACGCCTTCTACCCATTACTGGGTGTGGCACTCTGCTAAAGCAGATCTCGGTAAGTGATATATTTTGCGCGTGAAGTGCGGTTACCAGTCGTCAAATCACGGCCCCCAAACATGTTAGTGGTGGAGGAGCCACAGGGATAGCTTTTTCAAATTATATAGTTAAAATAGCTTTATGCAATTTTGGATCTAGGAGCCGATATTTCAATCTTCTAATGAAGTTCCAACAAATATATCAGTTAAAGAAACAAAAAATATCACATCCAAATCGTAGTTCAAATTATGAAAATTATATTAACTGAAATTTGTTATGTCCTAATTTTTGTTTGTTTATTTTTTTGTATATGGAACTTTGAAGATTCTAATACTGATTTTAATACAGTCCATAGCACATTTACATTTCCAGCAGTGTATTAGCACAAATTACTATGAATAATAGTAAGTAAAATAGAATTTATAATAAATTCAGGAAAATTTAACAAAATTACTTACTCTCTAAAAAATTTTATTTAGAAAGAATAAATTTATAGAATACTGAAAATCCCTTAAAAATATTTCCTCTACAAATCCTAGTTGCTCGAAGCATTTAGAAAAACAAGTTCGACATGACGGGTAAAATTATTAATGCAAGCAATAAAACACACGATAATCTAATAAGACGTAGCAACGGGCGAATGCACGTAGTGCTGCACTTGCATCGTGCACCTGAGCCTGGGATAGCCGAGGCGACGGAAGCTGCGACGGCGGCGGCATCAGCGGTGATGTATAGCCCCCGGCTTAAATGTTCACTTGTTTTTGCGTCATTTGTGCTCCTCAACAACGAAAAATTACCAAAAACACGACGCGAGAGATATTGCTTTGTAAAAAGATGGTATTTATATACCATGTCAAATGCCTTGACAATTACGCCATGGAATCTGTTTCTGGTACAAGACGTACATTACTCATTGTGTTTTTGTCATTCGACTACTCGTATATTATAGAGTAAAGTAAACTTATTAGAATATTATACATTCCACACTAGTACAATAAACTACTATTATCCAACACAGACTGATAACAAGCCTGTTACTATAGTTATTTGAAATAAATAATGTCCATCATTAGTCACTCAATCAGAAAATAATTATGAAGTCACGGGAAATTATTGTTGTTTTTTATTAATTTTTTTAGAAAATAAGTTTACTTTTCGGAATTAAATTCAGTCATGCTTCTTATACTTCTAATTGGATATTTAGCGGAACATACTAATTTTGTTTACATTTTTTTAAATCCTTAACGACAGGAGACCGATTCTGATTCATAGCAACCAGCTGTAGCGACTGGCTTGACGTCATTTATTGTCGCTACCGATAGTGTAGCCACCTTGCGGGATAAAATGTAACTTAGGTTTGACGTCATTAATGGCGACTAAACATTTTCTAGCGGTTTACTACTAGCAACTGCTTTGAACCAGTCGCTAACTTAGTCGCTACGTCCTATTCGTATGTTTTGCAGTGCCGTGTTTTGAAAAGTTTGGTTATTTTAATAAATAATACTAAATATAGAAACATAGTTACGATTTCAACCAATAAAGTGGACTTGTTAATAATAAACAAGAAAGCGGCAACAATTTTTCATAAATATCACTCTGAAAAATTTGTCACTAACAGTAGAAAATAAATTCCCTAGAAATTTAACTAAATCGCCTGACGTCATCAAAAATACGTCATTCAACTAAATATTTGGTTATTACAGAAAAATGTTTTACTTCTGTCTAAATTTTTGTATCATGAAAACGGTTAAATAATCCCGGCCGTGAAAAAATTTGTTACTACCAATAATAATTTAAAAAGAAAATTATTCATGTGTTTTAGCCCTAAAACGTGGGCTTAAACACTTCTTTTTGGCCCTAGGGCCATAAAAAAATAATTCCTATGGATACAAAAATAAAATGATAATTTTTTTATTGTGAATACCTACTTGATTTTACAAAATATCATGTTGACATATAACCTATGTATATATTTTAATCCTTTGAACATATAATTAAATGTTATTTTGTTGTGCATAAAATATTGTATGTACCGCTTTGCGCCTCGTGCTAATAATCATGCCACGGGCTAGAAACGTCTGTTTTCATCCTTGGTACATAAATAACTATTAATTTTATACAAATAAATAAATATATCATCACGCCTTTTACCCATTACTTGGTGTGGAACTCTGTCGAAGCAGATCTCGGTAAGTGATATATTTATGCGCGTAAAGTACGGTTACCAGCCGTCAAATCTCGGTCCCCAGAGATGTTAGTGGTGGGGAAGCCACAGGGGTAATTTTAAATTGGTGAAAATGTTTTGTCGGCTGTGGGGATCCAACCAGGGTTCTTTGGATCCACAGGCCGACTTGATACCACTGAGCCATTACCCCATAAATTTATATTATGTATACATATAGCTTTTACCCAATAATTATTAACGCGCAGTCCTCAAAAAAGGAGATCTGAATTGATAGTATATATTAGCGTAATATGTAATAATTTAATAATTGGCCATCAAAGCACGACCAGAAAAAGTGAACATAATTAAAAATACAAATACAAATTTTAATTTGCGTTTATTTACTGAACTTTACAAAATAATTAAATAGATATAAATAGACATAAAAGATAACTTTCGTTTCATTAACAATTCGTCATTTTAAAGCTAAACCTGGCTGTAAAAAGTCCACTCACTCCGAAGAATTAACACCTACGTAAAAGCCACTAAATTAAATAAAAAAGAAAAAAAGATTTCAGTAAAAGAAACAAACAAAAGACTGCGAAGTTTATCACGCTGGTCAAACAAACATACGATTTCCGGCGGTCTGGTCGACACCGAAAATGAATTCACAAAACCCGCAACAATTGCACGAAAACCAATATTTACCCTGGCGAGAAAAAAATATTTTGCGAAGTGTTTGCTGCTAATATTTGACGAGTTTATTTTAAAGTTTCTGCTAAATTATACATTCGCATGTGTTAAGAAGCAGACGAACTGCAAACAACTTGGTTTTTGCAATGAAATTTTCGGCGACGATAATTAAATATACAGAGATTTTTTATGGCGTGAATATTTGCCAGCGGTAATAAAACAGTTTTTGCTAATTTGAGGTATACTAGGTTATTTGAGTAAAATATATGTAAAGTGGCTTGACACTTATATTATTATTTATTTTTACGACGCAAAAAATACGTTGTTGTGTTTTTAACATATAGAGTGTGACAAAAAGTGGATCAATAGGTTCGCCAGATTATATTTATAGAGAAAATTGCTTCAAATAACGGTTGTTGAGATTAAAATTCTATATCTAAGTCAATAATGAGATTTCATTTTAGTCATTCAATAATTGTGAAAATTAGATTTATAAGTTATTTAAACTTTCCTTTTTATAACGAGTATCGATGATATATTAAAAAAAACTAATTGTTTAAATAAATAAAAATTATAAATAAATATATCATCACGCCTTCTACTCATTACTGGGTGTGGCACTCTGCCGTAGCAGATCTCGGTAAGTAATATATTCAAACGCGTGAAGTATAATTACCAGTCGTCAAATCACGACCTTCCAAATATGTTAGTGGAGGGTGAGCCACAGGTGTAATTTTAATGTGGTGCAAATGGTATATCAGCTGTGGGAATCCAACACAGATTCACAAATCCGTAGTCCGACTGAATACCACTGAGCCATCTACTCCATAGAAATCATAGATGTAAAAATATGGGTAAAGTATCTTGCATTTACTGCGACTATGTTCTTTACACTGAAAATCCATTAGATTCTCAATTATTCCAACTACTGCGGTTTTAAGTGCATATAAAAGTCATAACCCTGCAAGCTGGGCGACTGAGACAGTGTCGTACTTAAATAATTTATGTGCAATCTCTTTTTGTTATTTTAAATGTATCTATGTTGAATGATTCTAATAAGATATTGAAAGGAAAACTTTTTTAATGAAATATTTTAGATATTAATACTTTACTTTTGATAATTTTTTTAGCTTTATTGTAACACATTTAAACTCCATTCCCTGTATGAAAACGATTACGTCACATTCGGTATCCATGTGATTCAAGATTTTGCACTTAAAACGTTTACATTGGTATTGGATTGACATTTTTAAAACATAACCTAAAATTTCAATGTCAGATTAAAATATTTATTACTGTATAAAATTTAATTAGTTTATAAATGAAACCAAATACTGCATATATTAAATAATAACCAAATATAAATTTATCTTATCCCACGAAATATATTACCTACCTTATTGAAATATGTAATTTTGTAAAATAAAACTCAAAGAAATATACATTTTTATATGTATTATTATTGTATATAAATAAATAATATATGAATATACAAAATACAGTGCACATTACCTCTTGTACTACAGTTAAATTAATTAAAGGTCCTCGATTATATAACTCCAGCGCAAAATAATCATTAAGATGACAAACGCATTTCTGCATTTGATTACCCAAAATTTTATAAGCCGGTTCTTACTTCTCAGTCTTTATTGATGTATCAAAAATGTCACAAACTTAGAAATGACAGGCGAGAAAATAACAAAATCATGGCTATAGGTCTCTATTTTTATTTTATAAACAAATGTGAACAAAGTAAATATAAATTTACGTTTTAGTAAGAACTGTCATACGTTTTCTTTAAAATAATTAATGTGATTGAACGTGAAAACACATGAAACGTGTGTCTTTTCTTATTAAGACATACGTTAATGCCATTCGCATAGGTACGAATATGATTAAAAAAAGATAGCTATATTTCATCGTATCTATGATAACCTCGTCAGAGTTTTCATACAGGGAATGGAGTTTACAACTAAAATTATATGCGTTAAATATTTCTTTAAATGCCGTAGTGTTGGAATAGCCTATTTAATGTCCATGAACTAAGTCGACATTAGCGCTGCAAAACAGACTACAAATTTCATTGATAAAAATACTACCATTTGAAATAATTTAGTTAGACATTTGAATCAAATCTAACTTATATTTACTAAACCAGATCACTTATTTATTAGCTGGATTACTTCGTTGACTTTATTTTAAGTGCTAGACTTACTAATTCATTTACTTTGAAGTAATTAACCTCAATAAGTACATCAGTTAGCCTAATTTAATTCATTTAGTCATGTTGTCTAATTTATTTGAACTGATTTAAGTGAACCAAGTGGCAAATGGAATACAGCTATAGGCATATTCCATTTGCCATTTGGATCAGATTTAACTTACATTTACTGAACCAAATTATTTATTTATTTACCGAGATTACATAACCGATTTTATTGCCAGTATTAACATTACTTATTTTGATTTACTTTGAAGTAATTCACTCCAATAAGTGCATCAGTTTGCTTAATTCAGTTAATTTATCATGTTATCTAATTTAACTGAACTGACTTAAGTGAACCAAGTGCAAATGGAATACATAAATAAAAAGCCGCCATTGGTTACCATAGTAACACTGCTTAAAATAGCATAACATAAGCTGTATTCCATTTGACACTTGTTTCACTTAAATCAGTTCAGATAAATTCGACACACAATTAAATGAACTGAATTAAGCAAAATGATGCACTTATTGGAGTGAATTACTTCAAAGTAAATTAGAATGAGTATTTATAATACTGGAAACAAAGCCAATGAAGTAATCCAACGATATAAATAAGTGATCTGGATCAGTAACTGTACGTTAGATCTGATCCAAATGGCAAATGGAATACGCCTAATATCCACACAATATTACTAAAAATATTGTCCACTATTCAAGTTTTTATTCATTTTGTGCTAAAAATACGTGCGCTAGTGGCATTTAATTCTCAATGGAGCTCCGTTGATTTTAGTACAATAGTGGGTGATTGGATTTGAAAGTGCGGCAAATAAAACAGAGCAAAAGTTCAGGTCTCCACAGCCTCCTGGGACCGCATCGCTAGAACTTCCCGCGAAATTACTTAACTCGCAGATTACACACACCAACACCTATCCAACTTTCATTTCTTATCACTATAAAACAAAATAAATATTACAACACGATCTCACCCCATTCTGAGGGCAATTGAGACTAAGATAAGAATTAAGAGTTTATTTATTAATTTTTAGACTAGATAAATGAAATATACTTTTTACAATACCTTACTGTAAGTTACCCATTAATGACAAAATTTACACTGTAAGAAGAACTTTTATTTTTCAGTTGTTTTTTATGTTTACATCAGAACTATAATATTAGAAAAATTAGTGTCAATATCCCTGATTGAAAGTATTTTTACATCTTCTCGAGATGTACTACAATTTCTAGTCTCTGTTCGCAAATGGGTACCCTTAACCCTTGGTATTTAAAAAACTATTTTGTACCCAAGACAACGGTAAAATTGTGCAAAATTTATTTTAAATAAATATTTGGTAATATTTTAACAAATTTCATTCTGGTTTCCAGTAACAACGATCGATAAAACCGTAAAATAAAATAGTATTGTACAAAGAAGACGAATTTAGTGAAGAGAATCGTTTACGAAAATGTAAACTTATTTTGACAGTTTTGCATATATTTAATAAATAAAGAAACGCCTATTTTCCGACGTGGACAGTAAGTAAATATTACAGATCAAGGTCCTGTTTATCTTGAAAATTTGACAGTTGTTAATTTTTAAACCTATGTTTCTTTTTCTTCTATTTGTGCAGGTGTTATAAAAAATAACTTACTAAACTCGAACTGCAAGTGATTTTTTAGGTCGCGAATGCTTAGGAAATCTTGTCCGTACGGGCCTCGATTTTCCAAATTACATTCTAGACCTAAAAACTGTTACAGTTCATGGTGCGTAATATACTATTAAGCAACTATGTCAATAATTGTGTAAAAACCTCATTGGTATAAAAGTAGCTGTGAGAATGACAGCCTGTGGGTTTTTATCGTGTTCCATTACCCTTTTCACGCTTCATTACTCTGTATCCACCCACGCATTTTTTGTTTCAGTTCTTATTCCGACAAGGAACGACTATTCCTGAAATCCAAATTGACCCGTGATGTGAATACTACCAGTTGTCATCAATTCCTCTAATAATTTCGTACAATTAAAATTAATTATTGATCATATAAGATTTTGCCGGATATTTTATTATAAGAACCCGATTTTCATTTTCATAGCTCAGTGCGTCTTGATAGAAAATTTTCTTGTATTTATTGCATTTTAAATTCCCCGGGATCAGTCAATTTCTCACCTTTGAAATTGATTCTCATCTTCGTTCCTTGGTAAGAGCACTAGACAGGATTTTACACTCTACATACTGTGAATAGCTCGTGTATAGTCTTATAGAATACAGGGTTGCAATATTTACTCATTTTATCTAATAGAAGATGAATGATCAGTGAATAGGAATGATGTGATTTAAGGTTTGATGGTGATAAATGATTTCGAGTGTAATAAATTAATGAGTTTATATGGAGTGATCTATGAATGTGATTAAAGTGAGGGTGGTGTGTTCGGATGATAATGTTTGACGAGGCCTGATTATTTGATGAATGTAATGAGTAAATATTTTATGAGTGATTTTAGGGTTCGTGCTATCCCATTTGTTGGGATATAGCGTGAAGATATGTATGTATGTATGTATGTATCTAACATAAGGGTTGAATTTTAGTGACATATTGTATAATTTTGGCACTCAGATCATGTTAATAAATGTATTCGTGTTAGAAAATAGGAGTTTCTTCATTTATTAAATATATGCAAAACTGTCAAAAAAAGTTTACATTTTCGTAAACGATTCTCTTCACTAAATTCGTCTTCTTTGTACAATACTATTTTATGGCAATGGCCGATGTCACACGTATGTTACATACTATTTTTTCTACGGTCGTAAATTTTAAATTCTTAAATTCGTTAATTGACATGTGACATTTACTATTATATATCATATTAATTCGAATAAAAAAATTTGTTCCACATGGTAGTTTTGGAAACAACATTATAAAGTCAGTGCGGCAAGAAATTATATCGCACTGAATGTTGTTAAAAGATACTTTCCACACTCCTTTTGAAAGGTATTATATTGACTGTTCAACACGATAGTAGAAAATAGCAATTTATGCAATAAGTAAGGAAAAGTAACATTTTCCGTATTAGCCCTATTATTTTTAATGGAGTCGTAGCTGAGATAAAAATACGCCGTGTACGAAAAAGAATACTTTTCCTACGTATTGCACACAAGATTATTTGTTCAAAACTATTAAAAGCTTTCGTGTAACCATGGATACGATGACATACCCTATTAGAAATATAATTTATTTACGTTTTCGCACTAGTGCAGAAATATACAACTATTCCTAACTGTTATGAATATTGAAATCAAAATACTGTTTTTGCATATTGATCATGAAGTCTTTTTAACGAAAAATTATCAGAAAGTGATACATTTTGCATTTACTTTAAATATAGTGAAAAAAATCAAAATAGTGAAATAAAAGGTAAATACTACATTCTCATCTGTTTAATTTTAGTTTTCACAAATTTTATTTATGTATTTCTTTGGAGTTGAAATTTAACAATATAATATGCTATCGATATTTTAACAAATATCTCAATAGTATGTTGTAATACTAGTGTTGAATCGGTATCAATGGAATGCAAGTTTTCCAATGGTCTTTCAACAACATAGGTACTATTTTTCCTACAAGTTGTAACAAAACGGATAATCCAGAATTTGGTTTTGTTTATAAATTATGATATTTCACTATCAACTCAGCTTCGAGAGATACAGACTAATTAAGCGTTATCTTAAGTATTTTGTTTATCACATTTATTAGAGCATATGTTATAATTTCAGTATTCCGTAGATCATTATTCATCAAGTTAATAGCTTTTCTGAATTGTCGCGTCTGGTTATACGGGATGTGATGACATATCTGGGTAAATTATAGCTTAGTGTTGGTCAGATAGATTTAACCCCGTCTAGGTTTTTATGTAAACGCATATGTGGGAACCGCTTTCTCGACCAACGCGACGATATCACCCTCTTGCCCTTTGTCAGAACATCCCATGGAATACAACAACATTTAGTTAGTGGTAGATTGGCTTTAGTCGAGACAACTTGTTCTCGATTTCTCGTGCAAAATGTAGTTTTGCCGTGTATTTTGTAACTTATTTAAGATTAGTTTTATTCATACGTTGTTGTTGTTTCCATTGCCGGATAAATTGCTTAATTTCAATATTAATCTAGAACTTTTGTATTTTTATAATTGATATTTTCTTTTATAATTAAAGAGCCTTGATCACATTCTCTCTCCAATTGCAGTTTGAGAAGCCTACATTTAAAACTGACACAAATAACTATTTTCTTTGAAATATATATCTGTTGAATAATTTGATACATTTTATTAACGGCAAATACACGATGCTGAAAGTGTCAAGTTCTTTTGGAAATCATATGACACTGTAGCTAAAGTGTGAAACCAATAGTAGAACTAGGAGCTTCTGTCGCGCGAGGAATATTTAAAAATGCGAAAAGGAAGCGACTATGAACACAATAATTCATTCTAAAAGTTGTATAATGCGACGCTGCTGGCTGTTGTGAAATTCCCCATTTTGGTTTATTTGGTCGTGACAATGGCTGTCTGCCTCGCATTTATCTTTGCGCACTAAAATGTTTTATTGCAAACAAACTTTTAAGCTCGGTTAATATGGTAGTTTTTGCCGAGGTGGCCGCCGCTGCTGCCGCCGCCGCCACTGATAGCGCGCGTTCGCTCGTCTGACTCGACGTCTAGACGGCTGTGCATCCGCCCCGCCCTGAGCGCCGCCTCCACCCCCACCACAACTCATCGCTGCACTTTACGTTTCTCTGCTGACGAAAAATTAAAGTGCTTATCAAAAAATTACTTTACGACTCATCATTTGATGTCGAGGTGTAATTTTACCTTTAGAATACTCGAATTAAATTTAAATTGTTGTAAATTTATTTTAGTACGTACGGCGAGAGATGACAGTGTGAGAAGATAAAGGACAAATTTGAACTAGATTGTGTATGACTATAAAACGTCAAAATGAAGATTAATTTAAGAAGCACTCACAAAAAAAAACTTGCGTCAGTTCTATACATATTTTATAATGGGGGATTCAAGTGGTAGAGGTTTTTAATATATATTTATTAAAATAAGTTCTTGACCGTATATCATATTTAATACAATATAAAATCATACCATAAATGATATCTTTATTGCTGAAATATGAAAGTTAAAGTTGAATAATTTAAAACGCTCATTGCAATTACGTAGTTGCATTAAGCCAATCGCAGAGCTTTGTCTGAAACGTTTGTCGGTGCTCAATTTTACTGAGAGGAAGACGAATAAGAAATAAGCATTCAGCATTCTACGATTCTACCAATGACGTATAATACTAGACGAATTATGCCGTATTCAAGTCAATGCAAACGCCGTTGTTATCCGTCTAGTTATGTTTTGTCTGAGGATTCTACTGACAACGACACACGTTACGTAAAGCTACGTGTTATTTATCTCTATCTTATCTGTCTCTCTTTTAGCTAAGATGCAACTACGTCACATTCGTTTGTTTCGAAAGTTTAAATATTTTTATCATCCTTAATACAAGTTTAAAAAAAAAAATAATTTGGGTATAATAATTTTATTACGTAGATTAATATATAAAAAATTCAAAAAAGTCTTGAAAGGCCCATTCTTTCTTGAATTATGTGCTTCTTGTACAGAATTGAATTTGATTTGCAAATATGTCTTTAGAGAATTATTAAATACTTGCACCAATCTAAAATATTATATAAAAAAAATAAAAATATATCATCACGCCTTCTACCCATTACTGGGTGTGGCACTCTGCCAAAGCAGATCTCGGTAAGTGATATATTTTGCGTGTGAAGTGCGGTTACCAGTCGTCAAATCACGGCCCCCAACGATATTAGTGGTGGAGGGGTCACAGGGGTAGTTTTTGAAATTATGAAAATTGTTTGTGGCCTGTGGGAATCGAACCAGGGTTCTCAGGATCCACAGGCCGATTTCATACCACTGAGCTAGCCACCCCATAAAATATTATATTATCACATGAAATAAAATATATCAATTTATTTTCCTATATTTAAAGGAGTTTCATGACATTAACATCGTCTGTAATCTCTCGCCAAACATACTATAGCAAGCGATGTAAAAACTCGGACCTTTGGGCCAATTCGGCACATTTAACAATTTTATTTAGCGACAAATACAAAATATAAAAATCTGGTGTGGTCACAACACGACTTTCTTATACACAGCATATATAATATTTAGAATATATGTTATTAAACATGTAATTTAGTTTCTTTCCGAAAGAAGACATAGATAACTAGATAAAGCAAAAATTAAAATTTATGTTTTTTGTTTCTATTGCTACTATGATTAAATATAAAAATTAGTTTTACTCAAAATTAGACGCATATACAGAAAAATTGCAAATAACATTTTATGTTCCAAATATTTTTGCCAACATCTTTTATTTGAAACTTTTTTTCGTAACTGATTCCATTTTTAAAATAAATGGAATTTATTGTTTTGTCCGCTTCCGGCTATTAAATTTCATTCAAAATCAACTCAGCTCTTCGTATTTTCATTAAACTTATAATTACCAAGGTTCGTTATCAAATCTTATCTCGTTCATGAGATATTGCACACTCGGACACACATCTATCCATTCATCCATCCACACACACACATACACAGTCATCATTGAGAAAATGATCAAAACGGATTCAGTGGACCTCAAAACACGTATTTCCGCGAAAATCTCGTCAACGATTTTTTCACGATTCCAATACTTCCTTATAAGAAAGTAAAAAGTTGTATGAAATATTTTGAAGAGTGCTCGCTTGGCTCACAATTTTTAAATTAAGATTTGGCGACGTGCGTCTTCGTCCGTGCGTCTAAGGTCCAAACTCTAAATCGTGCATCTACGGCCTAACTACCTGAGCGTGAGTGTTAATTTGGCCTAAGATTCCTTTTTGGGGTTTTGTTACATGTGTCTCATATCACATCTTAGTAAGGCCACTATTCATATTTAGAAAGATTAAGGGCCTGTTTTTCAATCACCGGTTTACTCTCGATTAACGTTAATCATGATTAAATAATAATGATAACCATAGTTTCCATTATTATTTAATCATGATTAACATTAATCGGTGATTGAAAAACTGGACCTAAAACATTTGAAATTAAATAAATAAGTGGAACATTTGACCGAAACAAGTTTAACTTTTATTTTAATGAAATATGTTTGATAGAATTATGCACATGTGACACCCGTTTAAGTATTTTCATATTAGGTATAAGCAAAGAACGAAGCCAAAGGGTAAATTTTAAAAGAAATAAATAAATTTGTACCTACCCTCAATTATTAAACAAAAATCATATAATATATTATATTATGTGATATATTTCTATGTAGTCTAGATACTTCTCCTGTTTCTACAGTAAATGACACTGATATGACCTATATATATATATATATATATATATATATATAGAACATTTAAATGGGATGGCTAGCTCAGTGGTATGAAGTCGGCCTGTGGATCCTGAGGTCCCTGGTTCGATTCCCACAGGCGACAAATTTTCATAATTTGAAAAAGCTATCCCTGTGGCTCCTCCACCACTAACATGTTTGGGGGCCGTGATTTGACGACTGGTAACCGCACTTCACGCGCAAAATATATCACTTACCGAAATCTGCTTCAGCAGAGTGCCACACCCAATAATGGGTAGAAGGCTGATGATATATTTATTTATTTAAATATAAAAATAGTAAATTAAACTTTTAGAATTTAGCGCGATAATATGTTCATCTTTTTCTTTCTTCTGATAAAATGTGAACAGTGGCCATATGATCAGTGCCGCGTTTACAAATTTGGAGGCCCAAGGCCGAAGGAAATTAGAGGACATTGGCGGGGGAGGGGTATTATTTGCCATATAAAGGTATCCAGAAGAAACAAATTAGTACATAAATGTAAATATAATGTATATTTATATTTAAAAAATCATAAAATGCAAATAGTCACGTAATGAAAAATTTAAAAAAATTGCAGCTACACAGGATTAAAAAAATTATTTTTATTCATTCGGTACCTACCTGATGTTAAAATCACAGTCTCATACTATAATAACATAACATTAAAAATTAATTATAAAATGCGAAATTTACATTAATGCAATTTATTTTTTCTTGATTTTTCACAATCAATGTATTTAAAATCTCTGCCTCTATATTTAATATGGCTAGTGATTGCAATCGCTCTTGGGACATGGTCGAGCGTTGATAATTTTTTACTCTTTTTAAGCATGAAAAAGATCGTTCAACGGACGCATTTCATAAAGGATGCGTTAAATATATTTGTAGAAGAGTCAATATATTTGTTAATAATCAATATATATTTTTCTTGAACGTCGCTGGTACTGAGGGATTGTGTGGAGTAGCCTGTGCACTTTGCGCTATGCAACGACGCTACGTACTACTGCTACTGCCACAACGCGACTATACAGTGCTGCCACATATACTTAGGTATAATATATACCTAAAATACAAAAAATTCGTTGCGGAAAATAGTATTTATAAAATTCAATTTTTATTTTGCATATTATTATTTTTCATATATAAACATTATAATTAGTATGAGGCTGAATTTTTATGAGGCCGGTAAAAATCAGTGGCCTGAGGCGGTCGCCTCACCCGCCTTATGGCAAAACCGGCCCTGCATATGATGGGCTACTAATATCAGACCCAAATAAAAGAACCCCAAAAAGTGATCTTGGACCGAATCAGCAGTCATACGCAAGTATCTTGACCGTAGAAGTATGATTTGGAGCTGATATTCGAAAGGGCAGCAATTTTTTTTGTATTTCAAACACTGGTCATTTCAGCCAACCAAATTATGAATTGATCTATTATATCATGAAGTACGAGTAGTACTAGCTTGTAAGTTCTACTAATCTTTGTAATCTCTAATCCTACGGCCGTTACATACGAGCGACATTAAATCGGATGATTTTTATTAGTACGATTTTAAAAATCGCACTGTAAAAAATTGAATATAATGGCTAGTTTCACATGGTGATCGTCCGGTATAATTATCGTACAATAAAATATCGCTCGTGTAAAACGACAATTAAACTTATGCTGGATTGCATAAAAATTTTATCGGTTCATTAGCAACTAACAGTTCAATAAATTTCAGAAAATCCCATTTGATACTGTTGCTAGATAAACAATTCTTTAACTAAAGAGCTCTTTATTTTTTTCTTGCAACCCAGCATTAGTGTTGAAATTGCCAATTTAAACATTTAAATAATTAGAAAATTGTCTACTAATCTTAGTTTCACTAGACTACAACAAAGTAGCATATTTCTTTTCGGCGCAGTTTATGCAATCCTAGAGTATATTGTAGTTCTCTTCCCGCTAAAATCTATGGATATTATGATATCAAAATCGTCGCAAGGGTTAAACGAAAATGTCCAAATGGCTGTAGTAAATCGTAGTGATATACGTTTATAAAACAATATTTAACATAATGCCTGTAACACATGTGTCTCAAAAATTTCAATGTTCTTTCTCTGAGAGTTTAGCGTTTGAAGAAGAATCGGCAACATGCAGCTTTATTACATTATAAGTGATATCGCTAGCATTCTTGTCGCGATGCTCTTTTTCCAGGCCCGAGTTCCGGATATATTAAACATGTTACCTTCCGCTTTATACGTAGATATATTTCATGTGTTCTTATTCGACTGTCATATTGCCAATGTTGCCAAAATGCGATTATAACGACTGTGCCTACGCTCTCGAGTATATTATAAACAAATGCCCTATGATGCCATTTACCCAACTCTGAACATGAAAGTTTCGCAACTACTTATCTTAAATGTATAATTATCAACTATCTACTCTAATCAATACCGACAATTATTACTGGAAGATAACGGATAAAAATAGTGAAAATATATTAATTTGAAAAGATTTTATCGTATCAACGTGATTAAGTTATGATTATTCTTTCATGATTACAGAATTTAATTAAATTAAAAGTAATAAAGGGAATTGCATTTTGAATTAATTGAAAGTAACGCCTAGCAATTTAACAGGAAAATGCATTTCTATTTCTGTAAATGCATCGAATTAAATTTGCAACTAACTCAATATTTAATATTAAATTAGGAAACTTAAACTATATTACACTTTACTTAAACTAACTTGAACTTCATTTAATTAGTTTCAATTAATATTAATTTAGTTCATAATTTCGAAAGCTTTGCCTCTGAAGTACAGCTGTAGAAATCGAAATTTCAATATGCACGTTATGTTGAAGATGCTTTATAAGAAAAACTATATAAGTATATTATGTATAGGTATAATTTCAAAAGCTACCCCTGTGGCTCCTCCACCAGTAACATATTTGGGAGCCGTGATTTGACGACTGGTAACCGCACTTCACGCGCAAAATATATCACTTACCGTGTAATGGGTAGCAGGCGTGATGATATATTTATTTATTTATTTATGTACCTATAGGTATTTAAGTATAATATATTATGTACCTGCTTTAATTATTATTTTTGTGTTAGACATCAATCATCGCATTAAAATTACTCCTGTGTTTCCTCTCTACACTAACATCAATGGGGAGCGTAATTTGACGGCTTGTAATCGCACTTTACGCGTAAAATATATCAATTACCGAGATCTGCTTCAGCAGAGGGCCACATTCAGTCAGTCATGGGTAAACGGCGTGATGATATGTTTAAATTTTATTTATTTATTAATTATATTTGGAAAATCTATATTTAAATGTGAATAATATTGCAAAGAAATTAATATATAAAACAAATGTAAAAATATATCATCAAGTCTTTTACCCATTACTGGATGTGGCACTCTGCCGAAGCAGATCTCGGTAAGTAATATATTCTGCGCGTCAAATCACGGCCTCCCAAAGATATTAGTGGAGAAGAAGCCACAAGGGTAGTTTTAAAGTGTTAAAAAATTGTTTGTCGGCAGTGGGAATCGAACCAGGGTTCTCAGGATCCACAGGCCGATTCGATACTACTGAGCCAATTATCCCATAAGAAATTAATAATATATATAAATTCTGATGAATCATCAGATAGTGACTTAGGAAATCATGATATTACTGATTAATTGAAATATTTTTATGCTGATATTATTATTATTATTCTACAGAGTGATCAACAGGAATTGTTACAGTTGCACAATAAAAAAAAAACTTGAAATTGGTAAGCCTGATATATAAATTCATTTCCTATTGTTGACAGTGTCAGTTGAAAATTTAGATTTAAATTTGAATACATTTATTATTACATTTATTTCTAAAGTATTTCTATTACTTAAAAAGTCATAATTCTATTAGCTATCAGACTTCTGACATAACCTATTTGTAAAATAAATATATCATCACGCCTTCTACCCATTACTGGATGTGGCACTCTGCCGAAGCAGATCTCGGTAAGTGATATATTTTGCGCGTGAAGTGCGGTTACCAGTCGTCAAATCACGGCTCTCAAAGATGATAGTGGTGGAGGAGCCACAGGGGTAGTTTTTGAAATTATGAAAATTGTTTGTCGCCTGTGGGAATCGAACCAGGGTTCTCAGGATCCACAGGCCGATTTCATACCACTGAGCTATCCATCCCTATTTGTATTTATTAGAAATGTCAAATAGCATTTCCGCCTTTACCTGGCGTTGTGCCGACTGTGGAATAAAAGATCTCCGGAATTGTATTGCCAACTCAAACAATTCCTTTTGATCACTCTGTATTTTTAACCATAATTTTATTTTCTTATTATTGATCCTGAATTTTGACTATATTTTAAATTACAAATGTAAATATATAAATAAATAATAACACGTCTTTATTATGTTAAATCTGTTTCTTTTCACATTTTTACCTATTTAATCCTGGAATAACCCTGTACTAATGACATGTTGTTAGGGGCGGCTAAAAGTCAAAACGGTATAAGTTTGCGGGAGGTGTTCTTTGGAATGTAAATATTCCGAGTGTACCTGTCGCGGAAAAGTGCTGGCGTTTTTATTTTCCGATTTTCAATCACGTACGTTTAATTCGTTCTAATTCAATTGGAACGCGAGTTTCCCAAATTGGAAAAGTTCGGTTGCGCTTAAAGTTTGCCCGCCCCGTGTCGATCAAATTTATAGCCCTACTTGAGAGATATAAACTTTATTTGACACTTTAATCAAGTTTGCACACTGTAGATACATTTGCTTTAAACGTTTTGCAACTTAAATTGGAGGAAAAATTCCCCTCTACTCCCCGCAATCGAACACGGCGAAGTCTAGCGCCTAGTGCGACCGGCGACCACGTAATAAACTTGCTGTGGTTCCGACAAATTCAGTTACAAGTTTTACCACAAAGCGATCGCGAGGATCGTGCCATCGTCCAACCCTTTGTATCGAAACCTCTCATTATTTTCTTCTTCAAATAAAAACTTCTTGTAATAAACTATTTCCAATCTTTATGAATCGATATGACGGCTGGTAACTGCACTTCACGCGCATACATATATCATCGAGATTTGTTGCTGTTGTGTACTACACCCAGTAATGGGTAAAAAGGCGTAATGATATATTAATATTTATCATATGTTTCTAAATTATTTCAGAAAAAAATGTTTCTATAAAAGTGTTAGAAAATTTAGTTCTTCGTAACTACAGTTTGCAGTATTTTCTTTAAAAATAATATAAAATCGTTTCACAGCAAATATTATACGATACCAAAATTGCCCAATGCTTAAGATAATTTGAAAATACATAGAATGTAGACTATATCAAATGGCTTGACAATTAACTTAATTTAAATGACGTAATACATCATTGTTGATTTTTAAAATTTTGGAAATTTAAATGATTGATACAAATAGTATATTACGTACCATAAACTGTAAGTGCCAGTTTTTAGATCAAGAATATAGTTTGGGAAATCGAGGCCCATAGATTCGGGATTCCCTAAACATTCGCGACCTAAAAAATCACTTACAATTCGTAAGCTATTTTGGTTCAAAATTAACAGTTGTCCAATTGTTGTTAAAATAAGCAGGACCTAGATCTATACGAGGGCAGGGTGACGAGTGGTCTGAGACTGACACAAGTCAAAGGAAAACAGCACTTGCCAATGCTTGCCTATCTTCCTTCCAAAGCTCCTAAACTACTTTCAGACTACATGCGGACTCTTTACAATTTCTCCTCATTGTTCGTGTTAATGCGCTATATTTCTAATCAGAGAAACCCAAAATATGGAATAATGTCAATTACCTGCTTCTGTTTTTATTCATGGAGAGTATGAAAAGAATTTCGTCTGTTTCGGAGTATACGCTGCTGCTTCCTGATTTAAAATTCGCGGGAAATATATAACTGTACGACAAGTATTCACAAACATTGGCACCATTACAAGTACGAGGGCAGGGTGAAAAGTCCCTGAAAAATGAAACAAGAAATGATTTATTTGATCAAAACATATTTTATTTCTCAACATAATCTCCTTGTAGCTCGATACACTTCGTCCAACGTTTTTCTAATTTTTTTATCCCTTCCAAATAATACGATTTTGGCAATCCTTCAAAATAGGCGTTTGTCTCAGTGATGACCTCATCGTTGGAGCCAAATCTCTTTCCGCCGAGCCATTTCTTCAAGTTTGGAAATAGATAAAAATCGCAGGGGGGCAAATCTGGAGAATATGGTGGATGGCGAACCAATTCGTAGCGTAATTCAGGCAATTTTGCCATTGCGACTGCGAACCTGTGTGCCGGTGCAGAGAGCAAATGCGGCACCCATCTGGCAGATAGCTTTCTCATATACAAAAATTTATGCAAAATGTTCCGTATCCGTTCGGTTGAAATGCTCATAGCCCCAGCCACCTCGTGCACTTTAACTCGCCGATCGTCCAATATCATACCATGGATTTTATCGACGATTTCTGACGTTGTAACCTCAGTTGGACGACCAGAACGTTCGGCGTCCTTTGTGATCATACTACCACAACGAAAATCAGTAAACCACTTGTGAATCGTACCAATCGAAGGTGAGGAGTCCCCATAATGTTTAACAAGCGATGCTTTGGTTTGCGTATGTTTAATCAAGACGCGAAATTCACTTTTTTCCATGTTTTCAAAAATCTTCAAGGTTGCTTGCTTTCGATGGGTGTCAAAAAAGAATTGAATGACATATCAGTTTGAAAATTTTAATGCGTTCTAGTTCGTACATCACATATGTCACATGAGATTTGCGATTGTGGCGCTATCTGTTTTATTTTTCAGGGATTTTTCACCCTGCCCTCGTAATATTTATTTACTGTCCGCGGTGGATTGTAAATAAACACAGAGGAAATAAAACAACAGAGGGCGGATGTTGTTTACAATTGTAGCCACTTAGTTTTGAAGTAGCCATCTTGGTTTGCGCCAGACAGAAATTTCATGCGTGGTAAAAAGAGATTATATTCAGTGTTTACTTAAGTTTTTAATTAACATTTAGTGTTTTTAGTACATGTTTATACTATGTGTAACATACTGTTAAACAAATACAGTGATTTTCTATTAGATATTAGATAATGTGGCGCAAACCAAGATGGCGCTCCCGCGTTTTCTCGTGGATACCCCTTCCGCTTCATGGCAACGCGTCCCTCACCCATCAAACATGCTTACATTCGCTCTGTATATTTATTTACTCTGTGTAAATAAATATTATAGTCTTGATGTAACTATGGAAACCAACTGTGCAATAAAAGTTCCACTTACTGTGTTTAAATTTTGTCATTAATGGGTAATTTACAGTACAGGTATTGTAAAAATGAGTATTTGTCAAGTAGTAAAAAATATGGATAATTTTATTCATAATAATTAACAGAGGTTATTAGCATATACAATGATGTTGTAATTGTTGTAGTTGTCCAGGAGAACATGTCGATTTATTAGCGTCCCAGCAGGAACCAGGAGCAGGCTGATTACCGCAACAGCGGTAAGTGCAGGTGCAGGAGATATCACAGGCGGCTATATGGGCGTGTTCTGACGTCATAATTCTATCGTTATCACGTTAATGCAAATGAGCCACGGCGTACAGGTATTATTACACACTTTTCCGCAATTTATTTCACTTTTTACAAGATCATGTAATTAAAAATGTGGGTAATTTACTCTACACGACATTCACAAAAAAAAGGTTCTTTTTGTTTAATCTAAAAAAATGTTGCTGTGCCGATTCTCATCTTGTAAATTTTTATAATATTTAATTCCACTTTATGTTTTATAATGTCATAATAATTTGTTTATATGAATTGAAAAACATTTTAAAATGCAATAAAATTAAAAGATGCTCAAATTAGCATGTCGTCAATATGAAAATATCTTTGAAGCAATCAGCGCATCACAGTACACCATAAATCTTTAAAGAAAAGTAGATCAGCTACAAGATAATAATTTCGTGAAAATACATAATAGTATTTAAAATGCATACTTATTTTTATGAATAATATAAAGATTTTAAATAAATAAAAAAACGATTGAAATTTGTTCCATTTTTCTTTCCTTTAATAACGCAAATAAATAATTCTTAGCAACGGTATTAAAATATAGTTTTTCTCGCGTCAATACTTCATTATTCAACAGGTAAATACCCGACAATGTGTAAATCCTAGTATTTACCAACTTTATATGGTAAATCTAAGAACATTTGTATATATATATATATATATATATATATCATCACGCCTTCTACCCATTGCTGGGTGTGGCACTCTGCTAAAGCAGATCTCGGTAAGTGATATATTTTGCGCGTGAAGTGCGGTTACCAGTCGTCAAATCACGGCCCCCAAACATGTTAGTGGTGGAGGAGCCACAGGGATAGCTTTTCCAAATTATGAAAATTTGTCGCCTGTGAGAAACGAACCAGGGACCTCAGGATCCACAGGCCGACTTCATACCACTGTGCTAGCCATCCCATTTGTATAATTAATATAATTTCGTTGTTACATTTTTCCAAGTTTCGCTTCGCTCGCGTATAAATAAAGAAACTCTAACCTCGTGAAACGCACGTTCCCGATAAGCAAACCCCGATAATAAATCAAAGATAACTAAAATAAAGTTTGATTCATTATAATAATTGTAAACATTTTTCTTCACTTACAACTTTTTCATAATTTCAAAAATAAGATTTTTTTCCTCTTATGTCATAATATATATACAGAGTGGTGACCGCAACTTTCGAACATAGGGATTTAACATGTAAAATCATAATTTTGTAATTTCCTACTTCCGTAAATATTTTAAGCAAAAAAGCGTCGAATAAAAGTTTTAGGGCATAAAATTCTGTATCTAAACCAGTAAACAAAATTTGTATGATTTGTAACGCCACAAATTAGATCTGAAAATAACGAAAATAGCCTCAAACTATCGATAGCCATGGTACTGAAACAAAATTAAACAATTGTCTGATGTTTTATCTGTCAAAATAATAAATTATCAGACAGATTCACAAAACGGATTAGCGCTAACACCGTTTTTAATATTATCTATAACTCTATTTCAAATTAAAATAGATTAAAGAAATGAACTAAATTTGATGCTAATTAACTATCTTTTAACTCAAATTAATAATAAACTTGTTTCGTACATTGAAAAGAGAGTTAAAAATGAAATAAAAAATGGTGTTAGCGCTAATCTGCTTTATGAATCTGCCTGTAAGAATTTATTTTGACAGATTAAATGTCAGACAATTGTTCCCGAATAAGGAGGGATTGTTTTAATGGTCATATTATGATATTTTACTGATAGAGTTGTGGCTAGTTACTGGTCGAGTTGTGGCTAGTTACTGGTCGAGTCATGATTTCTTATTGGTAGAGACATTATTTTTTACTGGTCTACTCATTATTTTTTACTGGAAGAGTTATTATATTTATTGAGAGATTCATTATTTGTACTGAGATAGTTAAGATTTTTACTTATTAAAAAAACATTTTATACTGAGCAAATATAACTGTGCAATATTTTTTTTTAACTTAGCAAAAACTTTTTTTTTATTGAAAATTTTATTTACACTGAAGTATATTTATTACTGAGAATGGGATTTTTTTTCATGGTAAATAATGTTTCTTTACTGATCATATTAATTGTTCCCATATATAATTATTAGTGACCTATTGTTATATTCCTGCAGGAGATTGATCCTAGCTTAGACCCTTAGTTCTACTTCACATCCTCGATTAGCAATTCCTGTGGAAGTAGCGAAGTGGGAACCACAAGCCACAGGACGCCATTGTGAAGTTGTCTGACCACGATCTTGAAATTCAAAGCGTGCAGCCGACGACGGCGTCAAACAGCACCAATCGGCTAATAGTACCGCCGTCGCCACTCACGCAGCACCAGAGCACCACAGCGCCAGAATGTTGATGAACTTGCTTCACAAGGAACTAGTTAAAGGTTAGAGTGTACGATACATGTCATTAACATAACAGAGCAACAGGGAAACAATGTTGTTTAATAATATTAATAAATTTGACTATATATTCACACCATTATACTTTTTTTAAACGTGGCATACTGCTATAATAGATCTCGGTAAGTGATAGATTGTTGCGCGTGAAGTGCGGTTACTAGCTTGAAAACAACGTTCCTAAAGATGTTTGTGTTTTTTTTTTGGTGTTACTGTAAGGTGTTTTACCCTATTAGTTTAGAACAGAGTTTTTCAATCTTTTTCTTCTCGCGGTACACATAATTACTATATATTATTTTTTTGCACTTTCTGGAGTAAATGGCCTACTTTATGCTTCCTTTTCGAGGACTGAAGTGTCATTTTTACTCCCGGAAGGATTGAGTATAAAAAATAATCCTTCAGGAATTAAATTGACATTGACATTACCGTAGCAACAAATGTAGTATGAACCTCAAAATATTTGAATTTATTTATGTTGATTTAGTTACTTAAAAAAATAAATAATGCTGTCATTGCGACTTATATATCAAATCAATATTGAAATTAATCAATAATTCAAAATGTGTGGCTTGAAGTGCGAAAAATAGTTTATATGCACAGGACTAATGTTTTTTTTTATCCCTCAGGTGATTATTTCCCCCTCAGAATTAATGAATGCACTTTAATCCCTTGGTAAATATACTATTTTCAACCGTCTAACAAAAAAGTATACATTTTTGAATAATTTTGAAAAACAAAATAGTTATTCATGCAACTATTATTGTACAAGTGGGAAGCCTACGGATCATGCTGCAAATCTACGAATACAAAAAAACACTTTCAACACGAGTAGCATACATTATTTTTTCTACGATTGAATTTTAACTAATTCTACTAACTTTACTTACGATATTACATTTCAAACGTCAAAAAGTTTTGAAACAAATATTATATAACGTTTATAAGGATATTGAAAAAAAAATTGTTACTACATTTGTTAAAAATTTAGAATTGAAATTGAACATCGTTGAAATGAAAGAATACAATTTAAACCATTTCAGTATCCGTTAGCTTCTACGGAGGCATATGAACTGAATGTTTTATCTGCAAATGTGGTAATTGCTCTTAATCCTAAGCAGAAATGTGTACTGAGAAGTAAGTAGTGTTTTTCTGACCAATAAGGATTCGATCGAGGTTGTATAATTGCATAGAAATTTTACTACACACAAATATAATGCATACATTTATAGCAAGTCATATTAATTGCGACGTAGACTTCTTTTTATCAAAGTTTCCGCGATAAAATGAAGTCCTTAATTAATGTATGTATTGAAAATTTTTGCGGCACACTGGTTCAAAAACTCTGATTTTGGCCCGTTTCATCAACAAAAATTAAATTTTAAACTTGGATTAAATAAATAAAAGCAAATCATAATTACATGTCAAATGAAATCATTAACATAGCTGTCATATATTCTATTTGCTTTATTTATTTAAACCATGTATAAAAATTAATTTTTGTTGATGAAACCGACCATTAGAATAACATTTTATTTATTTATCTATGATTAATGTATCATATGCATTTTAAATGAGTAATTTTTGCTACATAATGTCATGTATAGATCCCGCAGAGAATAATAACGATGGAATAATGACCATTATTTCGTCTTCTGCATCAATCAGAAAATTATTATGCCTGATCTGATCTCTGTGCTAATAAAAAAAGCATAAAGACTGGTAAGTAACTATGAAAAGCCAAATAAACATAAACAAATATGAAAACATTTTGACATTTCTCTCTCACCATTTACGTCACAAAATATTGTTAACATAATTTTATTTAGTTTGGGATTATTTTAAAATGAAATTATAAAAAATATCTTGTACGAGGGCAGGGTAAAAAGTCCCTGAAAAATGAAACAGATGGCGCCACAATCGCAAAAAAAATGGGATATGAGAAAGCTATCTGCCAGATGGGTGCCGCATTTGCTCTCTGTTGATAACAAGCGCGACCGTGTGACAAGTTCAAAGGAGTGTTTGGCAATGTTTAAGCGCAATAAGAAGAACTTTTTGCGCCGTTTCGTAACCGTGGACGAAACATGGATCCATCACAATACACCAGAGACCAAAGAACAGTCGAAACAGTGGACTTGTCCTGGCGAATCGAAGCCGAAAAAGACCAAAGTGGGTTTATCGGCCAACAAAGTCATGGCGACAATTTTTTGGAATACACAACGGTATCGTCCATATCGATTACCTTGAAAGGGGCAAAACGATCACCGACGTATATTATGCAGAGCTGTTGGATCGATTCGACGCCGATTTGAAGCGAAAGCGGCCGCATTTGGCAAAGAAAAAAGTGCTCTTCCATCAGGACAACGCACCGGCGCACAGGTCCGCAGTCGCAATGGCAAAATTGCACGAATTTGTATTCTCCAGATTTGGCCTCCTGCGATTTTTATCTATTTCCAAACTTGAAGAAATGGCTCGGCGGAAAGAGATTTGGCTCCAACGATGAGGTCATCGCTGAGACAAACGCCTATTTTGAAGGATTGCAAAAATCGTATTATTTGGAAGGGATCGAAAAATTAGAAAAACGTTGGACGAAGTGTATCGAGCTACAAGGAGATTATGTTGAGAAATAAAATATGTTTTGACCAAATAAATCATTTCTTGTTTCATTTTTCAGGAACATTTCACCCTGCCCTCGTATATAAGTAATACATTAGTTGTAGAAGTGCAGTATACAATGACTATTACTCCCTGCGATGATTACAACCGTCGTTCGCTTTACTCGCTGGTGCTTCATCGTTGGGAACAATAGCATCGTTGTATAATATTAACAAAGCTGACTATCCAGCCGTAACTGTTCGTATTAATTAATAAATATCAACACATTTACCCCGAAAGTAAATTACTTTTATTCCACAGCTTGGATTTCTTCTCTTCTGGAAAGTTAAATTTGTCGATAAATGCGACAATGCAACAACGAAGGACGGATAGAGTTACTTTGGCGAAGGCCAGAAGACAGTGATTTTAGCGGCGGACGAGACAGACTTGGCGGTGTGGCGAGCAGACCACGCTGCGACTACAGCTACGGCGGAGGTATCCAACCATAATAAATGACACATTACGGGGCCGCGATCGATGCCAGACGGTGGTCGGAGGTCGGCGAGCCGCGACTCCACGGCAGACACTGCAATGTGCAGTCAGCGCAGCATAGCGCAGGACCGGACCCACTTCATTCCGGTCTTGAAACTTAACTGTTATATTGAGAAAATATTGCTGACCATGGTTCTGAAGAAATTTACGAGAAAGAAAAAAAAACATTACTATAGTTTGTTCAGCAAAAGATAATATCGTGGAAAGTATCTTGATCATGATTGGTTCAAAATGAAGACATTATAAAAGTTCCTAGTTTTTACCGTACAGCGTTCGATAAACACATGGTTTCCGAATGATTTTGAGACATATAATATTGTTAATGTTGGACGAAGCGCGAAAACTTGCTTTATTTCATACTGTGTCGTATTTTCAAGTTTACAGCGATGATTTCAATCCAGTAAGTGAGAATTTACAATATTAGATATTGTAATGGAATATTTCCGTACTGTTACATATAGTGAGGTTGCAAAGATTTGTGGTATTTAATTAAAATTGTTTGAAAATGTCATTTTCAAGGTTAGGATATAAAAATGTTTGATAATTAAATGCAACACAGTATGAACTAAAACGTTGTACGTCATAGTTATTTACGATACAAGTGAGATAAGAGCATCATTAATATACGCGTGTGAAATTTGCATGGGGCAACGGCCGAGTTGTGTAATCACACAAGTATCTTAATAATGCATTATCACACGTGTATTGTAGAGAATTTATCTGCGACCATAAAATAAATTAAAATTAAAACAAAAATAATTTTGAATAGACAGTTGCCAAAATTATTTGACATTTAAAAAATAAAATTGAAACTAAGGTTCCTTTCATTTTGAGTGCAATAAGTACTTTTTGTACTCGCTGCATGCAAAATAATATTTACATAACCTTGGAAACCGATCGCAAGTTTGATTTTGTGAACTAGTGCGCAAAGTAATTGATAAAAACACCCATTTTATATGATTCTAAATTTTGACTATTAAAACGCTATTTGTACTTATTTAAAGGCGCGATGAACGAGCGTGTTAATGCACATCTCTTAGCATACTGTGACGTCATCCGAACCAAGGTTCGTCAGTTCGAATCCGCCTGTCGACAAAGTATGATTTGTCGTTAAATAAAAAATACAGTTACTTGTATTAATCATACTTGGGCGCTATAAGCTAGTCACTTATACATATGCCTTAAAAGTAAGTAACATTGACTCAGAAAACCGGCAGTACGGCAGCGTAAAAACTGCGGCTCGGTGTGCCCGGTAGGCCCAGGCCCGACTCGGGCTGTACCGCCAGTAAAGAAGAAGAAGATTTGTACTTATTTATATACACACATTTTAAGGAATTTATAAAAGAAGTAGAGACATTAGCTTATAACGCCATCAAACAGACATATTTTAACAAACTTTACGAGAAAAAATGAACAATTTGTTTTCAAATAACAAATGTCAATTCATGGTATACTTAACTGTCAATATAAATTCATGCTTCAAATTTAATGAATTTCCTCATTATCCATCATATAATTTTTGCTCGTTACAAAAAGCATTGTACAAAACTCGTGCGCGAAGACGCCATTTGCACCATTCGCGCACTAGTTATGTAAATAGCTATTATTAAACTACTAGTGCGTTAATATTTCCAAAACGCACTAGAGCGTTAATAAAGTATTTGTCTCACTCAAAATGAATGCGATAAGTGTCACTTATCGCACGGTCATAGATAATTTATTACGATACTCATTTAAAAATTCCAGACCTGGCTTCCGGTAACATCTTACTCGTACCGTAAATACCTATTTATCGGATTTATAACGTAAATAACTATTTATTTTGTCGTAGTGTTATCGAATCTTTATCTCGATTAAATACCTGGCACACTGTCATCATTCATCGAACAAACTACATATTTTTATATTTTATTAGTTAAACATTTTCATAGCCATTGGAAAATGCGTACTTCAAAATGACACTTAAAAATAAATTAAACTAATATTTTTGAACTTGCTTAAAAATTATAATAATATTTGTTTGGCGTGTTGTATAAATACAACTTAAAATATTACCGCTTTAACTAAAACAGTCCAATTTAATATTAAAATTTCTATCTTTCTGGCTATTCCGGTCCTGCGTGCGCCACACGTTACATCGTTTCAGCGGTGTTGTAGCTGCCGCTGCGGCCGCTAAAGGGGATTTACAGAATTTAAAGTAAATATTTACGATATCGGTGTGTCGTAGCGAACATGAATCCTCTCTCCACCGCTTCATACCACACCGTGGCTCGTGGTGCGCCACTACACAGCTTACACAACGGTTCTCGCTTTGTACAAGCGGGACATGAACGAGCGAGTATTTAGATTTTTGTACGCGGAAAATTAGTGTTTTCTTTCGTTTTATGAGCTAAATGGCTTCCTGCTAACGTGTCGAACTGTGAAAATAGAACTTCTATCTTAAAATTACCTCTGTGACTCCTCCTTCCCTGACATCTTTGTGGGATGTGCTTTGACGACTGGTAATCGCTCTTCATATATAAATCTGTATCACTTAGCGAGATTTGCTAACTCAGAAATATATACCGGGCGGGGCAGCTTAGATATGAACAATATTTGTTGATAAGTAGATAATATTGCATAAAGTCAAATTCGTCGCGATTTTGTTCATCATTTATAGATTTACGGATTTACACAGAATTCTAGCTTTAACATAAAATATTAGTTTTATGCAATTTTGAAGAATTTTGTGCTGTAGTTTTGGTAGTTAAAATGACCAGGAGAGCAGGAAACTGCAAAAAATAAATATTACATCCTGTCTAAATCCAAATGTTTTGTAGATCCGTAAATCTATAAATGAAGAACAAAACCGCAATATTATGTAAATAAGTTTTACTTATCAACAAATATTGATGAGATTTTGTTCATTATATGTTGACTTAGGACCAGTTTTTTAATTGCCGGTTTACTGTCGATTAATGTTAACCATGATTAAATAATAATGGTAACCATAGTTTTCATTATTATTTAATCATGATTAACATTAATCGGTGCTTGTAAAACTGGCCCTTACTGATCTAAAAACTTATAGATTTATCACAGAATTATATATCTCTATAGTCATCCCTAATCTGCACCACTGCACCACCAGGTATTTTTCGTTCACAAGCATTTCTAAATTATTATTTTACAGAAAAATGTTTCAAGATACAGAGAACTAAAATTTCTACAACTTTCATTTATAGTATATTCCAAAAATGAACCACGGTGCGGTTCAGTTTTACCACAGTTACGGTTAGAATGACGTCATTTTGTATGTAAAACGGAACACTTTCACGATGACAGTTGTCACTTGACAGATGAGTTTCGAAATGTGAAATTTATTTAATATGGAAAAATGTTTATATTATAAAAATATTGTATTCTGCATCACACCTGATTTAACTTAAATATAGGGATATAAAAATAACACAAAGAAAAAATAAATATGAGCTTCAGAACAAGTAATAAATTCATCTAATATGAATATATATACTGTTAAATAATAAAAATACATTTTGTATCACAAGTTTATTTATCAGTCATCATAAAAATATAGTTTTATAAGACAAAAATTCACAAACACTGCAAAAGCCGCCAAACACGTTTCAAACTTGTCAACAACAGCTGTGAAGTAACCAAACTAACCGCACGGTTAGTTTGGTTATTAAAAACTAACTATAAATTTAAAAAACCGTGTTCCGTAATGAAATCGGTTACTGAAAAAACTAACCATGGTTAGTGTGGTTCAATTTCGGAATACACTATTGATATATTTTTCTCTCAGATTATTTGAATTTGAATTTTGAAGCGCTAAATAAGCGTTGCCAAATATATCAAGATATTTTATGCTAATATATACAAATAATAAAATAAAACATGAAGTATATAAATGAATATATCACATTTATTTCGAATTATTATTTTTTTTTAAATCACAACTTATACTAACATAATAAAAAGAAAATTCTTTTACACAATAAATCTGCAAACAATATCATCATCAATAATATTTAAATTCTCCGCATAAGATTTATACAATTCATCATCAACTAACTCATCACATTGTTGCGAAAAGGACGATGTCATAATACAAACAGGATTATTCTTCTCCCATCTTAGTAAATAAGTCTCATAAGTAGTATCATTCATATTTGAAGACATCCATTTTTCTACTTGTCTCAAACATGGGCATTGCCAAGGATTTCCCAGGATAACAAACTTCTTAAGGATAAGTTTACTAAGCAAGGCATCAGATAAATAATTTAATCGGTTTCTTCCTATGTTGAAAGACATGGTGATGTTGATGGACGGACCGAAGATTTCTGGTTGAAGAACTGATATTTGATTGGCTTGTAGATTGAGTAACTTCAGTTCGGAAATACTTGAAAATGCGCCGTTGCCAATTGACAATATTTTGTTATGGGACAAATTTAACATTGTCAGATTTTTAAAGGGATGGAAGAAATTTTCTGGTATGGTTAATATTTGATTGCTTTGCATGCCAAGGATGCGTAATTTGCCAGGATTTCTAAACCATGTCGCAGATAAATCTGTTATTAAATTGCAATCGAGATTTATATCCGTTACATTCATACCAATTGCTCCATCTTCAATTGTAGATATTTGATTTCCAGCAAAACTAATTTCAATTAATGGTGTAGATGATATTGAATTAGAAGATATTTTTGTTAGTTTATTAGAACTAAACTGCATCCATTCTAGTTTTGGTAAATTGAGAAATTTTGGTAACTTCTCAATACCTAAATAACTGATATTAACATATTGCAATTGTGGAAAATTTGTAATTAAAGTAATAGTCTTTCCTTCATTTTCATCCAGTTTTGTTAACTCCAAAACATCGATATTTCTGTCGGTGGGCAAAGCGAATCCATCAATAACCGGAAGAGGAAATCTTCTAGAGACTTTTCTCTTTCCTTCTTCGACGTACACGTACACACAGGCACAAAAATTCACAAAGAACGCACACAACAACAAACGTAGCAATAACTGAGACATGACTGTACTGTCGTGAATGTACTTAAAGACTAAAGGAAGAATTAATAAGTTGGCCTCAGTTATTGCTAATCAAGTTACAATGACCTTGTGATCTATAGAACTGGTAATCCCAACAACATGGGAAACAAACGTAGATTTGAAAAGTTATCTGCTGACCGCAAATATCGCATGTTTATAAAAAAAATAGGAAACTGTAATCTTTTTTGTATAAATAGCAAACAAAGAATATATTGAACGTCAACAAAATAGCAGTTACGGCAGTTGAATCATAGAAAGCAATTAAAAACTAATAATTTTATTTATTTTTCTTTTTTATTTCTTATATACAGTATAAGGAAAGTATTGGAATTGTGAAAAAAATCGTTGAAGAGATTTTCGCGCAAATACGTGTTTTGAGGTCCGAGTGTGCAATATCTCATGAACGAGATAAGATTTGTTAACGAAACTTGGTAATTATAAGTTTCATAAAAATACGAAGAGCTGAGTTGATTTTGAATGAAATTGAAAAACCGGAAGAGGAAGTTTACTGGACACACAAAACAATAATTTCCATTTATTTCAAAAATGGAATCAGTTACGAAAAAAAAAGTTTCAAATTCAAATGTTAGCAAAAATATTTGGATCATAAAATGTTATTTGTAATTTTTCTGTATATGCGTTTAATTTTGAGAAACATAATTTATAAATTTAATAATATATTCCAATAATCATAGTAGCAATAGAAACAAAAAACATAAACATGTTTAACATTTAATATAGATTAGATTATATTTGTAGAATGTACAAATTAGAAACTTGTATGAATTTAAACAAAAAAGTTATAAGTCAAAAACTAAATCGATAAAAATTTTAATTTTCGCTTTATCTAGTTATCTATGTTCTTTTTCGGAAAAACAAATACATCATTAAAATGGTCAACTAATTTGACAACTTTGCCTTAATTTAATCGACTTCGTATTTCACGATTCTTCAGATACCATTGGTTAGGCTCGAAAAACGGACATTCTGTATATGCCGGATTGCAAGAAAATAATAAAGAGCTCTTTATTTAAAGAATTGTTTATATAGACAGTATAAATATCGATTTTTTTAAACTTATTGATCCGTTAGTTGCTAATGAACCGATAAAACTTTCATGCAACCCAGCCTAAAACAGGTATATTTATATGTCAAAGTGACATTTTGTAAAATCAAGTATTCAAAATAAACAAAAATTGTCATTATTTATGTATTTATAGGAAATTATTTTATTATGGCCCTAGGGCCAAGAACAAGTGTTTAAGCCCGGTTTTCATGGCTAAAACACAGTCGGTTCGGTTGGGCATAAAATAATTTTTGACAGTTTTTCTGTTTGGAAATTCGTGCAACAGTTATTATGTATCCATGGATACGATGATACACTCTTGCACTGCCGCTCGGCAATCGGCAAATGTCAAATTTCTGCTTTCAACTAATAGTTGAAAAAAGTCTATTTTCTGCTCGGTCATAGAAAAAATGTATTATTATTATTATTGGTATATTGTTTGTACCAGGTGCTGGTTTGCATTTATAAAAGTGAACTTTAAATTTAAATAGAATATATTGCTTCTTGAAAATGGTGCAATATTGAAAAAAATAAAAATCAATTTCGTCTTCACAAAAATATTGTCTTAAAAAAATCTTGATAAAAAATTAATAACAAAACTTCGTTTCAAGTTTTTCAATTGATAATTTAAGCAGCTTGAAAGTTATAATAAACATGGGAAACTTTATAAAGAATACAAAAACGTGCGCTGGAATCTTTGATCTGTCGTCAGATCTCGTTCGTTGGTTCGGAGCTAATCAAAGCACCAGAGTGTCGACTATCATCAGCATAGATTAATTAAAGGTCTTCTTCGTAAAAGTGTCAGACAAAAAGTCCACGTCAGCGTCTGTCGAGGAGTCAACGGCTTCGCAAATTGTCCGAGGAGCTACGAGCTACGAGCTTCAATCGACAGGGATTTCAAAATATTAACATACTGTGTAAAAAATATAAAAAAATTGAGTTAGGAAATATATTAAGTAAAAAAGCTAGACAGTTTACTTAATTGAATTGGTTTGTGATGTTATCATATTTTGTTTCACATTTATATTTTCAATATTTCTGTAGAAAACAATATATTTTGCTTGTTGTTGTATTCTCCTTGGGATGAATTGAAATATCTACTGAAGCCACCACCAAAGTATTTTCCCGACCATAAATTTAGATAATTTTTCTGCATGAGGGCTATACATTATAATTGGAAAAACAGTTAACAATCGCTTAAATATATATTTTTTTACACTTTTACTATAATATTCTACCCAAGAGCTTTCATTTGAATTCAATCACAGCATATTTGGAATAACTTTAAAAAACAATTAAATGTCATTTTTGACACTCAACTAGTCAATAATTAAAATTATTACGATTTTAATAATTTTTGTTCTTTACATATAATATATATAATGGGGTGGCTAGCTCAGTGGTATGAAGTCGGCCTGTGGATCCTCAGAACCCTGGTTCGATTCCTACAGGCGACAAACAATTTTCATAATTTCAAAAGCTACCCCTGTGGCTCCTCCACCACTAACAGCGCAAAATATATAACTTACCGAGATCTGCTTCGGCAGAGTGCCACACCCAGTAATGGGTAGAAGGCGTGATGATATATTTATTTATTTTACATATTTTTCAATAACAACGATTTTCAAAATTATTCAAATATTTTTAATTTAATTAGTATATTAAATAAATACAGAACAATAATTGAATTATAATGAAAAAATTAGGATACTACCTAGGATCCATCAAGTCCGATCATATGCTTTAATCAATTAAGCTACGATCGCCATGTAATTCAAATGTTATTTTATTTAAATTTTTCTCTTTTTTTGTTATGTGTCATAGCCAGCCTTGGTCCCATGACTCTTTCATGTACTAAAAGCCTTGACACGATAGTTACATTTAAGTTACATGGCGACCATAGTTTAGTTGATTAAAGCATATAACCGAAGTACATAAGTATCAGGTTCAAATCCCGGCGGAATTCCAATCTTTCTCTTTGTATTTCAAAAATTGTTTATTTGTAACAAATGAACTTTCAAAAAATCTTTCAAACAAAAGTTGTTTGGAATCAGGTTAAGGTTCATTTTAATTATTATGTATTTTATAATAAACACTACTTTTATGAAATAAACATAAAAACTTTAAAATACTTATCAATAAAGTTATTGTGCCACTCGTTGTATACAGCCCATTAACGAACTTAACTTCAGTGTTCTGATAAAAATCTTAAATATAAAGTTTCTATCCAAAATTTCACCGCGGTTTTTAAGTTATCGTAGAGTTTGCAATGTGAAGATTCATCAAAATCTCGAGATCGAGAAAAATCACCATCACCATTACTTTCCCTATTCTAGATTGGGAAAATAAAAATTATGCTCATGTCATTTTGTGGAGTGCATAAATCTTTTATGATTTTAAATCTCTGCACTGAATGAAATTAATATTAAAATCGCCTTGTGGATTTAAAAATAACAAATTACGCTTTTTCTAATTTTGTAAATAATGAATTTAAAAATAAATTCTATTTAATCGATTCTAGTTGATATTTGTAAAGTTTAGCGCTGGGGAGAGTATAAATGTTATTTTGAAATATCAATTTCAAAACAAATAGCATTCCAGTGAAAATCACAAGTCACAGACATGCAATCCGCTGACACCCGAGAGCATTCAACATTTGCATTCTCTCATATCCTGTGACGGCGCACACTGCAGCCGGACAGGGCCGGATTCATACAGTTTCACCATACATCTATTATTTCATATGACGTCTACACAACTTATTTCTATCATAAATTCTAAATGTATGTAATTAAAAAAAAAATGTAAACAAATTGTGGCCGGTATAGCCTATCTTATTTGTAATTAAGTAATTATACGAGTACTGTTGATTCTTTTAGATCATTTCCGAATAAATTGAAATTTTATTTGCTTATAAAAATATATTATATTATATATTTACAATAAAAATGAAATTTTATTTTTAAAACATCAGGTCATATGTGTTCAATAATAAAATGTAGTTCCATTCCTCTCGGATGAATTATAGTAAACAAAAGATTTTTGAAATTAACGTATTGTACATATATTTGAAGCATTTCCCTTATAGAAATTTACACAAGGGCGTTAAGTGGATTTTATCTCCTAAAGTGCGAAGGTATTCAGTCCAAGGGTTACCAGAGGATATTATCATATAGTAATGTCCGTAGTGACTTTATTTTTCATTAGTATATGTAGAATTAGTTTTAATTTATAATAATTATGATTATAGTAATGCGTATAAGAATATTAATCAACTATGGCGTTTAGTGAATGGAGCGGAAATTATAAGCGGCTGTTATGAACGGAGTAGGCGTTATGAATCATAATGTCTGCAAATAATGCCCTGATCGTTTTAGAAATGTTTCTGTATTTCGTATCATAGCAATTAACAATATATAATGTTCAAGTCAAAAATAACATAATTTGGAAGGCAATGTACTGCGTTAGAACAGATTTCCCTTGTTATTACCCGCCGTTAAAACATGACCCAAGAAGATGTTAGTGGAAGAGCTACAGCGATAATTCTTATTTTGTGGAAATCAATTGTTTTAATTTTCATAGTCCAATAAATTGCCGAGAAATATTTACCATCATTATTTTATTACACTTTTTTATTATAGAGTAAGTGACTCAGTGGTATCGAGTCGGCCTGTGAATTTCAGAACTCGGGTTCTATTCCCACAGCCGACAAACAATTTTCACAACATTAAAAACTACCCCTGTGGCTCTGCTCCTCTAACATTGCTTTCGGGACGTAATTTGATGGCTGATAACTACACTTCACGCGCAAAATATATCAATTACTGAGATCTGCTACGGCAGCCACACCCAGTAATGTGTAGAAGGCGTGATGATATATTTTTATTTATATTATTGTTTAATCTCAACAGAAGATTCTCCATTTCTATTTTTCGCTTTAGAGTTGCGGATCGCGTGTCGCTCAGCTTGACGCATTGGTCAGATGAAAACTACAAAGTATTAGTTTTAATTTCCCTGGAGTCGGTTCTGACGTGCTAGCGTCCGTGTCTCCATGTCGTCGTGACGTGTTAAAGTTTTTCCAGCTTCGCACGTTAGGAGGTCACCGCCGCCATCGCCGCCGCCGCCCCAGACAGAGCGGGAGGTAGTGACGTTGTGAGTGCACTCCTGCTGCCACTGCAGCTTAATTCCAAGCGCTTTACTGTAATTTCCTGTGTCTGCGCCGGTAGCGACGCCAAGCGTCGGTGGCGTCGCGCCCGGTTATCTGCATACATGAGCGATGCGAGGTAGAGACGCTGACGTCATGACGTCATCAAGACACGTCACGTACTATCATCAAACTTGCTTTATTAATGTGTTCCTCCTTCTCAATCTATCAAAATGATTTTATTGGTGTAAAATAAGATATATGCAAATGAACTTGATATATTCGGCATTAAATATGTTCTGCTCTTGAACGTTTTGAAATTATTTTAGAGAAAAATGTTGGATTTAAAAGATACGAAGAAATCAATTTTCTAAACTTTAACTTCAACTATTTTCCTGTAAAATAATTTAAGAACGTTTCAGACCATTTCATAATTCTGGCTGTAGGTCTATAATTGCTGAACCCATTTAATTCTAAATTCTAAATAACAATAGAGGTTGACATCCAAAGATTTTAGTGGACTGTGGGCAGGTAAAGTCTTTACCAGACTGTTCTGTACTTTACCAGACTGTTATTTTGGTTGTAGCCTTGGATACGTGCTTTACTTGACTGTTTTGGTAAAAATCTACTTTCCATACTAAAAATTTGTCAGGAAAGTAGACATTTTCTTGCCGGTTTCGTGAAAAAAAATTACAAGTTAGTAACGGTAAAGATTTAATTACATAGTTTCCAAACAGTTTGAATAAATTTTTCTGAAACCGGTAAGAAAGTGCCTATTTTCCTGGTCAATTTTAGTATTGAAAGTAGATTTTTACCAAAACAGTCAAGTAAAGCACGTATCCAAGGCTACAACAAAAATAACAGTCTGATAAAGTACAAAACAGTCTGGTAAAGATTTTACCTTATAATTTTTTTTTTTTTGTAACCTTGGATATTTAGCCTGCTGTCAATACAATTCAAATAAAAAAATTAAGCATATTTCATTATTTATGATTCATTTTCATAATTTCAAAAACTACTCCTGTGGCTCCTCCACCACTAACATCTTTGGGGGCCGTGATTTGACGACTGGTAACCACATTTCACGTGCAAAATATATCACTTACCGAGACCTGCTTCGGCAGAGTACCATACTCAGTAATGGGTAGAAGGCGTGATGATATATTTATTTATTTTTATTATTGACTAAATTAAATTAATTAAATAATTAATAATTAATTAATTAAATTATGGGATGGCTAGCTCAGTGGTATGATGTCGGCCTGTGGATCCTGAGGTCCCTGGTTCGATTCCCACAGGCGACAAATTTTCATAATTTGAAAAAGCTATCCCTGTGGCTCCTCCACCACTAACATGTTTGGAGGCCGTGATTTGACGATTGGTAACCGCACTTCACGCGCAAAATATATCACTTACCGAGATCTGCTTCAGCAGAGTGCCACACCCAGTAATGGGTAGAAGGCGTGATGATATATTTAAATTAAACGATTTCAGAAAAAAAATCGTACGTCAAGTAAAATATCACTTTCCTGATTTGTTATGTAATATACTATACAAATAAATACTGTAACTCTCTTTTTACAGCAGAATTATTCCATAATTAGTCCATAAATATTTTCCCGTACTATAATCTACCGGAATAAATGATTAATTCTAAAGTTCATAAATAAAAAGCATAATTTGATCGTATCTGCAACATGTAAAAAATTACTCGAATTTCTATGGTTGCAGAACTCGGATAATACTTAGTCTCAGAATTGCCGCCATCATCCAAGAATATATCACTTTTCCTACTAGTCACACAATAGGCGTGTTTCTTTGGACTGTGATTCGTAATCAAAGTGATCAAACTTAACATGATCATGAAGAATCATGTTTCTTCGTTCGTTATTCGTTATCCCTACTCTTTCATTTTGTGATCACGAAAGGACAATCCCCCTACCCTTCTGAATCATACATTTTCTATGATTCATGTTGACTGATTCACATCGAAGGTTTAAAAATGGCGTCTGATGATAAATTTATGTGCTCTATTTGTAAAATTAAGGGAAATTGACTGCTTCTGGAAGAATTTTTAAATGGCTTACATGGACACTCATTTATGAAATGTTAAAATAGGTTAGTTTGTGTATTTGACATTTGCAGTTATTTTAACGTTCATACTATAGGATCGCGTCGATCGGGTTGGATTTGAATCATTATTCCTGTTCGATGTTTTCTTCAGTATCATATTTAATCATGATTCAACGCAATCACGATCAAAGGAATCATGATTTAGAAAATCACAATCACAATCCAAAGAAACACGCCTTATATACTATTCTTATGCTGGGTTGCATGAAAGTTTATCGGTTCATTAGTAACTAACGGTTCAATAAATTTCAGAATATCGCTATTGCTCCTGTTGATAGATAAACAAATCTTTAACTAAAGAGCTCTTTATTTGTGCAACCCTGCATAATAAACTTAAATTTAATTTTGAATCATAGGGAGCAATTTTGCAAAAATTTCTAGTTACGCCTCTCTGATCATAGTTACAAAAATGACATAATTGTCAAGTCAAAAAAGTTATAATTGTGTTAGAAGTCTTGGAATACCTATTGTTAGTTGCGTCCAATATGTTTTCATTTGCAATAGACTAAGACGGATGTTTTAAAATTGATTAAAACAGTTGTTGTGAGACAAAGCCAACTTCTAATTGTAGTATCCCTAGCCCATAAATAATAAACGTGTTCCCGGCAAGTGCCCCATTTCCCCAACTCATCCGACGTCCCTGGTGGGCGATTTAGCGGTTGCTAGTTCAGCAGCGGGAGATGTGATTTGAATTTTTCAGAATTTCTCGCAACAGCGACGGGCGAGTGTTTTGTAATTTAATTAAAGTCAGATTCATCACGCATGCATTAGCCATTGACATATAATTCAATATACCGGTATGCGGACCATTGTCTGTGGAAAATTAAAACCGAAAACTTGTAATGAATATTTCATGTAGTCTGTGAGTGTTGTCCGTGCAGTCGGACCGCATTGAGATCCGTGTTTAATTGTGTTATTCCGCCAAATTGTTTCACGTACTAAATGGGATTTAGCTCTAAAACTCACCCATGCAGAGCTACACGAAAAGTCTTTTTCACGGAACTCACTCTATTTCATCTTTTAGTTTCGTAGAGAATGTCAGTATGCTGGTTTTGGAAAGATTACACCGTAATTTGAGATATTTGGAAGTCATAATTATATTAGAATCATTAGAATCATTAGACTTTATAGGATTAATCAATGGCATAATGGGCCTTTCAAGACTTTTTTCAATTTTTTATATATTAATCTACGTTATCATACCCAAAATTTTTTTAAAAAAAACTTGTATTAAGCATGATAAGAATATTAAAACTTTCGAAACAAACGAATATGACGTAGTTGCATCTTGGATTAAAGAGAAACAGATAAGACAGAGATAAATAACAAGGAACTTCACGTAACGTGTGTCGTTGTCAGTAGAATCCTCAGACAAAACGTAACTAGACGGATAACAACGGCGTTTGTTGTGAAGCAGAAAGGGATAGAATAACTGGTGGTTGAGGCGGGTGCGCGGCAAGGAGCAACTTGCATAACATCAAAGTGTACTCGCTCCTTGCCGCGCACCCGGCGGACCAGCAAGTTATTCCATCCCTTTTTGCTTCACAACACTGCATTGACATGAATACGGCATAATTCGTCTAATATTATACGTCATTGGTAGAATCGTAGAATACTGAATGCTTGTTTCTTCTTCGTCTTTTTCTCAGTAAAATTGCGAACTGACAAACGTTTCAGACAAAGCTCTGTGATTGGCTTAATGCAAGTACGTAATTGCAATATGGCAGTGCAAAATTTAAATGAGCGTTTTGAATTATTCAACTTTAACTTTCATATTTCAGCAATAAAGATATCATTTATGATATGGTTTTATATTGTATTAAATATGATCTACGGTCAAGAATTTATTTTAATAAATATATATTAAAAAACTCTACCACTTGAATCTCCCATTGTCAAATCATATGACATGACGTACAAATCAAAATGAATATATCAAATGAAAGGTCGGATAAACAATGTATGAAATTACATAATTGCATGAATGACTGAGGAATAAATGGATGGATATGATTAGAGATTGTTACGTGAATTCTAATCAAATTAGAATCGTTAAAGTTTACACGATTGAACAATGATGTAATTTTCAAGCTGTTTAACATGATACATAAACCATAAAGCCGGTCTCACACTATTGGCAAGTATTCACAAATATCGACAATGACGAGTGGTCTGGGACTGAAATTACTCGTACTTGCTTATGCTGGTGCTCACTGGTACTGGTACTGGCACTTGCCAATGCTTGCCTATCTTACTTGCCGAAGCGCCTAAACTACTTCCAGACTACATGCGAACTCTTTACAATTTCTTCTTATTGTTGGTGTTAATTCGCTATATTTCTAATCAGAGAAACCCAAAACATGGAATAATGCCAATTACCTGCTTCTGCTTTTATTAATGGAGAGCATTCAACATCTTCTGTTGCGCCTGATTTTATTTTTCTACATACTCTGCCTTGACTTCAACACACTTGGTCTAGCGTTTCTTCAACATCAATATTCCTTCCCAGAAGTGAAAGTCTGGAAGGCTGTGAAAATATTCATCTACGGCCCTCTCAACTTCTTCATTGGATGCGAAGCGCTTCCCAGAAACAAATTTCTTCAAGTTTGGGAACAGATAGAAGTCTGAGGGTGCCAAATCAGGAGAAAATGGGGGATGACCGAGCAAATCGTACCTCAAATGCCACAGTTTTTTCATCGGCAACGCACCCTTGTGTGCAAGCCAAGCCTCTTCTTACGAATTTTGGCACCCAGCTGGTTAAGAAGGTTGGAGTAATATTCGCCCTTTTTCAAGGTAATCAATTAACATCATCCCTTTTGCATCCCAAAACACGCTGGCCATGACCTTTCCGGCAGATGCGATCGACTTCGCTTTCTTTGGCGCTGAACCACCGGCTTCCACCCACTGCTTGGACTGTTGTTTCGTTTCTGGCGTGTAGTGATGGACCCATGTATCATCCATGGTGACAAATCGCAGCACATTGCTTCGAAGATCGTTTGCGCATTTGCTTTTGATCGGCATTCAGCAAATGCGGCTCTAATTCTTTATGATGTTTCGCACTCTTTCTTTCGATATCTCCACAGCCTCAGCTATCTTACTCACCTTCACTTGCCTATCGTCCAACACGATATCATGCACTTTTTCGATGATTTCCGGTGTGTTGGCGGTTATTGGCCGTCCTTCACGTGGATCATCTTCGAGGGACGTGCGACCACGTTTAAATTCAGCTGCCCATTTTTTAACGGTTGACATGGAAGGAGCAGAGTCCCCATAAACTTTTGTCAACTTCGTATTAATTTCCTTAGGATTTAATCCGTCCAAATCGAAGGATTTTATGACCGCACGATATTCAAATTTATCCATTTTAACGAAAAACACGCAAGACGTCTACTTCAAAAATTCGTGTAAACAAACTACTTGAGAGAACAAGTTGATACTTGTCATACCAACTAACGATATGTGTACCTAAGCAGAAAACAAATTTTTGCTGATTGGAACGCCATCTCTGTGTGAGGCCGAGAATTTTTCACCTTACCCTCGTATACGCGAGTAATTTGGGAGGTTGAACTGATATTGTGACTTGCACTTGAATACTTGACGATACTTGTACAAGTACACAAGGCGAGTGGTGTGGAACCGATTTTATTGTGACTCGGCGATTAGTAAACGTCAACTTTCAGCACTCATTTGACAGTTGGAAATATCTACTTTCTGCTCGGTCGTAGAAAAAATAATTTTCATTTAAGTTGATTTAAGAAAATTTAACTCAAATCATGAATTTGTTTAAACTGAAAATAATGTTATAGGAAAAATTGTTAGCGATTAACTCACGTCATATTTAATACAAAATTGCCTGTAAAATTTGTGCAAAATATTTTACGGTAAATTTATGTCTAAATGGCATGTGTAGTTTGAAATGGTAATGTTAGCAATTTGGTGAGCCCAGTCCTGTTTGCATGTCCTGATGGCGGCCATTTCACCATGTACGGGCGACGTGCCTGATAGCCGACGATCTAAATAATGGCTCGTATCAGATACGTATAGATGTGTCCAGCACACAACACATGAATACGTCGATCGTCGATTGTCGATTTAGCCAACTTGCCAGCAAGAGCGAAATAACATCAACTTGCAACTTAATTACCGAGTCTCTCTGCTTCCTGCGGTATTTTCTGTTGCGTGAAATAGATAGGAGATTCTTATTTTATTTGGCAAAGATCTCGATTCTTTTTGGTGGTTTTCTACTTCGATACGAGTAAAATATAGAGAGCTAACGGTATTCCGCGATCGGGAGCTAAGCTCACTTGATCCGAACTTGCCTGCAGCAAGATTCTTATTTTATTTTTATTGATAAAAGAATCCTAGACATGGAGACAATTCTAGCGATAATATTACGGGAGCACTCAAATACAGTTGAGCGCGACAGACGTGGAATTCCAATAAAGAGGAAAATCCTAATTTTTAAACGCTTTTGCAAAAATAATATAAATTTATTATCTCCACGTGCAATGAAACCGATATGATTTTTAACAGTAGCATCAATTAGTATTTCTAGAGAGATTTAAAAGTTGTTTTTTTTTTCAACTGAGCGCTGGGGGTCTATTCTACTTCATAGCGGGAAGTGGCTTTGGCTACGGCTATAATATTTTCGTGACAGCTATACTCAATTGTCTTCGTAGCGGGACTTAGTAACAAATTAGGAAATTATATTTTGAATATTGGTAGTAGGGTTGTTGATTTTTCGATTATTCGAGACTTTGCATGTGCGGATTTATTGAACCTTTGAATTTAGATTCGAACTTTCGAATTTTTGAATATTCCGAATTTTTGAATTTTTTAACATTTTCGAATTTCGAATTTAATATGACGAATTGTCGAATTTTTGAATTATTCGAATTGTGAATCTGGATCCTAACGTGAACACGGCATGTTGATATGAATTATTTTCAGAATAAACTCATTTGCAGAGTTTTGTATTAATTCATAAATAATTATTATTTATTATTATTTGCCAAATTAATTCAATTTAGACTTAAAATTTCGCTACACTGTCAAAAACGTTTTAATTAAGACGTTTTTGTATCATTTTTATTCTCATTTTAAAACGTTTTACTAAACGTCCGTTGCATTTAGATGGGCGGTAAGAGAATAGATGTTAAGACGCATAAACTCGCAGAATTTTTGCAGGATATTTCGCCGAGTTTATTATTTAATTCGTGGCCGACTTTTCGCGAATTATGCGTGAGCATGTTTGGAGATGACAGATGGCGTTAATTCAGAGACAAAAAATTCGAGAATTCGAAGCTTTGAAGTTTTCTTACGAAGTTCAAAACATTCGAATGTTCAAACGTTCAGAAATTCGAACTTCGGTGAAAATCAACGACCCTAATTGGTAGTAAAATATAGTATAGTTGTCAACTCTTTTATTTATAAATAAATATTTATGTCAAATTGTCAAATTTGTTCGATTTCATAATATAAATGCAGTTTCTATTTGAGTTGTATACCTGTCATTAAAGAAAATTATTATAAATGTACCAATCAGAAAAAAAACAAACATCGGATGACAGTATGTGTGGCTACGAACATAGCGGGACCGATTTAGCTCCCGCTATTCATTTGCGATGTGGCTAAATGACAAACTTTTTTATTTATACCGCCAGACGGATCCCCCTGGATACACTATATTGCACAAATTTTATTCATTAATTCATTAATCAATAAAAATATTCATACTCATGCAAAAAAAAAGAAAACTATGATAAATTTAACGGTGAAGTTGCAAGTCCGTACTTTGTCTAGTTTTTGAGTGAGCTCATCGCTGGATTAATATTAAAGCAAAGTTATTGGTCGTTAACGGTCTAATCATGCAAGAAGATTCCTCTATGTCTATAACTTCCGCTGTCTTTTATTTTTCCGGACAAGTTCGCGCTCGAAGAATCAAAAGAATTAACATGTGGATGTCTGAAAAACTTCCTCCATTTTATTTTGCGTTGCAATTTCGGCGTGAAAAATGATCAAAGATTTTGTGTGAATATGCACCGAGTGGCGGTCGCGTCCTCATACTTGACGGATCTGATGCGCTCAAAGCGGATGAGCAGCTAGTGAATCGGACAAGAGACGACGACGACGTAAAGGAATTGGAGGCGGCGGCGTTTGTCTGTACTCGCTTGTTCAACCGTTCTACAAGCGTAAATTGCGCGGATAGGTAAATCTACTCGTTATTTTATCTTCTAGTACCGCAAAGCGCAAACAAGGAGAATATATTCACTAATTGTATTTAGTAACTACGTATTTACTGTCATGATGCAATAGTAATCTAACAAAAACAAGATTCTATATTTGAATTTGTTAAAATCATTAACAGACAGATTCTCAAAAAAGTTTTAGCTAATTCTGAATTTTGGATTAGCTAATCTTATGCTAGTCGGACTTAAATAAGTTAATTCAATTCACTTTCCAAAAAATGGTAAAAAGATTATATTACAGTTTATTTATATGGGGTAATGACTCAGTGGTATCAAGTCGGCCTGTGGATCCAAAGAACCTTGGTTCGATCCCCACAGCTGACAAAACATTTTCACCAATAGGGACTTATACAATTCAATTTTTTCGCTTGCCATCTAGTGAGTAAAACAGAATTTAATAATTTGTTATGTAGCGAACATGGTATAGCTTTACAGTTTGACGTTTATCACGTGATCCAAACAAATATGGGGATCTGAGGGCAGAAGTGCTGAAAGGAGAAAGCAGTTGTTCAACTCGGCATGCTGTCTACAAATTTGTTGTTTCACACAAAATTGTGTGGCGGTGAGGTCTGTTTCGGGTCTGCTGTATGTGACGTCAAAATTGTAAGTCCCTATTTAAAATTAATCCTGTGACTACTAACATCTTTGGGGGCCGTGATGGATATTAAATGCGTATTATAAAAGTGTCTCAGTTGCCAAAATTCAAGATGACATATAATTTTTAATTCGGTGAAAAAGTCTTACTTTTTTTCGCATAAAAACACTATTACCGCTCCCGGTCTCAATAGTTATTTATGTAACTAGAGTTAAAAACGTCACTTTATTACGAGTGCATTAAAAAACACTTTTAAGACGAGTTGCATACACTATTTTTTCTATGATCAAGCTTTAACTAATTATACTAATTTCAAAAATCAAAAACATTTATTTTATATACCATTTTAGATTACGCACTAGTAATTAACTTTGCTTCGTAGCAACTATTGTATAGCATGTTGCCATTAGTAGCGTGAAATAATAATACATTATACACCAAAAGAGAGAAGTACAATTACACCAGGAGAAAAAGCACTTCTCTCACGAGTATATTAATTTTTTCATTAATAGGATTTAAATCATATTTAATGATATGTATGTAACAATATAAATATTTTGTTCTGGATATTTACTTATTTATTAATATTCACAAAAACTGAGTAGACAGAACGTTAATTTCTATTAATATTTTTTTTATTACCTGACGTTTCATGTGAGATTTTTGTATCAGTGTTTAATGAAGGTAATTCAGAAAATTGTACTACTGCAGAAATTAAAAAACGGGTGCAAAATGTACAGTACGATATATTGCATCCATCGAAATACACTTGAGTTTCTTTAAAAGATGACATTTTGCATTATTAATCTTCGTTTCTAAACACGCGGTACTAAAAACAAATTCAAGACTTAAAATAATGGAAGTAATTAATAGTACAGCAAAAAATATGCTATAAACATTCATTTTTTACACTGAAAATTAGAACGAGTATATAATGACCGTGTAACAGACAGGATGTGTAAGAAATAATCGTTTGCAAAATTATTGATTAGATTGCGTCTTTAAGACACATGTCATGTTATTCACCTTTTGGAACACGCGCGAGCATTTGAGGCATTTGTCACATTCAGCGAAATTATTGCGATCTAGCATTTATTTAGTATAAATGCCGTAGTTTAAGATAGTTCATAGGTGATAGTAGATGATAGTATGATAGTATACAATGTAGCAGTAGGTAGCACATAGTTCGAATGTAGTAGATAGTACGTAGATAGTAGTTATGATTCGTGAGTAGAAGAATATTCGAGGGTGTCTATCCCGAGAATATAATGTTATTAATTTGTTATTTGTTGTTTAATTAATTCATTATCTTTATTTTATGTTGATTCTTATTATGTTGTTTAAATAAAATATTTACCACTCGCACTTGCAGCATCCATTACTTATGATTCAACTTCAGCACGTCGACAATCAGTGATCAAGATAAATTCTCCTTTTGACCACCATGATTTGTTACATCCGATTTTATGCATGATCGTAATAAAAATATGCAAAGCCAGTACTGAGTACCTATATTTATTGGAAAGACCAATATCGAAATTGTAAGAAATAATAAATTAATCAAATTCATAATGAAACGTATTTTGCAAATATGGGTTTGAATAGTTTGAGGCGCACTGGTTATTGTAGGGAGTGCGCTCTTGATGCGACCCTGTCTGGCTCTGTTTGCCTGTTCTGAATTTTACGATCACCAGCAAGCTGCTTCGTTGTCATATGTGAAATGTATTTAAACTATTTGATGCGATCGTTCGTTTAAACTTTACGATTTGTGTGCACAGGCCACTATATCAGATCTCCCCCTGCACCCTCGAATACCATGATGTTATAACGTCAAGCCGAAACACTCGCTCGCTTGGTTAAATTATCTACATACGGCCAGGCACTAACACTTGTCTGTAATGACTATTGACGTAAATATATTTAACAGTTATGGGGGTATCTGACGGTATGGTTCCAGACAAGCACAGAACTGGTTCCTTTATTCATGTTTTTATCTCTCGCTGTTATTATATGGTTCCAGTCATTTAGAGAAAATAAAATTCTGTTCGTATCATTTGTAATACCAGACAGATTTTTGCATATACGTTCATTATTAGAACAATGTTATATATATTTCAAAGAACCAATTTACATTAAAAAGATCGTCCTGCACTTATTTTAATTTAAATTTTTGTAAATACTTAATTCAAATGGCATTACAATTAAACTAAAATAAGCTTCATGGAAAAAGAATTTGTGTTACAAACAAATTTCGGTAGATTAGTATCTAAATACCATTACTATACTTCGCCCTACCTACAGAAGGACCATTGCCGCCTATATGTAGAGACCTGCGTTTCTGTGACGTTACTGCGTGAGGCCGACAAACGCGTCTGTCTGACATTAGCTCTCGTGTTAAAATACTGTTCGTAATATATAAACTAGCTTCTATCTCGTTAACTATCAAAGATATTGAAATTATGTACATGACATAGAATGTGCTTCTTGTAAAGACGAATCAAATGGCTATTTTAATTTTCAAAATCTAGTCTAGTTTGCGGAGAAACATTACTGTTTCCTCTTTTGTACTTTGTAATATACATTTTTAAAAGTATATAACTCGTACTAGAAAATTTTCACCAATCACATATATAGTATCCATAAATTAGTACAAAATAATGAAATAAAAACAAGCAGTATTCTATAATTAAATATTTGATATATTTATTTTACACAGCACACAATTAGGTACGAAATAAAAAATCACTCTTAAAATAGGAAAAAAGAAAAAATATAAACTTTTTAATTAATAATAATTATGTATATTTTTAAAAATTAACACAATCACTTATTTTGACTGAGACATTCTAACTTACGGTTTCTTTTGGTAGTAATTTCCATATTATTATTTTTTATTTTTGTATAATTATTTAGTACAATATTGCACATAGGTACTATTACTTCATTACTGAAGTTATCATTACTTTTACCACATTTGCAAATAAAAATTTCTATTGAAGTATACTTTCCTAATTTTTCTATACATATTTCTTTCAAAAATTGCCTCTGATTTTTAATTGATAACAACATTTTTTTATAATCGCTATTGCTGATTATTATTTTAAATATTTGATATACATTTGAAACTATATTAACTAGAAAATCTTTAGGCCATTTAAGTTCTATCAATTATTTTTAAGTACTCATTTGTGGAGCTGCCACATTCTGTTATCATTTCACGATTGTGTACAAGAAACTTCTGATAGTCCGTCAAGGTAAAGCCTTATATAGTTTTTAAAATACATGTTAGAAAGTACAAAAGAAGAAACAAGTCATGTTTTTCCGTGAGCCAAACTAGATTTTGAAAATAAAAAATATCCAATTGATTCGTCTTTATGAGGAGCACATTTTATGTTATGTACTTAATTTCAATATCATTGATATTTAACGAGATAGAAGCTAGTTTATACGTTAGGAACAGAATTTTAACATGGTAGTATATGGAAGACAGACGCGTTCGTGGGCCACACGCTATGACGTCACAGCCGCTTGCGCTTCGCTGTTCCAGGCCTCTACATATAGACGGCAATGGAAGGACCATTGCAAAATTCGTACATTTATAGCACTCGTAGTTCCTCGTGCTCCAACTTTCGTACTCGTTTTGTAATGAAAAACTTTCTTCACAAGTATTACAATATACTATTAAAAAGAATTGATAAGAATCTGGCAATTTTCTTAAAAAGAAAACAATCAGAATTGTTAAAACAACTTTTATCACTTGATAATTATAATGAATAAAACTAATAAGTAAATTTTTATTTTGTCTAAATTTAAAATATTTTCAGACGACCACTTATGAAAGTAACCATAACAACATCATAAACTACTACGGAAAGTTGAAATAACATACACTGATATGTTAATATAATACACACTTCTAACATATCAGGTGAAGTTCCACTGATTGACAACAGATAGCGTTACGATGAAAGAAAATAATAACATAAATGAACAGAATTTGTATTATTATTTAAATCAAAGTTTTGGCTGATTTTTGAACAAATTTCCACAGATAAATCTATTTTTTTTTAATTAATAATAACTTATTTACTAATATTTTAGCATTATTTAATATTTTGGCATTACGGTTAGTACAGTTGGTATCACTGCACCTAACCTCAAACGTTAAATGTCAACGCTTACCATCAGAAACGCATCAGCTGTCAAAATGTAAAGTTTTTTTTAGAAATATTTTGTGGTCGTCTGAAAAATAGTGTACATAACTCGCTCGAAAGTGAGATAATTGTGCTCGTGTACTTAAATCAATCGGCGCTGCGCGCCTCGTTTTTCAATTTGTACACTCACACGTTATCTTACACTTTCGATGCTTGTTATATCCTATACCTAAAAGCGTAAGAGGTATATTTGTTTATTTGTATATTTGTATAGATTCATCACGGTCAATTGCTCACCTCTACAGCCTAGACGGTTTGTCCGATTAATTTGAAACTTGTTTCATTTGATAGAGGTCAATCAGGGGGGGTGCCTTTTGTTAGTCTTAGATTTTTCGTGCACATGATGTGCGAGAAAACTTGAAAAAACATGCGTTTTTGGGGCAAAATCAACTAAGAGTGTGGAGGCTTTGAAATTTTTAAGAAGAAGATCAAACGTCACTTTGACGTTTGTCAGTGGACATGTCGCATTTTTAATTATAAATTACGTAAATATGAAATATCTGTGAGTAGTTTTGAAATATTTTACACATATTGGGGAAATGAGGGGACTTTTTTATTATAATTACACATTTCAAATATGTATATTTAAAAAGTAAATTTTTGACAGTTCACTGTGAAGTTGGTTTAAACGTCAAATTGACAAGTTATATAAAGTATACAGGTAAACCAAACCAAAATTGTCCTCGGTAATAATATATAGTAAAACTAAGCAAATATTGTTCACGGTAATGTACATTAAATACAATTTTATTATTATTTATTGAAATTAATTATCAAAATTCAAAATTTATCGTATAATACAAAAGTTTTGAAGGTCACGCATGTAGAAATAAGATTTTTTCAATCAGTAATTGTTTTAGTGAAAGTGCTTCAAAAGCTATCGTGTTTGGTATCAAATAAAAGGTCCTTTGAAGGGCTCGCATGAAGAATTCAATTTTTTTCGATGGGTAATTGTTTTAGTTACAGTACTTCAAAACATATCGTGTTTAGCATCAAATGAAAGGTCTTTTGAAGGGCTCGCGTACAAAATTAAATATTATTCGATCGGCAATTGTTTTAGTAAGACTGCATCAAAACTTATCGTGTTTGGTATCAAATGAAAGGTCTTTTGAAGGGCTCGCGTGCTTAATTAAATATTATTCGATCGGCAATTGTTTTAATAAAAATTTATCAAAACCTATCGTGTTTGGTATCAAATGAAAGGTCTATTGAAGGGGTCGCGCAGAAAATTAAATATTATTCGATCGGCAATTGTTTTAGTAAAAACGCATCAAAACCTATCTTGTTTGGTATCAAATGAAAGGTCTATTGAAGGGCTTGCGTAGAAAATTAAATATTATTCGATCGGCAATTGTTTTAGTAAAAACGCATCAAAACCTATCTTGTTTGGTATCAAATGAAAGGTCTATTGAAGGGCTCGCGTAGAATATTAAATATTATTCGATCGGCAATTGTTTTAGTAAAAATGCATCAAAACCTAATAATTTGATTTATATAGTGTCAGTTGTCTTACAGAAATGAATCCTATTTCAGTGTCCGCGGAGCATAGCGTGAAGGCCTGGCAAAGCCAGGCCGATCGCTAGTCCATATACTAAAAGAGCAAGAGGTATATTTGTTTATTTGTATATTTGTATAGATTCATCACGGTCAATTGCTCACCTCTACAGCCTAGACGGTTTGTCCGATTAATTTGAAACTTTTTTTATTTGATAGAGATCAATCATGGGGGGTGCCTTTTGTTAGTCTTAGATTTTTCGTACACATGATGTGCGAGAAAACTTGAAAAAACATGCGTTTTTGGGGCAAAATCAACTAAGAGTGTGGAGGCTTTGAAATTTTTAAGAAGAAGATCAAACGTCACTTTGACGTTTGTCAGTGGACATGTCGCATTTTTAATTATAAATTACGTAAATATGAAATATCTGTGAGTAGTTTTGAAATATTTTACACGTATTGGGGAAATGAGGGGACGTTTTTATTATAATTACACATTTCAAATATGTATATTTAAAAAGTAAATTTTTGACAGTTCACTGTGAAGTTGGTTTAAACGTCAAATTGACAAGTTATATAAAGTATACAGGTAAACCAAACCAAAATTGTCCTCGGTAAAAATATATAGTAAAACTAAGCAAATATTGTTCACGGCAATGTATATTAAATACAATTTTATTAGTATTTAAATAAATTTATTATCAAAATTCGAAATTTATCGTATATGGTATAATACGAAAGTTTAGAAGGTCACGCATGTAGAAATGAGATTTTTTCAATCAGTAATAGTTTTAGTGAAAGTACTTCAAAACCTGTCGTGTTTGGCGTCAAATAAAAGGTCCTTTGAAGGGCTCGCATGCAGAATTCAATTTTTTTCGATGGGCAATTGTTTTAGTTAAAGTACTTCAAAACATATCGTGTTTAGCATCAAATGAAAGATATTTTGAAGGGCTCACGTACAAAATTAAATATTATTCGATCGGCAATTGTTTTAGTAAGAGTGCATTTAAACTTATCATGTTCGGTATCAAATGAAAGGTCTTTTGAAGGGCTCGCGTAGAAAATTAAATATTATTCGATCGGCAATTGTTTTAGTACAAATGCATCAAAACCTATCGTGTTTGGTATCAAATGAAAGGTCTATTGAAGGGTTTGCGTACAAAATTAAATATTATTCGATCGGAAATTGTTTTAGTAAGAGTGCATCAAAACCTATCGTGTTTGGTATCAAATGAAAGGTATGTAGAAGGGCCCACGTACAAAATTGAATATTATTCGATCGAAAATTGTTTTAGTAAAAGCACATCAAAATCTATCGTGTTTGGTATCAAATGAAAGGTCTATTGAAGGGCTCGCGTACAAAATTAAATATTATTCGATCGGCAATTGTTTTAGTAAAAATGCATCAAAACCTATCGTGTTTGGTATCAAATGAAAGGTCTATTGAAGGACACGCGTAGAAAATTCAATATTATTCGATCGGCAATTGTTTTAGTAAAAATGCATCAAAACCTATCGTGTTTGGTATCAAATGAATGGTCTATTGAAGGGCTCGGGTAGAAAATTAAATATTATTCGATCGGCAATTGTTTCAGTAAAAACGCATTAAAACCTATCTTGTTTGGTATCAAATGAAAGGTCTGTAGAAGGGCTCGCGTAGAAAATTAAATATTGTTCGATCGGAAATTGTTTTAGTAAAAATGCATCAAAACCTATCGTGTTTGGTATTAAATGAAAGGTCGCTTAAAGAGTTCGTGTGCTAAATTGGATTTTTTTTTATTGTTAATTTTATTGTGCCAGAATTTTGTAACCTATCATGCTTGGTATCAATTAAATGTATTTTAAAAAATAGACGTGCAGAATTGAAAACTTTTACTTCGGAAATAATTTGATTTTTGTAGTGTCACTTGTCTTACAGAAGTGAATCCTATTTCAGTGTCCGCGGAGCATAGCGTGAAGGCCTGGCGAAGCCAGGCTGACCGCTAGTAATATACTATTGTTTCAGTTTTTTTTCTAATGCCTGTTTTACACTGAGCAAGCGCAACCTGCAATTGCAACTTGCAAGATTTACGTTCAACTAGTTGCACCAAAATGTTGCAGAGATATTTTTTTCACTTTACATTCAGCTACTTGCAACTGCAATATAATATTAATTTATTTACAAATTTTTGTCGTTACTAACTTCATATTATATCAGCTTAACCTCTTATATCACTTGTATTATTGACATATGTTATTTTGTATTGATATACAAATTTATTCTTATAAGTATTTGCACAATAATTTGCAATGCACTAAATCATTTTAATATTATTAACCCAACTTTATCGTTTTTGACATTTATAATAAGTTGGTAGCATTCAACAAACTTAAAATTACTAGAAATAACTAACAGGGGCGATAAACATCGATGTTTTGATAATATCGATGTTATATTTCCGATGTTTGATGTTTGAACATCGATAGTGATCCTTTTTAAAGATCGATGTTTTCATCGATGTTACAATAAATCATCGATGTTTTTGAATAATAAATAATATATAATTAGAGTTGGGGATTTTACTTATTCAACAGTTTTCGTTGGTTTCTCTTGTAGACACACAACGTCACAACGCCATGGCCATGGTCTTATTGTCAATTTCATGTTCAGATTCACACACCATTTTGTCTACGCAATAGAGCAAAAGAATAAACTGCACTACGCAGTACGAGTACACGCACGTTCATGTCGTTGATTCGTTTATTGAAAGTTACATACAAAAAGCAAGTTTTCATGTTCAACTGTTGGGAAAGGTTTTACAAGTTTTTCAGTTTTCAGTCTCTGTCTCTTGTTTTACTTAAACAACCTAATACCTAATAAATAAGAAATGCTAGATTAGTGATTTGATAGATCAGAATGCTAAATTGCAAAAACATCGATGTTTTTAATACATCGATGTTTTGTGTTCGATATTTTGTTTACATCGATGTCTTTCACCGAGGTCAACATCGATATTTTTGATTCGATGTCCCATCCCTAACAGTGGCCTTGCAAGTCTTGCAAAAATTAGAACATGTTCTAATTCGTGCAAGAGGTTGATGCAATATTGCTTCAGTCTCTTGCACTTGCAATTTCTGTATTACACTCGTTCAATATTGCTTCAACTTGTTGAAAGTTGCAGTTGCACTTGCAATATGGCTCAGTGTAAAACAGGCATAAGAAATATGTTAGTTATTTTTGAGTTTTGTAAAATATTAAATAAACATATATATTTCAGACAGGTTTATACTAATGTACCTATATATTTCTTATTTTGTTCCGTTTTATATCTAAAAATAAATGGTCACCTTACGTATAAATGCAGTAGAGATGATGCTTCTTCACAAATCACAGTGACTGAAACCTTATTTAAATTTACAAACAAATTTTGTAGGCACTTGTCTTCATTCTAGTGAATAATATTGACAACCTACGCGTATACATTTAAAAGTATACTATATTATATGAAACGAGGTAAAATCGTGAAATGAAAACACCCAAATCACTTTTGTGGTGATTTGAGCACCCTGAAAAGTTTCTGTCGTGGTGTCAGGTTCGTTTGATAGAAATTTACAATGAATAAAAAGCTAAGAAAGTTTGAAGTGTCCCTGCTTGTAAAGTTTATATAAACCTCTCTGTTCGCAACGAACTTATATACTTCATTTAAATTTCCATCGTTCGTTCGCAGTTGGTGGACAAGCGAGCGATGCGGGGAGGAAAAGAACGAAGAAGAAGAAGAAGCAGCGATGGAGACTCACAGAAGCGGGAGATGTTTAGATTTGTTTTAACTTAATATTAATAAAGAAAACAAGTTCGAAATTGGATGCAAAAACTATTACATAGTGCAGAATGAAATTCCGTGAAACTTCGTGTTTCGACGGTACCGACACCGTTTGCTTCAGACGCGCAAAAAAATGCAATTTAAAGTTTGATTAATGAATAGTGCAGCACAATGCGAGGGTTGGGGCTGGTGCTCGATGCTCGGGGGCGAAGGCTTGTCTTGCCGCGCGGAAACTACAACAACTGATTTACATGCTACATCTCCTCGGATTGCTACGCTTTTGACAATTATTACATTTCTCATTTCTTTCTCATCGCGGCTCTGCATTATCATCACAGACAAATTGGTTCGCTACGATTTTAAATTCAATTTTAACTTACATCAATTCAGAATATTTTTTACATATTTCTTTAAACCCTGAATTACACATACATACATAACATCACTCTATATCCCATCAAATGAGGTAGCACGAACCTCACAATCATTCACAAATCATTCACTCATCACATTCATCACATAATCAGTCAAGCATTCTCATCCTAACTCACTATCCTCGCTTCAACCACACTCATAGTTCTCTCTATACAAGCTTATTTACTTATCACTCTCGGAATAATTCATCACACAACAAATCTTCAATATAATCCATCCAATCACTCCTATGCACTCAGTGGCGTACCTAGAACTATTGCCGCCCAGGGCGGTCTCCAATTTGCCGCCCTTTCTATGTCAATCAAATGGGTGGTTTTTATAAATTAAAAAAATAAATATAAAATAAATATATCATCACGACTTTTACTCATTACTGGGAGGGATACTCTGCCGAAGCATATCTCGGTAAGTGATATATTTATGTACGTGAAGTGCGATTACCAGCCGTCAACTCACGGCCCCCAAAGATGTTAGTGGTGGGGGAGCCACAGGTGTAATTTTAAATAAAAAAAAATATATCATCACGCCTTCTACCCATTACTGGGTGTGGCACTCTGCTAAAGCAGATCTCGGTAAGTGATATATTTTGCGCGTGAAGTGCGATTACCAGTCGTCAAATCACGGCCCCCAAACATGTTAGTGGTGGAGGAGCCACAGGGATAGCTTTTTCAAATTATGAAAATTTGTCGCCTGTGGGAATCGAACCAGGGACCTCAGGATCCACATGCCGACTTCTTACCACTGTGCTAGCCATCCCATAATTTTAATTTGGTGAAAATTGTTTGTCGGCTGTGGGAATCGAACCGGGCTCCTCAGAATCCACAGGCCAACTCGAAACTACTGAGCCATTGCCCCCATTAAATAAATAAACATAAATAAATAATTGTAATTGAGACAAACTATAGGTGGGGAACTTTTTTACCATTCGATGGCATATTTAAATTAGGCAGTAATAAAGGAATTTTTCGAGATAATATTTTCAACCCTACATTGACTTGACGATGAAGGAAAATATTCGAAATCATATAGTAATTCATAATTCGTAGAAATCGAATAGCAAACTTATGAAGTGAACAAGTTGTTTTTTACAACTAAAACTAAATATAAAAAATGCCGCTCCAAAATATGTGCCACTAGGTACGCCACTGTATACACTTTTAATTTATATGTTTTTCGGCGTACGTTTCATATTCTCAAAATATCACAAATTACTCATGCTCAGTGCAAAAAGTTAAGAAAGGACGGGAATATTGCCTTGCGCTTGTTTTTGAACGTGAATTTCATACAATTGCAGGAAAACAGTCTGAATTATAAACATATTATATATTAACATAAAATAAAAATTGTTCCTTTTGCCTCTCCCTTCATAATCATTATAGAGGCTATAATTAATCTGCTGGTATTGAGGTAAATGATTTTCGACGTCCGCAAAATGGAAAGAAGCTTTGTGCGGTTCAGTACCGCACCCTATATTCTCTCAGTAATTATTTTTAACGGTGCATGTATAGAATACAGAACCGAGCCCTCATTTCAACTATCTCAATGTGCACTGAACATGTAACGTTTCTATTATAATCGTGATACCTTTGATAGATACACTTTTTGTTTTGTTTTGGTTTTAGAGCTTTTGTTACGATTTGTAACGGTAAATAAACAAAATTCTATATAATAGGGAGAGAGACTGAAAAAATAAATACGTCCCAATTAGATAACTAATAATTAATTTAATCATCTACAAATAGTTGAATGAACTACGTTTGTACGCGCAAGTAAAAATTTGCAGATAATATTTATCGAATTTTTGATGTACCGGACAGTTTTTAATAGAAAGGGCAATTAATTTAAAAGTTTCAATTGCAAAATTTTATTAGGACAAGTTGAAAAATTAACACAGATTTTTATAAAGATAAACTCATAACTTGTCATAAACTTTTTTTTACATAAAACTCAATATCAATTAATATTTAATAAGATTTTCCATGTACTCAATATTTCCTTTTCTGCATTCTTTTTAATTGCGCCCAAAAATAGTACATTTTGTCGATGCATTCTATTTAAAAAAATGTTACTTTATCTCAAAAATGAGCTACTGGAAAAAATATTTTATTTTCCAATGTAAATACGGCTTTAGTATCTAAAATTTTTTTTTAAACTTTTCTCTATATCTACAACTATTTTTGAATAAAAATTATTTGAAAAAATCGCCTTTTCCACATTTTCACTCATATTTGATATCCTATGCAGTTCCGTTTTTTTTCCATAAGGGCACATGAGGTACGGGCTCAGGGCCTCCGACTGGATGGGGACTACAAAATGCCGAGATCGTCGTTTACACGGAAAATAGAGCTCAATTTTTAGAGCAATTTTGCTATGAATTGCCATTAAATTTTTTAAATTTAAATGTAAATCGAAAACCCGATGAGATTTCTAAATATTTTTTAGAAATAATTTTAGAAAGAGCGTTCGCCGTGATTTGAATCCAGAGCCTTTCACTCGCATGGTGACTGCTCTAACCAATTGAGCTACAAACACTCGGCGAAGTACTCATGCTTTTTGCTTTTGTTCATAGCTTATTCTAAAATTATTTCTAATATCAATCATCTGACAAACTTCTCAATTAACTATTTCTTATACTACTTGTATTATCACCAGGGAATGACCCATTGCATCCTAGGTTGTTGGTTGTAACGAATTAACGCAATCCATGTTACTTTACAATTCTTCAACTAAATATTGCACGAAAAAGCATGAGTAATTCGCAGAGTGTTTGTAGCTCAATTGGTTAGAGCAGTCACCATGCGAGTGAAAAGCTCTGGGTTCAAATCCCGGCGAACGCTCATAGCTTTTTCTAAAATTATTTCTAATATCAATAAGAATCCTGGTTCGATCCCCACAACCGATAAACATTTTCACCAATTTAAAAAATTACCCCTATGGCTCCCCCACCACTAACATATTTGGGAGCCGTGATTTGACGACTGGTAACCGCACTTCACGCGTAAAAATATATCACTTACCGAGATCTGCTTTGGCAGAGTGCCACATCCAGTAATGGGTATAAGGCGTGATGACATATTTATTTATTTTTTTCAATATTTTTTAAACAGTGAACAAAATTTTACTAAATCTAATAAAAATCAAAACAATAAATAGCGTATTTTTTTTAATTATTCCTTTAAAATGTAGACAAATATTAAAATAAGTTTAAAATATATAAAAGAACTTTGAGAACATAATAGAAGATTTTACACAACAGAAATCCCGGAAGAAGGTCCAATTCTCAAAATACGAATAGTAATCCCTTCACTTATATTTAAATAAAAATAAAATAAATAAATATATCATCACGCCTTCTACCCATTACTGGGTGTGGCACTCTGCTAAAGCAGATCTCGGTAAGTGATATATTTTGCGCGTGAAGTGCGGTTACCAGTCGTCAAATCACGGCCCCCAAACATGTTAGTGGTGGAGGAGCCACAGGGATAGCTTTTTCAAATTATGAAAATTTGTCGCCTGTGGGAATCGAACCAGGGACCTCAGGATCCACAGGCCGACTTCATACCACTGTGCTAGCCATCCCATTATATTTGATTTGTATAAAGCCATAATAACCAATAAAGTCACTAAATAAAAGTACATATTGACGTTTTATTCACATTTTTTTGATTTTCTTAAAGGGCCCCATACTATGTTTGCACAAGGGCCCCTGCATGGTCTAAGACGGCTCTGATCCTATACATTTTTTTTAGATAAACAAAAGCATTGTTAATTGTTTAATTCAACCGAAGTCGCAGTTCTTGTACTTGCAGAAATCCCAATGTGGCCCTTGTACAGGAGACACCCTGTATACTTTAATTTTATAAAGAAATTATTGAAGATATTAACCAGATGGTAATCATACAAAATAAAAACTTTTTTCATCAAAGAAACGGAGAAAATATTAGTTTGTTACTAGTTAGATGTTAGTAGGGCATTTAGCATACCAGCAAGCATTTTTAATTTATGTTTAGCATGTAGTTCACGTACTGTGGTAAGTGGTTATTAAATAAAATGATTAAAAATGTAAATGTCGGTAGCTGTTCAAGCAATTTGCGATTAGTGTAGATAAGACTAGAAGCACCAGCATGCAGGGAACAAATCAGCTGATTACTGTAATCACAAAATGATGCTTCATTTCCTTTCAGCGTACATCGCTCTGTAATACCCACTATACCCACTTCAACTATCGGAAAAACACTCTAATTTTATATTATTATGAACTATCATCTATAAGTAATCTAACAGTATTTCAAATTAATTATTTTAAAAAATTATACTTTTATTATGAAGAATGACTATGCAGCACAAAATAAAACGTCAGTTCAAGTTGTTTAAAAATATCAGATTACATCGTTTTACATATTTCATTCTGTCAATTATGTATTATACCAAGCAGAACAGGCTTTGTTACTTTTTGGGCAAAAATAAATTTTCATGTCGAGAGTGCAATCATAAAAAATCTGGTGTGGACACCACACGACTTTCTTATACACAGTATATATAATATTCAGAATATATAATATTATTAAACATGTAATTTAGACGTTCAGTAATTCAGCATTTATCTGTTTGAAATATATCAAATATCAAATTTGTTTACGTTGTCCACCCCCACTCATCGCTGCACTTTACGTTTCTCTGCTGACGAAAAATTAAAGTGCTTATCAAAAAATTACATTACGACTCATCATTTGATGTCGAGGTGTAATTTTTACCTTAGAATACTCGAATTAGATTTATATTGTTGTAAATTTATTACGTACGGCGAGAGATGACAGTGTGAGAAGATAAAGGACATATTTGAACTAGATTGTGTATGACTATAAAACGTCAAAATCAAGATTAATTTAAGAAGCACTCACAAAATAAAACTTGCGTCAGTTCCATACATATTTTATAATTCTTTCTTGAATTATGTGCTTCTTGTACAGAATTCAATTTGATTTGAAAATATGTCTCTAGAGAATTATTAAATACTTGCAGCAATCTAAAATATTATATTATCACATGAAATAAAATGTATCAATTTATTTTCCTATATTTAACGGAGTTTCATGACATTACCATCGTCTGTAATCTCTCGCCAAATATACTATAGCAAGTGATGTAAAAATTCGGGCCTTTGGGCCAATTCGGCACATTTAACAATTTTATTTAGCGACAAATACAAAATATAAAAATCTGGCGTGGGCACCACACGACTTTTTATACACAGCATATTTAATATTTAGAATATATGAATGTTATATAACATTATTAAACATGTACTTTAGTTTTTCAGTAATTCAGCATTTATCTGTTTGAAACATATAAAATAATGAATTTGTTTACGTATAATTTTTTAGTAATGTTGACTACTTTATGTCTAACTTTACTGATGAGGCATATACAGGATGTCCTTTTTTCGAGCCTAACCCTTGGTATCTCAAGAACCGTGAGATGCGAAGTCGAATAAATTTAGGCAAAGCTGCCAAATTAGTTGACCATTTTAATGATGTTTTTTTTTTCGAAGAAAAACATAGATAACTAGATAAAGCGAAAATTAAAATCTATGTTTTTTGTTTCTATTGCTACTATGATTATTGAAATATATTATTAAATATAAAAATTAGTTTTTCTCAAAATTGGACACATATACAGAAAAATTGCAAATAACATTTTATGTTCCAAATATCTTTTATTTGAAACTTTTTTTCATAACTGATTCTCTTTTTGAAATAAATGTAATTTATTGTTTTGTGTGTCCAGTAAACTTCCTCTTCCGGTTTTTCAATTTCATTCAAAATAAACTCAGCTCTTCTTATTTTCATGAAACTTATAATTACCAAGTTTCGTTAACAAATCTTATCTCGTTCATGAGATATTGCACACTCGGCCACACATCCACCCACACACACACACACACACACACACACACACACACACACACAGACATCATTGAGAAAATGATCAAAACGGATTCAGTGGACCTCAAAACACGTATTTCCGCGAAAATCTCGTCAACGATTTTTTTCACGATTCCAATACTTCCTTATACTGCGTATAAGAAAGTAAAAATGAACGTTGCAGAAAATATCTACATCAAGAATTTAAATAAAAACAAAAAATTGTAGTGCTCCCACACATGGCCTCCTTGACAACACCAACACAAAAAAATCAAATACAAAATATAAAGTTGAAAACCTAAGATAACGCTGCCAAAAAATATGTTTTCTTTCACAACTCTGCAAAGCCACTGGTCGTTGTTCCTTTTGTAGTATTCTCGTAAAATCAAATTACCTCCAGACAAAAATTTAATTAAATCCGTGATATAAAACTAAAGTAGCGACCATCCCTTAAAGGAACAGGCACTAAATTCGAATTCTTATCGATTGCTTCGTGAATTGTGATTCGAATTTGAAATCGCCCAGAAAGAGTATATAATACTTACCGAACTATTAATGAATTCTTGTTGTACGTGATTTGAATATAAAGTGCTAGTAAATAATATTTTTTCTTAAGAACTATTGTTAAAAATTTTGAGTAGAAACGGTGACAAACGGGATAAGAGATACCGTTACAAAAACCATTGTATATTCTCTTAAATCAAGTATAACGTCAAGCAGAGAGAAATGTATAGACATAAATTATAAACCACAATGACAACGGTGTATCTATATAATCAATTTAGAACGGTTACACATTAAAACGTACAGTATGAATAGCGTACTAATCAACTTGGTTTCATGAAAACTTTCTCCGTAACACTCACAAATACATTTGTTGACGCTGAGAATTTTGACATTATTTTGAAATACTGTAAGCTTGAATTTACGCGGATTTATTTTTATTTATTCGCTATGCTGAACAACAGAAAATTAATTATAATTATTGTAGCTGTAACTATGAACTAGTTGAACGCATTTCTGGATAATCGAAGTTAGTGAATAATAAATTATAAATCAGTAACTTTTGTAGTTATTTTCTAAATCAAAAACATAACTTAGAACCGAAGTTAATGATTGACGAGCGTAACGAGAACTCCTATTAGCTGAGAGTTGCTAAGATACTTTTAACCAAAGGTGTACGCAATATTTTTTCTGAAAATAATCACTGAAAAATGGAACAAGAAATGATTTATTTGGTCAAAACATATTTTATTTCTCAAAATAATCTCCTTGTAGCTCAATACACTTTGTCCAACGCTTTTCTAATTTTTCGATCCCTTCCAAATAATACGATTTTGGCAATCCTTGAAAATAGGCGTTTGTCTCAACGATGAACTCATCGTTGGAGCCAAATCTCTTTCCGCCGAGCCATTTCTTCAAGTTTGGAAATAGATAAAAATTGCAGGGAGACAAATCTGGAGATTATGGTGAATGACGAACCAATTCGTAGCGCAATTCATGCAATTTTGCCATTGCGACACGGTCGCGCTTGTTGTCAACAGAGAGCAAATGCGGCACCCATCTGGCAGATAACTTTCTCATATCCAAAAATGTATGCAACATGTTCCGTACCCGTTCAGTTGAGATGCTCATAGCCTCAGCAAGCTCGTGCACTTTAACTCGCCGATCGTCCAATATCATATCATGGATTTTATCGACGATTTCTGGCGTTGTAACCTCAATTGGACGACCAGAACGTTCGGCGTCCTTTGTGGTCATACTACCACAACGAAAATCAGTAAACCACTTGTGAATCGTTCCAATCGATGGTGAGGAGTCCCCATAATGTTTAACAAGCGATGCTTTGGTTTGCGTAATGTTTTTTCCACGCAAGAAATAATGTTTAATCAAGACGTGACATTCACTTTTTTCCATGTTTTCAAAAATCTTCAAGGTAGCTTGCTTTCGATGGGTGTCAAAACAGAACTGAATAACATATCAGTCTGAAAATTTTAATGCGTTCTAGTTAAAGATGGTACAGTACAAATGTCACATGAGATTTGCGATTGTGGCGCCATCTGTTTTATTTTTCAGGGACTTTTCACCATGCCCTCGTATACGCGAGTAATTTAGGAAATTGGACTGATATTGATAAGCTGGATTTATACAGCGTATGCCGTAACGTATCGTAATATAAAGTATCCTAATGTATCGTATCGTATTTTACTATTTGCTAGTGGATATTTATACACGAAAGTAACGTAATTGAGTTCAGTTCTTTAAATGGCCGGTTTTATAAAGAACAATAGTATATTACATAATAAGTCAGGAAAGTGATATTTTACTTGACGAAGGCGGTTGTTTGAATTGCGAGTCCGCAGGCCGAGTATTTTAATTCGCTGAGTCAAGTTAAAACACTTTCCTGACGTATTATGTATACTATTTTTTCTGAAACCGTTTAATTTAATCAATAATTAATTATAAATAACTCAAAATGTTTCAATTTCTAGATATGAATTATATTCACAGCAGACTATGTACCCAAGGTTACAAAAAAAAGAACAAAAAAACAGTCAGGTAAAATATAAAACAGTCAGGTAAAATCTTTACCAGACTGTTTTGTACTTTACCAGACTGTTATTTTTGTTGTAGCCTTGGATACGATTTTACTTCACTGTTTTTGTAAAAATCTACTTTCCATAATAAAATTGATAAAGAAAGTAGGCAGTTTCTTGTCAGTTTCAGAAAAAAATAAATTTACTTCCATAGTAAATATATTTAAATTACCAAACTCTAATTAGTTTTATTTATTTTATGGTAGGTATATGTAGTATTACTATCAAAAATTCGACTGTTATTTGAAAGAATAAGTTAAATTAATTTGTCGTTTATAAAACTGGACATAGGTCTAGTCTATGAAGTATTTTTAAGTTTAGGATTAAAAGTGTAACCTAGCAACAGTTTTTTTTTGTTAATAACAAAGACGTTAACTTTTTTATCTAAAAACAGTACTTAAAATAATCATCTTTTAAGAAGGTTGAAGAAAAAATAAATTTGCAGATATAGTGAATTTATCTGCAGCAAGGTTTTCACAATATTTAATTTAAAATTTAGCATGTGGGTTCAACTTCCAGAGCACCATACACCTAGATGCAGTTCGTGATAGTTTACAAAAGATTTGGAGCGAGAACAATTTATAACATTTCGCGATAAGATTCATGAAACAGAACGCAAAAATTCATCTTCCAACAAAGCGACTGGACACAATGCCATACGTATATGAATCAGTCGGACAAAATGAATAGTTGGCTGTTCATTGTGACATGGGACGCGCTCAAAATTAACACATACATCACTCACTGATAGTCCATCGCTGGGCGCTGCTTCGTCATCGAACTATAATAAGAACAAGATTGAAAAACGGAATTTAGTGCAACCAAGAGAGAATTTTTCGCAAGAAATAGCGCATTTTAGTGATAAATTTTAATTTTGCACTAAGTTATTTTGCTTAGCAACAAGCTCATGAGGAAACTGTATGTTAAATACAGAGTCCGTAGGAAAAATGAATGCTTTGAAATGAAAACTTGTCTAGAGAAAATTTGGGAGATCGCGTGCTATTTGATAAGATAAAAAAAATGAAATACAATTATTTATGTCACAATAACACACAATTTTTTATTCAGTTAAAAGTATTTTTTGCTTTTATGAAATTTTGTAACTCAAATATTATTTAGCGTCCGAAAAGAACTTTTCACTCTAGGCCGAAAGGAACGGTAAAATAACTATCACCTAGAGACCACAACAAACATTTCGCTGAAAAGATTAACTTTTCGCACAAATAACGTAACCAAAAAGTAATTTTGACACAATCGAATAAAAAGTACTTTTCATCCTAAATCGATAAGTATTTCACGGACGGTAAAATAACCATTATCTAGCAACCATAGCTCATATTAATATTTCACTGAAGAGGATAAATTATTGAATAATTATCTTTATCAAAAAACGTCACTTTTTGATACAGTCAAATGAAAAGTACTTTTCGTCCTAAATCAAAAAGTCTTTTATGGACAGTAAAATCACTATCACTTAGCAACCACAGCAAACATTAATACTTCACTGAAGAGGTTAACTTTTTGTACAAATATCCCAACCAAAAAACGTAACTTTTTTCACACAATCGAATAAAAAAAATATAAAATAATAACAAAAAATAAAAATAAAATAATTTTGAGTCAAATTAACAGCATAAATAGTAGTTATTTTTCTGATATCGTGCGAAAAGTGAATCATTATGTGCCCATTTACAGTGCAAAAAGTGATTCCTTTTGGACAGCAAAATAAAGTAATAAAATTGTTGCTATTAAACAACTACGTAACCTACAAAATAAATATTTTTGACGTTTGAAATGTAATAAGTATAGGTAGTTAAAAGGCAATGGTAGCAAAATAATGTATGCAACTCCTTTTAAAAGGATCTTCATGTGTTTGCAACACTCTCGTCGTACTCGGCTTGTACTCGTGCAATAAAGGGAAACTTTTAACATTCATTGCATATATACATTTACTAGGTAACGGGATTTTATCCTAGTAACGGGATTTTATTCCAGCAATAAGATTTTATCAGTAAAAAACTGTGTTTAATAGTTTTAAATATTTTTCATTAGGATTGATTGAAAACAGATCAAAGGAAGCTATCAGTAATAAAACTAATTTAATAAGTTGTTAAGAATAATATTAAACTAATAAAATCTGCAGTAATATAATGAGTAAACTAAAGTGTCAGTACTTTTAATTCTGAAAATATCATCTCCGAACAATGAGCACATCAAACATAAAGCTGGAGGCAATCACAAATCCGAGGTTCATTCCCCGACAAGAGCAGTTTGTTACAATAACCCATAAAGCGCCGGCGTCGCGACGGTAGACGAACACGCTGTTGCTGCCGTTGCCACCATCGCCGTGTTGCATTGTTACATGCACATAAATTGTCACAAATAAATGACAAGAGGCTGAGCGCCTTTGCATGGATCAGACACGGAACATACATCAGCATATATTATGCAAATGTCCCCAGAACAGCTGAATCTGCCGAGATGCGCTAGGAAAATTCTCACCAGGAAATCTCGGAGACTAAATCGAAAATATTTCTCTACCCAACATTGTACAGAATAAATATAAATAAATATATCATCACTACTTCTACCCATTATTGGGTGTGGCACTCTGCCGAAGCAGATCTCGGTAAGTGATATATTTTGCGCGTGAAGTGCGGTTATCAGCCGTCAAGTCACGCCCCCCAAAGATATTAGTGGAGGGGGAGCCACAGAGGTTGTTTTAATGTGGTGATTATTTTTTGACGGTTCTCAAAACCAATGAAATGCTTCATTGTATGTCACGTGTCTGCGTTTTAACCAATCCTGTCATTATTATACTGAGAATGAAGCTCTTGTAATTATTCCCGGGAATTATCTCTGTAGATGCTTTTTTGTTTGTGACAAATGATAGGTAGTTGTCAAATAATTATTTAAAACTGTCAACGCGTCAAGTAAAATGTGTAAAAAAAATCGATTTAGTTGTATTTTAGATACAGAAATACACCAACAAATTTTGGAAACAACTTCGAAGAATTCATTAATAAGTAATCAATCGATATGGACCCAGTTCAAAATATTTTGAGTTGGATGAATCGACCTCAACAACTAAGTCAAAAAATAATCTAATTAAATATAACTCGAGAGTTGGATAAATTAGAAAATAATTCTCCAGTATCTTTCTCAAACTCGTTGCCATTTGGCAATAGCCACTCAAGCCCTACGGGCTTTCGTGACTATTGCCTGGCAACAAGTTTTCGAAACATCTGTCAAATTATTTCAATTTATTCTCACTCTCTTGTTATATTATTACCGAAAATTGTTTGTCAATTGTGGGAATCAAACCAAGGTTCTCAGGATCCACGGGCCGACTCGATACTACTGAGCCACCAACCCCATACATTGTACGGAATACATACAAATGTTTATGCGAAGTAATAATAATATGATTCAAATTTAGTTTCAAGATGCAGTCATAAAGTAAATGACAAATTACCTTAATCGTCAGTAATCATACAAGTATATCAGCGTAATTATTTACAAAATAAATTCCTAGCTCATGTTGCATTCTCGTTGCACGCACGCTATTACGGTTGCACGTTGCACGGAAGTTAGTTCACCGTCCGGTCACCACGGCGCTGCAGTCGCATAATGACGCAGACATGACACATTTATAAGCCGCTATAAAAATGCAAAGTTCAGTTTTACGAAATTTATAGGGGACATTAAAGCAAAACAAACATTGTTGCATGCGCCCATTAAGCTGTATTTCAAGTCCGGACTTCTGCTAGCCGGATCTCGCATCGTAAATCTGGCAACGTTGGAATGAAGTTTAGTGGGGATAATAGCACAAGCAAATCCGCGGATTTTAAATCAATCACTTATTGATATTTAAAAAAGAATTCTAATAAATTTCTGCGTACCTACAATAAATTGTAAAGCAAGTACATTGAGGGCGTATTTTTATGTTATCAACCTAGCCATGAAACAAAAAAGCAATGATGTCGAATAATTGATTATAAAATAGTTGTGACATTTACAAGTACATGTGCGAAATTGTTTATAAAGATTTGTGAAAGATTATTTGTTGATAAAATGAGTTACGATTATTCTCGAGTTCATAAAGCAAATTAATTTCAGCATCTAATCAATGATTGATTTAGCGCCATCAGATTTGTTTTTATTTAAAAAGTTAAAAAAAAGTCTCAGAGCAAAGCAATTTGCTTCTGTTGAAGCACTCAAAGAAGTTGTACAATTTGTATAGAGTTGGCAAATAAATTTCTTTCTGATGGTACTCGTATAGGATAATTAAAAAAGAGATGGCATAAATATACAAGTGTTGAAGAAATTTACATCGAAATAGTATGTTGTAATATTAGTGAGAAAAGGGTTTCATTGCAAAACAAGTACTAAAGTTGAAGCATGAGCGACAGTGAGTGTTCCACTAGTATGAGTTTTGTATTAGTCCTTTCCCACGTGTATTACATACTATTTCTTCCAACATTAAATATGAAAAAAAAATCAAATTAACCCTTAAGTCTTAATCAATATAAAGATAAATCTAAATACGTATTACGTTAACTAAGTTCTCATCATCAGTAGACGAAACAAGAGGAAAACCCAAGATTGCACGACTTGTGAACCAAGCTAGTGGTCAAGATTCGGATTTAACCTTGACCACTATCTTGGTTCACCAGTCGTGTAATCTTCGTTTTCCCCCTTGTTTCGTCTACTGATGATGAGAACATAGTTCTCGACATACGTATTTAGATTTATCTTTATATTGATTAAGGCTTAGGGGTTAATTTTATTTTTAGTTATATCTTAGCCTTAGATTTTTACTTTTTACATTAAATATGAAAATTATATTTTTAAGTTCGCGTCAATCAATACTAGAAATTCAATAATTATTTTATATAAATCAATCCTTGGTCACAACATACAAAAATAATACGGTACGTGCCAAATTTAATTGTTTTTTTTTTTTTTTTTTTTTTCGTTTATTTTATTACCAGCTCAATACACTAAGTATTATACATGGTAGTGATCTATTTCTACATTCTTTAACTAATAATTGACATTATATTTACTTATAGATAACAATACATATTATTGACATGTTTATGTTTATTTATGGTTAAGAGGTGTTGTTCTTCACGTGTTTATTCTTCATCGCTGGTTGTTAAGATATCTTGGGCTAATCGTTTTTTTAGTCTGTTGGCTGTTGATTTCTGACCTAGATTATAATATTCTGCCCCTGGACAGAGATGTATTTTAGTAATGAATTTTTTTGTTAATTTCTTTATAAATTGTATAATAGGCATAATACCGAGTTCTGCGTGTATCTGGTTATTTCGTATATACCATGGTGAGTTGCTTATAATTCGCAATATTTTATTTTGCATTATTTGAATTTTATTCATTAGGCTTTTACTTGCGTTATACCACAGATTACATCCGTATGTGATGATTGGTCTTATTATCGATTTATAAATTAGTAATCCGCATTCGATTTTCAGTGGAGATTTCCGGTTTATCAGTGGGTATAGCATCCCCAGTCTCATGTAGCTTTGCTTTAGTTTTGTATTTATGTGATATTTCCAGCTAAGTCGTTTATCTAAGTATAGTCCTAAGTATTTAACCGCGCTATCGTTAGGATTCCATGGTATTTCTTTTCCATCTATTGTTAAATTTGTGGAGGGTTGGTTCCTGCGTAGTGTAAATATTTTTGCTGTGCATTTGTCTGCGTTAATTGTGGTGCACCACTTATTGTACCATTCTGCCATTAAATCGATGGAGTTCTGGAGATTTTCTATTGCTGTATTCAGGTCATCACTTTGACTTATTATAGCCGTATCGTCTGCGTACATTGCGATTGTTCCATTTTCTATATTGGGTATATCTGAGTTATATATATTAAATAGTATTGGACCAAGTACGGATCCCTGTGGAACTCCGGCCTTTATTGGTTTTGTTTCTGACAGTGACGAATTTATTCTTACTGCGAACGTTCTATTATCGAGGAATGAGAAGATGATTTTTATTAAGTATTTCGGCATATTAAGTTGTAATAGTTTAAATTTAAGGCCGTCGATCCAGACTTTGTCGAACGCCTGCGCTATATCTAAAAACGCGATCACCGTGTATTTTTTATTTTCGAATCCTTTAGTGATTATTTCTGTTATTCTTGTCAGTTGATGTAATGTTGAGTGATATTTTCGGAATCCAAATTGCGATCTTGGTATGATATTATTTTGTTCTACCAATTTTGTTAATCGGTTTTGAATAATCCTCTCTAGAAGTTTTGACATTGTTGGCAATAAGCTTATTGGTCTGTATCCTGATGGTATTGAATGATTTTTTCCTGGTTTGGGAAAGAGTATGATGTTAGCGTGTTTCCAAGTGTTGGGAAAATATCCTATTTTGAGGCAGGCGTTATATATTTTTGTCAAGTGATTGAGTGACTTTTCAGTTATATGTTTGAGGATTAGGTTTGGGATCAGATCATGACCAGGGGCTTTTTTATTGGGTAGATTTTTTATATAAGTGTAAATTTCATCTGTGGTTGTTTGGTTGTAGGTATGAGTATTTGCGATTTCATTATCAATTAGGTGTTGTTGTATTTTGATATTGTGATAGTAACCATTTCTCTCACTAGTGATAAAAGTAAATAACTTTCATTACTAGTGATGGGAATGATTACACCATTAAACTGAATAAGAGAAATATCATTATCACAAGTAATGTTGAAAAGAAATATATATTTTTAATGATACATGTTTTTATTCTGGCTAGGTAGATAACATAAAAATACGCCAATAGCAATAAAAAATAATTTGTTTAAAAAATAATATACGAGTATTATACCAGATGTGTTTAAAGTACGTCACTAGTGCTCTAAAAGCACTTATGCACATGTATCATATGCTATTTTTTATTATACCTGCATTATAATTTGGAAAATATAGCTGGCAAATAGCATTTTCATTTTGATACATTTATAGTATATTACATAACAAGCATCGAAAGTGTAAGATAACGTGCGAGTGTACAAACAGAAAAACGAGGCGCGCAGCGCCGAGTGATTTAAGTATACGATAACTGTTATCACACTTTCGAGCGAGTTATGTACACTATTTTACAAACGACCACAAAATATTTCTAAAAATAGTTTACAAGAGTAATGTTGTTACACTTTGACAGTTGATGCGTTTTTCTAGGTTAGCGTTGACGTTTGAGGTAAGGTATTGTGATACAAACTGTACTAACCGTAATGTCAAAATATTGAATAATGTAAAAATATTAGTAAATAAGTAATTATTTATTTTATAAAATAAGATTTCTTTGTGCAAATGTGTTGAAAAATCTGTTATAACTTCAATTTAAGTAATAATACAAATTCTTTCCATTTATGTTATTATTTTCTTTCATCGTAACGCCATCTGTAGTCAATCAGTGGAACTTCATCTGATATGTTAGAAGTGTACGTTATACTAACATACGAGGTGTATATTTGGTTCAACTTTCCGTAGTAGTTTATTATGTTGTTATGGTTACTTTCATAAGTGGTCGTCTGACAATAATTTTGAGTGTCTAATTTGATGTAACATCAGCTGTATTCCATTTGCCACTTGGTTCACTTAAATCAGTTCAGATAAAATCGACACATGACTAAATTAACTGAATTAAGTAAACTGATGCACTTTTTGGGGTGAATTACTTCAAAGTAAATTAGAATCTGTATTTCTACTACTGAAAATATAGTCAGCGAAGTAATCCAGTGAAATAAATAAGTGATTTGGTTCAGTAAATGTAAGTTAGATCTGATCCAAATAGAGATAGGTTAGCATTTGTTGTTTACGTTGCTATGTGGATAAGTTGTTTTCAAGGATGTTGAAAGGAGAGGATATGGCATTACGATACTGTAGCATTGTTTGAAGTGAGGCTTGGGCAATAGAAAGAGACAACAATAGTTTTTCTGCACCGTGCTTAGCCAAATCTCTTCTTCTTCCAAATATTTTGAATTTTTGTGTAAGAAAAATGGCGTTTAGTCGATGTCAGGGACCGTTGTTTTATGTAAACATAACCACGAAGTGTCATTTGTGTTTCAATTTTTGTGTTGTATGGAATTGGACATATTTTTTTGTGGATAAGATGGTAACAAAGTGTTTACTTTGTAAAAGACGTGGAATTACGAGCAATGGAATCAGTTTTCACCAGTAAGTAAATGTAAATCATGTTATAAAAGAAAAGGAAAATAATTTTTTGTTTGTTTTCCAGATTACCTAAAGATAAAGACAAAGAGTTTCGAAAAGCATGGGTAGAAGCGTGTTGTTTGAATGAGTTGTATATTAGTCAGACGAATACTGGCTATAAAATTTAAATTTCAAATCTCTTTATGACACATGCGCAATAGCAGACTAAGCACGGTACAGAAAATAATACTTCTGTCTCTGTCAATCTGCCGAGCCTCACAGTCTTGACTTGAATGTCATACCCCTTCCTTTTAACATCCTTGGTTGTTTTGCAATTTGTTGTGAGAAATATGAGTGAATTTAAAGAGCAAAATGATTTTATTGTTGCTTAGCAACTTTAAAGCACATGTGTGTATTTTTCGTTTTCGCGCGCTTTTTAGTTTATTAAACAAGGATTATTGTGCAAAAAATACTTATACAAAGTGTGAAAATATTTCTAGGAATAATTACATTTAGTGATATAATTCTAGTTCTTTTCATGTGTGAATTTCGCGCAAAATAATTGGATGATATTTTTTCCGGTCGATGTGCGATTGTTTTTCCGAAGCAGAAGTGGATTTTGTGAAATCCGTTCGTCCGTTTGTTCTTGTGTAGTTCTAGCGGAGTTTTTCACTTGGGAGCCATATTGTTCGGATTAGTTTTCAGTGGTGCCGGTTCGGGTGTGTTAAAAATAATAAAAATCTGTCGGGAATCGAACTCAAGACCAAGACTTCAGCGTCTAATACCAGTGCAACGTGAAAGCTTTAATTAGAAAAAACTGGGAATTTAGCTACCTACGGTCTTAAGCTTTTTATTTATTTTATACTCTTTCTCCGGGAAATACTTTCCAACAACGGATAGTTTCCTAAAGTATTTTAACATTAAATTTATATTAGTACGGGAAACGGAAAAGTTAACTATAAGAGTATATTTTCTCGAAAGGTAAAAAGAAAAGTTTTTGGTAAATCAAGAGTTCGCCAAACAATTAAACGAGTAGTACCAAATTGCACATGGCAATACTAAAACATATTTAATACAGATTATCTCATTTCAATGCAACAAATTAGAAAAAAATCATTAATGTTCGGAAAAACTTGTCTATATATTACGATAAAAATTTCAAATAAACTAAAATAAATATTTATAACAAAGCAGCGACCTGAACCACAACTTATGTTTTTAGTTCGGTTTTTTAGTCTAGTTTGTTATTTTATTTTTTTGGTTCAGTTCGTGAACCGGTTAAAGTTGGGTTGAGTTAACGATTATTTTTTAAATTTAAATTAGATGTAGTAATGTAAATAAAAATGAATGTACCATTACGCATTTTACCCATTACTGAGTGTGACACTGCCATAGCAGATCTCGGTGATATATTTGTGCGCGTGACGTGCGGTTACTACCCATTTTGAAAATACGAGGGCAGGGTGAAAAGTCCCTGAAAAATAAAACAGATCGCGCCACAATCGCAAATCTCATGTGACATTTGTGATGTACCATCTTTAACTAGAACGCATTAAAATTTTCAGACTGATATGTCATTCAGTTCTGATTTGACACCCATCAGAAGCAAGCAACCTTGAAGATTTTTGAAAACATGGAAAAAGTGAATTTCGCGTCTTGATTAAACATTATTTTTTGCGTGGAAAAAACCTTACGCAAACAAAAGCATCGCTTGCTAACATTATAGGGACTCCTCAACATCGATTGGAACGATTCACAAGAGGTTTACTGATTTTCGTTTTGGTATTATGACCACAAAGGACGCCGAACGTTTTAGTCGTCCAATTGAGGTTACAACACCATAAATCGTCGATAAAATCTATGGTATGATATTGGACGATCGGCGAGTTAAAGTGCACGAGTGGGCTGAGGCTATGAGCATCTCAACCGAACGGGTACGGAACATTTTGCATAAATTTTTGGATATGAGAAAGCTATCTATCAGATGGGTGCCGCATTTGCTCTCTGTTGACAACAAGCGCGACCGTGTGACAAGTTCAAAGGAGTGTTTGATGATGTTCAAGCGCAATAAGAAGGACTATTTGGCCCCCTGTGATTTTTATCTATTTCCAAATTTGAAGAAATGGCTCGGCGGAAAGAGATTTGGCTCCAACGATGAGGTCATCACTGAAACAAACGCCTATTTTGAAGGAATGCCAAAATCGAGCTACAAGGAGATTATGTTGAGAAATAAAATATATTTTGACCAAATAAATCATTTCTTGATTCATTTTTCAGGGACTTTTCACCCTGCCCTCGTACAATGTAAAATTACTTAGGATAGCGATTCTGCTCGTTAAGCAGAAGGTCCCCGGTTTGAATTCAGGAATTTTCCTGTCATAAATTTAACATTAAAATTATAATTGTAATATTACGTTTTACAACAAAACGAAATATAGCTTATCTGACATAAACCTACACGTCCACAGTCAAAACATAACTGAATTCGTTGATCCATACTTTACTACTTTTCCAGATAATATGAATATTTCACTTTTATTCGGATATAAATAAAACGCTTCTTTATTTTTGCACGATGGCAATATTAGATAAAAAATTTAAAACAAAAATATATCTCCAGCAAAATTTAGATATTGTTACTTTCTTACTGCAAAAAGTTGCATCAGAAGATTCAATTGTCACAAAAATCATAGTTAGTAAGTAGCCAATTACCTTGAATTATTTTAATTAATTTCTTTAATTTGTGGTTTTCAAATCAAATAATCTGCACTTGCAGTACATATAAAATGTATTGCTCAGTGTTATTTTGTACCAAAATATTTATTGTTCTACAGATACATTTTTAATTTGCAAAAAAAAAAATATTTGGAGTAAATAAATAGATAAATATATCATCACGCCTTCTACCCATTACTGGGTGTGGCACTCTGCCGAAGCAGATCTCGGTAAGTGATATAGTTTGCGCGTGAAGTGCGGTTACGCGTCGTCAAATCACGGCCCCCAAAGATGTTAGTGGTGGAGGAGCCACAGGGGTAGTTTTTGAAATTATGAAAATTGTTTGTCGCCTGTGGGAATCGAACCAGGGTTCTCAGGATCCACAGGCCGACTTCATACCACTGAGCTAGCCACCCCATAATAATAATAATAATAATATTTGGAGAATACAGTATATTAAAAAGATGACAGTGAAATAAAACGAATAGATTTTCCTAATTATGAATATTGTGCAATATCGACAAATTTCTCAGTGAAACCTGAACAGTGCATCTTTCACAAACACACCAGTAATTATTTACGACTTTGGCAACAATTTGCCAGCATAAATCAATGATAAAGGATTCGTGCATGCAGTAGTGTATCTAATAACCCCGTACCCCCTCCACCCGCACACTATAATCTATAGTAGCAATTGCTTGAATTTGTATCTGTACAGCACATGAGGCAAGAGCCTTGTTGGCTGCTGCATGCTACATGGCTGCTGCATCTTATGGAAGTTGTAATTTTTACATTTCGTTGTGCAGCTTGGTGCAATCTGCTGCAGGGATATTTTATCTTTGCAAGTGGAACAACCTCGCTATTTGACGATATATTGCCCGGTATTATTAAGTACATGATGTAGTTTAGAACTTTAATATCATGTGCAAGTGCATTGCGATGTTTTCAATTAGAATTGTGAGCTTTCTATTTTTTATTTTAAACTGTGTGAAATAATAGATTTTACGAATACAGTAAAAAATAAAAATAGAATATTATAAATTTGGCTAAAAATCCACTCAAATATTTGCTACCTCATGGTGCATACAAATATAAAATAAACATTTTTTCTTGACTAAATAAAAGTACAATCACTTTGACAGTCTCATTTATGATCTGGCCTGAAATAATATATAAAACGCCGTCATACGCTCACTAAAATTATAATTTAGTCCACAAAATTTCATCATGCTGGATTCATGCAGTCAATTAAATTAAATAAATAAATAAATAAATAAATAAATATATCATCACGCCTTCTACCCATTACTGGGTGTGGCACTCTGCCGAAGCAGATCTCGGTAAGTGATATATGTTTGCGCGTGAAGTGCGGTTACCAGCCGTCAAATCACGGCCCCCAAAGATATTAGTGGAGGGGGAGCCACAGGAGAAGTATTAATGTGGTGAAAATGTTTGTCACCAGTGAGAATCGAACCAAGGTTCTCAGGATCCACAGGCCGACACGATAACCACTGTGCCACCTACTCCATTAATTAAATTAAAATATAGAAAAAATAATTATTTTAAAGTACATATGTATTTATTGAAGTAAATTAGAAAATTAAATAAAAAATAAATAAATAAATATATCATTACGCCTTCTATCCATTACTGGGTGTGGCACTCTGCCGAAGCAGATCTCGGTAAGTGATATATTTTGCGCATGAAGTGCGGTTACCAGCTGTCATATCACGGCCCCCAAATATGTTAGTGGTGGGGGAGTCACTGGGGTAGTTTTGAAATTATGAAAATTGTTTGTCGCCTGTGGGAATCGAACAAGAGTTCTCAGGATCCACAGGCAGACTTGATACCACTGAGCTAGCTACCTCACAAAAATTATTTTTAACTTATTAGTTTATTTTCTCAATTTCATACAAATGTTAAACTTTTATATATACTGGTATATTAATAAAAATGCAATTTATTAATTTTAAAATATACTGGGTTTCCCAAAAAGAGTAAGAATCTTTGATGATATATACTCGTACATTTAGATGTGCTTATTTTCAGTGAAAAGATTTTTTTTCAAAATTCGCAAAATTAAGGACATGATTCTTGAAGTAGGTAGTAGTGGTATCAAGTCGGCCTGTGGATCCTGAGAACCCTGGTTCGATTCCCACAGGCGACAGACAATTTTCACCATTTAAAAAACTAACATCTATGGGAGCCGTGATTTGACGGCTGGTAACCGCACTTCATGCTCAAAATATATCACTTACTGAGATCTGCTTCGCCAGAGTGTCATACCCAGTATATTTATTTTTTTTATTTATTCTTGAAATGTACCCTTTTATTCGCCCTAGTCGACATTACAAATCTGATTTATCTGATGTTGTATAACTAATAAATATAGTACTGTAGTATTTACAATTACAAGTTAATTATTAATATAACTATTAAACTAGTGGTACTAAAAATGTTTACTCTTAATATTGCAAAACATATCAAAATGTATTTATCCTCAAAGTTTTTCTATTCTTTTTTAACACGCTATATGTACAACTTCTTTCTTATTTTTTTACTGTAAATTAAACATTAATATTGCGAAAAAAATAAACAAACTTATTATTAAATATACTATATACTGGTCCAAATTAGAAAAATGGAACTCCAAATACATGAAGGTACGAACTAAATTTAATTTTAGTTGATACCTCTTAAAAATGCACTTTTCGCCTCTTTTAAGTTTTAGAAAATATTATTATTGAAATGAGAATAATATTTATAATTACTAATGTCTGAAATTTTGAAAATATTTCACACATTGTGCATCATAATGTTTTTATCTGCCCTAATGTCAAATTTTCAAAATTATTTTTCACACTTCCGAAAATAAATGACCACCTTTTTATTCCTTTTTGATGACTGAAGTGTCACTTTTAATCCCGGAAGAATTAAATTTCAAATTTAATCTTTCTGATAATAAATAAACAAGCATTACCGTAGCAATAAGTATATTATAAACCTCAAAATATTTTGGTTGGTTTATGTTGCCTAAATTATCTAAAAATTTGTATATTGCAGTCAAGGTGAATTATATGTCAAATCAATATCAGAATTAATGATTAATTCAAAATATATGGCAGGAAATGCGAAGAATCACCCTCAGGATTAAATTATGCACTTTAGTCCCTCGGTATATAAAGTACTATTAGAAAAAAGTTCTTAAAATAAAAATACGAAAAAAGAAATTTTCTACCCATTTTATTTGAGCATTTCGCTTTAAATTATGAAATATTTGATAGCAGTAAATATGCAAGTAAACAGTTTCTCTAAATTATTTTCTAATTTAGTATTTAACAAATTATTTAATTAACAAATAACGAAATCCAATCAACTTCAAGTCTCAATTCCACTTCACCGACCAGCGACCAATGTTTTAAGTATTCCAGCGAGATCCTCCTCGCAATACAATAACTCAGACTCTCTCATTTACTCTGCAACGACACAAGCTGCACTAGATGCACTTGACGTTGCAGCTGCAGCTAGAATCTCCACTACGATACATTAGACTCCCCTCTCCCCCCCATTACCGCGTTGCGACGCTGTATTTGCACTACAAATAACAATTTGGGATTTTAGCTCGCGGCAACATGTATCAATTACATCGGACCATCAGAGCCCCCGGCGTCCCGCCTTGTTTCTACGCCGCTGTTTGTCTTGTTAGTTACACGTGTACAAGTATTTGTGGGGTAGACTCTATACTACATTCAATGACTCTTCAGTCTACAAGTCTACATACTAAACTGAATATTGACATGCTGTCTGCTAGGTTTAAAATATTTCATATTGTAAATTAAATAAAAACAGTCTGTCATAACTGGAAACTTTATGATCTGTTGTAAAAAATTTGTGTCTAACAAAATTGTTTCATAAATAAATTTAGCATCGTTCCTCTGTAAAATTATTTTAGGGAAAAATGTATTAAACAAGAAGAGAACTTAATTTTCCTTCTAAAATATGGACCTTTCAAGACTTTTTTGAAATTTTTATATATTAATCTACGTAATAAAATTATTATACCAAAAAAAAATTATTTTTTTAAAACTTGTATTAAGCATGATAAAAATATTTAAACTTTCGAAACAAACGAATTTGGAAATATCACCACACTAGTGCTTTAATGAAGTACTTATCGTACTCAAAATGATAGATTCATGGTTTCACTTAATTTGTTTTAAATGTCAAATAATTATGAGAACGGTCAATTCAAAATTATTTTTATTTTTATTTTAATATATTTCGTGGTTGTAGATAATATTATGTATAATATATGTGTGATAATGCATCATTAAGATACTTGTGCTATTACACACGCGTGTCTTAATGTTGCTTATACCACTTATATCGGAATAACTATTATAATGGCAGTTTCATACGAGATCTAAATTAATGAAAATAAAATTGGAAAAAAAACAGAATCAAATTTTTTAGCCACAGAAAGTCGGGATAATGATCCAGTTACAGAATAGGGGATATATCATAATCAATTACTGTAAGATGAAACGTTTTATATCACGCACGAATGAAATTTCAATATGTTCATGAGAGTTATCAAACATTTCGCTCGCAAATATTAATTCATTTCACTCACTTATTATTATATTTAGGGCCAGTTTTTCAATCACCGGTTTACTCCCGATTAATGTTAATCATGATTAACATTAATCGGTGATTGAAAAACTGGCCCTTAATGTACTATTACTCCTATTACAAAGAGAAGAAAATAAATTAAACAATTTTAATCATTCTTGCTTGATTTCAATTTTAATAATATTCATAAAAATACGTATTCACTTTAAATACTGGAATAGTGAAAAAAAAAAAAAATCAATATATCATCACGCCTTTTACCCATTACTGGGTGTTGCACTCTGCCGAAGCAGATCTCGGTAAGTGATATATTTTTGCGCGTGAAGTGCGGTTACCAGTCGTCAAATCACGGCCCCCAAAGATGTTAGTTGTGGAGGAGTCATAGGGGTAGTTTTTGAAATTATGAAAATTGTTTGTCGCCTGTGGGAATCGAACCAGGTTTCTCAGGATCCACAGGCCGACTTCATACCACTGTGCTAGCCACCCCATAAAAAAACATAGTATATATTACACATGTACTTCTCTCCCTTGGTACATAATATTCTATTATCTTTTTGGGTAAATTTAAAGCGTTTTTTGAGATATTTTCTAGCATGTATAAAGATTATATATCGATGCCAAAAGCGCCGAAATATGACTGCTATATTTTTATATAATGCACGGTTCTCTGCAAGTAAATAAAAGTTATGTGTCTGTACGTCGTGGACGGCGAAGGCGGTGGTGTCGGAGGCGGCGCGGCATACCTGCGTCTTCGGCGACTGGAAATGGTCCGGGTATGAATAACACCGGCGTACTTATTCACGGGAATTGTGTGCGCGCTAGGAAAATTCCAGATGCCGTAGGAATTAAGTTATGGTACGGAACACACCTATACGTTATACGTTATCGCCGTTATGGCCGACGGAACTAATGTTCTGTCTACGTTAAGTGTTAATTTTACCACGAAAATACTAACATTCTAATTCAAATACAATGTTCTTAAATCTTAAACAGTTTGAGGATAAATAAGAAACAAAGCAAATTCAATGTTAAAATTTTTATTAAGCGATATCTCTTTACATATTAATTTTACAGCAGAAGTGCAATGAATAAAAATGTCCACAATAAAAATCTACATCCAATGAGTGTATTTAATTTGTTATTCTATTAAAAGCAAAAGAAAATAAACGATTAAGGCAATTACACTATGTAACAAGGTTTTCTGCCTAACTTTCTTGATACTTCAGCTCGGTTTCTGATACAAAATCATTTAGTCGCAAGCCAAAAAGTTTGCTTTTGCGCCCAGGGGAATTTTTTTTTTTTTTAACAAAAATGTTTTCACGAATATGCTGAATTAACTCTATATAACCATAACTTAGTGCTTGTTGTTTCTGACTAAACTTATAGAGAAATGTATGGAGAAGTCAGCTAAAGTGCCAAAAGTAGCATACAAGCGGATTTCCGAAAGTTATAGGTCAAAAACTTGAAAAAACCCGCAAATTTCATGAAATTTCCCCTAAAAATCGGCAAATAAAAAATCGTAACTCAAATTTTAAGGACAAATATTGATATTTTGCTGTTTGTATCCCTAGAGTAACTCATTAGGAAGCGTTATATGGCATTCGTTGGTTATAATTCACTTGTTCTTGTCATTTAAACACATTTGCGAAAACATCGAAGTTTCGTCATTTTAGTGAAATTTTCAAACTAACACCATTCTGCTATTTTTCAATGAAAATACGTGACCTGTTCAGCCCTTGAAAGTTAAAAATGAATACTTTTAGGTTTCTAATAAGAGGTTTTATTTGTGATGCAATTATATGATTTCTGTAATTTACATTTTCAATATCTTTTTTAAAAATTATGTAATTTTTCGACTTCGAATTATAATTATTAATTTTTTAAATATATTTATAAGTTTATAACGTTAAAAAGTATTGCAATATACAATAACAATTAATTGACCGTTAAAGTGAGAATGTGAGATAAAATGGTGTGATCATCAATAAAAACAAAAGAATTGCAAAAGAAAATCGCAGAGTCAGTGAACACCCAGAATATTGCAGACAGTTGCAATTTGTATAACAAATAACGATCGACTGCGCAGTTTCTTCCTAAAGTCTCAAATTTACGAAATGCCGAAAACGTAGAAAAAAATCCTTTTCTTCAGGATTTAAGTTGCGGTTAAAAGTTTTTGCAGTCGTGTAATTGTTCCTGTATTTGCCATCGCTCGCCGGTAATTAGGTTCCCGGAAAGAGCCGTATTTAAAGATAATTCCGTAAGTTCGGCCGTGGTGCTTTTGTTTCGACGGCGCGGCGCGGCGCTTGGAACGCCAGCGCAATCCGCTTGGTAAGAAATGGAGTTAGAGTTGTTAGGAAGGAGTCGGACTACCGACGGCTACTTCCTTACTTCACAGATGTTTTTGAACAGGAAATCTCTAAAGTTTTTACTTATTAGCGCACTTGCCTCATTTTCTTTTATAGCCAACTCAAAACTGTGAACTCTTCATTGCTTACAGATTAAATTAAGAAGAAGACTGGGAACAATTTAATTTTTATATGAACAAATATCGATTCTAATTCGTTTACTAAAAGATGGTAGTAAATATCGGTAAATATAATAAAATATCGACAAATATCAAATAGTATTGAAAAAAAATTACATAAATTCATAAATGTCGAACTGATTCGGAAAAAACGGTAAATATTGATAAATATTTACTTATTTATAAAATCTACTCTGTACAACAGAAATTTAATTCCAAATAGGAGGGCTGGGTGAAAAGTCCCTGAAAAATAAAACAGATGGCGCCACAATTGCAAATCTCATGTGACATTTGTGATGTACCACATTTAACTAGAACGCATTAAAATTTTCAGACTGATATGTCATTCAGTTCTGTTTTGACACCCATCGAAAGCAAGCAACCTTGAAGATTTTTGAAAACATGGAAAAAAGTGAATTTCGTTTCTTGATTAAACATTATTTCTGGCGTGGAAAAAACATTACGCAAACCAAAGCATCGCTTGTGAAACATTATGGCGACTCCTCACCATCGATGGGAACGATTCACAAGTGGTTTACTGATTTTCGTTGTGGTAGTATGACCACAAAGAACGCCGAACGTTCTGGTCGTCCAATTGAGGTTACAACGCCAGAAATCGTCGATAAAATCCATGGTATGATATTGGACGATCGGCGAGTTAAAGTGCACGAGCTGGCTGAGGCTATGAGCATCTCAACCGAACGGATACGGAACATTTTGCATAATTTTTTGGATATGAGAAAGCTATCTGCCAGATGGGTGCCACATTTGCTCTCTGTTGACAACAAGCGCGACCATGTGACAAGTTCAAAGGAGTGTTTGGCGATGTTCAAGCGCAATAAGAAGGATTCTTTTCTCCAGATTTGCCCCCCTGCGATTTTTATCTATTTCCAAACTTGAAGAAATGGCTCGGCGAAAAGAGATTTGGCTCCAACGATGAGGTCATCGCTGAGACAAACGCCTATTTTGAAGGATTGCCAAAATCGTATTATTTGGAAGGGATCGAAAAATTAGAAAAACGTTGGACGAAGTGTATCGAGCTGCAAGGAGATTATGTTGAGAAATAAAATATGTTTTGACCAAATAAATCATTCCATGTTTCATTTTTCAGGGACTTTTCACCCTGCCCTCGTACAGTACCTACAGAGTCCCAGTATGACAGTTAATATATTTTTAGCTTGACTGGAATTCGAATTCGAGACACAACAAAATAGTATATTAAAGAATTAGTTTCATAAGGCAATCTGTTAACGCACGAATCCAAGTTTTACAAAGGACGAGTGCGATAACAGGACCTTATGAAACGTATTCTTTATACTATTTTTACTTTCTTATACATAGTATAAGGAAGTATTGGAATCGTGAAAAAAATCGTTGACGAGATTTTCGCGGAAATATGTGTTTTGAGGTCCACTGAATCCGTTTTGATCATTTTCTCAATGATGTCTGTGTGTGTGTGTGTGTATGGATGGATGGATGTGTGTCCGGTCGTGCAATATCTCATGAACCAGATAAGATTTGTTAACAAATGTTGGTAATTTTAAGTTTCATGAAAATACGAAGAGCTGAGTTGATTTTGAATGAAATTGAAAAACCAGAAGAAGAAGTTTACTGGACACACAAAACAATAAATTCCATTTATTTCAAAAATGGAATCAGTTACGAAAAAAAGTTTCAAATAAAAGATGTTAGCAAAAATATTTGGAACATAAAATGTTATTTGCAATTTTCTTGTATATGCGCGTCTAATTTTGAGAAAAAATAATTTTTATATTTAATAATATATTTCAATAATCATAGTATCAATAGAAACAAAAAAACATAAATTTTAATTTTCGCTTATCTAGTTATCTATGTCTTTTTTTCGGAAAAAGAAATACATTAATAAAATGGTCAAATAATTTGGCAACTTTGCCTCAATTTAATCGACTTTGTATTTCACGGTTCATGAGATACGAAGGGTTCGGCTTAAAAAACGGACATCCTGTATATGCCTCATCAGTAAAGTTAGACATAAAGTAGTCAACATTACAAAAAAATTATACGTAAACAAATTTGATATTTTATATGTTTATAACAGATAAATGCTGAATTAGTGAAAAACTAAATTACATTATTAATAATATTATATAACATTTATATATTCTAAATATTAAATATGCTGTGTATAAGAAAGTCGTGTGGTGCCCACACCAGATTTTTTTCTATTGAGGTAATTTTTTAATTCTGTTAGATTTAAAAAACAGCGACTTGTCAAAAATAAAAGTAGATGTTTTTTATCAGTTGTGTTGGTAGCGCTTCTCATTACAAAAACAATAAAAAAAATCAATTTTTTTGACAATTAATCAATGTTTTTTTCTGTATTGTGAATGTTGAGAATTTTGTATGATTATCAACTATAGAGGCGCCTATAGGCTTTGGTAGGATAAATGGTTTGTTTACATTAGACTACATATGTTAATGTGGAGCTCGTTTCGCTTATTTTGACAATACAATTAAGTACTGTACAATTGTTTAAATTCTTGGATGCCTTCAAATTCGTAAGAAAAGTGTATATATTTTTTTAATTTTGAATAACTCGCGTAATATTAGAAAATCAAAACAGATACTTTTCTCATGATCATTTATTCTTTGCTTGAATAATATTATTTTCGCATAGATATATGATTTGTGGTTACAAAATACATACTAAATATGCGGGTACGTATTCAACTATCAAAAATTTAAATTTAAAAAATGTAAACATCGAAAATTTACTCAATACAAAATAGTTATTTATGTACCAAGGGTGAAAACAGGCGTTTCTGGCCCGCGGCTAATAACATACTGAGGGTCAGAAATGCTAATTTCACCCGTGAGACATACAATATTTTATACACAAATATACAACAGAAAACATTTAATTTTAGATATTAAATAGGTATATTTATATGCCAAAATGACATTTTTCAGAATCATGTTTTCACAATAAACAAAAATTGTAATTTTGTTTATGTATTCATAGCAAACAATAAAAATCAGTTTGATCACTTTTGTATTGTGTGAAAATGAGTGACAGCAGCGATAATGAATTGGCTTGTAAAAGAAGATGCGAATAATGCGATTCTGAAATTATTGTCGTTAATTTCAAAACAACTATATGAAAAAAAATCTACTTCGAATTTTGTGAAAGGTGCAAAGCAAAGAAGATTACACCGAAAACGTACTTTTGGCGTATTTCTCTATCATATCATGTACAAAAAAACCATCTACCTTATGGTCCTTTTATTCAATGTTAAAATTAATTATTTCAACTAACAATAATATATCAGTAAATTTCCAAAATTAAAAGAATAATGCCCGGTTTCATCAACAAAAATTAAATTTTAAACATGGTTTAAAGTAATAAAAGCAAATCGAATGTATGACAACAATGTTAATTATTTCATTTGACATGTAATTTTGATTTGCTTTTATTTATTTAATCCATGTTTAAAGTTTAATTTTTGTTGGTGAAATCGGTCATAAATAAAATAATAATAATAATAGTACTTTTTGTAGGTATATATTTTAAACACAACAAAATAACATCTAATTTTGTGTTCAAAAGATTCATATAGGTACATTTATGTTAAAATAACATTTTGAAAAAGAATTTATGGCCCTAGGGCCAAAAAAGTATTTTATGGCCCTAGGGCCAAAAAGAAGCGTTTAAGCCCGCTTTTTAGGGCTAAAACACATGCTTTTGTGCATAAATATATTAATTGCATGTTCTGAAGGTTCCGAATTATATGTTCTACGGACTGGCATACAAAACTACAAGACTATAATTTAACTGATGAATTAAAATCTAAATTTAAATTATCTATTGACCACTGCTACGATAATTTATTAATGTATGAAATTAGTAGTGTAATGATTGAGTTAAAAAATTGCTGCCGGAGTATGTATTACAAATTATTAACTAAGGACGATTCTTTTATCATATGTTGCAATAGTTCAAAGCGATTTGCAACCGTAGAAGCAACAATCCAACAATTCGAATTAGATTTTCCTTTTTTAGGTTTTTCATAGCAAAAATTTAAAATTAACGTTATAGAAACTTGTACTTTTATCACACAAACATGCACAATAAATAACACTGTCCCACCAAGAGTAGTTATTTTTTTACCGCTAGTTGGCGTATCAGAGCGCTGGAGTTGTCAATAAGAACACCGAAATAGAAAAATTAATATATGATAACAATGTTGTTAACCTTATATGAGATATAATTTCGTTTTCAATTATTTATTTCAGTCAAATGTAAAGTAAAATGGCTTTATCAGAAAAATTTCTGAATTCAGCTCATTGTCATTTCTTCTCACACAGGCAAACAAACAAATAAATATATTGACGCCAGTTTGATTAAATTCCTTCTTAACTTATTAGTTCACAACAATTTTAAATTTATATTTCCTACAAGCGAATAAAAACCCTAAAAGCAGAGTCGGATGTAGGTATGAGATATTAATAGCACTTTGAATAACCTTTGCACTTTAGAGTTCCCGTACCGGTAACAATTCAATTTATTGGTTTAGTAGGGCTGACAAAGGGCAATTCTCGGAACTGTGAGCTTTTTGTCCGCACTCATTTTTACTCTGTTCGCGAGGTTTTGTCCACAGACGCCAGAAATTGCTCTGGGGTGGGAAAAATTCCGCAGTTTAACTTTACTAAACGTGTACGTGAAATTAGTTTCAAGTAAAGAGAAATATTCACGAAATTAAACTAGAGATTGTGATTATAAATTTGATATTTAATTAAAATTGCTCCATGTTTTTGATTAAAATGGACAAATTGATTAAAAAGAAACAATAAAGTAAAAATATTTGACTTACCAAAAACAGATTCGAGTAGATTCCATCCCGACACATCCTATAGAAAAAATAAAGTAATTAATTCATAATTGTTATTTTTGTACTCGCATCATTTAAAATAACGTTTTTACAATACCTGTACTGTAAGTTACCCATTAATGACAAAATTTAAACTCAGTAAGTGGAACTTTTATTGCACAATTGGTTTCCTTGGTTACATCAGGACAATAATATTTACTTTCCATCCATCGTGAACAGTAAGTAAATATTATAAATCAAGGTCATTTTTAGTTTGACAACAATTTGTCAGATATTAATTTAAAAACCCATTTTTCTTTTCCTTCTATTTGTGCAGATATTGTAAGAAATGGCTTACTAACCTCCAACTGTAAGTGATTTTTTAGGCCTCGAATGACTCGAAAATCTCGACCCGACGGGCCTCAATTCTCCAAACTACATTCTTGACCGAAAAGCTGTCACTTACGGTTCATGGTACGTAATATACTATTTCACTATCCTGGTATCTGACGTAACGTTTAATTTTGCCCACTCATTCTTCAGAGTAATTGAAAAAACACCCTTTTTTATGGTTCTAAATTTTGACTATTAAAACGCTAATTGTACTGCGTTATTTTCAGTTTCCCGTACTTCGCGAGATGTATTTTAAATTAAATATTTATACAGATGAATCATACATAAAATAAACAATTTGTTTTCATAAAAGAAATGTAAATTCATGTCATACTAAACTTCGCCGTATATTTCTCCAACACTTATACACTTATGCAACTCTTTTTTAACTATCCTGTACCGTTAGAAAAAAAATCCTTGGCCTACTCTGCACAAATTGGTCAACAGCTTCTTTGAGTGCTTCATGGGAAACAAATCGCTTTACCTTGAGATATCTTTTTAACTTATTAAATAAAAATAAATCTGATTTCGCTAAATCGGAAATGTAAGATTAACTCTAAAAATCCACAGTCACGATTAGTTGCTGAACTTAATTTGCTTTATGAACCCGAGAATAATCGTGACTTATTTTATTAACAAATACACTTCCACAAATCTTTAAAAATCGCACAAATTAAATGCAACTGTATTTAGAAATATCACAGCTATTCTATAATAATTTGTTTAAATCACTGCTTATTTTATTAATGGTTAGGTAGATAATATAAACATATGGTATTGTACATAAAATATAAATACATTACTGTCGCATGTGGGATTGCACATACTATTAACATTAAATTCACCATGCAATTAGTCTTCGCCAAATATTCCTACGTATACACACCACTTTTGCTTCATCCACATTCACAATTTCTTTCATTCGTTATGTTTCATTATATTTATTTCACAATTTTTTTTTATTTGAAATCCCGAGTTTGATTCCCATTGCCAACAATCTAATTTTCACTATACTTCATTCCCTGTATGAAAACTATTACGTCACATTCGGTATCCATGTGATTCAAGATTTTGTACTTAAAACGTTTACATTGGTATTGGATGACATTTTTAAAACATAACCTAAAATTTAAATGTCAGATTAAAATATTTATTACTTTATAAAATTTAATTAGTTTATAAATGAAACCGAATTCTGCATATATTAACTAAAAACCAAATATAAATTTATCTTAACCCACGAAATATATTACTTACCTTATTGAAATGTGTAATTTTGTAAAATAAAATTCAAAGGAATATACATTTTTATATGTATTATTATTATATATAAATAAATAATATATGAAAATACAAAATACAATGCACATTACCTCTTGTACTACAGTTAAATTAATTAAAGATTCTAGATTCTCTAACTCCAGTGCAAAATAATCATGAAGATGACAAACGTATTTCTGCATTTGATTAACCAAATTTTTTTGTAGCCATTTCTTATTTTTCAGTCTGTATTTATGTATCAAAAATGTCACAAACTTAGAAATGACAAGCGAGAGAATAACATGACCATAGGTCTCTATTTTTATTTTATAAACAAATGTGAACAAAGTAAATATAAATTTTCGTATTAGTAAGAACTGTTGTTATACGTTTTCATTAAAATAATAAATGTGATAGAACGTGAAAAAACATGAAACGTGTGTCTTTACTTATTATGACATACGTTAATGCTATTCGCATAGGTACGAATAATATTAATATAAAAAGATAGCTATATTTCATCGAATCTATGATAACCTCGTCCACATATGACGTAATAGTTTTCATACAGGGAATGGAGTTTAAATTAAAAATTACCTCTGTGGTTCTCACTCCACTATTTGTAGGGTCAGTGATTTAACGACTAGTAACCGCACTTATCGAAATTGGCTACAGCAGAGTGCCACGTTTCACATATCCAAAACATCTCAACAATCAATTTTCTAACAACATTTATCAATTATCTTTTTATCTACGCAATAAATGACACACTTATCGTATTCATTTTGAGTGAAATACGTACTTTATTAGCGCACAAGTGCGATTCTGGAAATATTAACGCACTAGTGCTCTAATAAAGTACTTGTCGCACTTAAAATGATGGTTACCATGGTTTAAGTTACATTTCTTAAATATCAAATAGAACTATCAATTCAAAATAATTATACTTTTTATTTAAATTTATTTCGTGGTCGTAGATAAAATTTTGTACGATATACGTGTGTTAATGCGTCATTAGGATACTTGTGTGATTACACTACTCGGCCATCGCCTCGTGTAAATTTCACACGTGTATCATAATGATACTCTTATTTCATTTATATCGAAAATAACTATTATCATCCTCTGTATAATTGTAATATAATTCATAAACATATCTACATTTCCAGATGTACCAATCGGATAAAAAAAAATATGATCAGCCTATAATCCAGACTACCCCATCCCTAAGTTCAGGTATTGTCCAACCGCATTAATCGGTTGTAATTTCTGAAAAGCCATTACTATAGACGCGTCGTTGGGGGTGGTAACGGCGGCAGCAGATAATGCTCAGCGGTAACAATGAGACACACAATGTGCACGGACGTACGATCAATCTCGCACATCGCCGCCTCCTCCACCGCCGGCTGATCGTCTGCCGCCCCCGTGAGGCTAATGTTGCGCGCTAATTAGACGTTAATCACGCCGACCCTCGGTTAGGTTTCTGATAGCGATGGTGTCGGTTACCGATTAGTGAATTGGTAAATATTATATGGTCTGTTGGATAATGGTTGGAGCTAGTCTGCCTTATCTTTTTTATGACCATTTGGGCGTAATCTGGATTTGACTGTTAATTTATAACGGTAGTTAACATTTTTACGAATGAAAACATATACAGCATGTGTAATTGTATTTTTTTTTTATTTAGTGCCATCTGTTGTTATTAGATAAAAATTTGAACAGGTGTTCCAATTTAACTGAGTTAGTTATCCCAATTATCAGATTATTTAAAGCATTAAAAATTTCGTCATGATTCGTAAAGAAGTATAAATTTAGCCTATATCAAATAGGAAAACAATTATATCATTTTACTTATCAAAATCCATTTGTTTGTGAGCATTTGGTTTATTTCCACAACCGACAAACACCTTTAACCACAATAAAACTACCCTTGTGGCTCTCCCTCCAGTAACATCTATAGGAGCCATGATTTGACGTCTTACCAAGATCTGCTACGACAGAATGTCACACCCAGTAATGGGTAGAAGGCGTGATGATATATATATATATATATATATATATATATATATGATGTTGATCTTTACTTTTTTCAATATAAGCTGTATTCCATTTGCCATTTGGTTCACTTAAATCAGTTCAAATAAATTAGACAACATGACTAAATGAACTGAACTAAGCAAACTGATGCATTTATTGGAGTGGATTACTTCAAAGTAAAGTAGAATCAGTAATTCTAGTACTAGAAATAAAGTCAGCGAAGTAATCCAGCGAAATAAATAAGTGAACTGGCTCAGTAAATGTAAGTTAGATCTGATCCAAATGGCAAATGGAATACGCCTAATGGTGCGCAAGGGGTGCTCCGGTTTTGTTGAAATTTTAGTATGTTGTTAGGCTATATAAAAAACCGCTTTTTGTCTCCTAGTCCAATCCTGGTCCCGAGATATGGCCCATTAATTTTTGAAAATTAGCTGTTTTTAGTCTATTTTAAAAAATTCGCTGTACTCTTGAATTTTAACCTAATGACTTCCATTAAAGTTAAAGAAAATTCGGATGCCGCCTGGATTTCGAATTTTCTTTAACTTTAATAGATTATCAGTCTCTATACTATAATTGGAATGATATGAATCATTGTTACTTCTTTCATTAATGACTTCCAGTTGCTCTCATTCTCTTTGCTTTTCTGTCAGCTTTCAAACCAGATCAATTACAATGACCTGTGATCAACCCTCATGGGAAACTAAAACCTAACCTCATTTTTTCATAAAAAAGCCCTGTCTTTAAACTGCTGCCAAATGTACAATTTTCAAGATAAATAAGTTTCACATATCTCATTATTTTTTTCCTTTGGTTTCATAGATTCTAAATTTCTTTTAACCGTCTCTTTATCTTAAACCGCTTAAAAGTTACAGCTCTTCAAAGATACTCGTTTTTTTGAAAAATGCCAAGTTTGACCCCCTGTAACTTTTTTCTCGGTTATAATTTTGTTTGAAAATTTCAAGGAAGTAAGTTCTATGCAAGCGTAACAAACTCCAGAATTCTTTTTTGTGGGCATTTGTTTCTGGTCATATCTATAAAGCTTTGAATGTATAGAATTTTTATAATTTTAAGCATAGAGAATTGTTTTTTATTTATTTAGAAATTTGGACTTCGGCCTAAATGGCCACTAATCCTTGTACAGTGTTATGTTAGTTTTACATTTTATATTAGGTTTATTAGTTCTATGTCTGTTAAGTATTTAATGAGGTTGTTCATGTTTTCGTGGTTGTTGCTTAATGCTTCCTTCGTTGTGCTTCCTATCTTGTGTTTCTGTCTATAGGCTGAGTATTTGGTGCAATCTTCTATTATGTGTTTGACTGTGATTGTAGTAGAGCATTCTTCGCAAGTTCTGGGTTCTGTTTTTTTGAGGATGTGTTCATGTGTGTATCTGGTATGCCCGATTCTAAGTCTGGATATTATAATTTGGTGTTGTCGTTCTTTTGGTGTTTTCCATGGTTCGGTCGTATCCTTTATTGATCTGAGTTTGTTGTTGGTTTTTCCTAACCAGTACGTTTTCCACTCTTCTTTCAGCTGATTTTTCGCTGCGGCTTTTAGGTCTTCGGGTGGTATATTAATGTCCTCCATTTCTGTTTTTGTTGTTGCTTTTTTTGCTGCTTCATCCACTTCTTCGTTTCCTTTTATGTTGACATGGGATGGGATCCACATAAATTTGATGATATTTTGATCGTTTGTCCTTGCGTTTTCTATGTTCTCTTGGATTTTTTGTATCAGGTGGTGTTTTGTATTTATGTTTGTTATTTCTTGGAGGCAGCTTAGGGAATCTGTGTAGATATAATATTTCTTGTGTTTGTTATTGTCTTTGGAGATTTGTTCGATGGCTTTCAGGATGCTGTATGTTTCTGCTGTGAATATTGACGTATGTTTTGGAAGGTGGAAATCAAAGATTTTGTCGTTTAATTTGAATGCGGCTGCTGTCTCGTTATTTATGTGTGAACCGTCTGTGAAGATTTTTTCATAGTCTTTGTGAGTGTCTTGGTGTTCTTTTACAAGGTTTTGATAGAGCTCTTTAGGTGTGTCATTTTTGTTGTATGCGGTTAGGGCTAGGTTTGGGTATTGCATTTGAATGGTCCAGGGTGGTATTGTATGGAGTGTTCTGTTTTGGATTTTTTGTAGAGAAGGTTGGAGGTGTTTTAGATCATTGTGTACGGACTGCTGTGTTGGTGTTTTGTTTTTAAGTGTTATTTTATTTTCGGTTTTGTGAAAGATTTGTTTGAATGCTGGAATCTTTGGGTTGCTGGCAAGATTAATTACGTAGCTCATCCTAAGGGCTTTTCTCCTAAGGTGTAATGGTGATTCTCCCGCTTCGCAGAGTAGGCTGTCTATTGGGCTGGTCCTGTATGCTCCTGTAGCTGTTCTTATGGCCTCGTTTTGAATGCGCTCTAGTATTTGTAGTTTATTTGTTTTTGCACTTGTAAATGCAATGCTTCCGTAGTCCAGTTTAGATCTTATCAGGCTTTTGTATACATTGAGGATTGACTGTCTGTTTGCGCCCCATTTTCGGTGAGCCAGTACTTTTAAGATATTTAATCTTTGTATGCAAGCTTTTTTAATATCGTTTATATGGTTGACCCAAGTTAGCTTTTTGTCAAAGATGACTCCTAGAAATTTGGTGTTTTCTACGAATGGTATTTCTGTGTTCTCTAATTTTATTTTTGGATGTGTGTGACATTTACGTAACTTGCAAAAATGCATTGCTTTTGTTTTAAGTTCCGAAAATTTGAATCCTGTTGTTCTTGTCCATGCATGGATTTTGTTTATTGCTTCTTGTATTTGACCTTGTATTGTTTTTATGTCTTTACTTTTGAAGTAGATTACTAGGTCGTCTGCGTAGAGAGAAGTTTTTATGTGCGCAGGTATGTTTTCGTTGATTCTATTTATTGCAATCAAGAATAATGTTACGCTTAGGATTTCTCCTTGAGGTACTCCATTTTGCTGTACTTTAACTTCAGAGATGTTGTTGTGACTTTTTACGCAAAATTTTCGGTTACTCAGAAAGTTTTTTATGTAGTAGTACATATTGCCGTTTATTTTCATTTGATGGATTGATTGCAGAATATGGTGTTTCCAGGTGGTGTCGTAAGCTTTTCTTAGATCGAAGAAAATGGCAGTGAGATGTTGTTTGTTTTTAAAAGTATTTTGTATTTCTGCAGACAGTGCTAGTATTTGATCCGTGGTTGATCTGCCTCTTCTGAAGCCGCTTTGTGTTTCTTTTAATTTTTCGTTTGTTTCCAGGTACCATACTAGTCGTTTATTTGTCATTCTTTGCAGTATTTTGCTCATGGTGTTTTACAGAGATATCGGTCTGTAGTTGTTAGGGTCTGTTTTATTTGTGTTGGGTTTTGGTATAGGGATGGTCAGAACTAGTTTCCATTTTTCTGGGTATTGTTTTGTTGTCCATATCATATTGTATATTTGGAGTAAATATTCCAGTGCTTCTTCTGACAGATTTTTTATGAATGTATATGGGATACTGTCTGGGCCTGGGCTGCTGTTTCCGTTCGTTTCTCTTATAGCGTCGTTCAACTCTGCTCGGGAGAAAGATATGTTTATTGAATCGTTGATAATTTCTTTGGGTTGGATATTTGTTTGTTCTTCATTTACTTTGAAGACTTTGAATTCGTTGCTATAGTTTTCGTCATTTGAATTTTTCTCAAATGCCTCTGCTAATGCATTAACTATTTTCTTTGGGTCGGTTATAAAGTTATTGTTTATTTTTAGCATAGATGCTTGACAGGGTTTACATCCTTCTATTTTTCTTATTTTTTCCCATACTTTAGTGATTGGAGTTTGAGGTGTGATGGTTGATGTAAATTTTTCCCACGATTCTTTTTTACTCTGAAGGATGTTTCTCCGTGCTATTGCTTGTGTCTTTTTTAGTTCTGTGTAGTTGTCTGCTGTTTTATTTTTTCGGTATGTGTATAGTGCTTTTTTGTTATTTCGGATGGCTATCTCACATTTCTTATTCCACCATGGTACTGTTTGTTTTTTAAGTATTTGTTTTCTTTCGCCCATAGTTTTGTTTGCTGCTGCTATGATGTGACTGGTAAAGTTGTCTACTATTAGGTTGATGTTTGTATTTTTATCTATGTTTTTGTTGTCCAGCTTTGTGTTTTCTTTGAACATTTCCCAGTTTGCGTTTTTTGTTTTCCATTTGGTGTACGCCTCGTGGATTCTATGGGGTTCTTGTTTATTGTAGCTTATTTTTATAGGAAAATGATTTGTTGTAAACAGGTATGGTGCTGTTTCCCAGGTTAGCTTTGGGGCTATGGCTGGTTCACAAAGTGTGAGATCGATTGCTGTGAAGTTTCCTGATCTACTATTTAGGTGGGTCGGGGATCCGTCGTTTAGGATAATTAGTTGAAAATCATTGGTTATTTTTTCTATCATTCTTCCTCTGGTGTCTGTTGTGTTTGAGCACCATGCTACGTTGTGTGCGTTTAGGTCACCTAATATTATATAAGGATGAGGTAACTGATGGATGATATTTGTGATTTCTGCTTCCTGGATGCTTTGGTTTGGTGGCAAATATATATTACAGATAGTCATTTGTAGCGGTGTGTATGTTTTTATGGCTATTGCTTCTAAATTTGTGTTTAGTTGTACTTGTTCTGTGTAGTGGTTGTTTTTTGCAAGGATGGCTACTCCTCCGCTAGCTATTTGGTCCGTTTCCCTGTCTTTTCGATACATGGTGAAGTTTTTAATGTTAGCTTTTTGTTGTTCTTTTAACCTGGTTTCCTGTAGACAGATGTATTGTGTGTTATAATCTGTTGTTATTTTCTGTATTCCACCCTTGTGGGAGTGAAAGCCGTTACAATTCCACTGTATTAGCATTCTTGTTCGTATAGAGATTCTTGGCTTGATATTAGGTTGTTGTCTTTTCCTTTTTCATTTTGTACTTGTCTTTTTATTCTCGTCATTATTCGTGTGAATCTGCTTTTTATTGTTCTATGCTTTAGGTGTGGATATAGATCCGACATGTTTTGTAGTAGGGTTGGGATATCGTCGGTAAATTCTCGTGCAATTGTTAATTGTTCGGGATTTCCATATAGATTTTCTAGTAATATTTTCATTTCTTCAAATGTCAGTATATATTTTCTTTTGTTGTCGGTCATCTCTGCTTTTATTGGTTCCAGTAGTGTTTCTAATGGCAGTTCTTCCTGGGGGCTTAGTGATCTGTTTTTTATCATTGTTGGTTTATTTATGTTTTTTCCGAGTGTTGTATTTCCACTTTGATTTGTTTTGTCTTTATCTATGGCGGTTTTCTTATTTGGTTGTATTTGATCTGTTTCCGCTGACGTTATTTGTGATGCAGTTCTTTTAGAGTTTTGTGGTGTAAGTGGTAGTATGGTCATGTTTTCACGTTCGGTGCTTTTGCATTGGGCGCTGTAATGGCCCGGCTTTTTGCACAGGAGGCAGGTTATGTTGTCTTCGTTTATGAATATTCTGTATTCTGTTTCGTCGTGAGAGATAATGATGGATTCTGGTAGTTTGGTATTGTTATCGGGGGAAATATATGTTTGTCTCCGGAAGCTGAGAACGTGGGAGTATTCAGTTTCGGGCATCCCTACTCTTAGGAAAGTAATTGGTGCGGTTTGTTTTATATTTAATTGTTTTAATTCGTCTTCGATTTTGTGGTGTGGGATGGTTGGACATACATTTGAGAATATTAGTCTTTTTGCTGGTGTTATGAGTCGGCGTATTTCAATAATGTTGTCGTTTATTTGTATTAGTTTATGTTCTTCTAGTAATTTATCTAATATTGCTTTTGTTTTAAGGTATATACATACCCTGTTGTTCGATATACGTGAAGCGAATATGACATTCTTTGGTTCTGTTAGTCTGCCGATTGTTACTATGTATTCTCTTATTTTAATTCCTTCGATTGAGGGTAGCACTATGGCTTGTTCTTTATTTGGGAAAGATTCATTTCCTTTTGTTACGTTAGCGAATGTCGTGTTCTTTTGGTTGTTTTGCGATAAGTTGGTAGATGTAGTTGGCGGTGCCATGTTTATATTTGTTTCGTCGGTAATTTTTTGTATCGGCATATTAGTAATTGTTTTGGTTCACTCCTGTAGTCAGAAGCGACCTGTAGTTGTTTTGTTTTGTTTTGTTTGTATGTTGTCTGTTTGTTTTTTTCTATTGTTCAATAGATGGCGATAGGTGTGTTTTTACGATGATATATGTTGTATGGGATTTTAATTATTATTGGGTGTATAGGGACCCGGAATTCCGGAATGAGCTCTATCTTACCTGATTTCAGCTATAATTGGGTGGCTGGTTTCAGTGGTAAGCAGAGATTGCATTTCTGCTGTTATAAGTGGAAATATCGTTGTTTGGAACACTTGTCAAGGTCGACGTGTGTCTTGTCACGATTCACTTTGTATACTGAGAGAATTGTTTATATTTCTATGTATAGAATTATATTATGTATTTATATACGTAAATAATACATTTAGGAATATAATTATATAAAAAATATAAAAAAATATATTTGAGGGTGACTTTAATTTTTTTTAAAAGTTAAATAATGGAAATATTCAAGGTATTTTTTAAAGAACAATCGACTGTAAATAAATATACAAAGTTCAATGCCCTCACATTACAAAATTTTTGACAAAAATACATATTAAATTGACATTTATTTAATAAAATCGCATAGAATCAGTTTGTTATGACAAAAATAAATGAACAAATCATAATATTTTTGTTTGTTTGATTCATTATTATACGTCAATACAGTTATTTTGTGAAAAAATAAATAAATACGTTTTATGAATCATTTGCTTTTATCATAGCGCGCTGATTCCCATGTGATTTAAATTAAATTAATGTCAACTTTTGTACACAAAATTGTTATGTGAGGGTACTGAATTTAGAAAAAAATATTGAATCGAACAAGCAAATAAAAAAAATAGGTTTCCATTTAAAATAAGAAAGTTGAACCCCGAATTGTGAGAATCTCTGGTCGAAAAAAATTTGTTAATAGTTTTGTAATAGACAAAATGGCATTTCTTTGCTAATTTAACGAATCTAGTAGCTCTTATAGTTCTCGTGATAGCAATGGTGGCACAACCAACTTGAACACCTTATATAATCATATATAACGTTTTCACATCATTGCCAGACATTGTTGAAGGATGAGCTACATTTCACATTCCACAAAGATTACTTCCAGCGTTAATAGTTCGTTACGTGCAAGTGCAGAATTTAACGCACGAGGCTTGCCGAGTGCGGAAATCTGCACGAGCATGTAACCTTTTTCGGCACGTGTTATAAACAACATTTTTCCTACAACTGTGCGATTTAGTAAATCACTAAAATATTATTAAAATTTATAAAATTTTAATGATATTACATGAGAACGATGTTTTACGGCGTTGCTATGGTTTGTTTGTTGATTGCTTGCATATTGTTCTACGTTATTTAAAAATATTTCACTAACGTCAAAATAATTTCTTCAATATCATCTTGATTGGAATAGTACAGTGAGTGATTCTTCTTTATCATTAACACCTCCAAAGATAATTGAAGCTCCGGATCATACTATGTTGGATCTATTTTCGACAATGACAATTAACCTGCTGCTGGTACTTCTGAAGCTTCCGAAATTGTTACCAATAATATTACTGGTAATAATATGAACAGGTACGGAAGAAATCAATGTTTCTTTAGACAGTACGAAAGTTTCCACTTTACATTATGTCAATATAAGCAACTGTAACAGCTGTATTAATAATATACACAAACAATAAATATGCAGTATTTCACTTACTCTTTAAATAAAACCATTTATCGATATATTTTACTTTGTTCGGTTCTTTTTATTAATTGTCTACCGATTAGATATACTGCAAATTAAGGTTACGTTTATAAACGTCAAAATATACTACTGCATATTTACTAGCGCTGGTTCACCGTATATTCTTCCATAAGCGTCTGTGGTCAAAATATGAATTCCGCGCTCGGCGCGAAGTTTAAATCGCTGTCAAAACAATATTCTTTTGACAGTTACGTAATGAAGCACTTTCCGCACTAGTGTTTCTTTGCTTTCGGAAACGCACTTGGTCTGCATTCATCTACTTTCCATACGTAACCAAGGCAATTATAGTTACGTAATAACAAAGAAATCGCACAGTTGTAGGAAAAATAAATTTATTTAACCCTTGACCATGTCAAATACCTCAATATGAACTCAAACACGACAAACAGTGGAACAAGCACAGTCAGTGTAAACAATTACCTATCGATCTGTGATCTCAGATATCTCGTGGGTGTCACAGAGCTAGTAGCAGCCGAGGGTTGCGGTAGTGGATAGTTGGTGGTTGCCAAGCAACGTGTAAACCAAGTAAATAAACAACAGTACATCGGCCTGCAGCCTGCAATCGCAGCCACATAGCACGGGTGTTGCAAGTACACAGATCACAAAGGTTTAGATATTGTGCAACCGGGAGGATGACCACTACCCAGTCGTCGTTGTCAAGGATGTTAAGGACGCGGTGAAAAGGGATGGTGTTCTGTAAGTATGGTAACACCCTTCATGTAGAGATGCAGATTCATAGAAATTTACTTTGAAGTACTCTCAACTTGTATTCAATATTCTATGTAATTTTTATAAGAACTTTACAATGACGTTAATGGGGTGGCTAGCTCAGTGGTATGAAGTCGGCCTGTGGATCCTGAGAACCCTGGTTCGATTCCCACAGGCAACAAACAATTTTCATAATTTCAAAAGCACCCCTGTGGCTCCTCCACCACTAACATCTTCGGGAGCCGTGATTTGACGACTGGTAACCGCACTTCACGAGCAAAATATTTATATCACTTACCGAGATCTGCTTCGGCAAAGTGCCACACCCAGTAATGGGGATAAAAATTGGGGATGGAAAACGTAAGGTAAAGATACCCGATAATGTTATAATAATGTTTCATTTATTAATATTTTTCAAATAACGTAACAATACCAAAATAACTTTATGTACAAATAACGATTCACCAGATCGTTATTCATATTTACAAATTTAATATTTTGTCCGCTTGCCGTTCAAAATATTATTTCTAATTTAGCGATAGTTTGTTGTTTTATGTCGTATTATAAATGTCACTGTCACTACATGAATGATAAATTGGCAATGGCATAAATAATTTATTAAAATAATAATAAAAAAAATTTATTTGAAATTTCAATTTTCTTATAATATAATATTTATTTAGTAAATTTTTTTTAAAAGATAATTTAAATTTCTAGGATAAGGCAATTGATAATAAAATAATATGTTTTTCCTATATATTGTCAAAAAACATAATATTTTTACATCGCTATATGGATACGTGACGGCTGTTTTTTTTTTCAAATGTGATAATAGTATATTGTAACACAAGTGTGGAAATGGCCGTTAGCACACGTATGTTACATACTATTTTTCCAACGGTCGTGAAGTTTTATTTCTTAAAATCAATATTTGACATCTAGTTACATTTCACATTAATTAAATAAATATAAATAAATATATCATCACGCCTTTTTACCCATTATTGGGTGTGGCACTCTGCCGAAGCAGATCTCGGTAAGTGATATATTTAAGATGTTAGTGGTGAAGAAGCCACAGAGATAATTTAAAATTGGTGAATATGTTTTGTCGGCTGTGGGGATCGAACCAGGGTTCTTAGGATCCACAGGCGGAATTGATACCACTGACCCATTACCTCATTTTCACATTAATTTAAAAAAATTATTCAATAAAGGTTGTCTTCGAAACAACATCATAAAAAAAATAATGCCACATTGAGTGTTGCAAAGAGATACTTTTCACGCTTATTTTGAATGTTAACATGTTGATTTTTCAACAAGGCCGTAGAAAAAAATATTTTATTTTCATTTATAATTCAAAATTCTGATTCGTTAACACTTTTTTTATATATTATCAAACATTTCCAAGTTCCTTTGGTTATAATACATCAATAGTGCCAAATTCATATTATTTTCGATGTTTTTCCTTCAATTTACTTAAATATATCAATAATTATTGTATTATTTTTTTACAGTTGTAGAAAAAAATGTTCTTTGTATTTCATCAGCAAAATTCTTGGATTTTTGGCGCGTTTGTCTCGCTTAAAAGTGACATTCTCACATACAAAAGAAACACAAAAGAAACACAAAAATAAGTATTTTCTTATTTGTAATATATTTATTACACATTAGATAAAAAATAAAGTTATTGTTACGTTATAATACTGAAACAAAAATAACGTTATTATAACGTTGTACAACGTTATTTTGTTTCTTTTTAAATTATTTATAACGTTATGTAACGTATCAAATTTGTTTATAACGTTAGGAAATAACGTAAAGCTTTGTTAACTTTGACCCTCACTGATAAAAATGTGCGTATATTTGCTGCTAGCAAACGCAATTGCGGATTAAAAAGGAGAGAGCAGGGATGACTGGGCTACAGCTTTATTTTATTATTTATTTTTTATTAAAATTTAAATGTATTTTCACACATTTCAGATTTTACTACTTAAGCAGAATAATAGAGTATTCATAAAATAATGTATTTTTTTATTAGTTTAGTATTATTTTTGAGGTTATGTAGGATCCAAGATGTATTTAAGATGTAAGAAAGGCCTTCAAAATCCAGTTATTGGTAAATAATACACAGACAATAATTAAAACTATGTATTCATAATTATAAAACGTGGACGTTTCGGTCGTGGAACACGACCATTTTCAACACTACAACAAACATAATTTTACATTTAAACAAATGCGTCACAAGAATTAAATAACAAAGAACATAAAAATAAACCAAAACAACTCAACAATTGTGAAAGACGTCAATTTCTTAAAATTTTGAACTAAATAAATAGACCAAAATTTTAAGAAATTGACGTCTTTCACAATTGGTGAGTTGTTTTGGTTTATTTTTATGTTCTTTGTTATTTAATTCTTGTGACGCATTTGTTTAAATGTAAAATTATGTTTGTTGTAGTGTTGAAAATGGTCGTGTTCCACGACCGAAACGTCCACGTTTTATAATTATGAATACATAGTTTTAATTATTGTCTGTGTATTATTTACCAATAACTGGATTTTGAAGGCCTTTCTTACATCTTTATTATTATTATTATTATAATTACGTATTTGTAAATATATCTATAGTCAAAATAAAATATGTATGCGTACTACAAATAATAAATAATTATTGTAGAAATATACTTGAATTCAACACAGGCTGTGTTTAAAACTGTGCACTCTTTCCTACTTCTCATTTCTTATATCGAATAGAACATGAAATTATATATTTTTTTAGAAATTGAACTTTTGCAATATGGTCTATTTGAAAAAAAAAATCATAATTCCGCCATTTTGAATATTATCGCTATAATCTATATGACATTAATTGATGAAAATAATCTAGACTGCCTAAAAAGAAAATTTCACTATACATTCCCTATTCAAAATAATTATGAACTAAATTTTCACCATTTTAAAACAATAGAATATCAAAACTTTTCACATAATTTTGAAGAACTTTTTAGTCGCTATAATATGTCTATTTACTATTTCTTAATATTTTCAATAATAAATGAGATAATTGAATGAGACAAATTCGGGAAATACCTTAGGTGTATTCCATTTGCCATTTGGATCAGATCTAACTTACATTTACTGAATCAGATCACTTATTTATTTCGTTGGATTACTTCACTAACTTTATTTCCAGTACTAGAATTACTAATTCTAATTTACTTTGAAGTATTTAACCCCAATTAGTGCATCAGTTTGTTTAATTCCGTTCATTTAGTCATGTTGCCTAATTTATCTGAACTGATTTAAGTGAACCAAGTGGCAAATGGAATACAGCTCTTGTAAATGTTTTTTTAATATGGTTGCCTTGATACAGCTGATATCAGCGGTTTCTACGCCCCTGATGTCTGTATAAATCTATGGTGAATTTTTTGTTTAAATTACGTATAATTTTACAAATAACAATTAATTATAAATAGACAATTAATTTTTAACAACTGGGAATTATTTAAAAAAGGTGTGTAACTTTGTTTTAGAAAAGAGCAAGCTCGCGCAGAATACGAAGCACAATTACTATGGGACCATAAATGGACCAACTTCTTGGATGCATGCTACAAGGTAAAACAAAATTTTAGTTTCTTTAGCCTTATTATCTATTCAAATTCTTATAATAATAATATTCTTTCAAATGAATATCGGTTCATCGTTGAATACAGACAAAAAGCAATGCCGCAATATCGTCTATCATGCTCATTAAATTTTAAAATAGATTTGGTCTTACCGATCGATCAGAGCGTAGTAAGGGGTAGTAAGGGGTAGAGATGCAACGGCGGCTGCTCTCTTTGTGTATCGGATCCAATTTGTGCACAAAACATTCACGGCATTTTTAGCCTCATTATAGTGTTCCAATATTTCGGATTGTTACATAAATTGTAATATGTCAAGCGTAAATATGAAATTTTATTTTTATTCTTATTACCACCCGTCAAATCTCGGTACCTACAAATTTTACTGAACCGTTAATCTTCTTTTAAATTATAATAGAAATTATTTTGATTTTAGATTCGAGTAGCAGAAGCAGCTAAAGAAGGATTATCTGAAGAAGAATTCAAGAATTTAAGAATTACAAAACCTGGTAAAAAGTCATTAGAAGTGATTGGTTGGAAATATGAAGCTTCTGAGAAATATCCTACAACTAGTTCAGGTTAGAATAAAGTGTTTCCCATTTTTTAGTTTCTGTGCAAATCGATAATTAGCATATTTGCACGATTCATATTTCATATCTCAAAAACTAGAATAGATATGGACTTAGTGACAATTATAGAATTCCTTATTGTTTTCAGCAGAAGAGTAAGTATTGTTATTGATTTTAATTACTGATACTTTTTTTAGTTCGTTTTTATGATATAAATTCTGAATCCTAGTTTACGAATCTAACTTTGGTTTAGGTGGGTGTAATATGTATGTATGTCGTTCACTCGGTTAGTCGATTGTTCGGTCGCTCGATTTTTTTTGTCCGATAAACTACTCCTGTAACTTTCAACTGATTTCAATCAAATTATTTTGACACGTCAAGTTCAACTTGTAAATTTAAATAATAATGCTAACAATATATATATATATATATATATATATATATATTTTTTTTTTTTCTGCATTACCCAAAATTATATACTGGGTGGTGTTTTTTAAAGGCGAACAGAGATTTAACTGGAATATTAGTTTTATGTAAGTTCCTGCTCTCCTATTAATTTTACGGAAAAAACTATGCAATAAAAAATGCATACACGACTGTTTTTAATTTATTTTATTACTTTGTGACATGGCTCTACATTAATTAGTTCACTATACCGCGACTCTACTGTATTAAAATTAACAATTTTTCCTTAGCCTGCTAGAATTATGAGGATTATTTTGCTCAAAACAACACGTAATATTCACTACCGTGGAGCGGATATTCATACCTTATTTAGTTATTAAGATATTGCCTTAGGAAAAATAGAATTTTTTCAAATTTCATCTCGCTTTAATCATTTTTTCTAACTACCTTATACCTCAAAAGTCAAAAATGAGTTTAAATTTGGGCCTGGCGATGCCACCATTTAATTCAGCATAATTTTTTTGCAGAAGTTTCAATAATTTCATTTATTTAAAATGAAGAATATATGTTTCTTGTAATGTAAAACGGGAAAAAAATTGTTGAGAAAACACACTTTATTAAGTACAAGAACTACAAAGCCGTAAAGTGGTAGTCCTTATATTTTAAGTGGGTTTTATCTCGGGATTTTCGGGTTTGAATTCCATCATGTCACCCACACTGCCATACTGCCGGACATCAGTATCTCTTCATCTTTTACTTCGCTCTAATGCGTAAAGTAATCTAAATTTTTGATTAAATTTTGAACAAATCTACCTCACCCAGGATTAGGTAAAACTGCATTTAATTTAATTTATTTGCATGTCTTCCTGATTAATTTACTGCGTTTTGTATTCAACTCGTAACGAATGAGATAAAAAATTGAATAATTGATGTGGTAATGAAATGAACGTCTGTTGTCTCGGTTTGAATGCGTGCATGAAACATGAAATGTTGCAGTGAGGGCTCAGGTCGCATTAATTGACTTAATTATCTATGTTGTAAGTCCCTACGGACGCTGGTCGCTGGACATCGGCCGATACCATGATAAAATAAATGTCTTTGCGTCACATCATTGACTATCGTAATAGGCTATTCCAATAATACGACCTTTAAAGAAATATTTAACGTATATCAATTTTGTGTAATGGCACAGTGGTATCAAGTCGGTCTGTGGATCCAAAGAACCGTGGTTCGATCCCCACAGCCGATAAAACATTTTCACCAATTTAAAATTACCCCTGTGGCTGCCCCGTCACTTATAACTTTGGGAACCGTGATTTGACTTCACGCGCATATATATTATATATATATATATATATATATATATATATATATATATATATATATATATATATATATATATATATCACATACCGAGATCTGCTTCGGCAGAGTACCACACCCAGTAATGGGCAAAACGCGTGATGATATATTTATTTTTTTTATCAATTTTGTTTGTAAATGTGCTACAATAATGCTACAAAAATGATCAAAAGTAACGTTTTAATATCTAAAATATTTCATTAAAAAATTAATTATTCAAAACGATCGCCACTTATGTTCTTGTGACACAGGTAACGCTGTTAAACTAAAACTTCAGATTGTCAGGCAATGCGCATGTGCACTGACATGGAAATTCGAGACAATACGAGGTGTGGCTAGTAAATAACGAGACTGATGCTGTTTTAACATTTTCTTTGATCCCATACCTGTTTACTTATTATCACTTTCAATATACACCCCTCCTCTATCCCTACAATGCTCCATGCGAAGCTTCCATTGTTCGAAACAGTGCTGGAAGTCTTCTTCTGTCAGCTCCTTCAGAACGCGTGCCGATTTCTCTTTCAAAGCTCAAATCTTGTTACTATTAAGGCAAATTTCACCTTAGGAAACAGATAGAAGTCGTACGTTGCAAGATCTGGCGAATAAGGCGGATGTTCCAACACTGGGATGCTGTACTTGGCTAGAAATCTTTTGATGGAGAAACCATGACTTGTCCTTCCACAATTCGGGTGAAAAATTCCGAGTGAGGGGAATAAAGGAGTGAAATGAAAGGAATTATACAGGTGGAGGAAGTGCTGTGCCAGAATAGGAATGATTGGCGGAAATTAATTGCAGGAAGAATCTAATGAATAACTGTTCAGTAAGTGCCGGTGTTTTGATCATCGGACAAAGTTTCGGTTAGCTATTGCTGGGATAAAGGTAAAAAAAATTCGCATCGAAATCATAGCTCAAATGATAAAAACTAAATATTTTTTGTACTTGCATCATTTAAAATAAGGTTTACATTATCTTGGAAACTGAAGTCAAGTTTGATTTTGCGCACTAGTGCTTCAAAGTAATTGAAAAAACACCCATTTTATGGCTTTAAATTTTGACTATTAAAACGCTAACTGTACTTATGTACACACACATTAAGGAATTTATAAAAGAAGTGGAGGCATTAGCTTATAACGCCATCAATCACACATATTGTTGTTTTCAAATAACAAATGTCAATTCATGGCATACTAAGCTGTCAATATAAATTCATGCTTCAAATTTATTAACTTTTCTCACTATCGGTTATAAAATTTTTGCTAGTTACAAAAAGCACTGCGCAAAACTCGTGCACAAAGACGTCATTTGAACCATTCGAAAAAATTTAAACACTCGCTTCACTCGTTTTTGTCTTGTCGCAAGTGTTATGTAAATAGCTATTATGATGCGATATATATTTTTTTCTCCGACCTAGCAGAAAGTAGACATTTCCAACTGTAAATTGACAGCAGAAAGTTGATGTTTGTCACTCGCCGAGTGGCAATAAGACTTTCCCGCTCGCCGAGCGGTAAAGTAAAAGTATATACATGAAAATTGTCAACATTTTAAAACGAATTTAACAACAGAAGAACTATAAAAAAAAAATTAAATTCTTTTTAAAGGGTTTCTTATAGTCGTAGAAAGTGTCCTTACGGTTTGTGCATGGTTATTGCTCTCGGCTGTGCCTCAATCAACAATATTCATGCGCGAGTGGTAATAGAGTACTTTCTGCTCTAGGCACTGAAATAACTATTATTTATCTCATCGATAGCTATCAAGAACTTTATCTAGAGGCCCTAAAGGTATCACGTGTTCGTGCTGTAACTGCAAATCCGCATCGTCTTCAATTAGTAGAATGTAAAATAAAATCATGAATTAATTTTAAGTAATAGATTGTGAAAAATGATATTGAAATGTTGTTACTGATGAAAATGATGTGTGGGGGTAATCATGTAAGGAAATAAGATGTCCGCTTAGGGAATGGGGTAGGTTAATTATAGACGGCTTGCTCATTTACTCCTCGGGCGACGCTAGCGCCGTGCTAATTAAAATAAGTGAGGCAGTTTTGCGGTTGAACGGGAACTGTATATGATTACATAAATTGCGGCGGCGAGCTAAGCGCACGGCTGTCGCTATAAATATTCTTTTCCGAGACGTTTCCACTGTATTTCTCTCACGTGTTTTATTACCTTTCAACTGTTCGTAACGTCGTTTTTCTTCTGTTTTGTTCGGTTTCATTCGTCTGTTGTTTTGTTGTTCGTTTCAGTTTTGTTTTTCACTTGGCTGTGCTGTGTTGGACTGTGAGTTGATATCCGATAGTGGGTGCCTGCTCGGTCGACGCCACGATTCCAGTTGTAATGAACGTGTTCTTGTTGCTTAATTGCTGTTTAAGTTTCGGTGTTTCGCTGCCACCATTGATTGATTGACTTGAGAGTGAATTCGCGGTTTTATTCACTTTACTAACGGTTGCTTTAGAAAAAGAACTCGGAAATTATAAATTAATAAATAAGAAAACCGGCTGGAAATGCACTCGTGAATGTTTTGATTGAATGGGGATTGTGTTTCGTTCGTACATTATATATAAAATGTACAAATATAGAAAATCTTTTAAAAGATATCTAATAGAGCTCAACGAACAAAAGAAAAACCGTGGCTGGAATGTGCTTTAACTCCACCCATTCAGGTCTATAACGAATAGTGTAGCTCTACTTTGGGATGGCTAGCTCAGTGGTATGAAGTCGGCCTGTGGATCCTGAGGTCCCTGGTTCGATTCCCACAGGCGACAAATTTTCATAATTTGAAAAAGCTATCCCTGTGGCTCCTCCACCACTAACATGTTTGGGGGCCGTGATTTGACGACTGGTAACCGCACTTCACGCACAAAAATATATCACTTACCGAGATCTGCTTCAGCAGAGTGCCACACCCAGTAATGGGTAGAAGGCGTGATGATATATTATTATTATTACTTTGGCGTAAAAGTGAAATATACTATAAAAACATATAGCTGCCACATAATGCGCGTTTATAGAAATTTATTAAGGATATATTTGTTTATTTATTCCAGCATATTTATTATACTTTTGACATGCTATAAATGGAAAGAGTTGACTGAGCTGTCTCATTATTTAATAAATTCAAATAAACCACCATTTTTTATCCAACTTTTGACACTGAATGTACCGACGATAGTAGCAACCTCCTCTCAGGGTTGTAAATTGCTTCGTCCAACTATAGTCTATATCTATAAAAATGAATATTTGTTTATTTATTTGTCCCGTATGCGTTCCTATTTAATTCATCCGATTGCGATGCAAGTTTGGTAAGTTGTTGTGCGCACGCTCGCGAAGGTTTCTGACTTAGCACAAGTCCAGTCCGCCATCTTGAAACAAAAAGGCCGCTAGTTATCCTGAAAAGTACTGCACTGATTCGATTCAAATTTGGTATAGACATGGACGAGAACCAATCTTAACATATAGGTATAATAAAGCTTCAGTCTGCCATCTTGAAACAAAGTGGCCGCTAGCTATCCTGAAAAGTACTAATAATAATAATAATAATAATAATAATTTATTTGCTAGAGTGATCATATACAGATATATAGCACGTCAAATACATAAATACATTCAATAATTTAATTATAAAACATCATTAAAATATTCATTTACACTGTAATATGTTTTATCTATCAAAAATGTTTCCAGCTTTACTTTAAATTGTCTGTTTGTCTGCGCATTTTTTATAGACTTCGGTAGCTTATTTAGCAACCTTATACCCATTGAAATTGGATTGTTGGCGGCTAATTTTAATTTATGTTTAGTTGTGATAAAATTGGATTTATTTCTAGTGTTGTAATTGTGCACATCTTCGTGAGTTTTAATATTACTACAATTACTTCGGGCAAATAATATAACCGATAAAATATACATACAAGGCATGGTTAATATTTTTTCATTTTTAAAGGAATTCCGACATGAATCACGATACTTTAAATTAAATATATTTCTTACAGCCAATTTTTGTAACTTAAATATTCTTATTGCTGCAGATGAGGATCCCCAAAATATTATGCCATAGTCTAGGACGGAGTTGAACTTAGCATAGTAAAACATTCTTGATGTCTGTGTGCTACTGATTTTAGTTAAGTGTTTAATTGCATAACATAAGGAAGATAGCTTAGAGCATATAGTGTCAATGCAAGCGTTCCAGTACATATTTTCATGTAGCTCTAGACCCAGGATTTTACTGGAGTTTACTTGAGGCAACGATTGAGAATTACACTTTATTAACATGCTTTCTTTCCGCTTGCTTGTGCTGAAATGAATGATAACTGATTTATTTATATTTAGTGTCAGTTGCAAAGATGTAAACCACTCTGATAATCTAGTCATTAAGTTAGATATAGTCGTTGTATGCTCAGTGACATTAGTAAATGGTATTAAAATAGAGATATCGTCTGCATAAGCCATGAAAGAGTATTCCTGGATAATTTGTTTTATATTATTTATGTATAATATAAACAATATTGGTCCAAGAATACTACCCTGCGGCACGCCACATGAAATGAATTTATAGTCGGATCTGTGATTATTAAAAAATACAAGTTGCTTTCTTTCACATAGATATAATCTAAGCCAACTCGAAAATGTGCCACGGAGTCCATAGTTGAACATGACCTCGATTAATTTGTCATGTTCAACACAATCAAACGCTTTAGACAAATCTAGAAAAATGCCCGTAATAGCATTGCCTGAATCTAAGTGTTTATATATGTTATCCAACAAATGAAATAAAGCTGCAGTGGTGCTGCAGTTTTTCCGAAAACCGAACTGTTCAGCAATTAATGTATCATTCTTCGCAAGAAAAGATAAAATCCTGCACGGATTCGATTCAAATTTGGTATAGGCATAGACGAGAACCAATCTTAACATATAGGTATAATAAAGCTTCAATCCCCCATCTTGAAACAAAATGGTCGCCAGAGCTGGGCAAGCTACTTAGAAAAAGTAGCTAAGCTACAGCTACAGCTATTCTTTAAAAAAGTAGCTAAGCTACAGCTGTAAACTATATTTTGTAAAATATTGCTAAGCTATAGCTAAAAGCTTTCGTTAAAGTAGCTGTTAAATTTTAAAGCTACTTTTTTAAATTATTGTGAAATAATTAAATTTGCCATTGTCATATGATCAGTCTTTTGATATAATGACTGTTAATTTACTATTATGTATATAAATATCAAAAATAGCAAATACCATCTGGCACCTACTGTGTATTTTTGCGTATTAGAGCCAGTTAGAACCGGCAACAAATAATTATTTTGTGTGGGTTTAGCTTGTACGCATGCGTACTTTGTTGACCTTCTGCTTAAAAAGTAGCTTTAAGCTACAAAAAGTAGCTTTAAAAGTAGCTTCAGTTGTTATTTTTAAGCGAATAGAAAAAAAAGTATCAAGCTACAAGCTACAGCTATATTTTTTCACAGTTAGCTAAGCTACAGCTACAGCTAAGGTGAATGTAGCTAAGCTACAAAAGTAGCTAGCTACTGCCCAGCTCTGATGGTCGCTAACTATCCTGAAAAGTACTGCACTGATTCGATTCAAATTTAGTATAAGCATAGACGAGAACCAATCTTAACATATAGGTATAATAAAGCTTCAGTCCTATGCCATTCGAATTTAAACATTTGCAGTTTCTGGTACTACTCGCATTTGCAATAACCATCAACAAAGCACAGGGACAATCGCTAAAAGTGTGTGGACTAAATTTGGAAAATCCATGCTTCTTACATGGACAGCTGTATGTGACATGCTCACGCGTCGGAAAACCTTCTGATTTATTCCTGTACGTCCCAAAGAGAAAAACAAAAAATATTTCTTTCTTTCTTTGAGTTGCAATGCAAGGCATGCCGGGTACTCGCATTAAATTGTAGACCACGCGAACGAAGTCGCGGGTAATAGCTAGTTATCAAATAAAATAAATATCATCACGCCTTTAACCATTATTGGGTGTGGCACTCTGCCGGAACAAATCTCAGTATGTGATATATTTATGCGCGTGAAGTGCGGTTACCAGCCGTCAAGGCCCTCATTATTCAAACTCAAATTTGACATATTTTGTAGACAATAGGACGAAATTACATTTTCGTTCACATATTTTCTGTTGTTCACTTACCGTTGGTTGCGCTATATTTCTGTTTATTTTTCTAGGTATGGTTGGCTGGCGAAGCTCCCGAAATGAATGTTCCTTGGAACGATTTGGAACTTTGTATACGAGCCCCAGATTTACAATCGACCCTCCAGACAGACCACCTACGCCTCCGCAAAAACACATCATACTCGGCTAATTTCAACTGTTAACTACCTACCACTCTAGCTAGCACATATTCATTTCGCTTGCTCTAACTGTAACCCATGGGCGTCCGCAGAGGAGGACAAGCAGGGGCGAGCGCCCCTCCCCCCTGGAAAATGACTAGGAGGGTGACCACGACTCTCGAACATAGGACTTAAACACGTAAAATTATAATTTTGTAATTTTCTGCTTCCCTAAATATTTTAAGCAAAAAAAGCTTGAAATAAAAGTTTTACGGCTTAAAATTCTGCATCTGAATCAATCAATAAAATTAATTTTACATACTTTGTAACGACACAAATTAGATTTGAAAATGACGAAAATTACCTCAAAACTATCGAAAGGCATGTATTGAAACAAAATTAAACAAATGTTTGACGTTTTATCTGTCAAAATAAAAAAAATAATAAATAAAGAATTTTATCCACAACTCATATATAATGAAGACATTATTACACTGATTTCAGTTGAATTATATGGCTCATAAAACACTAGTGTTTTATATTCCATAAAACACTGTAAACAGCTTGTTACTTAGCAATCACTTCATGATCTACCGTATTTTGCGAAACTATGTATAACTGAATCAACGTTAAACGTTACGACCAATCTTCTTCGATACCTGTAATTATGAGTTGTGGATAAAATTTTGTATTAGACTCGTGTTTTATTGGTATATAAAACACTAGTATAATAAATAACTATATTTTGACAGATTTGGCAGATTGAACGTCAAACATTTGTTTAATTTTGCTTCAATTTCATAGCTATCGATAGTTTTTGAGACAATTTTAGTCATTTTCAATTCTAATTTTGTGCCGTTATAAAGCATGCAAAATTAATTTCGTATTTTATGCCCTAAAACTTTTATTTGGGGCTTTTTTGTTTTAAATAATTATGACGCTGAAAATTAAATCAATATGATTTTACATGTTAAAGTCCTATGTTCGAGAGTCACGGTCACCGTCCTGTATATGTATATAAATAAAATAAAAATTAAATGATTAAGTTTACAAATAATAAATTCAAGCTGAAACTTTCCAGCAGAATTCTTATGGCCAGCTAGCGATTTAGTAATCTAAGTTTATTAAGTATACACAGACATAATATATTAGAAAACAAAAACTGTAAAACTGATAAATCGAAATTTATTGAAGAAATGGTGTCAATTTATGGAAGAGTTATTCAAAGATTGTCCTTCCTTCTCAATTCAAACCCAGACGACAAAGACAAGTAATTTATTTCACAAATTTAAATATTTTTTTGTCTATTTGTTATGTGTATTTGTATTTATATTATGTAAAAAAAAATATTTTAGAAATTTAAGTCTATCTGAGAGTTTATTGCGACCCCCCCCTCTGGAAAAATGTCTGTGGACGCCCATGACTGTACCTACCTTTCATTTTAACCTGCTTCATTCTAAATTAACTTGTTGCATAGCGGAGTATTTATATGTAGATGGATAGGAATAATAAACGGATAATAAAAACTATTGTTGTAGTTAATTTTATATAAAACATAACATGTTTGTAAAAATAACATAATTTATTAAAAACAAATTATAACTGCTTTCAACAGGGCCATGGATAGAAATTCCTGCAAAATTATTAAAACTGTATTTTCAATTTAATATTTTCAAAGCAAACATGCAGGGTTCAAGCAGGAATATTAGTTTCAAAGCAGAGAGTTTGCAAGGACAGGACATTTGAGAAAATGCGCATCTAATCATATGAAAGGTCTTTTGATATTATTCGATCGGCAATTGTTTTAGTAAAAGTAAATAAAAACCTATCGTGTTTGGTATCATATGAAAGATCTTTTGAAGGGCACGCGTACAAAATTGAATATTATTCGATCGGTAATTGTTTTAGTGAAAGTGCTTCAAAACATATCGTATTTGGTAACAAATGAAAGGTCGTTCGTGTGCTGAATTGGATTTTTTTTTATTGTCAATTTTGTAGTGCCAGAGCTTTGTAACCTATCGTGCTTGGTGTCAATTAAATGAATTTTAAAGGACAGACGTGCAGAAACTTTTACTTCGGAAATAATTTGATTTATATAGTGTCAATTGTCTTACAGAAGTGAATCCTATTTCAGTGTCCGCGGAGCGTGGCGTGAAGGCCTGGCGAAGCCAGGCCGACCGCTAGTATTAATCTAAATCACGATTTATTTCCTGTTGAAATAGCGACAAAACTTTTATAACGTCCGCCATCTGTAAGTTCTGCAAAATGATATGCCGCGAAGAAAGCAAAAACTCTGTTTCTTTTTGATCTGGTGTAATAAATCTAGCGAGAGCTGACGCCACGTTATTTTGAATTATACGCGTAGCGGACACGCTTAAAAAGCCTTTTAGTGTTCCGTTAAATATACGCTTGCCGCGGAAATACACCTTCCTACACCTGCGATTATACTACGACACACGGCGTCTTCAGAAGTTTTTTATCCACACAAAAATCATATTAATCAGTGATAATTTATGTTTATATTAAGTCGACATATTTGTATTTTTAATTGTTAAATATTCGTTTAATTTATAGTTACTAACCAGCAACTACCCAGTCGAACTTTCATTAAACTACGCATATACAATATTTCGTTTATTTTCCGATGTCAAACAATTCTAAATTATTTAATGAAAAATGTTGCACATAAAAATTAAACTAAATGTTCTATTACTTTTATTTAATATATTGTTTCTTTATATAGAGTGTGCACAGAAATTCATAACATAAGAGTTTGAGGGGGGTCGTCTACTGGAACGTGAATTTCTTATTGGAAACTGCTCTAGCTGAAGTGTTGATGGAGCATGGGGAACATATTTAGAAGGTGTCTTCGTCTAACGTACGTCAATTGTATCTGTCCATTCGTATAGTGAACCAGCGTAGCACTAAACTCCATTCCCTTTATGAAAACGATGACGTCATATGTGGACGAGGTTATCATAGATACGATGAAATATAGCTATCTTTTTTTAATAATATTCGTATCTATGCGAATAGCATTAACGTATGTCTTAATAAGTAAAGACATACGTTTCATGTTTTTTCACGTTCTATCGCATTTATTATTTTAATGAAAACGTATGACAGTTCTTACTAATACGAAAATTTATATTTACTTTGTTCACATTTGTTTATAAAATAAAAATAGAGACCTATGACCATGATTTTGTTATTTTCTCGTCTGTCATTTTTAAGTTTGTGACATTTTTGATACGTAAATAAAGACTGAGAAATAAGAAATGGTTAAAAAAAATTTAGGTAATCAAATGTAGAAATGCGTTTGTCATTTTAATGATTATTCTGCGCTGGAGTTAGATAATCGAGGACCTTTAATTAATTTAACTGTAGAACAAGAGGTAATGTGCACTGTATTTTGTATTTTCATATATTAGTTATTTATATATATAATAATATACAAAAATGTATATTCCTTTCAGTTTTATTTTACAAAATTACACATTTCAATAAGGTAGGTAATATATTTCGTGGGTTAAGATAAATTTATATTTGGTTATTATTTAATATATGCAGAATTTGGTTTCATTTATAAACTAATTAAATTTTATAAAGTAATAAATATTTTAATCTGTCATTTACATTTTTTGTTATGTATTAAAAACGTCAATCCAATACCAATGTAAACGTTTTAAGTACAAAAACTTGAATCACATGGATACCGAATGTGACGTCATCGTTTTCATACAGGGAATGAAGTATACATGTGATTCAATATACATTTCAACAGAGATGAATGCTCTGAATAACTAGGGAAATAATACACTGTTAAATGTTTCAGTAAAAATGAAAAAATTGAATAATATAATTTGCCAGCATTTAAAAATCCTGTGTAAACTCGTATGATCCGCGTTTTTGTGCACATGTATAATATAGAAACGTTTGATAGCTAAAAAAATATATCTCAAATATTTAAAACAAAAGCTATAATGTTGAGAAATGCTGTTCAATATTAGTATATTAGTAATTCGGAAGGTAAAACATTTATAAATAAATGTCAGTTTTGTTAATTTAAAAAAAAACTAAACAAACAAGTATAAAACAAAAAATATTTTCTGGGCTTACCATCTGCTTATTTGGTTCCAAACTTCTTCTTCTGGAATCCGGACGGCAGCTTCTCCAGCAAACTCAAGGGGTTGAGTTCCACCGACACCATTTCACCCTCTGCGATCCATCCAAAGTACACTAGATGCTACACAAAACACACAACACAGAGTGTCAATTTCACATGTACACATTCCGCTGATCAAAATCAAACTAAACAGTACGAAAACTGCAGTTTAAAAGTAAGTAAATACAGGTTTTAACCGATCGAAACCTTTAATTAGGTACTCGTATAACATGATTGTGAAGATTAATGTGAGTTGAGTATTCCGTTAAATTATTTTGTTAGGAACATTTTAATTATGAATTATAATATATATAATTTTCATAAATACTTGACAATGACGTCATAAAAATATATGTTTTAGAAAAAAAAATTACGTACTACTTTTATTAGAAGGATTATTGCTCAAAAATAATTTAGAAACATTAGATACCAGGATAAATACACACATTATATATGAAGCCAAAATCAAATTATAACGAAAATTATAATATTTAGTACCAGAGCTGGGCAGTAGCTAGCTACTTTTGTAGCTTAGCTACTAGCTTAGCTATATTTACCTTAGCTGTAGCTGTAGCTTAGCTAACTGTGAAAAAATATAGCTGTAGCTTGTATCTAGCTACTTTTTTTTCTATTAGCTTAAATATAACAACTGACGCTACTTTTAAAGCTACTTTTTGTAGCTTCAAGCTATTTTTTGTATCTTCAAGCTTCTTGCTACTTTTTGTAGCTTAAAGCTACTTTTTAAGCAAAACGTCAACAAAGTACGCATGTGTACAAGCTAAACCCACACAAAATAATTATTTGTTGCCGGTTCTAACTGGCTCTAATACGCAAAAATACACAGTAGGTGCCAGATGGTATTTGCTATTTTTTATATTTATGTACATAATAGTAAATTAACAGTCATTATAACAAAAGACTGATCATATGACAATGGCAAATTTAATTATTCCACAATAATTTAAAAAAGTAGCTTTAAAATTTAACAGCTACTTTAACGAAAGCTTTTAGATGTAGCTTAGCTATATTTTACAAAATATAGCTTATAGCTGTAGCTTAGCTACTTTTTTAAAGAATAGCTGTAGCTGTAGCTTAGCTACTTTTTTTAAGTAGCTTGCCCAGCTCTGTTTAGTACTTACTTTGCTTTTCTTAACGATGTGAAAAGCATGAGTAGAAAAAGAACGACTGGCATCTACATTAGACAATGAGTCCAATTTTGGAATTTTTGCATTTGCTGTCGGCAATTCCTGTAACAAAATATAACGTGATTGAAATGTTATTAAATTTACTTCACATTATTGCAGTATACTAGTAAAAATTAAATATGACAGTGCAAAATAATATCTTATGAAATATTTTTTTTCACTTAAAATAAATAAATATATCATCATGCCCCTTCTACCCATTATTGAATATGGCATTTTTCCGCAGCAGATCTGGGTAAATAATAAACGGAGTTCAATTTAGTTGTGCCACCATTGCTATCTTGAGAACTATAAGAGCTACAAGGTTGGTTAAATTAGCAAAGAACCACCATTTTACAAGACTATTACAAAACAATTAACAATTTTTTTCGACCAGTGGTTTTTCAAGTATGGACACAAATTTCTTATTTTTTGTCCGAAAGAGAATTTTAATCTGAATTCAACGAATACAAAGTTCACTTCCTTTGAGAAAAAAGCATATTAAATTGACATTCTTTTAATTCAAATCGCAAAGAAATTAGCGTGTTATGGATAGGCTTGCTACCTCTCCGGGTTTGACCCGAAGACTCCGGGTTTCAGTGAGTTATCTCCGGGCTCCGGGTTTAATTACTATTTCTCCGGGTTGTGTAAGTAAAATTAAATATGTAGTTAGTTGTCCAAGACAAATTTGTCTCACTTTTGGAATCTTCTACGCCGCTAAATTATTAATTTTTTTTTCTTTGATCTTACTGTTATCTAGTTTAACTTGTCACTAAATCTTCCGATTTCTTGATTCTGTCCTCATGATTTTAAGGAAGAATGTATACAATTAATTTCGGTTCTAATAGTTGATATATCATCTTGTATCAGATCAAATTTTTTAGAATTATATCAAGTTTTCAGAAATAGACATAATTTTAAGTGAGGGGATGTCCTCTGCATGTGATTATATTCAATTTTGTCAATATTGTTACAATTTAATCGTATTATATATGACGTTGAGTACACTAATTTTATTGTTACAGTAGATTTATCACTTTCAACCTTGTTTTACTTTATTTTATATGTAATTATTTTACCACGATAACAAAAACACTTGTCTTTAACAAAACAATGTAACCCTTTTTTATCAAATATGGTAATAATAATAAAATCTTCTTTAAAAAAATAGTCATCGTCTCCGGGCGAGACTTAGTTCTGAGGTGGTAACCCTAGTTGTGGAAGAAACAAATGAATATCAACATTTATTTATTTATTCATAGTCTTATTGATATTTAACAATTAAACAAACAAACAGAAAGATTATGATTTGTTCATTTGTTGCTACCATAGCACGCTGATTCCTAAGCGATTTAAATTAAGTTAATATCAGTTTAATATGCATTTTTTCTCTAAAATTTTGTAATGTGAAGGTACTGAATTTTGTATTCAATGAATCAGAATAAAATTTCCTTCTGCACAAAAAATAAAAGTTCTCATTAAAAATAAAAAAAGTTGTGTCTCACATTTAGAGGACCACTGATCGAAAAAATAGTTTTTTCATAATTTAATAATAGACTTGCAAAATGGTATTTCTTTGTTAATTTAACAAACCTTGTAGCTCTTATATTTCTCACACTTAAATTCAACATCCTGTACTAATGCACGGGAAGTGCGGTTATCAACCGTCAAACCATGGCCCTCAAAGATGTGTACCACTCGGATGTAGCGTTTTTTAGAGATGATTTTTAAGTGGTGAAAAATGTGTTCTGGATATTTCTTATTCAAAATTGAGCACATTGATAATTTTATTTTTGTGACAATTTATATTGTTGAATATCATTAATTAATTTATTGATATTAAGGGACGAAATCTTACAAAATAATATTTGCAACTAAAGCTTCAATATTGGAATATTTATATTCATTTTATTACTGCCAGTAACTAATATAAAATCTACAACGAGAGGCATACAGAAATTTGTTTGAAACAGATTGATCTTTATAATCAGAAGATAACGGTCATCCCGCTGGTTTACAGTTCACACGGATCTAACAAAGGATTCTCTTCTCTTCCACGTCCAGCACTATCATCACTGTCAACTGCGTACTTCAAATATGCAAATCAATTTCGAGTTTGTGACGCGTTTGACATTCATAACCCGGTTGATGGTATCAATCGCCGGCTCGCATTCAGAGCGAGACCTCAGCTGCTGCTGACCACAGCTTTCGTCATGGAAACAGGCCTGCCACCCTGATTTTTGGTGATAAATTTTTCTCTTTCATCTGCAGATGACGAGGAGTGATGCTGCTCTTTGATGACAGGATTTTTTTGAGTGAATTTTTGCTGGATTGTTTTTGTTAAAGGGATGCTGAAGTTTGATGGAAATTTAGCATGGTCTGTGACAGATTTTTAATTAATGATTAATATGCGCACCAAGCAACAAAAGTAGCATAAATTAATGCTATATAGATTTTACTTAATTTATTATATTGACTTTTTATCTTTCTTTTCTACTGGGTGTGGCACTCTGCCGAAGCAGATCTCGGTAAGTGATATATTTATGCGCGTGAAGTGCGGTTACCAGCCGTGAAATCACGGCCCCCAAAGATGTTAGTGTTGGGGGAGCCACAGAGATAATTTTAAATATAAATATTTACCCATTACTGGGTATAACACTCTGCCGAAGCAGATCTCCGTAAGTAAAATAAATAAATAAATATATCATCACGCTTTCTACCCATTATTGGGTGTGGCACTCTGCCGAAATGTTAGTAGTGGAGGAGCCACAGGGGTAGCTTTTGAAATTATGAAAATTGTTTGTCGTCTGTGAGAATCGAACCAGGGTTCTCAGGATCCACAGGCCGACTTCATACCACTGAGCTAGCCACCCCACATCTCGATAAGTGATATATTTTATGCGAGTGAAGTGCGGTTACCAGCCGTGAGATCAAGGCCCCCAAAAATGTTAGTGATGGGGGAGCCACGGGGGTAATTTTTAAATTGGTGATAATATCTTGTCGGCTGTGGGGATCGAACAGGGTTCTTAGGATCCACAGGCCGACTTGATACCACTGAGCCATTACCCCATAAAATAAATAAAATTATAAGAGCATTTATAAGAAATTCGACAGGAGCCGGCATTTTACTAAAATTCTCCTAATAAAAATAAATAAATCTAACTATATCATCACGCCTTTTATCCATGACTGCTGTAGCAGATTTCAGTAAGTGATATATTTATGCGCGTGGAGTGCGGTTACTGTCAAATCAAGGCCTCCAAAGATGGTAATGAAGAGAGAGTCACAGGGGTAAGTTTATAATGTGGTGAAAATTGTTTGTCGGCTATGGAAATCCAATCATGTTCAAATCCACCGTCCGACTTGATACCACTGAGCCACCTACCCCATATTCTCTAGCGTAGTAAATCTTGGTAAGTAAAGTGCAGTTCCTAGCCGTCAAATCACGACCCCTAAAGATGTTAGTGGAGGAAGAACCACAAGGGTAATTTTAATGTGAAGTAAAGTTTGTCGGCTACGGGAACTGAATTAGAGTTCTTAAATAGAGCTAGCTCAGTGGTATGAAGTCGGCCTGTGGATCTGAGAACCCTGGTTCGATTCCCACAGACGATAATTTTCATAATTTCAAAAGCTACCCCTGTGGCTCCTCCACCACTAACATCTTTGGAGGCCATGATTCCGGGGATAAAATGATTGCCTCACAAACAAGAGTTCGCCAATTCAACCTTCTTTGACTTAATTCAAAGTATACTGAGCCCCAGGGATTCGGATTCCATTGTAAAATATAGGTTCCCTGTACTGTAATTGAGATTAATTTCATATTTTGAAAATAGGCAAATAAATAATTAATTAAATAAATAAAAATGATTAAAGTTTATAAATATTTAAAATGGATCTAAAGAATGATTAATATTAAATAAATAAAAAATCTGGTGTGGTCACCACACAACTTTCTTATATACATCATATTTAATATTTAGAATATATGAATGTTATATAATATTAGTAAACATGTAATTTAGCTTTTCAGTAATTCAGCATTTATCTGTTTATGTCTAACTTTACTGATGAGGCATATACAGGTGTCCGTTTTTCGAGCCTAACCCTTGGTATCTCAAGAACAGTGAGATACGAAGTCGATTAAATTGAGGCAAAGTTGCCAAATTAGTTGACCATTTTAATGATGTATTTGCTTTTCCGAAAAAAGACATAGATAACTAGATAAAGCGAAAATTAAAATTTATGTTTTTTGTTTCTATTGCTACTATGATTATTGAAATATATTATTAAATATAAAAATTAGTTTTTCTCAAAACTAGACGCATATACAGAAAAATTGCAGATAACATTTTATATTCCAAATATTTTTTCGTAACTGATTCCATTTTTAAAATAAATAGAATTTATTGTTTTGTGTGTCCAGTAAACTTCCTCTTCCGGTTTTTCAATTTCATTCAAAATCAACTCAGCTCTTCGTATTTTCATGAAACTTATAATTACCAAATTTCGTTAACAAATCTTATCTCGTTCAAGAGATATTGCACACTCGGACACACATCCATCCACACACACACGCAGACAGAAATCATTGAGAAAATGATCAAAACGGATTCAGTGGACCTCAAAACACGTATTTCCGCGAAAATCTCTTCAACGATTTTTTTCGCGATTCCAATACATAAATATATCGAAACGTCCTCAAATATTATTAGTATTTTAAACAATATTGGATTCCTGAAGCCTTTTTATTTATTTAATATTAAAAATGATTAAACTCGACGTGAAGTAAAATTGCAAAATTATTGTTTATAAACAAGATATCTTCATACCCTTAAAACTCTAAATATTAGTTTGTTGAAGATTCAGAACACAGCCAAATTCTGTAGTCCACAGTTTTTTATATCACGACAAAGAATTGGAGCGTTTCGGTCCTGGGCAACGCGCACGGTTGGGTGGACAGAAACATGTTTCCCGAATAGAAAAATACTTTGGTTCTAAAGATGTGTAACCGCTGCAAGGAACTTGGGTAAACAATATCGTAGAATAATATATTACCATGAGAATAGGCGGCCGCGATCGTAAAACAAACACTACACAAGGGGACGACGCAGAATAGAACACAGAGCCGAGAACTTCTGCTCTTTCCGAGACAGGATAGACTTAATAGTGTCATCCGGGAACGTTCATAAAATAATTGAATATTTATTTAACGCAGCGTTGGGAATTTAACTTTCCCTGTCCCTACTTTCCTTGTTCTGTTTACATTCCAAATACATTTACAAATAAATAGAAAAGGGTAGGATACGGCAAATACATTTAAACAGGTAATATGAACGCAGCTAACCTTTAAAACTAAAATCACTTGAGTTTTCTATCGTCATACGTTCGTAGAATATTTTGGAAAGAAATATGTATCCGCATCTTTTATTTGAATCATTTTTATAAAAAATATAAATAATAAATATATCATCACGCCTTCTACCCATTACTGGGTGTGGCACTCTGCTAAAGCAGATCTCGGTAAGTGATATATTTTGCGCGTGAAGTGCGGTTACCATTCGTCAAATCACGGCCCCCAAACATGTTAGTGGTGGAGGAGCCACAGGGATAGCTTTTTCAAATTATGAAAATTTGTCGCCTGTGGGAATCGAACCAGGGACCTCAGGATCCACAGGCCGACTTCATACCACTGTGCTATAATAAATAACTATTAAATAAGTAAACTCTATTGAAGAAGCTGTTGGCAGTAGGTGAAACATTGTAGAATAAATTCAAAATAACACTCGATTTGTTTCACAAAATAAAAGAAAATTCTTTATTGTACAATTTCGGCTGTTAAGCCATCATCTGATGATATAAATTTATTAAATAAGTGGTCGTAATTTTTAAATAGTTGTAATAAAAGTATACTATGGTATCGCTGCAAAGCTAATTTTATGTAAATTCCGAGAAAAATATATTAAATACCGATTCCCTATGCTAGATTTAAAGCTAAACCTATTTCCCTTAAAATCGGAAGTGACACAACATTTTTATTACTATCATCTTATTGTCTAGTTTAGTTAGTTAGTTTGCTTAATAACCTTTTTGTCTCTCTCAAAATAAACGAAATATTCGTGATGGCGGTCTTAAGACTGTAACAAAGACAGATAGTTCAGAATTTGGTTTTGTTTATAAATTATCATATTTCACTATCAACTCAGCTTCGAAAGATACAGACTAATTAAGCGTTATCTTAAGTATCTTTCTAAAGTTGACTTGGCGGAGTTTATTTTGTTTATCAAATTTATTAGAGCATATGTTATAACTTCAGTATTCCGTAGATGATTATTTATCAAGTTTATAGCTTTTCTGAATTGTCGCGTCTGGTTACACGGGATGTGATGACATATCTGGGTAAATTATAGCTAAGCGAGGGGTCGGAAAGATTTAACCTCGTCTGGGTTTTTTATGTAAACACATATGTGCGACCATCGCAACGATACCACCCCTTACCCTTTGTCAGAACATCCCATGGAATACAACAATGATTAGTGTGGTGGTTTAGCATCTGACGAGACGAGTTGTCTCGTCTGTGCAAGATGTAGATCTTGCCATGTATTTAAGTATTTTGTAACTTAAAGATTAGTTTATTCATACGTTGTCGTTGTTGTTTCCATTGCCGGATTTGCTTATAGTAATTTAAATATTAGTTTAAACTTCTGTAAATTTTACGTTATATTTTTATATATTTCATTTTTATGTTATTAAATATATATTTTATATTTAGAAGAAGTTCGTCTTATTTCGCGTTTTATTTAATCGTGTATTAAATCGCGTTGATTTCAATTTAGTTCGTCAATTTTACAATTGTTTTATACGCGTAACAGGAAGCGGCTCTCGCAGCCCTGTTTCAAGACAAACAACCTGTATACGTTATGTTTTATTCAGGTTTGTTTGACATTTTGATTTATTTGTTAGTTTTATATTATTATTATTGTAATTAAGGTGCAGATGATGAGCTAATTTTTAACTTGAAATGTTCAAAATTAATACATATTTTTTTTAAATTATTGGATTCCTGGGGCCTTTTCATTTATTTAATATTGATAATTGTTTTGAATTCATCTTAAATAATTATAATATTGTTACAGAAAAGAAGTTGAGTGCGAATGCAGATCAAATCAAAATACCCATAAAATGTTAAGCAACCGATTGATTTTTCAGCATGATAAAAAATACCATCTTTCAAGATTTGCAATCACATAGAAATTTGAATAATAATCGTGATTAATGATATTTAAAATACAATTAACAAGCTGTCAAATCACCACAGTTATTTTAAGTTTATAAAAATATCTTCTTACAACAAATCAACCAACAACTTCAAGATTTGTAGCGCGTTCAAAACAATTTGTATTTTGAATATTTCATATTTTGTTTCGGTCTCTAGTAGCATATTCATCAAGATGATCTAACCCTACAGCTGAATGTCGGCGGCGGCAGCGGTGGTGGAAACGGTAATCCTGACGCATTGCGATTCCGTGCAGCCACGCAGTCGGGGCCGGCGAGCGTTCAACAGGTCTCGCGGAGGCGGTTTGCACCTGGATCGCGGGAGATTACCGACACGAGAAGAAAATGCAGGATAATTAATAGCGCATAAGGAGGACATTGAATATGAATGCAGTATATTTGGTTATACACGGTTTATAACCGGTGTTTGTTACTTCCCAGTTGCTAAAATGACAATGTTTTACAATTTTCACAGACTGTGGATTTATTTATTTATTTATCCACAACTCATATATAATAAAGACATTATTACACTGATTACAGTTGAATTATATGGTTCATAAAACACTAACAGGCAGATTCATAAAGCGGATTAGCGCTAACACCATTTTTTATTTCGTTTTTAACTCTCTTTTCAATGTATGAAACAAGTTTATTTTAACTTGACTTAAAAAGAGAGTTAATTAGCATCAATTTTAGTTTATTTCTTTAATCTCTTTTAATTCGAAACAGAGTTATAGATAATATTAAAAACGGTGCTGGCGCTAATCCGTTTTGTGAATCTGCCTGAAAGGTTTTATATTCCATAAAACATTGTAAACAATATGTTACTTAGCAACTACTTCAATCTACCGTATTTTGAGAAACTATATATAACTGCATCAACGTTAAACGTTACAACCAATCTTCTTCGGTGCCTATAATTATGAGTTGTGGATAAAATTTTGTATTACACTCGTGTTTTATTGGTATATAAAACACTTAAGAATATTAAACACTCGACCTTCGGTCTCGTGTTTAAACTTTTCTTGCGTGTTTAATATACCTAATAAAACACTTGTATAATAAATACCTATTATTTATTTATCTTTCATTTTGAATTAGTTTTAATTTATCCTATCGAAAGAAATCCCATTATTTTTTTAGAAGAGAAAACTAAAAAGGCTGCAAGCCTTATTGCATAGTTTCCATATCTCGTACATATATATTACAATAAGATATACTTATAATTTTATAAACTAAGTGCTGGATATGCATTTATTTATTTAACAGTTAGCCTTGAAACTTTTCCATACACAAAATAAATAAATAATTAAAAAATAATCAAAATAAACAAATAATTTGCATATTTTCATGTTATGTATTATGTGCTGCAGGCTTCACAGAACAAACAATAGTTTTCCAGGACTCTAGAAACTATAAATGTGACATATTGAAAACATACAAATTAATTAAATTAAAGCAACTCCTACTCGTAATTCAATGAGAGAGAAAAACAAAATGCAGTTTTATGTAAACAGATGCGTATTTTTTTTATTCCTTTATTTACAACGATGAATTAAATAAATATATTATCACGTCATTTTCCCATTTCTTACTATGTCATTTTTAGACTTGCCACTTCTTCTGGTTTGACCCGGAGACTCCGGCTTTCAGTGAGTTATCTCCGGGCTCCGGGTTTAATTATTATTTCTCCGGGTTATGTAACTAAAATTGAATATGTAGTGCTATGTAATTAGTTGCCCAGGACAAATCTGTCTCACTTTCGGAATCTTCTACGCCGATAATTTATTAAATTTTTTTTCTTTGATGATCTTCTACTCTACATCTTACAGTTATCTAGTTTAATTTCTGTCACTAAATCTTACAATTTCTTGATTCTGTCCTCATGATTTTAAGAAAAAATTTATACAATTAATTTCGGTTCTAATAGTTGATATATCATCTTGTATTACATCAAATTTTTTAGAATTGTATCAAGTTTTCAGAAATAGAAATAATTTTAGGTGAGGGTATGTCTTCTGTTACATGTGATTATCTTCAATTTTGTTAATATTGTTACAGTTTAATTGTATATATGACGTTGAATACACTAATTATATTGTTACAATCTTGTTTTACTCAATTTTATATGTAATTATTTTACCATGATAACAAAAACACTTATCTTTAACAAAACAATGTCACCCTTTTTTTATAATAATAAAATTGCAGAATCTTCTTTAAAAAATAGTCATCGTCTCCGCGGCGAGACTTAGCTCTGGGGTCATTTTACTACAGCAAATCTCAGTAAGTAATATAATTTAGCGGTGAAGTGTAATTTCCAGCCGTCAAATAACGACTCTTAAAGATAAAGAAGAAGAAAGGGAAAACAAGGGTAATTTTTATATAAGTACTAAGTTTTCCGATCTAAAAGTATAAATATAATGATGGTGAATTCTTTTCGATATCAAGATGAATCTTAATGTTTCAAACGTATTGAATACAAAAAAGGACCCAAAAAATCGGTCCTTCAGGAAGCACGATAACTTAAAAAGGGGGGAAATTTTGTATTGAAACATTTATATTTAAGCTTTTTAGCAAAAAACTGAGATAAATTTCGTTAATGGGCTATATACAACAACTGTTTGAAACATTTTTAGAAATTATTTTAGGTTCATGGGAAATGTAATTAGCATATTTATAATTTTTAAAATCGGTATGTTGCAAAACATGTGCAGTATAAAAATTATTAAAATCACAATATAAAATCCTCATGATCCATAGTTGAACGTCAAAAAAAACATTTTTTTTTTCAAAAAGTATACAAAGTATTCCGAATTTAGTATCAAACGGAGAATTCTATTAAGTATCAAATTGTCAAAAACTATTATACCAAGTTTTTCTATGGTCGGGAAAGTACTGTGAAATCAGTTAGTAGCCATTAACAAAATCTTTGAATTATGATAAATAAAAATAAATAAGTTTATCATCTACTATCCATTACTGATTGTGGCACTCTGCTGTCGTAGATTTCGGTAAGTGCTAAATTTGGCGCGTGAAGTACGGTTACCAGTCGTTGATGTTAGTACTGGGGGGAGAGGGGGGCACAGGAGTTGTTTTTTTAATGTAATGAAAATTGTTTATCGGCTGTGGGAATCAGATTTTTTATGACAACTCAATAATCAACAATTTCTTTGTGGAATGATTGAGATAATCCGAGAAGTACGATAACGTATGTCGAAAAAATGAATAACTAGGCTTGGAAGTTTATTTATTTGTACAAGACAACGTTTCAGCCCGTAGTTGAGGCTATTGTCAAGTCTAAATATAGTAAAATGAAACCAAATTAAAAATGAAATTAAATTGCATTTTAACTTTTTAACTTCCTTTTTTTATTTTGTAACATGAGAGATAGAATTTTGATTTAATTTTATTTATTATTTATACTTGATAATGGTATTTTTCGAACATAAACAAGTTCTTTCCTTCTAAAATGAGTATAAATGTATCCTCATCTTCAGTAAAATAAAAATTTGAATAAAGCGTATAAAATCTCGTTGAGTAGACAAAGAATCCTGCAATAAGTAAGTAAGCTATCATCACTCATCCTAGCACAAAAGTGCATTTCCAGTGCAGATTCAATACATTTCGGTTACATAATGACATCACAAAACATTCGAGTGAGCCATGGCCGGTGTATACACTATGATTAATTAAGTTAATACTTGTAACTGTCAGCACTGAATGGCCTTTGTGCCGGACACCCCTCGCATCTATTATTTATCTAGTAATCAGTAGGCGACGGTGTTGGTTGGTCACCCCTGGTTTCACACAAGGTGCGCGCTTGCAATAGAAAAGGGAGATTAAGCCCTTCTGCTGCAGGGCGCTGGACCTTCCGTCGTTCCATCTTGGTGATGGATGGTCGGTGAAGAAAGAACTATCTGTATTACAAGAGGCGCGACCTCGTGCAGTGGATGCCAACATGTTCTAGCAACTATACTTGTTTGAAACTTTACTTTACGAGTATATTCACTCATAATATAACTTGTGCATTGAATAGTATCGATAATTTTTTTGAGCTCACGAGTGCGTTTGATGTTATGGAAATATACACCAGCCAAAGACGATTTCAGATTTCCTAAGATCAACAAAAGTCCGAATAAACAGCGAAAAAAACTATTCTGTGAATATTCAATGCACTTGTTATATTCGGTAAAAATATTGCCCTATGAAAACATTCAACAATTTTACAAAAGTAATATTTTGATACGGTTACAATAATATATGCATTTGATCATTATATGTCAGAAACCTAGCTGCTAGATAACTAAAAACATTAGAGTGAAACAGTCAATTTTTTAATACAGAAAATTATCGCGATTATTTTTTGACGTTTCTCAAAACCAATGAAATGCTTCATTGTGTGTCACGTATCGGCGTTTTAACCAATCCTGTCATTATTATACTGAGAATAAAGCTCTTGAGATTATTCCCGGGAATAATCTCTGTAGATACTTTTTTGTTTGTGACAAATGATAGGTAGTTGTCAAATAATTATTTAAAACTGTCAACGCGTCAACTAAAATGTATGAAAAAAATCGATTTAGTTGTATTTTAATACAGAAAAACACCAACAAATATTGGAAACAACTTCCAAGAATACATTAATAAGTAATCAATCGATATGAACCCAGTTTAAAATCTTTTAAGTTGGATGAATCGACCTCAACAAAATAATCTAATTAAATATCACTCGAGAGTTCGATAAATTAGAAAATAATTCTCCACTATCTTTCAAATTATTTTCAATTTATTCTCACTCTCTTGTTATATTATTACTGATAATTGCACTACTGCAATTATCACTTATAAATTCTCCCATTTCCAAGACATTGTGGTCAAATAATGAAACGCTATTGGTTATTTAAAGTCGAAGCGCAATATTCACTACAATTTTCATGAAATAAAATTATTTGAAAAAAATTGGCAACCTACCTAAATAACCTGTGCTTTTTTTATTATTTCGTCAATTCGACCTACTAAACTACTAAACTTTTATTAAACCAAAGTAGTAGTACTCCCATTAATGCTTGAAATTAAAAATTGTATTTTCTAATTTTAAAATATGGCTTAGTGACAAAAAATATTAAAAATAATTTATGTGGCCTCTCTTTAACAAAATTTTCTAAAACACAGTCATTTTATTAGTTCTGATCAACTCTATTGAGTTCTTTAAAATTGTTCATATAATTACAAATATTTTAGCACGAAAGTGCGCCTATAAGCAACAAAAAGACGGTAATTTTTTAATGTTTGTGTTATATGTACAATAATCAAATAATATTGAATCGAGTAATAATGATAAATGAATTATAATAAGCCTAATTAAATTCGAGATTTTTTTTTTATTATTATTATTATTTAAGTGACGCTTGACATTTAAAGAACGGTGTTGTAACTCCATTAAGTTCTGTTGTTTAATTTTGAATCATCCTGTATAAGTGAAATTAAAGCAAAATATTCATATTCATAATTTAATCTTAAGTTCGACTTAAAAATATAATAACCTTATTAAATAAACAAAAATCTACGGTGATTAAACAAATATCCTTCAAAATAAATTGATATTTATGAAGACGATCTTATTATCCAACTATAAATATAACCACTAGAAATGTATTTTGCAATAAAACTATTGTAATCATAAATATTTAAAAAGAAAAACGTGAAGACACGGAATACACAATATATTAGATAAACATCTTCAACGGAATCGAAAACAAAGTACAAACCAAAGAACTCACATTAAAAAGTTTGCTTGTCACTGGCGCAAATAACAAATATATTTTCCATACATTTCCACACCATTACCCATCGTTTAAGATGCAAAGAAAGGGTCGCGCAGCATCACCCGATTTAGGGGAGTCTGAACCACAAATAACAGTAGTTAATAACTAGGAACCAGTCTGACTGGACTTAGCCCTAGCCCTAGATTATCACTACTCATATTTCACGTCTAATCCTTGCAACATTTTTATTACGCCATATTGACAGCGTATCATTCACGACGCTCGCACCTTTGTTTGCGCGAAGGGGAAAGACCAATTGCGATGTTTTTTTTCCTTTACAAACTGACTTAATTCAGCTGATTTGCATTGATGATTAAGTCCTGTTTTGAATGTTTGGGAAACCGACATTTAACGAAGAAAGGAACCTGTACCGAAATCATTATTTAGATGTTGCACGGATCTACTTTTGCTAGCCGAAATTATATTGTTGGTATGCACCCTCGTTTTCTAAATTCTTTTCCTATTGTAATAACCTTTTTACTGAGAACTTAACAACTACTACAATAGAAGATATTTGAATGCCATGGTCATTTATTATTTATCTTAGTTTGAGAACGTTTAAGGTGTTTGGGAAAAACCTAAAGGGTTAAAGTACAAGTCTTGCACATAGAAATGATGCCCGTTTTGTTAAGATTCGGAACGCGATTTTATAACCGCCATCAACTTAAATATAGATTAGAAAGTGATAAAAACAAGTTTACCTTTTTCTTGTCGATAACACAAATATTGGCATCATCATGTAGAAGAATTATGTGTTCGGCCCTTGGATCAAAAGATACGTTGATGACTGGAAATGATCTGTTTAACCATTGCCGAGGAATTTTTTCATTTAAACCTCGTGAGAAATCTGTGAATTTAATTTTTTCTAAATTGTATTCAATTATCTGTAACAAAACAATAATAATTATAATATTTAATTATGATTTTAAATTTGTATAAACATACCTTGTGGTCAACGTAAACAACAACTAAATTATTAGTTTTTGGATGAATTCCTAAAGCTGTTGGAGGACATTTGTACTTCGGTAAAGTGGTGTAATGTTTCCAAATTTCATTCTGGCGACTCCACACTGCTATGTTGCTTTTTGGATCAGCTGCGACGATAAATTTTCCACAACGAGAAATGTTTAAAAATGTTATGCTATCCTTTAAATCTGTAAACAAACAAAAATATATTTATTTATTACATTTTAATACTGACGGGTATTTACTGATTACGTTATAATTATGTTAATTAAGCGGTTAACTAATCAGTTAAATGAAATTCATAATTTACCATGGTTAATTATGCATTTTTTATTAGATTCAAGAAGATCTTAATCAAACTTTTATTTTAATACCAAGTATAGCATATTTAGATAATTAGTTAGTTACTAAAACAAATTTATCATTTAAATTTTCTGTTTTTCATCTTTCCAGTTAATACAAAATTAGAACACACTATATAATTTTTTTAATTAAATAAAAATTAATATTATTACTTATAAAGTACTTCTTTCATGTGAAAAAAAAATAACCAAAGTACATTTTACGTTTAATTTTTTACATTTTGTTTAAACCTACCCAATCTTTAAAATGGTGGGAAAAGTAAAATTAACAGGGTTAGTTAACGTCAATTATGCTAATTATCATTTCGGTTAATTATCCTTGCCCATCAATACATTTTTACATTAAAATGTTACTTACATTTCTTTGTATCTACTATTTGAGAAATAAATATTGCTTCGGATAATTTTAGGACCACTAATCCGCCGCCGAATGGAGCAAAAATTAAATTTTTATTATCAGAAGTAAATTCGGCTCTAATACAGGATGTGCATTCTACAGGAAGATTATCTATTTGAATCAATTCAGGGTTACCTTCATTCTGCAAGAAAATAAAACAATTAAAACCAAAAGAAATTTAGATAAACCAAAAATATCTTACATAATTAAAATGAAATAGTCTAAATCTAGTCCTAGTACTGTAGAAGAGGATCTGACCATTGTTAGAAATTGCAGAACATGAAATTCCTTCTCCGCCTTTAGTTTGAACTTCTAGTAATTTTTTAGGTTGCTCCTTTAATTTTAAAGGCCCTTTAGCATTTTCCTCGCCAGCCTCTTCACCCAAACTCCAAATTTCAACAGTTTTCGGATACTGCATTAAAATATATTTTGGTTCATGAGCAATAGATACACAAGGATTTTGAAGTAACGGGGGGTATTTAACTAAAGTTTTTGGAGGATAATAACTACAAGCTAAATATCCATCAATACCTCCAGAGTACAGTCTGTTGTCGCAAAAACCTAAATTTCTAACGTCGTGTTCATGAATTTTTCGGTGCACGCTTTTCACCCATTTGTCAATTTTTCCTTTCATGGAAATTCGTTCATAGCTCATAATCAACGGATCAACTCCTGCGCAATATATAGTTTTCTCGTCGTCTGAGAGGCAAATACTTAATACTGCTGCAGAATGAGACTGATAACTTTCAATTTGAGAACCTGTTTCCCCATCCCAAAATGTGATGTATCCACGAGAATCACCACTAACGATTGTAAAATTATCGGTCACTAACAAACACCAGACTAATGTTTCAATATTATTTGAAATTCGACTGATGTTCATTTTATGGATAGCATGACCAGAAGAAACATGCCAAATTCTGACTGTATCCACACTTCCAGAAGCAATGTAGTTTCCAGTGTGATCGAATTTTAAGCACAGAATTCTGCCTTCTTGTTTGTCAAGAATTTTTTCGTATTCTACAGAGTTATCAGTTATTTTGTAAATATTTAAGTACCCTTGTTCAGTTCCAATAACAATTAATTTTTTGTGAATATCCATACACCAACCAACTCCGCCAGTAATGGGAATGGCATATTTTTCAGATAAAGTTGTTAGATCATACTCTATTAATTGGCCACTTAGTCCAACACTGAATAACCGATTCTCGAACCAACATAATGCTTCGATACTTGATTTTGATTTGTTAGGAATAGTCCGCTCAATGTATGGAGTATATGATATATCCCAAATTTGAATTGTAGCATTAGATCTGTCCAAAAGAAAATTTGTATATTAAAAGCTACATATTTACAATTTGTTTATACAAATTTATAACCTAAAATAGTTCAGTACCTTGATATAGCTAATTTTTTATGGATTTTCTGTAATGCCATACAGTTTATTCCTTCGGGATCTAATTTGTAAAATTTAACATTATGAATTTTACACGTGGCCATGATTTAATTGTCACTAATTAATTAACAATTTCAAAATAAACTTATTTTGCACATGTCAAAAAAATACTTTTTAAAACACGTGCATCGCAAAATAAAATACCCCAGTACAAGTGAAAATATTCCCCTAAATTAAAGTGATACGATTTTTGTTTGGGTTTTTATAGCTGTTTTCTGAAGAAAAAATGGAAATATACGTAACATTGTAAGTAATATTTTATGCTTTTATGTCATATTATTAATTAGAAATATAAATCTGTATTTTCTCGTGATTATTTCATTAAAAAAGCTAAAAAAGGATTTTATTCCCGCCATTTTTAAAGTATTCTTAACATTGCTGTCATTCGAATCATAACCTTTAACAAGTCGTGAGCTGTGGAAACTACGTCATTTAATATTTTTGTTATTTAGTGATTAAAAAGTGTGATATATTAATTATTTATCAAGTAAGTATTATTATTATTTTCTAATTTATGTATAAATAATAATTATTGTGCAATATTAGAAATGGGACCACCGAAGAAATATAAACGTGATTCTGGTCATTCAGGCAGTAGTACCAGTAAGAATGAAAAATTTAAGAAGAAACGGAAAGAAGATGAAGAACCGGCCTGGATGATGGAAGAGGATGATACAAATGAATCTGAAGGTGCAGCAGTACCGAATGCAGCTGGCCAAAATGCAGAAAACAACGACCAAGGTGTTCAAGAAGACGAATTTGGTGCCAAAGATTATAGATCACAAATGACATTAAAACAGGATCATGATTCTCGCCCTTTGTGGGTAGCACCAAATGGCCACATTTTCCTTGAATCATTTTCACCAGTTTATAAACATGCTCATGACTTTCTCATCGCAATATCTGAACCAGTCTGTCGACCAGAGTTTATACATGAATATAAACTTACAGCTTATTCTCTTTACGCTGCTGTAAGTGTTGGTCTGCAAACCCATGATATCATTGAATATTTAAAACGATTAAGTAAAACCAGTATCCCAGAAGGTATAATACAGTTTATAAGTATATGTACTTTGTCTTACGGAAAAGTAAAATTAGTACTGAAACATAATAAGTATTTCGTGGAAAGTCCACACCCGGAAGTATTACAAAAACTTCTAAAAGATCCAGTAATTCAAGAATGTAGATTGCGAAGAAATGCTGACGAAGCAACAGATAAAGATGGATTTATAACAGCAGTACAAGATAAGAAAATTGTCCCATCATTTGGAAACAAACCAGCAACAGCTGAGGTTGCTGCTGACGGAACCACAGTACCAGACGATATTACAAATTTTTATGATAAGATAGACAACGATGAAGAAGAGGAGGACGAAACCGCATTAAATACAGTTTCATTTGAAGTAAACCAAGAAAAAATTGAAGTAATTCAAAAACGTTGCATCGAATTAGAACATCCTCTCCTAGCAGAATACGATTTTCGAAATGATACTGTCAATCCAGATATCAACATCGACTTAAAGCCTTCAGCAGTTTTACGTCCGTACCAAGAAAAAAGTTTACGAAAAATGTTTGGAAATGGCCGAGCAAGATCCGGTGTCATTGTATTACCCTGTGGTGCTGGAAAATCTTTAGTAGGAGTTACAGCATGTTGTACAGTCCGAAAAAGAGCGTTGATTCTTTGTAACTCTGGTGTGTCAGTCGAACAGTGGAAACAACAGTTTAAAATGTGGTCGACTGCAGACGACAGCATGATCTGTCGATTTACTTCCGAAGCAAAAGATAAACCAATGGGTTGCGGAATTTTAGTCACTACTTACTCTATGATCACCCACACACAAAGGCGATCATGGGAAGCGGAACAAACTATGAAATGGTTGCAAGAACAAGAATGGGGAATTATGGTTCTGGATGAAGTGCACACAATTCCTGCTAAAATGTTCCGAAGAGTATTAACAATTGTTCAATCGCATTGTAAATTAGGTCTTACTGCTACTTTGTTAAGAGAAGACGACAAAATCGCAGATTTGAATTTTTTAATTGGACCAAAATTATACGAAGCTAATTGGTTGGAACTGCAGAAAAAAGGTTTCATTGCTAGAGTACAATGTGCTGAAGTCTGGTGTCCTATGACACCAGAATTTTATCGCGAATATTTAACATGTAAAACAAGTAAACGATTATTGTTATATGTAATGAATCCCAGTAAATTTAGAGCCTGTCAGTATTTAATCAGGTACCATGAACGTCGAGGAGACAAAACTATCGTATTTTCAGACAACGTATTTGCTTTAAAACATTATGCAATCACTATGAATAAACCTTACATTTACGGTCCAACTTCACAGGGCGAAAGAATTCAGATTCTACAGAATTTCAAATTTAATCCGAAAGTAAATACAATTTTCGTGAGTAAAGTCGCTGACACTTCATTCGATTTACCAGAAGCAAATGTTTTGGTTCAAATTTCATCACATGGTGGTTCAAGAAGACAGGAAGCTCAGCGTTTAGGTCGTATTTTGAGAGCTAAAAAAGGAGCTATAGCAGAAGAATATAACGCATTCTTTTACACATTGGTTTCGCAAGACACTATGGAGATGAATTATTCAAGAAAACGCCAACGTTTCTTAGTTAATCAGGGTTACAGTTATAAGGTAATTTATGAGTAATTTGTATTATAATCTAATTATTAATAATTTATTCAGGTAATTACGAAACTAGCAGGAATGGAAGAAGAATCAGATATGTTTTACAAAACTCGTGAAGAACAAGGACAACTTCTACAACAAGTAATATTCCAACAAACATTAATTTTTTTAAATCTTATTTTTGTGTAATTTTAGGTTTTGTCAGCTAGTGATATGGATTGTGAAGATGAACGAATTCCAGGTGAAGGTGGCCCTAGAAATCTCGCCGGAGGTTCTCGAAGATTTGGACATATGGGCTCAATGTCTGGAGCAGACGATGGAATTTATTATGAATACAGAAAATCATCATCGTCGTCTACTGCTAACAAGCATCCTTTGTTTAAGAAGTTTAGATGCTAAATTATATATTTTAATATCGTTATATGATTTATGTTGATGTATTTCTTATTAAATAAATGTTTTGATATAGCTAATCGCATTTTTTTTTTCACTACATATTTCAATATTAATTTTTTAGCTCGATGTTACTGATTTTTTCTTATTTTTAGGAGTAAAAACTATGATGAAGAAAATTGGGCAGTAGTTGAACTACAAGGAGATATTCGATCACATTCTGGTGAAATTACAGGAACTCAGTTGTTAGGAGATTTACATTTTACTAAAGATGGAACACCGGTATTAATTATTGGTCATCATTTACTTTTCGGAAAAGAAACAAAGTTCGAAAAACCGCTAGCAGTTCTACAAAAAGAAGAATCTACCGAATTTGGAGTTGAATATAATGTTAAAGCAATTATTACTAAAAAATTATTGTTTAGAACGCGACCTAAACCTATTATTGTATAATTTATATTATTTTGATATGTTGGTAAGGAGAAGGACGAATTAAACTATTTTCTAATAAATTAAACACAGTTTTATAAAATTCCTATTCATACGCTTAATATAAATAAATAATTGCAGTCTATGACTTATCTAGAAAATTGTATCGCTTGTATCATTCAAATGACAATTAAAAACAGAGGCTTACACATACAAATAAAACCTATTAAGTATCACAAGAATAATTAATATATCACTAATGACACAGTCCGATACAACCGTATTATAATACGTAATCTAGATATATTAAAATAATAATTTATTACATGTGAATCCCATCTGGATCAGCAGGAATTGTGATACCTCCGGTGTCTACAGTCTGCTCATCTGTTAAATCACTTAAGGAGAGAAAACAATTTTGCGTTTCATCATCTTCTATGTCAAGATTTCTCTTAGATGTAATCTGTACAAAAATAAAATAGTTAAAATTTATTAGAACAATTTAAAAATTATATTTATTACATTATTTTGACAAGTTCCTCCTACACCAGAAAATAATTCATTTTCATTACTGTTGGACAATTCAGAACTTGAATTATTAAGAACATTTAATACATTGATTGGAGTAATTTTTCCACCACGACCTAAAAAAAATATAAGTAATTAATATTAAATAAATTAGTTGTAAAAAATTACACAAACCAACCTGGTTTTCGTTTATCAATCAAATTATTTTTATGATCATTCATATGGCTCATATACACATCTTCATTTACAGTTTTAAACGTACATTCAGAACAATTATACGCTCCTGACATTCCTGGATGTTTACTCGCCAAATGATTTTTATATGAGTTGCTTTGAATTGCAGTATAGTCACAATGCGGACATTTATAAGGCCGAGTCTGCAAAAAAAATATTTAAAAATACTCAATTAGTATTAAGTAAATACTTAAAAATTAAAAAATAAATCATTACCCCCGAATGACGCATTTTGTGTCTGCGCAATGAATTGTGATCCCCGGTTTTATATATACAAAGTGAGCAAGAATATGGCTTTTCTCCCGTATGTTGCCTAAGATGCATCTTTAAAACAAAAAAATTATGAAATAACATTACAGAATTGTTCCTTCAATATCTTACTTGTAGCATTGCTTTTCGAGCGCAACTATGACCGCAAACATTACAAATAAATGGTTTCAATTTACTATGAACCGCCTGAATGTGTTTTTTGAGACATTTAGAATCAGCAAATATTTTTCCGCACTTCTCGCAATGTTTTTGAGTATACCACCGTGGCTGATTTTCTAAGTGAATTACACGATGGTTACGAAGTTGAGATGGCTGTTTGAACCCTCGGCCACATTCCGAGCACACGTAGTCTCGCTCTTCGCTATGGATCTTGATATGGTGCTTTAGTTTGACTAAAATTATATTTATTTGAAATAAAAAGAACTTGAATATGTATTAGGGCATTTATCGGTTAAATATAATTATCTTAATTAACAAGTTAAATAACAATCATAATTTATCACGGTTAATTATGCATATTTTATTAGATTCAATAAGATCTTAATAAAACTTTTATTTTGAAATACAGCACATTTGTATAGTTATTAACCAATAATATAAATTTGTCATTTAAAAAAAATAAATAAATATGTATTAGAACATACATTGGTTTATTTTTTTAAATAAATAAAAATTATCTCACACAAACCTAAATTGTTAAAAAATAAACAACTTTTTTCATGTAAAATAAAAAAACAAATTATAGATTTTTTTTCATTCAAGTAACTCTACTTTTCATTTTAATATTTAATTAACGTCATTTATAATCACTTATGCTAATTTTCCTTTTGGGTGAATTATCCTTGCCCATCACCAGTATTTATTTAAAAAAAACCTCTAGTGGTTGTGGCATACCTGAAGTAGATCCTTTGTAACTGCAGAGTGGACAAGCAAACAGATCTAGATCTAATTGATGACATCGCCAAAGATGGATACTGCATATTCTCCACGAAGGTTGCACCTCCTCACATTCGGGGCACCGGAACTCAGATCGATTGCCTTCAACATGGCAAGTTTCATGTCTGGCTAACAATTCTAATTTTGGGAATCGATATGGACACCCCTTTATTGGACACCTACACACATATAGGTATAAAATTTGGTTAATAATTTAAATACAATTTCTTACTTATGTTTCCGAGTTTTCAACGCATCTTGACCCAAAAATTTTTCGATAATTTTTTTATTTTTATCTTCTGAAACTTCCAACGGATTTTCATTTTTAATTTCAAGACTTTCTTCTACTGCTGAATTTGTTTTTTCAGCTGTGTCGACTGCACATAATTTATGTACTTGTATCATGTGTGCTCTGCAATCTTCAACTGTTAAAAATTGATCAGCGCATTGACTGCATAGGTAAATTAATTGTTTTTCTGATTCTGATTCTATGATGGGATTTTCAGAAGTAATTAAATTATCATTGATTTGTGACGTGATAACGTTACTTTCATCATTTTCAATTGGATTTATTTCAAGTAAAAAATTTGATACGTATGAATTAGTTTCTTGAGGAATATTCAATATACTTATTTTCTTTGGAGCTTTCTTTCGATTTCTGACACGCATAATCTTTTTTTCTGTTTCTTCTCCAGTGACGAAAATTCCTGAAAATTCTTCAGTGCCATAAATTAATTTGGTGGACTGTAAACTGCACAATTTAGGTTCGACATCGTTTAAATGTTGCTGTTCATATTCTCCTTGAGAATATATTTCGGTTTGGGGAATCTCAGATTCTGATAAATTTATTCTAAACTCTTCTGCATTTACTAAACTTGTTTCTTCTAGACTTGGATCACTTTTGGTGATTATTTCATCATTTAACATTGGAATATCTCCATTTGTACATAATATGCTTATTGTTTGAACATTTTTATTATCTGGTAATTTTAACCTTTTAGTTTTACGCTGTAATTAAATTATTCGCAAAATAATATTTGAGAGTAAGATAACAATAAAATACGTACATTTAAACTTAAATTTTTAGTTTCAAAGACATTTTGTACTTCTTCCATGCTGTTAGGAACCATTAACTCTGGTTTAACGTCATAAATTTGATTAACAAGAAGCGGTTGAGTCTAAAAATATACATTGATATAACTGAAATTAATAAGTAAAACAAATAACTCACTTGTATATGTGCATCTCTAAAATGAATTAAAAATTGATCCCTATCATTGCACGTAAAATCACACTTTTTGCATTGGTATGCCGTGATAATTGTAGCCAAATCATCAATATTCAAAGAATCTTCTGTGTCATTAGCAACAGTGGAGTCTGGTTCATCATCAACCGAAATTTGAGACGCTTGAAATTCGTCATCATATGCTACAATATTGGAAGTGTCTTTTGAAATAGCCTTATCATTAAATAACGTTCCATCTATGTTTAAAACTGTTGTTGAACCGTCTACATTCAAAACTTTAATCAAACTGTTCACAGATTCATCACAACTAAAAATAGACTTCTGATTATTTTGAACTTCGTTTTGAATATTCTCAACAGTCTCTTCGGTTTTGTAATTTTGTATTATATCTGACACAGAATCATTTTTTGTGGATTTTAAGAAAGAAAGTGTAGAACCTAATCTACTTTTTCTTTTAAATTTTTTCTTTTTCTGATTTAAAACTGTGCGAAAAACATTAGGTGAATTAGTTTGAGGTTCTTGGATATTAAATAAAAAATCTGGGCAATTCAAATTTAATACTGATTGTTGGGAAATGAGCATTCCATTGATATCAACAAAGGCTTCTTGGGAAGACACGTCCGATGATTGAATTTCACTGTCGGAGGATTCTTGAGATATTTCTTCATTTGTAATCTCTGTTTTCAATTCATTATCATTACTTACTAATTCACAGTTTGTTGATATATCTGCTTGGTCATGAATTACTTCATTTGTTATAAATAAACCATTCTCCGTTAAAAAACGCTTATCTGATATCTGAAAATCGTAGAATTTATATAATTTTTTAACAATTACATAAAAAGTTATTTCACTTACTTCTAATGGATAAGCAATTTCTGTATTATCACTAGTTTCGGTGTTATTATCTATAAAATTATCCTCAGTCGTGTCTTGCTCCAAAATATCTTGCAGTGTTTCTTGAGGAGGTTGCATGTCTTCCAAAGATTCTTCATCTGTTTGGTTAACAAGAGGTTGTGAATCTGCGTAAATTAAACAATTGACATATACATTATATTACATTATGATAATTTTACCATTTTGACCATTTAACAATATCGGCAATCCTCCTAAAGTCCATGTAACTGTTCCATCTAATTCAGTTAACAACAAATCATCGCAAATATTTGGAACTTGAACAAATTCTTGTGATTCGTTAGTTTGTATTAGCAATTGTGAAGTAATTTCTGGAGTATACTTAAACAGTGGTAAGTTATTTTCTTCTATATTCATTTTTATTAATTACTTCTGCAGCTATAAAAACCTGATAAACAAGTTGAACGTTTTTTCTATACATTTTAATGTACATTGCACAGATTTAGAATTAAATACTAACCTTACACTCTGAATTAAATTCAGTGCATTATACATTTATTCCTATAGTATGGTAATGGATTTTAGAATATATTTTTGAATATCTGTTTCCAAACACATTACCAAACATTTGCTTCGAGGTTTCAATCTCACCTTGATATATACCTACACCGAAATATTACATTTGCACTAATTCTTCTATTGTTCATATCACTGTTAATATATTATTGTTAAAATTACTGCTAAAAACTTTAAAATAATGCAAAATTTAATAAAAATTCATAGATTTAAGAATGACTCGCCGCCATTGTCGTTATCACGTGATAACCTGATCTAGCGGCAAACTCAAAATAATCAACATGTGGATATGGAGGCGTGATATATATTTTAACTCTTTTTTTTAAAGTAAATAATTTATTTTCTTTCAGGATAATCATAATTTTGCTTAGCTAATTCAGGATTAAATTGAGAATTGTATTTTTGTTTTATAGTCGAGACAGGTTCTTGAACTGGTTCTGGGTCAGGTTCTCCTCTAAGTCTAGCTAATAATTTTTCGGCTTTAGCTCTTTCTTCGTGTTCTCTTTTTATTCTTTCTGCACGTAATAATTCTAATTGCCTTCTTTTCTTTTCTCTTTCTTCGTCTTCATCTTCGGACCATGATTCTGCTGAATCTTCTGTAATACTAAGTTTACTTTTTCTACGATTTGATTTATGTTTTTTATGCTTATGTTTTTTCTTCTTTCGTTTTGCCTTTCTTTTAACTTTTTCGTCATCTGAACTAGTGTAACTTCTTTTACGTTTTCTGCTAAGATTGTCATCCTTTTGTTTAACATTATTTAATAAATTATTATTTACACTTTTCTTTTCTGAAACAAACTCTTTCGTTCGTATTGATATCACTTTAGATTTAATTTGATCTTTTTTTGGTTCTAGATATCGTTTTATTACACATAATGGATCATTTAACAGTTTTGTTTTCTTACTGATTTCTTCTTTCTCTAAAGAACGATCAGGGGCAACATTGTACCAACTTTTCTTCCCTAATGCTTCATTTGTGTCCTGTCCCAGGTAAGTCAAGTAACCAATCTGTTTTTCATATTTTTCTTGCTCTTCTTTTTTTTCCTTTACATGATCAGCATTAGCTTTCTTGTAATCTTTGTTTCCCTCTTCAATATTTGAAAAGAAATTAATATGACCACTGCCTTCTTGTGTGGAATCGTCTTTTTCCAATTCTCCAATTTCTTTTTGTATTTCTTCAGACTGGCTGCCATATTTGTTTTTAGCTAAATTTTTTAATAATCTTAAGCGAGCCTCAGAGTCCTGTTAAGTAAATAATAGGTTAATAAAGCGTAAAAATATCTTTCAAAATATTTACTTACAGCTAAATTGATTCGTTCTTGTTTTACTTTTTCCTCCTCAGCAGCTCTGGCTTCGTCTCTTCTCACACGGGCAATGTTCTCTTTTGTCCGAACATGCCACCTAAAATTAATTATTATTAATATTTCAATTACACTCTCTTTTTTATTTTACTTTATTACCTCTTTTTAGGCAAAATATTCATTGCGTGTAATGTTTATGACAGTTCTACTAGCATATGTCAAAACGCCATTTTGACTACAATTTTGACATATCGTATAACCTGAAAATGATCATCAGCATTTCAAAGAAGGCAAGATGTCATCACACCATGGAGAACACGAAGCTCCGTGTAGAAGTTGTACAAGTTTTGCTGAATATATGAAACAAAGCAAGAAAAAATATAATGCTGAAGTACATCAAACAAAACAGGTAAAATTTTGGGTTATTTAAACGCACAAGAACTGTTCTTTGGAAACGTTTCAATTTATTACAGAACGAAGTAAGAGATCAATTCATTATGCGATCGGATTGTCCATTAGACAGAGAACAATTGGGTACCAATACATGGGGATTTTTACATACTATGGCTGCTAGGTATCCTAAAAAACCAACCACAGAGCAGCAAAGTGATATGAAACAATTTATAGGTCTATTTTCTAAATTTTACCCTTGCGATATATGCGCTGCAGATTTACGGATCGAGTAAGAATAAATACATGTCGAGATTACACTATTTTAAATATTATTACGTAATACCTTTGCAGCTTACAGAAAAGTCCTCCAAAAACAGATTCCCAGGAAGCACTTAGTCAATGGCTGTGTAAAATGCACAATACTGTAAATATTAAATTAGGAAAATCTGAGTTTGATTGCTCTAAAGTGAACGAAAGGTGGAGAGATGGATGGTTAGATGGTTCGTGTGGTTGAATCATTTTAATTACCTAAGTATTATATTTTAGTAGAATATGGATCACATTGTTATAAATTGTTACTACATTCATAATTTTGTGTTTTTTTTTTATTTATACAATAAAATACATTTTACAACGTAAATAATGATTTTTTTTTTGTTTACCTTATTGATGTTTTAAGAAGTCACTGGTATCGTTCAGCCTTTGATTGTTTACTAGGATTCATTGGCGTAAATACCTCATAATCAGCTACAGTAAAATTATAGTCTCCCATTAAAATTGCAGGAGAAGCCCCATCTCCATCATAAGAATGCGGTAAATTTGAGTAACTGTCCATATTTGTGTTACAATTACTGGAAATTAAAAGATCTGCTCCTGCGCCAAATATCGGACCAGAACTGGGAAAACAATTAAATTAATACAATATAATCTAACTCAATAATAGAATTTTTAAACATACTCTGGATGATAGCAAATAGCAAACGGTTTCTTAACAATATGAAACTGAGTTGGCGGTAAATCTTGATGATTATGTAATGTAAATAGAAATGCACGTTCGGAAGCTACGTAATGACTTTTTCCTGGAGGTCTACCCCAAGCTGCATCACTAAAACCACCACATAATTCCCCGCGAACTCCCTATTAATAACAAAAAAATAATTTTTAATTAATAAACATATTTAATATATTGCAAATTACCAAAACTATTACGAAAGTTGGAGAAACACCATCGCAATGTCTATGAAAAGCAGTTGCTGAATATCCATGACTACTAGCTCTGTAAACTAATCTCCAAGTTTGTTTTTGTTGTCCATACCATGCATTTAAAACTCGCTGGTAATGGCTTTTGTCTTGTCCAAGAATGAGCGAACCAGGAAATAAATGAGGAGAAACTCTAGGACGCAAACGTTGATCTTCAGATCCTTCTGGAAATTTACTGGGCAATGCTGCATGTCGATAACGCTCTAACGATAATTCCATTGGAACTGCACCTGTTGGTTCTACTTCTTCAGCGAACACTTGGCTATCTGTGAAACAAACAAATAATTAATACATGTTTTCATCTTTTGAGAAAACATTAACTAACCAATTAATAATAAGCGGACATGATTAATTACTAGGGCCAAATGTTGGCAAACTCTTGCTCGCTCTTCTTCTGCCCAATGAGCAGTGGGCTGTGTAACGCCTGCTTGATATTTTGCCCAATTTAATACTGCTCTCCAAACATCCTCTTCTTCCAAACATAACTGAAAAGTAAAAAGGGATTAAATTTATGTTTAGTTATAACTGAAAAGATTTATCATTTTTATATTAAATAACTTTTGCCTTACATAATCCGATGATATGAGCTTGATAACTGCATCTTTGGACAGGGAAAGAAATGAATTTGTTTTAACACATTCTGCTGCATTTTCGCCTATGAAACTAACGCAGCGTTCTACAAATCCTGCTGCTGCTTTTCCACCTGTTGAAAATTCAGTCAAAGTACGGATTATAAGGAGATAAAATAAACACATATAATTATCCTAACTTAAAGAAAATAATTTTTATTCATAACTAAGTAGTTTTACACTACAAAAAACTTATAATACTTCTTTAATTATAAAAATAACATTTAGAGAAAACATGAAACTTTGCGAATGGTCAAGAATGAAATTATCAGTCGGTTTATTCAATGTTCATTATTTGACGCACTACGATGTTGGATTCACATTTTGAATTAAGGTTATGTTGTCCCCCTTCAACATAATGCGACCCAGAGTTTTTCGTGCCTTCGTTTTTGTATAATATTCTTCAGCATCATCCAAAACCAGGTTCATATATTCGTCGAAACCAACAATGTGTCCCTCAATTCTCAAAGTAACATTTTCGTATAACCAAACTTGTACTCTTGATCTGTTTTGCAAATATCGAAAGATCAAGTTGATGGGCTGTACCATCACCTTTTGCACTTTTGCAGGTCCTTTGTACGACATTTTGGTAGTTTTGTTTATTTACTTCTAGTAATAAATATAATTTCTTATCAAACGTACTCAAACGTTACAAAAACACCGGTTAACGGCAAACGGCGTGTTTTAGAAAATGGATGAAATGCGCACGCGTTGTTCACTATTGAATTGTTCTGTAGTTCCAGCATTCACCGTTGGATTAGACGCTCTGAGTTCCAGAAAGCGCGCCAAGTAAGTCAACATCCCTTTCATTTAAAATAAGTGAATACCCCAAAAATATTTATACGAATTAAAATCGAGTTTAGATGAAAATATGTTTATGTACCTTCCAATGCATAATGGTAAGGAAATTGCAGGAAAAAAAAAAACAAGTGCGATGGCCGGGAATCGAACCCGGATCAACTGCTTGGAAGGCAACTATGCTGACCATTACACCACCATCGCCAATGACTCATAGGGTTTTGATTACTGTATAATAGCTAAATTATATTAACGATATCTTTAAAAGAAAATATTATTTACCTGCAGATCTGCTTTGAATATCCATAGCAGCAGCCAAAAACGTACAAGCAGAAGCTACTGACAATGTAGAAGTAACATGATCTTCACAGGCAGCTCTTAGTTCCTCCACCCCTAGATCTTGTGCTAGAGCTAACATCTCGAATACTCCACTGTCTTGCAAAAGAATCTAATCACAACAAAGCAATAATAAATCTTTGTTGACAACAATCATCCCTTTGTTTTATTACCTTCCCCGTATAAACATAGAGAATGAATTGTCGAAAAGTGTCCGGGGGCGCTTGTGGTAATCTTACTGGGGTGGGCGTTCCAGGGGCGGCAGGAGAAACAGAACAACCTGGGATGCGGCAAACCTCACCACGCTTCACTGTTTGAAAACTCTTACATCTATTCAAAAAAACGATTATTTAATCGAGAAACGTGAAATTTGATATTGTTATAAAGAAATCATCAGATGTTCAATATTAAACCAGAAGATCTTTGAAACAAAAATTAAATAAAACATAATGAAATTACGCCGCGCATGTAGTAACCTACTTTAGGGAATGAAATGAATAGACAGAGGAATGAAATTCCTTTTAATAAAAAACCTACCAATTAGTCAGAAGAACAAACGGAATATTCACTTGCTCTTCCCGGAACGAAATACGAAATAAGAAAAATTATAGAGTGGCTCTGATTAACGTTTTGAAATGGATTGTCTTTTGTCAAAGTATCTAATAACAGAGGCAGCGTAGCGCACGGAATCTTTGAAGTCCTTGGCGAAACGCTAAATTTCATTTTGAGCGAAGGGTTTTTATTGCATTCCTTCAGGTGTCGATGGAATGTGACAGCATAGTTATTAACAACTTAATTAATTAATTAAATACCGTGCCATGAGGATGACTCTATGAGCGAAGACGCGTTCTTCTTGGGGCCCGAGTATGAAGACGATGTCTGCGGAATCGACATCTTCGGAGAGGCGCTGCAAGTCGTCCAGAAGGCGGGGCACTCCTGCAAGAGCTTTATCAGCAGGTAATCCTCCGGAACCGAGCCCTCCTACGCGACTGCCCATCGTGCGTACTTTTACCGAAATAATTTTCAAGTTTTTAAGACACTTCTTGTTCTGATTTACTCCTTTCTCAGCATTTTAAATGTTGCAAACACTCACGTTATTTTATTTTGACAATTAACACTGCTCACAACAATTTAATTCTGTTTTTCAACATTTTGTGATGAAATGTTTGTTTGGAATGAAGTTTTCACGATGTAAACAACGGATTTGTGAGCGAGTGTGGCGCATGGAAACGTAACTTGGTACTGTGGTCGTAAGAATGAACTGAGCTGTTTTGTTTGATGTTTGGTCCAGGTAAGAAGTAAGAAGACCGGTGCTCGGCTGGGCTGGAATCTCACGCCGGCCACTGGCCTCTCGCGTGCTCCGTTGCCACTTGTACGTCACCTAATTATTATTATTCCGTTTTAAACAAATAGAACAATCAACAGAAGAGTTCTAAAGAAGCAAAGGGTAGTACCGAATGTTAAAATGCATTTTAGAATGTTAATTTGTTTTAAGAACAGAATAATGATAAGTATTTTTGTGTTATAGTTTTAAGTTACAATAAATTCATTTAAAATTGTTTAACCTCCGAAAAATTTTGTTTTTACAATTTCATATGAAAATATTTAAAAATGCGTTTAGAAATATGGCAACATCCATATTTCAAACCAGCGGGAAAATATTGACCTTGGATACCTTCGTCTATAGATCTTTCGAAATTTATTATTCTAAGAAATGTACTTCTTTGTATTCATGTATAATATATGTGGTTGTAATTGTATTTATATTGTAAGCAAAATAAATTGTATTAATTACAAGCACAAAGCAAGTAATATTTAAAAAAAATTCAAATAAATTTTATTGTATTCAATATCATCTATTAATGAACGTATTTATTTCCTAAGAGCGATCACGAGCCTCCGTGGCGCAATTGGCTAGCGCGTTCGGCTGTTAACCGAAAGGTTGGTGGTTCGAGCCCACCCGGGGGCGAATTTTTTCAATTATCGACCTCTGTACTCTATAAATTTATAAATTTTTTCTTGTTACCCCATCACAATAATAAAAATGAATAACATTTTTAATAGTTCTTAAACATAAATGCCAGCTTGTGTATGCCTATATTTCCATTCGTATAATTTTGTTTGTGATAAAAGCCACAATAGATAATGTTCCTCATTGTTCACTTGTTTATATTTTGCTATTAAGAATTACAATATTAATGGGCATAATTTATTATTTAACTCTATGAATTTTTAATGCCCATTGAAATCTTTATCTAACAACAATACATACTAACTAATTAAAAAAATACTTGGTTGTTATGTATCTTTTCATTGATTAAAAAATGTTAACTGCCCTTAAAAAATGAAACGATTCAAATATTGAATACGCTTATTATTATTGTGATCAATAAATTTATTGAAACATAAATTTGAAATAAATATCTAGATAAGAAATTAAAATTATTATTTTATAACTTTTACATTTATTTTTAAAAAATTATACCAGAAAAAAAAAGAAACCTCACCGTGACAATGTTTGCACATTGCCGTGACCAGGATTCGAACCTGGGTTACTACGGCCACAACGTAGGGTCCTAACCACTAGACGATCACGGCTGTTGAGGACTTGGTAAACGTTACTTCGTATACATGAATCAATTTGCTTTTATAACTTTCTGTTTCTACATTTTTATTTTATGTAATAAATGAATTTTATTAATTATATTTCTACACCAACACTAACTAAACTTCTTTCATCATCAAATGTCATAAAAAAGTTGATATATTTGTAATCTTATCCTAATAGCAATAGCTAATAATTAATATTGATTATTGTACTTAGCTTTTCGTCTATATGATTTCCGGATCATCATTGAAAGTAAACTATAATGTAATATTAGGAGATTCTAATCAATATTACATATAATTTCAAATATAAAATACAATTATTTTTAAATGGTGGCCATTTTTTCAATATGGCGGCCGACGCCGCACTAGGATCGATAAGGACTTCTGATACATGAATTAGAAAGATAATAAGAACTCTCATATTCTATAATTAAGCTTTATTGGAACTAGTTCCCATTTATATCTAATTTTACGGTTACTGAGTCACAACACTTTACACTAAACTAAAATCAGAGTTTCTATTCTATTGTAATTTATAAAATAAAAGAACAGGTACTAATAAATAATTACGTTCGTTCATTTTAGTAAATTGAATGAAAGGAAAATTATTATTCTAATTTTAAAAAAATGAGATGTGAAATGTCAGCTTGCTCAATTTTTTCAAAACAAATAATACAACTTGGTATAACTTATAATTATAACTAAGCAATAAAAAAAATGGCACACTTCTAATATATAATTTTTTTTTCATGTCAACATGTGTTGTAAAAATGACAGTTACAAAAAATCATCTACAGTGCAGTCGAACATAAAATAATGTATGTAACACGTACATAATCGAATTTAAAAGTATAATTGTCGATTCGTAATAAAAACTTTTCATTTTACATGTCGCCAAACTGTTTGCATTATTACACATTTGTTTGACGCGGGCTATAATGAGGTCCGAGGGCTAAAAAAGACGATTATGTCAAAGAAATCCGTGTATTATTGTCAAATTATGTTATGATAAAATCGATTACTAGCTTGATATACATTTAAGCATATTTTATTTTAAAAATAAAAATGAGTGTTATTTTATGTCGAAAACAAATCTAAAATTAATTAAACCTGACAAATAAATACACAGAGTTTACTGTATTATGTTATTAATGTTGTTAAAGAGAATGAATTATTATTATTTTTTTTGTATATTTAGGACTGAAATTGAATGTATAATATTAATATCGAATAAATTATATGTCAAATACATAAAAAATATTCCACAAAAATTTATTAGATTTTAATATATAAAATAACTCACACAAAATTGTACAAATAAATTGAAAATAATATACTGAATTAAAAAGCGAATGATATAATTAGCATCACTAGTCGGTCTGGGCTGGGTGAAACAGACTTTCGAAACAAATGAACTGAAGAAATATAAAATTTGATTTCTATCTATTATCATCGAGAGTGTATTCAGAAACGATAAAAATAAATGAAATGTCTACGGCTACCGCGAAATGTAGCAGATTCCTTTCTTTGGACCATTACACTCCATTTCCGGACTATTCTTCAAGCGCTCTGAAAGAACGTGCACTCGACACGTTAGAATGTGAACAACCCCTGTTGCCCCATTTCTATATCTTTTAATTCATCCCAGGACCGTCACAGTATATCACAGCGAAATGTATTTACGCTGTTGATACATTTCGCGACAATTTTAACACGAGAGCTGTCAATATCATATTTCCTACCATCTTCTGTTCTCGCCGCTCGCAATTTACGAACACTTAGCGAACACATGCGGAAATTTACTCTATTTCTACTACCAACACATTCAAATATATGTCCCCTATTTCCCTCATTTTCACTGTCTAAAAAAAAGTGACCAATTAGATGTAGAAAGCGGATAAATAAGCACAGTTCTTGTAGAAAGGAGTGCTTAAAAAGCTCAACATTTAACCAAAAAAAGCATTCAGTTGAACAAATAAAGTTAGAAAAAAGAAGGCATAAATAGTGAAACTTAAAAAATATATATAGATACAGTTTATTAATAGTTACTTAACTAACTAGCGTATTAATGAGGGCGATTAATAATCGAGACATTTTAACTAGAGAGCGTAGCGAGCGCGTTAATTATTGAGATTATTATATGCTTCACATAATTTATTACACCATAAAATATATCAACACGCTTTTTATCCATTACTGGGTATGGCACTCTGCCGAATCAAATATTGGTAAGTGCTTATATTCATCCGTGTGAAGTGCGGTTACTAGCCGTCAAATCACCGCCCCCAAAGATGTTAGTAGGAGAGGAGGTGAAACAGGAGTAATTTTTAATTTGATGAAAATGTTTGTTGGCTGTGGGGATCGAACCAGTCTTCTTAGGATCCACAGGCCGACTCGATACCACTGAGCCATTAACCCATAAATTTATTTTTAATTTAATTCATGTAAATGTAAAATGACAAGCGGTCATCTATAAATCAATTATGAACTTTATTACACTTTCTAGAAAGAAGAAAAGACGGAAATATCTCCTTGGATCGCAACAAACATTAAAACTTACTGCCGTAAATCATCAGCAAACAATTTTACCTTTATATACAGTTGTCTATATTTTGATGGGTCACTACTGCTATTTCGTAAACAACACAAGATACGAGGTTAATTAAATGGACCTTTTGGAGGTATCACAATACATTTTTTATATACATTTTAATGTAAATTTTGTATCTTCAATTTGAATAAACATTTTCTACATGCTGATAATTGAAGATAAAACTTTCCTGTATGCAACACTGGTTAATTATTTGTTAAGACGCGTCTACGTATTCTGACAATATTTTAAAAGTAGGATTTAGTATTTTTGAATCTGATTGTGTCAAACAGAGGAACGTTAAACGTTAACATCAAACATGAATGAAAAACACTTTTTGTTCTTGCAGCAGTAAATGTAGCTGTAATAATCAAAAACAGTAAAAAACTAAATAATGTAAAGAAGAGAAAGTGAGCAGGACACTGGCTACAATGCAGAGAAACGGGCAACGGTGTATTAACAATACTAAATAGGAAACTGTTATTGGAAGATAGCAATTCATATTGTTTTGCATGTTTGTTTTTATACCTATACACGGTGTTAAAAAAGTTCCGGGACGGTGAAATATCTCGAGAAAAACGCATCGAATCAAGAAACCAAAAAACACGTGCTTCATATTTTGCAAAAACCTATCTAAGCACACCAAACACAAACCCCAACCCCCACCTCCAGGGGGTGGGGCGGGGGCCAACGTTGAAACCTTAAATAGGAACCCCCATTTTTTATTACAGATTCGTATTCTGCGAAAAAAAATAAGTTAATTTTATCTGAAACTTTTTTTCCAATTCGGAATAGATGGTGCTCTAAACGCAAAAATAAGTTTTGACGTGATTCTGAAAGAAAAGTAAAAAAACGGTCTAATATCACAAGAAATAAACATTGAATCAAATAAAAAAATCAACATAATCACAAGTAGCCACAAGCCTTTTTTTGCAAAATATGAAAAACGTGTTTTTTGGTTTCTTGATTCAATGTGTTTTTCTCGAGATATTTCACCGTCCCGGAACTTTTTTAACAGCCTGTATAATGTAGTTTTGGTAGCATACAAACACGGATAATTTGTATATTTCTTTATAAGAGCGACACCTGTCCTCGCGACCACGACATTTTAATTTAGTTGAAGAAACAGACTTTTATTTGCGCAACCAATATTAAAAACACAATGAATATAAAATGGCCGTCTTGCAGCAGTTTCAAATGAACTTTCGCAGGGCACAAAAATGTATTGTGCGCATTTCATTGAAACAAAAATTGAGGAAAATAGAACAAATTTTATTTCATATAAAAAAAAAATATATCATCACGCCTTCTACCCATTACTGGGTGTGGCACTCTGCTGAAGCAGATCTCGGTAAGTGATATATTTTGCGCGTGAAGTGCGGTTACCAGTCGTCAAATCACGGCTCCCAAACATGTTAGTGGTGGAGGAGCCACAGGGATAGCTTTTTCAAATTATGAAAATTTGTCGCCTGTGGGAATCGAACCAGGGACCTCAGGATCCACAGGCCGACTTCAAATCACTGAGCTAGCCATCCCATGTACATTAAAATTAAGTAAAACATTGAAATAATTTCTATGTAATCAACGTTCAAATAAAATTGAAGGCACAAAATTGACATTAAAATGTATTTAAAAATTGACTGTGTTATACGGGGTTTTAGATACGCCATTTTTTTTTACTTCCATTTTTTAATTGATGACTAATAAAACATTAGTCAATCAAAAATAATACTGACAAACTGAGCTTATGAATTTTACTTTTCCAAATAAAAAATTCTATAATTATCGATTAAACAGATTTAAGTATTAATCAGTTAATAGTAAAATGTCAAAAAAGGGTTGACAATGAAGTCAGTTATGAAACCATGCAAATGCAATAAAAAATTAAATTCATTTCTTATTTTTAATGATAGAAACTTATGTCTTATTCCACAAATAAATTTAAACTGTTTGATATAACCATGGGGGGGCCATGCCTCTCCCCTTGGCCTTATTATTTTTTTTAGTTTTTTATAAGTGTTATTTTTATTTGAGTTTGATAACATTTACAGAAATAAAATCGCTGAAAAACTTTGTAATACTCTGAAACAACTCTGAAAAGCTTTCAAAATTTGGATTCTCAGACATTTTCCGAGTTTTTCAGACTATTTAGAATTTAAAAACTAAGAACGGAATACAAAATACATACAAATATATATTGCACACAAAAATTACAGAATTATTTATCAATATTATGTTTTCCTTAAAAAAGGCAAAATGGCCTCCCCCTTGAAAATTTTCTAGATCCGCCTTTGTAACCTATATCAGTGATGGCAAATCTTTAAATGTGCGCGTACCAAAAATTTACAGATAATATTTATTGAGTTTCTGACGTGCCGGGCAGTTTTTAATAAAAAATTATTTAATAGAAAAATATGAAAATTATAAAGAAATCAATATCAATTAATATTAATTAAGATTTTTACTGCTGTATTAAATATTTCTGGAGGGGCATTCCTAGTTCTCAATATTTCCTCTTTTGAATTCTTTTTAATTTTGCCAAATAATACGAGTACAACATTTTGTCGACTGACGTGAGGAAAACATCGTTTTTGTTGTTAGATTCTTAAGCGTATAAAATGATAAATCGTTTACGTGTCAGCAGTATTTTTGTAAGTGCCATCTCTGGCACGTGTGCTATAGGTTCGCCATCATTGACCTATATCTTAGTATTTTTCAAATATAATTATAATAGGTATACGAGTATTCAATTTACCAGACGACACACTGAAATAGATCAGTTCTTTGTCATTCAGTTTCCCGTCTACATTTGCTGATTTAGATTCAGCTTGAAATAGTTCAATCAGTTTGTTTAAATAAGTGAATCATGTGTTTTTATATAATAACCTATAAAAATTTTTGTAAAAAAAAGTATCTTTATCTTGACTTCCAAAATTCGCACAATAAAACATGGATAACTGTATTCGCGACGAAAACAAACCTATAACATGGCGGTCTATTTTCGCATCCACTTTGTTGGTAATCATTTAAAAATTAGCATGATTTCTTGTGCTTATATTGGTTCTGCGCTGTTTTTATTTTATTCGATTAGAATTTCTAACCTATTGTAAATGATGTAAGTTTAACAGTGTTAATTGTTGTGTTTTTGAAGTTATTCTTGAGTAGGAAAGCTTTGCTGGAATTGGCTATGATAGAAAAAAAACAACATTGAGGTACAGGTTATAATGATAACAAAATTTACCCAGTTATAAATTTATTTGATTCAGATGAAAAACTAAATATATTAACAGATTGCTTACAATAATGATATTAAATACATTAATTGAAATGTATAATAGGACATATCCTAATATGGTAATACATAAAGAGATAATTATTTAACTTTTATAAAAATGAAAAAACAATGCTAGTTATTCTGTATTATTTAAATATGTCTCAACACAAGACTGACATGCAAAAATATGCTTTGCTTCTAAATAATAAGGTGTAGGTTACGTCTATGGAATGAATTAATCTTTTCCTTTCAATTATAGGCAAATGCAACTAAGCGTTACACCACCTAGCGGTAATTTTTAGAACTACTGTATCCAGGATACATTTTGAATTGTATTATATATTAGATACAGATATTTTCAAATATCTTTGGTGTGTTGATAAAATATATAATATAAAAAGATTATTACTGTGTACCAGGGTGTAAAAAAACATCCAGATGTATCTTTTAATGTATTGCCAAAGAAAGAAACACAAAAAGCAAAATTTGAGACAAAATTTGGGGTTGCCGAATTAATAGATAAACATGTAGTATGGATTATGCGATTAAAAATAGAGAAAAAAGTTAACCGGCGTACGGTAGTATGTTCCCTGCATTTCACAAAAAATATTACATTATTATTTCAACTTTTTAAGTAGTAAAAGAATGCTATTTCAGGAATGTTTACGTTACCAGGGATACGTCTTAGGATCAAAAATAATATTTTTACTTCAATTGTCATGGTGATAAATAATAATAATAATAATCTTTATAAGTTCATACGAAAACTGGTATTTTTAGTCTTAATGAAACAAATAACTCTTTTTTATGGTAAGTAGTTAATCAAGTAATATGTAAATAGAACTGTTGCCAAATAAACAATTTTACTGTACATTTCAAACGAAATGCAATACCTATTAAGTTGCTAAAGCCAAAGAAAATACGATAAATAAATTCAAAATAGTGACAGAATTTTGAGAATGATATACAAAATTTCGCACAAAGTGAACATTAAAACGCTATACATAATAAAGTCGAAATAGAGAAATATCATGATACAAATACAATAGAAGAGACAGACACAGTAGATACTATAATAAATTTATTAAATAATCAACCGAAAACGTTTGGACACTCTGATGTACAAGTAAATATTTAATAAATACAGAAAGAGCACTTAACCGTCTCAGGCTTAGAAAATTTTGATATACTAATTTTTATTCTAAATTCTAGAGATTTAATATATAGTGACAATCATATAAATAAATTAAATATAAAAGAGAAAGTTATTTTGTGTTTTATAATATTAAAGTGCCATTTAAGTTTTGTAGTTTTAAAACTTCAAAAATCTATCCTGGATACAGTAGTTCGCGATGTGTTCCAGATGGCGCAGTGATCTTAATTTTATTTGCCTATAGTTTTTATATGCAATATAATATTTGTTATATATACAATCAAATAAATAAATGCTATATACTTACTATACAGTTGTTTAGTTTAATAAAATATTTGGTACTTTGCTGTATTATCTATGAAAGTGAATTATTATTATTAATTATTTTTATTTTAAGAACAAGCTTCTATTCGACATTGGAACAAAAATGAAAAAGAACAGGTACCTACTTTATTTGATTATGGAGTTCAAGTGAAATCGCAAAAAAACTCTACCTATATTTTATTTATAAATATTGTTGAAAAATACATATACTTTTTTTGTTATACTCTAAGTTATAAATTTACTGCTTTTTTATACAAATACCCAAGCTCCCTCCAAATATATTTCTTGGATGCGCCACTTCAGTTGATTACTAAACACAGAAACTATATACAATATAAATTTATTGCTTTCCAACATATAACAATTTGCATTACCATAAATATTACTTCAGAAAAATTACCAATTAACTCGGCCATCTTGCATGGACAGGCAGTGCCTCTATAGGACATTTATATCGTGAATATAAACGTAAAGTTGTTTCCTTATGTTTTGCGACAGTAAATTTTATTGTTTGTTATTTTCCTTGGAGATATTTCCGTCTTTTCTTCTTTCTTGAATGTGTAACCTAGTCCAACTGGTATAAATGAGGTCAATGGCAAATGGAATACAACAATAGATGTTAATAAAAATAAACCATACATTAAGTAGGTCTGAAAGTCCTTAGTACGAGGTGTACCTATTAAATAACAAGACTGATGCTGTTTTAATAGTTTTTTTGATTCCATACCTATTTACTTATTATCACTTTCAATATACACCCCTCCTCTATCCCTACAATGCTCCATGCGAATCTTCCATTGTTCGAAACAGCGCTGGAAGTCTTCTTCTGTCAGCTCCTTCAGAACGCGTGCCGGTTTCTCTTTCAAAGCTCAAAACTTGTTGCTATTAAGACAAATTTCACCTTACAGATAGAAGTCGCACGGTAAAAGTAAAAAGTATTTCAATTGTTTCTGAATCTGAGGAGTCGCAATCCCTACATCCAGTTAAATTTTCAAGTATACACTCAGAACTGTCCTCATTTTCATCAACTGATATAGACAGTTAGCGACACTGGTTATATGTTCTAGTTAAACAAGTGGTACAAAAACAATCAAAAACACAGGTTTACCTAAACAAATAACTAATAATAATAACATAAATCTATTCCTAAGTGAAGGTTTCTATATAAAACCATTAAATTGTAGTGATTTAGTGACAAATAACCAACAACTAAACTATAGGTTAGTAAAAACAACACAAGGTCAAGAGCGCGCGCGCCCAACCTCGCGCTGAGTCGCTAACGACGACAACTTAAAGCAGTGTTGCCAACTATATTGGAAATAAAGTTAATAAAACAACTTTAAGTATATCAAATCAAGATGTCTGAAACAAGTGGAGGAACCAACTTCACTAACACTCAAGCAACAAACACATACACAACTACCTCAGTCACAACCTACTCTCAAACACCATTAATTACAACTCCCATTTGTTCTCCCTCTAGTCCTACCATCGGGAGCTCCAGACACTCAACGCCTAGACAACAACTAGAATTAACCGATGTTCCAATCCTAAACTCGGAAACATTAACATTAACAAATACAGACAATACCGATCAAGACGCACAATGCTCATGGCAAGTTACTAGAAATAAGAGAACAGCTAAGCGCACTAGACCAGAAGATAATATTAGCTCTCCACCAAAAGCAAAAAAACCCTATCCCAGTAACAACTGGGACATAAACACAGAAAATAGATTCTCAGCCCTAAACAACGAAAATCAGTCACCAAACCAGTCAAACCAAGACGAAAACACAGAACACAAACCACCCCCAGTATTCATACAAAATGTGACTAACTACACAAAAATGCTTGACTGCATTCAAACATCGCTCAGCAGGGACGAATTCATATGGAAAACCTTAGCACAAGATGAAGTTAAAATAAACACAAAAACCCCAAACGCGTACCGGAAATTAATCCACTTGCTGAAGCAAAACAAAATAGCATTTCACACTTATCAACCAAAAGAGGAGCGAGCATACAGAGTCGTAGTAAAAAATCTTCACCCGACTATTCCCACAGAAGAAATAAAGGAAGCCCTAAGAGAAAAAGGTTTCATAATAAGAAACATATCCAATATAAAAAGCTGGCACACTAAACAATCATTGCCTATGCACTTCATAGACCAGGAACCTAACGCGAATAATAAAGATATTTATAAATTAACAAATCTCTTAGGAACTAAAATAGAAATAGAGGCTCCAAGAAAGAAAAAAGATATTCCACAATGCCAAAGATGCCAGGAGTACGGGCATACTAAGACTTATTGTACTAAACCACATCGCTGTGTAAAATGCCCGGAATACCACGCAACAAATCAATGTCCCAAAAACAAAGAAACAGATCCTATATGTACACTATGCGAAGGACCTCATCCTGCAAACTATAGAAGGTGTCCCGTATACCGCAAAATTCAACAATATCGAAACGGACAACAAAATAAGTACTACTATAACACAGACCTCCAAGCTTCGAGATTCAACACAACCCAACAGAGAGAAAACACAAATACACAAATTCACAACGACAATAATCATTACAATAATACTCGTACTTATGCAAACACCACAAAAACACAAATAAATAGTCAAAACAACGACACTCTACTCCACCAACTTTTAAATAAATTTGAAACAATGTTCACCCAACTAATAAACCAAAATAGTAATATTATAAACATGTTATGCATGCTAATAAAACAACTCTCCAACAATGGATAAATCACTACGAATAGCATTATGGAATGCCAACGGGCTATCCCAACATCGACAAGAAGTCGAAATTTTTCTCAAACAAGAAAGAATAGACATTCTACTAATATCTGAAACACATTTTACCGATAGACATTATTTTAACATCTATAAATACAAAACCTATTTCACAAATCACCCAGATGGTAATGCTCACGGAGGTACTGCTATTATCTTTAACGAAAAAATAAAGCACCACGAAATAGAAAGTCACGAGAAAGACTACCTACAAGCTACGAATATTAAAATTAAAGACACTCACGGAACAATCACAATCGCAGCTGTGTACTGCCCACCCAAGCATGCAGTCAAACGCAACCAATTCGAAGAATACTTCAAAGAACTAGGAAACAGATTCATAGTAGGCGGAGATTTCAATGCGAAACACACCTACTGGGGATCTAGATTACTTAACCCAAAAGGAAGAGAACTAAAAGCTCTAATCGACTCAAAGAATTACATCCCAATAAGCACCGGAACACCTACTTATTGGCCAACAGATACTAAAAAAATCCCTGACCTACTAGACCTCTTCATCACGAAAGGAATATCTGCCAACTACATCAAAGTAGAAGAACGTTTCGAGCTAAACTCAGACCATTCTCTGGTCTTAATCACAATCAGCACAACCATCATCCAGAAACAAGCAAGACCTTCCTTAAGCAGTAAACTCACCAACTGGGAAACATGTAGGAAAAACCTAAAAGGCGAAATAAACCTACAAATCCCTCTCAAAACGGAAGATGACGTAGATAAAGCTGTAGAACAATTAACAAAATCCATACAACAAACTGTGAAAACATCTACTCCAACAAAATACGACAACAATGATAACACTTGCAACTACCCAAAACACATTCGCGACCTCATCTGCGAAAAAAGAAAAGCCAGAAGAATATGGCAACGAAGTAGACTCCCACAAGACAAAACCACTCTCAATAATCTTAGCACAAAACTCAAACGCCTAATAGTAAACGTCAAAAATGATTCAATAGAAGAATACATCAGTAACTTATCGTCTACAGCTGTTAACGACTACTCACTGTGGAAAGCCACAAAGAAGTTAAAGAGACCAAAACAACACACACCGCCTATCCGAAAAAATGACAACACATGGGCAAGATCTGATGACGAAAAGGCAGAAACATTCGCGCAACACCTACATGAAGTTTTTCAGCCACACAATATAGACCAAACTGATGACAATGAAATCTTGAGTTTTCTAGACACACCATTACAACTCTCACCTCCAATAAAGCCGTGCACTCCAGCAGAAGTATATCAAGAGATCAAATTCCTAAACAACAAAAAAGCTCCTGGACATGACTTAATAACCGCAACGATACTAAAAAATCTTCCCAAGAAAGGGATCGTTGCCATAACTCAAATATACAATGCAACATTACGACTACAGTATTTCCCAAAAAAATGGAAAATTTCTCACATAATCCTCATCCCAAAACCAGGCAAACCTATACATGAACCCACATCATATAGGCCAATATCTTTGCTACCCATCCTGTCCAAACTACTGGAGAAAATAATCCTGAAGAGAATTAAACCAATTGTCGAAGAAAATAACATAATTCCCGACCATCAATTCGGGTTCAGGGAACAACACAGCACAGTAGAGCAGGTACATAGAATCGTAAAGGAGATCGAAGAAGACTTAGAAGAAAAAAAGGTATGTTCCGCGGTATTTCTGGACATCAGCCAAGCGTTTGACAGAGTCTGGCACCCTGGACTCTTGTACAAAATCAAACAGCAACTACCACACAACTACTACCTATTAATAAAATCTTATCTAACCGACAGACAATTTAGAGTAGATCATGATAACACCCTGTCTCGGGATTACCCAATACTAGCAGGAGTACCACAAGGCAGCGTGCTAGGCCCAGCATTATATCAAATCTACACGGCAGACCTACCTGGCCATAGTAATGTAACCATCGCAACATACGCAGATGACACGGCAGTGCTTTCCTCTAACAGTGACCCAACCAAAGCCACAGAAAACCTCCAAGATGCACTGAATCGCATTCACGAATGGACCATAAAATGGAAAATAAAAATAAATGAAAGTAAATCTACTCACCTGATATTCACTAACAAACAAGTACAATGCCCAGCGATAAACCTCAATAATCATACTTTACCAAGAAAAGAACATGTAAAGTACCTAGGTATGCACCTGGAAACAAAACTCCCGTGGAGAAAGCATATTACTGCTAAAAGACAACAAATAGATCTAAAAATAAAGAAACTTTACTGGCTAATTGGAAGAAAATCTAAACTAAGTTTAAATAACAAACTATTAATATACAAAGCCACCATCATCCCGATTTGGACATACGGAATTCAGCTGTGGGGATGTGCCAAACCATCTAACATAAATATTATCCAACGTGCTCAAAATAAGAGCCTCCGGATTATAGCCAATGCCCCCTGGTACGTGTCTAACGATACACTACACAACGACCTAAAAATCAAAACCGTAAAGGAACAAATAAAAATATTTGCAATTAAACATGAATCCAGACTCTATAATCACCCTAACAACCTAGCGCTGGATATACTGAACAACGAAAATGAAAAAAGGAGACTTAAACGAACCAAACCACTCGAATTAGGAACCTAAGAAATCAACAAAGAAGAACGAAATGAAGGAGAGCCGCTGGGAACTGCCTTCTCGCATGATATGTATTACAATATATCACAATTACTGGTTGGCCAACATTGGCCAGTTGTAAATTAAAATTAATTAATAAAAAAAAAAAAAAAATTTCATCAACTACATCTAATTAAATATACGAGGTGTGGCTATTAAATAACGGAACTGAAGTTGTTTTGACATTTTATTTTGATTCCATACCTATTTACTTATTATCACTTTCAATATACACATTGTTTGAAACAGTGCAGCATGTCTTCTTCTGTCAGCTCCTTCAGAACGCGTGCCGATTTCTCAAAGCTCAAACCTTCTTGCTATTAAGGCAAATTTCACCTTAGGAAACAGATAGAAGTCGCACAGTGCAAAATCTGGCGAATAAGGCGGATGGTCCAACACTGGGATGCTGTACTTGGCTATAAATCTCTTGACAGACATTGCGATATGAGCCAGCGCATTGTTTTGATGGACTTGTCCTTCCACAATTCGGGTACTTTTTTCAATAAATTATAAGTTTCAATAGCAGTTTTGCCAAGTTTCATATGAAATTTCACAACAATTCGTTGCTCTAATGTTACACTTAACATTTTTTCAGCGAAACAAAAAAACAACTATAATTAGAACGAATGCTACGGCTATACGGATTTGTTTACAGAAGTGAGAGGTACTGCATTCAAAAGAGAAAGCTTTACGCTAAAAATCTGACGGTCGCTGGTGTTTGGCGCATGCATAATTCGTCTGTAGCAGTGTCAGTCTCGTTATTTAATAGCCACACCTCGTACAACCAAAATATTATCACAAAAACGTAATATCAACAGACACAAAAACATGATACCGACAAAGAATCCTTGGCAACAATTTTGGGCATTGTTACAAGTTCCCTCAGTTTCTTCTGTCGGAACAAATGAACGTTAGATTGTTTCTTTTCAAAGGTATCTTTGATTGCTGTCGGTAAACCCTGGCAGCAGCTGAATCGGATCCGATCGAATGACGAAACTCGGTAAGCGGTTCCGATAATTGTATCGGCGGGCCCGGTGTGTTGACAGGACAATACAACGCCGTTTGGAGGGCCCTCCTGCGGGAGATTGAAGTGACATTCGCACAATAAACCGCGCGTTACGCGACAAGCACTGCACGAATACCCACCACTCTCACATATCACGCGAGGAAGAATGTTCGCGGATGACAGCGAGTGCTGCGGACAGCGTGAACGTGAACGTGAGCGAGAGCGGACACTAACCATTGTTGACATCAACGCAAAAAATCTGATTATTTCTGATCAGTAGCGCAGACGAGGCTTTAACACTCCTTCCTTGGTTCAATATTAACTTGTATAAGTACCTAATAAACATAAACCAATAATGCCTAATTGCACCATTAACTGAAATTTAAAGTTCTTTGTCTACGAGGTTTAAAAACAACATTTTTGGTTTAAGTTGTACTGTAGAAATTCTAGGTTTTAACGATATAAACTGTACTTTTTTGAGAGATGTTAATTAAATTATGAAAATTATAATAGTACGAGTACATTAAAGAACGGGTTTCATAATGGGCCTTTCAAGACTTTTTTGAATTTTTTATATATTAATCTACGTAATAAAATAATTATACCCAAATTTTTTATTTTAAAAAAAAACTTTTATTAAGCATGATAAAAATATTTAAACTTTTGAAACAAATGAATATGACGTAGTTGCATCATAGCTTAAAGAGAGACAGATAAGACAGAGATAAATAACACGTAACTTGTCGTTGTCAGCAGAATCCTCAGACAAAACATAACTAGACGGATAACATCGGCGTTTGTTGTGAGTCAGAAAGGGATAGAATAACTGGTTGGTGAGGCGGGTGCGCGGCAAGGAGCAACTTGCATAACATCAAAGTGTACTCGCTCCTTGCCGCGCACCCGGCGGACCCAAAAGTTATTCCATCCCTCTCTGCTTCACAACACTGCATTGACTTGAATACGGCATAATTCGTCTAGTATTATACGTTATTGGTAGAATCGTAGAATGCTGAATGCTTATTTCTTCTTCGTCTTCTTGAGCACCGACAAACGTTTCAGACAAAGCTCTGTGATTGGCTTAATGCAACTACGTCATTGCAATATGGCAGTGCGAACGTTTTAAATTATTCAACTTTAACTTTCATATTTCAGCAATAAAGATATAATTTATGGTATGATTTTATATTGTATTAAATATGATGTACGGTCAAGAATTTATTTTAATAAATATATATTAAAAAGCTCTACCACTTGAATCCCCCCCCATTGTCATTATATAATCTACAATTATGAAATGAGTTCCTTATACTACTTCTAGTCTATTTTGCATCTTTTATGTTCTTTTTAAATAAAAAATACTAGTTTAAAAATTAAATAAAAATTGTGTTATGATATTAAAATTCAATTGTTTGAATTTGAAATTTTCAACTGAAAGTAAAAATGAGTGTAGACGATTTTTCTTGTACTCAAATCCCATTTCCTTTTTTGATATTATAATATTTCAACCAATCAAAATATGTCAATAATATGATTTAAAATGCCAAGAAATTTTACATGTCAAAATTAATTACCTAGTTTCTATGATAATAATTTATAAATATTTAAAATGAATCCAGACTGATTATTAATATTCTTCTTCTTCAATGGCGCTACAGCCCGATTCGAGCCTGGGTCTACCGGCACACCGAGTCACAGTTTTTACGCTGCCGTACTGCCGGTTTCCGTAGTCGATGTTACTTTTTAAGGTATATGTATAAGTGACTAGCTTATACCGCCCGAGTATGATTAATACAAGTAACAGTATTTTTTATTTAACGACAAATCATACTTTGTCGACAGGCGGATTCGAACTGACGAACCTTGGTTCGGGTGACGTGATTATTAATATAATAGTTATTTATTATACAAGTGTTTTATTAGGTATATAAAACACGCAAGAAAAATTAAAACATGAGACCGAAGGTCGAGTATTTATTTTTTTTAAAGTGTTTTATATACCAATAAAACACAAATGTAATACCAAATTTTATCCACAACTCATAATTATAGGTATCGGAGAAGATTGGTCGTAACGTTTAACGTTGATTCAGTTATATAGTTTCTCAAAATACGGTAGATCATGAAGTGGTTGCTAAGTAACAAGTTGTTTACAGTGTTTTATGGATTATAAAACACTAGTGTTTTATGCGCCATATAATTCAACTGAAATCAGTGTAATTATGTGTTCATAATATATGAGTTGTGGATAAAATAAATTAAAGACTTCAGAAATATGTATCTATTTTGTTATTATTATTATCACATATACTTTATTTTGTATTTAAAATTTTACAAATATTTGCTATATACGATTGTTTTTTAAGGTGCTGATGAGGAGCTAATTTTATAGCTCAAAAGTTTATAAATAAAATTTCCTATGGTAAAATAACATATTTGACAGATTAAATACAAAAAATGTATACTTGGTTTAGTTTATATGAACAAGGATTAGATTTCCATGGTGAAATAAAACAATTTTTTTATACTATAGACGTATACCATTTGCCATTTAGATCAGATCTAACTTACATTTACTGAGCCAAATCACTTATTTATTTCGCTGGATTACTTTACTGACTTTATTTCCAGTACTAGAATTACTCATTTTAAGTTATTTTGAAGTAATTCGCCCCAATAAATGCATCAGTTTGCCTAATTTAGTTCATTTCGTCATGCTGTCTAATTTATCTAAACTGATTTAAATGAACCAAATGGCAAATGGAATACAACTAAAATGCATGTTGAATGTTGGTGAGAATTTAGATATGATTGAAGGTGAAAAGAATTTATTATATTTGAAAATGTGGATCAAGTGAAAGTAGTGTTAGTATTGGAATATTTGACGAAAATTAATTAGAAGATTTACAGCAAATTATTTATGGTTTGTGCTACCGCATTTAATGAGTAATTTAGATTGAATAAAAATATGTATAAAAGTATGAATTTCTGGAAAAGTAAGATTCCTCCCACAGAAAAATCTTGTCTATGCCACTGATTCTTATTTCCTCACTCAAATGTTTTTGCTGAAGATTAAATCGTTTCATCGTTTAACCCTCAGAAGTAATTTAATCAAGACAGCGACAAAATTTTTGCCGGGTACTATCTCAAATTACAAAAAATTGTGAATAGTTTTTTGTTAGATTTAGCGCAGCAAGGCGCCTCTTGCCTCTTGAATTACAGAACGGAACCTATTGTAAGTAAAACGTCAAATCACGTCACACATGAAAAGAAATAACCGTGCGAACAAATTGTAACTGTCACATCATGCCATGATCAAAAACTGTCAATCATTTTCGTGGTGACACATGAAAAGACTGCGGCACATATTGTTAGAATTCAACAAAATTCACTATCAATCAGAGTGTAATTTGTTAATTATGCAAGTTTTCTTGACAAGGGAATTTGTTGGTGTAAGTTGGTAGCAGTGCCCTTTGTAGCAGATACATTGTTCCGGGCCCTTTGAGTGTCTAAGGTCCGTACCTTTTCACATCCCGCCGCTTTCTTTAATTTAATCCGAAGCAATTGAAAAGACCGTAATCTCATTAAATGTTTCTTTGGGAATAAATTCAAGACGGAGGCGGAACGTGTGAAACTGCCGCCCCCCAACTCGTTCTGGCGGTGGCGACGGCAGCGCTGCAGGTGACAATTAAGTATAACTCGGAGTTCATTCTCGCATTCTCGTTATATAAAGTTCGTGTTGCCTCATCTATAGAAACTCACATCTACGTTTCAATTTTGTGAATGGTGCAAAGCGTACCCTTACTTCAAACCATTGTAATTAAAATAAAACTTTACTACGTCTGGAAGTCTGTATCCACCTTTTTCTACTACCCGTGATTAATTTTAATTATACATATTATTTCTGCAATCGTTTATTCTCAATAAACTGAACGGTAACAAGAAACGAACAACCAGCAACAAGGCGAGGTGTGATCAAAGAATTTCTTAAATATGGTATGGTTTAAATTATTAGGCTATATTTTACAGCCATGTCCAAAATATCAAGCAAAAATTTCAAATTGTTCGGATTGTTCGTTCAGTTGAAATCATGAATAATTTTCTGAACTCAATTGAATATTTGATATATTTGTTGTAAAACATTCAGTTATTGCTTCGGTATTCAAAGAACCGTTTAACAATTTATTAATCAGTACAATAATATTTAGTGGAACCAAATAGATCATTCGAAACATATACTTCTACCAGTGGCGTATTAAACAATATAATCGTCCAAAGATCGTTATATTTTGCACCCTTTTCGATTAAGTTTTTTTTTTTGTTTTTAGATTTACGTATAAATATAAGAAGACACAAAATTTGTGGCATCTTAAATATAATAAATTAAAAACTTAATTTGAGTTATTTAGTATAATCAAAAAGTAAACATTCATTACACAAAAAGTAAACATAATTTCAAATTACAATATGCAATAGAGAATATAATACTACTAACAGAAAATCACAAAACACAAACTTAATTTTTGTCACAGAAAGTAAGTAAAGGTAAAGGGACCAGTCAGGAACCTTCAAAGTAAGAAAAACAACATACTGTATAGAAAAAAGAAACCATTAAATAAAGTTCTTCTTTCAAGATTGTAAATGTTTTGCAATCAGTGTAAAATTTAGAGTTTGTAATAATTTTTTTACAATAGCTATTATAGCTAGACTACTCAACTCTGTTTTTCAGATTTTTAATTCGTTTAAGAGTCGAAAATGACCGTTCTACTGAATCAACTGTTCGGGCGCAAAAATTGCTAATTACGGCTCTGGCGACAAATTCTCATTTTAAAATTATTTTTTATTTGACTCATGTGGTCCGCCGTTTTGCCACTAAATATTTTAAGTCAGAAGCCCTAACTTCTTGGGAATGTATAATGATAATACGCTACCTACTGACTTCAACTTACCAAGTATCACGTGTGAAAATCTTTTTCTATGACCATCAATAAATACGATGTTTTACGCACAGTCTACTATCACGTAATGGCCGCATATGTGCATTATTCTCCATTCAAACTCACAGTTCTCAGAAATATCAAATATCGTTATTTCAATGACATAATTATTTTAACAATGTTTAAAATAATTATTTTTTCCTACAACAGTGCGATTTCTTTATTATTACGTAACTATTATTGCCTTGGTTACGGGTGGAAAAGAGATAAATGCAGACCAAGTGCGTTTCTGTAAGCAAAGAAACACTAGTGCGAAAAGTAATTCATTACTCAACTGTAAAAAAAGTTGTATTGAGAGCAAATTCATATTTTGGCCACAGACGCTTATGGAAGAAGAAGATGCAGTATATATAATCTGTACACAATTAATAAAAAGAAGCGAACAAAGTAAAATATATCGATAAATGGTTTTATTTAAAGAGTAAGTGAAATACATAATATTTATTGTTTGTGTATATAATTATCACAGTTATTACAGTTGCTTATATTGACATAATGTGAAGTGGAAACTTTTGTACTGTCTAAAGAAACATTGATTTCTTCCGTACCTGTTCATATTATTAACAGTAATGTTATTGACAACAATTTCGGAGGTTTTAGAAGTACCAGTAGCAGGTTGATTGTCATTGTCGAAAATAGATCCAACATAGCATGATCTAAGGCTTCAATTATCTTTGGAGATGTTTATGATAAAGAAGAATCACTCACTGTAGTATTCCAATCTAGACGATTTTGAAGAAATTGTCTTGAAATTAGTGAAATATTTTTAAATAACGTAGAACAATGTGCAAGCAATCAACAAACAAACCATTGCAACGCCGTAAAACATCGTTCTCGTGAATATCATTATGATTTTATAAATTTGTTCGTGCGTCAAATTCTGCACTTGCACGTAATAAGCCTTTTTCGGCACTTGTTATAAAAATAATTATTTATTCTGTATTTGATAAATTACATCAACATAGTTAATTTAATATTTTATTTATTTTTATTTTTAATGACAGCAGAATAGTGAATTTATGTTTCATTAAGTTAGTATGAGTTGGATGTTTATTATAAAATTGTTTAGAGCGAGCATCCTAACCTGTACTGACGAAAGTAAACAAAACCAAAAAATATAAATAAAATAAAATAAATATATCATCACGCCTTCTACCCATTACTAGGTGTGGCACTCTGCTGAAGCAGATCTCGGTAAGTGATATATTATGCGCGTGAAGTGCGGTTACCAGTCGTCAAATCACGGCCCCCAAACATGTTAGTGTTGGAGGAGCCACAGGGATAGCTTTTTCAAATTATGAAAATTTATCGCCTGTGGGAATTGAACCAGGGACCTCAGGATCCACAGGCCGACTTCATACCACTGAGCTAGCCATCCCATATATCGTTTACAATAAAAGTAATAAAACTTAATTATGAAGTGCTTACAATAGTTAATAAAGAAACTTGAAAGTGTAGAATCTAAGCAAAACTAATGAATATGACTTGTGTCAGATACTTATTCCCCAATGTCCAAACCATGACAGATAATAACCAAATGTAATATCGTAATATTTGCCAGGGTCTCAAATATCAGTGATAGCATCTCCATAGACGTGCGTGTTGGGAGGGGGCGATGACGGTAACCGGATCTGACGGCTCGTCCCGGGGGCTCCAGTTGCAACCCCTAGCCCCAACAAACGCCCCATCAAATATCCAAGACAATCGGCATGAGCATTACCGCAACACCACGCAAGATATGGGTTTTGTAATCTGTGTATTGCTGGATAATAGCTGTGGGGGTGGCTAAAGAGATGCGGTTGTTATTTTTTTAAGCTCTTTTGTTAATTGTTGTCACACCATTTGAGAAAGAACAAAAGTCTCTCGTGCACTACAATACAATAGATACTACATATGTTAGAAATTGAAAATTCATATTTTTAAAGTTGCTTTCGAAGGGACAGGGAATTGATAAAATTTTTCGTTTGTTCTGAACTCATTACTGAAACATAATTTAATAATTCACAAACATTAATAATAAATATGTGGTTTTAAGGGTGGGTTTCACAGTTATAACTTATGCTGGGTTTATACAGTAAACTAAATTAAGAAATTACTGTTTTAAACTAAATTAAAAACATAGAAAGAATTTTTAATGTATAGGTTATAAGTTAACAAGGAAATTAACGATGAGTAAGAGGTTTATTTTCAACTCTTTAGTTTAATATCTTAATGTTAAGTAAATGTCAAATATTTGTGCAATAGAATGTGTCAATAAAAATACAAGAATATACTTTCGATATATTTCTTATATTTTACTGTAAATAGTGTAGAATTTAACATTATTATTTTGCAGAAATGGTACAAATAAATTTTTATATAAATGCAACGGCCATGGCTGCGCTCGTTGGTACTGATCTAAGCGATAATGCGAGTAACGTTGCGCGCGGGTAGTACTTGGATGGGTGACCGTCCAGAGAAAACCCGCGTTGCTGTTGACCATAATACCTAAAACGCAGATCAGGGCGTAATGGCGGCATATGACCTATGTAGTTGGTCCGCCAAAGAAGCCACAAAAAAAAAAAATAAATGCAAAGTTCAGATGAACAAATGATTTAGTTGCTTAGTTTAATTTCATAGTTTAGTTCTTCCATAAATCCAGCATTAATTTCAAATAGTCTTAAAAACAATATAACTATAGTGAATAAACAAAAATCTATAGTGATTAAGGGGTTATACTACCCAGCAGCACTGAAAAGTGAACCTTTTTTTGGGATGTTTTTTCCTCTTTTCTAAGCAACGTAAGGTCTTTCCGAGCGCTTTGCCGATGATTCGATGCTGACCGGCCTTTTCAAACGTTTCAGAGCGCTTAAAGGTGTCTCAAAAAATAAGCTATAAAAATTGTTTTTCATAGCTTGTCTCCCAAAATAGTTTTTGAATATCATTTTCAAATAGTTTAAGCATCATTTAAGCCAATAAAAAGAAATGAAAAAAAAAATTCCTGGGTAGTATAAGCCCTTCAACAAACATCCACAGAGATAAGATGATTTTATCTGTGTTCCATTTGCCTCTTCGTTCCCTTAAATCAGTTCAGATAAATTAGCAGGGTCGCCAGATGTTAAAAATGAAAGAATATTACACTGCGTCAAAATAATCGTAATGTTCGTTTTAAAAATCGTATAAAATAATAGTAATTTGCAAAAAAATCGAACAATATTTTTTCCAAATAAACAATTACACAATATTTGTTCTTATACAATAAAAAATTATAATAAAGAAGGCTCAGCATTTGCATTTCAAATATATAATAATATTTTTCTTATTCAACATCTATATAAATGCGTTTGCATCTTCAGTCTCATTATTGTACAACTTATTATTTATTACTCTATTAGTTGTGTGTTAGTATGTGTACGTCAGCAGAATTTATTCTCGATTTGAGAATTGCCCGCAGTCAGTCACAATATTCAACATTCGATTCCACTCGACGCATCATTTAATGCTGAGTTCATATGTTTACAATAATTGCGGTTTTGCGCATTCATATGTTAATTTAAATACTTGTAGAACTATATAAAATACATTAAAATCATACAACATGACTAAATGACCTGAATTAAGCATACTGATGCATTTATTAGGATGAATTATTTTAAGTTAAATCCAAATTTTTCAGTGTGGTTTGCTTGCCTTGTTTACATTTATATTATTTTTCTTATTGTTACTTTTTTATGGGGTGGCTAGCTTAGTGGTATGAAGTCGGCCTGTGAATCCTAAGAACCCTGGTTTGATTCCCACAGGCGACAAACAATTTTCATAATTTCAAAAGCTACCCCTGCGGCTCCTCCACCACTAACATCTTTGGGGGCCGTGATTTGACGACTGGTAACCGCACTACACGCGCAAAATATATCACTTACCGAGATCTGCTTCGGCAAAGTGCCACACTCAGGAATGGGTAGAAGGCGTGATGATATATTTATTTAATTTTTTTTATGTTACTTTTTTGTAATTGCAAAATATTTAAATATTGTACCACCAGACGTTAGCGGTAAATTGTAGTTTCTTATATTTTCGAGAGTCTTACTCCAATCTTAGAAATATTTAGTCCACTTTTGAAATGTTAATGCGGCATGTGACTTTAATTAAATTAAAGTAATTTATTTTTTTCATTTGAAAATATCTATTAACTTCATTTTTGGTTGAAATTTAACTACAATTTTTTTATTTTGACTGGTAAATTTACCACAATTGGTATTATTTTAAAATTATCTCATTATGTTGTAATTTATAGACTTGAAAATATCCGCAAACCTTGACCGAAATGTCGTCTGAGTTTTTTTTTTAATAAACAATATAAGCCAGTTTTCTTCTTCCTTTATACTCGTATACTTTTTCGGCTTATTTCGTTCTCAAAATAAATCCCAATCAGGAAATCTAGTACTGGGAATAAAGTGAGCGAAGTATAACAATAAAATAAATAAGTAATCTGGTTCAGTAAGTAGTCTAAGTTAGATTTGATCCAAATGGTAATTGAAATACGCCTCTACTTGATGACTAGAGCCGGAAAAAGTCGTGTCCTCGGTGTGTAATACTCGACACCCGAAAAATTTTCAGGTGTCGAATTACCCACCCGAAATTTAAAAAAGTTTTTCTAATTTTCATGTAGTTTTTTCGCTCTAGATCCATATATGTCTACATCAAAGAAAAATGAACTTAAATGTAAGTACTGCTTCATTATAGTGAAACTGACCAATAACAGTAGGAATTTTCGGCCCTGTCAACTCCCATGTTATAAGTGTGTGCTGAACAGTGCCTCTTGTGCGCATAAACACATACTAATTTTAGTTGAGAGCAGGGTCCTGACAACTAATAGATTTTTTAATAGAAGGAATATTGGCAAGGTACGGTAAGGGTGAGGAATAAGTTAAACTGGACAATAATCAGAGATGGCAGCACGGTGTTCAGATTTAGATGAAATTACTTTGATTATTTTTTGACGTTTCTCAAAACCAATGAAATGCTTCATGGAATGTCACGTGTCTGCGATTTAACCAATTATTATACTGAGAATAAAGCTCTTGTGATTATTCCCGGGAATAATCTCTGTAGGTGCTTTTTTGTTTGTGAGAAATGATAGATAGTTGTCAAATAATTATTTAAAACTGTCAACGCGTCAAGAAAATGTGTCGAAAAAAATCGATTTAGTTTCATTTCAGATACAGAAATACACCAACAAATTTTGGAAACAACTTTCAAGAATACAAGTAATCGATCGATATGGATCCAGTTCAAAATCTTTTAAGTTGGAAGAATCGATCTCAACAGGGGTGGGATTCCATAACTCGGTTGCTATCATTTGAACTTGTTATGATATCAATTGAAAATATCAACTACAAAGTGAACTTGCGATTCTGTAACAGTCATCGTTATTTGTGGTTGTTACGTAACAAGAGAAATAAAGTACACTTTACACGAATTGAAAATGTCCAATCACAATGCAAATTTGAATTCCCGCCATGAAGACATCTGGTGATAGATATTTATACTAATATAAATTTGTCATTTGTAATCAGTATAAATACAAATTTTACTATTTTGACTGTAAGTTTTTGTACATTTATTATTACTGTTGCATAAAATTAATGTTTCAGTGTAACATATTTTTCATTGATTTGCTTAGGGTATAATGTTGTTGGTTGAATATTCTTTCGTCAATTAATAATAATATTAACAATAAATTTATAATCATCTTTCGGTGTTTAAATTTGAAATACATTTATTGACAGTAATAAAATAGCTACAATATATTAATTCTTTCTTCTTCGTGTCACATTCTTATACATTCGATGTCCGGCATCTCGTCTTGTAGAATTTGTTCTACAGATTTTTAATTTATCTTTTCTACGCAGTCCCTTCGTACGTGGTAAATCGTTTTTAATTTTTTCTCGCGTATTCTGCACTGTTTTCTTCTTGTCTTGCCCAGTAATAGTTTCTTTCTTCAATTCTCATTCTAAATCTGCAATGATTTGAAAATTTGTATTGTCTGTTCTCTACGATTTTTTTTTGTATATAGGTTCTTCTTATATCTTGAATTATATAATGAATTTCGTATTTATTCTTTCTTTTCTTGTATTTGGATTTCCTTTTTCCTTCCTATTGGATCTTTTGTTAAATTCTCCTTGAGTTTTTTCTCTTTCTGTGTTAGCTGCTGTGTGTCAGTTTCTGTGGCAGAATATAGTTCCCTTTTCTTTCCATTGATTCATCTCTTGCCCTGTTTCTTCTTTTCTTGCCATTGAGTTCTTGGTCTTTCTTCATATCTAATGGCTCTTTTGCATATCAATGTCCTCATTTTGTAACGTTTAGTTTCTTCGAGTGTTATACAGGTTGAGCTTGCTTTGCTTTCAAAAATAGGTTATAATTTCTAAATATCTAAAAAGTACCAGATTTTTATTTATAATACACAAAACGAATATTACCACTTTAAATAAGTAAGTTACATGTTTAATTTATTATAACAATTGTTTATACTTACTGCTTTTTTTCAATTATATTGCCGAACTGTCAGCTGTCAAATATAAAAATTCAATATGGCTGCTGTAACGGTTGGCAATTTTCAATCGTTATTTATCAATTGCAAAATACCGTGAGCAATTGTCATTTGTAGTTGCTATTGAGTTACAGAATACCGATTTCGATTTGTAATTGTTAAGTAACAAGAGCAATGGTTATTTGTAGTTGTTATGAGTTACGGAATCCCACCCCAGCTCAGTCAAAACATAATCTAATTAAATATAACTCGAGAGTTGGATAAATTAGAAAATAATTCTGCAGTATCTTTCTCAAACTTGTTGCCATTTGGCAATAGCCACTCAAGCTCTACGGGCTTTCGTGACTATTGCCTGGCAATAAGTTTCAGAAAGATCTGTCAAATTTTCAATTTATTCTCACTCTCTTGTTGTATTATTACTGAAAATTATTTATAAAGAAAAAGCTTATTCAAATTCATTTGTTGTGCTATATTTATTTATAATTGTATGTTACTAGTATCATATTTTTTAAGTATTAAAAGTGCTCCCCCACCATTTTCGATATAAACAAATGCGGAACATTTGTTGTGTTAATGGATAACTAAATATCAACGAAGTTATAAAATTGAATTTAAACTTTTAATGATAGTTAGCAAGTTATGAAAATTAATTTTAGTTTAATATTTCGTCGTAATGGCAGTTTCTATTAGAGATCGTTCAACATGTGCTAGTGTGTGTAGAGATGCATCAGTGTTAATGATACTGGTGGGACATTCACCATTCGTTTCCATTAACGTAAAGTAACACAGAATTTAATACCGTATCGCAACATATGTTCATACGACAAATTACTCTCATATTGAATTTCACGTTCGACAATATTTTCCAAACTAAGTACAAAATTCAATAAATAAAACCATCATGTCCTTAATTAGAATATCTTAATTACCATCATTAATAACCACGCCGAGCTATAGGGGCTTAAGTAGGGCAGGTGTGACGTCACCCAGCTACGGAGCTACGTCATCATTATGGGGAGGATAACAATTTATGATCAGTTTTTGATGAACGTGCGTGTGTTTTATGAGCTGTTCCGGCTCCGGTCGTAAAAACAAACCGCGGTTAAGAACTAGAACCTGGTAAGCTCGTGACAGGAACAGGAAGTGTGTTTGTTCACTTGACGACAGGAGCACAGATGCTGGAGTGTTTGGAAATCGCTCGACGCGCTGCGCTTTACCTGTCGTCTTGGAAACGACACACCAATCGTTTGTTTCAATAACTTCATGCATAGGATAGACCCTCAGACAAAACATTACTAGACGGAGAACAACGGCGTTTGTTGTGAAGTAGAAAGGGTTAGAATAACTGGGCGATGAGACGGGTGCGCGGCAAAGAGCTTGTACAAGTTGGTGTTATGCAGGTTGCATTTTTGTATGACAGTTATCAGACGCAAGCATTTTATTTATTTAAATACAAAAGTGCGTATATAAAACACTTAATATATCAAAAACTAACCTTTACTTTGATGTATAGTAAGTAATTGAATATAAAAATAACTACACAAATGTTTGCAACTTGCATAACATCAAAGTGTACTCGCTCCTTGCCGCGCACCCGCCTCACCCACAAGTTACTCCAACTCTTTCTGCTTCACAACACTGCATTGACTTAAATACGGCAGAATTTGTCTAGTAATGTTTTGTCTGAGGATAGACCTTTCAATTTGAATTTGTTTACATCACCATACGTTTCGTATAAATTTATACTGGAAGTTCAGAACTATGTTATGAAACAAGTAATACGCTTTCATATAAATACTTGGAGTCATTTTTTAATTTCTTGAACTTATTTTAATTATTATTAAATTATTTTAATTATTATTGGGGTAATTTTTAAAAGCCAAAAGATGCATTTAAAGAAAATACTTTTTTCTGAAACCGGTTAGAAAGTGCATATTTTCCTGACTAATTTTAGTATGGAAAGAAGGTTTTTATCAAAACAGTCAAGTAAAATACGTTTTCCTACAACAGTGCGATTTATTTGTTATTACGTAACTATTATTCTCTTAGTTACGGGTGGAAAGGAGACAAATGCAGGCCAAGTGCGTTTCTGTAAGCAAAGAAACACTAGTGCGGAAAGTAATTCATTACGCAACTGTAAAAAAGTTGTATTGAGAGCGATTTAAATTTCGCACCGAGCGCGCAATTCATATTTTGGCCACAGACGCTTATGGAAGAAGAAGAAGAAGCGGTGAGCCAGCGCTAGTAAATATGCAGTAGTATATTTTGACGTTTATAAACATAACCTTAAATTGCAGTATATCTAATCTGTACACAATTAATAAAACGAACCGAACAAGGTAAAATATATCGATAAATGGTTTTATTTTAAGAGTAAGTGAAATACATAATATTTATTGTTTGTGTATATTATTAACACAGTTGTTACAGTTGCTTATATTGATATAATGTGAAGTGGAAACTTTTGTACTGTCTAAAGAAACATTGATTTCTTCCGTACCTGTTCATATAGTTAACAGTAATATTATTGACAACAATTTCAGAGGCTTTAGAAGTACCAGTAGCAGGTTAATTGTCATTGTCGGAAATAGATCCAACATAGCATTTTCTGGGGCTACAATTATCATTGGAGGTGTTTATGATAAAGAAGAATCACTCACTGTAGTATTCTAATCTAGACGATTTTTAAGAAATTGTCTTAAAATTAATGAAATATTTTTAAATAACGTAGAACAATGTGCAAGCAATCAACAAACAAACCATAGCAACGCCGTAAAATATCGTTCTCGTGAATATCATTAAGATTTTATAAATTTTGACAATATTTTTGTAATTTTCTATCTCGCACAGTTGTAGGAAAAATGTTGTTTATAACACGTGCCGAAAAAGGTTACGTGCTTGTGCAGATTAAATTCGGCACTTGCACGTAACAAGCCTTTTTCGGCACTTGTTATAAAAATAACTAAACCAAAGCTACAACAAAAATAATAGTCTGGTAAAGATTTTATCGGACTGTTATTTTGTTGTAACACTGGATACGTAGTCTGCTGTCAGTACAATTCATATCAAAAAAATTAAACATTTTGAATTAATTATGATTAAATATTGATCAAATTAACCGGTTTCAGAAAAAATAGTATACATAATACGTCAGGGAAGTGTTTTTACTTGACTCAGCAGATTAAAATACTCGGCCTGCGGCCTTGTATTTCAAACAACCGCTTCGTCAAGTAAAATATCACTTTCCTGACTTATATATAGTATATTACTATAATTATATATCTTGCGATTTTTATTTATTTATTTATTTATGTTACTCTGTACAACAGGAATTGAATCCCAATTACAGTACAGGGTTCGGACTCACCGAGCCGCAGAATGGTCGTAATTATAATTTCTAGCTTGAGTAGGAATCGAACTCGGGATTAAAAATAGTTATTAGTAAAACTTCAAACCCAACTGAATGTACACTTGAATTCGATAGTAGTCATAGTAATCGAAAACCTTTATTTATGTTTACCATATTATTTTGTCCTTATTTTAACATTTGATAATAAATCAAATTGATGAGTTACGTGTATACTTTCTACAATATATTTTAGATCACTAGAACTGAATATAACCAGTAACAACATATACAATTATTAATTTGTCAAATACATTTACAGATTTTATGTATGTATATAAGGAAGAGAAGATTTATAGAGATGTAGCAAAATTTATTGATTTGTGTCCTCTCAATTAGTCGTCAAGTTATATTAATAGCATATTAAACACGAGAATTATAGTTCATAATAAAATAAAATAAATAAATATATCATCACGCCTTCTACACATTACTGGGTGTGGCACTCTGCCGAAGCAGATCTCGGTAAGTGATATATATTGCGCGTGAAGTGCGATTACCAGTCGTCAAATCACGGCCCCCAAAGATGTTAGGTGGAGGAGCCACAGGGGTAGTTTTTGAAATTATGAAAATTGTTTGTTGCCTGTGGAATCGAACCAGGGTTCTCAGGATCCACAGGCCAACTTCATACCACTGAGCTAGCCACCCCATAAATAATTATTATTGCAAAAGTTCATATACAATTACAATTTACTTTTCTAGCCAACTTGATGCCAATATAAACTAATATTTCGATGTAAACAAAAAAAATCAATGCAATTTACTGAAAAATAATTTCACATTCCAGCAAATATTTCCAAAACTAATATTAATAATAATAGCACCATGCACGAAGCGCATAGTGAATAAAGAAATTCGTTGGAAGGGTGCATAATTCCTGCGATTCTGCACTGCAGCAGGAACGGCGAACAGCGCAATTCTAATCTGCATGACATTATGAGCGAATCTCGAGACTCGAGAGCCAGTTTGTAAGTTTTAAGCCGCGCGATGGAGATACAAGCACGAATTCTCGGAGAACTGCAGAGAAACGGTTTTTATTATTTTGTCACATAGAGTACTCAAGGACTTTTGTGAATATGATAATAAGACGGAAGATGATAGTAAATATTTAAATATAAGTTAAAAGAGAATTAGATTGAAATTGTTCAATTGTTTCTGTTTGAATTTCACAAAACTAATCTATCTTTCAAAGTAAATATAATAGATTAAAATATCAGAAAACTAATTCCATTTCCATTATTTATCATTTATGTTTGAAGGATACTTCAGAATGATTTAATCTATTCTAGCTGCATAAATATGAAAATTTAAATACTACAATGAATAATTGAAAATGTTGAAATAAATAGGAAATCAAAATTACCTTAATAGATACTTTAAATAAATAAATAAATAAATATATCATCACGCCTTCTACCCATTACTGGGCGTGGCACTCTGCCGAAGCAGATCTCGGTAAGTGATATATTTTGAGCGTGAAGTGCGGTTATCAGTCGTCAAATCACGGCCCCCAAAGATGTTAGTGATGGAGGAGCTACAGGGGTAGCTTTTGAAATTATGAAAATTGTTTGTCGCCTGTGTGAATCGAACTAGGGTTCTCAGGATCCACAGGCCGCCTTCATACCACTGAGCTAGCCATCCCATAGATACTTTCAGTATTAAATTTCTTTTTGGAAACATACCTTGTTTGGTTTTTGTTAATTACTTATTCTATGAGAACAACAACGTATTACATTTATTGTTGCATTTTTATGGTTTAAAATTTGGTATAATTATTATATTATTTGTAAAGAAAGAAAAATAATCAAAGGGAAAGAAGAAAAAGAAGACAAATTAAGAGCTGTAGGCAGTGAATCAGAAATATCGAAGTTCTTTAGAAAGGAGAGAACTAAAAGAGAAATTTTAGTAAAGCTATAACGCATTCAATGGAAAATACACTTTATGAGCTTGTTAGAAGGAAAAGAAAATGAAATAGTATTATATTGATTAATTCATTAATTCATAAATTCCAAAAATGTTTTCAGCCTTTTTACATTTAAAGTGTAGATTCCAGAAAGATAAAAATTCAGGAAAATAACTCTAAAATTAGATTCTAATTAAAAGAAGGTTTATTGAGCTATCATAAAATGTACCTAATAAACAATAGTTTCATATAAATACAATTGAGAAATCGTAAAAACCTCTAGACCAAATATTTAAACTCTATAAACCAAAATAACAATTCACCGCTACTGTGACCAACTTGTAGCTGCACATAAACATGCCACCGCCTCTACACCAGCGGCGGAGAGATGAAAAGGAAAAAGAGACAAAGCACTAGCAGCCAGATTCTCAAAAAAGTTTTAGCTAATCCTGAAATTTTGATTAGCTAATCTTATTGTAGTCCAATTTTAAAAAGTTAATAGAAATCATTTTTCGAAAACCAAAGGGTAATACAATTATATTCGGGTTTATTTACATATTTTTGAGAATATGGTTTAGTTTAATTTGACTAATCCAAAATTCAGGATTAGCAAAAACTCTTTTGAGAATTGGGCTATAGGTGTCTAAAACACTCACTAATAATTTTCAAGACTATCTAAAAAAATCCAAATCTTTTATATATGTATATATATATATATATATATATATATATATATATATATATATATATATATATATATATATATATATATATATATATATATATATAACGCCACGCCATGTCCCATCCAACTGCGTCGCAAAAACACTTGAAACATTAACATTTCTATTAATTTGGCATCATATAATTCTTCTCATATTTCATATAACCTCGTTTATTTCTTCCACTTGAAATCTTTAGTAGGCATAACTAACGTTCAATTATACCTGAAATTTTTATTTAACATATCCGAGAAATAAAAGTCACAATTCGATACTTCATTTTAGTTTTGAAGTTACAGCCTTTGCAAGTTTTGAATGTGCGAAAAATATTTGTTCAATTTTACTACGTAACTAACCTAAGGTCTCTTCAATAGTTCTTGATATAATGGGCAGCGTGTATTTGACAAAGGGAAATGAAGCCCTGGAAAGTGTGTCCCTAATATTGCTGGTACAACGTGGATTTAAAATATTGTTATATAAATTACAATTTATTTAAATTAAAACACAACAAGAAATATACATATATTTATTTTTACGGCATTACATTATTAAATGCAAATATATTTATAAACGTAATAATTTTCTGCCGGGAACTCATAAATATGTTCTACTGTGAAATATTTAAAAAAATAGCTTTAAAAATAAATGCCTCAAATAACTGATGCAGCAGAACATTGGATATATTCTGGAACAAAAATTGCTAAGTATAGCAAATTGCTAAGACCCCAAACAACAATGATTGCTAGGAAGTTTGCTATCTAAAGATCATGTTAGCAACTTTTATACTTAGCAATTTTTGTTACAGAATAGATTCAAATATATGTGACATCAAATTAGTCAAGATCTATGAAAATAAGAAATGTCTTTAGGTCTTTTCTTTAATTTTATAATTGAATTTCAGGCTTTGGGTAGAAAATAAGTTGTAAAAGTTACATTTCACATTTACTGTTTTTTACGACGTTTCGGCCAATGGTTAGGACAATTTTCAAGCTAGTAATTTTTTTAATTTACAAGTCAAGAATATTCCAAATTTACCTTACCAATTACAGTAAATACACAAATATATAAGTTCATACAGCCAAAATTTAAATAAAAAAATACATGTTTAGGTGTACACCTCAATAGTAAAATAGTAACTAAATTAGTTATATAAATATAAACGAGAATAAGAAAAATAATGCTTTCAATTTGTCAAAACAAACTACAACAAAACTGATTGTTTCTTTTTTTGAGAATTTTGAGTAAAATTCCCACCCCCTGTTTGCCATGTGAACGTGCGGCAATGGTGGCATTCTAGACGTTTTGGTCGGCGCTGTACCGCGAGGTGTCACAGGGGTTGGCAACCCACGGCAGGCGGCTAGATCAATATATACGGCACGGCACGCTTGTACAAACCCCCGCAAGTGACCGACCCTCGCGGGGGTGGCAGCGGCGGTGGTTGTGCACTCTCGAGGACATACCTACCTGCCCGCCGCTGGACCCGCACCGTACTGTATGGGATATTGGTTACGGGGAGAATGAATTGAGCGATTTAAGTAATGGATGTGGATGGTGCTGCCGGTATGGAGGTTTAATTAACTGTGGTTACGTAGATAAAGTGAATTTCGAAGCCGAATGGCTAAATACGAATTCTGTTTTTGTTGAATGTATGCTATTTTGGATTTTTTGCTGGCGTGGAACATTCTGCGAGGAAAAATTTATTGTGTAATTAAATTAAAAATTAAATTAAAATTGATTTTATTACTGTCCAGTAATTTGTTCAAACGATTCCTATAATGTTATATTAGTGCAACACATTTTTTGCAAGTAGGATGAATTTAACTTGACATAATTAAAGAAAAATGTATTTTCACATTTATGTTACACCACGATTAAATTTTCTATAAGTACGGCACAAACGACAATCATCAATGGTTTTATTAAAGTTCTCGTTTGGTTAAAATTGGAACGTCAAGAAGTAAACTTCAATTAAAGTACTATGCAGAGCTTTAACTCAATATAGCTTACAGTTATTGTAAAGATAATATACAATAATTATATATTAGGTATAACATGAAAATTGGACCATAGGCGTAGCAGGCAAATCAGTTTTTCCGAATTTATTGCTTATTAATTTATTTTAAAGAAAATTGCTTCGAATTATTTATTTATGTTGCGAGTACTCTGTACAATATACTCGTAAACTTACCCACCTATTCTGTGATTCGATCATTATTTGTTAATGATCGATAAGTTAATGACAACCTTTTCATTTTTATGATTAATCTGCAAATTATTACCCTTTCGGCATTCCGTGATTAATAGTTACTTTTATAATAAGTGCCGAAAAAGGCTTGTTACGTGCACGTAATCTTTTTCGACACGTGTTATAAACAACATTTTTCCTACAACTGATAATTTAGAGAAAACATTAAAATATTATCAGGATTTATAAAACGATGTTCTACGGCATTGCTATGGGTAGTTTGTTGATTGCTTCATTGTTCTATGTTATTTAAAAATATTTCACTAATTTCAAGAAAATTTCTTCAAAACTGTCTAGATTTGAATACTATAATGAGTGATTCTACTTTATCATGTATATTTCCAGAGATAATTGCAGCCTTAAGTCAAGCTAGGTTGGATCTATTCTTTGCAGTGACAATCAACCTTCTGCTGGTACTTCTAAAACCTCCGAAATTGTTGACCAATAATAGTTCTGTTGATAATATGAATAGGTATGGAAGAAATCAATGATTTTTTAGACAGTATAAAAGTTTTCACTTCACATTATGTCCACATAAGCAACTGTAACAACTGTATTATTAATAATTATGTATTTCACTTACTCTCTAAATAAAATCATTTTTCTTTTTGTTAATTATCATATTTAATCATGATACATCTACAAGTACTTCTTTGCTCATTGTGATGTGTACAGATTAGGAATACTGATGATATTATGTGCAATATTTATAAAGATTATGTTTATAAACGTCAAAATATATATCACTGCATATCTTCTTCTTCAATAAGCGTCTGTGGCTAAAATATGAAATTACACGCTTTTACGAAATTTAAATCGCTCTTTGTTAATTTTTTATTTTGACAGTTGCGTAAAGAACAAATTGCTTTCGGCCTTATGCTTTTCGTTTACAGAAACGCACTTGGTCTGCGTTTATCTCCTTTCCACCCGTAACGAGGGCAATAGTAGTTACGTAATAACAAAGAAATTGCATAGTTGTAGGAAAAATAATTTATTCTGTTAACTTTAATTTTAATTTTAAGTATTTCGATCTCGTATAAAACTGCCAGTACAAAAAATATATATATTTTTAACTATACTTTTTCGGAAATATAAGTGAACTGCCATTATATTATTTCTAATAATAACAGCTATGTATGTTTGTAAACCAAATTCATGAACATAACTTAAAAATGTCCGGATAAATTATTCTGGTCTCAGAATACCGAAATTGTTATCTACTGTAAAACAACAATGAAAAATATCATTGATTTATTGATCATGAACAGATAATGATACAGTTCTGGAATTAACCTCAATTACAATACAGAGATCCGCACTCACTGAGCCGCAGTATGATAATTCACATAGGTTCTTATAAGTATAAGCAAAGATCGCAAAGACATCCTAAATTTCTCAAATTCATTTTTTGAGCGTAAGAGATTATCTACCTAAACATCCATAAAGACGATTTTCTCTTGCTACTAACTTTTACATTTGTGGTTTTCTCTATTGTTACCCAAATGTTAGGGCTGGGAAAATCGAAAATTTGAACGTGAACAATACTATACCTCAATAATTAAATATAAAATTGAAGAAATTGCGGTTTTTAATTAGTTTGCATGGAACTTGAAACAAAATGCAAGCAAATGTAAAATGATTCTGCTGTGAAATGAATATTTAATATTTCTTAAACATGAATAATTAAAATTTGAATAAAATAGTAGCACTTCTATCTTTTTTAAGAAGATGCATTAATAATAATAAATTTTAGAATTATGAGAATTTTTAAAAATGAAATATTATGATGTAAAAGAAACGTTGTAGTTGTATTTTGTTCAATTTTAATAACAACCTGTTATAAAAACAAAACGTTTTACATGGTAACCTAATTCTCGCCGTTTTTAAATGACATCTGTTGATTGGTTTGGATATAGAATTTAATATTTACAGATGTTATTGGAAGTAATTTTCTGTATATTGTTGTTTATCAATAACTGAATATAATTTTGCCAAGGGCAACGGTTTTGAGTATTATAAAAAAGAGTGCTGCTTGATTTAACAAAAAAAACTAATTTTTAATTAATAGACAAACTTTACAATCAAATTTGATTAATCACAATAAAGAAATACATGAACTTTATTTTCTTTCTGCTGGAAAGTGGAGACAATTTCGTCCCAACATTTTTGCTGTACATAATTTTCCGTGATATTCACCCTGATAAATTACCTCTGACTACACGTATGCAATTTCTGCAGTTTACGACCAAGACCGTAAACAGGGATTTGACTAAATGACTAGTTATACAGGATGGACAATTAGTATCAACAAGTAGGTAGTAGTGTTATTTTAAGTATAATGACATAAAACTCGAAGCGTATCGTATATAAATTTGTGTGTAGGGCGGTTGCGGGTTGAGGGTGAGTTATATTGATCGAGGGGGCTGCAGGGGAGGCCGCTAGCATTGCAGGAGCGCTAGTCTGGTTGCAGCCACTGCAGGGCAAGCAAACTGATACCGCGTTGCTGCGGCGTTGAACGTTGAGCGTTCTTTTCTGCAGGGGCGGCGTTGCCTTCTGCAATTACACTCAAATAAGCAGGACTTGCCTTTTTTCTAAATTTATAACTGAAAAAAATTAAATATATATCATAATAAGAAAGATGGATAACATTATATTACATTTCTTTATATGGGGTGGCTAGTTCAGTGGTATGAAGTCGGCCTGTGGCTCTTGAGAACCCTGGTTCGATTCCCACAGGCGACAAACAATTTTCATAATTTCAAAAGCTACCCCTGTGGCTCCTACACCACTAACATCTTTAGAGGCCGTGATTTGACGACTGGTAACCGCACTTCACGCGCAAAATATATCACTTACCGAGATCTGCTTCGACAAAGTGCCACACCCAGTAATGGGTAGAAGGCGTGATGATATATTTATTTATTTTTATTTATACATTTCTTTATTATTCCATTCAGTATTTTAAATCTACAAATACAGAAAAGTAAATTAATGTTCTACAAATAAAACAAGTTCTATTTTTGTGTACTTAAAGGAAAATAAAACAGCCATTTTCTTAGTTACGAATCATTATAAGCTGTATTCCATTTGGCACTTCGTTGATCTAAATCAGTTCACATAAATTAGACAACATGACTAAATGAAATGAATTAAGTAACCTGATGCACTTATTGAGGTGAATTCCTTCAAAGTAAATTACGAGCAGTAATTCTAGGACTAGAAATAAAGTCAGTAAAGTAATCCAGCGAAATAAATAAGTGATCTGGTTCAGTAAATGTAAGTTAGATTTGATCCAAATGGCAAATGGAATACGTCTATAGTAATATGCGATTTTACTCGTCAGCAACACTTTACTCATTATTAACCAATAGTTTACTCATTTTAGGCAATTATTTTGTTTGTTTACTTGTTACTTTGCATGTTGATGTTTCTATGTTTTCGCAAAGAGACAACATTGATGAAATAAAGAAAATATATGTAGAAATTTATTTTAAATTACTTTCATTTCAACTTTTCCATTACTTATACAAACAATAGAATATTCAACACGTAAGAAAAGTTGGTTTTCAAGCTCGTGTAACAATAATAAATTATTTTTTTGTGCACTAAGGGCCAATTTTTTAATCGCTGGTTTACTCTCGATTAACGTTAATCACGATTAAATAAACCATAGTTACTATTATTATTTAATCATGATTAACATTAATCGGTGATTGAAAAACTGGCCCTTAATGGAAAACAGTTATTTTCTTAGTTACGAATTAAAATAGCAACATGCATTTTACTCGTTAGCAACACTTATTAGCAACCAACAGTTTACTCGTTTTAGGCAATTATTTTATTACTTTTACACTCGCTAGAAAACTATCACTATTCTTTATTTGTTAAACAATCTACTATTAACAACATTTTGCCCCAATTTCAATCTTCATTCTTATTTATTTTAGATACAAATAATTTTTCTTTTCTTCTGATTTTATAAATGGGAATTAAGGGTTCATATCCGATGCATTACCACGGAGTTATTTGCCTCATAGTCCAGTACTTACAGTCAATTATGCAGAAGCACTTACGTTTGACCAGGGAATTCAATTTAATTCCACTAATGTCCGGCTACGGTTCGTAAGATGTGAATAAACTAAAATTAATTAACCGTAATTTAAAATTCAAGTAAGGCATGTACATATTTCTTTTTAGATATTGGCTAAAAGTTTGGCAGCTTAACAATAGTTTTTAGTTGTTACTACTCGTATTGGAACTTGAGGTTAAATAATTTCTTGCTTCTGTAAGTATTAATTAATTTTAATTATGTTATATACTTCATATGAAATACAATAGAAAATGTGTAATGGCATTTATATATTATTGTGAAAAATGGAATATACTGAAACTAACTTAAAAAATCTGGTGTGGGCAACACACGACTTTCTTATACACAGCATATTTAATATTTAGAATATATGAATATTATATAATATTATTAAATATGTAATTTAGTTTTACAGTAATTCAGTATTTACCTGTTTGAAACATATAAAATATCAAATTTGTTTACGTATCATTTTTTACTAATGTTGACTACTTTATGTCTAACTTTACTGATGTGGCATATACAGAATGTCCGTTTTTCGAACCGAACCCTTGGTATCTCATGAACCGTGAGATAGGCAAAGTCGATCAAATTGAGGCAAAGTTGCCAAATTAGTTGATCATTTTAATGATGTATTTGTTATTCCGAAAAAAGACATAGATAACTAGATAAAGCGAAAATTAAAATTTATGTTTTTTGTTTCTATTGCTACTATGATTATTTCAAACTATTTTTAGTAACTGATTCCATATTTGAAATAAATGGAATTTATTGTTTTGTGTGTCTAGTAAACTTCCTCTTCCGGTTTTTCAATTTCATTCAAAATCAACTCAGCTCTTCGTATTTTCATGAAACTTATAATTACCAAGTTTCGTTAACAAATCTTATCTCGTTCATGAGATATTGCACACTCGAACACATATCCATCCATCCATCCACACACACACACACACACACACAGACATCATTGAGAAAATCATCAAAACGGATTCAGTGGCCCTCAAAACACGTATTTCCGCGAAAATATTGTCAACGATTTTTTTCACGATTCCAATACTTCCTGTGGATAAGAAAGTAAAAACACTGAACAATCAATCTAAATTATTAATAAAACCTTAGAAAATACTGAAAATTTAAGAATAAAATAAAGAAAGACTTGCAATATTAATATAACTCATTTGTACCGCTGTCAAACATTCCAAATAATACATAATTGTAGAAAAATTAATTCTATGTATTTTTTATTTGAAACTTCTTTGTTTGACTATGGGAATTGCATACTTTTATGACGACGTCGTTATTCTAATGAAAATTCTTTATAATAATATCCGTTCTTGAACATTTCTTGAAGTATTCACAGAACATTTATAATTTAGATTAATTCATTCCTAGAATTAATCTCCGAAGTCTTGCCTAAATTCTTGATTGCTTTTCGTCTTCGGAAAATATTTTAGAAGTTTCTTCCTGCGGCCGGTCCTGCGGGAGACACATGCGCTCTCAACTCGCACACAAACATAACATGGGGTAGGTCGACAGGTTGATGGATAGACGTGCGATAGAGAGCACACCAATAGCACCTCAACGTTGTAGACAGAGACAGAGAAGGAATAACTCTTACCCGGACACCGCTAACGTCGCGACCGCCGCCGCCGCCGCCCTCGCGATGGTATTGAACTTTGGATATCACCACTGCCCCCAGCATATCAAGGACACGCATGCTTTATTTAAACCCGCCAAGCAAAATATTCATTCTTGTGAATTCATAATATTGACATATTGCTTCGAGAATATGCTTTTCTATCATTTCCTGCTACTTATTTCAATATTTTCTTGTTTACACTGCTGCATAAATAATATTGGAACTGAAATAGCAAAATCGGCCCAGTAGATTCCCAGTTAAAAACTAAAATAATTTCATACTTCAATATATTTTAGAAAAAATTGTAAAATTCTTGAACGGACAGTTAAATAACATAAACAACAGAGAAAACAATCAAATTTGACAGTTTTTACTTTTTATGGGGTGGCTAGCTCAGTGGTATGAAGTCGGCCTGTGGATCCTGAGAACCCTGGTTCGATTCCCACAGACGACAAACAATCTTTGGGGGCCGTGATTTGATGACTGGTAACCGCACTTCACGCGCAAAATATATCACTTACCGAGGTCTGCTTCGGCAGAGTGCCACACCCAGTAATGGGTAGAAAGCGTGATGATATATTTATTATTTTATTTATTTTACTTTTTACTAGCTTTTAATTGAAATGCCAAAAAATTCATTGTTATTTGTATACATATACATAGAGTGGAATTTTCCTAACTTGAACTTCTATAACTCGCCTTATTCTCTAAATCGACTTTTAAACGTGATTGCTAACGTTTCGTTCTTTTTGATGGATTTTTATCTCCCTAAATAGATTTTTTATATTCCTATAACTCGAACATTTCTGTAACTCGAAGGGATATTTCACTTGTAATTCAAATATTTAGGAAAACTATATATATGGACGCCTAGCATCAATATATCATGTGAGCTTGTCATTGTATGAAGTAAAATTTAGATTGTTTATTCTACTTTTATAAAAGATTTGAAAACTTTTATCGATTTCATAGAAATTAATAAATAATAGCTATAATTCTTCAATATAGTGGCGAAATTTATAGAAACCAAGAAGCGGTCGTGTGAAACAGAAAAATTATTAAATATTTGAAAGGAATACATAATTTATTTTTCATATGCTTTTTGGTGTATTTTCTATAATTCAAGAAGTTTTCCTAATTCGAAGACTTTTTCCTGTCTTTCGAGATTCGAGTTACTGAAGTTCCACTGTACATAGAACTGTTTAGTGTACTAAAGAATGAACTTGTCAGTCGAGGCGACAGTGATGTTTTAAAATGTGTCTAGAATAAGATTAGTTAATCTAAAATTCAGGATTAGCTTACATTTGTTTTAGAATCAGTTTATAAAAATATTGAAAATAATCTGAAAATAATATAAATTTTTAAAAAATCAACAAATAAATTAAGTGTTCAGCAAAAAGCAGATTTTCTAATTAAGGTAGATTCAAACTCTAGCCGGGGCAGTAAATCAAATGAACAAATAACTATTATTCTATTTAAATCCTGTATAAGCAAAGAAAGTAAGTACTGCATTATTTCTCATAATGTGTGTGTGTCAGGGTGTGTGTGTGTATAAATATGAGTATTAATTTACATATTTATGTTGCTCTGAATGTATGAACAAAAAGAAGTTATTATAGTTTGCGACTTTTTTCCAGGGATCATTTCAAATCGCTTTACCTAGGACAGTAAGAGTGACGTTACTGTGATAATACTGTCAAAAACAGAAATTTCTTCTATTCAGAGTTGCCAGGTAATCCAGTAATAATTTTTTAGTTTATTAAAATATACTAATAAGACAATAACATCTTCATAATACCCTAGGTAGATAAATAACTATAATACTGTCAGCTAACAATTGAATATAGTCTTATATAAACATTTAAAATTTTCATTTGCTTAACTTTAAATATTATCCTTTTTAATTTTAATTTTTCACTTTCCGCAGTTTTATTGTTCCTTGTTCCGGAACTTTACAGAATATCTTGAAAGATAATTTTTTTCTGAACATCGTATTCAGTTGCCAAAATGGCAAGCGAGATTAATCATTTTTGTGCCTGCTGAAAAGTTATTTGTTACTTTATTTTAAAATTATATTAATATTTTTAATCCATAATAATACTAATAATTGGATTGTATTTAGCTCAAAGCTATATATACTTACATATTATTTAGTTTTTTGTGTAATGAATAATCCGGCACTGAATTGAAAAATCTTTCAGAAATACTCAAGTAACTGTTGCTTTATTTGAAATAAACAAACAAAAAAATATATAAAAAATAGAATATAAAAGGTTATATTATCTAATTTTTATTTTAGTTTGCAGACTGAAGAAATAAACAATCTTCTATGAAACGAGTTATGAATGTGGATGAAACGAAAGAATTGTACTGATAGGAATGTTTAGGCGAAATTATTTCATTAATTAATTAAAAATATCTCATATTACTCGTATATAGAGGATGACATATCTAAAGAAAAAGTTAAATAAGTTTTTTTTTTGTTTACTTTGAAGTGGACGTTAGGTTCACTCAGATTTATTTGTCGAAAGAATTTATAAAATGTAATTAAAGTTACAACGTTTGTAGTACAATTTTGTACCAAATAGTTCAGAAGTCAAATAAGAGTTTCTACTTTTAATTAACTTTTCATCATCTTATGAACTCACAGTAGATAACATTTGTAATAATAACATAGTATATTTGTTGGTAATAATGTTTGAGTTGTAATGTCTTTCGAAAACCACGTTCCACGGTCGTGTTTCGTTAGTCACGGTCTTCAAAACATATAAAACTATCAGTAAAACACATTACGATCCATAAAACTAGAGATAAAACAAAAGAATCAGTATATTTGAAAAACTATTACCGAAGCATGTTGTATATACATTAGCCTGTTGGACATTAGTAATTTTGTAGACATATCATCATAGACAGCGACAATTACTTCAATGGCGCTGGCTGCGGGGGAGGGAGGCTCTAATATATCGAGAGTTACAGGGACGTATTAATATATTCAGCGGCTAAAGGAAACATATCATATTTGGTTTATTCGCTATTCAAAAATATTTAAGGCAAAAGATTAACAAAAAATGCATTTTGTTCTAAATTTTAATAGATATTGGAAAAAGGAAATCATCGTTATTGTACATTTAAAATATTTTCAAATTAAAAATGATTTTAACGCACACTTAATATCAGTTCAAGTTCCATTTATTGATAACAGAGGGTGCCCTGATAAAAACGAATTGAATAAATGAAAACAATTTGTTAATTAAATTTGAAAAAATCAACTTGCCTCCGCCAGGGTTTGAACCCGGACCTTCCACTAGGGCCGCGAACGTCCTACCAATTAGACCACAGAGGTGTGTCTAAATGCTGGCACTGACAAGCGATTTTTTCTATGTGTTGATTGTTCGTAAATATCAAATGTGTGAATGGGTTTTTTCGACAATGCAAAAGATATACAAACGGATTGACACGATTGAAATTCATCAAATCATAAAGATAATTGTTATTGTTATTGATATTTACGAACAATCGACACATAGAAAAAATCGCTTGTCAGTGCCAGCAATTAGACACACCTCTGTGGTCTAATTGGTAGGACGTTCGCGGCCCTAGTGGAAGGTCTGGGTTCAAATCCTGGCGGAGGCAAGTTGATTTTTTCAAATTTAATTAGCATTCAACGCATTTGTTATTTACAATTACAACGAAAACAATTTGTATTCTTATGGGGTAGCTGGCTCAGTGGTATCGAGTCGGCCTGCGGATCCTGAGAACCCTGATTCGACACCCACAACCGACAAATATTTTCCCAACATGAAAATTATCCCTGTGGCTCCCCCACCACTAACATCTTAGGTATATCACATATCACTTACCGAGATCTCCTTTGGCAGAGTGCTACGCCCAGTAATGGATAAAAGGCGTGATGATATATTTATTTACTTATTTATAATAAAAATAAGTTTCAACAGATTTTAATATATACTAACATACAAACTTTTCATTTTTTTTTTTATTATTATTATTATTTTGAGAGTAGAGTTGCAACAGCTGGTATCATTTCAACTGACCTTAAACGTCAAAGCTTTGAAAAACGCTTCAGTTGTTATAACAAAAATCATGTTGTGAACCCTTTTTAGAAATATTTTGTGATCGTCTGAAAATAGTGTTCATAACTCGCTTGAAAATGTGATAACAGTACTCATGTACTTGAATCACTCGAACGATATGGTTATTATGTAATAAATAAATTAAAGGTAATTTCAAATGGAATCGAAATTATTCTTTAACACTCTAAACTGATTCTAAATACTATTAATAAATGGTCATCCTAGGAATAATTTTAATTTACTCATACATTTTTATATTCTATATTTAATTATAATTTTGAATCTTCTGATTTTTTCTAAGGATGCATTTGTCTATTTGTTGTTCAGAGGCTAATGTTTGTTTTTCTAAGTACAGGCCTGCAAGGAGACATTTCGTATATTTCCAATACAGTTACAGTGGTGATTACGCGTGCCATTAACCTTCCTGATATTCTATTCTTGCTTTCATTAACACCAGGAACCTAACCGCACTGTACGAGACAAATGAACATCAGCCATTGATTTTCCTCCTGAATGGGGTGAAGTTCCTGCCGTGTATTTACCCCCAAAGCTATTGGAGCGCTATCAACTTCTTCAAGAAGAATTCCAGAGTTCTGACACACATTCGATTGTGTCTGCGATAAGTTCGTAAACATAAAATCTTGTGATGTACTTTAGCAGAATACGTTGTTAAATATTATGTTCCTATATAAACGTTACTATTCTATTTACAAGACCGTTTATTATCCATTTATACCTCAATTTCACCAAACCTTCTATCGATTTACGTTGCATATGATCATGACCAATATCGTGAACTTGCTTTGTCAAATTGTTTTACTTTTGCAATTGCATATCTCAGACGATAACATAATTTTTTTAATACAACTACTCAGACGCTCTTTTACTTCTTGTTGAAGTTTAAACTATCGAAATTTAAATTCTCAAACCAGGTAAGAAATAGTGTAACTACAAAGTTGCAACTCTCGACTTTTTATTTATATATTACGCTGCACAACAAGAAATTAATCTCAAGAACTGAATCTGAATCAGTTGGAAGCACTTATATTTTTAGGTAAAAGTCAAAAAGTGAAAAAAGTAAATACTACATTTTTGTTGGTTTAGTTTCACTTTTTTCAGTATTTTCATTTATCTATCTATCTACCATTTAAAATTTAACTTCTTGCTATCAAAATTTTTACATTTGATAAAATAATTTTTATTTTTTAAAAATCCCAAATTATGTTTGAGTATTTATCTTGCCTAAAAACTGTTTTCGAAAATATGTTTAAGACACATGAACACTTGAAATAAAACTTCCTACCTGTTTCTTCAAGTAGTAGTAGCAGTCGATGATGCACCAGGTCTCGATGAGTACCGGCTCGTTGTTTTTCATATCTTGGATGCAGTCGTCGTCCAACGTTACGTTCTTGAATTTCCTGCCTGAAAATGAGAATATTTATTTATTTAGCAGATCTCGGTAAATAATATATTTACAAGCTTGAAGTTTAGTTACCAGTCGTCAAATCACGATCACCAAAGATATTAGTATAGGAGGAGTCAGAGGGATAATTTTAAATAAATAAATATATCATCACGCCTTCTACCCATTACTGGGTGTGGCACTCTGCCGAAGCAGATCTCGGTAAGTGATATATTTTGCGCGTGAAGTGCGGTTACCAGCCGTCAAATCACGGCCTTCAAAGATGTTAGTGGTGGAGGAGCCACAGGGGTAGCTTTTGAAATTATGAAAATTGTTTGTCGCCTGTGGGAATCGAACCAGGGTTCTCAGGATCCACAGGCCGACTTCATACCACTGAGCTAGCTACCCCACTGGGATAATTTTAATATGGTGAAAATCAATTTATCGCCTGTGAGAGTCGAACTCGGATTCTCAAATCCACAGTCCAACTCGTTAATAAATAATGCAGAGACTTAAACCCTTTTTGAATATATTGTTGGAAGAAAATCTCAGCCACCTCATCATATCTAAAGTGTTCACTTCCAAGATTGAAAGTTTGTTGCTGATGCAACAACTTTAATGGCGGTAAAACAGAGTGCGGAGCGAGAAGAAGAGAAGTGGAAACAGACTGTCGAAGTGCGCCCCACATTTCGGCAACGTGAAGCCAAGGAGATCTGAGTTCAGTAATTGAAGTTCAGATGACGGATCCCTCTCCGGATTACGAAAGCGATTTCAATCCAAACTAATAACAAATAGATAAGATTTCTACTCCTGCTTTGGAGGTTCAAGTGCATTCTTCCGCTTATTGAATTCTCTTTATTTTACAAACCAATCATGGAGACGAACACACACTCAGACGATACCATTCGACAACAATCCAAACCTTGTTTACACCAAAATCAGGATTAAATTTGATGCAGCACTGGTTTGTTTCTACAGCTTTAGATTGCAACAGTGCAGTTTTTAAATTATTTTTATGGACACTGAGATGAGCTTACAGATCGTCTTTAGTAATAATAGAAGCATCGTGTTATTCTTATTAATTTATCAAAGCATATGTATTTTTGGTTATTTTTGGAGCATTTTCTTTAGTTAGAGAAGAGTGCCGAATTTAACCTTTTGTACTAAAAATAAATTTCAAATAAAACAAGATATTACGAATATTATTGAATAAGAGAGCAAGTTGGTTTCTTAAAGTAAACGTCAAAAGTTAGTTATTAAAAAAATGGGTATTGCCGTTGACTACCAATATATAACTGTGTACTGACGTACTGATCATATAACAAAAAGAATTATTTCAAAATTCGCAAAATTAAGGATGGTTTATCTCAAGTAATGTTTTTATTGCCACTGATTTTGATAGTTATTTCTATCATTCATAATTAAATTATAATTATAAACACTACAATAACCCATTCATTATACAGTGCAACTAAAAATAAATACATGTAACTAAGATATTCTTAATTTTTCGAATATGAAAAAAATATTTCTGTACCAGGGAACATATATTCTGTAATAACAAAAAATCAATACAAAGACAGATCTTGTCGCTCTTCGGAGATTCTCAAAAAATTACCCAGATTGCAGATTGCATGTGTCGTGCACTGTGAAACAAAACCCGACGAATCTTGGCGACAGTACACAAAGATAACGTGCAAATATTGTGCTGAAAGAATTAATTTTGACCATGAAAATTCGACTTTTAGAGAATACTGTGTTATTGGTACGTGTTACTGACTGTTAGACAGATAAAAATACATTGCAATCATACAATTTTCATAATTTCAAAAGCTACCCCTATGGCTCCACTAACATCTTTGGGGACCGTGATTTGACGACTGGTAACCGCACTTCAAGCGCAAAAATATATCACTTACCGAGATCTGTTTCGGCAGAGTGCAACACCCAGTAATGGGTAGAAGGCGTGATGATATATTTATTTATTTATTTTTTACATAATGTACAGGGGACAACAGTCAACTTCGACTTGAAGATAATTTCGAGTTGTGGAGGTTAACGTTAACGTTCGACTGTAGTTTGAAACCAGTTTCCAACTATATTTTGGACTTGGTTCAACAACTGACTACTTATCAGAGTCACGCATTTTGCGCAGCTTGAATGCTAAAATCGAACTACGCATGGCTTTGAAAGTTGTGGATACCTGCTCGAACAAAGCTTATTTTAACATAGGGAAAATGTTTCAGAATCTATAGTTTTAATTTAATTTAAAGAAACATCAAAATAATTTTAATAATTGTGATGGCTATGAACTATGAAAAGCATGGCTGTCTCTAATAGACAAATTGTAATATCTTAGTTATATGTTTTTTAGTTACTTGTTTATTTATGTTTGTATTCCTGATGCTTGGGTACGTTCAATACAACGAAACGTTGAATTAATTTCAAATTAATAAAGCAGAACGTAAACCAAAAGTATATTTAATTTAAAACTAATATTATCATTTCAAACTTTGTAGAGAAAAAAATTCCAAATTATGTATTACTCAGTTAATCAACGATATGGATACTTCCTCACTGGTCATTCTTACAATTTTGTATCAGATCGAATAGCAATATCCAGAATAATTTCGAATTCCTTTGTGATGAATCATGAGTGAATAACGTCGATAGTTGATGCTGATGTGGAATAAGAAAAAGACGCAGTAATATTGGTTGTTGGTCAGGGGAGTCGTCGATCGAGCAATGTTAGTACAGCGTGCAATATTGGTTTTGATAGGGCCGCCAAGGGACAAATACGTGGGCAAATATTACCGTTTACCGGATATTGGTAGCCGACTTCTGTTTGCATGATCAACATGCCACAATTAACGATACTCTAGCTGGAAAATCTCACACACGGACATTGCTAAATTAAAGTAGACATGGCATGCTGCATGCCATTCAACGCTAGTATGAATTCTGATTGAGGACAACGAACTAGCACTTGAATCATTTAATTTTTCACCTTCCAAATATTCCCAAATTATTTTTAAAGGAAATGCTTTAAGTAAAAATGATAGATCATCTTGAATTAAGCATTTAACTTTAAAATTACTTTTTAACTACTAGTTAATCATCCTTAATCATGAAACTGAAATTGTCTCTTGGACAATATAACCGAAGTCAACATCCCTTGATACATCCCACAAGGTTACAATAATCAGCATTAGTGTTGTATAAATGGAAATCTGGAAATATTGGAATTTTTCTAAGGCCTTGTGGAAATATTGGAAATATAGGAAACAATTGAAATATTCCTTGAGAATATTTAGTTTTTTTGAGCTGAAATTTTAACATTTATGTAGTATTTGTCAATTGCTACAGATGACAACACTTTATAGTCTCCCATTTTTACTGTTTTGTCATAAATTACAGTGCGTGTATTTTCTCTACCAGCTTTATCTGCAGTTACTGAACAGTCGTTTCAGCAGTATTCCCAATAAAAAAGAAATCGTTTAAACTACACTCACATCAAAAATTTGTTGCACAAACTATCATTGGGAGACAAATCAACAGTGATTAGGAGGTGTGGCTATTAAATAACGAGACTGAAGCTGCTACAGCTGAAGTACGCATGCGCCAAACACCAGCGACCATCAACTTTTTAGCGTGAAGCTTTCTTTTTCGAATGCAGTACCTCTAATTAGAGTTGTATTTTTGTTTCGCCGAAAAAATTTTAAGTGCAACATTAGAACAACGAATTTTTGTGAAATTTCACATGAAACTTGGCAAAACTGCTACTGAAACTTATAATTTATTGAAAAAAGTACCCGAATTGTGAAAGGACAAGTCATGGTTGCTCCATCAAAACAATGCGCTGTCTCATTCCGCAATGTCTGTCAAGAGATTTCTAGCCACGTACAGCATCCCAGTGTTGGACCATCCGTCTTATTCGCCAGATCTTGCACCGTGCGACTTCTATCTGTTTCCTAAGGTGAAATTTGCCTTAATAGCAACCAGATTTGAGCATTGAAAGAGAAATCGGCACGCTTTCTGAAGGAGCAGACAGAAGAAGACTTCCAACACTGTTTCAAACAATGAAAGATTCGCATGGAGCATTGTAGGGATAGAGGAGGGGTGTGTATTGAAAGTGATAATAAGTAAATAGGCATGGAATCTAAATAAAATGTTAAAACAGCTTCAGTCTCGTTATTTAATAGCCACACCTCGTATATTCAATTAAGATGTAGTTGATGAAAATGAGGATAGTTCTGAGCGTATACTTGAAGAATTAACCGGATGTAGGGATTGCGACCCCTCAGATTCAGAATCAATTGAAATACTTTTAAGAAGAGAGTCAGAGCGTTATGTTTTTGTTCCTGAAACTTATCATTCCAATAGTGAAAATAAATAGCTATACTTACAATTTAGCCTGATTATTACTGTATTATTTTGTTACATTCAAGGATACAATATAACATTTATTTGGCTATAATTAATATGTTTTCTTTTTATAATTTCTAATGTTTCCAAATAGTTCAGAAAATATTTCCGAACGTTTTTTGGAGTTAATGAGTTAGGAAATTATTTTATTTCTGGCGAAAATATAATTGTTTCGCTTAGTTTTATACCAATATGACCCATAAATCAAAATTATGAATCATGAAACAGAATCGTTAAATCGATATTTAATGATTGTGTTGCCAGTTTTTATTCTGCATATTTAAGATCTTTTCTGCACAACCAACACCAGATACTGCGACCTGTAAACTATGTGTCGCAACTGAACAAATAGATTTATCTCTTTCTTAAACATTAATTTTGAGATGTCACGGCTGAATATTTATGTAAACTTCATTTAAATATCAAAATTAAACCATTAGCGTTTTAAATTTGTCATCAAGTTCACTCTAAAATTTAATGAAATTCTTGATACTTTAATACAAAAATAATTTTCTTGGTGTACACTTCAAGTTGTCATCGTGAACGAAACAAGATGGTCGTCACAGCTTGGAAATACAGGAATCCAGGCAAATTGCGACATAAACGATTAACATGAGAAATTAGTTTTTTCGCTATCATTGTTTCCCTGATTAGCATACAGAAAAAAGTTTTAATAAAAGTTGTACAGTATCTAAATCACTATACGTACTTTTACCTCAAAAAATATATGGTAAAAGCCGATCTATTTATCAAATATTACTTTTAAAACACTATAAATATATTAAAATTTGAAAAGAAATATATATATTTGAAAATTATTCATTAGATTGCATTTTACTTATTTTATAATTATTATAATTATGGGGTAATGGCTCAGTGGTATCAAGTTGGCCTGTGGATCCTAAGAACCCTGGTTCGATCCCCACAGCCGACAAAACATTTTCACCAATTTAAAAATTACCCCACCACTAACATCTTTTGGGGTTGTGAGTTGACGGTTGGTAACCGCACTTCCCGCGCATAAATATATCACTTACCGAGATCTGCTTCGGCATAGTACCACATCCAGTAAAGGGTAAAAGGCGTGATGATAAAAAAAAATTTTAATTTATTTTTTATATTTAGAAATTGTCAAAAAAATTATTATATTTATACAGGCTGTTTCTATATCTATGCAAGAATCTTGAATGGGTTATATAATTTGACATAAAAAAAGATTTTTTTGAAATTCACCCATAAATGCCCTTTATTTGAAGTGTACATTTTAATGATGGTTATTTCTAAAATATGAATAATTAAATTATAATCATAAACATTACAAAAGCCAATTATTTCATTATTCAATATTAGATGAATGAGTGTCGACCAGTGGCTTTAAAAATGTATAGTTCAAATAAAAATCACTCTTTTTGCGAATTTCAAAAAAATCATTTTACTTTATAATCGGTTTATCAAATTTATAATCCATTAAAGTTTCGTGTATAGTTAAAAAAAACACTCAGTACTACAACAAAACAAATGTGTAACAGTAAATCAATAAACACATATATAATAATTACGTAGAAACCCCTGTAGCTCCTCCATCACTAACTATTACGGCAGAGTGCTACATTTGGTAATCGGTAAAAGGCGTGATATTTTTTTTATGATTCTGTTAGAAAGTTAAATTTTCTTTCTTCATTGGGAAGAGAAAGTAATGCTTTTCGTTATTAGGGATGAAAGTAAATTTTTCTTCTCTAGAGTTGAGTAATAAAGCCATATTCATAGCAACTGGAAAACAACGTTATGATTTGACATTAGTGACATCATGGTTACATCTATCAAGAGAATACTAATTTTTTTACTTTATTTCTGAAAATGTTACTTTCTAATAAGGCAGTGAACAAAATTATACGTATACATCTTGAAGAAAGTGTCATTCTGCCCTCAGGTGCTTTATATATCACTCGACTTCGCCTCAGGAACCGAAGGAGAAATGAATCACTTTCTGCCCTTAGGATACTAATAATAATAATTTTAAATAATAGTTATTTGTGTATCAAGAGCATAAAGTGAATCTTTATTGCTCGTGCTCGGTAATTGCAATAGAGCGAGAGCAATAAAGATACTTTACGCTAGAGGCACACACATAATTTGTTCTACGACTTTACTTACTAAAAAAATTTTAAAAATAATATGGGACTAGTTCAATTCACGTTCCACCAATTTCTGTATTGTATGTAACCATGATGATATCAGTATCCAAGTAAATAATTAAAAAATTCCGTTATCAACAATCATTGTTTCTGATAAATTTTCACACATAATTAAAAAATATGCTCAAAAATCTCAGAAAATAGTGATTGGCGTACTAACTGAAAATTCTAATGAGAATATCACAGAATCTAATTTATCCTCAAATTTATCAAACACCATTTCAAGTTCCGGAATAAATATACAAAATTGTCAAAACTGCACTTTCAATTTTAACATCGCTCATCCTCATTAAGTTGGCACTGCTGCCCAGCTGCGTTCTGGTTCAACTTCAAATCATAGCGTAGCAAACTTCATGTATAATATGTGTAAACGTGTAAAAATGAATCTAACCTATATTTTAGATTTTGTATGTATTGTTTCAATAAATTAAGATTTCAGCAACAATTTATATTTTTCTAAGCGAGCGATAAAGTATTTTACCGCTTGTTGCTACAGAAGACGCGCTGTAAAGTATTTTATTGTTCGTTACTCAGTAACCATCAACTTTACGATAACAACTGAAAGCATAAATATCAACTTTTCATAGCATTAAAATGTGTAGGCTAACAGAAATTCATTTAAATCTTTTTTTATTCATGTCTAAAAGTCTAAAGTGTAATGTAATCAGGCAGTTCTCATGGGACATCTTGTATTTGTAAACCAATGTTTCTTCTTTCCTTGTGAGCAGCAGCAGACAAATAACTAAACCACAGCATCGTAGCCATTTTGTAAACGCGATAAAGCAATCCGTGCGCTCATAAACCACCGATACACAAACAACTGCGTCGGAACAAAATTTTAAGCATCGCAGAACTTCAACAGCTGCTACAATCTTTAATTACTCTCATTTCGGCCTGCTTAAAAGCTTAATAGAGTTACTTATGTACAATTTTGTTATTTGATGTTGATATTTTAAGATTTTCGTTTTGGTTGCAACTTTTTTGGTTTGTTGTTGGTGATTTTCGTGATACAGTTCTGAATTATGTATTTGATGAGGTTTTAATGATATTTTTACGGCCTTTTGTGATGTACTGATTTACTTTTTTTGGGCAAGACGTTAAGGGTGAATAAAAGATATGAGGTCATTCGCATTCCGTTATCCGTTTGATTTATTCAAAAGACATTAGGTTTAATATTATATGATTCCTGTTAAATTATTAATGAAGAGCTATACATTATTATTAGAACCATTTAATATATTTTTATATCAATTAATATTATATTGTATATAAATGTCGATATAATATATTTCCAAGAAAGCTATTGATTGCTTATTACAAATAATATAGAGAATGTCTCACGAGAAGGAGATATAGACCGATTCTATATGTGAGTTATTGTAAAAAAGTTGTTAAAAAAGTTACTAAGATATCCGATCAACAATGGTTATCAGGAAGGTTGCCATCAATATTATTTGAAAGCAACACTGCTAACATAGCAACTTTTTATAGAACTGGCCAAATTGACGTCTCTTTTTTTGCTAATAAATAAATCTGGAAAATAATGAGGTCATTCCACATTTTCTATTCAATTTTTTCTGAAAGACTGAGTAAAATTGAATATATTTTATCTTCTAAAAGTGTTTAGTATTTGTAATATAATTTTTTTAAGTTGACACCTAATTTTATATCTTTTTCATTTGTTAATATAACAAATACATGCTCGATGCTCTAACGGCTGAAATACACTTGTTTCTATTATCTAATTACCCTTTTTATTCAAAATAAGTAGCATAACGTACATATTAGCATAATTTTTATAAACATAGAATTTATTAGTTTACCTAGTCAATAATTGCAGCAATAATAGATGCACAAAAATATTTTTAGATTAGATGTCCAACTAAATGACATTTTAAGTATGTATAGTATGATAGAGTAGAGCTGTTTTTAGAAAACTTTCAAATAAATAAGAAATTAACAATACCTAAATTATAATGTTACGTCCGTGTATTAACACAATAAAAATAATACAGAGTGATCTAAAGGAATTGTTACAGTTGGCAATAAAATTCCAGAGATCTTTTTATTCCACAGTTGGCACAACGCCAGGTAAAGGCGGAAATGCCATTTGACATTTCTAATAAATACAAATAGGTTATGTCAGGAGTCTGATAGCTAATAGAATTTTGACTTTTTAAGTAGGTAATATGAATACTTTAGAAATAAATGTAATTATAAATGTACTCAAATTTAAATTTAAATTTTCAAATGTCACTGTCAACAACAGGAAGTGAATTTATGTATCAGGCTTACCAATTTCAAGTATTTTTTTTATTTCCAACTGTAACAATTCCTTTTGATCACTCTATAATATGAATACAAAAAACATTAATTTTAAATAAAATAAGATCTGGTTTTCATGGCTTGCTCATGCCGAGTATTAATTAACAAGCGACATCACGAAATCAATGTACCTATATCATAGATATTAGCTAAAGTTTTATAATTCATAAAAAAGGATATATATTTTTTTCAAATGCGATGTTTACATTATATTATTTACAACAATAGTAGACCTCACAAATTACCTCAAATTTATACCAGAAATTAGAAAATTAAATTAAAACATTTCTATAAAAAACACTTGTTTATAGCAAAATGTGATAGTTATTCTATAGCATAACAGTCACATATGTCATATTCAATAAGTAATTTTCTCAAAATATTTTAGTGAATTGCTCAAATTTATGTCATTAAAAAGATGCAATTTGTATTAAATAAAGTATGTGAATGGTCGAATATTACTATTTGTTATTTTGCATCATAATTATTTGTCCAACATAATTATATTTGCAAATAAAATTTATGCCCGTAGTAACTTTGGACAGCCTGTATATTAATAACCAATATTGTTGATAGCTTCTATTAATAAATTCGTAATTAAATGTGTCCCAAAAATGAAGCACATCGAAATTTAAGTCCGCTGTCAACGCAGCTAAAGGATACGAAACGTGTTTCGTTCTTCGTTCTCAGCTGTTGATGAATGTCGTCTAGCGCTTGTTATTTATGTTGAAGGAGATTTAAGACGCACCCGGTATTTAAAGCAGATATGCACATAAACCTCCCAAGACAGAGATTTTAAATATTGAACCGAAATCGAACATTCATCAACGGTAATTGAAAACAGATAAAATATTTGGATGCATGTTTCAACAGCCTACAAAGTTATGAAGACGTCTGTTTAAAATGGTCTTTATCATGGGTAGTTTATTGAGATTCGAATGATATATCCTGTATAATGTTACACAAACTTTATTTTAAAATGTTCAATACCTGTTTCCTCACAATTTGTATAAATATCATGTATTTTGAAACATGATAAAATAAATATAATATGTAAAGATAAATAAAATATATCGTATCAATAGAATGTAATTTATGCCGTGATTTTGATAATTTTTTTTCATATATCTATGGGATGGCTAGCTCAGTGGTATGAAGTCGGCCTGTGAATCCTGAGGTTCCTGGTTCGATTCTCACAGGCGACAAATTTTCATAATTTGAAAAAAGCTATCCCTGTGGCTCCTCCACCACTAACATGTTTGGGGGCCGTGATTTGACGACTGGTAACCGCACTTCACGCGCAAAATATATCACTTACCGAGATCTGCTTCAGCAGAGTGCCACACCCAGTAATGGGTAGAAGGCGTGATGATATATTTATTTATTTATTTTTATATATCTAAAAAGTAAGTTATACCACAATTGATAAATTATTATTTCTGGATGTGGCAAATCTGCATTTGCAGATCTTTTTATTAGATACATTGAACTAATGCTGAGATTTAGTGGGACCACAAATAAAGCATCAACATTTTTTACAGCTACTCTACAGTGAAAAATAAAAATTTGGCAGTAACTTCTGCTATGTTTTAAATATGTTATATAAATATAAATACACTGTAAACACAAACAATTAAAATATCATTTTTATTCAAGCACGAAAACAGAAATATTTGATATAAAAATGTTTACTGTTTTACTGGTGAAAATAATATTAAAATATTTATTTATTTACTTCACCAAGACAACTTAAACAAAAACTACAATAATTAAAAAATCAATAAAAATAACATGTAAACTAGATTGGAAAATAAATATAGCATGACAACTTTGATAAATAAAATGTTTGAATATAATTATTATTCAAAAGAATACTAATAATAAATGCCACACATATGAATAAAAAAATTGCATATTATTTCAGATTACTTGGTGAAATAAACAAATCTCTGAACTGGTTTATTTACCAAAAAGTGCGATTATCAACCATCTTTACGACATACGCAAGTATTATAAATAATTTCTAGTAAGAATATATAAGCTATATTACATTTGCCTCTTGGTTCACTTAAATCAGTTCAGATAATTGACATGACTAAATGAATTAAATTAATTGAATGAAACAAACAGATACACTTATGGGGATGAATTACTTCAAAGTAAATTAGAATCAGTAATTCTAGTACTGAAAATTAAGTCGGCGAAGTAATCCAACGAAAAAAACATCTGAACTGGTTCATTTTTACAATAAGGAATCAAGAGATCCAGGGTTCTTGGATAAAGGCTTGAAGAATTTAGTATAATAAATAAATACTTTATTTAATTAAAAAAGACGATGTTTCGAACACTTATTCGTGTTCATCTTCAGGTCAAAAACTTAACCACGACGTGGTTTTTAACAATTTAAAATGAATGAAAATAAATAATTAATTTATTATACTAAATTCTTCAAGCCTTTATCCAAGAACCCTGGATCTTTTGATTCCTTATTATAAAATTCAACTTTTACGGCTTAATAATCAAAACTTCAACAAGTGAACTGGTTCAGTAAATGTAAGTTAGATCTGATCCAAGTTGACAAATGGAATGCACCTATAATGTTATTTCTCGTAGCCTAGCAACGACACTATAATACCGGAATAATGCACTTTGGTGTCAGTTTTCATCCGGTTGTAATATTTTTATTCACAGACGACGTTTTGGCTTCTGGATTGGGCCATTATCAAGTTGTTGATATGATATATTTTACATGGTAGTATAATGTTTAACAATCTCATTGAAAAATATAGTACTATCAAACAATAAAGTCCAATTACCTATTATTTAAATATAATACAATCAGAATTAATAGAAAATAGGTAAAAATTAATTAGATGACATTTCGGGCTGTCTACATAATCATAGTGTCGATTGGACCGTTGGGACGGATAAAATTTATCATCGGGTCGTAGTTTGGATACCACTGCTCTAGTCTATTGCATTCATAGTGTAATTTCCGATTCGTCTGTTTTTGCCTGCATTATAAAATTGCGGAAATCTTTAACGATAAAATAGGAATCGATAAATGTGCAAAGTTGCTTCGCGGCAATTTCTGTTTGTTAATTTCGCAGAACATGACATACAGAATTTCTAGCAACGTTCTTTAGTCGTTTTATTTGAACATTCGTCATACGCCATTCCATACGCTTGAAATATTCGAGAAATGCGGGTAGAGCGATTATACCAACATGAAGGTGTAAAAATGTCATTTTACACAAACGCTTCGAGAGTGCGGCTGCTGCTGGTAAAAGCTCGGCTAGCATTGCTCTCAGATAAAGAGTTTCGCGCGAGAGACACAGAGAGAACTAAGAGGAGAGCGCAGAGAAAGAGAGGAGAACACACAAGCAGGGAGAATAGCTGGCGGGCACAGAGAGCGTGTAGTAGCGGAATCAAACGCCTGCAGGGTAAATAAATTGGCAATCAACGTCTGTGCTGGCGGGGGCGGCAAGGCGGCATCACCTTCGCCGCCCTCACGTCAAAGCAAGCCCGCCCGATATTGCCTACGCAAGCGGAAATTGATGAAATGTGCAATTTTTTCCTCAAAAAACTTGTTTCATCAATAGAAATATTCTGAATTCATCTGTAATTTAATTGCTGAGCTCTCGTAACTAAGTACATCATCAGCTACAGTCTGTATTTTACATTTTTAATTAACATACTTTTTATTTCATTCTTTTTTTTATCTATTCATATTTGCTTGGTGTAATCAGAATTCTAATGAATGTTTCACTAATTCATCGTTTTTCGAAAAAAAATTGATATAGGTACGAGATTTTGAATTGACGTGTAATGTTTGTAAAATTAAACTGACTTTAATGAAGCTTTACATACGACTTTTAAATTCCATTTTAATTATAAGCTATTCATCTTTTTCCATGGATCATTTTCAAGTTATTCGTCCTTAAATAATAATATAGTTATTTATGTATTAAGAGCGCGAAATGTTGCTTTTTGTTACTTTTGAGAATGTCACTTTTGGCGAAACAGTTTGGTCGAGACAAAAGAGTCATTCAAACGCGCCAAAAAAACACGAAATTCGCCCACGCAACACAAACAAAAATTTTTTTACAACTGTCAAAAAAGAATAATACAATAATTATTGATTTATTTAAGTGAATTGAAAGGAAAAAATCAAAAATAATATAAATTTGATGTGTTGTAACCAAGGAAACGTGAAAATGTTTGATAAATATATTTTTTTATCCACAACTCATATATTATAAAGACATAATTACATTGATTTCAGTTGAATTATATGGCTCATAAAACACTAGTGTTTTATATTCCATAAAACAATGTAAACAACTTATTACTTACAACAACCACTTCATGATCTACCGTATTTTGAGAAACTATATATAACTGAATCAACATTAAACGTTACGACCAATCTTTTTCGATACCTGTAATTATGAGCTGTTTTAATGGTATATAAAACACAAAACTTTTCTTGCGTGTTTTATATACCTAATAAAACACTTGCATAATAAATAACTATTAAAGTGTCAAAGATTATGAAATTTAATATTTCAATGAAAAAAACACAAATTTCGCGTGGATATAGCTATGTAAAAATGTCATGTTTTTATGACAGTTGTAGAAAAAATTGTTTTTCCTACAACTGTGCGATTTCTTTGTTATTACGTAACTATAATTGCATTGGTTACGTATGGAAAGTAGATGAATGCAGACCAAGTGCGTTTCTGAAAGCAAAGAAACACTAGTGCGGAAAGTGCTTCATTACGCACCTGTAAAAAAAGTTTTTTTGAGAGCGATTTAAATTTCGCGCCAAGCGCGTAATTCATATTTTGGCCACAGACGCTTATGGAAGAAGAAGATGCAGTGAGCCAGCGCCTCAGACAAAACATACCTTAGACAAAGTCTGCCGTATTCAAGTCAATGCAGTGTTGTGAAGGAGAAAGAGTTGGAGTAACTTGTGGGTGAGGCGGGTGCGCGGCAAGGAGCGAGTACACTTTGATGTTATGCAAGTTGCAAACATTTGTGTAATTATTTTTATATTCAATTACTTACTTTTCATACATCAAAGTAAAGGTTAATTTTTGACATATTAAGTGTTTTGTATACGCACTTTTGTATTTAAATAAATAAAATGCTCGCGTTTGATAACTGTCATCAACAAAAATGCAACCTGCATAACACCAACTTGTACTAGCTCTTTGCCGCGCACCCGTCTCATCACCAAGTTATTCTAACCCATTCTACTTCACAACAAACGCCGTTGTTCTCCGTCTAGTAATGTTTTGTCTGAGGCCAGCGCTAGTAAATATGCAGTAGTACCTATATTTTGACGTTTATAAACATAACCTTAAATTTAAGTATATCTAATCTGTACACAACTAATAAAAAGAACCGAAGAAAGTAAAATATATCGATATATGGTTTTAAATAAGTGAAATACATAATATTTATTGTGTGTGTATATTATTAACGTAGTTGTTACAGTTGCTTATATTGACATAATGTAAAGTGGAAACTTTTGTATTTTCTAAAGAAACATTAATTTCTTCGGTACCTGTTCAAATTATTAACAGTAATATTATTGACAACAATTTCGGAGGCTTTAGAAGTACCATCAACAGGTTGATAGTCATTGTCTAAAATAAATGCAACATAGCATGATGCGGAGCTTCAATTACCTTTGAAGGTATTTATGATAAAGAAGAATCACTCACTGTACTATTCCAATCTAGAAGATTTTGAAGAAATTATCTTGACTTTAGTAAAATATTTTTAAATAATGTAGAACAATGGGCAAGCAATCAACAAACAAACCATAGCAACGCCGTAAAACATCGATCTCGTGTAATATCATTAAAATTTTATATATTTGGATAATATTTTAGTGATTTACTAAATCGCACAGTTGTTGGAAAAATGTTGTTTATAACACGTGCCGAAAAAGGCTTGTTACGTGCAAGTGGAGAATTTAAATCTGCACGAGCACGTAACCTTTTTCGGCACTTGTTATAAAAATAACTAATCCAAGGCTACAACAAAAATAATATTCTGGTAAAGATTTTACCTGACTGTTATTTTTGTTGTAACCTTGGATAGGTAGTCTGCTATCAGTACAATTCATATAAAAAAATTTAAACATTTTGAATTAATTATGATTAAATATTAGTTAAATTAACCGGTTTTAGAATAAATGTTGTTAAATTCTGCACTTGTACGTAACGAGCCTTTTTCGGCACTTGTTATAAAAATAACTATTGTGTTGCAAGTGTGTGAAGCTGCATTTTTTATATGAGTGTGTTTTTTTCTTTATTGTATTAATTATAATTATTAATGGTAATATTACAATTTATCATATTCTCAAACTTGATACAAGCTTCCTCGTCTAACGATATCTTCACAATAGTGATATATCACAATCCAAAATAATTTATAATCTTCAAATGAATGCTCAAAATATGTAAATTAATATAAAAGCTCTTATGTAGTGCGTAAAATAAACTCCATAACAAATGCTCCATTTTACGCATCGCTATTAGAAGCTACTATACGATCAATGTGTGAAGCTACTACTTCACTCATGAGAGAGTAGAAAATATAGGTACTACTAGAGAAAAATACATCGAATAAAAGAAACGAAGCGTTATTTCTGGAAAATAATCAAATACAGTGCGAAAGAAATGCACATTTTTATGGCGCCTTGTTATCTAATATACATATATTTTTTTGGTATCAAAACTGCTAAATTATATTACAAAATTAATTATAACAAATTATATTGATACATGATTATGTACCTTTTTAATTAAATACTGTTTACATTTATTGATGTTTTTTTTCTGTAACTAATGGATTTTAGTAGGGAAGTAAATCTTATTTTCTCGACTTTAGACGCACGAGACGTAGTTTTGCACAGGACGCAGCAACGTAATTGCAATTAACAGAACATCAATATGCAAAATTAACTTCTCGCGTATCCTTTAAATTGAATTAGGAACTCAGTCGAGGAAACTTTCAATACAGCTACACATACAAGTCACGCACACACATCCCCTTACTCACCCGCTCACACAAACACACATTTTCAGCAACAACGGAAGCTAAGGTGTCGTACTGCTGCCTCAATTTAAGACTGTATAGTCTGTCTCGATTAAGTTGAAATAAATTATTAAAAATAATTTGAATTGAATCTGAAGTCCGTTACCACTGTTGTTACTTACGTTTCGAATTTTTTACATTTTATCTTATTTGTTCATTGTGTCTTTTAACGTTGCAATTTTTGATTTTTTGTAACAATACTTTGTCTATTATTACTTACTTGAAAATGGAGCCAATCCTTAACTCCGAAACGTTGTTAAATGTAATTTAATAAAAGTAAAAAAAAATCGATAAGCCTGTTAATTCAACAACCTGGTGGGTTTCTTTTTCATTACATTACTATAAATTATTTATAATATATGGGATGGCTAGCTCAGTGGTATGTAGTCGGCCTGTGGATCCTAAGAACTCTGGTTCGATTCCTACAGGCGACAAACAATTTTCATAATTTCAAAAGCTACCCCTGTGGCCCCTCCACCACTAACATCTTTGAGGGCCGTGATTTGACGACTGGCAAAATATATCACTTACCGAGATCTGCTTCGGCAGAGTGCCACACCCAGTAATGGGTAGAAGGCGTGATGATATATTTATTTATTTATAATATACCTGTTAAAAGTGATTTTATTTCGTTCATGAGATTGCTTTACTCGGCTTCGCCTCGTTCCGCAAACTTCCCCATTCGCTCATAAAATACTACTTTTAACATTATATAACAAATAACTATTGTTTTCTGATTGATCTTTCAACTTTATTTGAAACTTTTTCGCCTAAAATAGTTAGGAAAGAAGAAAATTAAAAAAATAAATTATATTTATATGGTAAAGTCCTTTGTTCGAGAGCCGCGTTCACCACCTTGTAAATGTTTGTACATTTTTTTTACAACAAATGTAGATAAATGTTACATTTTTGCACACGACGTAAAAAATAAATAAATAAATAAATATATTATCAGGCCTTATACCCATTACTGACTGTGGCACTCTGCCGAAGCAGATCTCAGTAAGTGATATATTTTTCGTGTGAAGTGCGGTTACCAGTCGTTAAATCACGGCCCCCAAAGATGTTAGTGGTGGAGGAGCCACAGGGGTAGTTTTTGAAATTATGAAAATAGTTTGTCGCCTGTGGGAATCGAACCTGGGTTTTCAAGATCCACAGGCCAACTTCATACCACTGAGCTAGCCACCATGGGGTGGCACACGACGTGCGATTACTAATTGTCAAATCACGAGGTTAAAGGTTTTAGTAAGGAAGGAACAACAAGGATAGCTTTCATGTGGTATTGTCCGTGCTACATTTAGTCAGCTAGCAAATTTCTCTTCACGCATGTGTTCACGTTATCCGGTACGTAGTATACTCTGCGCCAAAGAGACAAATCTCACCGAAAGCAGTCTGATTTCGACGTTTGAGTTCGGAGTGCGGCAACACGTGTGGTGTGAGTACCATTACGGCAACAGCGTACACTACACTTCGTACAGCGCCGGCAATATGCATGAGCGAAACACACACCAGTAACGCAATTAGCGTGGCAATCTGCACGGCAATTCACGTGCGAGGGCGCAGCGACCGTTAACTCAATTGTGAACCACTCTGCATGACCGCCGAACTTCCTAATCAAACGATGTGGTCGCCTACACACTCATACTGAATTATTTCTACATTAGAGCTCAGCGAGCACATTTAATTTCATTTCCGTCAACTAAATGTCAGTTTCTGATATAAGCATCTAGTGTTTTTTTTTATCAAACGATTCAACGCTCCAAGATTATGGGGTAACTATCATTCTACCCCGAAAGTCTGAAGTCTGAAGTTTGATATTTAGCTTATTGACTTTCAAAGAAACAAGCTTAACTGATCGGTATACGAGGGCAGGGTGAAAAGTCCCTGAAAAATGAAACAAGAAATGATTTATTTGGTCAAAACATATTTTATTTCTCCACATAATCTCCTTGTAGATAGATACACTTCGTCCAACGTTTTTTTTAATTTTTCGATCCCTTCCAAATAATACGATTTTGGCAATCCTTTAAAATAGACGTTTGTCTCAGCGATGACCTCATCGTTGGAGCCCAATCTCTTTCCGTCGAGCCATTTCTTCAAGTTTGCAAATAAATAAAAATCGCAGGGGGCCAAATCTGGAGAATATAGTGGATGACGAACCAATTCGTAGCGCAATTCATGCAATTTTTGAACTTGTCCCACGGTCGCGCTTGTTGTCAACAGAGAGCACCCATCTGGCAGATAGCTTTCTCATATCTAAAAATTTATGCAAAATGTTCCGTACCCGTTCGGTTGAGATGCTCACAGCCTCGGCAATCTCGTGTACTTTAACTCGCCGATCGTTCAATATCATACCATGGATTTTATCGACGATTTCTGCCGTTGTAACCTGAATCGGACGTTCCAGAACGTTTGGCGTCCTTTGTGGTCAAACTACCACAACGAAAATCAGTAAACCACTTGTGAATCGTTCCAATCGATAGTGAGGAGTCCCCATAATGTTTAACAAGCGATGCTTTGGTTTGCGTAATGTTTTTTCCACGCAAGAAATAATGTTTAATCAAGACGCGAAATTCACTTTTTTCCATGTTTTCAAAAATCTTCAAGGTTTGCTTTCGATGGGTGTGAAAACAGAACTGAATGACATATCAGTCTGAAAATTTTAATGCGTTCTAGTTAAAGATGGTACATCACAAATGTCACATGAGATTTACGATTGTGGCGCCATCTGTTTTATTTTTCAGGGACTTTTCACCCTGCTCTCGTAGTGTCTGTATCATCAGCAAAATTGAAAAAAAATAAATTTTATAGAAATCCTGGACGGAATCCATGCACCTTAGATGATGAATTTGACTTTGGTTTAAACCTACGATATGTCACACAGATATGGCGTACAGCATGGTGTGCAATGGAAAAGAAGAAACGAAAATAGTTGCGCAGCTATTCCGCGCCGCTATTCCATCGAACATTTGCTCATTTCAAAGTGAAGCTTAAAAATAAAGTTACACTTCAATGCTAATCTTGAATTTCTTATGACAAAACATGACTTCTTCGTTCCTATCACACACCATGCTATACGCCATATTAATGTGGCATAGGCATTAGGTGGATGTATGTATGTATAACGTTTATTTGGTCGTCGATCGCTTGCTTGTTGTCCTACGAACTTCTGCAATTTTTAACCGCTTTCAACCAATTTTTTATTTCAGTCAAGTTTGATTTGTAGATGACCAAAACATTTCAATATTTTAAAAATATTACCAACTTTTAGAAAAAATATATTTTATAAATTATTTTTATCGTTTTAATGATTAATGGTGGAATTCTATATAAATCCATAAGTTTTGTATATCTGTATATCTGTATGATGAACAAAATTGTAAGGCAACATGTCTTCATAAAATATTTTCTACTTAGCACCAAATATTGATGTGATTTTGTTCATTATTTATAGATTTTCGGATTATAAACTTATAGATTTGTTATGTTATTGTTTACAATACAATTTTATTTTCAACATTTTTTATGTTCTCGTATAATATATTCTAAAAATTGTAAAATAACTTCAAAATTAATCAAATAAAAATATTTTTTATAACTGAGTAAAAATAGATATTTCCAACTGTCAACAGAAAGCAGAAAGTTAACATTTGCCGCTTGGCGTGCGGCAATAAGATTTTGCAGCTCGCCAAGCGGTAAAGTAAAAGGGTATCATCGTATCCATGGATACATGTAAATTATCGCCTGAATTTCCAAACAGAAAAACTATCAAAAATTAGCTTTTTTTTCGTTTCGCTACGTGGCGGTTACTGTTTACCGTTGCGGTAAGGATTTTGTGTTTGATTGAGTTGGCGGTAAAATAATAAGTTACTAGATTTTGTTCGTTTCACTTTTTGACATCTCGTGGTAAAACGCTGCGGTAGCAGGCGGTAAAAAATTTACAGCAACACTAGGCTTCGCTGAATAGTGGTAGAAGTTAATTTTGACACAATTTTGACATCTAGAAAAATAAATAACGCATGTTGCAGCGGTGAAAAGAAAAAAGTAAAATATCTATCTTGGTAATTTATAAATAAAAATATGTATTAATTTTATTTGATGCGTCCATGTCTACATGAATAATTTTGAGGCTCTATATTAAAGGGTCCAACGTAGCGCGTTGGGCCCCAAAAAATATTATCTAAATCTCCACGCGGAGCTAAGCGTAACGTGTGCAATGTGGCATTGAGCATTGGTGTGGAGCAAAGTCTCACCTTATAATATGGGACCCCACGCTGATTTACGAAAACACCCTTCATTTTATTATATAGAAGAATTTTTATCTGTTTTTCATATAAATTTATACAAATGAAACATTTTACTGTAAAATGGAGCCCATCAAACTATTATTATGTTCAAATTCATCATTTTCGATCATCTACCATTGAATCCTCCTCACTTTCCGATGACAAAATCACATTTGCAACAAATTCTTCTATCATCACTCCTTTTACAAATTACTGATTGTGGCATTCTGCCGTAGCAAATCTCTGTAAGTGAAGTGCAGTTATCAACTGTCAGATTTATATCAATTTATGTCAAAATGACAATTTAAATACACAACTCGTGTAGTGTACTGGGTATACAAAACAAAAACATAATTTACCTCGGATGAAAAAAACAAAAATTATTATTTTAGTGACTTAAATTATTACTGTCACTTTTTTGCCGTATTCAGTAAAACGCTGCAGTATCTAACCGCCGCGTTTTACAGTAACCGCCACGTAGCGAAACAAACAAAGCTATTATATTTAAATTATTTTTCAAATGTTTCTAAATGGTCGTAGAAAAAATATTGTGTGCACCTCGAGCAGAAAGTGTATTGGCCGCTCTTGCGTGGTTGTAGCTCCCTGCTACGCGTCGATCAACAATATCGATGCGCAAGCGGCAGTAAATTACTTTCTGCTCTGGGTACACAAATAACTATTGTAAGCGACAATTATTCAGTTATTCTATAAAAAAAATCACTGTCATGTATACACAGGAGAACATCTCTATATTACCATTTCAAACATTTTCTGAGAAAAAGTCTAAAAATTATGTTAATTAATAGACGAGATTAAGATATGAATACTTCTATCACCGGTTTTGTTATATTTTCAGAAATTCTGGAAAAAATTATGGCTGTCAAATGTTCCTAAATTATTTTTGAGAAAAATGGCTTCAAAACAAAAGTTGTGAAATATTTAGTTCTCCATAAGTTTTATTTGAAATATTTGTCCCTAAAATAATTTAGAAACATTATAATGAAAAATATAATTAATCTATAAGCTACATAGTTGTAATTTTGATTAAAGATATGTCAAAGATATGGGTAATGGATCAGTGGTAAGAAATCGGCCTGTGGATCCAAAGAACCATGGTTCGATCCCCAGGGCCGACAAACATTTTCACCAATTTATTATTACCCCTGTGGTTCCCCCACCACTAACATCATTGGGGGCCGTTATTTGACGACTGGTAATCGCACTTCACGCGCTTAAATATATCACTTACCGAGATCTGCTTTGGCAGAGTATCACACCCAGTAATGGGTAAAAGGCGTGATGACATATTTATTTTATTTTTTATTTAAAAGATATCTTTGTACTTTATAGTATGTATATAATGTCGTTGTTCTTTCTCTGTCGATTCTTGGAGTTTCCGTGATACTTTATTTTCGCCGATCTTTCAAAATTTGTTATTCAAAATTCTATTCTGTATTTTATGGTTTCCCGAGAAGATAGAATAAAGTTATGTTCCAGTTCTTTGAAAAGCAATAAATTTTTCGTTAAATTTGTTTTCGATAAAGTTAAAGCGAGCGTTATTCAAACTTACTTTCTATAGAATTAATAAAACTTTTCGTATTTATGAAGCATAACTTTCAAATTTATAGACAGTTGCATCATTTTTTATAAAGCTTAGACTTCTTCTTCCACGAGAACGAAAACAAAAGCGTAAACTTTCCTGTCTCCTAAACAATTTTAATACTCAATAAATATATAAAAATAATAATTCATCATTTCATATTTACATTCAGATTTATTGATATCAAACTTCTTTTCAAAAGTAAAAACATAGCCCATCTAAACTTTTCCTGCTCCTCTTAAACCAGTTTAATACTCTGTAAATAAATAAAAATAATTCAACTTTTCGTGTTTACTTTGAAATTTATAGCCGTCCAATTTCCGTAAAACTGTCTCTTCTTGGAACGTGATAACTGTAACGTTCCTAGGTCCCTGAGGGCTGTAAAGTGGGCTCAACAAGTAAATAAAAATAATTAGACCTCGTGCAAATATCATAAAACATATCGCTAGTTTTATTTACGATGTCGTTAATTTACAAATTTAAATATCGGCTTTAAACGTCGCCGTGAATTCTCTTGGCGTGGGTTTAATTGATACGTACGCCATAAACGGGACATATAATTACGATAATGCCCGCTAGATGGCTAAACGGCCACGACTAACAAGGGTATAAATCAGTCTTGGACGCATCAGGTCCTTCCAAGGATTCCGCTTATTTCATTCGGCGAAGAAAATTGATGATATGATATTAGAATCATATTTGTCAAGGTGTTAGTCTTTTGTAAAAGACACTTAAAAGAGAAGTCTTCCTTATTGGAAGTAATTTTTGCGTAATAAGTTATTACTACTTACTTCATTTAATTGGCTATTTATCTTATATCATGCGATAATAATTCGTCATTGCCTGAAGTAGATATTAGAACTATTTTTGTAAGGATGTTAATCTTTTGTATAAGATTCTTAAAAGATAAAATAAAAAATAAATATATCATCACGCCTTTACGATTAATAGCTGTCAAATTATGGCCCCAAAAAATTAGTAAAGTAGGCGCCACAAAGTTTATTTTAATGTGGTGAAAATTGTACATCGGCTGTGAGAATCGAACCCGGGTTCTCAAATCCACAGACCGCCTTGATACAATTGTGTCACCTACCCCATATTCTTAAAAGAGAAATCTGCCATATTGGGATCAATTTTTATGTTACTTTTGAAACTTATTTACTGTATATCATTTGACATAAAAAATCTATACTTTGAGGAACAAAATTAGACAATTAAGTTCATAAACTCACCGCAGCATGACCACTATTGGAATATCTTAATAAGGATGCGAAACTAATGGCGAAATTTGAAACTAAGGTAAAGCACTTTTATGAGAGTTGTATGCTGTTACATAGGACATAGTTTCAATATTTTTTGTGTATTTATCGAATCTGGGTTCCCAGATTCACAGACCGTCTCGATATCATTGAGTCACCTACAAAATTATATCAAACCCAATTATTGGCACTGAAGGTTCCTAACAGTTTTGTGCACACGGGTGCCTCTACACAGTTGGCTTACCATGCTTGCTATAGTCCAGCATAGAGTGCTGCGCAGGTCCACTTTATTAGACCTGCATCCGACCCGCACCCGACCCGCTACCCGCAAATTTCAAATGTATTAGACCCGCACCCGACCCGCTACTCGCAAAAATAACAGAACCCGATCTGCAACCCGAACCGTAATGCGGGTATCGGGTAATCCGCGGGTAAACCGCGGGTAATCCACGGGTACCCACATCCCGACGCGGAAAAATTATAATTGTCTACAACAGTACTACAAGAAGTATAAGTACATTTATAAATAATACAACAATCATATTTAATTTGAAGAATTAACAAATTTTTAAAATAAAATTGGATTGGATCCACTTAAGTCGACCCGCACCCGACCCGTAACCAGAATGTTCATACCCGCACCCGACCCGTAACCAGAATGTTCATACCCGCACCCGACCCGCAACCCGCAAAGTGTGTATAAATCCGATCCGCAACCCGACCCGATGCAGGACTCCAGCATCTATGCCTTGCTTCAAAGTAAATTTGCAATGTACATATATTATCAGTATGTTACTTTTAATTTCAATAATATTGTTAAAATACGTTGTTTACAGAATTTCTGAACTTTTTGGCCTAACTGTTTCAAAGAATATTTTTAAGACTTTCAAGTAGATTGTATGATTATAAGTTTGCCCAAGAGGTAGAAAAAGAAATACGATATACAGAGTGTTTCATAACTTTGGGTACATACGTTAAGGGTATATATATATATATATATATATATATATATATATATATATATATATATATAATAATAATAATAATAATAATAGTATTTATTTGATAAAAAAGCCTCAGCTTTATACAAATAGATTGGTAACATTCTAGGTTTGTAGAATAATTGTATTTTATATTACATAACAAAAGCTAATGTTTATATATTCAGTATGAATGCTCTGAGTTTCAAAGCAGCTTGGGTGTACCGGAAGACATCGTATATGTTGTCCTTGGATGGGCTTCCCAGCAGTACCTTGATAGCTTCTTCTTCGGAATTGGTTTGATGGATATATTTTTTAATGTACTGCTCTCGGAGGGGGTTATAGATGGGACAACAAAACAGAAAATGGATCAAGTTATTTTCTTGTAGTAGGTTGCAGATGTCACAAATTGCTTCATTATTAAATTTGTGGGAAAAACCATCTTGATACAGGGATATATTATTTGGGTTGGATGTTCGGAGCTGGCCAATTAGCTTTAGGATGTTGTGTGGGATATTTAATAGAAAATAATTGTAACTAGAATTGTAGAATCGAAATAGAGGATTGTAGGATGAGTTAAGGATTCTCTGTGTATCTTCATCATATAACGCTTCTCTGTATGCAAGTACTATGTTTTTCTTCTCTTCTTTTACTGTTATACAGCTCTGTTTTTCATATAGCCAGTGAAAATTTGTTTTATGTAAAATATTTTCAAGATTTCGTACCCAATTATACTTAATTTGTTTCTCATGGGTAATTGATGCATTATCTGTTTGATTTAATTTTAATAGTTGATCATAGCATAATTTAGGGTACCTGTCGTTTGGCATAGTTAATAATTTTTGCCACCAGCTCATCATTTTGTCGACTATTACCACCTCAATGTTACTTTCTCCTGTCTCTCTTCTGATGATGTAGTTTGGCGTAGATTTTTGCAGTGATTGAATGGTTTTAAAATAATGTACCAGTCCTTTTTCTATGCTGTTGACTTGTGACGGTCCCCACACTTCAGCACCAAACAAAAGTGTTGGAATAATTAAGGAGGAATAAAGTTTGGTTTTTGTGTCCCAGCTATTAATTTTTGCTCTTGAGAGTGTATTTTTAATTGTGCCCGTTATTCTTGCTGTTTTACTAATGAAATCCTTCGTATTTTCATTAAATGTACCCCCTGACGTAAAAGTTATTCCCAGATATTTGTAGTTATTTGTAAACTGTATTACTTGGTTTTGACAGGTATGCAGAATTCTTCGGCGGGGTGGTCTGCCTTTATGAAAATGAATTATTTTGGTTTTGCTAGAATTGATTTTTAGCTGCAGATTATCACAATATATATATATATATATATATATATATATATATATATATATAAATTGGTGATTTGTTTTAAAAATTGTTTTAAGCGAACGCATTTAGCAATAATGAATTAGTGGACATAGTGTTAGCATATGGAGAGGAGGGACAAAATGCGAAACAAGCACAGAGTATTTATGCAGAACGTTTTCCTCAAAGACGACAAAGAATGGCAATAATTTTGAGCAATTTTTATAATACGAGTAATTATCATAAATCCGAATTGTATGTGATATATATATTTTTACATATCAATATCGTTAAAAAATAATTAACTGTAATTATTGTAAATTGGTTACATTAAAATTAATTAAATTTTGTTTGTTTATTTTATTGGTATTATGTAATTTAGGTTATTGATTATCTACCTATATTATTTGTTTTTAATAGAAAAGCGAATCAAGTGCAGTACGAAACAAACGCTGTAGGTAAACTACCCTTAATTTTTCGAATTTTTTAAAAATTATTTTTGATTTGTAATCAGCATATCAAACAACATATACCCTTAACATATGTACCCGAAGTTATAAAACAGCCTGTATAGTGTTTAGATAATTTCGTGGACGATATTAATAACAGCAAATCTCAAAACTATTCCGCAACCTGCATTGTACTAAGTCTGTTAGAAAAGTATCCGACCTTTGGCTGAGGAAAAAAAACTGGCAAATCTGGAGCGTTGGAAACTTAATCACCCTCAAAGTAGTCTCCTTGGGACTGCACACACTTCTCCCAGTGCTGCCGCCATTGTTGGAAGCATTCCGAGAAAGCCTCTTTCGGAATGGAGTTTATCTCGGCTGTCGTTACAGCCATAATGTCCTCTCTTGTCTGAAATCGCGTTTCTTTCAATGGCCTCTTGAGTTTGGGGAACAGCCAAAAGTCGCAGGGGCCATATCAGGAGAGTAAGGAGCCTGTTGAACCACAGGAGTCTGGGTTTTTGTCAAAAAAGTCTGAATCAAATGCGATGAATGTACTGAAGCATTACCGTGATGGAGGCTCCAATTTCCTGTTGACCACAATTTCAGTCTCTTGCGCCGCACAGCATCACGTAGGCGACGGAGGATATCCCTGTAGTACTCTTTGGTGATTGTTTGACCTGGTAGTCCGTACTCGTGGTGTACCACACTGCGGGAGTCAAAGAAAGCAGTCAGCATCACTTTGACGTTGCTGCGTACTTGGCGGGCCTTCTTTAGCCTTGGTGACGTGGAATGATTCTACTGTGACGACTGGGATTTGGTTTCCGGGTCATACCCGTACACCCAAGACTCGTCACCAGTGATTATGGCAAAATTTGATGCAGTAACGCTGCTCTTGTCGTTCCGTCATTTTCCTTGCAATGAAAAACCGACCAGAGCACTACACACTACCTCACTCAAATGCTGCTTGCCAGCAACAGACGCTATCGACAGGCTGGAAAAAATTCAGGCATACGCACGACGGTTCAAGATCTGCTCATGCAAGCGCGCTTCATCCAAATCCATTAGATTTTCGCAAAAAAATAATAAGGTCGGATACTTTTCTAACAGACCTCGTAGATATGCTTTGAAGGATGTTAGAGACATTGAAATAAGTGTATACCATTCCAACTTAATTATGGATGGTTTACTTCATTTCATTGATGATAATTCTTTATGGAATTTAGTCTCCAAGCAGGCATGGTTATTTTTGTTTTATTTAGGAGGCTTCGTCTTTGTCTTTGCCTTTGGAAAATGGAAGTCTTGCAAATAAAAGACACGCGCAGTGTTTTATTTGCTTAAAACGCGATAAATTCTATTTTATTTAGTGGTATAATTTATTATCTCGTAATGTTAAATTCACAATTAAGTGGATTGCTTGTACAACAGTATCCTGCGTTCAATCCTTCCAAGGCGTTTCGCTGCACGGGCATGCAGGGGGCTAGGGGGCGAGGGGGTTGCCCTAGGCGCGCCAGCTGTGCCAAAGACGCTGGAATCGAGACTGGAGTCTCCCACCCACACACAGCCATTCACACTCACACAAACGCAGAACGCTACAGCTCTAATTTATACGTCGGTACGACTGTTCTGTCAGTAATGACGCCCTCGGGATAAACCAATCCTAAATATCAAACGACTCAAATTCGAATTACTTACAAAACGGATTTTATTATTTTTTTATCAAATTAACTTCATACTGAAACCAGGATTTGCCGCTGTAAAGAGAATCATAATTTCGTATTATTTTTCCATTATTATTTAATTTTAAACTCTGGAATGATTGAAAAAGTTTTTAATTTGATAAAAACTTTTTGTTTTTTTATTTTTCTTTTAAACGTTTGAAGCAAACACTTTTCAGAACATAAACTCATTTATTGATATCCGCGGGTGGCAGATCTACAAGTGCAGAACTGTCATATTCCGTAATAAGTACAAGTCTGTACTAATAAAATATAGCTAGATATTATCCTTGAACGAAATGTGAACTAACTTTTCATTTCATTATTTCTGTAGAAAATATGTAAAATTGATCAACTGACATTTCAATAACCTCTACAACGCTGTAAACAATAAAATGTTGGAAGAGCTCTAGCATTTGAATTGTGAAAGTATATAATTAATTACTTTTAAATTCTGTGTAAGCAAAATATGTAAGTACTGTATGTACGTATGTCTCGTACAGAGGCGTTATTAGGGAGAGGCACGCCGGACCCAGGCCCAAGGCCTCCCTGTCACATGAGGGCCCTCCGTGAGCTCCGAACGAAGTTTAAATACTAACACACTTGCACCGTAAGTACAAATAATTTGTATAAAAAGATCAAAATGTATTTTTCTACAACTGTCAAAAAAACATGATATTTTTGCATCGCATGGATACGCGAAATTTCTTCATGTGAAAAAATATCTTTTTTTCACACATGAAAAAATTTCATAATCTTTGATATTTTTAAATCATATTTATAAACCATTTTCACGTTTCCTTGGTTACAACACATCAAATTTATATTATTTTGGATTTTTTCCTTTCAATTTACAAAGAAATCAATAATTATTGTATTATTCTTTTTTGACAGTTATAAAACAAAATGTTGTTTGTATTGCGTGGACGAATTTCGTGTTTTTTGGCACGAACGAATATTTTGTCTCGACCTAACAGTCTTGACCAAAAGTGACATTCTCACGCGCAACAAAAAACACTCATTTCACGCACTTATACAAAAATAACTATTTATATAAATACATTTTATAATTAAGTAGAAATGTGTTTAAACTACTAGCGTAGTACGAGTACATTATTTTGAGCTGTTGTGAGAGATTACAATTTAGAAACATTGTATCTAATTTGTAAGCGATGCAAGAATTCAATAAAGTTTGTAAAGAGAGCGACCGCGACACTAAAATCACAGTAAATTTTACTCTGCTTGTCATTAATTGCACCACATAATGAAATCGTAAAAGAATTTAGTTTTTCCTATTAATGTTGATATTTAATAATTTATCCATGGTAAGAAATATTTATAATTTGTATTAATTTATTGAAACCCAGTTTGTCAATCAGTGATTAGCTAACTAATAATATTTTATTTATAATTTTAGTTTGTTTTGAAAGAAACATTAATAGGTTGAAGAGATCTTACGAAACCGGTTATCAAAAGCGAAGAAAAAGCAGCAATCAATTTATTTTTGCCTTACGAAAATCTGTAAATTTATTCCCAATTAATTTGTATCTTATATATTTAAAATTTATATTTTAACTTTGTATTCTACTTGGTAAATACTTTCATAAGTCTTATCTTATTACTATAAAATATTAGGGGCCCCTAAATGTATTAATATGCAGAGCCACATAAAATCTTAAGACGGCTGTGGTATCAAAACATAAATTTATCATTTATCAGATTTGTATATTAATTAACATGTTTATGCGGTTCTGAAAGTATAAACAAAGCAGATACAATTTGCAACTACAATAATTTATATTCCAGAACCAAGAAGATTGTCCTTTTTTTCGAGCGCTGCTGTCAGTCTTTTGTCATATTTTTACAGTAAAATGACTAAATCACAGTAAGTTGTAAAATGTGAAAGAGTACTACATATTTCATCTTGTTTCACAACGAAATAAATACGGTAATTCAGAAATTTAACTATTATTTCAAATGTTAACCCTCTTTGAAAGACGGCCATTTCTGTTGGTCGTGCTGTATGTTTGTACTATTATTTAGAAGACATTTAAATTCTCATAAATATGGAAGCAATTTAGAACGGAAAATAAATGTGTAGAACAACAAAAACAAAATATCGATGTTTTTGTTCATATGGTTAAACGAAGGCAAACACACACGTATGGAGAGCAAATAAAATCGTTCGTGTATTCCGTAACACAATCTGTCGGGTTTTTCGGTGTTTTGACTTGCAGGTTTTCCTGCCAGCCCTGCAATGTTTTATTCAGTTCCCCATCTCGCCCTACGAGGTACAAGCCCTGAGCCTGGCCCTGGCCTTCCTTGAGAATTCGGTTATTGACCTTGAAACAAGACGAACCCTCGACGCAAGGAAACTGAAAAGTAACGCCAAGGCAGAAGGAAACTACCTACGCCGCCAAACTTTCGCAGCATTATTTTTACGTTAGCGTTACGTTTTATAAAAATAATGTAAAGTTAGTGGTGTGCTAATTGCGAGAAGAGTAGACATAGTTTAGAAAATAAAAATGCCAAGAAATTATTTACTTATTTTGAGAGAAAATGCATTTTGTTCAGAAGTCTTCACAAATAAAATAAATAAATATATCATTATGCCTTTTACCCATTACTGGGTGTGGTGCTCTGTCGTAGCAAATCACGGTCCCCAAAAATGTGAGTGATGGGGAAACCACATGGGAAATTTTAATGTGGAATAAAGTTTGTCAGCTGTGGGAATCGAACTCGAGTTCTTATATCCACAGGCCAACACCATATCACTGAGTTATCTACCCCACAAATCATACTTAAAGTATGTTATTGTAAAATGACTTCTGCTTCGGCAGAGTGCCACACCCATTAAAGGGTAGAAGGCGTGATAATATATTTATTTATTAATTAAAATATATTTTCTCCAAATTCTAAAACAAAAACTATTTTCTGTAAAAAAAAGGGGCATCAAATAATTTATTTAAGGTTAATATATCAAAGATGGGATAAATTAACAAATAGACTAACCCATATCAAATGAATTAAGCAGAGGGCAGCTGTTAAAATAATATTTTAAAATATTGTATTCAATCATGAATAAGATAAAAATTATTTTAATTATATTTTATTGAAAGATACTTTGAGTATCTATAGAAAATTTCACGTTTGTATTCTGTAGAATATATTTAAAAAGATATCAAAAATATTTTAAATGAGGTTAGAAATATAGTTGTCCTATCAGACAATTGAAAAAATATTGCATTGATATTATAACAAAATTGCATAATTGAATGCTGGTATTTTAATTTCTTAACAAAGTTTCTAATAAATTTATCTATGTAAGGGGCCCATTTTTTCATCTCTGGATAAAATTATCGATAAGTATTGGCAGGATAATTGAAAATATATCGCATCAGAAAATTGCATTCCGTATAATTATTTGTGCTATGATTTAGATGCGATATTTTTTTAATTTATCCTGCTGATATTTATTGATAACTATCCGAAAATGGAAAAACCTGTTCTAATAAACAAAAAGTAGCGTATAAAAAATCACAATAATTTTCATAATTTGAACTATGATTTTTTTGTTTATTGGTCAGATACATTTATTTGGAACTTTGTTGCGAAATAAAATATTAGCATAAATCCAGCATGCAGCAACTAAATTATAAAATTAAATTTAACAACTCAACAAGAAAAATAAATTTTGTACGTAACGTTTGTGCACATCTATCTTTAACTGTCACATGTAAATAAAATTATTTTTTTGTCATATTCACGTAACAATTATGTTTATTTCCTACTATTTATAGTAAAGTATCAGAGGAAAATTTAAATTACATAGTAAGACTAATAAAATGTGTTCTTTTTGATACATAGAAGTTTAATGTTAGTATTAAATTATGAAATTAAACTAAAAAGTTGACAGTAGTTTAATTATTGAATTTTCTGTGTATTTCAGTAAACGCATACATTAAAATAAATATTTTTGTATTTTTAATTAGGTTAATAATTTAATTTCCTAATTTAGTTAACTGAAAAAAAAACAGCATAACTGTTATTAACTAATACGATATTTTTCATTTATTTGACAGAAAGATACTCGAAACAGATAAGTTATCTGCCACTTTATTCTCCTATAATTAAACTGAGCTCAACAAATTCTAGTTGTTAAACTCAGTGTTAGTATTGACAAAAAATATTAATTAAAGTAATTGCACTATTAAAACAATAAATTAGTAGTAAGACTATTTTTCAAATATGGCGATAAATGGTGGAGGTGCATAGTTTCTGAAATATATATTTAATATAAATAAGTTAATAAATTTTGTTATTATTTATTTAAGCAGAATACACCAATACTTTGAATTCATTCACTATTCTATCAATTTATTTACTGTCTCAAGAAAAACATCCTTTTTTTCTAAAACATATTTCGTAAACAATTTAAAACTGCAAGAGCAGCTAAAACTGGCAGAGGCGCAATTACTCAAAGAAATTCCCTATCAAGCGTCGTCGCCCGTACAATGTACGCATGGCGACGGCGTCTGAGTATCGATCCGTCCGTCCAGCCGCCTCGTGGTGGCCGGCGCCGCCATTTGCTTTGTTTACCGTGTGCGGAGCGGCGGTGCAGCGGTGCGGTGCAGTGTTCAGTGCTCTTCGGATCTACACTTGCAGCTCCAGACTACATGGACGCCGCAGGAGCCGACGTCGTCGAGATATGACCCGGAGGAAAGGTAAGGACGCATGCACGACGCTGTTAGTAAACGGTTGAAGTTTTTTTAACGCCGCGACGCCGGGTGTTGTTTTGGTTTTATCCGACGGAAAAAAATGTGTTGTAAAGAGTTTTTTTGTCGGTCTATTGATACTTTGTTGTGAATGAACTACCTTTGACAGATTCTAAATCCTTTCTTTCTTTTACATCGTTCTTGCACAAAAAAAGTACTAATACTACAATACTAGTACAAGAGTTCGTGTTTTTTATAGCACGATAATGAACTTAAAATGTTTTATTTATTCTTTCTATGAAAAAAGAACTGTTTATCTATAAAATACATAATTATTTATCATACGAGAGGTATTATTTTATAATAATAATAGCACTATATTAATTTGCATTCTTAAATGTTCCCAAAATATGTTAAAAGAAAAACATTTCCAAGAAATATACACAGAACTAAATAAAGGACGAGTTTTATTTTCCTAACCTTAAAAAAATATTAGGAAACATATGACTGCAGAAAAATAAATTCATTGAGTCTTAACCGGCGTTTATACTAGCTGAAATACTTCTGAAAATTATAATTGTACTTAAAAATCTTCTATTATAAATTGAAATGCAGTAATCGATGTTAATTTGTAATATTCTAATAAAATAATTAAGTGGAATATAATAAGTATCTGAAACGATTTTATAATAAAATGATTATTTAAACGCCGTGAGGTAAAATTACTTGGAAGCCGTACAAAGTAGTAAAGAGCTAATGACTAGCGACTAAAGCTCACACCTACACTTAACCCGATATTAAAAGTAATACTAAAAGTCACTTCATTATCTGATTAGGGATTTTAAGTTCTCTCTTGCATAATTCCAACGATTTCTTTAATTTTCATAATTGCAAATAAAATCTTGACCAAACATTTTCACTATTTTAGAAAAATTCTTTAAATGGCAAACAAATTAGTAGAAATAATTTTTGAAGAAGCAATGAGCGTTCGCCGGGATTTGAACCCAGAACCTTTCACTCGCATGGTGACTGCTCTAACCGATTGAGCTACAAACACTCGGCGAATACTCATGCTTTTTCGTGCAATATTTAGTTGAAGAAATGTAAAGTGACATGGGTTGCGTCAATTCATTACAAGTCAACAACCTAGTATGCATTGGGTGATATTCCCTGGGTGAAATTATTATAAGAATTTGTTTATTGACACAATTGTCTGTTGGTAATTATTAGAAATAATTTTTGAAAAAGCAATGAGCGTTCATGTCACTTTACATTTCTTCAACTAAATATTGCACGAAAAAGCATGAGTATTCGCCGAGTGTTTGTAGCTCAATTGGTTAGAGCAGTCACCATGCGAGTGAAAGGTTCTGGGTTCAAATCCCGGCGAACGCTCATTGCTTTTTCAAAAATTATTTCTACTAATTACCAACACACAATTGTGTCAATAAACAAATTCTTATAGCAAACAAGTTAGATTTCTGTATTTTATATTTGAAGTATTTTTCTCTTTTTCTCTTAAAATAATTGAAAAATAAACGAAAAATATATGATCTTTCAAAAATGCTACAGATGATGAATTGTGGGAGTTATTTCCATCAGTGCTGAGTCTACCAGACGCAGATAAACCAAATCTTATCATTGACCTTCCATGAGCAAAAATGCAGCTGCATTGTCCCAGCCACCTATCGCAAAAAAGAGGATTATTCGAATACCAATAGGATAACAATATCCGCTTTTGAACATTGCTGCGAATATTTTTCTTCTTTTTCAATATGTAAAATCCTTTCTTCAAGATTTTTTTTAATATATTCCTCCACGATACATTGATTTTTAGAACTGAAACTGTAATACTTCAATCTGCAATTGGGCTAGTTTTTTTGGATAAATAATACAATTTTCTAGGAATATTAGAATTCATACTTTCCCGGTTCCTATCTTTTTCGGGATTCTGTTTAAATGAATGCGTAATTAAAATAAAAATCAACTGCAGCCTTGATGAGATGTTCATATCCGGTGAAACTGATAAAAATATAAAAGAGCAGTCGCAAATTTTTATTGAATAATTGTTAAGATGAGAGCTTCAAAAGTGGATGTGTTTGTCTGGCTCAGTTTTGTGATTTGTGTGGGCGAAAGTTTCGCTGCTAGGATTTATTATGAAAAATGCGAATATAAAGGATTTAGTTGTGCGAAATCTCCTAAAGTTCCTGGGAAATATGACATCACTTTCGTTTGCAACACTCTCACGACTTGGGTAAGACTGACAAGAATTATCAATCAATTTAAATCAGTGGTTGAGCTATCAGAAAAGAAATAAAACAAGTTTAGGCTTCAGTTAACTATTTGAAACTTTTTTTATTATCGTAACTATGGTAGTACAGTTTTTGAAAAAATATCTGCGTTAAATCAGCGTAGACATTACTTGACATATTACTGTTTTGTTAAATAAACTAATAATATATTATACAACGACGCTATAACGAATTGTATACTATATTTTATTTACGACTAATGTATTACATACAAGATATTTTATAACTTCATTTCATAATAACCCCCAAACTAAATATTATTGCGAACATTGCAATATTTTGTATAATATAATGTAGTAATGGAGTAGGTAGCACAGTGGTGTCGTGTCGGCCTGTGGATCCTGAGAACCCTGGTTCGATTCCCACTACCGACAAAACATTTTCACCACATTAATACTACTCCTGTGGCTCCCCCTCCACTAACATCATTGGGGGCCGTGATTTGACGACTGGTAACCGTACTTCACGAGCAAAAATATATCACTTACCGAGATCTGTTTCGGCGGAGTGCCACACCCAGTAATGGGTAGACGGTGTGATGATTTATTTATATTTATATAATGTGATAAAGAAATGTAAAAAATTTGGTGTATTTCTTTTGGTTATTTTTTTTAATAACTAATATAACAAATGATATGATAAATAAATAAATACAAATAAATATATCATCACGCCTTTTACTCATTACTGGGTGCGGCACTCTACCGAAGCAGATCTTGATAAATAATATATTTATACGCGTGAAGTGCAGTTACCAGCCGTCAAATCATGGCCCTCATAGATGTTAGTGGAGCAGGAGCCACAGAGATAAGTTTAAATTTGGTAAAAATGTTTATCGGCTGTGGGGATCGAACCACGGTTCTCAGGGTTCACAGGCAGACTCGGTACCACTGAGCCATTACCCCATAATATGAAATGATAATTGATAATAATATTTTGATAAGAATTATGTGTTGTTATGGAAATGGAAATATAGCGAGTGCGCAATATGGGTTGTTTTCCCCATTTCCGTAACAATAAATTTAAATTCATGTCAAAATATTATCTAACAATTATCATATTACGAGTTATATTTTGCATGAGAATTTAATAAGCAAAAATAATTAACAAGTATTGCCATTTTGTTAGATTTTTTTTTCAATTGATGTTTATTTTATTAGTATCCAGATTTAATTACAGGGAAAAAATATCACTGATTAATTTCACTAGTGGATAGTTATCAAAATAGATTTCATTTCATTGATTCATTTTTAAACAAATTCGTTGTTCTATTGGTTCCCACATTTACGTGGTAAATCTACCAGTCTTCATGCTTTTTTTTGCACAGAGTAATTGATTCACGTTTAATAATTTTCTTATTGGTTCGATTCCCACAGGCGACAAACAAATTTCATAATTTCAAAAACTACCCCTGTGGCTCCTCCACCACTAACATCTTTGGAGGCCGTGATTTGACGACTGGTAACCGCACTTCACGCGCAAAAATATATCACTTATCGAGATCTGCTTCGGCAGAGTGCCACACCCAGTAATGGGTAAAAGGCGTGATGATATATTTATTTATTTAATTTATTATTCCTTGCGAGATTTATACATCATATTAAGTAACAAAAATCACACAATTAATAATATACATATAATGCATTAGTCGTGGATGAAATATATTATATTACTACTGCGATATAATTTCAAAGGAGCCCCAAATCACAAATTCTTCTCTGATTTAAATAATTGATTGGTATTGTGAACACAGATTAAAAGTAATTAATTAATATTCTGGAGCTATTGTACGTTCTTAAATTATTTTTGGATATTGTTTATAATAGAAAACTTCGTATCTTTTATTTGAAGCCTTGTTTTTTAAAATAATTTGAAAGAATTTGACAGCAAAAAATTAAAATTTGCAATTATACACTACTAATTATTTAAACTAAACTTTCCTTAATATATTGATTATTCTGTTATCTTCTCGACAAGAATAAAAATTCAGATTGATAGTAACAAAGTAAACTGTGATTTTATCGCACTTAATTTTCAATTTCCGATTAGGATATCGAGTTATACCTCTGGCAATTCCGCGCCCCTACAACAATCACAAGTCTCCACGTGGCAAACTGCTCCTCCGTGAAACTAAACCTCATATGCACGAGCGAAGGTCGTCCAATTCAGAAGTTCCGAATGTCCAACATCACTCATCTGTCTATCGTGCCTCTTCAGCACGGGCTGTCACACCTCTCCCCGGAAGTGGTCCTCGAGGACATCTACAACATGGACGCTGTTCCCACCCGGACTTTCCTTCAAATCAAGCGCTTTCCTTTCCACAAATACGGATGCGCGAACCCTCTCAAAGATCTAGAAAGCGTGGTGTTCAAAAATGTCCGACTAGGGACAATCGAACGAGAAGGATTCCATAATTTGATTGACATGAAAAACTTCACTTTTGAAAATGTTTCCATTGAGAGAATTCATGCTGCTGCTGTACAAATTTTTCAGGGAAAGGACACTGCGTTAACAATTTCTAATAGTAATATTGGTGTTATGGAATATTTGTCGTTTTTTGTACGAGGATCTAAACTCAGAATAGATTCAACTTCAATCCAAGAAATGCATTCTAGTGCAATTAATGCAACAGTATACGATTTCGAGTATTATAATAATTCCGCTGGATGGCTCCACTGTGCAGCAATGTCAGTCCTTGCTGAAAATGTCCATATAATGGACAGTACTTTCGAATACATCGCCACCGGAGCTTTCCAAGCGATCGGCCCTGGACTTCCAGAGAACTCTTTGCGGGGTTTCGGACAACTGAAGTTCGTGTACGAGTTTCGGAACAATTTGATCGAAGGTCTGGAAGTCGGGAGTTTGCATTCCGACTGGCGCGCGTACAAAAACGTTGGTAGCGTGATTAACTTTTCCTACAACGCTATCAAGTGTTCTTGTGCGGAGTTGGCGTGGCTGGGATCGAGAGAAGGTTTTGGAAAGGTGTTTTCAAGTTTGGATGATTTTCATGAGATTGTACTGAAGAAGGAGAATAATAATATATGTGCTGATGCGCCCTGTATTCTTCCTATTGAAGCGGTACAGCTGATGAAGATAAAAAACGGAAGATGTTTGCGGAATATTACTCAAGAATACTTGTGTGATATTTATTTGTCTACTAGTACCACTACAGTAAAAACTACAACAGCTAAAGCTCGTATTTCTACAAAAAAAAATTATACAAATGCTTTCATGTATCAAAAACGATTAGCTAGTAGATCCGGTACTGATAAAATATCTGTGATTATTCCATTGTTTATTATTACTTTATCAGTTAGTTTGATATAATTTATTTTAACCAACATTTATGTTTATCAATATAAATATCATTAATGCTTTTATATCTTTTGTGTTCTAGTTGTATGAACGACAAAGATACGATTATAATAACATGATACAAATAAAAAATATTTCAATAATTGTTTCATTACTTTTATTGTCTGTCGCTCGACAAACTAAGAATTATTTACATCAAGTGAAATGGCTTTATGCGTGTGTCGTTGTTATCAATTATGATGAATGCTTGTACAACTTATACATCTAGGGAAACAAAATATCGTGCGTAGTTCTATTGCTTTCCTCTCGAATACCGGAGGCTAGAACCCGTCGGAATTTGATTCCGATGGTGGAAACTCACGCGATGTTTTACTAAATTAACATTATGCGTGCGCGGCAAACACAAAGTGATTATGCATCAGAATCATTCGTAAGTAAGCTACGGTAGATACAAACTACAAAGATTGGAAGGTGGAAAGGTAAACAAGAAAGGATAGAGACCGTCTGATGTTTGCATGACTTTCAACCAAATCCAAAGGTTTGTTGATTTGCTGAATACGCTAAGAGTTGAAAAGGAACTGTAACAAATTTTATTATTGACTGATTCAGATAAACTCTTTCAAGTTTTTATGGTGTTTGTATATAAACTTTTAAATTTAAATAAATAATGTGGATAATAATAAATTCAGTGCTCATTTTCTTCTTAAATAATATATATAGTCAATGATTCTTCAAATAATAGATATAATGAACGAACTAAATTTTCTGCCTCTTTCAAAAGCATACACATATTTTACCAAAACAATTTAGGACCGTTTAACAACGACAAACATACGTAATTTTTTTTAAACAGTCCTGATTCTGACCTCGCTGATATCAAATAACCAAAAAATACAATTGCATTCCAGTGGTTCGTATTCCACTAAAAGTTGACGTCAGGCAGCGGAAAGTTATATAGGTAACAATGGGACAGTGTACTTCCACCTAAGAAATGGCGCTAATAGTCTTTTTGTGAATACATCAATTTTAGGAAACTACAATATCGGCAATCTTTGGTTACTAGATTGTTCCTGTAGTTGTCATTTGTATGTATTTCAAATTTTTTAATCTGTCAAATATCCAATTAATTTTTATTTGTGAAATAATTTCATATAAATAATGTCATCAAATATTATGAATTGTTGTGTAAAAAAACTGCACTGCTACTGGTAAGTGATCATATAATAAATAATATTTAGATGAGGAAGTTATAGTATATTTTCAAGTTCACAAGAGTTGGATAAATAAAATAAATAAATTGTTTACAGGAGTATATTTTAAAAAATATTTATATTGTAATAATGAATTTTTATTTTATGTAGTTTAAATAAATATAAAATAATAATAAAAATTACAAGCTGCCTAAATATGCATATCGGGTTGCCTATATACATGACTTTAGTTAGACTTTCACTACTCAGATGGCACAAAATACAGTCCCAATGCATAACATGGCAGTTTCTTATCTATAGTAGTATATTATGATCTGTGGTTGTAGGTAAATCTGGGTAGTAATTAAGTACAAAGCAATTGAATTACAATTTATATTTATTTTTGGAAGAAAGTAGCTGTTATATTTTTTTTTAAGTAGTTTAATTGATAATTGGTAAAATGTATAAAATAGTAGTTAGTTCAAGTAAAACAATTTCAACTAATTTTTGATAATTTTACTATTTTTTGGTAATCACTACTTTTTGGTAATTCAATTACTTTTTTGAATTAAATCAGTAATTTCAACATAAACGTTCGTGTTCAGACAAATTTGAATTGCATTATTTAGTAAAAGAGGATTTGTTAAGAGTCTTTTGAACTAAGCGATTATATATATAATTTGTGAAGACTACATGTATTTAAATTAATTATTTATTCATTAATACATGTTTACCATCATAGATGAGAGCTTTGTGTATAAACACATCACGAATACACGCTCTCTCGGATGAACTGTGTCAGAAATTAGTAATTAAAATGTAAACTACTTTTCTAACTTTTTTTTTTACTATGACTTTTAGGAAAATACTTACATATTTTGCATAATTTTATATTCAATAGCATGAAATAAAATTATTAGAAGAAAAATGTTCTCAATACTTTCGAATAGTTACGGAAATAATTAAGAAAAAAAGTTAACTAAAAATAGTTGATAGTTGAACTACATTTTCAAATACAAAAATTATCACGCATTTTACCCACTGCTAGATGTGGCACTCTGTCCTAGCAGATCTTAGTAAGTTATATATTTATGCGCGTGAAGTGTGGTTGCTAGCTGTCAAAAAATATCCTCAAAAATGTTAATGGAGGGCGAGTTACAATGATAAATTTAATGTGATGAAAATTATTCTCAATTCCACAATTCGACTCGATACCACTGAAACCACTTACCCCATTAAAATTAAAATTATTTGTACTACAACTGTGCGATTTCTTTGTTATTACGTAACTATTATTGCCTTGGGTACGTATGGAAAGTAGAGAAATGCAGACCAAGTACTTTAGCAAAAAAACACTAGTGTCGAAAGTAATTTGAACTTTACACAATTATCAAAACAAAATATAAGTGAGAGTGATTTAAATTTCGCGCCAAGCACGGAATTTCATCTTTTAGGCACATACGCTTATGTAAGAAGAAGAAATATGCAGTAATATATTTTGACGTTTATAAACATAACCTTAAACTGCAGTATATCTAATCTGTACACATCACATTGAGCAGACAAGAACTCAAGTATAACATTATTAAATATGATAATTAATAAAAATCATCGAACAAAGTTAAATATATCGATAAATGGTTTTATTTATAGAGCAAGTGAAATACATAATATTTATTGTTTGTGTATATTAATAACACGTTGTTACAGTTGCTTATAAGGACATAATTTGAAGTGAAAACTGTTATACTATCTAAAGAAACAATGATTTCTTCCGTACCTGTTAATAATATTAACAGTAATATTATTGACAACAATTTCGAAGGTTTTAGAAGTCCCAGCAGCAGGTTGATTGTCATTGTCAAGAATAGATCCAACAATTACCTTAGGAGGTGTATATGATAAAGAAGAATCACTCAGTGTAGTATTCCAATCTAGACGATTTTGAAGAAATTATCTTGAAATTAATGAAATATTTTTAAATAGCGTAGAACAATGTGCAAGCAATCAACAAACAAACCATAGCAACGCCGTAAAACATCGTCTCGTGTAATATCATTAAAATTTTATAAATTCTGATATTAGAGTAATTTTCTAATAGTTGTAGGAAAAATATTGTTTATAACACGTGCCGGAAAAGGTTAAGTACTCGTGCAGATTTAAATTCTACACTTGCACATAAAAATAACTATTAAAATAAATAATTAATTATTGAGTAGTTAAAGCTATTAGTCAAGAACTAGTACTAGTACTAGTTGTAGTTACCCACTTTGTTGTGTAGTTTGCCCAGCTCTGGGTATCGGGGATAATTTCCTGTTACAATATTTCTCGTAACCCATTATCTCGTATAATCTAAATTGTGTCGCTCTTGCAAGTGTACTTGCTACTTTGCATCATCAAAGACCGATACATCCTCCTGCTGTGATAATGTCCACCATCTCCGTGACACGGTGTCACGACGACACTTGCTCGACGTCGATCGCGGCGTCGGGTGATTGATAGCGAGCTGGAGTGATAAGAAACCCGGTAATGGTTTCCCGGGATGAGCGAGAATTCCTCAACGAGTTCGGAGATCATTTACCATCCCCCTTCCACCCTTTATTCTGCAGTATTCTCTTAGTCATTGTCGAAAGACGAGAGAAAGAAAAAGTTTGACATGCTCGACACAATTAAGGAGATGATTAGTGAGATACGACCTTTAAGAAATCTGCAAGGAAGATGGAAGATTCTTGGGCAAAAAATGAACTAATTTTCACTTTCTTACAACCCTTAATAGATGAGAATGGTAGATGACATATTTTTGCCTGTGAAGTACAGTTAGCGGTCATTAAATTACAATCAGTGTTGAAGAACCTTTTTTGGCGGTAGGTTAGAATCAAATAAAAAAATTATAATTATAACACGCGGGTCGAATATTTAAACAGTACTCTTTAATCAATCTGTAAGACGCAAAATTTAAATTAATGGGGTAATGAACTATTAAATATTATTTATTTAAAGATGATATTTTTTATGTTAGGGTTGTAATTTGTCTTTAATCTCAGATATGCAGCAGTCATTTTCTTTCCGTATCGGTTTCTTTCCGATGATTTTATGTAATTCTTAGAAGAAAATAGTTGTGCGCAAAAATATGTCGATTCTAATATTATTAATACGGAATTTTAAAATCATTTTCATGCAAATAAATGCACTGGGCAAAGAATGCACTCTCTTAGTATGAAATTTTCAATTTGTTCTTCTATTCGTTCATCAAAGCTTATTTGGTAAGCATTTGTACCTAATTTTGTAATTAAGTCTTCAAATTTTGGTCTCCATAAAAAAACTACTTTGAAATTCTATTAATTATAATTTGACTTTTTGTTCTGCCTAATTTTCTTAGTACTTCAGCTCGGTTTCTGATACAAAATCATTCAGGAAAATCATAGTCGTAAGCCGAAAAGTTTGCTTTTGCGCCCAGGGCGAATTTTTTTTTTAAAACAAAAATGTTTCCACGAATATGCTGAATTAACTCTATGTAACCATAACTGAGTACTTGTTGTTGCTGACTAAACTTATACACAAATGTATGGAGAAGTCAGCCAAAGTGTCAAAAGTAGCATACAAGTGGATTTCTGAAAGTTATAAGCCAAAAACTTGAAAAAAACCCTAAAAATCGGCAAATAAAAAATCATAACTCAAATTTTACGGACAAATATTGATGTTTTGCTGTTTGTATCCCTAGAGTAACTCATTAGGAAGCGTAATATGCTATTCGTTGGTTATAACTCACTTGTTCTTGTCATTTAAACATATTTGCGAACAAATCGAAATTCAATTTCACCAACATATACCTGCTTGATCAATTTTTCATTCGATATAAGTCGTACAATGCCGTCGTTTACATTTTGTAGAGAAAAATTAAAAATTTGTAAATTTCTTCTAACCCTAATTTTATAAATAAGGAAATTTTAAATAATAGTGGTCCAAGAATCTTTATATGAAGTAACTGACTTAGTGATATCGAGTCGGCCTGCGGATTTGAGAACCCAGGTTCGATTCCCACAGCCAACAAACAATTTTCACCACATTAAAACTACTCCTGTGGCTCCCCCTCCACTAACATCTTTGGGGGCTGTGATTTAATGGTTGGTAACCGAACGCGCAAAATATATCAGGTCTGCTACGGCAGAGTGCCACACCCAATAATGAGTAGAAGGCGTGATGATATATTTATTTATTTTATTTAAGAATCATTATTTGCAATTTAAAAAATGTAGTATCAAAAATGAAAAAAAGACTGAAAATTCATTTAACATTTAAGTATACTATTCTTCTTTTAATATATGGAGTGTAAAATCATTATCACAGTAGGACTTGTCCTGAATATAATTTAGCAACAGTAGTAATAGGTTGTAATTGTTAGTAGTCAAGCAATAAAACTCGGGAAAATTCATCCAGTTACGGTCCTGCAAACGATGATAGTTCGCATGGGAGTCAGAGTCGGACACAGGACACAATGCAGCGTCATTACGAATGCGTCGCGAATTTAACAACCCGTGGCGCCTGCATACTCACACACAGGACCTTCAAGTTAGCACAGACACCAACCAAGTTTAGCGACACTAGCGCCAGGCACGTCAGCGGAATCACGTCGTAAAGGAGTGACTCACTCTCATAACATTTTTACACGAATAAATATTGCAGAGGTGGCCATATTGAGAAATATGCCATCGTAAATGCTAAACGATGTCTGTTGTACGAAAGTAGATTAATATGGATGACCCCATGTACTTTATTGATGCTTGTCGTGTTTTAAGACTATAATTAAATGCACTTTTATTCTGATTTGAACTCGTAAAGATATTTTACAGCTGAGATAATAGCTGATGGAACTGGATCACTGCAATTTTATTACATAAATTTAATAATAACTTTATTTGCTTAAATTTGGGTTTTAAACAATAAAAATTAATTACAAGCTCAATGATCCGAAAGTAGCTGTAAACAATCGATTAATATTTACTGTACTTTATTTTTCGCTGTCAAATATTTTTTACTGTATTTAAAATAAAATTCATTATATTAAAGATATATATATATATATAATAGGATATTTTATCACTTTTCACAAAATAATTTAGGAAATTTAAAGGTTTAAAAATAAAGGTAGTCTACTATTAAACAACGTTCATAGTAGTGATCTTTATATTTAATATTTGGAAGACCGAGCTTAGGTCGGAAAATAACGAGAGATAAAAATAAATAAATATAAATATATCAGTACGCCTTTTACCCATTACTGAGTGTGGCACTCTGCCGAAGCAGATCTCGGTAAGTGATATATTTATGCGCGTGAAATGCGGTTACCAGCCGTCAAATCACGGCCTCCAAAGATGTTCGTGGTTAGAGATGAAAAGTTTAAAATTTAAAATAAGAAATACAATAACAAATTGTCAATTGCGATGTGAAACTGAGTCCTTAATAAATAAGAAAAATAGGAAAAAAAAATTCCAACACTTGTCAAAGTTCCACAAAAATTACAGCACATTTGAATCAACTTATTAGGTCATCATCAAAAGGCTGGTCAGTTCAGCGTTAACCATAGACGCGTTTCGCTCTTTGGGAGCTCATCAGTATGGTGCGACCAACTATCCAACTAGACCAACTAGGGGCTAGTGAACTCTCATGTCATGATATCGTTATTAGATATTCTTAACATCCGTCAGTTGAGCTTAAACAGTACCACAGTTCACTAGTCTTTAGTTGGTCTATCTGGATAGTTGGTCGCACCATACTGATGAGCTCCCAAAGAGCGAAAAGCGTCTATGGTTAAAGCTGAACTTACCAGCTTTTTGATGATGACCTAATAAGTTGATTATAATGTGCTGTAATTTTTGTGGAACTTTTACAAGTGTTTTTTTTTCCTACTTTTCTTATATATTTATGAACAATAAGAAACTAATAAACATATAAAAGAAAGAACTTCTGTCTTTAATTTTCTTTAAAATTTTCACTTATATCTCAAAAACAGTTGGTGATATTAAGCTGATTTTTGTCTCAATCGATTTCTTAGATCAAATTACATTTTCTTAAAATACTTTCATGAATTTTGCTTGCAAAATAACGTATTAAAGAATTTTGACGGTGGAAGAGATTTAGCTAGATCATTTTCTTAAGCCCAAAAAACACTAGAATACAAAGTTTCATAAAAATCGTTAAAGCCGATTTCGAGATCGTTTACATATTCAGACAGACAGCAGAAAAATACTGCTTGTATTAGAGTATAGGATACGATTGCCCCAAATACTCCTTTCATGCTTATATTTAGAATAATTAATTTTTTTCCCCAATTTTCTTTCCAAATGACGTACTAAATTATTTTTTCGGCAAATAAGATCTACCTAGATCGTTTTTAAATCCAAAAAACATTAGGATACAAAGTTTTGTCAAAATCGTTGGAGCCGATTCCGAAATCGTTGACACAGAAACAAAAATTGCTTGTATTGATATCGCCTTGAAAATTACAAGAAGTGAATAGAAATTTATTTATTTAAAAATAATAAATGTTACTTTAAAATTAAAAGATCTTTTAACATTTAAGTAAAAGCTGCCACCAAAATATGATGTGTATAAATTTTTATTATTTTTGTGACAACAATAAAAGGATGAGAAAATACCTATATGCTATTGCCAGTTGTGTAGCAGAAAGTCAAAAGCTGGCAGAATGATTGTTTTGTTTACAGAAACATTAAAACGTATCAAAGCAAAACAGCGAAGCATCGCGCCACCGCGTTTCATTTGGCGCGCTGCATCGGAGCGATTGAGCCATCTCCATGGCAACACCACCACCGCACAACGTAACAAGCGGTTTATTTCATTTGCAACGAGTCAATATTATTAGATCACTCGTCGAGAGAGCTCGCAAGATTTAAAAACATCGACATCTGCGCGACTTTGCAACTTTAAACTGGGGATTCGAGTTCGAGTATCGATTGTGTTCCTACTGAAGCCAATTCATAGCGCGATTCACAAAGTGCCCGAATGGAAATGTTTCTGTCAAATGAACCGGAAATAAAAGACGCACGAGACGAGAATTCAATTGTTTTTCTGTTTTGCTTCGCTGACGTTTAAATTGCGCCGCGGCTCTGACAAAACATACATCATATTTTCATATCGCCGTAACTTTATTTCTCATTTTGCTACCTGCATATTTCAACGTTTTATTCGCATCTTTAATAGCAATTTAAATTGATAATGGGATCATATTTCTATGTCTTTTACTTATTTCTTTGAGTTAGGTCAAACAGTACTTTATTTTTGAAGCCATGACAAAGTAACAACAAAGAGAATACGTTATTGTTATGTTTAAAAATATTAAAAATGTAAATGACAGAAACGCAAATAAATTCACTGCCGTAAGTAAGAAACTACTTGATTATAACATAATAAATTTTCATTCAACTGTTCAAAATTATGGTAGGCATCTCTTGTGAACTTTCATCAATATTTAAGGGCGGGTGGCGTATGTGGCAAAAAGCCGCAGTAGGCAAATGTCCGGAGGGCAAAGGAGGGCCAAGGGCCAGGGGCCGCGCCCCGTTTAGCGAGTTTCCGGTCTGTGATCGCTGACCGGATATGAGCTCACGATCACGATTCGCACGGAACGTATGATGAAGTTATTGAGCTAAAATTATTCGCTTCGTCGGCCGGCCCAGGGGTGGCGAGTGTGGCAATAGCCCCCTCATATGCAAGTGATTTCGATTTCTATTTTTGTAACAGCGCATTAAATTATATTCTGTCAAATTGTTACGAATTACTGTGCCGGTGAAGTTTGCTTTTTGCTCGACTAACTGTCAAATTGAGATAAATAACTAGGGATTTTTATAACAAATTCGACCGGAAATGAACCACCATAAAAAATACTAATTTTAGACATCCCTCGAAATGTATGCAAAGTTGAATTGCAAAAGCTTGTATTTCATTACATTTAAATCCTAAGCAAAGAAAATGCGTACTGAATTATATATCAATAATGTATATAAATCTTATTGTCCTTCAGAAATATTTATTTACTTTCAATATTCCAAGAAAGATCCTAATAAATTTATGCGATTGACAAATAAAACTTAGTACATTCAGGATTAAGGAGTACAGCCCCCGGATCGCACCATATAAAATTCTTTTGTTGACAATAGAATCGCTGTCATCTCTCAAGTAAAGATTATGGTTTTACCTAACATAGGATAAAATAACCAGTGCTTTTTATTCTAGATAACACACAAATAATATAAACTACCTTTTTAGTGTAAAATTATTTAGAATGGAGTACAAATTTGGCGATTTGTAAATTATCGCTTGAATTATATACTAGAATTTTATATGGCGCGATCTTACTATAGTTTTTTTAATACCATATATTGACATGCCAGACAGTTACTTAGTTCGAGGTTTTTCATAGATTGCTCTGCTGAACATAATGTATAGTATTATTTGTATTTTTATGATAGAAATTCATGGGGTTATGGCACAGTGGTATCGTGTCGGCCTGTGGATCCTAAGAACTTGGGTTCGATTCCCAAAGCCGACAAACATTTTCACCAATTTAAAAAAATACCCCTGTGGCTCCCCCACCACATCTTTGGGGCCGTGATTTGACGACTGGTAACCGCACTTCACGCGCATAAATATATCACTTACCGAGATCTGCTGCGGCAGAGTGCCACACCCAGTAATGGGTGAAAGGCGTGATGATATATTTATTTTATTTATTTATTTAAATTCATTGTGAATTTCAAGTTGTATTTTGTATTTTATTTACTTATTTTACTATTTTCAATTTGATTGTAATAATACTTTTGTCTATATAGTAAAAATCAATGTAATTTTGTCTCGTGCCACTAGATGGCTCTAGTGAATCAAAATATAAAAGCTATTATACATCATGTTCCGTAGTAATACTTTAACTTGGAAAACCTGTACTCCTTAACACTCAGTACAAATAAAAAAAAATGCAGTTTATATTCAATGCGATGAAACTAACAAAAATTTACTAAATATATTTCCACTGTCTACCACTTCTACCGGAGTTAACACAATATCGAAGTCCATAATCGTAGACAAATTATAAATTATTTTAGGTAAACAAAGTTGTACAAAAGTTTTGACATCAGTTTTCAGTGGATGCGTTCAGTTCACTTAACGTTAGCTAGCTCCAGCGGTTATGATTTTAGAATAATGTTCTTATTTTTATATTCATTTTAAAGGAATGCTACGTGAATATTATTTAACTAAAAGTGTCATAATAGTTTCGTTTAATTCAGTTTGACATTTTGCTACAACACCGTTAGCTAACATAAACGTTTCTTGTTATAACAAAAATATCGTACATTAATAGGGGTCATTAATGTATGATATATAAATTAATGTAACTCATTCATAAATTTATTGGAAACTTTGTTAAGAGACTAAAATACCTGCTCTAAATATACGAACATAAAAGATGCAATTTGCTACCCGGAGATCGAATCCGGTCGGTTTCGACTAGGATCGTTGATTTCCACCGAAGTTTGAATTTCTGAACATTCGAATGTTTTGAACTTCGTCAGAAAAACTTCGAAGTTAGAATTTTCAAATTTTTTGAAGCTTTGAATTTACGAATTTTCGAATTTGTTGAAGCTTCGAATTCTCGAATTTTTTGTCACTGAATTAACGCCATCTGTCATCTTTAAACACGCTCACGCATAATTCGCGAAAAGTCGGCCACGAATTAAATAATAAACTCGGCGAAATATCCTGCAAACACTGCAAATTTAGGCGTCTTAATTAAGACATATACTCTCTTACCGCCCATCTAAATGCTATGGACTTTTAGTAAAACGTTTTAAAATGACAATAAAAAGGATACAAAAACGTCTTTGACAGTGTAGCGAAATTTTAAGTATAAATTGAATTAATTTGGCAAATAATAATAATTACTTACGAATTAATACAAAACTCTGCAAATGAGTTTATTCTGAAAATAATTCGTATCAACATGCCGTTTTCACGTTAGGATCCAGATTCACAATTCGAATAATTCGAAAATTTGTTAATTTGGGATATTCCAAAATACGAAAATTCGAAAATATGGAATATTCAAAAATTTAAAAGTTCTAATCTAAATTCGAAGGTTCAACAAATCCGAATGGGGTGGTTAGCTCAGTGGTATGAAGTTGGCCTGTGGATCCTGAGAACCCTGGTTTGATTCCCACAAGCGACAAACAATTTTCATAATTTCAAAAACTACCCCTGTGGCTCCTCCATCACTAACATCTTTGGGGGCCGTGATTTTACGACTGGTAACCGCACTTCACGCGCGAAATGTATCACTTACCGAGATCTGTTTCGGCAGAGTGCCACACCCAGTAATGGGTAGAAGGCGTGATGATATATTTATATTTATTTATTTAATAAATCCGAACAATCGAAGTATGGAATATTCGAAAAATCAATAACCCTAGTTTTGATGTCCTTTATTTGTACGATATTTTCACTTATCTGATAGATAAGTTGTCTATCAATTTATCCCAGCATTGACAAATAGGGTTTTAATTGTTTATGCCCAGTTTTTCTCTCTGCTGTTGCAATAATTATCCTATATAACATTTATATGAAAAGCTAGCGTTCACATACGACTGTAGAGAAAATTAATAACTTTGTCAATATTTCAACTCTTATTATTACGAGTATAAATATGTATACATTTCTATTTGAATATGTGAAGCCTATCCTCACTTCTATAGTTTTCTCTAGTGTAAATACGCTTTTATATTCAATGAATATATTATTTATGCAGTGAAATGTGGAAATATTTCCATTCATAGCTGTGAATCTAAGCAGAAACATTTTCAAATCCAGTTTCCGAATCTGGGAAATTATAAATGAATTATTGCTTGTTTTTCTCTCACGCTTTCGTTTCTTCGATTCCGAATCACTTCTTCTTCTTCGTGACGCGAATTTCCTAAGATTTCATTCAATTTATGGTTGCGGAGTTAAACAAATTCTACAATTTTTTCCTCAAACATCTTTCCCGCAGAATGAACCGAATTCAGCAATCGTCTTCCTGTAGCTTAGAAATCGTCAATACTAACCATGGATGTATCTTGCAATTGTTTCTTATTAATTTGTCGACACATTAGGTGTATCTTCTTCAGTAGAGTGCTAAATTCGGTTCAGTGTGTTTATATTTTTGTTTTTGTTTTTCAGTACAACAATTATGACAGCACGTTTACATTTAACAAGATAAATTTCATGCGCCCGTATGCTGACATGTATGTATTGTTAGTGGTAATACAAGTGGACATTCTGTCACAGGGTATTAAAATATGAAATTATGAGTTAGCTATCGGTTGGTCTTAGTGCACAATACCACAAATGAAACGTATTCATCCTCGCACATAATACATAATGTAACCCATTCCGAATGTGAATAATTTATCTACCATTATGTGGGACGTTTCTTTTGTGCACAAAATCATTTTTCTTCTTTTGAAATAACTGGAGAGTTCTGTATCCACGAGGCTAGACTAAATCTACATTTTTTAAAATCTAAAATACACGGTTTATGTAAATATTACACTGTAATTTCTACATTTCCATTAATATTCGTGTTTCTCTTATTTCTGGAGCATAATTTTAGAAACTGAAATAACATAAAGTATATGAAACTTAGTACGAGTACATGCATGGGTAGTTTATTTCATATATTTATTTTTACCCAAAACATTCGTAATGTACAAGTTGCGAGATTAAATTACACTTGCTACGAATAACGCTGACTTTAATATAACTTTAACTATAAATCTTCTTGTCCTTATATGAGTGCATTTACTCAGTTCTCATTATTATTATTTTAAATATTATTAAAACTATTAAAACAATTATTATTGTTTCATTAAATTGCAATTAAATTACGAAAATAATCATATTTTCTATAGATTAATTTACAGTCTAACCTAGTCGCCTTTATGAGAGTGCCACGATGAATAATTATTACGTAGACAGTAATTTGTTTGTGGAATACGTAGAGTCATATTAACACTTCGTATTCAAGTAAGTATGCAATCAAAATCATATGTGTAAATCATATAAATATAATACGTGACATAAAATAATAATCAGTAAATTAATTTATTGTCGTGCTCCTTCCGCAATAGCCGTCTGAATTTTAATTATTCACTGATATAAAGTTAAACAATACTCTAGACATTAATAAACTGTTATAACACATGACTTCCTCAACATTAATAATATGAGAGATTTCATTTAATACTACATGCGTTCACATTTGGCTATAGGAATATACAAATATTACGTACTTATTCCCTAATAATAAAATTTATTATATTCCATTGTCTAAATATTTGGAAAAACAATTTTATGTAACACGACGAGGGTCTGTACATCGCGAGCGGTAATTGATTCTAGATGGGCGATTAAAACGAATCTTAAAACGGAAGCGCGATTATGAAGACGATTGTTTGATTGTTATTAATAATACGCGCAATAAAACTTTATAAATAAAATAAAATAAATATATCATCACGCCTTCTACCCATTACTGGGTGTGGCACTCTACTGTAGCAGATCTCGGTAAGTGATATATTTTACGCATGAAGTGCGGTTACCAGTCGTCAAATCACGGCCCCCAAACATGTTAGTGGTGGAGGAGCCATAGGGATAGCTTTTTCAAATTATAAAACTTTATTAACAAACTAAAGCGTAAACTAAGATAAAATACTAAATCCGCGCGAAAAGCGGGAACGGATGCGTTTTTGGTCACATCTTGACCAGTCGCGGACGCGAACGTGACATCACTGAGGCTACCGCTCAAAAACAGATGCTATGTTTTTGAGAGGGGTGAAGAGTGATATTTTCGGGGGTGCAACAATGGCTGACGACTGCAGATGACCACACATATTCGTTGTCACGATAAGATTTTTCCTCAGAATCTTATTGCACAAAACAGGGAAGCAAACTAACAGAATACCTACAGTCAACTCAAAACCACTTTGGTACATTTATAACAAATGAATTTATATTTAAAGAATTTAAGTCATATGAATGACTTTGAAGTTTGATAAATTTAAAGTTTATGACAGAAAAATTCGGGAGACGCCCGGACTCGAACCGAGGACCTTCAGCTTGCCGGGCTGATGCTTTAACCACTAAGCCACGGCTCCCCTGAACGAATAGGCAAGCTGAAGGTCCTCGGTTCGAGTCCGGGCGTCTCCCGAATTTTTCTGTCATAAACTTTAAATTTATCAAATGAATTTATAATTTTAGTTATTATGGGTTTTGTAATTATACTTAAAGTTTACGAAATACACGTAAAAATTTAAAAAGACCTAGCAATAATGTTGTGTTATCACTGGCTAAATATGGCCCGTTACTAATTTGATTTAAAACCTTTTTTTTAATTCAGCAGAATTTAAAACGTGAAGGTTCACAAAAATATCAAGATCGATAACATGAAAATCATCACAAAACTTTCCATATTATATAAAATATTACCCGGCACTACGGTGGTGTGGGTAGTGTTACGGTATTCGAAACCCACTCAGGATATTTTATGATTTACCACAATGTGTCTCGGTGAGGTCAGATCCTGTATTATAATTTAGGATTAAGTTATACAAAATAGTATAAATAAATAAATAAATAAAATTAAAATATGGTATATTTAGGTATTTAGTTTGGTTTATAAAGAATATAATCCAATATAATTTTCCACTTCTATATTATTATAACCTTTAATTAATATTTACAAAAATTAGCCCCCGAGGGCTACTTGATGTTACAAGCAAGGGAGTGATTTCAATATCAATTATTAATACGAATGTACGCACAAAATAAGTAATTGTAAAAGTGTTCTTTTTTGGCCATATCTAAAGTTTGAAACCAAAGTGAAAGGTGAGGTTAACAAATTAAATGAGGCTAAAAAAGAACTTATCAACTGAGATGCACACAACATTTTTTATTACAAAAAGTAATAAATTCATGTCACGCGTGGAATGCTTTGTTGTCATCTGAACAATAATTAACAAAACAATCTGTTTGCTGTCAAAATATTTTAAAATGTAAGTGGAAAATAAAATAATTACTTTAATTAATTTGTTGAACAAGAAAATGAGCAATAGCGACACCAACAAGGAATTTATCAATATTTCGTCTGGAATTTAGGAAGTAGGACAACATTATCCGAAAAGAAATACAGAACTTGTTATTTAAATAAACGAATGACTGAAGCGGCCATGAAGTAAAAGTGGCCATAGTCATTGACAGATGTCAAAACAAAGCAATATTTTACGCTTGTCAAAGGATATGTTAAACAAGTATTTTTGTATCAGCTGCCTAAAAATAAAGTTTTCAGACGACCACTTATGAAAGTAACCATAACAACATCATAAACTACTACGGAAAGTTGAACATAACATACACTGATATGTTAGTACGACGCACACTTCTAACATATGAGGTGAAGTTTCATTGATTGACAACAGATGGCATTACGATAAAAGAAAATAATAAAACAAATAAAAAGAATTTGTATTATTATTTAAATCGAAGATATGGCTGATTTTTCAACACATTTGCACGGATAAATCTTATTTTTTAAAATTAATAATTACTTGTTTACTAATATTTTTGCATTATTCAATATTTTAACATTACGGTTAGTACAGTTGGTATCACAATACCTAACCTCAAACGTCAAACGTCAACGCTTACCTACAAAAACGCATCAGCTGTCAAAGTGTAACAACATTGCTCTTGTAAACTTTTTTAAGAAATATTTTTTAGTCGTCTGAAAAATATTGGAGATAACTCGCTCGAAAGTGTGATAACTGTGCTCGTGTACTTAAATCACTCGACGCTCCGTGCCTCGTTTTTCAATGTGTAAATTCACACGTTATCTTACACTTTCGATGCTTTTTATGTAATATACTATTAAAAGGCAGTGCGCGAATGTGGTCCTCAACTATTTTTTTTTATGAAACTTCATTCAGTTTGAAAACAAAGTACAGTTTTAGAAAGTCTTGATTATTATTCATAGTCGTAACGACTTTTTAAAATTTTTGTGATCCTCGAACAATGGGGCTTGCTTATAATTGTAGTCACATAAATTCTATCATTTAGAAAAATATATAAATGGAGTTTAAAGCTTGTATAGCAAATAATTAATAATATGCAGGATATCAGTTATTTCAGAACGAAAATTAAATCAACTATACGATTATCTTAATTAAAAGGTTTGTTTACTACTGATAAAATTTGCTGATATATACCATTCAGCATGTCTTTCCTCTCACAGATTTGTGAAAACCTAACCTAAGTTTCAAACTAGACAATATTTAACAATTATTTGTACTAACATATTCAGTCGCTAATAAATAAATAATATATTTGATATGTATTTAAAATATGGGGTGGCTAGCTCAGTAGTATGAAGTCGGCCTGTGGATCCTGAGAACCCTGGTTCGATTCCCACAGGCGACAAACAATTTTCATAATTTCAAAAACTACCCCTGTGGCTCCTCCACCATTAACATCTTTGGAGGCCGTGATTATACGGCTGGTAACCGCACTTCACGCGCAAAAATATATCACTTACCGAGATCTGCTTCGGTAGAGTGCCACACCCAGTAATGGGTAGAAGGCGTGATATATTTATTTATTTATTTATTAAAATATACTCGCAATAAAGGTATTAACTCAGCAATTGTAACAATTTACGAGTGCCGAAATATTGCTTAAAATAAAATGCCTTATTTTAACTAAATGGTTTAAACAAGTTTGTTACAATAATTAGGATTACTTTAAAGGCAAGTGTTGTTCACTGGTAATTTATTATGTTGATTTATTTTCAAAATAAAAGGGAAATAATTTTTAAAGAATAACGAGCATTTTTCATTTAGTTTACATTTCGAGTCGCATTATGTAAATACGAGTACTCGACTGGCAAAGAATCAAAAGAGAAGTGATTTATAATGATGAAAATCGATGAAGACTTGGCATACAAATAGCAAATTAACGGTCACATTTTTCACTACTGTTCAGCTACTCATTACGAGATTATTTTTCCATCAAGAATAAATCAGAATTGAATGAAAGGTTTGCTAAGTATCTTAAGTTTATCTTTTAAAACTTGTCAGCTGGAAGATGTATTATATTTACCATAGCATCTATAATCGCTTATTTGACTCTTAATGAAACATATCTCAGTTTAAAAAATATAAAATGTGTTTGAAAAAGTAGCAACACCCTTTTTTCTTGCTTATTAATGCGGATACACACATTGTTTAGAGAATATTATTTAATTAGTGTAATATTTGTGATTTTAATGCTCGGAAAATTTTATTATCGAACTTCCATATTAAACTGGAAGTGACAGCATCATTTAAATACTACATGTACGATTTTTTAAACTTTCAGAATATATATTTTTTATTCATTTTGCAGCCAAAGCAAAAGTATAAGTTTTATCGTTATTCATTTGTTACAAATAATTAGTTTCCTTCACTAGATTTATTATTATATGTTCTAATAGTTAAGTATTTATATTTAATATTACGAGTGACCACATATTTATTCAACATATCCTCCATTTACAGTAACAAATTAGCGCTCTTGGCACCAATGAAACATACATTTTATGTTTGACATAAACTGACATGAACTAACAGTGGATAAATCTTCATATGACATTTTACTTCAATTTGCTATTATTTATTTAAATCAAACATCAAATTTATTATATGGGCTAGGTGGCTTAGTGATATTTAGACAGACTGTAGATTTGAGAATCCGGGTTCGATTCTTATAACCAACATACCATTTTCACCACATTAAAATTACCTCTGTGTTTCTTCACAACTAACATCTTTGCAATTTTCGAATTTTTCGAATATTCGAATTTTCTAATTATTTGAAATATTTTAACAGCTCGAGGACAAGTCAGTCAGACTGAAAACTGAGCATCGAGGGTTAAATTCTCGTCTTAGTCATTCTATTGCCAGATCTTAACCTCATCACAATTTTTGCTACGGACGTGTTAGATATTCTTTCTTAGGGAGTTCAATTCACTAACCATATTATGGGATAGAAAAGACATGGCACATTAGTAAAACAACTTCAATGTATTTGTTGTACATCAATTTATGTATTTTTATTTATTTACAAATAATATAAATTATAATTAAGAGATTAGATGTCTTAATTAAGATGAATAACCTTGCAGAGTTTTTGCAGGATACTTCCCCGAGTTTATTATTTAATTCGTGGCCGACTTTTCGCGAATTATGCATGAGCGTGTTTGAAGATGACAGATGGCGTTAATTCAGTGGCAAATATTCGAAAATTCGAAGTTTCGAAAAATTCAAAAATTCGAAATGTTCAAAAAATTCGAAAATTCGAAGCATCGAAGTTTTTTTGACGAAGTTCAAAACATTCGAATGTTCGAACGTTCAGAAATTCAAACTTCAGTGGAAATCAACGACCCTATTTCGAAGTTTGTGTCACTTTCGGTTTAACTGTTAAGTTCCATACTTAAATTTTAATATTATTAAATTAGAAATATTGCACTAATTAAATAACGCTATCTGAGCAATATTTTCAAACATACTGTATATGTTAGTTATTTTATGAAGTGTCTACAGACGCCCAATTTTTACAGACAAGAAAAAGTAAATTGTTTTAATGAATCATTTCACATTCTTCACAGATGAGCGGAAAAGATGAAATAATTTTACAATGAGTGCATCAACCAAACATTGCACACTCTTACTATCTAATACTGCCCGATATTTACTTTGCTTTTTTTTCGGTAGAAACAAAGCATCTTGTCTTTTAGTCTGCACCGAAATTTACAACGAAACTTACACAACTCTTACGCCTTTCATGATAACCGATGGTTGTTGTAACTTCGTCGGCTGCTGTGAACGTTCATTACAATTTACACATAGTTAATTACACTGCTTTCTTCGAGTGCCGCTAAAATATGAATAATAACAAACATAAACATCCAGAGAGCTACGTAGATCTGCCACGCACAACAATCGTTTAGATAAGAAAAATCTTCAGCGTTCGCCTTCACGCAAACACACAATGTAGTGTAATGTTGTGTACATTATGTTCTATATTATTATACTCGAGATGTATGTGCGTTATTATCTCATAATACGGTTCATCATTTTAATGTGGCACCTACATTAAATAGATACTAACATGCAGAGCCGGATTGGAATTATTGGTGCTCCTACAGACACTACAGATTGTTGATGGTAAATGCGAACATGCAAGGTACACATAACAATAGGCTATGTCAACAGTACGGTATTTAAAGAAATATTTAATGAGCATAATTTTTAGTAGTAAATGTGTTACAATAATATTAAAAACATGATTAAAAGTAACGTATTAACATCTAAAATATTTAATTAAAAAGTGAATTATCAAAACGATCGCCATTTATGTTCTTGTGACGTAGGTAGCGCTGTTCAACTACAACTACATATTGTGAGGTAATGCGCATGTGCACCGAGATGACAGTTAGGGACAAAACAATATTTAGTTACAATAATAATTAAACTAATAAATGTAATAGCACAGTAACCCAGTATAAAAAATGGTTTCATTTTAATTGAACGTAAAAAATTTACATAAATGTTTACTTCTTAAATTTATATAATAAGAATTATTTTCATTATAACCTGAAAACTGACAGTTGGGACATGATTAATATGATATAGTTTTTCACAAGTTTCGAATAAGTAAAAGCTGGCAAAAACAAATGTTGACAAGCGTGAACTTAGTTCCGTTAAATGTTTTGCGTTCTTCTCAAAGTATACCTACCAACCTATCTCAAAAAGAAAGTCTTCTTTATTATGCTTTCTCCCTTAATATTAATGCTTTTTTTGTTACTACTTTACGACTAATTAATAAAACTTTTTTTTCTCCCTTCATAGGAACTTTACAACAAAAAAAAAAAAACAGGGGAATATTATTTTTCTACGTAGATTAACATATAAAACAATCAATTTTTTGTGGAATAGCCTATTGAATTTTCATGCCAGGTATCTTCATATACTTGAAGGACTGTTATTGTCAACTGTCAAGTAGCTGTCACATTATTAAAATTTTTATATTTAATTAAAATAATTTTTTCTACTTCTATACATTTACTTATTAATATATATTATCTGTACTTTAACGACACACACATGATTGACCAATAATAGCACAGCATTTACTTTTTCCATGGTTTCCATGGCTTCGTTAATAAAATAATAATAGTTTTTTTTTATATTGATATTAAAAAGTTATATTTATTTTAATAATTTCGGACGTCGGATTTGGTTGTAAAAAAGACATAGTGTATGCAACTCGTGAACAATGGCTTGTTGCATAATATACCATTATTGTGTGATAATTTTACTGCTCATTCACTTTAAGACTTCATTATTACTTCTGTTACAAATTTAATCTATTCTTTTTGTCAGACAACTTCACAGTGGCAGATTTAGGGTAGCTTGACAACCCTTCTAAATAAGAATGTGTAATTTTTTTTTTTGTAAATTTTACACCAAACTTAATTCGATAATGGAGATTGAGTCCTGGACTCCATGCCAGGGGCTCTTCAGGGGTTAAATGTTTTATTAATATATAAAATTATCAACAATTTTCGTCAGTGAAACTATTTTAAATTGAGTCTGTATTGAGGAAATATATATTTTTTCCTATATCGCGTTTACAAAGTGAATTTTGTGCAACGGTTTTTGTCCAAAACAGTGTTACAAAATTCAATTTTATACAACAAACCCTAGGTCCACTCCCACTTGTACAGCCCTGGATACTAAAATATATGAGCTGGAAGGTACAATAATTTAAACTCGCAAAGAAATTTTTACTTGAAAACTTTGCAAGAAACATAAAATTCAAAGTTTGATTAAAGAGAAATTTAACTCCAAACATCAAAACTCATAAAATTGCAAAATAAATAAATGCAAAGTTTGCGTTTTGATTTAATGCATTTAACATATGAGATTTGACTTTAAAACGAAATCTGCTGGGAAATTTAGCATCAAAGATGAGGAAGCAAATAAACATATTGACAGATGAAATATGAAAGAAAATGGATTAACAAAACAGGGAAGTCTGCAGAGACCTGGAAATTTCTCTTCCATAATTTTCCTCTACTTACTGCATTACTGTTTTTATTTGGAAAGCAAATGATTTTAAAATTATTTTGTAGCAAAAGCAATTTTAGTACGAGTAACATGTTTTTCTCTCCGCTCTCTAGAGATGGCAGTCAGAAGTACTGATATCCTATTTACACGTGTAATAGTTTATCTGTCGTGTTTGTCGTGTCACTACTGTATGTTTAAATAATCCAGGTGTTGTGTAGCTGTATACCGTCTTTTATTTATTCTAATACCGCTGCAATAACCGCCCTGATAGCGACGCGTCGTTCTATTCAGGCCCCGTGAGGTATTTACGTTTCCGAGAACTGATTTGATAGCTGCTTCCGTAAAGATAGCCAGTAGTTAAGGGTTATTATCGGACAAATTTTTTTTCTCATGTACAATAAAATTATTTGGATTAAAACTAATATCACATTGATGCTGGGTTGCAAGAAAAAATAAAGAGCTCTTTAGTTAAAGAATTGTTTATCTAGCAACAGGATCAATAGCGATTTTCTGAAATTTATTGAACCGTTAGTTGCTGATGAACCGATAAAACTTTCATGCAACTCAGCATAAATCTGGGATTGTCTCCGTTATTTATTTACTACTCCATATAACAAAAAAATTATTCCAATTATGATTGGAATATCTCACTAATAAGAGATGGCGCTGGAACCCATATGTCAAAAGTTGAACAAGGGAGCACTTTTGCTTGACTTCTTATATTTTCAGTACTTTTAACGATTTTATTAATAATATAGGTAGATTATAGTTCATTGTTTCTTGTTATGTTAGTTTAATAGTCGGTTTCACCAACAAAAATTAATTTTTAAACTTGGTTTAAATAAATGAAAGCAAATCGAATGTAAGACAGCAATGTCAATTCATCCATATAACATGTAATTTTGATTTGCTTTTATTTATTTAAATCATGATTAAGTTTTAACTATTGTTGGTGAAATCGCGCATTAGTAGTACATTAATATAAATTTTTCATTATAGACACATAATTTTTTAACTAGTTAGGTTATCTTTAGCAGAGCTGGGCAGTAGCTAGCTACTTTTGTAGCTTAGCTACGTTTACCTTAGCTGTAGCTGTAGCTTAGTTAAATGTGAAAAAATATAGCTGTAACTTGTAGCGAGCTATGTTTTTTTTTATTAGCTTAAAAATATTGTTATAACAACTGAAGCTACTTTTAAAGCTACGTTTTGTAGCTTAAAACTACTTTTTGTAGCTTAAAGCAACTTTTTGTAGCCGAAAGCTACTTTTTGTACTTTAAAGCTACCACTATTCATTAATAAATACTTATTAATTTTTGTTTTTATTTGAATTGTACTTTCTTTATTGTTTTCTATATCTGTAGGACAACAAGTTATTATATAGTGTAAAATCTATTAACATATTTTGTTTTTCACTTGTTCTTAACCTATCCTAGTTTTGTATGAAATATTAGATGAACTAAACATTGACTGTATAGGAGTCTCCTGTTAATGTGACTGTTAATTTATTCCGATATAAATAAGAATTATAACATAACAAATTAACAATACATTTATCCATTTGCGATTTTTTATATTTATTAACAGTCATTATAACGAAAGACTAATCAACTGATCATATGACAATGGCAAATTTAATAATTCACAATAATTGAAAAAAGTAGCTTTAAAATTTAACAGCTACTTTAATGAAAGCTTTTAGCTGTAGCTTAGCTACATTTTACCAAATGTAGCTTATAGCTGTAGCTCAGCTACTTTTTTAAATAATAGCTGTAGCTGTAGCTTAGCTACTTTTTTTAAGTAGCTTGCCCAGTTCTGGTCTTTAGTTAGTTTAACTTTATTGTAAGTAGAATTTGCGGCATGTAGCTTTTCAATTGGTTTTCGCAGTTGATTTACGTACAGGTACATAACAATACTTTTTTTTGAGAAAATTAAAACCGGTTCCTCAAATTTAGTCGCGTTTCCATTGAGCTAACTACCACTTCAGTGTTTCTCAAGCTTCAAATATCCGTTTATCTCTTCTTATTTATTATTATCAAGTACAATATTATTAAAAATAGTAAATAAATTAAAAAGTACATTTTATTATACATGCCTATTTTATTTACATTTCCAAACTATTCAAATAAAGCCGTTATCACAATTTGAGTAGGTGGTACACATCACATATTTTATATAATGTATTATGTAAACGTTTAAAATAATTCTAAAAATACTCTCAGTAAGAATAAGAATGTGGACTATGCCTCTATACTCTACATTTTTTATTATGGTGAAAATATTTTGTCAGTTGTGGAACACTAAATCCACAGTCTGACTTTATACCAGTAAACTATAAAAATCAATCATAGAGCTTTAACTAAAACTGGTTTCAATTGTCATTAATAAATACTTTACTTTTAAAAAATACTAGTTAAAGTTCGCTGTTCTTTTCCTAGCAAGTTATGTTCGTAAAAGCCGAGCAAAAATAAAAAAAATCGTTTATTTTCGAAATATTCTCATTCTCAACGCAATAGAGTTGCGTTAGCGTATCGAATGAGATTTGCATCTCAACTAGACAATTTCCTGAAGACTCTATTCACACACACACACTCAAAGAGATCCTCTATTCGAGTACATCGCACACTCGAATTCAAACGATATTTAGTGTTCGTCTGGGATAATTGCAGTTGCTAAGGTTCTGCACGGAGACTTGCAGTGTCTTGAGGGTGCCGTGATGGAATTCACCCTCCGAGAGAGAGGGTGGGAATCACCCCTCGTCGATCTGTCGCGCTCGCCCATGGCTACGTGAGTAAGTTTCTGATTTTTGGGTGAAAATTTAGTTAATTTATTCCCCTCTTTTGTAATACATTCTGACAGGAGGGACTTTTACCAGATACAATGAGTGGCTTGGACATCGTAGTGTCGCGCCCTCGCGAGATGTGTTTGGACATGAATGAACCATCAGACACTTCGGGGAGCATTACAGGGAAATTTGATTTTATTAGGGCACTCCCCGCTTTGTAAAAGTACTACGCAATACTAAACATTATTAAAAACACAGCACAATATTTCGCAGACCCCAAAACAAATAATTTTCCCATAATTTAGGTTTAATAGAAACACAACAACTCTCCAAAAGTTATAGAAATCGCTTACTACTATTTTATTGTTGTTTTATAAGCTATTGTTTAAATAGACTACAAGATTTCGTGGGATACCCAGGGCTACAGAATCAGTAAAAAGAACATTCGACTTCAACTGCGACTTCGACTCTTGACAATTTTAGTAGTTCGACTCCGACTCTGATTCCGACAAAATAACTAATACTAAGAGCCAGTTTTTCAATCACCGGTTTACTCTCGATTAACGTTAATCATAATTAACATTAATCCGTGATAGAAAAACTGACCCTATGACATTTTTATGGGAGATAATTTATTATATAATTAGTTAATGAACTTTTATAAGTATATGTTTTGAAAACATAATAAAGAATATTAATTTTCTATTAACTTATACTAAAAATAATTCACTAAATTAATAAAGAAAAATATAAAAGTTTTAAACCTATATATAAAAATAAATAATTTAAAGATAAAGGTAAAAATCTTTTTCAAGCTAAATATATTAATTTATCATAACGATAACGAGGTAAAGTTCCTCGAACTCAAATAAAATAAAATGCTAAAAAAACCGGGTCTATAATAAAAACGGGAGAAAAAATAAAGAAATAATTTAAAATTTTGAGAAGAAATTCAAATTCAAATAAGTCAAAATTTGTATTCTAACTAAAAGCAGAAACGGGATCACTTCACCATTTTTATTTTTATGATCAAAAATTCCTCCTGAACTTAGATTCCGACTCTACAGGAGCGTCCAAAGTTTTTAATTAAAATGGCGACGAGTTAAAATTTATAACATACAATTTAAACCAGATAAATACAGAACTAGGTCCAAAATTTTATTTCATTTGTAAGGCATTTCATATGGAAAAATAATTATGTTATTGAATTTTTTTGTGGTACAAAATATACATTACTTATTTATCATTTTGTTTCCATAGTTAACATTTTCAATATTTATAGGAACTCTTATCATAAGATTATATTCTTAATATAGATTGGTCATGTTTAGATTCATATAACAATGTTAATGACTCTCTTGTAACGTTTTATGAACTTTTATACAATACTTTCGAAATATCTGTACCAAAATTTAAATGTATTAAAACGAATTATCCACCATGGTTTACAAAGGAGATCAAGTACAACTTAAAAACCAAAGAATATTTTAGGAAGAAATGGGTGAAATATAAAAAACAATTTTATTTAGACCAATTTAAAAGATTGCGACACCTTACTAAGCTACAAATCCAAGTAGCCTATAAAACATACCAACTTTCAGTTGAAGCCAATGTTAAGTCAAATCCTTCTGACTTATGGAAATATGTCCATTTAAAGCAAGGTACTACGCGTATTCCAGGTAAACTACACGATGATACAAATGAATATGATTCCCCTCAAGAAATTATCAATGCTTTTGCTAATTATTTTTCCAGCTTTTTCACCGTAACTTCGTTGCCCACTTCCTCTAATGATATTTGTTTTCATCCGACTTTTTTTCTCAATAAAATTAGTGAAGATGAACTTATTTCTATCATGGCGTCTTTTTCAAATAAGTTTACAGCTGGAGATGATCAAATACCAAGCTTCTTGGTCAGAGATACAAGGTTTGTTCTTGCCAAACCTCTTTCTATTATTATAAACCTAGCTATTCATACCTGCACATTTCCAACTCTCTGGAAAAAAACCAGAATTATTCCCGTTTTTAAGAAGGGTGATAAATTTCATGTTAAAAACTACCGTCCCATATCTATATTGAATAACTTTGGTAAACTATTAGAAATAATAATCTATAAATCCATCTTCAATAATACTCAATCTCTAATTTCACCTTTGCAGCATGGCTTTATGAAAGGGCGATCTACCACTACTAATCTTGCTTGTTTTTCGCAATATGTCTCTCAAATCATTGACACTCGTGGTCAAGTGGATACCATTTATACAGATTTCTCACGGGCATTCGATTCCATTGATCATAGACTTTTATTACATAAAGTTAGTGTATTTGGTGCATCTCCCTGTCTCTTAAGAATCTTAAGTTCTTATCTGGATGGTCGTATGTGTTACGTTTCTTATAATGGCTTTACATCCACAGATTTTGCTGCTACATCTGGCGTCCCGCAAGGTTCAAACCTGGGTCCTCTCTTATTTCTATTATTTATCAATGATCTCTTGGAATCTTTTACTTGTCCCATTTTAGCCTATGCTGATGATATCAAGCTGTACTTAAACATATCAACTCGTCAGGATGCATTGCTTCTCCAGTCTAACATTGACATTTTGGTTCATTGGTGTGACGCAAATGAGCTTTTTCTAAATGTTGACAAATGTTACTTCATTTCCTACACACGACGAATCAATCGATTTGATCACATGTATTCAATTTCAGGTACATCACTTATTCGAAAATTATCTATCAAGGACCTAGGAATCCTATTTAATTCGAATTTCAGCTTTTTGGAACATACAAACAACGTATGCAGCTCGGCCAGTAGAACCTTGGGTTTTTTAATGCGTATTTCTAATATGTTTACTGATATCACAGTACTTAAATCCTTATACTCTGCTTTTATATTAAGTAAATTTGAATATGCTATTCTTATTTGGTTTCCTTACTACTCATCTCAGGTTATGGCTCTTGAACGTGTTCAACGTAGATTTTTAAAATTCTTATCTTATAAACAGGATAACATCTACCCAATTAGAGGTGTTGATCATGATTCCCTTCTACAACGTCATTCTATGGTCTCACTATCATCTAGAAGAGAGATCCTTGTTGTTAAATTTATGTGGTTGCTACTGCATAATAAAATTGATTCGTCTTATTTGTTGTCATGTGTGCCTTTCCATGTACCCAGATTAGCTTCAAGAAATGTTCGTTCCTTCAACCTTCCACCGGCAAGAACTGATGTACAACTCCGATCACCGATTCACATTCTGTGCCGTTATGCTGAGTTGAACTGCAAGGATATATTTTTGTAAACTAACTTTTAATTGTATACTTTTTTTTTGTTTATAATTTATTAACTTAATATGTATTTTATATTTTTTTATTTGTATTTATCTATTTTTAGCCCTTTTACTGGATTTTCTGTTGGGCAATAAAGTATTATTATTATTATTATTATTATTATTATAAGAACCATATTTCGTTTGTTGCTACATTGAAATGGTTTTCAAACTGACGTAATTATTACGACGTATATACGAATTCTTATAATTATGTGGCATTTACTAAATCCTCCATATAATATAACTAGTTGTATTCTTCCCTCGGGAATAAAACAATTGCATTTGATGCAGGATAATTCTTCCATTTAACACCTCCATGTTCAGTAGTAACAGCAGTAGAAGCATTTAACAGTGCGTTGAAGGGTTTGTGACGACGCCTCACCCCTCATCCTGCACCCTGCACCCCGTGCACCACCCTTCGTCTGACATTAAAATGTCATTACGAAGTGTATTGTGTAGCCGAGACGCCCATGTTTGTACACTCTAACTCAAAGTAGTTGCCCAAACAGAATCCAGGAATTCTCGTTACGCCTCGCAAAGATGAGAAGGCTTCGCATCATTATCTCACTCTGCTGAGATTCCAGTGATATTCTGGTGAGATTCTGGTTACAAATTGATGATGGTAAATAACCACATTAGTAGCTAAATGCGTGCAAAAAGTGAAAATTTTGTTCTTATGAAATTTAAACCTTCCAATATTGAAATACATCTGTCATGTTTTTTAACCAACTATATTTTCATATCTCGGCAGAGGACAATAAATTCGCTCGTTTAATTTATTAGTCAAATGTCGCGTCAGTTAGACGCCAAATAATGAAATGAAGAAACTTATTTTTACTGTAAAATGCTGCTGGCACTTTTCAAATTGAATCACCCAAGGACAGTGGTGATATTCAGCAGTAGGGACCGGTACGGCTGTACCGGTTGTTAAAATTTCAAAGTTTGCTATATTTATTAAAAATAAATAAATATATCATCACGTCTTTTACCCATTACTGGGTGTGGTACTCTGCCGAAGCAGATCTCGGTAAGTGATATATTTATGCGCGCGAAGTACGGTTACCAGCCGTCAAATCACGGCTCCCAAAAATGTTAGTGGAGGGGGAGCCACAGGGGTAATTTTAAATTGGTGAAAATGTTTTGTCGGCTGTGGGGGTCGAACCAGGGTTCTTTGGATCCACAGGCCGACTTGCTACCACTGTGCCATTACCCCATTATTATTAATTATTAATGGCGTTATTTAATTTTTCACAATTCAATTAATTAAGGAATATCTGGCAAGTAAAAAAAGTAAAGCAAAAGTCCCAATTACATCTTGCCGAAATCAAAGTTTAATATGGAAATTGTAAGTATGATTTTTAATTATATACATCATATGTTAATATTAGATTTCTTTTTTGGGAACGGAGCGTACCAGTTGTTCAAAAATTCGAATTTAACCACCGCTCACAGACATTAGTGAAGGTGGGTGGTTTTTATGCTTTCCGATATCTTAGGTTTCATCACAGCCTAGTATGACAACCCCTTTCTAGAAATAATCGCAAATTAGGATTTTAATTATTGTTATTCAAATGAGAAAAAGTTTTAAAGAATAATCTGTGTGCTGATAGATCTCGTAGAGTGCAAGGAAAGTTGGAAACTTGTCGACATGCAAATTGGGTGTGAATGTACCATAACTCAGGGTGGTTAGTACGCAATTTCTAGGGGTAAAAGTTATTATTAATACCCTTGTAGATTTGCAGTTTTCTTTGTTATGTTGAAGTTAAGATATCAGAGTAAATTAATAACAAATTCAATTAAAAGCAAGAAGAAATATAATCCAAATTGAAACAAAACAAAATCAGGAAAATTATTATTATTCATAAGTTATAAATTGAAATAATTAAAATTTTATTAAATCCACCCTTACTACAGTATTTTCAAAACAACTACCAAACAAGAGGTTGCACGGTCAAATCTCACTAACTTTAGTTTATAAAAAAAATACTAAAGGTCAGTTTTTCAATAACCGGCTTACCCTCGATTAATGTTAATCATGATTAACATATGGGGTAAAGGCTCAGTGGTATCCGAGTCGGCCTATGGATCCTAAGAATTCTGGTTCGATCCCCACAGCCGACAAAAGATTTTCACCAATTTAAAATTATCCCTGTGGCTCCTCCACCACTAACATATTTAGGGGGCGTGATTTGACGGCTGATAACCACACTTCACGTGCATAAATATATCACTTACCGAGATCTGCTTCGGCAGATTGCCACACCCAGTAATGGGTAAAAGGCGTGATGATATATTTATTTATTTATTTTTTATGATTAACATTAATCGGAAACTGAAAAACTGGCCCTAAGATTAAGTTCGGCTTCCATTATAAGTTGTTGAATCCCTACACTGTAATTAGAATAATGTTCCTATTGTACGTAGCAAATAAAATTACGTATCATATACAGAATCTTGTTTACCTTTTTTTTGTTATACAGGAAATACAATGCAAATTTTTTAATTTGGCGATAGGTTCTTCGTTATTGTTTTTACAAGAAAAATTTAAATGTTTATTAACAGACAATGATACAGTTGTAGAATATAGGGGAAGAACAACATTAACAACTGTGATGGCAGTGAATTGAATAAAACTTGGTAACCGTTGATTAAGAAATTATAGTTCCTTGTTTACTCGTTACTTGTTACTTAAGACGTATTCCATTTGCCATTTGGATCGGATCTAACTTACATTTACTGAGCCAGATCACTTATTTATTTTACTGGATTACTTTGCTAACTTTATTTTCATTACTAGAATTACTGATTCTAATTTACCTTGAAGTAATACACCGCAATAAGAGCCAGTTTTTCAATCGCCGATTTACTCTCGGTTAATGTTAACCATGATTAAATAATGATGGTAACCATAGTTTCCATTATTATTTAATCATGATTAACATTAATCGGTGGTAGAAAAACTGGCTCTAAGTGTATCAGTTTGTTTAATTCAGTTCATTTAATCATGTTGCCTAATTTATCTGAACTGATTTATGTGAACCAAGTGGCAAATGGAATACAGCTAATGTTACTCATTTACTTGTTTTGTCATTAAGTTACTTGTTTTAGTTACGCTTTATTTATTTATTATTTTATTTTATCTTCCTGACGAAAGATGTACGTCTAGTGTACCGAAAGGATAAATTTAAAATAATTATACAGAACTTGAAACAAAAATAGTTTTATGCACAACCGGGCCGAAATTCATGTGTTGTAGCCCTAAAAAGCGGGTTTAAACACTTGTTTTATCCCTATGGCGATAATAAAATAATTTCTATGGATACATATGTTAGATAAAATGACAATTTTTGTTTATTCTAAATACTTGATTTTACAAAATGTCATTTAGACATATAACCTATGTACATATTTTTATCTTTTGAACATATAATGAAATGTTATTTCATTGTGCATAAAATATTGTATGTACCACGGGTGAAATTAGCGTTTCTGACCCTGAGCATATTATTAACCCTCGGCGCTTTGTGCCTCGTGCTAATAATCATGCTGCGGGCCAGAAACGCCTGATTTCATCCTTGATACATATATAACTATTACAGGGTGATCAAAAGGAATTGTTATAGTTGGCAATACAATTCCAGAGATCTTTTTATTCCACAGTTGGCACAACGTCAGATAAAGGCGGAAATGCTATTTGACATTTCTAATAAATACAAATAGGTTATGTAAGGAGTCTGACAGCTAATAGAATTTTGACTTTTTAAGTAATAGAAATACTTTAGAAACAAATGTAATAATAAATGTACTCAAATTTAAATTTTAAATGTCACTGTCAACAACAGGAAATGAATTTATGTATCAGGCTTACCAATTTCAAGTAGTTTTTTTTATTGCCAACTGTAACAATTCCTTTTGATCACTCTGTACTATTTTCATTAATTAACTTTTGTGTTGACAGATCTGTCAAATTATTTGTTTCACTTCTCATAGCAATCTATAAATTGTCTCTTAATTTACGTCTATCATGTGACAGTGTTATATTAATAAATTAATAAGGAAGAAATTATCGCCAAATTATAATTTTACCATTGTATGTATGTTCTAAGTAATATGAAAAGTAAACACCCGGTATAATTTGCTGTTTAAATTATAAAAGAGAAATATTTGAAATTCAACTGGTAGATAATATATTTCTCTATCATTCGTTTAAATAGTTTGACAGAGACGACCATACAAAGAAAAATGATGAAGTTGTTTTGAAATCACTATACGTCCCTTTCGGTTATAATGTCTCCACCACCTCTCTATTTGACAAGCATGCATCCCAACGATATTCAGATTTGAGTGATGTGCATCAGACTTGATTTGCACCTATATTGGTTCGCTGATGTATGCAACGGACGGACATTTGTTTGGTGGCTGTGGAAGGACGTGCGGGTGAGAGGGGTACATGGTACATTCAAGGGATGAGGGTGACACTGATTGCAAACCGACAGCTGTCCGTTTGTGCAGTGGAGAGAGGAGACACATGTTTGTCGCATGGAAGAATTGGGTTTAAATACCATCCAATCCTAGCCTAATAATTTGGGCTGTAAACAGCTTGTTGTCATAGTTACTAAGCCCCTCATGACGTAAACAAGAATTATAATGTGGGAATTATAGTTGACAATTTAACAGATACAATTAAAAGTATATTTCAATCAACATGTCACGGTAAATATTTCAACATTTATCTTTCTAATCAAAGGTGATGTCTACAGTTAACATAATTTAAAAATATTTTAGTTCATTTTTAATTTGATTAAATGGGTGACACTAATGGAAAATTTTATGGATTGTTAATAGTTTTTGTTATTTCTAGGAAGCATCTAAATCTTCTAAAATAAAATGTGTTCTAGGGTAATAAATCTGTCAACGCACGAATAGATCATACAACGCGTACTTGCAAAGGTTATTCAGACACAAACAAAAACACACACACACACACATAGACAGGAAACATGTGTCTGTTACATGTTCCAAGTGTTTGTGTTTTAAGAGTCGCTTCTAGTTTGTTTAGCTTGACAACCATCAACGAAAATTATCCATCCATCCATCCATCCTAGTTTTGAAAATATACATAATTACCAAAAAAATTACTGGGATAAATTTGCATGAAATAGTTGGAAACGTTTCCATTAATCACGCTGTAGAAAATAAATGATATCAAGTTAGCGATTCATCAATTAACTCGGAATAATAAATGAATATAAAACACAAAACTAAAATGAGAAATAGTAATATAAAACAAAAGAATAAAACAGTGTGACAGTTTAATTTCAGAGCCAACTTTACCTTTCTATTTCCTATTTTCTTCATTAATTCTACTGCGAGTAATTGCGCTTCCAGAAGAAGAGAAACAATGAGTTTATAAACTTTAGAAATAATATTATTTCCTTCTTGAAATGAACAAGTTAAAAACTAAACTAGTTATGTTACATTATTCAAAAAAAGAAATACAACGAAGAGGAGGGGAAATAAAACATGTTCCTTTTTTCATCATGGCGCCTGCAGTCTCCCTGCGCGTATCAGGTTTCCGTGAGTTTAAAATGCGAGGCCACATATATCTGTCTGCGACGTTTAACATGTTGTGACAAATTTCAGGGGTTGGTCCTGACCTGAGCGAGGCGCAGGGGTTTAAAGGGGGTTGCAGGGTGACGGATGCAGCCGAGAGTTTGTTGTTTTATTCTAACGCTAGGATAAAGTATGGTTTGGAAATATGCAGAGTTCATAATGTTTACAAATAGTGTTGTATTTTGACATAAGTTGCCATTTCCGTTTTACTGAAGATTATCAAATACAAATTGATGTTTACGAAAAGCGTACTTTGTTAAGTTCTACTGTCATGTAAGAACTTCAAATATGCTGCTACTTAACAGCTTTCTCTTCGAATCTACTATGTCAAACAAAAATCAATGTATCAACAAACAGTTGATTTATTTGCTACTCTATATAACTTAAACCAAACTACAGTACAAACAGTCTACAACAATATAGTGAATTTCAAACCACTCACATCCAATAGTATAATTGATTTAGACTGCCGAACTCTTGCTTGATAGACACAAGGAATTGGGAGCTTCTAAGAGATGGCATTGATCACAATATGTCAAACTTTAGACAAAGGTACATTTTTAATTTGTCTCTATAGCTTACCATTGCTGTAATTAGTATTTTTTTGTTTTTTATTTTATTTTGTGTTTACTAGTAGCATTATTTTTGTTATAGTTATTTATTATACAAGTGTTTTATTAGGTATATAAAACACGCAAGAAAAGTTTAGACACGAGACCGAAGGTCGAGTGTTTAGTTTTTATTAAGTGTTTTATATACCAATAAAACACAAGTGTAATACAAATTTTTTTCCACAACTCATAATTATAGGTATCGAAGAAGATGGGTCGTAATGTTTAACGTTGATTCAGTTATATACAGTTTCTCAAAATACGGTAGATCATGAAGTGGTTACTAAGTAAAAAGTTGTTTACAGTGTTTTATGAAATATACAACACTAGTGTTTTATAAGCCATATAATACAACTGAAAGTGTAATTATGTCTTTATAATATATAAGTTGTGGATAAAATTATTTACATGCAATATAGTTTTGTGTAGTTGTACTTTTAGTAAATAAATCAATATAAATATATCATCACGCCTTTTACCCATTACAAGGTGTGGCACTCTGCTATAGATGATCTCGGTAAGTGATATATTTATGCTCGTGAAGTGCGGTTACCAGCCGTTACATCACGGCCCCCAAAGATGTTAGTGGTGGGGGAGCCACAGGGGTAATTTTAAATAGGTGAAAATGTTTTGTCGGCTGTGGGGATCGAACTAGGGTTCTTTGGATCCACAGACCGACTTGATACCACTGAACCATTACTTTTAGTATTAGTATAATATTTTTTTTAACTTTTAGGTACAAATTTATAAATATAGTTCATAGGTTCTTTCAATAGGTACTGTAGGTTTTTTTTAGTAGAAATTATTGTTTTTGTAGTATATTAGTTATTTATTAATTTTATTAACTTCTTTATTGTTAATACTAGTTCCATTATCATTTATTTTATTTATTTTTTTAAGTACTTAGTTATCAGATTAATAACAAACTCTACCTTTGTCGAAGTTCCAATTTTCGCCAGTATATTCTTATTTAAAAATCCCAATAACCACTGAGTTACAATTGCAGTTTGAATTACTTGAAATTTTCCCTTTTATCCAATTTAAGGGAAAAATATTCTTTATTTTTAGTGCGGATACTAATTTAAAAAGTATGTAAAATAAATAAATATAAAATCAGGCCTCTTTATCCATTACTAGATGTGGTAGTCTGAAGCAGAATATTTCGGTAAGTATATGCGTAAACTAAGGTTACCAGTAATCAAATCACGCCTCTCTAAGATGTTATTGGAGGGGAAACCATAGACAAAAATCATTTTGTCGGTTATAGAAACCAAATTCAGGTTCTCAAATCCAGAGTCCTACATGTTTCCACTGATCTGTCTAATTATTTATAAAGTATGTAAAATAATGTACGCATATAATGTAGAATGAACATTGTAATCTCTTTCAAAATGAAGAAGTATGAAGATAATTTTTTTGCTGGTAAACATAAAAACGATTGCATACAATTATGTGTAGAGGGATTTAAAAATCGTGTTCCCTGTGGAAACGTCATTTTTCAAATTCAGCGAGACTACTGCAAGTTCTCCCTGTTTAATTGAATTTTCCCGTCAAAATTACTTTTATAATGGATTTTAAGAATGCAGAGCGTTGTAGAATGTCAGTTTTAATAGATTTCGAACGCGACAAATTTCATTAGTATCAAATTCATGTCGGAGATGTTTGAACTGCGGTAACGGTGTTCGAATGTTGTTTGAACAGGACAAACACAATTAAATTACAATCAAAATTGAATTAATACCAAAGAATTTAATTTCTCCGGGAGAGAGACTTTCCTTCAACTTTCAAATTGATTCCAGCAATTCGAGATCGAGACGGGAATGGAAATGAAACGCGAAAACTATCCAGGAACTGTCATCGAGATCAGGAGGATTTTTTTTTACTTTTTACTACGAATACTTCTTCCAAACTTGCACGTATTTATAATGAATATGTCAACTGCACATGTGCCAATGTCACTATCAGACTATAATAAAATTTACATGCACAAACTGTATGTAGTAAGCGTCTTCTCGTGTCAGAAATTTGATGGATGCGTTCTGAATTAAATTCCCAACAAATTCATTTCCCTGTTTGACAGCAATTAACGAAGCGAAAGAGAAAATATAAAACAACATCCTCGTGGGTCGTTGCTCCTGATTGCGTAAATTAAAGTTCAATTGTTTGGTTATTTTTCAGCGATAAGTTTAATTATAGCTGTAGAATTGGTGGATAATTATTTCTGGGGTCGAGATCAATGGCAAGTCAGTACGAAGAACCGATGCGATGTTGTCGGAACTGTTCGACAGACGAAGAGCCGCGTTATTAAAAGCGGGGAAGTTTTCCGATTAGCGGAACTTTGGATAATTACGAAGAAATTATTTAACAGCGACTGAGAGTTTCTTCTTGATGACCCGTCACCTGCAGGGCACGTAGAAACGTCGTCTTATTATCACACTCAATGTCAATTCGCTATCTTGATTTTCTCTCTTGCAACGTTTATTTGATTTGGAAATTGCGTGTTTTCATTTTATTTTGACATATATTCTATTGATATTTTATTACATCTTATTCTTACTTGATTAAAATACGTTCATCTATCTTCAAAATGCAAGAAAATGTATGATTAATCTAGAAAACTAATAGATTGTCAAAGTTGACATTCAATTCGATTAATATTTTTCATTTATGATGATCTAATATCACTGATTTGATTTTTAATTTTGGCGTAATCAAGTTTTTCGGCACAATCAAAACTTGGGCGTTGTGAAATCCATTCCAGGATTCATTGAACAGAAGGAGATAAATAATAATTAGAGCTTAATTTCAGAACAAAACCAAGATGAAATCTCATTGGTATTGGATGGCAGATTAATTCCGCAATCTGTTGGGGGCAGCATCGTCGCACAACAAGGGTTGAGGGCCGGGATTTACGTATTTTTGATAACCGTCGTCGGCGACCAACCGAACAAATGTGAATTACTACGAACCCTCAATTCTGGCGACCCTGACACGAGTTCAAACCCCGTGGATTGTAATCTTTAACTGGGTGTTCGCACCAGCACTTTACTCCCCACTTGATAGTTCTACCCCGCCCCCTACACAGATCCGTAATCAGGAAGTGAGGGAAATTTTGATTCTTCCCCTATACGTAAAAGGAAGTAGTTGAAAAGTAATAATGTGGAAAAATATTTTCACTTCGTTTACAAACATTCAACACAAGAAACATCAAAAATATATTTTACTTACGTGGTGTCAAATCGCGGTACAGCTTACACGAATATTGATGGAGACAGGAATCGAATTCTGCAAATAAATAATTCGCTTTTAGTTTGATTTTAATCAATGTTAATCTTTTTGCAAAATACCATGACCTAGTTTCACATTCTGGTGAAAAGCTCATGAGAGAATGATTGTAAATGTGAAATAAACAATAATTATAAAAATGTCAAAAATACTCCAATCCAATGTGTTGAATAAATAATAACACCCAACAGAGAAAATTCAAAATAATGATAATTTATATTAAACAGGGATTTGTTCACAAACGATCCGTGTTATAAATAATATTTGCATTTTCGATGAAACGAATAGAAAAATCAGATTGAATTATAATTACGTTCGCTTTGCAGTACAAATTCAAAGTTGATAAATACGTTTGTTAATGAAAGTACAATTTTCTATGAATTTCGATTAAAATTTTGACCCGCAATCTCCCAGCTACGGTAGAACAGTGTTTCTCAAAGAGTTTGCAAGCGATGATACATTATAATGAAAATAATAAATAACTTCTGTACAGACATGAGGTATCTTAATTACTTTGGAATATGATAAGGAAGTGATTGAGATGAATATTGTTAGAAGAATGAAAGTGAGAAAAAAATATGTTTTGGCGTTGGCCATGTGGTATATATATACATGGTGGTGAAACATAGGATTTGAAACATGTAAAAATGATAATTTTGTAATTTTCTGCTTTCGTAATTATTCTAAGTAAACAAGCTTCAAACAAAAATTTTAGATCATCAAATTCTATATCAAAATCAATACACAAAATTAATTTTGCATGCTTTGTAACGACACAAATTAGGTCTGAAAATGAGGAATATTGCATCAAAACTATCGATAGATATGGAATTGAAACAAAATTAAACACATGTTTGACATTCTAACTGTCAAAACTATATAAATGAATGAAAATAATAAAAGAATAATTTAAATATATAAATAAATAAATATATCATCACGCCTTTTACCCATTACTGGGTGTGGCACTCTGCCGAAGCAGATCTCGGTAAGTGATATATTTTGCACGTGAAGTGCGGTTACCAGTCGTCAAATCACGGCCCCCAAAGATGGTAGTGGTGGAGGAGCCACAGGGGTAGTTTTAAATAAACATAAATGGACTATCATGATTATTATCTTGAAGAAGTTTGGTGGATGGAATCAAAGTTAATTATCATTTAAAACAAACTTTCTTATTACAGTTTTTAAGAGTCACAGAGTCAAATCAAATTATAAAGAGAAAAATTGAAATACCATCAAGATTTGAACGTGGAACCTATGAACTTCGATCATACGCTTTAACCACATAATTAAAATCTGATTTTATTCCAATTTTTCTCTCTGTCTTGATCCCATAACTTTTTCATAAACTGTAAGATTTGATACGAAAATGTCTCTCTTTCAACAACTGTCATTCGAAGATGTATGTCGAATTTTATTTTTGAATTAATAACTTATAAGTATATCATCATATTAGTATTTGTCTCTAAAATTTATTTTAATTCGCTGGTATAAAATCCGAGAAATAAAATTGTAAAATAAAATAGCAAACGAAAAAATAAGATTCGTGCTAACTGATTTAACGCAGAGCTCGTAATGTCGTGATATCTACGAGGGCAGGGTGAAAAGTCCCTGAAAAATTAAACAAGAAATTATTTATTTGGTCAAAACATATTTTATTTCTCAACATAATCACCTTGTAGCTCGATACACTTCCTCCAACGTTTTTCTAATTTTTCGATCCCTTCCAAATAATACGATTTTGGCAATCCTTCACTTTGGCCTTTTCGGCTTCGATTCGCCAGGACAAGTTCACTGTTTCGACTGTTCTTACGGTTTTTGGTGTGTTGTGATGGATCCATGTTTCGTAATGTTTTTTCCACGCAAGAAATAATGTTTAATCAAGACGCTTAATTCACTTTTTTCCATGTTTTCAAAAATCTTCAAGGTTGCTTGCTTTCGATGGGTGTCAAAACAGAACTGAATGACATATGACGATATAAAAACTTTAATGCGTTCTAGTTAAAGGATGGTACATCACAAATGTTACATAAGATTTGCGATTGTGGCGCCATCTGTTTTATTTTTCAGGGACTTTTCACGAGTATCAAAATTCAATAAATATATTTGAAACTGTTACAAAAGCCTTTCTCAAAATTTAATAAACATGTATACTGATTCGAGCGCATGAATAAATGTTCCGCGAATGTGGAAACGTTGAGAAACACTGTATCCGTGTGTGTGTGAATGTAGTATATCATGTGTCAGATTAACCAGAGCTGCTAAATTATAATTTGCCGATTTATGAGCAGCGATAGCTCATTCACGGTCCACGCGAACGGCTTTTTAATGAAATAGAATATTTTATTGCGCATTTATCACGCCGTAAATTTTTTATGACCACTTCAGAGTTAATTTAGAGCGGATTCCGCCACACGCCAGTTTAACCGAATTTGTAAATAAATATTTAATCAATAAATTTTAAATGTAAATAAATTATATGATACGTAAACAAAACCAGATTATTTTGTTGTTTTTAGGAATATTCTGCGAGATTTATGTTCGCGGCGAGACAGATAATGGACAAAATGTCACAGATAAAACTCGGCAACTTTTCTCATTAGTTACGGAAACACAGCTTATGATTATGGAAGAGATAAACACTCTCACACGTACTTTCAGCTTTCAAAATTATTTTCAAGCCAAGTTTTCATCTCTCATAATTTCAAATTATGCACCAAATCCATTTAAATATTTTATAAAATAAAGAAATAAAAATTATACATATTTTAATTCTCACAATTACTAGACAATCTAAATTAAATTGGTAGAACTTATATTTGCCAAATAATTGAGTTCTTAGCAAAATAAAAGCTGATGAAACGATAGTTTATGTTACTATAGCAATATTTCGCGACGATCAATTGCAGAATGAACCTACAGGATCACTCAACCTATTTGTATTTATTATAGAAATGACATGTCAAATAGTATTTCCGCCTTTACCTGGTATTGTGCCAACTGTGGAATAAAAAGATCCCTAGATTTTTCTTTACTTTCTACTGATTGCTTTGTAATAAAACTTAATGAATATTTCAAGGGTGTATGCAAATGTATTCCGATATTTCATTATAACTATGCCAGAGGTATAGGCGATTAACATAGAAAATAAGTTTTTCTTTACCATTGCATTACATTTAAAATAGTTATTTTTATAACAAGTGCCGAAAAAGGTTTGTTACGTGCAAGTGCAGTGCCTCGTGCGGAAATTTGCACGAGCAAGTAACCTTTTTCAGCACGTGTTATAAACAATATTTTTCCTACAACTGTGCGATTTAGAAAATCACTAAAATATTGTCAAAATTTATAAAATTTTAATATTACACGAGAACGATATTTTACGGCGTTGCTTCAAAATTGTCTAGATTGTAATACTACACTGAGTGATTCTTCTTTATCATAAACACCTCCAAAGATAATTGAAGCTCCGGATCATGCTATGCTGGATTTATTTTCGACAGTGACAATCAATCTGCTACTGGTACTTCTAAAACCTCCGAAATTGTTGTCAATAATATTACTGTTAATAATATGAACCAGTGCGGAAAAAATCAAAGTTTCTTCATACTATAAAAGTTTCCACTTCAAAATTACGTCGATATAAGCAACTGTAACAACGTGTTATTAATATACACAAACAATAAATATTATGTAATTTCACTTACTCTTTAAATAAAACCATTTATCGATATATTTTACTTTGTTCCGTTCTTTTTATAAATTGTGTACAGATTAGATGTACTGCAATTTAATGTTTATAATCGTCAAAATATACTACTGCAAACTTACAAGCGCTGGCTCATTGCATCTCCTTCTTCCGTTAATTTAATTGTTTGATAACTAACTCATGGTTCTATCCTGGACTAACATTTATTCTTGAATCTAATAGATGGCGTTACTATCGTTGTTGGTAAATGTCGGTAATTTTTGACGTCAATTTGATGTCAATTATTGTACTTCGTATTTGTGGTTTGTAATTGTAATAAAATTATGGAAAAAAAGCGAATTCGTGGAAAAAACTTCACAGAAACTGAAAAGAATGTTCTTTTTGAGTTGGTGACGGGAAAATATAAAGCTATAATAGAAAATAAAGAAAGTGATGCCGTCACAATCATAAAAAAAGTTTAGCATGGCAACAAATTGCAAAATAATTTAATTCGCAAAATCAGACAGGGCACAGAACTTGTTATTCTTGTAGAATTGATATCTGTCTCTAAATTCCGCATCACTATAGATCTCAAAGGGATTACGTCTTTCTCTAAAAACTCTGACTTTCTGCACAGCCTCCACAATGTCAAATAGTTCTTCATATGACGATGAACTAGAATTCGAGTATTCTTGAAGCTGCATACTAACCAGTTTTGATAAATAGGTATAATCACACAAGCACTGGAGTTAAAAGTATGTTCAAAGAAATTTTTCAAGTTCTCAAAATAATGGATTTTAGTAATAACTGTGTTTTTAAACCTTTTTTCAATCACCAACAAAGCCAAACGAAACTAATACAGCGGCTTAACAAATTGGTTTTTAAAACAAGGTTAGGAAAGATGAGCACTGTCACTGTCAGCCGTTCTTTTCAACTGCGCATGCGTCATATAATTTTACTGGACCAATTTGCCGTGTTAACTTAACGGCTAGTTAAATACCAATATGTTGTTTCAGAAACCCATTTCAGGGTTTATCGAAGAGTTAAACTAACTGACCAGTTAAATTTGTTTTCAGAAACCGGCCCTTAGATACAGAATTTAATTCTGTACGACTTTTATAAAACATTTTTTTAATAAATTAGTAGAGAAAGAATGGTAGTGGAAAACATATTTTCCATGCTAATCTCATACGGCACAGTTTTTTTTTTTTAATTAAAAATTATCATTATTGTTTGACGCATTTTCTTGTCAAAAAGAACTTTTTTCCTTTGTTGAAACTCAGTATTTTCTATCATAAATAAACATTTTTTGTGTTTAAAAACAATTAAAAACAAAATATTCCAGATTTATACAATAGATTTCATTTCATTCCATTATTTCGGTATCCAGCAGAAACATACGTTCATAATCCCAGTCTAAATGTGTTTTGCAATATGTTTGGTAGCACTCTAGATCCAAACACGATAGATAATAGATACACAACAATAAATCAATAGTGAACCAGCCAGACAGACCATCACAAACCGATTGTTCGCGGGGAATTCAATGCAGCATGTGAACACAGTAAATATCTCCAACTCTGGGGTCACCCCGATTTGTCGTCCAGAAATATATGGGAATATAATTGAGTAAACATCTCTGCGACAAGGGCGTCGAGGAGGGGTGGGCGATTAGGGCACATGCCCCTCGCAATAAAACACGCAATAACTTACGCTAGGCGGGAAGTACACTACAGTTATATAACTATATTATCAACTGTTTATTAGTGTGGCTCTCTCTATTATTATCACTTCATATTAACTGCAGGGGATGGCAATTGTTTCTAATCGAACGAGTGTTTTGTTTTCATTTTCCAGATATAGTGATTTGTTTTCATTTCACATGTTGTAAATATTTTTTTTTTGCCTTTTGTAAATGTAATCACAACGGGTTTTTGATTAACGCACACGGATGTAAAGCTATGTATGTGAGTGGATAGTTCGATAAGAAGTGTAATTAAAAATATCGATTTCTTATCAGTTTAATCAATATTTGCTGGATGGTGTAATAACAATGAATTGACAGCTACCGTGTTTTATACATTTATCAATTTTTGAAATGAATTATTTTCATACAAAGCACAAAACGAAATAATATAGCAGGTTCTATTTTTAAATTGAAATTAAATTTATTTCAGATATTTAATTTTGATAAATTGAAATTGATATTAAATCTACATTTCCATATTAAAACGACTATTTTTTATTTATTATTATCAAATATGCTGTATATCATATTTCGAAGATAAAAATCCCTCAAACTTTGATTAGAGAAAAAAGTGATTATCAGTTTATGACACATCATAAAAAAATCTCTAAACTACAAATAAAAATTGAACCTGTGTAAATATTAGCACGAGGTATTTGTTTTAAACATGTTTCCATGGTGATAAACAACGCTATCTGACAAGTATGCGACAGGTAATGTCTACGAGTGTAAATTCCGGTTTCTCCGAAGCGGAGATCAGAACATCGGAACCGGGAATCGGAAAATGTGAGCGTGTTGGATTGGAAGACACACGGGTTCAAATATCCGGAGGAGACGTCCGTAGACGACGACTTCCAGAGCCAGACGAACGAGACTGCCGCGTAAACAAATCAGGACACAACGTAAATACAAATGATGGGCCTGCTGCTAACTTCAGTGGCACGAAAACTTTCACCGACGAAATCATTACAACAAATATAAAATAAAATATAAATAAATATATCATCACGCCTTTTTACTCATTATTGGGTGTGGCACTCTGCCGAAGCAGATCTCGGTAAGTGATATATTTATACGCGTGAAGTGCGGTTATCAGTCGTCAAATCACGGCCCCCAAAGATGTTAGTGGTGGGGGAGCCACAGGGGTAGGTTTTGAAATTATGAAAATTGTTTGTCGCCTATGGGAATCGAGCCAGGGTTCTCAGGATCCACAAGCCGACTTCATACCACTGAGCTAGCCAAGGGGTAATTTTAAATTGGTTAAATGTTTTGTCGGTTGCGGGGATCGAACCAGGGTTCTTAGGATCCACAGGCCGACTTGATACCACTGAGTCATCACCCCATAACAACAAATATAATAATAATTATTATTATTAATGATATTTTACGCATATTACTAAATCGAAACTTCGGTGTACAATCAAATAAATATATATCCTATTTTATTTTGAACATATGAGCTCTACAATTGCAGATCCAAAAGGTGAACTTACTGAACATTTCACATAAAATAATAATTTCCAATTTATTTCGTTATAAACAAGTTAGTACTGAAATGATTCGATATATCGCATTTCTTTGTACATAAGTAAAGATAGGTCAAAAAACAAACAGAAGCGTTCGGTATAGTGGACGCAAAGATATAAGGAATCGAGTTGACTTCTTAATAGGTGGATTTTACCGGCCTCAGCGGGGAGTCTGGCTACAGTTAACAAAGGGGTGCATTAAGTAGATTGGAAAAAGTGTGAACAACATGCAATAGACATAAAAAATCAATATTTACATGTGAATAATATTGTAAACAAATTAATAATAAATATAAATTCTAATGAATCATCAGATAGTTATAAACATACCACTTGCTTCTGGTGTCACTGACGGATTCAAAGGGGCGAAAGGGGGAAATTGGGTGATCGCCGCCTCCGTCTGAGAGATTTTTTTAAATTTTAAGATATCGTTCCTCGTCAAATTGCAATTAAATAAATAAAGATTTAGTATTTCGTTTAATCGTATAGAAACTGAACTAGTATAAAAAAATAAATAAAATATAGCAGAGTCGGATAATTCGACTCTCCTTACTTCTCTTACAAAGTTAATTCTATAAATACTATAATCATGAATAAAAAAAAACCTGCTGGTGCTGCTGCCGCATTAGAAAAATGTTTTTTGTCATTTATTCCAATAATGACCTTTTCTTTCAATAATATCATATGATGCTTATTTAATTTACCCTAGCATCATCTGTTTGTATCCTAAAAGATATGACTTCCAGTAATTAAAAAAGAAATAATAATTCGCCCGTCCCTGAGAGGTTCTCTGGTACCGCCATTGTCTGATGTACGTATATTTTCCTACTAATTGGAGTAAGAAGGAGCATTTTTTAGTATTGAATAGTTGATAGAACGAATGCAGTTTTAAATCCCGTAATATAATTTAGGCCATTGTCTTCATGCTTATATTTGATATTACTTTATCAATATGTACGAAGATAAAATAAATGCTGATGAATATTTAAAAAAAATAAAAATAGATGAAAATGTTGTGTTTCTTTAAATATTTTTCGTTAAGGTAATATATAAATGTGTGGCAGCAGAAAAGCTGCACATATTTTCATGATATTATCAAGCTCTTCTGAAAATAGTATAGTACCTAAGTAAATGGGGCAATGGTTCAGTGGTATCAAGTCGGTCTGTGGATCCTAAGAACCCTGGTTCGATCCCCACAGCCGACAAACATTTTCACCAATGCAAAAAATTATCGCTGTTGCTCTCCCTCCACTAACATCTTTGAAGGCCGTGAGTTGACGGCTGGTAACCGCACTTCACGCGCATAAATATATCATTTACTGAGATCTGCTTCGGCAGATTGCTACACCCAGTAATGGGTATAAGGCGTGATGATATATTTATTTATTTTTTTATCCTAAGTAAACAAATTCATCAATATGTTACAGATTCACATCCTAATAAAATGGAAACTTGATCCTCACAATAAAATGTTCCTCTTCCTCCTCAGTATGCTAGAATATAGTTTGGGAACCACTGGTTCATCCATACGGCGTCGCGGTGCCGGGGACGCTAGGGACGCGCTTATCTACTGATAAAATCCGCGGTCCTCCGTTACGGTACTCACTCGTCAACGGCACGCGCGGTGGAACATTCCTCGTTTGTACTTCGTTCGTTATCGTCGTAGTCTGATATCAACATCGCTACGATCTCACATCACTACGATATCATCATAATAACATTGCGACTTCTGACATTCACGTGTGTTTGCTAACTAACTTCAAGTGCAACGGAGGAAGTTGAATTAATTAATTTTGCTAATTAGAAATTTAGAAACTACAAACTTTGTGAGATTCATCTTTTGTTACTAATAACAACTACAACTAAATTTTGTGTTAATGTTGTTAATAATAATAATAATGAATGATTGATTATAATAAAGTAGTGTTCTAGTCACGTTAAAATGTGAATGTTCATCATGATATCACGGCAAGTCAGTTTCTGATTGCTTTATCTGTTTGGTATCGTAGCAAGGGATTAACTGGACACAGATACGTCTACGTGTTTGCGTGAGTGTGTGTTTTATCAGAGAGGGACAGAACGATCGAACGACGAGGAAGAGTAACAGAGACGCCACTCTACTCCACGGCTTCTGGTTCTGTTTGACAGGTATGGTTATTTGTAGAAACGGTTCATGTTCATGGTTTGTTTGGTGGGCAATTGGTTCTGATGGTTTGTGTATGTATGTTCGTGTGTTTGTGAGTGTTACGGTGCATTGTACTTGATAAACAGACGATTTAACGTTGGATAGATTATGGTCTAAATATAACTACTGGTATTTGGTCTAGAAACGATCGATTGAACTTGATTTATATCGGCTGTGGTTTATTATATTAAATCTGACAGGAAATGTTCACTTACATTACAGATAAACTAAATGTTGACAACATTTATTATTTATTTATTTGCTACTCTGCACAATAACAAATTAATTGCAGTGACAACACTTGGATACTGTCGTATTTCTTGATGAAATTAGAGAGGTTTGCTTGTGAGGCAAGTGTTCTATTCACGTAGCTACGACTAATATTATTTTTACACTAGACTCATTTATCCATACGTTCATCTTTGTAGCTGTATTCTATTTGACCCTTGGTTCTGTTAAATCAGTTCAGATAAATTAGCAACATGACTAAATGAACTGAATTAAGCAAACTGATGCACTTATTGAGATGAATTACTTCAAAGTAAATTAGAATCAGTAATTCTAGTACTAGAAATAAAGTCAGCGAAATAATCCAGCGAAATAAATAAGTGATCTGATTCAGTAAATTTAAGTTAGATCTGATCCAAATGGCAAATGGAATACGTGATAGTGGTTGTCATGAAAACAATGCAAAACAAGCCAATTATGATGTGATTATCATGAAACAATGCAAAACAAGGTCGTTATGATTCATAACGCTCCACATTTGATTGTTATTTCAATATTGTGTTGTTATTTTCATATCGTTACCATGTTTTTCTATAACATCAATACAGCAATATTATTTCATTCCAATCACTTTAATACTAGTTTTAAAGTCCATTGTTAAAATAAAATATGTAAAAGTATAAATAGGCGACAGCAAAATATATATATATTTTTTGCAGATTGACATTAAAAATGGATTTTATTGATAACTGACAGGCTGTGAAGTGATACTTTTACAGTCTAAGTCAAAAAAACATCAAATTTGATATTTATAAAATAAATATAAATAAATATATCATCACGCCTTCTACCCAGTACTGGGTGTGGCACTCTGCAAAGCAGATCTTGGTAAGTGATATATTTTGCGCGTGAAGTGCGGTTACCAGCCGTCAAATCACGGCCCCCAAAGATGTTAGTGGTGGGAGAGCCACAGGGGTAGTTTGAAAATGGTGAAAATTGTTTGTCGCCTGTGGGAATCGAACCAGGGTTCTCAGGATCCACAGGCCGACTTCATACCACTGAGCTAGCTAGCCCATATAATTTGACATTTACGATTTAATTTAATAAATATAATTGCAACAGCATACCGTTTCTTTAAACTCGGGTGGATTGAATATTTCCATAGCCGACACACATTTTCGCCACATTAAAATTACCCCTGTGGCTCCTCCACTATTATCATCTGTGGAGGCCAAGACTTGACGGCTGGTAACCGCACTTCACGTGCATAATTGTATCACTTACCGAAATCTGCTAGGCAGAGTGCCACACCCCGTAATGGGTAAAAGGTGTGATGATATATTTATTTTATATTTATTTCATTTAAACGTTAAATGATGCCGCTAACATTAAAAATATTGAAAATAATCACAAAATTAATATTAATTTTAAATAATCGACAAGAAATTACTCGTATCTGTTCAACGCGGCAAAAAAGCAGATTTACCATCATAGTTCCATTCATATGAAATTCCAGCTACGGCAGTAAATCTGCTACTTTCTTCCCTAGTTAAACAAATAACTATTGTGTACCAAGTTTAGAAATCCAAAGATGTCACATAAAGAATAAATAAAAATCACAAGGAGATGAAATTGCAAGTAGTTAACTTACTTCACTCTTTTTATTTTGATGTTAAATCTCCATATTGTCTATTATCCTTCTTCCTTCTATGTTATTAATTTTCATATTTCATGGCAATCAAAAAATGCTGACAAAGTCGTATAAACCTCAAACAAAGTTCTCAAGTCTGCAATTAATTTTCGACTTTTAGTAATGCTCAGCGAATCATACAAAATCCTTTCTTCCTCCGGCTGAGAATATTCAGCGGAGGATCACGAGTCACGAGCACCCAACAAAACTAGAAAAACCGTCGTTTTTATGATGAAATATGATCACTGCCTGGAAAATTGAAAATAATGTTTCCCTGCAGCAATGCACCGCTGATAAATCTCCGTATCTCCATGCTTCTTCGGTTACGGTTAGCCTTGGTATCACGGCGTTACCGTATTCGATCCCGGTCACCCACCGATCATTTATAATACTTTGCTTCTACTTTCCACCGAAATGATTAATTCTCGCCAAAGTTACTGTATTTTATAAAAGTTTTGAGATAAATTTATGGCCCTTTATTATGAGAGAAAACTCAAATTTATTTTTGTTTCATTATTCCGTCAAGTTGACATTTGAGACATTTTTTATGGCTAAATTTTACTTTAGTAGCGTTCTCGGAACCTTGACAGTTGTCGCCCAATATGCATGATGCTTTAGGACTAGTGTGACAATATTTAATAGTTTATTTCCAAGGACATTTTGAGTAAAATTTAGTCATATGAACATAGGTCCTATTCCTTTTGGTTACCAAAGCACAAGAGGACAAATTTTTATAAATAAATATCAAGTTGTAAAATATATCACTTACCGAGATCTGCTTCGGCAGAGTGCTACATCCAGTAATGGGTAGAAGGCGTGATGATATATTTATTTGTAAGTTGTAAATGGACAAATTAGGAAAAACAAAACGCGACATAGGCAAAAACATAAAATAATATAAAATAGCATAAATTAATTCAATTAAACGTAGAATAACGTAACAAAAAATTGAATAAGATAGGATAACGTAATATGCGATACGAAAAAATGGTACAGTGGTATCGTGTCTGCCTGTTGATCCTGAGAACCCTGGTTCGATCTCCACAGCCGACAAACATTTTCACCAATTTAAAATTACTCCTGTGGCTCCTCCATCACTAACATCTTTGGGAACCGTTATTAGACGGCTGGTAACCGCATTTCGCGCGCATAAATATATCACTTACCGAGATTTGCTTCAGCAGAGTGCCACACCCAGTAATGAGTAAAAAGCGTGATGATATATTTATTTATTTATTTTGAAAAATTTTTAAAAGTTAATGGGGTGGCTAGCTCAGTGGTATGAAGTTGGCCTGTGGATACTGAGAACCCTGGTTCCATTCCCACAGGCAACAAACAATTTTCATAATTTCAAAATCTACCCCTGTGGCTCCTCCACCACTAACATCTTTGGGGGGGGCGTGATTTGACGGCTGGTAACCGCATTTCACGCGCATAAATATATCACTTACCGAGATCTGCTTCGGCAGAGTGCCACACCCAGTAATGGGTAAAAAGCGTGATGATATATTTATTTATTTATTTTTAAAAATTTATAAAAGTTTCATAATAAATGCTCAATATGCGTCATACACAAAAATGCAATATCTGCATATTCCGCAGCACTAAATTCATCCATTGTGAAATGAATAAAGTGCAACAATGTTATTTTAAAGCAGTGTTTAATTTTATTATTGTGCGGTTTGTTTTTAGAAAATATCTTGATCAGAATTTATAAATTTGCTACAATTTATTAAACGTTGACTAAAAAGAATAGGAAATATGTTCATATAACATTTTTGACTCAAAATGACCTCAGGAATATGCTTTTCAATTTTATTACACTAGTCCTGTAACATCCTGTATACACAAGTATTTTCAAATTAACTGAGAACTACATTATAATAAAAGAGGATTACGACTATTAATCTGGGCTGAAAACTACTTTTTTCGATTTAAAGTAATTAACTTTTGAAGCGGTTCATGAACCGGTACGCAAGATCGGTTCAATTACTATTTGGTTCAATTATTTTTATAATTTCTTTTATACAAACATATTTTCATTTTAAATTTACAAATACATACTTTCGTTCTGTATACACTTATGCAAATATTTAAACAAATATAAAATTCAATTTCAATTTATATTACATAATTATTTTTGATCAAAACTGCAAATAAAAATTTCAATTTATATTTAAATTTTAAATTGAACAACTTATTTATTATTCCATAAGTTTCTTAAACAAATTAATTAAATAGAAAAGATAAATAATTTTTATCCACAACTTATATATTATAAAGACATAATTACACTGATTTCAGTTGCATTATATGGCTCATAAAACACTATAAACAACTTGTTACTTAGCAACCACTTCATAATCTACCGTATTTTGAGAAACTATATAACTGAATCAACGTTAAACGTTACGACCAATCTTCTCCGATACCTATAATTATGAGTTGTGGATAAAATTTTGAATTACACTTGTGTTTTATTGGTATATAAAACACTTGTATAATAAATAACTATATCACACTCAAAACAGATTTATTCAATGCACCGTACACATACCAAATTCTACTGGTTCGAACTGGTTCATGTGTTCGGTTTGATTCAATTTGTCAATTCTATGTAAACAGTTCGATTCAGATTCGCAGATCAAGAAAACAAACCGGTTCGGTTCGGTTTCAATACAAGTTCCAGTTCGGTTGCAGCCCTACTATAAATGCAAACGAAGCATTTTATACAATTTTAAATTGTTATTGTCTATTACATCATCACTCTTACCTTTATTATTACAAAATATCTTTGTCTAATATGAATGTTTATTTCTAAGTACCTGTTGTAAGTTGTTTACATGAAATATGTGTATATTAACTGAGTAAATATATCGATATTAGTAATTGATAGTTAATACATTAATTAGTACCAATTTATTGAAGTGAATTCTAGATGAAGTTAAATAACAACCATGATTAAAATGTCTGAAACTTGAAAGTATCACAGTATTAGGCTTCAGATTAATTGTCGTCAGTAGAGAATAATTATAGAGAAAAGTTGAGGTTCTGATGTACAAGTTTATAATTCTTGAAAGTTGAGCCATTTATTATACGATTTACATTAGTAAATAGGTCAAAATGAGGTAGTCTTAAGATCCGAAACAGAGAATAGTAATTAATTATATGCAAATTTGAGTAAAAGCCAGTTTAACTAAGCCGAACTTTCATAGCTGCCTCTGCTGTGTTTAAATTAATTTTAGTTAAGATTAGGAGCAAGTTCTCACTAAGGGACTCGCTAATACATCCTTCAAATTCGCTATTGTACTAATTTCTATATTTCCATTATATTACGAACATGTTCCAGGATATTATAACTTGCTGCCGTCAAGGTTCGTAAACTTCATTACTTCATTTCATATTCCTTCTCCTTTGTTCTACAAAATACTAAATAAATAATCCTGAAGATTGTATTAGCTTCTTAAGAACTGTATGAGGAACATCAAATCGATAGGAGATGATTGAGATAGAATTACTTTCTCCTGAATAAATAAAGTGAAATTGTGATGAGTACAAAATTTCGGGAACATATGGCACAACACCCACGGTGCGCAGACAAAGTCGGTATCCGGTTTCTTGCGGCGGTTAAGAAGCGCTGGACAGTGAGTTTTTGCTAATTTGCGCGCGGTCCAGCGAAACAACACGCCGGACGCTCGTTCGGTCCGTGTGCTTGCTACCCGATGATTAACGAGCTGACAAAAACAATCAACAACTGAAGCGTGAACGTCGTGCTTGTTTTGTTTCACTGATGCTATGAAACAAAACAGCGGAGATTTCACCCTTCTCCATCAACTGTTTCATGTGTCCTTTCTTCTGTTTATTGTGGCAAATTGCACGTCATTCAACAAGCTAAACTCATATACTATTTTAGTGGCGCTATTTGTCATATATTCCAAAACAAAACTGTTAAATACAATATTTTAAAGAAGTAAACATATAAAAATGGTAAAATATCTATAATGTTTTACAATAATTTAGAAGGGTTTGACAGAGGGAAATGAAACTAAGTATTGTAGTATTCATATATAAAATATTGCTGAAAGGAAATCAGAAATGACAAGGAGGAGAAAAGGAAAGAAATGACGTAAGATTGATGATGTATGATCGTTCTAAATTCGCAAAGAATGAGAGAAAAGTGCAAATGTGAATCGCATTTTGGTTCTTCGTTCTCGGGCAAATTGAATGAAATTCTAATTTGCAGTTGTTGATTAAAGTTGAAAGCGATGGTCGATCCTTCCATCAGAGTGTTAGTCTTGAAGAAAATGGAGCGCGTTTCCTTCAATACCAATTATTGTAATAGCACAAGTGCTGGGAAATCGATATTTCCAGCGTGGAAAATTGTTTCCCGCTCGGAGTCGCACCCTTTGCGAAATCAAACACCTTTGATGTCCGCGCAGGGTCGGTAGCCAGCTCGAGGGCCACTTACTTTTTCCGTGTTGCGTTCCTTTCATTTCACGTAAAATTGGCACTTGTGAGCGAACCGTTCCGGTCGGCATGACTACGTACGGACACCGACGCAAAGACGCTAATGCACTCGCAACGCAACGCACTTTGTCGTGTCGTGCTACTTCGCTCTTGTGCAGTATCGCTTTTTAATTCTTCTCCGCTTCTTTTTGCCTTGTTTCTTTGTCACTAGCACACTGGCTAATCATTACTTTTTCTAGAGCCGCTCTTTGTGATATTTGTCACATGCGAACATCTATTTTTGCGCTGAGATTTTTAATTACTCTGCTTCATGATGAAAGTGAGATGCCGCTCTAATGGAAGCTAAAGGAACGTTTTGACATTCATCTCATTTAGCTACTTTTTGCTTCAGTTCCATGTCCCATAGTTCACAAATGAAGAGTCGGAAAGCTCGCATCCGCATCGAATCTATTATCTCATATTTTTTTACAGGATACCAAACTTCCATTTGATAATGTTCTAGGATACAGGCAATCGTAGCTCAGTGGATAAAAGTTAGGTAAAACTTGCATTTCTTAATTAACACGTTAACTGCGGAACAAAAATAAGGTGGTATAGTGTTACTGCCGATACATATCGCCGGCGATATGTATCGCAGTTAACGTGTTAACAAGCAAAACGTCGAGCATTTAAATCTCACTGATTTCAACTTATATCCAAAAATACGATTGTTTTTGAGTGGTTCGAATTACACCATAAGCTGTAGACCCCTTGTACTGTAATTGGGATTAAGTTCTTGTTGTGCAGAGTAACAAATAAATAAATATTCTGTAGGGTAAACTACGCAGAATCTGGTATATCTGATTGTACAATTACATGTAAGTAACTGTTAAGATTTAAATTTTTTGTCATATTTGAAACACAGTGACAATAATAATTTTAAAATTAAATTTATAACAGAAAAAACTGTTATATTTTAAAGAAAAGCTTTGAAACTTTTTAAGGACTCAAAATACATCAAAATTAAGTTGGTTTTGACTGCAGTTGGGTGTTGATTTATTTGTGGATTATAACATTAAAAATCGATTCATTTCATTTTTTCTGACTAAATATTCTTTATTTCGAGCTCTAGGCAATCCAAACCATAAACTCAAAGAAACGTAACGCGAAACATAAAATTGGTATTACTAACTTTCCATCTCTCCTATTCATTTTACGGCAAAAACCTGCAGAGTGCATTGATGTTCAGTATTAAAATATGCATGCAAGACTGTTTGTACATTTTTATTACATGTCTGGTTTAGCCACAACTTTAAAAATAAATTCCAAAATTTCTGTGAAATTGTACCAATACACTTTTGTTTTTTATGAATTATGTTAATGTTTGAAGGTTATATACGTCAATCTATTTTATAAACAATTAATTAAAATCTAAAGTCATCGCTATGGCTATAAATAATTTTAAAATTTATTTTTAAAGTTGCGGCTAAATCGGACTTGTAAAAAAATGTAAAAACAATTTAATATGCATCTTTTTCTTAACATCTTTCTACTCTACAGTTTTTTTCCGTAATATTAATAGGAGATTAAAAAACTTAAAAACATTAAAATCCCATGTTAAATCCCTATGATCGCCGTTATCAAACACCACCCGGTATATTTATACCATTTTATTTATTTATATCATCTTAAATCATCTTAACATGCTGTGACGTCACCCTAACCAAGGTTCGTCAGTTCGAGTCCGCCTGTCGACAAAGTATGATTTGTCGTTAAAATAAAAAAATACAGTTACTTCTATTAATCATACTCGGGCGCTATAAGCTAGTCACTTATACATATGCCTTAAAAAGTAAGTAACATCGACTATGGCAGTACGGCAGTACGGCAGCGAAAAAACTGCGGCTCGGTGTGTCCTGTACGCCCAGGCCCGATTTGGGCTGTAGTGCCATTGAAGAAGAAGAACTCATTAGAGGAAAAAAAATTAAGTAAAAGAATGTATAGCATTTCTATTTTATTATATAATAATATTTGTGAGTACATTCCTAAATTATAAAAATATATATTTGCACTTACTACGAAAATATATTGGCGTATCCATGTTCCTTGATAATATTATAAATAAACATTACAGAATCATTTATAAATGTATGACAGTGAATAAAACCCGAAACACAATATACATTACAATGAAATTAACTAATAGATTCGATAACAAAACAAGCAATGTTACGCATTTAAAAAGTCAATCCGTTCTTGGTGTTCGGTTCTTCAACTCGTCGAGGTTGTATAAAGGAAAGTGGTCAGTACAAAGTGCGTATACATCATCTTGCCTTTGCGCCGTGTCACCTATTGATGTCGGTTCGCTTTTCGCGATGTAAGCAATCCATTACTTGGGGCAGGCTGCCAAGCAGCATGGGGCAACCCCCCAACATGACGGCGTCGGTTTAGCAGGCGCGACGCCATAATGGTTTCCGCTTCCTTCCCCCACCCCGCAAACAAACACCACATGTTCTGCGTCGCAAGTATGAATCGCACAATCAAGGAAACTCTTTCTCGGCAAATTAGTTTATTGCAAGTTCCTGGTATCATTTGCAGTCGCGACTTCATTACGATGAAATGAAAGGGTTGTCGTACGCCGGGAAATTCTCCTTTCACAATTATAATTAAATCATGTATGAAAAATCTCCGCAGTTTCATATGGTATCAAGTTGATTTACGAACGGCGAACGCGTGTGCAGGGACTGCGTTAACAAGGAAGTGTTGCCGCACGTGGCGCAAAAATAAATAAGTGCAAAATACAAAAATATACGACATACAATTACATCAGTGAATTTGTTTGTATGATGATCATTTTGTTTTTATCTAATTTCTAGTTGTATTCCATTTCCTAGATGGTTTACTTACATTATTTCAGATAAATCCACGTGACTAACTTGATTAAATGAACAAACTAATTACACGTACTAAGAATTTGGATTACTTTAAGTTGAATCTTAATTAGTAAATATAATAATAAAATAAGAAACAAATCTTATTTAATTGTTCAAATGGTATAATATATTTTTGTACTTACATCATTCAAAATAAAGTTTATATTACCCTAGAAAATGAGGTAAAGTTTGATTTTGTGTATTAGTGCTTCAAAGTAATTGAAAAAACACCCTTTCCTGTGGTTCTAAAGTTTGACTATTAAAACGCTAATTGTACTTATATACGAGTACACACATTTTAAGGAATTTATAAAAAAAGTTGAGAGATTAGCTTATAACGCCATCAATCAGATACACAATATTTTAAACTTTACGAGAAAAAATGAACAATATGTTATCAAATAATAAATGTGAATTCATGGAATAATAAACTGTCATGATAAATTCACGCTTCAAATTTAATCACTATTCTCACTACGATTATATAATTTTTGTCCGGTACAAAAAGCATTGTACAAAACTCGTGCACGAAGACGTCATTTGCACTATTCGCGAAAATTAGAGCACTCGCTTCACTCGTGCTTTTCAATTGCGTTCATGTGCAAAGTATGTCTTTGCACACTTGTTACGTAAATAGCTATTACCTACAATGAATGTACTATAAGTATAATAAATGTATAATTTTTGAATAATATTATTCGCTCTTCTGCACCAATCAGAAAATTATTATGTCTGAATAAATTTTTCTGTGCAAATAAAAAAATCTGGTGTGGTCATCACACGACTTTCTTATACACAGCATATTTAATATTTAGAATATATAATATTATTAAACATGTAATTTAGATTTTCAGTAATTCAGCATGTATCTGTTTAAAACATATAAAATATCAAATTTGTATACGTATAATTTTTAAGTAATGTTGACTACTTTATGTCTAAGTTTACTTTTTTCGAGTCTAACCCTGGGTATCTCAAGAACCATGAGATACGAAGCCGAATAAATTGAGGTAAAGTTGCCAAATTAGTTGACCATTTTAATGATGTATTTGTTTTTCCGAAAAAAGACATACCTAGATAACTAGATAAAGCGAAATTTAAAATCTATGTTTTTTGTTTTTATTGCTACTATGATTATTGAAATATATTATTGAATATAAAAATTAGTTTTTCTCAAAATTAGACGCATATACAGAAAATTGCAAATAACATTTTATGTTCCAAAAATTTTTGCCAACATCTTTTATTTGAAACTTTTTTTTGTAACTGATTCCATTTTTGAAATAAATGGAATTTATTGTTTTCTGTGTCCAGTAAACTTCCTCTTTCGGTTCTTCAATTTCATTCAAAATCAACTCAGCTCTTCGTATTTTCATGAAACTTATAATTACCAAGTTTCGTTATCAAATCTTAGCTCGTTCATGAGATATTGCACAGTCGGACACACATCCATCCATCCATCCATCCACACACACTCAGACATCATTGAGAAAATAATCAAAACGGATTCAGTGGACCTCAAAACACGTATTTCCGCGAAAATCTCGTCAACGATTTTTTTCACGATTCCAATACTTCCTTATACTACGTATAAGAAAGTAAAAAGCATAAAGACTTGTAGGTAACTATGACAAACCAAATAAACAAAATATACAAAAATAAATAATCAAAAATGTTGATATTTCAAAATGATATTTCTCTATCACCATAGTTACGTCACAAAATATTGCAATGTTAACGTAATTTTATTTAGTTTGGTATTATTATGAACCGAAATGATAAAAATCCTGTATGTAATACAATAGTTGTAGATAAAGTATAATATACAACTCGCTATAATGACTATTATAGCGTCGTTGTATAACATACTATTATATTATTTGCTTAGAAAACAACAGTCTTTCGTATATGCTGCATTGTCATAGTTTAGAAAAAAGACGTAATTACCAAATCAGTTGGCACAGAGAATATATATATAATATCTTTTGAAATATACTATGGCACTGGTGTGCGGGATAAAGACAAATGCATCCCAAGTTTCCAAAGGCTCCCTACAAATTTCAATCTCTCGAAGAAAAATCTGTGGGTCGCGAATATAAATAGCGAAGGATTTAAAGGCTCTCGGGTTCGATTCTGTGTTTATAGATGGCGACAGCAGCAATGGCATCGGCTGGCAAGATGAATACACTATTTTTTTCGTTTTTCTTGAAAGAGCGCGTGTTATAATCTTTTCAGTGTCTGAATATTTTCGCATTCACGGAAGCGTGAGAAAGTGAATTCTGAACTTCAAACGAATTCAACGTGAAAGACTCGGGCGCGTTCCCGTTGCTCGGGTGACGAGTCCTTTGCTTTTCGAGTGGTTTTATTTCGGTGATTATGCAAAACGACATTTCTATATATTTTCCCGCGTTTTATTGCATTTTTAAAGAAGGAATTTTATATTTTCAAATAGTTGCAGTCGTTCCTCGCATGCACAATTTACCGACACTTCAACTAACCCAGACTTTCTATAACAAAACAGGTTTAAGAGAATTTTTATTACACACTTCTACATACCAAAATAAATTCAATCGCATTTTTAAAATCAATATTAAACAGCTGCTGACAGTAGGATCAGTACCGAATTTTTATATTAGACTAGCTATTACCCGCGACTTCGTTCGCGTGGTCTACAATTTAATGCGAGTACCCGACATGCGTTGCATTGCAACTCAAAGAAAGAAAGTGTTTGTGTTTAATTCTGTTTATTGAAGTGCTTTTGGATACACATTATTTTTTGTTTGTTTTTCTCTTTGGGACGTACACGAATATATCAGAAGGTTTTTCGACTTGTGAGCATGCCACATACAGCTGTCCATGTGAGAAACATGGATTTTCCAAATTTAGTCCACACACTTGAAGCGATTATCCCTGTGCTTTGTTGATGGTCATTGCAAATGCGAGTCGTACCGGAAACTGCAAACATTTGAATCCGAATGGCATAGGACTGAAGCTTTATTATACCTATATGTTAAGATTGGTTCTCGTCTATGCCTATACCAAATTTGAATCGAATCAGTGCAGTACTTTTCAGGATAGCTAGCGGTAATTTTGTTTCAAAATGGCAGACTGAAGCTTTATTATACCTATATATTAAAATTGGTTCCCGTCTATGTCTATACCAAATTTGAATCGAATCAGTGCAGTACTTTTCAGGATAGCTAGCGGCCATTTTGTTTTAAGATGGCGGAATGAAGCTTTATTATTCCTATATGTTAAGATTGATACCCGTCTATGTCTATACCAAATTTTAATCGAATCAGTGCAGTATTTTTCAAAATAGCTAGCGGCCATTTTGTTTTAAGATGGCGGACTGAAGTTTTATTATGTCTATATGTTAAGATTGGTTCCCGTTTATGTCTATACCAAATTTGAATCGAATCAGTGCAGTACTTTTGAAGATAGCTAGCGGCCATTTTGTTTCAAGATGGCGGACTGAAGCTTTATTATTCCTATATGTTAAGATTGATTCCCGTCTATGTCTATACCAAATTTGAATCGAATCAGTGCAGTATTTTTCAAGATAGCTAGCGGCCATTTTGTTTAAAGATGGCGGACTGAAGCTTTATTATACCTATATGTTTAGATTGGTTCCCGTCTATGTCTATACCAAATTTGAATCGAAACAGTGCAGTAATTTTCAAGATAGCTAGCGGCCATTTTGTTTCAAGATGGCAGATTGGACGTGTGCCAAGTCAGAAACCTTCGTGAGCGTGCGCACAATAACTTAGCAAAGTTTCAGCGCAATCGGATGAATGGTATAGGAACGCATACGGGACAAACAAACAAACATTAATTTTTATATATATAGATTAAGTGCTAAATACGTTCATTTATACAACAACTTGATAAAACCACCTAAAATTATTCAGTATTTATCATTACATAAACCTAATCGCATAACGTTCCTCCAGTAATAAGATTTACAAACAAGAAAATTTGAACCCAGAACCTTCCACTCGCATCGTGACACAATTGTCTGTTGGTAGATATTAGAAATAATTTTTGATAAAGCTATGAGCGTTCGCCGGGATTTGAACCCAGAACCTTTCACTGCTCTAACCAATTGAGCTACAAACACTCGGCGAATACTCATGCTTTTTCGTGCAATATTTAGTTGAAGAAATGTAAAGTGACATGGGTTGCGTCAATTCGTTACAAGTCAACAACCTAGTATGCGTTGGGTGATATTCCCTGGGTGATAATATTATAAGAATTTGTTTATTGACACAATTGTCTGTTGGTAGTATTAGAAATAATTTTTGCCGAGTGTTTGTAGCTTCTTATAAGCAAATTATATGGCATGTGAAATGGGATGCCAATTACCTCATTGATTTGCTTCTTGTTTGTAGTTCCGTACATATTTATGTTACTAATTTTGTTCATCTACAGTTTCATTATATCTTGTATCACAAGTAAATTTAATGATGTAATGGTGTACCTATTTTGCATGGTGTATAAAGAACAATTTTATTACAATGAAACAACAAACAAAATACAAAATACGTTATTATTTCCCGGAAATATATTGAAGATGAAAGTGGTAGAAAATTTAGTTCTAAATGAATAAACGTGGCATAAACGAGCTTCTATGAAAGGAGTTACGAATGCGGAAAAAGCTTAAGTGGTGTATTTTGAGAGAAATTTTTGGTTAAAATTAATTTCAGGATGAATATGATTAAAATTACATTAAAATATAATGGATAAAAGGCGTTATGATATATTTATTTATTTATTTTAATATGTCGAGTTTTATAAACGATAAATAAATTTACCTCCAAAGTAAATAAAATTAATTCATTCAAATGGCAGTCTAACTTTTGACATTAATGTTATATGTCATAAAATAAATAAAATTGATTCAAATTTATTGATTAAATTAAATTTACATACTATAGAAGTAAATTTATTATGTCCTTTATAATACTCACCATTAATCAAACTTTAAAATTTTCAGTGAATATTCAAGGTTTCGTGCTACCTCGTTTGAAAGGATGTAGCGTAATGTTAATTTTTTCTTTTAAGGTATATAAAAATAAATATATCATCACGCATTTTACCTAATACTGTGTATGGCACTCTGTCGTAGTAGATCCAGTTGTCAAATCATGGCCTCCAAAGATGTTAGTAGTGGGGAAGCCACAGGAATAATATGACTGTGGTGAAAATTATTTGTCGGTTGTGGGAATCTAACCTGGGTTCTCAAATCCACAGGAAGATTCGATACCATTGAGCGACCTATCCCATAATAGTTATTTCGGTTCGAATAATATTTTTCGTCCGATTGAAATAATTTTCTTTTTACCCATTTATTTAGAAAATTTCGCAGATTTATTCAAATTAAACAAATCGACGAAATTATTTTTATTACCATGATTATTTTTTGACGTTTCTCAAAACCAATGAAATGCTTCATTGTATGTCACGTGTCTGCCTTTTAACCAATCCTGTCATTATTATACTGAGAATAAAGCTCTTGTGATTATTTCCGGGAATAATCTCTGTATAATGATATGTAGTTGTTAAATAATGATTTAAAACTATCAACGCGTCAAGTAAAATGTGTGAAAAAAATCGATTTAGTTCCATTTCAGATACAGAAATACACCAACAAATTTTAGAAACAACTTCCAAGAATACAATAATAAGTAATCAATCAATATGGACTCAGGTCAAAATCTTTTAAGTTGGATGAATCGACCTCAATAGCAAAATCAAAAAATAATCTAATTAAATATAACTTGAGAGTTGGATAAATTAGAAATTCACCCTCTTGTTATATTATTACTGATTATTTTTTGACGTTTCTCAAAACCAATGAAATGCTTCATTGTATGTCACGTGTCTGCGTTTTAGCCAATTCTGTCATTATTATACTGAGAATAAAGCTCTTGTGATTATTCCGGGGAATTATCTCTGTACATAGATGCTTTTTTATTTGTGTCAAATGATAGGTAGTTATAATTATTTAAAACTGTCAACGCGTCACGTAAAATGTGTGAAAAAAATCGATTTAACTATAATTCGAGAGTTCGATAAATTAGAAAATAATTCTCCAGTATCTTTCTCCACCTTGTTGCCATTTGGCAATAGCCACTCAAGCCCTACGGGCTTTCGTGACTATTGCCTGGCAACAAGTTTTCGAAAGATCTGTCAAATTATTTTCCATTTATTCTCACTCTCTTGTTATATTATTACTGACAAGTTTAGTAAAAATGCTATTTTTAGACGGTCGTGTTGAAAAGTCAAAATATAAATATTCAAAATGAATGTGGAATATATCTCTATGCAACACTCAGTGCGGCAAGAAATTGTTTATGATGTTGTTTCCAAGACAACCATTGTTAAACAATCTTTTTTTAATTAATGTGAAATAAAACAGTAAATGACAGCTGTAAAATGTCGATTCAAATTTCGATATAAAAAAATTAAAGATCATAGAAAAAACTGTAAACATATGTATGATAACGATCATTGCAGAACTTGTGTTTCAATATACTATTTTGATTCAAGACCAAAAAGCGATGACGTATCCATGGTAACATAAACATTCCTAAAATAGCGTTCTTTTACTATTGAAGAAGTTGATATCATCAGGCGTATTCCATTTGCCATTTGGATCAGATCTAACTTACATTTATTGAAACAGATCACTTATTTATTTCACTGGATTACTTCCCTGACTTTATTTCCAGTACTAGAATTACTGATTCTAATTTACTTTCAAGTAATTCACCCAAATAAGTGCAGCAGTTTGCTTAATTCAGCTCATTTACTCATGTGTCTAAATTATCTGAACTGATTTAAGTGAACCAAGTGGCAAATGGAATACAGCTATAGTGTCATATTCAAGTGAATGAAAAAAAAAGTATTTAAAGTATTTTTTCTGAATAAATGTTTGATAACGGTAACGGAAAATACTCAATACAAATTCAATCATGAAATTGTCTCTTCATGTGAGTGCCTATAAATAGATAATATTTTGGTGGTAAAATGTACGAACACTTTTCAGAATGTGCCATGTGCAAACAGATAATCCGGTATGTATCACATTGATGTCAATCCATCATGGAGAAGAAAGTAACAAAAAGTCCATAAGCCATCTTTGCAGCGACGAATTTTCAAAATAGGTCTTGAGAATGATGGATGGTTTTAACCACCAGAGAATAGCGATTATATCCAGAAAAAACTGTTACATGTTTCAGCGATAAATTATTCATATCCATTCCATCATCTTTTTATAATAATTTTCAGTTTTCGTTTTTGCTACAGAATTAGCAAGAGGATTTTTGTAAATCCTCTCTGGTTGAAGTTAAGAACTCGTTGAAAAGTTTTTTACACCGAGTAATAAAAACGTGAAGAAAACACAGAGTTTATAGCGTGAATAAGCCTTTCTGGCGTCGTGTCGACCCCTTGCAAAGGCATTGCTTAGTAACTGGACTTTCCTGAATTTAAATAAGAATGAAGAAAAATTTGGAGTGCTATGTTTTGTATACAAAGCTATTTTGGTTGGATTTATTAGATTTGTTGGCCATTGTTGTTCTCCATGCAAATTTCGTTTCGAAAAGTGAAAATTTCGACGATCGCTTTGAAGGTAGACATGTGAAGGGTGTTACACTTTACTCCACTAAATTCGGGACTTTATCGTTGTCACCCTCTCTTCCAGATCCGTAATAGGTAGGAAATTTTCCACAAATATAAACCAGATATCACCAAATTCGAAACATAGCAGCTCTCAATTTCAGATCTTAATGACCCGTGCGCACAGGCAATGTTTTCTGAAAAACTTTTTAGAAAGTTAAAAAAATTTCTTTGAAAATCTGTCAGTTACTTTTTGATATGAAAGGAGTAAACTACTGTACCATAAGCATGGGGTTAGTTACTTTCCACAAAATCTTTCTCCTAGTAGAAACATCGCTATAATTTCAAGAACCTTTCTTGATATCTTCTATCTAAAAAGTTTCTCAGAAAACTTTCCTCGTGTACACAGAGCATAAGGTAAAATATCCGCAGAATTGAATTACTGTTATTATAAACAAAATATTTTATGTATTGCATAAATGTTTGAAAAAAGGATTAAAGTAATGTAATAAATTAGAAAATAGTAAATTTATGTGGAAGTAATAATGTAAATTATTTCAAAAATATGATTCAATTTCTCAAAAAAGATTAGGATAATGGTAAAAAAATTCAGTATGCCTTAGTAAATTTTTATTCGATTTGAAGTCGACAATTTTAAACAAAAAATAATAATAACTTGTCAAAGACATCAGTGGTCAATGCTAACTTCAGGTCGAATTAAGTGGTGATTTTCTGTGAAAAAATTCTTTTTGTGTCACGAACATCTCTGAAAGATGTGATTTGAAAGCTGGTATTTTCACATTACGCACAAAAGTATATACCTTGGCAAAGGATCCTGAGTCCCTGGCAGAAAAATAAATTAATCTATTCACTCCAGTTTCTAAATATATTTGCAACATTATAATTTTTTTTCTGTTTAATAATTCAATGAATTAAATATGCACATCATATGGTCTGACAATTACGTCATTGAATTTGTTTGTGGTACAAGAAATACGTAACTCATTTTATTTCTGTTATTTACATTTTCAATATACAGTAGAGTCACGATATAGTGAACAAATTAATGTAGAGCCAAATCATAATAATGAGTTTGTTCACTATTTAGAGTTATAATTAAATACATATGAATCTGTGAGGAGAATTTATTTTTCCAAACTCAAATTTTATATAATAAATTAACCATAAAAACTGAAACTCAATCTATATTGTTTATATGTGAATAATTTATTAACTTATATACATAGGTATATAAAAATATATCATCACATCTTTTACCCATTACTGGCTTTGGCATTCTGCAGATCTTGGTAAATGATATATTTATGCGCGTGAAGTCTAATCACGGCCTCCAAATATGTTAGTGAAGGGAGAGTCACAGGAGTAATTTTAATGTGGTGAAAATTATTTACCACTGAACCACCTACCCCATTATTATTTTATATTATAGAAAATAGAAACGAAAGGCCCCTGTTTACTATATTGCGGCACTAATTATTCATTATATGGAGTTCAGTATAAGTACAATGTATTTATTTTTATGTTCATTGCAGTGAATGGTCCACTATTTAGTGAGTTATTCTTTGTTGTGTTTTTAATTTAATAAATTGGAATATAATAAATTTCAAATTCAGGTTTTCTTTCTTTCAAAATCTGTCCAATTCTTTATGTCAGATAAAATATTTAATCTCCAAATATTTTCTATTGTGTAGAATGAAATTAAATCTTTTTTATCAATTTAATTTTAGTGAAAATAGATAAACGAGTTCCGTTTTTGTGTTTCGGAATTGAAATTAAAAAATGCAGTGAGGTCAAAGTAATTTATAATGTAATCTACGCGTCCAGGGATAATGAAGTTGACCACAGCTCACAAAGGGTATTAGGGCCCGATGCGTGCCTGCGCCCGGTCCTGCGCTCCCCACGCCGCTTTGTTGGGCTGTCAGGGCCCGTCACACCTCCCGACCGGGATCAAAGCATGCTTTGCATCTCAATGTCCTTTCCCCACCCTCCTCTAACAATGAAGCGAATGGTGAATTTATCCCGGCAGATTTCGAATTACGCCACGGGTAATGTAATCCCCCTAGGCCGGCTCTGTGCCACGCCGGTTTTTTTTTTCTTTCATAATTTCACGCGGTTTCCTATTATAAAATTTTTATGAACTTCTTTCATTTGTGTCACAATGAGGTCCCTTATGAGTTGTGCTCTTTTTTTGGGATAATGCGTCGCTTCTTTATGAGTTTCTTTTTTTGCATTTCTTGTTTTGAAATTAGTTGTTAGTTACAGCATCGAGCGGATTGTCAAAGCGGAAGTACGGAAAGCGGAAACGGAGATAGTTAATCATGGATTGTTTCCGAGGGTTTCATTTTCGGATTTGTATTGTCATCGACATGTCAATTAGTGAGATGCCATTGTGCATTTTAAAGAAGGATTTTGTGCGCTTTCATACAACAAAAAATTAAAATTCTACGGCGTTATTTGTCCAACTCCTTCAAGCACAGACAAAATATATGTATATAGATTCAAATGACACTGCTTTTCAAAGTATAGTTTGTAGTTTTGAACGCGATCGCATTGCAACGCTAATGATTCATAGTCGTCTAATTCTAAGAACCCTGGTTCAATCCCCACAGCCGACAAAACATTTGCATCAATTTAAAATTACCCCTGTGGCTCCCTCACCACTAACATCTTTGGGGGCCGTGATTGGACAGCTGATAACCGCACTTCACGCGCATAAATATATCACTTATCGAGATCTGCTGCGGCAGAATGCCACACCCAGTAATGGGTAAAAGGCGTGATGATATATTTATTTATTTTATTTTTATTAATATATCATATATCAATTTTAGTCATAGTAAAGCAAACATAATAATCAAAAATTATATTTTTCCACGACTATTAATTAATAACATTTATTATATGTACGTTAAGATGGCTCATTATTCAAAAGTGCATAATAATAAAAAAATGTGTAGAATAAAGAACGCATTATACACAAGTTTTTATGCCAATTAGAATGCGGCTACTATAGCTGTATTCAATTTGCCACTTGGTTCACTTAAATCAGTTCAGATAAATTAGATAACATGAGCAAATGAACTGAATTAAGAAAAGTGATGCACATCTTGGGATGAATTACTTGAAAGTAAATTAGGTTAATGCTGGGCTGCAAGAAAAAATAAAGAGCTCGTTAGTTAAAGAATTGTTTATGTAGCAACAGTATCAATAGTGATTTTCTAAAACTTATAGAACCGTTAGTTGCTAATGAACCGATAAAACATTCACGCAACCCAGCAAAAGTAATTCTAGTACTGAAAAAGTCAGCGAATAAAGTCAGCGAAATAATCCAGCGAAATAAATAACTAATCTAGATCAGTAAATGTCAGTTAGATCTGATCTAAATGGCAAATGGAATGCGCCTTATAGTAATGCCATTATTGTTGTGTACTCGTGATAGCAAGGATTAATTTGCGCAATAAAACACACATGTACAAACTAAATATATATTTTATTTACGGTGGTTTTGTTTTCGTCGAACTTTACGCTGAATGTTTGGTGGTTGAGACTGGACTGCTGAATGGTGAATAGCGAATGAGGGATGTGCAATGAGGAATGAGGGCGTCTTCTTGGACGGATGAGATTTTTATAGGGTTTTTAGTTAGGGCCAGGGGAAGAGGATAGTTTATAAAGTTTAAAGGTTGGGAAACGATGAGTCATAGTATAGCAATGTTGTTGGATTTAGAAAGCGGATTGGAATTTAGGGGTTTTATGATCTTAATTAATGTTTTATGTCTACAAAGAGTAACTTTCTAAAAATATGTACAGAACTAGAAGAAATAAAAGCTTAAAGATAACATAATTAAGATGAATAATATATAACTAAACTTATATCTAACATGCATTAACTATTATATGAGACAAGAAAATAGATATACGAATAATTATAATTAAGTGGAATGCAACATTATTAAACACATCCGATTCCGATTACTGCAGTAACGCAGCGCACTGATCATTATTATTGTTATTTTCATGTTGTTTAGAAACTATTAAGTAGTATTCAACTCGAGCTTTAGCGAAACAAATAAAAAAATAATGGTAATGTGAGAATCTATTATAAATTAATTCCTTTCAAAATGAATTGTGAAAAGCGCTCCTATTTGAATATATTTAGTTTTAATGTTAAATGTCTGCATATATTTTATCTGTGCTCAGCACTGTAGCAAGGGTGATGCAAGCGATGTCCTTGTACTGGGCGCCAAAAGTAGAAGGCGCCGTGCCATTTATAAATTATTTTTTTTAGTTATTAAATATTTGCTATCTAAATGTTCGTTAATGTTAGTACGAGTAGAATAATTAATGTCCCATAGATATAAAGCCGTGTTTATTTCCCCAATCACATAGAGCTCTCTAGTATTCGTGGTATGACTGACTCGAATGACGTGAATGATTTTCAGTAATAATATAACAAGAGTGTGAGAATAAATTGAAAATAATTTGACAGATCTTTCGAAAACTTGTTGCCAGGCAATAGTCACGAAAGCCTGTAGGGCTTGAGTGGCTATTGCCAAATGGCAACAAGTTTGAGAAAGATACTGGAGAATGATTTTCTAATTCATCCAACTCTGGAGTTATATTTAATTAGATTATTTCTTGACTTAACTGTTGAGGTCGATTCATCCAACTTAAAATATTTTGAACTGGGTCCATATTGATTGATTACTTATTATTATAGGAAGTTGTTTCCAAAATTTGTTGGTGTATTTCTGTATCTGAAATGTAACTAAATCGATTTTTTTCACACATTTTACTTGACGCGTTGACAATTTTAAATAATTATTTGACAACTACTTATCATTTATCAACAAAAACAAAAGCTACAGAGATTATTCCCGGGAATAATCACAAGAGCTTTATTCTCAGTATAATAATGACAGGATTGGTTAAAACGCATAAATGTGACATACAATGGAGCATTTCATTAGTTCTGAGAAACAACAAAAATAATCACTTTATATATATATATATATATATATATATATATATCATCACGCATTCTACCCATTACTGGGTGTGGCACTCTGCCGAAGCAGATCTCGGTAAGTGATATATTTTGCGCGTGAAGTGCGGTTACCAGTCGTCAAATCACGGCCCCCAAAGATGTTAGTGGTGGAGGAGCCACAGGAGTAGTTTTTGAAATTATGAAAATTGTTTGTCGCCTGTGGGAATCGAACCAGGGTTCTCATGATACACAGGCCGACTTTATACCACTGAGCTAGCCACTTTAATAAATCCAAATAAATTTATTGTATCTAAAGTACTATTCCATATATATTATTTAACATAATATTATAGGCGTCTAATTGTAATCTCGCACTGGGCGTCAAAACGGCTTGCTGCGACACCGTCTCTGTTCTTCTTCCTGCACTGCATGCACATTCGAAAATATAAAAATCTGTTTATTTAAACTAAATCACGGCTACATCTATAAAAGATGTTATTGAAGGAAGAACCACAGTTGTAAGTTCCAGAATCCGATACCACGCAATTATTTCCAGTTTTATATTGAATAATTCTGTTGAATTTTCATTCATCTGTTGCTTCTCAGTTTGTAGTGATTTATCAGTCTTTAATTTTAACAGCATTTTTATGACTTATAAACACATAAACTCGACTTTATTCCCCATGTTTCAAAACCCAGAAATAAAATAAAGATTTATGCAATATTAAACTCTGTCATAAAACCCACAGCCTACAGGTACTGCTTTGTTATTTCTGCTATTTCCATAGAAACGTGACTTTCCATTGTTTCCCGACAAATATCTATTTGTCGGGATTGTTTATAAGCCGCGAACGTCAGTGACGGCGACGGCGGGATGGTTGGTATTCCAACAGTGCACAGACGCCGCAAACGCCGCAGACGCTACTTTGCATTCTGGCGCCGCGATGCACGCGTTTAGCTCGCGGACGTGCGACACGAAGCGTCGCGACACCGTCATGAAAATTTAATTCACGACGAAGAAGAGACTGACGGAATGGTTACGCACTGATTTATAATTGATTATTCTGTTGTACTGCATGTGTTTGTTCAAAGTTACAGCTATTTCTTTGTTTTGAAAAGTAATCGGGTTATTTTGAGAAGTACTGCTCGTATGTATTTGAGGGTTGTACCAATGAGTAAGCTACATTAATATTCATTATTCAGTATCGCTGATACCGGGAATTTTAGATAAAAGAGTTATAAAAAAAAATTTAGTCTACGAGCATTTTAATTAAAGCAATAGAAATTCAATACTGTTATAGTAATTTATGTTAAGTCAGGTAAATAAGTTTTTTTCTGAAGCCGGCAAGAAAGTGCCTACTTTCCTGACCAACTTTAATATGGTAAGTAGATTTTTAGCAAAACAGTCAAGTAAAGTATGTATCCAAGGTTACAACAAAAATAACAATCTGGTAAAGTACGAAACAGTCTTGTAAACTCTTAACCTGACTGTTTTGCATTTTATCTGACTGTTTTTTTTTGTCGTAACCTTAGATACATAGACTGCTGTCAATACAATTTATATCAAAAAATTTAAACTTTTTTAATTATTTATGAGTAATGATTGATTAAATTAAACGGTTTCAGAAAAAATATTATACATAATACGTCAGGAAAGTGTTTTTACTTGATTCAGCGGATTAAAATATTTTTGCGGCCTCGTATTTCAAACAAGCTCTTCGTCAAATAAAATATCACTTTCCTGACTTACTCTGTAATATTCTATTACGGTATGAGTAAGAAGTTTCCGCACGAGACGACAAAGGAACCGAGTCTGAAATTTCGAAAAAATTATTAACGGACTTATAACGTTTTATTTCATACTGTGTCACAAAATAATAATAATTAAAAGTAAAAAAACTATCTGTTACCTAGCATCCTTACGATATAATTCTGTAATATTCTATTACGGTATCTAATATTGTAAAGCAGGAGTCGCAGACTTAAATGGAGCAAAGGGATAGCTGGTTAGTTAAATAAGTGATGCGAGCCGTAATCTGTATAATTTTTCTGAACCAAAATAAGCACAAATAATTTTTTTTGTCAAATATTTTTAATCTTCTATCCTTAACGTTTGATTTAAAATTAGATGTAATGAAATTTACCTAAAAATGGAATATTAATATGTTATTATAAAAAAATTGGAAAAATAATGTTAATTTTGTTGATAGTAGCCTTTCTAAATATTTTATTATTGTAGTTTGTACTGCAAAGAATGTAGTGGCTGCCGAGGAAGATTTTTCTGAACTATTGAAGAATTTTTATTAAAAACCACTAGTAACATTAACTAGAACTGAAACTTGATTATATTTTCATAATCTCTGCAACTGCCAGTGTAATTTTCAATAATATATTTTAATCATACTATATCTCATTCATAAAATTATATAAATAAAAAGTCCATATCAACTTAATAATCATAGTATACAATTTCAAAACTAAACAGCGCTTATTAACTAACCTGTACTTGACATTACGTCATTACTAGCATTTTAATTCAGATGTCACATTTATGTAAAACAGTCGAATTCGCATCCACAGTCACGTGACTGCGACTACCGTATATGCAAATCGTCAGCTGTCATTTCTTCACCCCTCACTCCTCCAGGCTCTTGTACGCGGCGTGTCTCGAGGGGGTGCACACATCGGGGGGTGTTTAAACTTGGCACGACGCCGTACCCGCGAGACATGGGCGGCGACATAGAGACGCCGCTGGGGCACCACAAAACCCCACTTGGATGACTCCCAATAAAGTTTACATAAAATATACGAGTACTATGTGGTGTGTGCATTTTACACATGACTGAAGTAGGAGATTGGAACATTGTAAATGTAGTAAAACTAATGCATAGGATTGTCAGGAATAACTTCCGTAATTTTTAAGTGTGTTTCTTTTTGTTGACGCCAAATCTTCCTATATTATATTGAATGAGAAATGCTATAAATAAAAATAAGAACTAAATTTTCAATCATTATTATTTGAATAATTGTTTTGCATATTGATTATGAAAGTCGTCCTTTTTTAAATGAGAAATCGTATAGAAAGTGGCACATTTTACAACTATTTTAAAAATCATGAAAAAACGTAAACATTACATTCCCATTTAACTTTTTTGTACAATTTTTAATATCTGCTAAATGCAAATAAATATGCAAAAAATGTGAATCTTGGGTGATGACGCGAAGTCAGAAGAGTAAAGTACAAGCCGCAGAAATGAAGTACTTGAGAAGGGCAAAAGGAGTAACTAAACTAGACAGAATTAAAAGCGAGGAAATCAGAGAGGAATTAGAACTACAGTCTATCCACACTTTCATCGAAGAAAGACAGCTGAGCTGGTGGGGACATTTAATACGAATGGATGACAACAGACAGGTCAAACAAGTATGGGAGGCAAAAATTCAAAAAAGGACAAAACGAGGAAGACCTGGGACGATGTAATAGAAAAAATACTAGCCAACAAAGGAGTAACATGGAAAGAAGGCAAAGTGTTAGCAAGAAACAAAAAGGAATGGAAAAACTTTGTACACAAACAATGAAGAAATAAAAACACCCTACACCACAAGTTGGTAGAAGGGATATTTGATTATATATATATATATATATATATATATATATATATATATATATATATATATATATATATATATATATATATATATACTATAGACATTTGAATTAGGAAAGATACGAGCAATTTTGATGACGTCATGTCAAATTCTTCTGAAACTTAAATAAAAAATATTTTAAAATTTTTGTTTCAAATTGATAAAGAAATGATTGCAGATTTTTTAAATTAAAACGCATTTGCATCAAATTTTGTTTCAAGCTTAGGAAAACGGTGACCGAAACTCACTTCTCGAAGCATTTGGTGATGAAGTCATGGAAAAAACCAATGGTTCCATGACCGAAGAAAGCCAGACAAGTGAAAAGCAATGTGAAGTGCATGTTGATTGTTTTTTTCGACTGCAAGGGGGTTGTGCACCGCAAATTTGTACTAAGGGATACAACAGTAATAACTTTAAGGGAAAATGTGGAGCGAAAACGCCCTGAACTTTGGGCAAACAAAAATTGGCATTTCCACCACGATAATGTACCGGCCCACACATATCAGGTTGTCCGCGAATTTTTGGCATCCACGCAAACAAATGGTCTTCCCTCTCCCCCTTACTCGCCAGACCTCGCTCTTTGCGCCTTTTTCGTCTTCCCAAAAATGAAAAGCAAGTTGAAAGGTAAGAGATTTGAGACTGTTGAGGAGATCCAAACTATATCGCAGGAGGTCCTAAGCACTATTGAAAAAAATGACTACAAAAAGTGTTTTGAACTGTGGAAAAAAAGATGGGTCAAATGTGTAACTGTAGGTGGAGATTACTTTGAAGGAGATATTTTGTTGTTTTGAAGTTTTAATAAATACAGCTTTTTTTTTTAAAAAATGAGTTCGAGATCTTTTGGGTAGCACCTCGTACAATATTGTACCTATGCTATAGAAGATCTCAGTACCTATCATCAAATCACGGAACCAATAAAATAAAATAAAGAAATAAATATATCAAAACGCTTTTATCCTGAATATGGCACTCTACAGTAGCAGATCTCAGTAAGTGATATATTAATGCACGTGAATTGCGGTTACTAGCCGTCAAATCACGGCCTCTAACTATGCTCATGGAGGGAGAACTACTGCTGTAATTTTAATGTAGCGAAAATTATTTGTCAGCTTTGAGAAATGAAACTCGGGTTTTCAAATACACAATCCAACTCGGTACCACTACGTCAATTACCCCATGAATTGATAGTAGATAAATAAGATACGAAAAAAAAAATTGTAATAATCTCATTTATTTGGATAACATCTTGTCAAGTTCTGAAATTCTGTAAAAATTGTTATGATTATTTTTTGACGTTTCTGAAAACCAATGAAATGCTTCATTGTATGTCACGTGTCTGCGTTTTAGCCAATCCTATCATTATTATACTGAGAATAAAGCTCTTGTGATTATTTCCGGGAATTATCTCTGTAGATGCTTTTTTATTTGTGACAAATGATAGGTAGTTGTCAAATAATTATTTAAAACTGTCAATGCGTCACGTAAAATGTGTGAAACATATCGATTTAGTTGTATTTTAGATACAGAAATACATCAACAAATTTTGGAAACAACTTCCAAAAATACATTTATAAGAAATCAATCGATATGAACCCACTTTAAAATCATTTAAGTTGGATGAATCGATCTCAACAGCTAAGTCAAAAAATAATCTAATTAAATATAACTCGAGAGTTCGATAAATTAGAAAATAATTATCCAGTATCTTTCTCAAACTTGTTGCCATTTAGCAATAGCCTCTCAAGCCCTACGGGCTTTCGTAACTATTGCCTGACAACAAGTTTTCGAAAGATCTGTCCAATTATTTTCAATTTATTTTCACTCTCTTGTTATATTATTACTGAAAAATAAATTTTTGGTTTTGTTATTAAAGTGAAGTTTATCATAGAAGTATGTAGACATCATAATTTTATGGAATAATCTATCATCAAATCACGGAACCCATGCATGAATGATAGTGTTTAAATAAGTTACAGAAAAAAAAATTATCCATTTTTGCAATTATTTCATTTGTTTGGATCATTCAAACGATAATGTATTTTTTGTCGAATTAGCCAACAAAACAATTATCAAAAATTAAACAACAACGTTAATTTGTTTCAATAAAAATCAGCAAACAGAGACAGAAAAAAAAATACGAGCGTAAAATGAAAAACGTCAGTTGCAAAATCATTTTTCAGTAGGTTGTGGACAATAAAACAATAACCTCTGGACACCACGAAAAAAATGAAAAAAACAATCGAATGAATCGCGCTCATCTGTGTGTGTATTAGCGCATGCGGTGCGAAAAAACGTTAAATAACGCAATGATGAATGTTTTCACTGCAGCAGGGTTTATCGATTGGTGTTTTTCAATTGTTCTGCTATTATTTGCGCGATGGCTACGACTGACTAACACGAGATCGCATCCATTCAATCTCGGCAGCTTTTGTCGTTTGTCGATTGTCGCCGCATGTTACGCACTTGGTTACCAAGGGAACTAATTTCATTTAAATTCATTGTGGTTCTCGCCAATATATTGATTATTATTTTTATTCAAACCTTACGCATGAATAACAAAAATTCCCTAATTGAATATTGATTGTAATAAAAAATTCCAATAAATATTTTGGCGCAGATGAAACAAAAAAGAAAAGTGAATTTTATTTTTTCCAACCTGGTCGCTACATTTCAATATTAAAACATCGCCGGACGATATTCGCAATATCGGCTCGGGTGAACAAATATGTATGACGGTCTACAGACGGTCTAGGGTGGAAAGGGACACAACACCCTTCGTAAGCACGCACACGTGCATGCCGGGAGCTGCATGAGGGGTACGGGGACACGCCAGACACATGACTGAATTCGCGTGACATGTCCCAGTCTGTCACCCAATCGACAGAGCCGGATTTTGGAAAATTTACCCCTGTAATTAAATCTCAGAATACTTATGAATCATTTATTAACACAGCACCGTCGTTTCATCACTAACAATTAACATTAATGTATATAAAATCATACATTGATGACCCCTATGAATAAGTGATATTTTAATTAATAAACGATTTTTTGGATGCATATAACACACATAATATAGCATATATTGGCTAACGCTTGCAATAAAATACTTTACGGAATTTATAGAAATAATTTTGATACTTCTAGCTAAATAATAGAGATGGGAATTCTAGTTCATTTGAGTGAACTAGTTCATTCGTTCTCGTTCACCAAAAAGATTAGTTCACTGAACTGGTTCATTAGTTCACTTTCATTCACGAAATTTTTAACGGAAATAGTATTATATTGTGATTCACGGAGAACAAGCGAACTTTTAGGATCTGGGTCTAGTATAATTTGACAGCAAGTATGAAAGAAGGAAAAAATAAAAGACAAAATTGATTTTTTAACGATGATATCTAAAATAAGAGCAAATGAAAGAAATTAAATATTACTATTTAAAAACAATATTTGTGACACGAACAAAGTATGAAGTAAGCTCCTCTAGTAATTAGTCTCGTTCACTCGTTCACTCGTTCACTTGTTCTCCGCTCTCCGCTTTCGATTCGACCTCATCGGCCGTGCCGCCGAAGTGGTGAATCATATCCGAATAGTTCGCAGTGAACTAGTCTTTAATAAACTCACAAACTAGTTCGTGTCGTTCACTATAAGGAATAGTTCATATGAACTAGTTCGTTCACGATCTACACACCTCTACTAAATAATATTTAAGTATTTCTTTAAAACGAATATAAAAATCAAAACTACTAGCTGACGGTAAGTAAACTGAACGTATCCAATGTTGTCAAAACATTTGCGACAGATACGTTCCTAACCTAACAAATTACAAACGTTACTAATCTAACAAATTTGTCATGGAATAAAATAAGATTTTCTCCAAATTAAAAAGGTATACGAGTGTATAAAAATATAAATAAATATATCATCACGCCTTTTACCCATTACTGGGTGTAGCACTCTGATTCCACTGAGCCATTACCCATTAAAGAGGTATGATCAACGGAAATATATTGTATCTAACTCAACGATTAATAATTTCAACAATTAACGCTCTCGCGTTAAAATCGGCCTCATTAACACACTAGTTAGATAAATAACTATTAACTAGATAATTAAACGAAATCTAAATAATTCTTTTAGTTATTAAAATTATAAAGTGTATTAAATTTTTGTGAAAATGTAATTTTGGTGGTTATTACGCTTATCTGCTTAAAGTTAATGAACACGAATTTATTTTGCAGGTAATGCAATTAAATTTTTCTGGAATATTTAAATATAGCGCGCCGGTAAACAGTATGAAATTCCCTGAGGCTGATTTTAAAAATCGATTAGCAAGTTCATTAAACATCATAAAATTTACATATATTTTCCATTATGTTTTATAATGAAATTCCAAACTTTTATTTTATTATTTCAGTAGGTACATACGAATAAATAACATTCATTAATTATATCATTATTTAATTTATTACTAAATTAGTCATTGCTTTAAATTACCACAATATGAATTGCATACCTACATGTATATGTACCAACATTTTTTAAGGAGAGAATTTAATAGCAATAGAATTTTGCAATTTGGTTTATATCTATCATTTAATCAAACGTTAGGGATAAAATATAAAATTATTTATTGAGAAAAAACACAATACAAAAATATAACATTTTCACCAATTTAAAAGTTCCCCTGTGGCTCCTCTCCACTAACATCTTTGGGAGCCGTGATTTGACGGCTGGTAACTGCATTTCACGCGCATAAATATATCACCGAGATCTGCTTCAGAAGAGTGCCACACCCAGTAATGGGTAAAAGGCGTGATGATATATTTATTTATTTATTTATTTATTTATTTATATTATATTTTAATTTGTATGTACATAATTTAATTCAAAAAAAGTAATTTTGATTATGAACTGCGTCAGTTATCTATCTAACCTAATGGCCCTTTGCTACAGTGGCGTACCTAGAACTTTTGCCGCCCAGGGCGGTCTCCAATTTGCCGCCCTTTCTAAGTCAATCAAATGGTGGTTTTTATAAATTAAAAAAATAAATATATCATCTCGACTTTTACCTATTACTGGGTGCGGCACTCTGCCGAAGCAGATCTGGGTAAGTGATATATTTATGTACGTGAAGTGCGGTTACCAGCCGTCAAATTACGGCCGTCAAATTACGGCCCTCAAATATGTTAGTGGTAGGAGAGCCACAGGGGTAATTTTAATTTAGTGCAAATTGTTTGTCGGCTGTGGGAATCGAATCGGGATCCTCAGAATTCACAAGCCAACTCGAAACCACTGAGCCATTACCCCATTAAATTAATAAACATAAATAAATAATTGTAATTGAGATAAACTATAGGTGGGGAACTTTTTTATCATTGGATGGCATATTTAAATTAGGCAGTAATAAAGGAATTTTTTGAGATAATATTTTCAACTCTACTTGACGATGAAGAAAAATATTCGATATCATATAGTAATTCATAATTCGTAGAAATCGAATAGTAAACTTATGAAGTGAACAAGCTGTTTACAACTAAAACTAAATATAAAAAATGCCGCCCGGTGCGGACCGCACACACCGCCCCTCCCTAGGTACGCCACTGCTTTGCTGCATTTAAATTTGCAACCCCTGTTCAAATGATTTGATTCCGTTTAAAATATTATTTCAGTTATTTTAAAAAAGAACTGGAAACTATCATATTAAATAAAAGTGAACATAGAAAACAAATGCACGTAGCGATGTTGAAGTATTTTTCGTAGTTGCTATGCCCGACAAAAGATCTAGGAACCGTGGACAGACAAACAACAGAGCGTATGAACTGACGAGCGATTTATAATGTTTGGGAAACGCACTCCGACATCTAGTGAGCTGTGTAAACAAATATTGTTATTCCTAACGGCGCGTCCGCCTTTTTTTAGAAAGAAGTCCTGACTCTTGTTGGCGTCTCGAGCTCTCATGTCGACTTTCTTATGTTTCCCAATAAAATAGCTGACGGTCGTGGGCGCTGGGTGCTGGCTTCGATTTTTCAACGTTTATTTGCTTGCAAACTTTATACGTGCTCTTTTTCATATAAAACATATTATTTATTTGTTTACAATTTATTTTCATGTTTTTGTAGAAATAATAAATTTATTCGACACCTTTACAAAATGTTTTCACATAAAACGTCCACCCATTTGTCCCAGAAATTTACAACTATCACACAAGCCAAAATGAAACCAGAACACCTATAAAAAATTGAACTTTATAAATAAATATATCATCAAACCATTTTCTCCCGAATGGATCTATACATGGGCGTCCGCAGGGAGGGGCAAGGAGGGGCGCGCGCCACCCCCCTGGATTTTAACTAGGGTGATGACCACGACTCTCGAACATAGGACTTTAACATATAAAACTATAATTTAAAAGTTTTAGTGCATAAAATTCTGCATCTGAACCAATAAACAAAATTAATTTTGCATACTTTGTAACGATACAAATTAGATTTGAAAATGAGGAAAATTGCCTCAAAACTATCGATAGGCATGAAATTGAAACCAAATTAAACAAATGTTTAACGTTTTATTTGTTAAAATAAATGAAATAATAAGTAAAGAATTTATTCTGACAGTTTTGTCAGATTGAACGTCAAACATTTGTTTAATTTTGTTTCAATTTCATAGCTATCGATAGTTTTGAGACAATTTCAGTCATTTTTAGATCTAATTTGTGCCGATACAAAGCATGCAAAATTAATTTCGTATTTTATGCCCTTATACTTTTATTTGAAGCTTTTTCTTTTAAATAATTAGGAAGCAGGAAATTTAAAACAATATGATTTTACATGTTAAAGTCCTGTGTCGTAGCTACCACACTGTGTATGTATATATAAATAAAATAAAAATTAAATTATAAGTTTGAAGATAATAAATTCAAGCTGAAACTGAATTTCCAGCAGTATTCTTATGGCCAGCTAGCGACATGTTCCCTATCGTAACGATTGAGTAATCTAAGTTTAAGTTTACACAGACACGAAATATTAGAAAATAAAAACGGTAAAACTGCTAAATCGGAATTTATTGAAGAAATTGTGTCAATTTAAGGAAGAGTTCTTCGAAAATTGTCTTTCCTCTTCAATTCAAACCCAGACGACAAAGACTAGTATTTTATTTCACAAATTTAAATATTTTTTTAACCATTTGTTATGTGTATTTGTATTTATGTTATGTAAAAAAAATATTTTAGAAATTTATGTATATCTATCTGAGAGTTTTCTGCGACTCGCCCCCCCCCCCTGGAAAAATGTCTGTGGACGCCCATGGATCTATACAGGATGTATTTTAATCTCTAAAACTATAAGTGATACAAAGTATGTTAGTGAACTATGTTATTATCAACGCAAATAAAATTTTGGTTCAAACTATTTTTAAATTACAATTAAAACAATACGCTCACAACTTTATGAATGTTAGAATTAAAACACGATTAAAACAATATCACAGCGTCAATGAATCCATATCACAAACAATTGACAATCAGGCGTGTAACAGATTGAACGATGATAAACGACTTGTGACGGTCCAGCGAGTGAAACAAGCGAACATCTGTCCCGTCCCGAGCCAACTAACAAAATGAGATATAAAAACAAACGGCGGCTAATGAGCGTTAATTTTGTTTGCAGTGAACCAGAGCGCGGCTCAACCAACCTGCCTGCTAGATTCGGAGTGTTTTGTCCAGCCCAACGCGACAGCCAATCAGTAAGTAAATACCATGAATAGTTTCACCCATCAATGACAAATGACACGCGTTGATGATGACATCAAATTGGATGATTTTTTTTATGGAGCAGCGGAATTTTTAACGGCAATTAAAAGTATTAATACTGTATATAAAATATTAATTTATATTATATTAAAATTGTTACATTCATTATAAATAGTTTTTTAGGCGGATACATAAATTGTGACAGAATACTTTACGGCCATATTTATTTCACGACAGTTATAAAAACACGTTTGTTTCATTTCATTACTTTTTAATTGGTAAATATAAATATGTATCTTTAAAAGTAGTTACAAGTTAACGTATTATGTAATTATTTTATTTTCACTTTTAAGTTTTAAAATATTTTTACAGAAAGCCGAATGTGTTGCGAGTTGTTCTATGATAGCAAAGTACGTTACAAGTCAAATAAATAAATAAAATATATCATCACGCCTTCTACCCATTACTGGGTGTGGCACTCTGCCGAAGCAGATCTCGGTAAGTGATATATTTTGCGCGTGAAGTGCGGTTACCAGTCGTCAAATCACGGCCCCCAAAGATATTAGTGGTGGAGGAGCCACAGGGGTAGCTTTTGAAATTATGAAAATTGTTTGTCGCCTGTGGGAATCGAACCAGGGTTCTCAGGATCCACAAGCCGACTTCATACCTCTGAGCTAACCACCCCATACATTACAAGTGTCATTAATTAATCAGATATAATATTTATTTTTAAATAAAAAATTATAACTATTCTTTAATAGCCTGTATACACCTGGAATTAGTAATTATTTGTATATTAAGGGCGTAAAGTGATTCTTTATTACTCGCGGATGCTAGCTGCAATAATGTAAGAGGAACAATAATTATTTTTATAACAAGTGCCGAAAAAGACTTGTCACGTGCACGAGCACTTAATCTTTTTCGGCACGTGTTATAAACAACATTTTTCCTTACAACTGTGCGATTTAGAAAATCACTAAAATATTATCAGAATTTATAAAATTTGAATGATTGCTTGCACATACTTCTACGTTATTTAAAAATATTTCACTAATTTCAAGATAATTTCTTCAAAATCGTCTTGATTCGAATACTACACTGAGTGATTCTTCTTTATCATATACACCTCCAAAGGTAATTGTTGGATCTATTCTTGACAATGACAATCAACCTGCTGCTGCTACTTCTAAAACCTCCGAAATTGTTGTCAATAATATTACTGATAATAATATGAACAGGTACAGAAGAAATCAATGTTTCTTTAGATAGTATAACAGTTTCTACTTCAAATTATGTCAATATAAGCAACTGTAACAACGTGTTATTAATATACACAAACAATCAATATTACGTATTTCACTTACTCTTTAAATAAAACCATTTATCGATATATTTTACTTTGTTCGGTTCTTTTTATTAATTATCATATTTAATAATGATATACTTGAGTTCTTGTCTACTCAATGTGATGTGTACAGATTCGATATACTGCAGTTTAAGGTTATGTTTATAAACGTCAAAATATATCACTGCATATTTCTTCTTCTTCCATAAGCGTATGTGATTTAAATCGTTCTTTCTTATATTTGCTTTTGACAATTGCGTAAAGTACAAATTACTTTCCGCACTAGTGTTTCTTTGCTTACAGAAACGCACTTGGTCTGTGTTTGTCTACTCTCCATACGTAACCAAGGCAATAATAGTTACGTAATAACAAAGAAATCGCACAGTTGTAGGAAAAACACTTTACGCTCGTGATACACACATAATTTTTCCTATGACTTAAATTTTTAATAGGTATTTTTAATTTAAAAATAACTATATTCGGTTAGATCAAGCAATTCAAGTTTTATTTGTAACCCTGACAATATAGACAATCGAAGTAAATAAACAAATATTGCTGGTTGAGTCATAATTTCTTCACAAATCATCATATTTTAGTCAAAAATGAGTGAAAATATCTTAAATTTGTCCTTTTAACGAGCGATAATATATTTTATTGTTGCTGCGGGAAACGCGCGATCTAATTTTTGTTGTTTATTTTTTTGCTTATTTCTTAATAACCATCAACTTTACGTTGACAACTGAAAGTATAAATGTGAACTTTTGATAGTAATCATAGGAAAAAGTTCTTTTTTAGCTTTTATACACAAATAACTATTATGCAACTTTAAAAAAATATTCTATTCACATTCGCGATTCCGTCCACGAAGTTCTTTTTTTGTACAATACTTTTTAATTTTACATTGCTATCAGCGACGGTCATTAAAACTGCTAAAATACGAAATATTAGGAATAAATTTTAAAGAAGTTACGATTTTTTAATTATATTTATTAAAACATTATTTAATAATTTTTGCGTTTGCATAAGAATTTTACCAACTTCTATTAAACTGACAGTTACTTAATAGTGAGTGTAAATAAACTAATAGTTAATTAATAGTGAGTTAAATTTATTACAGAGATATTAATTAGATTATAATAGATTTAAGCATCGGTTATCGTTAACAAACGTTGGTGAAATGGAAAACAGTAATTATCTCGAATATATTTTACGAATAAATTACAGAATAAAATACTTAATCGTGGTTGGCGAAAAAGGCCCCTAGTCCGTGTATTGTTTTAGTGTTTTTAGAATGTCTGCTACCTCAACTAATGCTACGTACACAAATAAAATTATAAACGATCGAGCTTTTTACCTATTACTGGGTGTGGCACTCTGCCGTAGTAGATCTCGGTAAGTAATATATTTTGCTCGCGAAGTGCGGACCAGTCGTCAAATCACGCCCCCCAAGGATGTTAGTGAAGGGAGAGCCACAGGAATAGTTTTTTAATGTGGTACATATTGTTTGTCGGCTGTGGGAATCGAATCCGAGTTCTCAAATCCACAGGCCGATACCATTTATACCACTTACCCCATAAAATAACTAGTATTATATTTATTCTTAACTCATAATAGCAACATAATGTCTTGATAGATAAAACAGAAACAAATATATAATTAATTTAAGAAGTATACGATTTCTACTAAAAATGTTTTAGTTCCAATCTATCTTTAGTTCTCACCAGATAAAAATGAACTTTTTGTGTGAAAAAACTCTAAACACCCCGATGATAATACACTCATTAAAATTTCAATTCCATGGTCATAAACAAAATTAATGCCAGTTGAAAAAACGATTATGACATATTTATTGGAACAGTTCTAAACAGTCTCTACGAAAAGTGGCAATAAAAGTGATAAGCACCAGTGAAATCTGACCGGCGCGGCGTCTAGTGTTTGAAAGATAAAACACTCAAACCATAATGCACGGGCCGGCGCGGCGGCAGACATCGCTCAAAGACGCCGAGGTTTGTGACGAGAGAGCTTTCTGTTTCCTAGTTGTTTCATAGAGGTTTTCTCACGTTGCCCAAGGGAGACTGATGACAAAATGCATTAGATTTGTACCGTAACGAGAATAAGTCAACGAGAAGTATTGCTACTTTTAAGGAAAAGTTTTATCATAGTTTTGAACTGTTTAAACTTATGTTACTACTATTTTTTAATACTTTTAGTCGTTAGAATTATCTAATAGTAATGCTTGCAATTTGTAATAGTTACCTAGGTAATTTGAACTTTCTTATCAACCCGAAATAGTAGATAGTAGATGGATGTTTTTCCAGAACTGAATTTCCCACAGGAGAGTATAGGCTGTATATTTTTTAAATTAATAGATACATTTTTTAACTACTGCAACTACTGACATTGTTTATTGTCCATAAATAGCACTTTATTGGACTAGTACGATAAAATATATAAAATATATATATATAAAATTTAACTCCTGTAACTGTCTAAAACTAAAAGTCAAAATAATTATTACATCTAATTTATTAATTCATTAATTCCATTGTATTTAATGCAAGTTCTTTTACAACTTTTGTGATCCTTCTATTTTCAAAATAATTATTACATCTAATTTATTAATTCATTAATTCCATTGTATTTAATGCAAGTTCTTTTACAACTTTTGTGATTCTTCTATTTTCAAAATAATTATTACATCTAATTTATTAATTCATTAATTCCATTGTATTTAATGCAAGTCCTTTTACAACTTTTGTGATTCTTCTATTTTCTATTCTATATTCTATTCTATGATCACATTTTTCTATTCTTTATGACAATTTAACAGTTTAATAATTATAAAAAAAAAATGTGAAACAAAAGCAACAACAAAGCACACTAAGTTTGTCACTTTTTAAGAAAATAAATCACTTCCAAGGCAATCTAACATAAGACTTTGTATATAACTCGTACATAATCGTACTTTATGTGCTTCTTCTATAAATAGCTATTTTCTAGGACTACTAAGTAATACATTCATTATATGCCAGTTTCTTGAAAGATTTTGCAGTTTAATTACTGACGGCGTGAGTAATAATTTATTACTCACGAGTTATCTCACGGCTGTGAGAAAACAATTATTATTGATAAACACTTGAGATTTCTATAACAACACAATTAAAGTTCTTATTATTTTTTGTTTGTTTTGAAACTTATCTCGACTTAAAACGTAATTTCCAATTGGTTTGTCTTAGAAAAAATATGGTATTGAACTCGCATATAATGGCTACTACACACTGTCTGAATAATAAGTCAATTTTATTTGTGTGGCTTTGCAGAATGCAGACAAATACAAATTGTACAATCATAATACCTCGTTCGCCTTTACAATTTTAATAATAAAATCTGACAGATTGCACACAATTTCTTAAGTTCATATTTATCAAATAGTTTGCTGTAAAATTAATTTAACATATATCTTTTTAAAACATATGTCTTTTTAAAACACGTAAGAACTCAATCAAAATTCAATAAATTGCGATTTATTTATTCATTTATTTATTTATGTTACTCTGTACAACAGGAATTGAATCCCAATTACAGTACAGGGTCCGAACTCACCGAGCCGCAGAGTGGTCGTAATTATAACTTCTAGCTTCAGTGGGAATCGAACTGGGGATCTCCGGATTCGAATTCCGTAACGCTATCCACCCCACCGTACTACCGATGCAAATTAAAAAAAACAATCATTCATATAAACTGCATTATTTAATTTGATCAAAACATTAAATAATCAAATTTGCCAATGTTCAATTATATATATATATATATATATATATATATATATATATATATATATATATATATATATATATATATTATTTTCATTCAAAATTAGAGATAAAAGTTATAGACTTTATACAGCAAAATTATAAATCCGACTCTGTAAGGTGTACAATAAATTAAATTATGTTGTTGCTTTCTTGAGAAATACTGATGCAAATGATACACGCAAAACTATATGTATATACCTATTGTATCAAAACCATATTCAATGATATACAGTTGCCAGTGTCTTACTCATATCAACTTTCGCCATTATCGTTACATTTGTTACTAGTATAAAACATATCTAAAAAAGTAAAGTACGTGTAATAAATTCTAGTGTGTTATTATTGCTATTAAAAAGTTTAAGTACCGCTGTTCTAAACTTGCACCGCCTACTCAGTATGCAACACATTCCTCTGCATTGCAGTGCGTTGCTTTTGTTTTCAAACTTATTAACACTTCTCACCAACATAATAAAAATAAAAAGCTTTTAGTGCGTGGTGGTAATATAATCCTACTAGCGCTAAATAACGTCACAAGAAGGATGAGACGCTTACGGTTACTGTTACATTACAGAAGCGTCCCGACGCCACGTAAATTATTATTAATTGTTATTAATTGCGCCACGGCGTGACTGTGGACTAATTATCGTAATATTACATCGGTGTAACATGTGATGTACACTTGTAGTAAATGAGAACATGAGAAGGAATCCTCGTATCTTGTACGGAACTAAATAATTTAACAATATAGTGAGACCATAAGACGTACACGTAATTTACAATGTATGCCGCCTGTTCGATAATTTTGCAAAACCCTGCGCTCTGACAGTGACAAAGTAAAGCAAAACGAAGGAAATTAAGATGAATTAGAAAACGCGAGGAAAACTGTAAATGAGCCTGGAAAATTATGACCATCTCAGGACCACGTCATTTTTCATCTTGGAAATTTAATTCGCTTTTTTGCTCATTACGAACGAGGAAAGAAATGTCTCATTATGAAGAATAAAAAGTTATTTAAAAATATGAAAATTATAACCTCATTTTCACCCTTTGTAGAACCGGATGAGTTTGCTGGAAAATGCTCCTAAATTAATTAGTTATTAACATATTTTCAGATGACCACTTATGAAAGTAATCATAAAAACATCATAAACTACTACGGAAAGTTGAACATAACATACACTGTTATGTTATCCTAACGCACACTTCTAACATATCAGGTTAAGTTCCACTGATTGACAACAGATGGCGTTATGATGAAAGAAAATAATAAAATAAATGAAAAGAATTTGTATTATTGTTTGGATTGAAGTTTTGACTGATTTTTCAACACATTTGCATGGATAAATATTATTTTTTTAATTTAATAATTACTTATTTACTAATATTTTAGCATTATATAAAATTTTGACATTACGGTTAGTACAATTGGTATAACCATACCTAACCTCCAACGTTAAACGTCAACGCATACCTTCAAAAACGAATTCGCTGTCAAAGTGTAACAACATTGCTCTTGTAAACTTTTTTTAGGAATATTTTGTGTTAATCTGAAAAATAGTGTACATAACTCGCTCGAAAGTGTGATAACTGTGCTCGTGTACTTAAATCACGTGGCGCTACGCGCCTCGCTTTTCAATTTGTACACTCGCACGTTATCGAACACTTTCGATGCTTGTTATATAATATACTATTTCAGACGACCACTTATGACAGTAACCATAAAAACATCATAAACTACTACGGAAAGTTGAACATAAAATACACTGATAGTTAGTATCAGTATCACCTGAAGACGAGTGTAGATTACAAACACTCGAAACGTTGTGAAAATTTTTGTACTTTTGTTCAAATAAATAAAAACAATGCAAGTTCAACACAGATTTTTTATTCATACACTGATATGTTATTGTAACATACACTTCTAACAAATCATGTGAAGTTCCACTGATTGATAACAGATCACGTTACGATGAAAGAAAATAATAAAATAAATGAAAAGAATTTATATTATTATTTAGATTGAAGTTTTGGCAGATTTTTCAACACATTTGCAGAGATAATACTTATTTTTTTAAATTAATAATTACTTATTTTATAAATGGCGTAATGGCTCAGTGGTATCAAGTTGGTCTGTGAATCCTAAGAACCCTGGTTCGATCCCTACAGTCGATAAAACATTTTCACCAATTTAAAATTACACCTGTGGCTCCTCCACCACTAACATCTTTGGGGGCTGTGATTTGATGGCTGGTAACCGCACTTCACGCGCATAAATATATCACGTACCGAGATCTGCTTCGGCAGAGTGCCACACCCCCCACCCAGTAATGGGTAAAAGGCGTCATAATATATTTATATTTATTTATTTACTCATATTTTAGCATTATCTATTATTTTGACATTACGATTAGTACAGTTGGTACCACCACACCTAACCTCAAACGTGAAATGTCAACACTTACTTTCAAAAACGCATCAGGTATCAAAGTGTAACAACATTGCTCTTGTAAACTTTTTTTAGAAATATTTTGTAGTCGTCTGAAAAATAGTGTACATAACTCGCTCGAAAGTGAAATGACTGTGCTCGTATACTTAAATCACCCGGCGCTACACGCCTCGTTTTTCAATTTGTACACTTGACGTTATCTTACACTTTTAATGCTTGTTATGTAATATACTATTACGTAACAATAAAAATTAAGGAAACAGCAATGAATTCTCTTTTTAGCGGTATTACTAAAAATATAAGTAGTAATAATATTTTTATCTTTTGAAACCAGTAAAGTTGTGGTAGAAAATGCTCGTAAATAAATTAGTTATCAATATGTTTTTCGTAAAACTGTCACCAGTAAATTGAGAAACGAGAAAGCTGGATTTATCTTAATGCTTTAAAAATGTCAAAAATTATCTTCTCCAACTTTCTCTGACATCTGAAAGCTCATATATCCTGATAGTTCGAAGTGACAGGTTTTGTAAGATAATCCATTTATATTTGCAGATAAATCTTAAAACAAAGCCCACAGACAGCTTTAAAACATTAAAGAAAATTCTAGAGTATAGGTGTAGAACAACGCCATGATAACAATAAAGTATCATTTGTAAAACCAACAAATCACCATGAAATACTGCAACGGAATAATCTCCCGATAAACGAACAATTTCAGTCGCCTATGGTGGGCAGAAACAAAACAAGATCACACTCTCACGCACACACGCTCGTCTTTTGTTTATCTGCTTCAGTTGTCAGTGGCGAGCGACACGTTTTTGTTTCCCAATTCATATTTTTCAGCCATTGTTCGTTTGTTCGCTGCACAGGGCGTGCGTTAATAGATTTTTGATGTTAATTCGGTGAAGACACATCTGTTTGTAACCAATTCATCATGGCGGTCGTGATTAATGAAACAAGCGCAGAGTTCTGTCACATCCTGTGATTAATCGTGCCATGGAATATAGAACAGATATTTTTTGGGCTCGTGATATCATTATATTTTAAAATATTAATTTAAAATAATTGATTGCTCAATTTTGGGACTATTTTTCGACAACGTGTTGTTTTGATGCACCTAATTTTCGCTTAGCTCCCGATTTTATCACCTCTTTATTTTTTATTTTTAGTAACACCCTTTTCCCATGTCCAAAAACACCTCTGCTTACAATTTTAATTGGGAAGGGAAAAATAGGTAGGACTTGACACTTATCAATTATGTTACGTTAGGTATTGCATTTGTTTTTGATAAAAGACAAACGTAACTAATTTGTTTTTGACATTTATATGGCTCCGTAACAACTACGCCTAGGCAATGTATGATATGTAATTTTCCTATATTTTACGTGCTCAAATATTTAATGAGAAAGATAGAAAATGGGGATCTTACGGCAACCTCGCCTCAATTTCGAGGGATATCATGGGATAGATCGAGTCGACTTGTGAATTTGAAAACCCGGGTTCGGTTTCCACGGCCGACAAATAATTTTCATCATATTAAAATTACCCCTGTACCTCTCCCAACACAAACATCTTTGGTGACCGTGATTTGATGGCTGGTAGCCGTACTTCACGCACATAAATAATAAATATATCACTTACTGAGATCTGCTGGGGTAGTATGCCACACCCAGTAATAGGTGTAAGACGTGATGATATATTTTTTTAATTATTTATTATTCCTAACTTAAGAGATATGAAATCGGCAAAATAGGACAATTGTGCACATTTGGAGGACCATTTCATACCTGGTTTTGTTATTTTTCAAAAAATGATAGCATATTAAAATAATAAAGAAGTAATATAAAATAAATCAATAAAAACATATCATCACGCCTTCTACCCATTACTGGGTGTGGCACTCTACCGTAACAGATCTCGATAAATGATATATTCATGCGCGTGAAGTGCGGTTACCAGCCGTCAAAGATGTTAGTGAAATGGAAGTAAATAAATAAATATATCATCACGCCTTTTACCCATTACTGGATGTGGCACTCTGCCGAAGCAGATCTCGGTAAGTGATATATTTTGCACGTGAAGTGCGGTTATCAGTCGTCAAATCACGACCCTCAAAGATGTTAGTGGTGGGGGAGCCACAAGGGTAGTTTTTGAAATGGTGAAAATTGTTTGTCGTCTGTGGGAATCTAACCAGGGTTCTCAGGATCCACAGGTCGACTTGATACCACTTAGCTAGCTACCCCATGAGAGTAACAAGGATAATTTCAATGTGATGAAAAAAGTAGACACTATTAATATCTAACCAGTGGTGACGAAAATATTTTTTATAGGACCACATTTTCGAGATATAAAATTATTCCCCCTCCATTAACATCTTTTAGGGGCAGTAATTTGACAGCTGGTAACCATATTTCACGCGTATAAATATATCACTTACCGAGATCCGCTACGGCAGAGTGCCACACCCAGTAGTGGGTAAAAGGCGTAATGTTGTATATATATTAGTTTTATATTTTTAATAATTTTCAAAAAATAGCAAAGCATTTCCTTTATTGTTGCATCATGCATGACTTCAGAAATGATGTAATTGCCAAGCTTTTTGATATGAAGAATACATTATAAATTACGCGCATTTACAAAAGTATATACACCGATTTTACAAAAAGAGAACGAGTCAGGATTAAAAATGTTCTTATTTCGAAAAATTTAAATTTGACATTAAAACTGATATAATATACACACAATATATACATTAAAGAAACTAATTTAATTTCTTCCTTATTACTGTTGTAAGTTACAGGATAACAAAAACCTAAATACTAATATTTATTAAAATAGAAACAACTTATTGGATTAAAATCTTATGTCACTCAAGCTTAGAAAAGTCACCAAATCTTTTTTGTCTACCAGCCTAAAACCAAAAACATCTCCCAACAAATTCTCAAAAATATTATCTGAGAATGTAACCAAAATATTGTCTGAAATCTCTAGCAAAAAATCTTCAACAATCTGCAGTTCCATCTGCCGAAAATCATCCAACTTCCAGTGACATAGGAATGCAAATCGTGTGTAAGATGATTGTTAATCTTCTTATTGTCAGGCTGGGGTCGAGGGGGCGGCTCTCACGGGGGTGGCAGGGCCGGAGGTTGAATGGGATTCGCGTTAAACCGTTTACCTGAAACGCCTCACGTTCTTAGGAAGCTGGAATCCGATTAACGCGAGTGTTGGTTGTCTCCATTAGTTGCTCGTGTCGTGTCACGCAGTTTGACAGTTGGTGAATGCGCTCACAAATCACAAAAACCAGTTAAATGCCGAGCACTATTCAAAGCTATTATGCAGTTAATGTAGTAAATGCAAATTTTCCACAAAATTAACTATATGTACTGTAAATGAAAGTAAGTGATTTAAATGCAATCTTGAAGTAAATATATTTTACTAATTTTAGTTGGAATTGGTCCAGTTTAGAATTATCTGTAGATCTGTAGTTGCAGACCTAAGAACAGTATATATTTACGTTGTTACATAAAACATCTGTGCGGTCCTAGATTCGAATCTATCTATTAGCAAGTTTATATGCCGTTAATGTGGTTCTATCATTACAGTCTCATACAAAAGTATAGGTAACCTAAAAGGTTTATAAAAATAATTATTACATTTTATATGGTATAGGTTATTATCAGAATTAACATTTCGCTGCAAATATCGTATAATTAACAATAACATTGAATATATTAAATAAAACTATTTAACTAGTTTATGAAATTCAGTAAAATAACAAAATTTATGGAAGTGAATGTTTCATGTCAACCAATAGCAATGTAAGATTTTACACAGCAGAAGCTATGACAACAAGGCGAGAACCACAAGCAGCATGATATTACCAGTCGGTACGAAACGTGACTGTATTATCGATACATCCTGTTGACAGTTCATAAGAAAAATGAGAAAAATGCACCAAAGCAATTATTATCAACTGTAACAACAAATAAAATAATATAAAATGCTGTAATATTTTTTTTTGTATTAAAATTAATATATTTTACTGATCGAAATAATAACTTTCATAGTTCTTGCTTTGTTATTCGTGCGACCATCTCTGTCTACCCGTGCAACATTGCCAAGCATTTCTGATAGTTTCATTGAAAATCATAGAATATCCAACTTTCATCGCCGATTTTTTAATTCTCTTACCTTTATCTTTACATGATGTACTGTGTGTTAGTTTTTTGTTAAAAAATAACTACAATTTATGAATTTATTACGCAGTAAGCTGCCTCACGAGGTACAGTTCCTATAACGCCAATGCATTTTTGGTCGACTTTAACTTTACATTACTCATCTCAACAACGGTAAACTATAAAAAAAAATTGCATACTAGTGTAGAAACACATGAAAAATTATATATTTACATTTCATTAAAATCCGGGTTAAATGCTTCCATGATAGTACCACCTTAAATTGTTGTAATACCTGTCAATTTTATACTGTAATCAGGATTTCGTTACTAATGTGCAGAATAATAAATAAAATATATATATTTTTTTAAATAAGGAGGTTTTTATGTTGTTTTTAATTTGCCACCTGGATTACTTAAATCAATTCGGATAAATCTGACATCGTGACTAACTAAAATGAAGAAACTGTCACGTTAATTATTTTTCACACCTCCGTCAATCATAGCACAAATTGTAATAATTATAGTGAATGATATTTTCTGATGAGATATTTTTAAAATTATCCTACCGCTAATTATCGGGAAATTAAAATCGTTTACAAATATTTACCGCTCGATGTCCGGTAAAAACTAGGAACTTTCCAATGTTAGCTTTGGCATCACTGTCTGTCAGTGACAGTGAGTGCTTGGAGGTTAGAATTTTTTTTCCAAATTTAGAGCTAATTTGGTCATTGAAAACCAAAATTAAATAATTATTATTTAATTTGCAGTTGCCGTGTACAACCAATAAAAAATATGACAATTGAACTATCTTTAATAATATTTATAGTGTAATACAACGTATAGATCAAAATTCAGCTGGGCGAGTCCAACTTATGAAAGTTACGTTGAGTGCTTGGAGATTTTTACCAATTTTGAATCAATAATTCCATTTAAATCGGCTCGAGTATCACACGTCCAGAAATTGTTTTGTGAGTACTCGCAATTTTCAAGCCTCGCTTTCGGCTCGGCCTGTCAGAATATGCTCGCACTCGTAAAAATACAATTTTTGGTCTTGTGATACAAATAACTATGTATAAAATTTCTAGTAGTTTGAATCAGTAAATCAAATAATGGGGGTATCGCATTCGAAGTTAGTCAGATAAAATAATAAATAAGTGATCTGTTTAAATATAGATAAGTTAGATCTGATCCACAATCAATCAATTGCACCCTTAGTGACAGTTGAAATTAAACCGAAATTATCTTCTTAAATTATTAAGAAAAACGTATTATCTGACTCACTTTAATTGTTTAAAGTATGAAGAGATGTACAGATTTATGTGTGAACTGAATACAGAACCAAATTTGTAATAGGGCTGATAAGTTTAGAGTAATTGGATATTAGCAGTTGGTAATGCTGTGGCAAGTGCCATTAGGGCGTTAATTCGTCTCGCGATGACCTCTTAAGCCCTGGAGCCCTTTGCACTAACCACGCTCAGTGCACGCACGGAGCAATGTAAGTGCAACGTAATTACACTCAAACTTCTCCAGCGGCGGTGGAGGCGGCGTCGGCGGCGTCGGCTGTATTTCCTGCCATTCGTGCTAAGCGACGCTCTCTAAACAATGTTCCTAATTCGCTGTGTACGCAGCCCAGTGGCGCGCGCTTGGTAATTATTCACGGGGACGACACACTTCACCCAACAAGGAATTTAACTCTTAAAGACTTTAATCATTTATGTTACGAAACAACGAGAATTTATTTCATTAAATAGTTCTCGAGTTTATCTTGGATTCTAATCCTTAACTTACATATTAATTAAAAGTTAAAAATTGTCTACATGTTAGGAATGTTTGTATGCAAGGCAAAACAAATTGGAATGAGTTTTAGTGAAGGATTTTATTTTGAGACGTATTCAGCGAGTCTGGAGTGCATGCTTGCTTGCATCCCTCTGCTCTGGGTCTATTTATACTCTGGCAGATTATTCCTACAATCTCAGACGTCAGTATTTGTAAAGGTAGTGGCTATCAATTTTATTGGGTGACAACATGTCGTCTACACTATCGCGTGTTTCACATTCCAACGCAACCAGAACTATTCGTGTGTTTATAATTTATTAACCGAACTGTTGATACTAAAACAATTAGGTAACATCACTGCGACGAGCCTTACATCGCTACATTTAGAAAATAAAAAGAAAGAATCAATTATCATTAGAGAAACTCTTATACAAATGAATATTTTGTTAACTAATCCATATTTTAATTACAAATTGATTTCCGCGCGAATATAACAAAATATAACTTACATACATAATTTAAAATTTACTGTATATTTTACAAATCTGTGCATATTATATGTTTTTATGCTTATTTCAAGCATATTCAAACAAAATTTTACTTATTTTTATCAATATTTTCAAATTTTGTAGTTTTTTTATTTAAAAATTTAACTATTGTATCTTTATGCTCGAATAAATATATAGCTGTTTTGACAAAAATCTCAGTTATTCATTCTACAGTAAAAAATATACCTTTAAGCCTCATGACCACCTCTTAACATAGTCTTCGTTTGAGTTTTTCGACATAACCTTCAGAGTTTGTCATATATGAATACAGCTGAGCGTTTCCAGCTACTGTTTTAGTCTTAGTCTTCGACTTTGTCACTGCGCATAAACACAAAGTTTGCAAACTTCATACTTTCGACATAATCTTTCATCGCTGTTCTGTAGAGAGAGATAGCTGCGGTATTGCTGTCTCATGCTGCAATAGACAGTCAATTCTATATTTTATTTCAATAAATTTAAAATAGTTGCTGTAATTTTCAAATATTTTTATTTCCTTTGAGTTTATAATATAATGCAATACTATCATATTTTATTTACGTAAAACATTTTTTTGAAATTTAAATTACTGTATTTGATATATTCTGGCAGGTTCACTACAATAATGCCTCAATTTTTTTAAATTATTTTGGAATTGTATAAATTAATTAAACTAGTACTTCATTTTAATAGTAATTACTGTTCCTCGTTAATAATTTTATATAATTTTTAAAGTATTTCAAATAGTTTTATACAATTATTTTCTCATTTAAGTGAACAAACCTTCACTGGAATATTGAATGAAAGTTCTGTTTACGTTAAGAGCTGGAAATGGCTGGAATGTTTCCGACATAAACGAAAAATAAGCTACCGAATTAAATAATAATATTAAACAATTAGTAGCTAATTTTAAATAAATATGTTCTCTCGCGTTGTACAAATATTCTTTTTAGAATACAAAAATATTCTGTGTGGAACAGGCGCCATTCTTTAACTTTAATATTTCAACAAAAAAGCGAATAATAAATGTATTTACTTAATCTTTTTATAACATTATAGTATCGATGTTTAGATTTAGTAAAAGTTTATTATTAATAATAATACTAATCAAAAGATGATCTTACCTCACTTTGTGTGGATACAATAATAATAAGACTGTTTCTTTACTTTAAAAAGTGCAATTTTTTTGAAATTTTTATACGACTATTTATCTTTGGTCCTGGCGTTATGTTTTCTAGTAAAAAGTATCTACAAGGGTAGTGGCTGCTTCGGCTTCTTAATTTATGAGTGTCCTTACGTGAGAGAGACAACATTAGAGGGAGAACAAACTAGAAGGAAAGTAGTTTTGATATTGTAATAGTTAGCATTCGATCGTCGCGCCGCGCCACGGAATAGTTTGTCAAGCCGAATCGTACTGCAGCCTTAATATCTCTGCTTAAACTGTGAATATTGGTGATGGTTTTGTAATTAAATAAATGTATAAAAATAATTAATAATTTTCGATAAATAAAATTTTCATGCATAAATAATTATTTGTTGAATTAGGACAAAAATTGCAAGATATTGGGACGAGTAATGAGGGTGCGCGTCGGCTAACAATATTACAAGGCCCAAAATAGCGTTTTGTCGGATTTAAACATACTATTTTTGTATCCACTTATCTATCAAATTTCATTGATCTACTTAAATTAAAATGAAATAAATTGATATATTGATGGATACGTCATCTATTTTTTGGTTATAGACTTTTTTGGTACATTTCTGTACAGTTACGAGTAGCATGGTGATACATAATAATAGAATCAAGAATAGTATCATATTCGAAAGGATGAAAATTATTTACCACTAACATCTTTGGAGGCCGTGATTTGACTACTGGTAACCGCACCTTACGCGCAAAATATATCACTTACCGAGATCTGCTTTGGCAGAGTGCCACACCCAGTAATGGGTAGAAGGCGTGGTGATATATTTATTTATTTATTTTAAGTATCGTCAAATTATGACTTCTATAAGCGCTAGTGAAGGCCAATTTTTATTTGTTTAAATATTGCTGAAAGAGGTGTATGTTAGTGAAATTGAGGGTGAAAGATTGCGTGAACGACTTAGGTATAAATAAATGGATATAATTTAACGTCTTTTGCGTAAACGAAAGATGCCAAATGAGAGGAATAAACAAGATTGAATGAAAGAAATATGAATGTGGATAAAACGAAAGTTGTCAGGATAGGAAAGTTTGACGAAGCTTACTTACAGGAAGAATATAATGAATAAGTGTTCATTTAATGAGTCAAGGGTTCGTGCTACCCCGTTTGATGTATATATACAGAGTGTTTCACGAAAAACTGGCCAGGTGTTTAACCTGAAAGCAAACAAGATTCAAATGAAAGGTGTACTAGAAATATGAATTATGCATGGAATTTAGTAAACATTTTATTTTATTTAGCTTTATTAGTTCCTGTAAAAACTTGATTTAAAATTGCTGGAAATACTCGTAACGAATTTTGAAGTAGCTAACCTTGAAAGAGAAACAAAATTCGAACAAACAATGAACTGATAACTAAATATTTTTTTAAGTACTCATCATAATTGAAATTTGCAAAGTAATAAATCTTTTGTCTTTCCTAAAATATTTGGTAACATTTCTTTCATAATATCAGAATTTTTCGAATGATTTAAATTATAATATTTATTTAATTATCTTTTACAGGTAGATTCATACAGCGGATTAGCGCTAACACCATTTTTTATTTCATTTTAACTCTCTTTTTAATACATGAAACAAGTTTATTTTAACATGAGATAAAAAGAGAGTTCTTTAATCTGTTTTAATTTGAAACAGAGTTATAGATAATATTAAAAACGGTGTTAGCGCTAATCCGTTTTATGAATCTGCCTGTTAAATGTTAAAGATTAGCCTAAATTCAATTCCATTTCCATGGTTACTCATTATAAAAATAAAATTTTGATATTTTTAAATGTTTTTTATAGCAATTGTTAAAAGAGTAAAATGAAATTTGTTAACTAATTCAAATGCAGAATTTAAATCTCCATAATATTCATTTCAAACTTTTTTCTATAAAATTAATTGGGAGGCAAAAGCGACATTAAAATTTATTTCTCATTTAAAATGTCTATCGCCCGTTTTTCATACAACATCCTGTATATGTAGAAAAACTATCTAGGTATCTCGAAGTACATTTCACCACCTAAAGAATGTCAGTTTTAATTTGCAAGCACAAGAACAACGTATTCGTATTTATAGTTAGTAACAATTCACACCTAGTTCAATTATCGATTTCATAATAAACCTAGAGGCAACTCGTGACCAAATAACCCCTCCCCTTATTATTATTGATGCTGCTTTGTAAGATCAAAGTGTGTTGTGTTGCTCTATCGCCAGCCTGGTTATACAATTGTCGATTGTTCCTGCAGTCACAGTAACCCCCTGATTATTACGTTGTTTTCTCATTATTACGTAACGAACAGGTGCAAAGCAATCTGTGACAAATGAACCCGTAAACAATGTAACATCGATCTCTCCTGGATTATTGTTTTGTCTCGTGCAATTGTTTGCTGCCCTATGTAACTTGATGCGATGTGATTTTAATTAGTATTGTGACTGCTACTTTTGTATCGGATCACCATATTTATAGCATTCTCAATAATTTGTTATTGTAAGAACTTGAAGTATTTTCTCAGAGTATCAAATAACAAAAATACCTGTCTCATAATTTTTTAACTTGTTTGTATTTTACGAGTGTCATCTTTTAAATTTGTGAGCATGTCGCTATTTTGTTTAATTCCTCAATTTATCACTAACTAGCGAAAGCTGACTCTATGAATATTTCATTAGGCTGTATCCGTGCTTAGTAGATCAAAAAATAATGGCCGAGATATCGAAACATATCAATGACATCATTAAAGTATTTCACCCGCTGTAATGAACAAAAATATCAGCATTTACTAACTTACTACACGACTATTCTAAATAGCTGTTATTTATATCAGTATCAGAGTAATAAAAGGAATAAACCTCATTTTATTTCTCGTAATCAGGGCAGGACTAACCCAACAGGACATCTAGAATTTCTGGGCCGTCGTTGAAAGAGTGATTTAAAGTTTGCATTGGGTGTACATAGGCGCAAGTGTTGAACATTACATTGTATTTTTTATTGTTAATTATAAGTAATTATTTGTAAATCTCGCTTCTTTTATGTACTTACTCTTAACAGTCTGTGTCACTAATAAAACTCACACAGATAACTTATTTTCACAAATGGTAAGAAGGACGTTTTTGAAAAGATTGCTTTGTTCACTGTTAGAACAATAATATTTCTAAACCATGGGTGTATGAACCGCTATATCAGTTGTAACAATAAACAGGGCTCCAAAGTTTAAAGGAGTAAAAATATTTGTAAGTATTATTTGATTATTTTTTAAATCTATATTCTATAATTCTTATTTAAACTTAAACAAGAAATTTAAATTTTAAATATTTAAATACAAAAGACAATTTGTGGTAGGGTCGTTGATTTCCACCGAAGTTTGAATTTCTGAACGTTCGAACATTCGAATGTTTTGAACTTCGTCAGAAAAACTTCGAAGCTTCGAACTTTCCAATTTTTTTAAGCTTCGAATTCTCGAATTTTTTTGCCACTGAATTAACGCTATCTGTTATCTCCAAACACTCTCACGCATAATTCGTGAAAATTCGGCCACGAATTAAATAATAAACTCTTCGAAGAATCCTACAAAAAATCTGCAAGGTTAGGCCATCTATTCTCTTACCGCCCATCTAAATGTTATGGACTTTTAGTAAAACGTTTTAAAATGATAATAAAAAGGATACAAAAACGTCTTAATTAAAACGTTTTTGACAGTGTAGCGAAATTTTAAATCTAAATTGAATTAATTTGGCATATAATAATAATTAATAATAATTACTTACGAATTAATACAAAACTCTGCACATGAGTTTATTCTGAAAATAATTCAAATCAACATGCCGTGTTCACGTTAGGATCCAGATTCACAATTCGAATAATTCGAAAATTCATAAATTCGGAATATTCCAAAATTCCAAAATTCGGAATATTCAAAAATTCGAAAGTTCGAATCTAAAATCGAAGTCTCGAATATTCGTAAAATCAACAACCCTAATTTGTAGTAGTACATTATTTTAATAGTCAGGCTGCTGACATAAAAGATGGCAATGTATGATACAGTGTCCACAAAGCACTAGCTACAACACTGTTTTAAACTAATAAAACATAAGGAACAAGTACGACAAACTCAATGGAAGTTGTGGAATATATAGAATATTTCAATTCTAAATCAAATATGACGTAAGCTAGATAAATAGAAAGCTCAGTGGCAACGCGTCGGACTGTGAATTTAAAAACCCGAGTTCGATTCACTCTGGCGATAAACCCTACACCAGGGATGAAAAACATAACGAAACGATCTCCGTAACGTTAGAATAATAATTTAACTATGATTTCTAATAAAATAACGTAACGATATTTTAATAGCGTTATAATAACCAATAATGATTCATAACCTTTGTAACTAATGCCCGATTTATCAATAGATTGTTAAGTAAATGTTAACTAACAGCAATATCAATTGTATGTATTCTCCTATATTTGATCTGTAGATAATTATTATAGAAACATAACACATAAAAAATTGAGCATAAAGCAAATAATAAATAAATATACGTAAATATTATATTACGCCTTCTACCCATTACTGGGCGTGGCACTCTGCCGAAGCAGATCTCGGTAAGTGATATATTTTACGCGTGAAGTGCGGTTACCAGTCGTCAACTCACGGGCCCCAAAGATGTTAGTGGTGGAGGAGACACAGGGGTAGTTTTTGAAATTATGAAAATTGTTTGTCGCCTGTGGGAATCGAACCAGGGTTCTCAGGATCCATAGGCCGACTTCACACCACTGAGCTAGCCACCCCAAATAACGTTATATATTAACATAACGATTTGAAAGTTATTTCATCCCTTCATTACACTACATTAAAATTATTCCTTTAGTTTCCTCTCCACTAGCATCTGTTGGAGCCGTGAATTGACGACAGTAAGTATATTAATTATTGAGATTTAATACAAAATAATAATAATGAGTACTTAATTTATATTATTTTTTACATTCTTGTTGTAAATATCAGATAATATTTTTCCGGTGTTTAGGATATTAAAAAAAATATAAATTTATACAACAATAAACAGGTATAAATATGTGAACCCCCTCTTTCTCAGGCATATTTTCATTGCTACTCCGGCCCTGATCATAGTAGTTGGCCATGAAAACACGCTGTATCTAATACATTGCAGAGAAGTGTCACAGGATTAAATTTCACGATATAAAATACACGTTTTTATATTTTATCCTAACATAAAGATACTGTTTCAACCGAAGTTGCCCATAAAAAAAGGGTATCACTAAATAAAATTTGTTTAAGCAATATTATGACTCGTATTACACCTTCTCGTACACCTACGGAAATAATAAAAGATTTAGTAATAATTTCCAAGAATTGATTGTGACTTGCACGTGTTTCACAGCCTCCTTTGCTCTGCATATTTTCGTCCTGTACGACCGGACGATACTAACACCTCTTCTCCTTTCCCCACTTCGTCCCTGATCGTCGTAAAATAAACTTCGCGTTAATCGGAATGAAATGTTTTCATGTGAATCATCACAGCTCTGCTGTGTGGAGAAATAATTAGATAGTGAAAAATAAAATAAAAAATATTCGACATTGTTTGTTTTAAACAACTGCTCTACGAAGAATTTGCATCACTGTGAGAAAAAGTAAGACGAGAATGCAAATATTCTAAATGAAGATAAATACATTTACAGTTAATTATATTAGGAAGATAATGAAGAAAGGAATTTCAATATTATTCATTTTTCTCGAAATACATTTATTACTATTTACAATCACTTTAAGTTACAATAGTTATTTTTATAACAAGAGCTGAAAAAGGCTTGTTACGTGCACGAGCACGTAACCTTTTTCGGCACGTGTTTTAAACAACATTTTTCCTACAACTGTGGGATTTAGTAAATCACTAAAATATTATCAAAGTTTATAAAATTTTAATGATATTACACGAGAACGATGTTTCACTAACTTCAAGATAATTTCTTCAAAATCGTCTAGATTGGAACACTTCAGTGAGTGATTCTTCTTTATCATAAACACCTCCAAAGATAATTGAAGCTCCAGATCATACTATGTTGCATCTATTTTGGACAATGACAATCAACTTCTAAAGCCTCCGAAATTGTTCTCAATAATATTACTGTTAATAATATGAACAGGTACGGAAGAAATCAATGTTTCTTTAGATAGTACAAAAGTTTCCACTTCACATTATGTCAATATAAGCAACTGTAACAATTGTGTTAATAATATACACACATAATAAATATTATGTAATTTCACTTACTCTTTAAATAAAACCATTTATCGATATATTTTACATTGTTCGGTTCTTTTTATTAGTTGTGTATAGATTAGATATACTGCAATTTAAGGTTATGTTTTTAAACGTCAAAATATACTACCGCATCTTCTTCTTCCATAAGCGTCTGTGGCCAAAATATGAATTACGTGCTCGGCGCGAAATTTAAATCGCTCTCAAAACAACTTTTTTACAGTTGCGTAATGAATTACTTGCCGCACTAGTGTTTCTTTGCTTACAGAAACGCACTTGGTCTGCATTTGTCTACTTTCCATATGTAACCAAGGCAGTAATAGTTACGTAATAACAAAGAAATCACACAGTTGTAGGAAAAATATTTAACGTTATATAAAAGATAAAGAATAAGTTAGGTAATTGTGTTTCATGGTTAAAATATATCATCAATAAAGAACAGTAATTGCAGAATTGCAACAATGCAGATTAACTTATAAGCAAAAATTAATTGAATTATAAACAGACAACTCAGTGGTATCGAGTCGACCTGTTGATTTGAGAACCCGGGTTCGAATCCACAGCCGAGAAACACGTTAAAACTACATATGTGCCTTCCCCTTCACTAATATCTTTGGGGGTCGTTTTTTGACAGCTGGTAACCACATTTTACCCTCGAAATATATTACTTACCGAGATCTGTTCCTGCAGAGTGCCACACCCAGTAATGGGTAGAAGACATGATGATATATTTATTTTTTTATTTTTATTTATAAATAAATATATCATCACGGCTTTTACCCATTACTGGGTGTGGCTATCTGCAGAAGCAGATCTCAGTAAGTGATATATTAATGCGCGTGTAGTGCGGTTACCAGACGTCAAATTACGGCCCCCAAAGATGTTAGTGGTGGAGGAGCCACAGGGATAATTTTAAATTGGTGAAAATGTTTTGTCGGCTGTGGGGATCGAACAAGGGTTCTTACGATCCACAGGCCGACTTGATACCATTGAGCTATTACCCCATAATAATAATAAAGAAGAAAAATTGCGATATCGCCAGGATTGGAACCTGGGACCTATAAACTTCAGTCATATGCTTTAAACCAACTAAGCTACGGTCGTCCTGGATTCAATGGGCCTTTCAAGACTTTTTTGAATTTTTTATATATTAATCTACGTAATAAAATAACTATACCCAAATTTTTTTTATTTTTTTAAAAGACAGAGATAAATAACACGTAACTTGTCGTTGTCAGTAGAATCCTCAGACAAAACATAACTAGACGGATAACATCGGCGTTTGTTGTGAAGCAGAAAGGGATAGAATAACTGGCTGGTGAGGCGGGTGCGCGGCAAGCAGCAACTTGCATAACATCAAAGTGTACTCGCTCCTTGCTGCGTACCCGGCGGACCATCAAGTTATTCCATTCCACTCTGCTTCACAACACTGCATTGACTTGAATACGGCATAATTCGTCTAGTATTATACGTCATTGGTAGAATCGTAGAATGCTGAATGCTTATTTCTTCTTCGTCTTCTTGAGCACCGACAAACGTTTCAGACAAAGCTCTGTGATTGGCTTAATGCAACTACGTCATTGCAATATGGCAGTGCGAACGTTTTAAATTATTCAACTTTAACTTTCATATTTCAGCAATAAAGATATAATTTATGGTATGATTTTATATTGTATTAAATATGATGTACGGACAAGAATTTATTTTAATAAATATATATTAAAAAGCTCTACCACTTTAATCCCCCATTATGATTTAAGTATTTTGTTATGTGTCGTAAGCAGCCTCGATCCCACAACTCTTTCAAACATTGAAAGACTTGAACACAAGAGTCATCTAAAGTGATACTGTTATTTAACAAGAATATTTACTAATGGAATATTCTTAGTAACTACTTAAGAATTAATGAAATCCAATTAAATTATAAAAAGGAAAATTGGAATAGCGCCAATAATAATTAATTACATTTCACCAATTTTTAAGTATTTACTTAAAATACTAATTAAATTTTAATTTAAATAAATACTCATAAAAGCAAAGTAAAATAACATGTCTAAAAATAAACGTTACTGTCAAACAATCGATTTACTATTATTTTAACTTTTTTATTTCCAGCGAATCTTCTGTCTAACTGGGTCGATACAGCGTTACGGAGTACAGATTTTCCAAATAAATAGTCATATTAGCATACCAAACATCAGGCAACGGCTGTAATTACTTCGCAGTCGTTCCTGGGTGTCTCTGCTGAACACAAAGCTAATTAATATTTGTATTTTTATGACAGGTACTCATGAAAAATTTCATCAAATTGTATTATTTACGTGGAATATAATAAGAAAGTTATACTTGTGAAATAAATCACTATCCTTGTTTCATAGTACGGCAGATAGTGTTACTGAATTTAAATCCGGAGATCTCGAGTTCGAATCCTACTCAAATTAAAAATAAATGAACTATCACACTGCGGCTCGGTGAGTTCGGAGCCTGTTCTTGCTGTACATAGTAGCATAAATAAAATAATAACAATAATTATCAATATAATTAAATTAGTGTACATCGCGCCGCTAGATGTCTCTAGCAATGAAAATACGCGATTACACATCCTGACCCATTGTAATGGTTCAAGTTGAAAAACCTGTACTCCTGGTCTGAAGTTAACTAGAATCTTTTTAAAACAAGATGTTATAATTATATGTTTAAGTACATGAAACATATTACGGGTATACGAGTATTGTACATATTTTTTAACCATTAAATTTACGTAAAAAAATGTTGAAAAATTATTTTTTTCTAAAACCAGCAAGAAAGTGCTCTCTTTCCTGCCAAATTTTAATATGAAGTAGATTGTGACCAAAACAATCAAGTAAAGTATGTATCCAAGGTTACAACAAAAATAACAGTTTGGTAAAGTACAAAACAGTCTGGTAAAGATTGTACCTGACTGTTTTGTATTTTATCTGACTGTTTTTTGTTGTAACCTCGGACATATAGTCTACTGTTAATGCAATTCATATTACAAAATTTAAATATTATTTTATAAGTGTTTTTATTTGACGAAGTGGTTGTTTCTGTTGAGTCTAGTAAAACATCACTTTCCTGACTTATTATGTAATATATTATTAAAATTTGAGTTCATTTTCTCAGAACCTGTAATAAATATTCTGTATATTTATCAATGTAATGATATGTACTGCAATACATTTTCATTCCAATTAAATTTGATAATTCTGAGAAAACAAAAAATAATAGTGCATTTTTTGGCCACTTTTTGCATATTTTATTGAATTTTTTCTCTCAAAATGGTCAGTTACAAATTAAATTTACGAAGATAAGATATCACCATATTCATATTTTTTTTGTAATCTTTTCTATTTCTTAATATACTTTCAACCTTTAACTTTAAACTATGTTTAATACATATTTCATTTGCAATAACAATAATATCTTGTTTCAAAATGATAAGTGTTCAGAGGTTCAGACCAAATGAGGCGCATTATTCATTTTAACTTTTGACGGTACAATTGACCATAAAACTTTAAATGGTTTTTATTTCTCGAGTTCTTAATAATCATGTTTGAGCATATTATTAGGAAAGTACTGCTACATTAAAAAATGTTGACATTTTGACCCACTGTATTTCCTTAATAATTTTAATTCATATTTGTCTTCAAGAATAGAAGATGTACAGTTACCAACAATTGCATCCATCCATATAAGTAGAGAATGCATCTCTCCTGGTGCATTACAATTATCAGTGAAAGAACAATTCTCTCCACGTGTCACTGTATAACTGTTGCCCTTTGCGTCACGCTGAGTTAAAGACAAACGCGCGTGTTGGATATACCGAGTCGAATGTGTGTGGCGCGGCGCGTACGCGTACCTGACGCGTCTCGTTACGGCTGTCATTAATCATTATGTGATTATACTCTGCGGTCCCGATACCAACGAATGTCAAAACGCGGAGAATGTGACACTCATGCCACGTATAATGCACAAATCGATAAAAATATCCCAACCCTGCTGAATTTACTACAGTCGCGTCAAAGAATTCGCAACGATGAAAAGCTTTAACGTTTCACTTAAAAAACTTTTGTTATATGTAAATCTAATTTAAATAATCAAGAATTTGTCGTTATTTATACGTGGCAGTTGATAGTTGTAGATCATAATAAATTACGATAAAATATGTCCATCCTGCAAAGGTACTGCAGCCATGACAAAATTTTTGCATGAATAATAACTCGACATAACTATTTACTATAATATTAATCATTGAAATTACCTCTGTGGTTCCTCCTTTACTAACATCTTTGGGATCCGTGATTTGACGGCTGGTAATCGCACTTTATGTGCATGAATATATCACTTACCGGGATCTGTTACTTCAAAGTGTCCCACTCAGTAATGGGCAAAAGCGTTTATTTAAATTTTTTTATTAATCTATAAGTATTTTTTATAAATATTTTATAAATATATACCCATTACTAGGTGTGGCACTCTGCCGAAGCAGATCTCCGTAAGTGATATATTTATGCGCGTGAAGTGCGTTTAACGTTACATAAAGAATAAAGAATAAGTTAGGTAACCGTGCTTCATGGTTAAAATATATCATCAAAAAAGAACAACAATTGCAGAATTGCAACAATGCAGTTTAACTTATAAGCAAAAATTAATTCAATTTAAATAAATTGATTTATAAAGAGAAAACTCCGTGGTATCGAGTCGGCCTGTGGATTTGAGAACCCGAGTTCGATTCCACAGCCCACAAACACGTTAAAACTACATATGTACCTTCCCCTCCACTAACATCTTTGGGGGCCGTCATTTGACAGCTGGTGACCACACTGCGCCCTCAAAATATATTACTTACCTATTCCTGCAGACTGACACACCCAATAATGGGTAGAAGGCATGATGATATGTTTATTTTTTATTTATAAATAAATATAAATAAATATATCATCGCGCCTTTTACCCATTATTGGGTGTGGCACTCTGCTGAAGCAGATCTCGATAAGTGATATATTTATGCGCGTGAAGTGCGATTACCAGCCGTCAAATCACGACCCAAAAGATGTTAGTGGTGGGGAAACCACAGGAGTAATTTTAAATTGGTGAAAATGTTTTGTCGACTGTGGGTATCGAACCAGGGTTCTTTGGATCCACAGGCCGACTTCATACCACTGAGCCATGTACTGGCAAAACCAAATTTATGTATTACGCAATTTTATCCACGAATATTTTTTGTATAATACTGTTTTATATAATGTTGCTATAGTAACGGACGTTAAATCGGTTTTATCGATAGCTACTATTGGTTGAAAATAAATTTTAAACAAAATCCTAATGTTTCTTTGGTTAATGATATTTATGACGTCGGCCTGTGGATCCTGAGAACCCTGGTTCGATTCCCACAGGCGACAAATAATTTTCATAATTTCAAAAAACTGCCCCTGTGGCTCCTCCACCACTAACATTTTGGGGGCCGTGATTTGACGACTGGTAATCGCACATCACGCGCAAAATATATCCACTTACCGAGATCTGCTTCTGCATAGTACCACACCCAGTAATGGGTAGAAGGCGTGATGATATATTTATTTTATTTTATTTATTTATTTAAAATTAAAATTTGTAATAAATTTTGCATTTTTTAATTTATCTAATGCAACTGCATAATAGTTATTTACAATGGTAGTACGTAAAGCTAGTCTTGTGAGCCTTTAGTCAGAGTTTAGAATTAAAATGCGAGCCAAGGGAGTGTTTCGTTTGAAGACATGCAAGTGACTATGCTTACCGTGTGTATAATGTAGAGCTCGACAAACCAAAGTAAAACCGTGACTGGAATGCGCTTTAACTCCACCCATTCATGGTATATAACGAATGGTGTGGCTCTACTGCGGCGCGAAAGTTAAATATACAGTCTCAGTGGAAACATTTGGCCGCCGCATCATTACAATATGCCCTTTTATGCAAATTATTAATTACATATTTATTTATTATTAATCCATCATAATTAATATTCTTTTGACTGCTATTTTTATAAACGGAAAGAATTACGCACCGTCTTATTATTTCATAAATTCAAATAAACCCATATTTTTAAATCCAACTTTTGACAATGACGACGATAGTAGCGACTATTGTAAATTGCTTTATCCGACGCTACAATATTTTAGCTACGACCGAAAACAACAAACATATTGAAATTATGACTATAAATGTTAACCTTGAATACTGAAAAAATCATTATTTTATTGAGCTAACTATAGCAACCATAATGAATATAAAACCATATTAATAAATAATTAATATCGTAATTGTTTAATTGTAATCTACAATTTAATTTGTTTCAAAATGGCTATAACTTTAGCCGAAGTATCGCATTAAAAAAAGTAAAAAAGTTTTACACTTTATGTTTAATACCCAAGGCATCAAATCAAACATAGATTAAAAAGAAAAAGTTATTAATATTACTTACAGATATTTGTAAAAAGTGAATCAAATATGTTTCTTAAATTATCCTGATTCTTATTTCAAAGCTATTTCCGGACGAAATTCTTTTGCCTTTGTGATACGTTAAAATTAATTCTAGTGTCTCAAATTATTTTTAGGTCACCAGAAGGCATTATGTTTAAAATATATTTCCATGAAAACCCGAACTTGATATTGATTTAAAGACAATCGGTTATCGCAGGGCAAGTGTGAAAGGAACAAAAAATGGGTATGACTTGATGACCTTTAATAGGGTCGTGACCTCTTCCCCAGCCGTCCATGAGCCTTGTTCCTCTGTTGTTGCATTATACTAAATGTAAATTTACACAAGTACCTTTAAGAAAAAGCTCAAACAATGAAAATTTATCGCTGGAAAAATCTCAACAGATCCAATGAAACATTGTATTGGTTAATTAAATCTGAATTATGGATATTTCTGTAGCAGAAGTCGGATTATATTAAAATATTTTAAATATTCAACAGATTCTTAAATCATTAGGGTGAAAAAATTTATTCCAAATTCCAAAAATATTCACTCAGAATTAGAAATTGAAATTATCCTTATATTTGGTTAAGAAAAACATTTAAAATGCATCAAAATCATGTGTATCTAAATTGTAAATGAATTCACCCATAAAAGTATCTTTTAACAGCTGAATAAATTTAACATATTAAAAAAAACGATGTAAGTAAAATTGAAACTTTAAACCTTTACAAGTTTAGGACCGACAACTGGTTAAAAAGGATGACACGTCGTTTTTCAAATAATTTTAAAACTGTGTCTTTGAATAAAAACTTGTAACACTCGGGCATCTTCTTGATCAAGTGACAGTTTCAAGTGAGAAAACAAAACACTAAATAAACATTAGTTTTGTCCCCTACAAACAAATGAAAAAGAACAAAAAAACGTGTCTTTTATTATAAAAACTTAAGAACCTTTGAAAACAAAATAGGTTGGAATAGCCAAACTGCATCTGTTCATAGAGAAAGTTCCACTCATTTTTGACATCCTCAGATAGCTCAACTTGATTGGCAATAGAGTAAAAGTCATGTTCATATTTCCTTTTTTTATAATTTAATCATTTAAATACACAATTATGGTGATGATAGCAGGTGCGATATAATAGGGAGATATGGGGTAAAATCTTTCCTACCCCCATTGAGAATAAACAATATACAAAAAACTCTCAGATATACATAAATTTTTAAAATATTTTTTTACATAACATAAATACAAATACACATATCATATAGATAAAAAAGTATTTAAATTTGTCAAATAAATTACTAGTCTTTGTCGTCTTGGTTTGAATTGAAGAGGAGGGCCAATTTTCTAACTTTTCCATAAATTGACACCATTTCTTCAATAAATTCCGATTTAGCAGTTTTACCGTTTTTATTTTCTAATATTTTGTGTCTTTGTATACTTAATAAACTTAGATTACGATAGGGAACATGTCGTTAGCTGGCCATAAGAATACAGCTGAAAATTCAGTTTCAGCTTGAATTTATTATCTTTAAACTTATAATTTAATTTTTATTATATTATATATACTTATACAGGATGGTGACAGCGATTCTCGAACACAGGACTTTAACATGTAAAATCATATTGTTTTAATTTCCTGTTACGTAATTATTTAAAAGAAAAAAGCTTCAAATAAAAGTTTTATGGCATAAAATACGAAATTAATTTTGCATGCTTTGTAACGGCACAAATTATATCTGAAAATGAATAAAAATTGTCCAAGACTATCGATAGCTATGAAATTGAAATAAAATTAAACAAATGTTTGACGTTAAATCTGTCAAAACTATCAAAATAACTTCTTTATTTATTATTTCATTTATTTTGACAGATAAAACGTCAAACATTTGTTTAATTTTGTTTCAATTTCATGCCTATCGGTAGTTTTGATGCAATTTTCGTCATTTTCAAAGCTAATTTGTGTCGTTACAAAGTATGTAAAATTAGTTTAGTTTATTTGCTCAGATGCAGAATTTTATGCCCTAAAACTTTTATTACAAGCTTTTTTGCTTCAAATATTTAGGAAAGCAGAAAAATACAAAATTATAATTTTACATGTTAAAGTCCTATGTTCGAGAGTCGTGGTCACCACCCTAGTTAAAATCCGGGGGGGGGGGTCGAGCGCCCCTACTTACCCCCCTCCGGACGCCCATACCTGTGGCTCCCGTACCATTAATATCTTTGGAGACCGTGATTTGACGGTTGATAACCGTACTTTACGCATAAAATATATCACACACCGAGATCTGCTGCGATAGTGTGCCACATTCAATAATGGGAAAAGGCATGATGATATATTTATTTAAATACAGAATTGATTTGCAACTACTATTAAAAATAAAATCGAGCTTGAGTGTTATTTTGTTATTCATTAATGCCAAACTTAAAATTTACATTTTGGTATTGTAGATTGTCATTTACGACTTACTGAATAATAGATTTAACTTATATCTGATAATCATATGTATAATTCTTTCAAAAAGGTATAACAAGTTTACTCGAAAAATTAACATTAATGTTAGCTATAAAATCCTTTTTACATGTTTCTGTATGTATTAAATTACGATGGGACGTAATATTAATTGCAACACGATCTTGGCAAGCAATGCAAGAAACCTACACGGGTTATTAATAATTGCAGCGGATTTATGACATCTCTCGCACCATTTTACTTCTTTTTTCCACCGTTCGAGGCTCAGTGTCGCTGCATCTCGCCACCAAAATATAAATTCGGCACCGTGGGAGGCAAGGCGCTTCAAAACTCGAAAAATAAACAGACATATTTATACGGACCGGTTTCATTCTGCAACTTGTAATAAAATTTCACACAATGCACAAGTGTCTCTTTGTGGAATTTATTCGCAATGATGGGATTATAAAAATACATGTTTGGGTTTTATTTTAAAATAAAAATGATGAAATATTCCTTGTCGTATTTCGGGAAGAAATATCATTTTTATCCTCCTACACAATGTGTGACACTTTCTGCTATAAGTTTCAGCTTTAATCTTATTGCATTGTGCAGTTCTCAGTTTACGTGTCACTTATTTGTACCTTATCACCGTGCACTTCAGGAACGTTTTCTGAGAAAATTTTCGCCACACGACTTTCTTATACACAGCATATTTAATATTCAGAATATATAAAATGTAATTTAGATTTTCAGTAATTCAGCATTTATCTGTTTGAAACATATAAAATATCAAATTTGTTTACGTATAATTTTTTAGTAATGTTAACTACTTTATGTCTTACTTTACTGATGAGGCATATACAAATGACCGATTTTCGAGCCTAACCCTTGGTATCTGAAGAACCGTGAGATACGAAGTCGATTGAATTGAGGCAAAGTTGCCAAATTAGTTTACCATTTTAATGATGTATTTGTTTTTCCGAAAAAAGACATACATAACTAGATAAAGCGAAAATTAAAATCTATGTTTTTTGTTTCTATTGCTACTATGATTATTGAAATATATTATTAAATATAAAAATGAGTTTTTCTCAAAATTAGACGCATATACAGAAAAATTGCAAATAACATTTTATGTTCCAAATATTATTGCCAACATCTTTTATTTGAAACTTTTTTCGTAACTGATTCCATTTTTGAAATAAATGGAATTTATTGTTTTGTGTGTCGAGTAAACTTCCTCTTCCGGTTTTTCAATTTAATTCAAACTCAACTCAGCTCTTCGTATTTTCATGAAACTTATAATTACCAAGTTTCGTTAACAAATCTTATCTCGTTCATGAGATATTGCACATACGGACACACATCCATCCATCCACACACACACACACAGACATCATTGAGAAAATGATCCAAATGGATTCAGTGGACCTCAAAACACGTATTTCCGCGAAAATCTCGTCAACGATTTTTTTCACGATTCCAATACTTCCTTATACTGCGTATAAGAAAGTAAAAATGGAGACATTTTTGTAGTGAACAAACCAGAGTATTTCAAATATAGTAATTTAAATTTCAAAATTGATTTTTATATTATTAAAATATGATTAAATTGCAATTATACTTATAAAATCAAAAAAAAAGAAATAAATTTTAAAATGACAGCGACCAAATAATTTCTTTTAAACATGTTAGTTTTGTTGTTGCTATTAATCTAGTAATTTTTGAAGTCTGCAAATTTTGTGTTTATGCGCAGCGACAAAGACAAAGACAAAGGCTAAAACAGTAGCTGGAAACGCTCAGCTGTATTCACATATGACAAACTCTCAAGGTCATGTCGAAAAACTAAAACTAAGACTATGTTAAGAGGTGGAAACAAGGTTTCACTGACAGATTTCCAAGAAACATTTTTGACTTCTTCTTCTCTCTAAAAAGTTTCTTCGTGTGCACGGAGCATTACGTGCAACGCATTAAATTTTTGAATAAAATGATAGTATGCCAATGTTTGAATATATTGAACTGTTTTGTTTCCATTGTAGAGCTCTATTTCTTTAAATTTTTAAGACTGTCTCCTGTCTCGTTTCCTCCTACGTATATCTTGAACATGCCAATATCTTGTCGCTGGTGTCGTGAAGTTGTTCAAAGGTGGCTGGATCGCCATTCAGATAACTTCTGTTATTCTGTTTGTAAACGCTGAACTATATAAGTTCCTCTTAAGACGTGTAGATAACATTACAATATAAATAATGATGTTGACTTTAGGAATCCGGTTCACGACACCTACGTTAAGTTGTGTTACAAAGTTACAATTTTTTTAAATCTTGCAGTTGTAAATGCCATTTATATGTAGCAAGAATCTGAGATGGTTAGGTTTTCATCTTTTACAGGCACATTCGCAAAACGGATTAGCGCTAACACCGTTTTTAATATTATCTATAATTCTGTTTCAAATTAAAACAGATTAAAGAAATTAACTAAATTTGATGCTAATTAACTCACTTTTTAACTCAAGTTAAAATAAACTTGTTTCCTACATTGAAAAGAGAGTTAAAAATGAAATAAAAAATGGTGTTAGCGCTAATCCGCTTTATGAATCTGCCTGTTAATGATTTAGATTGAATGGAAGTAGGAATAACTAGAAAAATTCAAAGACGACCAAGATAATGCAATAACAAATTACCTACGTTGTTGTTTTCTTGAGAAATATTGCAATATTGTCGTAACAAGGCCAATATCAGCGGCGCGATCGTTAAATTTATATATGTTTTTTTGAATATGTATATCACCACACTTTTTACCCAATACTCTGTCGTATCAGATCTCGGTGAACGGTAAATGATATATTTAGCGCGTGAAGTGTGATTACAATCCGTTAAAATCAAGGTCTCCAAAGATGTTATTGGAGGAGGAGCCACAGAGATATTTTTTTTAAATGTGGGGAAGATCTGTTTTTCGCAGGGCTCAGCAACCGCAAAAAATTAATTTGGATTGGATTCGAATTCAGAAATTACAAGAAATTGAGTTCTGGTTTGGTTCAGGTTCAGAAATTCTGTACATATTATAAATGAATGTAACATAGAAGTACAGAAAAATTTTGATCTAGCGAACCCGGTTTTTTTAACCCGAAAGTAATAGGTTCAGTTCCGATTCGGGTTCAAGCCAATAGAATTAACAGCAGTTCGGGTTCTGGTTCAAATTCTTTAAAAAATGGGTTCGGGACGGTTTTTGGTTCGGTTCGATTTTCGGTCCTTGGTTTGTCGGCTTTAAAAATCAAACTCAAATTCACAGCCCGACGCTTTGCTACTGAACTATCTACCTCATATTAATACAAAGATAAAAAGTCAATTGCGATGTGAAACTGTGTCTTAATAAATAAGAAAAATAGGAAAAAAACTTTCCATCACTTGTCACTTTTGTGGAATTTGTGACAAGTGATGGAAAGTTTTTTTCCTATTTTTCTTATTTATTAAGACACAGTTCCACATCGCAATTGACTTTTTGTCTTTGTATTATTTCAATTGCTGTCAAGCAGTTTGCGATTCTGTCGGTAGATGGCACCACGGGTTGCTCCATAGTTCTCATGTCATGCATACCGGATTACATACTTTTTAATATCAGTCAGTTCAACTTGAAAAAGTATCACAGTTCACTAGTCCCTAGTTGGTCTAGTTGGATAGTGGATCGCACCATACTGATGAGTCCCGAAAGGACGAAACGCGTCTATGGTTAAAGCAGTTTGATGATAACTTGATTTAAAACGTGCTGTAAATTTTGTGGGATTTGTGACAAGTGATGGAAATTTTTTTTCCTATTTTTCTTATTTATTACCTCATATTATGTTGAATTTATATGTTAAAAGAATATACATTTTTATTTATTTAATGTACAAATTGCGAGCATAAATGCATTTTTGTAAAGCTTGTTCACTCCCTGTTTTAATTAAAGAGATTATTTTAATTTATGCAGTTAACGTTTATTTTGCAAAAGAAATTATCTGTGGTACGAATTATGAAAAGCTCTCTTCGCTCGTTAACAAAGCGCACGTAATACACCTGTTAAACTCAAACCAACAAATTTATAAATAGAATATGAATTAAATACATGGACCAAATAAACCCAATGCGTTAAATACGACTATCAATAATCAAGTAATACATGTTTCGAGAGGAGCAATTTTATATTCTTGCTTCGGGCGAAAAATTGCTAGTTACAGCTCAGATATGTTCTATTACACTGGTACTACTTACATTACTTAAATCAGTCTGATAAATCAAACATCATGAGTAACTGAATTGATCAAGTTGATTCATATAAGGAGAAGATTTACTTTAAGTTTAATCTGAAACAGTTAATCCAGTAGTGTACAAGGGTGAATCCAGATCCAGAGGTGGGCTCAAATATAAAATAATTAATACTACTTACAAGTATTTATAATCAAATAAATAAACAGAAACAATACCGATATAATTTAATTATAATTTTCTAACTAAAGCAGTTGATCAAATTAAATTATTAAGATAATTTTTTGATATATCTCAAAACCAATGAAATGCTTCATTGTATGTCACGTGTCTTCGTTTTAACCAATCCTGTCATTATTATACTGAGAATAATGCTCTTGTGATTAATCCCGGGAATAATCTCTGTAGGTGCTTTTGTTTGTGACAAATGATAGGTAGTTGTCAAATAATTATTTAAAACAGTCAACGCGTCAAGTAAAATGTGTGAAAAAAATAGATTTAGTTGTATTTTCGATACAGAAATACACCAACAAATATATATTATTACTGAGAAAAATTGGGATACCGCCAGGACCTCAAAACACGTATTTCCGCGAAAATCTTATCAACGATTTTTTTCACGATTCCAATACTTCCTTATACTGTGTATAAGAAAGTAAAAATATAAAGATGACTTAAAACATCCAATTTAAAGCGCAATTTAACACACAAACAAAACTAAGCAGACGTCGCTTCGAACATGCATTCAGATTTTAAATTTACCGCCAGTGTTTACAACTGACACTAGATGCATCATTTATTTGGAAGTAACACGAGTTAGTTCTAGGTCAGTTCAGGGTTGAACCCAAAGTTCCCAAACAAATACGGCCTTTATTTGACTAATCCAAAATTCAGGATTATCAAAAACTCTATTGCGAATTGGGCTGAAAATGATTATCGTGAAAAGTTCTATTCGGCGAATTAGATTATTCCGAATATTTTCATTTGTGAAAAATCACATTTCTGAAATATACTCGTATCAAGTAATATTCTAAAATCTAAAGCATTTAAAATGGAATGATAAACCGTGCGTAGTATTTATACAGCGAGAGAGAATGTAAATTTATCTAAATTAAAAAAGAAGGGTTTGGCATGAGGTAGGGTATATGCGAATGTTATGGGTAAAATATAATATTTGCACGCCAGCTAAAAAATTCCATACTGTGAAATTTGAATAAATATGTAAATTTCACATTTTAATTTCAAATGGTAGTGCAAGGCAATTTATAATAAAGCCAGCGTCATGTTACTTACACCACGAGCGTAGAACACTGCGGGGCAACGGGGGCAGAAGCAATTGCAAGTGTATTGCTCGTAAATTAGCGCTCGCGAGGAACAGCACTTGCTAATAGAAATAATGATTATGTGTCGAGCTTGTATGCTACTCCCTGCCCTGGAGATGTACAACGTTTTTATTAAATGGCTAAACAAGTAATTGATACCCCGTTGCAGATAAATCAACGACTCGCAACTCGAAAATTGCTCTATAGATTTTAACAATATATCGTGGAAGCTTTAACAAAAAGAACAGAAATTGATAGACTCACCAGTGCAGAAGATGCATAGTGACTCACTCTCAAGACGACAACCTGGAAAAATGAAAAAGAATCACATATTTTCAAGTCTTTATTCACAGTTTAATTTGAAATAAAAACATTCATGTTAGTTAGTTTATTATGTTGGGGATATATAAACGACGCACACACACACACAAACACAAAAATTCCGGGCGAAATTATAAAAAATTGTGTAATTGTTCCGATGTCAAACGGTTATAAATTATGTTTATATAAAAAACATACGAAGAACAATATGTTCTATTATTTTTATGGGGTGGCTAGCTCAGTGGTATGAAGTCGGCCTGTGGATCCTGAGAACCCTGGTTCGATTCCCACAGGCAACAAACAATTTTCATAATTTCAAAAATTACCCCTGTGGCTCCTTCATCACTAACATCTTTGGGGGGCCGTGATTTGACGACTGGTAACCGCACTTCATTCTGGTTCCCCCTCCACTAATATCTTTGAGGACTGTGACTTGACGGCTGATAACTGCACTTCCTGCATATAAATATATCATTTACCGAGATCTGCTTCGGCAGAGTGCCACATCCAGTAATGGGTAGAAGGCGTGATGATATATATATATATATATACTTTTATTTAAAACTTAAAAAAGAAAACTATTTTGGAATGTTGAAAACCATGACGTTGTGGAATCTGAACACTATTTTTTGGAAGCAAGATATTATTGTTATTAAAAATAAAACATTATGTTTTGTACATATTTTTTAAGTTAAAGGTTGAAAGTATTATATTCATTTTGGAAACATTAAATATGTATGCCAATAATCATGAAATAGTTATTTGTGTACGTAGAGCAGAAAGTAGTCAAGATGACCACGCATGGAGATTATTGAACGAGGTGGTCGTCAATCATAATCTACTCGATCAGAAAAACTCACTTTCCGCACAAATATTCAACACGAGTAGGCGGCAAATATCTACTTTCTATACGTGAAATAAATACAGAAAAGTATACTTTCTGTCATGGTCGTATAACAAAAAATTAAATATCTCAAGTACATTTCGAAGGAAGGTAATAAAAATTCAGTTTATTTTCAAATATACAACCTGATTATGAATTTTTGATTAGTCAAATTAAGCTAAATAATATTCTCAAAAAAGATTAAATAAACTATAATAATTGATTGATTTTCAGAAAGTAATTTAGATTAACTTCCTAAAATCGGACTAGAATAACATACATTAATCCAGAATCCAGAATCAGCTAAAAAAATCAATTTAATATCGGACTGAAAGTGATTTATACATCATTTTCAGTGGTATGAAGTCGGCCTGTGGATCCTGAGAACCCTGGTTCGATTCTCACAGGCGACAAGCAATTTTCATAATTTCAAAAACTACCCCTGTGGCTCCTCCACCACTAACATCTTTGGGGACCGTGATTTGACGACTGGTAACCGCACTTCACGCGCAAAAATATATCACTTACCAAGATCTGCTTTTTATTTTATTTTTTTAAATTTTAATTTCGTTAAAATTCAAGACAAATAAAAGTTATGTTTTTTGCTGGCTTTTTGCATATATATTTTTTTAATTGTAATGTTTTAATCAAATATTCAGTGAGGTAAGCACTATATTTAGAAATACTGATTTATTACATTCTTTTCTATCATTTTTGAGAAGGGAAATCAAAATTTTCCATTATTAATTGAATATAAATTTAATATTTTCAAAATTATTACAATACTCTCAACCTTTAACCTTAAAAAATTTATACAATTATGTTTCAATAACAATAATATATTATTCCGAAATCATCATGCATGTTCAAATACCAATTTCAGACCTAATTCAATTTAACAGCGGATATATACGCACAATGGTTGTGTGGATAAAACAATCGCCTCACAAGTGAAAGTTCATGTGTTCAAACCTCATTTACTTCAACCTATATCAAAAAATTTGACTGAATCCGAGTGGTTCGAATTTTACAAAAAGCTGTAGGCTCTTTGGCATTTGTATTCGGATTATTTTTTATTGGGAAATGTAGCAAATAATAAAATAAATAACTGTACGAAAAGTGTAAAACTTCCTTCATATATTTTATACTTTCATAAACAGAAAGATAATTTACTTTTTAGTTTATGCATTTTAATTCACCATCTTGAAACAAAATGGCGCCGTACAATCACTAATTATGTAGGTCCGTAGCAGAGCTGGGCAAGCTACTTAAAAAAAGTAGCTAAGCTACAGCTACAGCTATTCTTTAAAAAAGTAGCTAAGCTACAGCTATAAGCTATATTTTGTAAAATATAGCTAAGCTACAGCTAAAAGCTTTCGTTAAAGTAGCTGTTAAATTTTAAAGCTACTTTTTTAAATTATTGCGAAATAATTAAATTTTCCATTGTCATATGATCAGTCTTTTGTGATAATGACTGTTAATTTACTATTATGTACATAAATATCAAGAATAGCAAATACCATCTGGCATCTACTGTGTATTTTTGCATATTAGAGCCAGTTAGAACCGGCAACAAATAATTATTTTGTGTGGGTTTAGCTTGTACGCATGCGTACTTTGTTGACCTTCTGCTTAAAAAGTAGCTTTAAGCTACAAAAAGTTGATTTAAAAGTAGCTTCAGTTGTTACTTTTAAGCTAATAGAAAAAAAAGTAGCTAGCTACAAACTACAGCTATATTTTTTCACAGTTAGCTAAGCTACAGCTACAGCTAAGGTAAATGTAGCTAAGCTAGTAGCTAAGCTACGAAAGTAGCTAGCTACTGCCCAGCTCTGGTCCGTAGGTAATATTACAGAATAATTATAATTATATAATAACAGTAATTTGGAACATTTGGCATTAACCACAACATAAAAAATTCCCTCATCACGCACATCGTCACGCTTGAAACACTCATGTTTTTCGCGTGACACCTCCCTCCCCTTCCATCGTTTGTCATCTGTTCACGCGTCAATTTCATCAGCAACAGTCGCGAAAACGTCAGAATTTAATTACATCTCAGCGGCTATCTCCACCAGAGGCGTTGGTTGCGGGGTTGAGGTGGGGGTAAATCGTGCGTAATTTCCGGTGCTAGTGCCGGCTGTCACCGCGCCACGGCGCTGCTGTGGTGCTGTGCCTTATCGTACAGCAGGAGTATTGTTCATGTGCTGCGGAATAGTTACGGAATTTAATTGGAAATGTGCCGGATACATTGACAGGTGCATTTTGACGTTTTATCTCTGGGAGTAAATAGGAAATTACATTTCATATTTCGAGTTAAACAATTGAAGAACGTACGTGTAGATTGTGAGTTGACATATGTTGCTGAGTATGAAATTATGACTCATGTAAAACTTTCATTATGCGAGGAGATAATGGAATATGCTATAAATATACTCATATTTCTATAATTTAGCACTATTTATTAGAATTTGCACATTTTGTATATCTTATATTGTAAACTTTCTAAAATAAAACATTAATTTCATATTGTTTTTTACTTTGATTTATTGGTCGTTTGCACCAACAAAACTTATATTTTATGTCTGACTTAAATAAATAAAAGTAAGTCGAAGTAAAATATCATATGAAGACATTGTTATCAAACATTTGATGCGATATTGTCTGTTTATATCCAACATAAATTTTAAGTTGAACATAAACTGACAATATTGCATCAATGTTTAACAGAATCTAAGCTTCATCAAATCAGAGCTGGGCAGTAGCTAGCTACTTTTGTAGCTTACCTACTAGCTTAGCTATGTTTACCTTAGCTGTAGCTGTAGCTTATCTAAATGTAAAAAAATATAGCTGTAGCTTGTAGCGAGCTATGTTTTTTTTTCTATTAGCTTAAAAATATTGTTATAACAACTGAAGCTACTTTTAAAGTTACTTTTTGTAGCTTAAAGCTACCACTGTTCATTAAGAAATACCTATTAATTTTTGTTTTGTATTTAAATTGTACCTTCTTTATTATTTTCTATACCTGTAGGATAACAAGTTAATTATATAGTGTAAAATCTATTAACATATTTAATTTTTCACTTGTTCTTAACCTATCCTACTTTTGTATTAAATATTAAATGAACTAAACATTGAATGTTTAGGAGTCTTCTGTTAATGTGACTGTTAATTTATTCCGATATAAATAAGAATTATAGCATAACAAATTAACAGTACATTTGTCCATTTGCGATTTTTTATATTTATTATAACAAAAGACTGATCAACTGATCATATGACAATGGCAAATTTACTAATTCACAATAATTGAAAAAATAGCTTTAAAATTTAGCTGCTATTTTAATGAAAGCCTTTAGCTGTAGCTTAGCTATATTTTACAAAATGTAGCTTATAGCTGTAGCTCAGCTACTTTTTTAAAGAATAGCTGTAGGTTAGCTACTTTTTTTAAGTAGCTTGCCCAGCTCTGCTTCATATGAAATTTTATTTGGATTTACTTTTTTTCAGACATAAAATTTAAGTTTCGATGGTGCAATTACAGATATTAATATGGTTAATTTGCAAACCCATGTTGATTAAGCATGTTTAACACATTTTGTTCGATACTTTACACTCCAAAATTTTCCGAAAGTTTTTTTAACATCCTCCATACGCAGATTTTTAGTTAAATATTCGGACGAAAAAGAATTTTATAACAAAAAGTCTGATTATGAAAAAAAAAAACTTAAGATGGTGCATGTTTTACATTTTTATCAGTGCAGTGGTTGAACACCTTAGAACGTACATCTCCATTTGTTATGACATAAAACACCCTGCAGTCCTGGTCTAAGTATGTATGGTGTAAATGCGACAATTCCTGCTTTTTTTTTCTTTTTCTTATATGGCTTCTTGCCGAACCAACTACTAAGGTCATATGCCGCCATTACGCCCTGATTCGCGTTTTTAGGTCTTTTAGTCAAAAGCAACGCGGGTTTCTCTAAACGCTCACCCATACTAATACTTCTTGCGCGCAATGTTGCTTAACTCGCGTTATCGCTTGGATCAGTGCCATTTAATCACAGGCTTAATTGAGATTAAGTTCCTGTTGTACAGAGTACGAAATAAAATACAAATTAACTTCTTTTTGTGAAGAAATTAAAAACTCAAAATTTATATTTAAAAACATGACATTTTTACATTGTTATGGATACGCGAAGTTTGCGTTTTTTATTGATAATTAAAAATTCGAAGTAGTTGACTCTTTTTTAAATTTATTTATCAAAAATTTTCACATTTCCTTGGTTACAACACATCAATAGTACCAAATTCATATTATTTTTTATTTTTCTTTCAATTTACTTAAATAAATTAATAATTATTGTATTATTCTTTTTTCGACAGTTGTAGAAAAATTTTTTGTTTGTATGACTGACTTTTTCGTGTCGACTTAACTATCTCGACTAAAAGTGACATTCTCACGCGCAACAAAAAATACTTATTTCGCGCACTTAATGCAAAAATAACATATAAGTAATATTCTTCAGAACAGTTGCATTTTCCGAAATTTTACTTCGTTCACATTATGTAAAATTTAAAAATCCATTAATTTATATCGATAGGCGTATTTCATTTGTCATTTGCATCAGATCTAACTTACATTTACTGAACCAGATCACTTATATATTTTGCTGGATTACTTCGCTGACATTATTTCATGTACTAGAATTACTGATTCTAATTTACTTTGAAGCAATTTACCCAAATTAGTGCATCAGTTTACTTAATTCAGTTCATTTAGTCATGTTGTCTAATTTATCTGAACTGATTTAAATGAACCAAGTGGCAAATAGAAAAAATTTTTTAAAGAAATATATCATCACGCCTTTTACCCATTACTGGGTGTGGCACACAGCCGAAGCAGATCTCGTTAAGTGATATATTTATGCGCGTGATGTTAGTGGTGGGAGTGCCACAGGGGTAATTTTTTAAATTGGTGAAAATGTTTGTCGGCTGTAGGGATCGAACCAGGGTTCTTAGGATCCACAGACCGACACGATACCACTGTGCTATAGAATACAGCTAATAAAACTAGTTAATAAGAAAATTATACTGAGTCCAATAGTAAAGTCCTCAGATCCGTATCTAGGACTTGTCTATTTTTTTTAGTTATAGAGTAGTTATAAAAAATATATAAAATTGAGCGACATTTTAAAAACATTTAACTTTTGCGCCATAAAGAAGAAGATATTGAATCTACGTCTTGTCCGAGATGACCATTTCCTCCATTGACGCCGCTACTGGATAGAATATAGACATTACATTCTATGATTATCACAAAACATATAAATTATTTCTATAATTACCTACGTTCAAGCTAGTGACATTTTTCCGATATTGTCCCTGTAATTAAATGTAAAATGGCGGTCAGAATCTCACTGCCACCAAGGGCTAGCAGCCGTAATCGACTCGTAATATTTATGAAGTGGTCGTAGCAGCTGACCACGAGTCCTTCAGCCCTTTCTCCATTCCGTTCTGCTACCGTTCTCGGTTCATTTCGCATTCCGCACAACGTGGCAGCGTGCGTGCAACGCACAGCCCTCGCAACGTCGCAACCCTAGCGAAACCACCGCTAAACGAGGAAGGGTTGAGGGCGAGCCAGCTGCCCTAGACGGCAGGGTAGTAGAAGGTAGAAGATACGATGTCGCAAATTGTGTATTGTGCTTAGATAGAGGGAAATGGTCAATAATTAACATATTTTTACATTGATTTAGCCTAGGATCACAGTTTACGCTAAAAATTATTCAAGCCTGTTTCCTGCTTTCCACTTAATCCCAAAATTGAGATTATAAAGAGTGTTTGCCGTACGAGAACCACCATTGGGTTCTATAAAACTTTATAGCCGCTCTCTAGATTTGAACAAAAATGTAAATACAAGATTTTTTTCAAATAATATTAATTAGTAAGAAATACATAGTAGAGGTCGAAAAAATATTCGATCCGATCTGAAGTCGGATTTCAAATCAGATCGAATTAAAAACTCTCCCGGACAGGACAGAAATTTCTATTCTGAAGTTCGAATAATATATCCGTTTCGAAGATCATATAAAAATTATATCCAAAGTCACGCTAAAACATCCAATCCGAAAAGCGGATCAAATACTCAATCCAGATTTCTAATATAATTTTCAATCCAAAATTCCAATACACCTGAGTAAAAAATATATAAATACCAACTCCATTTTATAGGAATGATAGCGTTACGAAAAATTAATAAGAATGTATATACGATTGAAAACAATATTTGTCTCTTTAGGTTTTCACAACAAAATTATTAAATCAGTATAACGGTTGGATCAGCTTTCAGACTGAATCTCGGATCGGGTTGAATTTGACATCGGATTACAGATAAAATTTTGAATTGAAATTCAGATCGTGTCGGAGAGGATCATGTCAGATTTGAATCGAGTCGGAAGGGATATCAAAATTTTCGAAAATGTCAATCTCTTAGTAAAAAAGTGAAAAGATTCAAATCATAATTGTAAATAGTAAAGCCTCATTTACATTAGATAATTACATAATTTTTTCAACCATCCATTTTTGAAATATGACAAAAAGTTATATTTAAAAATGGTAATTCCACATTGCCCTATCCATTTTATGTTTTCTTTTAGAAAACAACAATATCGTTAAATAGACCCTTCAATGCGTGTTCTACACTATACTTTTTCGACAACCACGATATTGTAGCCCTATTAATTTATATTTTAATAATAAACATGTTCCGATTTCACTACTCTAGCATGACATGTCAAAGTGAGTATCCTAGTAGCTAGCAACAAAACAAAAATTAAATCTCTATTATTTTTCATAACTGTCAATAGTTTCAAGATTATGTGAGATAAAAATGAAAAGTTATAATGAAGAATATCTTAATTTGACATCTCCCAGATATTATAGGAGCTTTGAAAATTACGTTTCTAGATTTACTACAGAAAATTTCAAGAAAAAACATTGACGACACATAATTTTCAGAAAATGTTCTTATGGTTTATTTTGTTCAAATATCGAGACAATACAAAGCTTCCATTTTATGTACACAGTATTCCATGATATATCGATGAATCGCTAAAAAATAAACTGCATATAGTCAACAAAATTCAAAATTCAATTGATAATACACTGACGACAAATTTTAACATTTTAACTTCAAATTTACCTAAAATGATTTTTCCTACAACTGTGCGATTTCTTTGTTATTACGGAACTATTATTGCCTTGGTTACGTATGGAAAGTAGATGAATGCAGATCAAGTGCGTTTCTATAAGCAAAGAAACACTAGTGCGGAATATGCTTCGATACGTAACTGTCAAAAAAAAAGTTATTTTGAGAGCGATTTAAATTCATATTTTGGCCACAGACGCTTATGGAAGAAGAAAATACGGTGAATCAGCGCTAGTAAATGTGCAGTAGTATATACATAACCTTAAATTGCAGTATATCTAAACTGTAGACAATTAATAAAAAGAACCGAACAAAGTAAAATATATCGATAAATGGTTTTATTTAAAGAGTAAGTGAAAGTACATAATATTTATTGTTTGTGTATATTATTAACACAGTTGTTAGAGTTGCTTATATTGACATAATGTAAAGTGGAAACTTTTGTACTGTCTAAAGAAACATTGATTTCTTCCGTACCTGTTCATATTACTAACAGTAATATTATTGAGAACAATTTCGGAGGCTTTAGAAGTATCAGCAGCAGGTTGATTGTCATTATCGAAAATATCAATTATCTTTGGAAGGTAGTGAAATATTTTTAAATAACGTAGAACAATGTGCAAGCAATCAACAAACAAACCATAGCAACGCCGTAAAACATCGTTTTCGTGTAAAATCATTAAAATTATATAAATTTTGATAATATTTTAGTGATTTACTAAATCGTACAGCTGAAGGAAAAATGTTGTTTATAACACGTGCCGAAAAAGTTTACGTGCTCGTGCAGATTTCCGCATTTCTGCACTTGTACGTAACAAGCATTTCGGCACTTGTTATAAAAATAACTATTTTTATCCACTTGAATATGCCACTATTATTTTAACTTTTTCAGTGTGCAGAGTGCAGATTTCTGCACTTGCACGTAACAAACCTTTTTCGGCACTTGTTATAAAAATAACTATTTAATAATTGTACCAATATTAATATTGGTTAATAATAAATTTAAAAAATTATAAATATTCGTCTGTTAATAATATTATATTAAAATAAAATAACAAAATAACCTGTTCAAGTATTTTCAGTTTATTATTATATTGCGAACTGAGAACTAAATCGGTAATCGGCTATTGCAACAGTACAGCGTTTAAAGAAATATGTAACGCATATCAGTTTTAGTTATAAACGTATTCATATCTAAAATATTTGAATATAAAGTGAATTATTCAAAATGATCGTCATTGATGTCCTTGACACGTAGGTGGCTTAATTAAACTGCAACTTCACATTGTGAGGCAATGTGCATATGCAATTCAGAATCAAACAATATTTAATTGCAACAATAATAAAAACAATCAATGTTAGAATAACACAGTAACCTAGTACATAAAATTCTGTCAGAATTAAATATAAAATTATAGAATTATGTTATAAAAATCTACCTCACGTTTCTAAAGAATGTAATACAACATTTTACATAAAATTTCGATGTATACATCGTGTCAAAAGGCGTGTTCACTTGAAAGAATATAAAACGATTTATGCGTATTGATATTTCGAGGTTGGTGTTTGAGATTTGAACCACGTAGCACAAGAAAGTGGCAGAGAAATGGTTCAACTCGCGTGGTTACAGCAGTGATGGATTGGGCTGTTTAGTGGAAAATATTACACGAAATTTTTCAAGAAATTAGAAATAATACAAATAAAACATTCCATCTAAAAATAACCTGACTGCTAGTAACCTGAATTTATTTAGTAAACATGCGAAATAAACATTTGCCATCAAGAACATTTTGTTCACAATGACACATGATCAAAGCTTTTCTGATTAACTAGATTTTAATGAGAACAATCATGTTTCTGAAAAAACAAATCAATAAATGCGTTGTTGTAACAACTACAAAAAGTGAATAACGCTGAGACAATTACATGGCGATCGTTGTACAATTGTTAAAAAACAAAATCAATTCTCACCGCTGCCTGGATATCGAAAGAAGGCTTCTTGCTCGTTTATAGCACAACACTCGCGACACGAAAAAACGTAATTCCATTCGTAATGGCGTGGAACACAGCACGTCTTATGATGAGTAGCCTTGCGCCAAACCACAACGATTCCACACAGCACCACAATACAAATCAATATCACTTTTTATCCACGCTTCGGGCAAACTAACTTCTGTGCACAAGTTTACAACATTTTAAAACAGATGCAGCAATATTCCTAACGTACCTACTTGTTTCGTTCAGTGTGAAATTCGACAAATTACGTAACTAACTAAAGAATAATTGAAAGAAATAATAAAATCCAGTAGTTCTCAAACAAAGTACCATGATTTTTTGTTAATAATAAATAATTAAGTATAATATACATCTATATTTTCCTGGCTCTATGGATGGGTAACATACGAGGGTAGGGTAAAAAGTCCCTGAAATATGAAACAAGAAATGATTTATTTGGTCAAAACATATTTTATTTCTCAACATATTTTCCTTGTAGCTCGATACACTTCGTCCAACGTTTTTCTAATTTTTCGATCCCTTCCAAATAATACGATTTTGGCAATCCTTCAAAATAGTCGTTTGTCTCAGCGATGACCTCATCGTTGGAGTCAAATCTCTTTCCGCCGAACCATTTATTCAAGTTTGAAAATAGATAAAAATCGTAGGGGGCCAAATCTGGAGAAAAAAGTCCTTCTTATTGCGCTTAAACATCGCCAAACACTCCTTTGAACTTGTCACACGGTCGCACTTGTCAACAGACTCGATACCAGCTACACTGATAAATAATATGTTAAAAAAAATTACATACAAAATGAAAATGTCAGCTTGCATTGTTAATTTGTTATGGGTTGCATCAATAGGACAAAGAATAATAATAATAATATTTAGTTATTTACACTATATTTATATATTTTTATAAATAATAAAATAGATTATTTATGTGACTAAAATTATTTACGAGTCTACTGTTTTAGATCCAAAATTTCTTAATTAATATTGACATGAAAATTTTTCTAAAATCATTACGCTTTAATGAATTACAATTAGGACTTTCTAAAACTCTGTACATTATTTTCAGTCTCATAGAAAAAAGATAGTAGAAGACCCCATAGCCTTGAATAATAATTAATAAAAATATCAAATTATTTTCAATTAATGTTGCATATTTAGTACCTTACACTTTGCACTATCACAGGTTTCTAGTTTAGAGAAAATGTTACAAATAAAAGTTGCATAGAACTAAACTATCCATCACATTTATAAACGTTTGACAGCAAAAGATACTGTATACCAAATGTTCAAGATAATTTTAAAGTACTTAAAATAGCAACTGATTTTTACATTTAAGAGTAGAAATCTGCAATTTTCTTTTCGATCTCAATAACCATATAGGAATAATCATAAGTTGAATATATATCAAGATTGTCAGCTTAGCTTCCCGTTTTCTAGAAAATAATTTATCAAGTTTATGTTCTCTCTACATAAACTTAATTCCATGCACATAACATAACACTTAGCGCAGTTCTACATCACGCTAAGTACGATATAAAGTCGCATCTTCAATGAATATTCAACAACTTCATCGCGCAACCGCTTAAGATAAACAAAAAACCGATAATTACAAATGATAAATGTATGAAATACTGAAAACGCATTAGCAGACTCGTTATAAAGTCCGTGCATGCAGACATGTGGATGTGTTGGTGCAGATGCATTACGAGCTGGCAAGAAGGCGAAGAAGAAGAAGAAGAAGTAGGTTTAGTTGCTGCTCTAACAATCTCATAAATATTAAATATTATTTTAAATCTCTGCCCTTCCCAGTGCAGTGTAACATAACATAACATAACGTTAGATGCTGGGAATTAGGAGAATGACTTGACAGTCTGTTTGTGTCTATGTACGCATGAGTACAGTTACAACAAAATATCGTGCAGGGATCTTTGAGGATTGTATTCAAATTTATTGTTTTGTAATAAAATGTTACACGAACAGGAACATGTGAAAATGGCTTCAAAAGACAGGTTCTTTAAAACAATATAAGGCACGTACGTGTACAAACATTGTTTCTGTCTCAATAAATATAAATATACTAAATATATCATCATGCCATTTCAATCAAGTCTAAGTGTGATACTCTGCTATAACAGAATCGAGGGCCGCGAAACTATTTTATCTCAGAAGGGCTCAAAATATGTTGTCAATTAAATGTAATACACAATTTTTAATTAAAGCTTGTTATTTTTCATTCTTAATATTATTTTTTCTATAGCGATGGAAAAACGTTTTCACGAGTCATAGTATAATTCGTTAGACAATTTTAAAGTAGCAACGTGAATATTCAAAAAGTATTACAAAAACTATCATTATTTATACTATATTTATACTAATTATTTATACTACTTACTCTGTACAACAGGAAGTTAATCCCAATTACAGTACAGGATCCGAATTCACCGAGCCGCAGTGTTGTAGTTCATATAGTTTTAGCTTCAGTGGAATTCGAACTCAGAATCCCCTGATCTCAAAAAGTATAAATAATATACGATTTAATTCTTGAAAATTAATATTGCTATGTTGAAAATCATATTTATAAAAGTTGCAAGCCTAAGAAAACGAAATTAAATTATTGTAATAAATATAAAACGTGATAAACATTTTCATACAAGCAAACGAAGAACAGTTTGAAAAAACAGTGTTGAAATGTCACAATTAGTTACGTTCTATTCCGCATATGTCTCTTATTTACCGCGTGAAAATACTTGTGGCCAATGAGAACCTTCCGAACTTGTGATGTCACTATATTTTTTAATCGCTTATATATTTGAAGTACACCATTATTTTTACCTATTTTTTCACTATTAGCCATTATTCAATATATATTTTATGTTTTTTCCTTCATTCTTTTTATTTCGATTATGGTAGAGGAGCCTATTCATTTGATAAAGTATTTATGAAAAATAAATAAGTATATTGTACAAAAGGATTGCTACTTTGTGATCAAAAGTATGGATCTTATATTTTTACAGATATCTAGATGAATATACAGGCTGGTTGATTTTTCATCGTCCAGCTTATATCTGCTAAAAGATACAAAAAAATGTTTCATATAAGACTTGTCTAACAGAACCTGGCCAATAAATCAGTGCAAGCAATTTTCTCTCATGACCACCTAATTTTTCGGAAAAATATTTAAGTTTGTTATTTCAAATTTTTGTGGAATGAGGTTCTAAATCAATTTATCTTTATAATTATGTCTAATAAGTAGGAGTTTGCCTTTAAATTATGCCTAAGACTGAAAAAATAAACAAAATTATAAGAGGCAGCTGGGATATTATTTGAAATCACGCTGTCTTCAAAATAAATGAAAAAAAAGCAACTGTGTATTCGAATGGTTAGGATTCTTATAAAAGCTGTAGGCCCCAGTAATATAATTGGGATTAAGTTCTCGTACAAAGCAGCAAATAAAAATAAGTATATAAATAAAATTGGAAAGATTGGGAATTTGGTCAATTACTGAAAGGTTTAAGATTAAATTCCAGAAGAAATCTGCTAATTATAATTTTGTTTGGTATTTCCAAGCTGTCAAAAATTCACCAAAATCTCGTTTGCGGTTTTAATCCCTGTCTTTATCCTCGATTCATCCTGTAAATCGTAAATCCACAATTTCTTCACCGAACACAGTCCAATACGTGGCCAAATTAAAAACGGATTTCAATCGAGTCCAATCACAATCAGAAAACAATAATCTCATCGAGGGGACCGAACCTACAGAACTGGGAGTTCATCATAACACAGTGGACAGCTGTGGGGACAATCCTTATAGATCTCACCACAACGAGGGCGCATGCTTGCAGCGAGTGATTGCGACGGGTAATCCGCTTAGAGGCAGGGAAGTCGTATGGAACATATTCTGAAGACTTCCATCTTTTAATCAGAATCTGTCTTTTTCTGCAGAGCTGAGCTACTTATGTGTCAAACACAATGACGATGCCACTGTAATTATATCCGATGAAAGGTAATCGCATTTTTTGCAATTCTAACACACGTTTTCATCTTAACTTGTTGCCTTTAACTCTATCAGAACGATATACACTTGGACAAGATCTCAAAATTAGTTTCTGAAAAAATAGTAATATAATTACTTGTTTATAGGCCCCCAAAAGCGGCCATAATTTGGCTATTATAACTCTAGGACGTATAAAGTTGCCAAGCAACAACTATTCAAACAAATCAAAATCGGATAAATGTCAGACAACACAATAAATTGTATTGTTTTTCGTAAAGCTGTTTTAACTTCTGTTGTGCTAATTGTGCAGACTCAAATTCATCAAATATTTTTTTGGAATTGTTATTTGACAATAAATTTAAAAAAATTCTTCTAAATAAACAATATAGCAACACCAACATTCTACGTACATGTATAGAAACCATACCATATCTAAAATCAACAACGCCAGCAAAACGATGACGAATACCTATTGATTGACTCTTTTAATTTTGTGGACCAAAATAAAGTAAAAGGTATGCACCACGGGCATAATCATGATTATAGCACTCAGTGCTATAATCTTTTGTTTATGCCCTTAATACAGAAATAACTATTATTTTTATTTCAAACAAAAACCTACCAGGTTACTTTAAAAAACCCAAGTAAATACGGCCAATGTTCCATAAAAGATATAAAAAAATTCGTTTCGTTCTAGTCGCACATTACATGTTTGATGCCTTCGTGTGTCTTTACAAAAGGCTGTATAATAATATAAGAATCGCTTGACTTGAACCTTGTCACCCATTTTCTGAACAGCTTGTATTTCTTAACAATCAATCTTTATTTCTCGACAAGAATTCCTAAATTTAAAATATATTTATGATTTTTTTTAATGAATATAAAAATAGCTGAATCGAAATGAAATCATATTATTAAGAAGTAAAATATAAAAGGCTTTTTAGTTGTCAGTCCTTTATGAACGATCTATCAATATCAGTATATTACATTTATTTATAAAATAGCTACGTAAAATGATCGGAAAAATATGTATCTATAATAAGAATATTTTTAACAAATCAGTTGTTAAAATTGCAATTACATCAATAATTTACAACTAAATCTTTATTTTATACAGTATATTAAAGAAAATACATATATCATCACGACTTTTACCTACTTCTGGGTGTAGCACCCTGCTGTAGCAGATCTCGGTAAGTGATATATGTATATGCATGAAGTACAGTTATCAACCGTTAAGTCACAGTTCCCAAAGATATTAGTGGAGGGGGAACCACAGGATTATTTTTAATATGGTGAAAATCAATTTGTCTCTGAGCGTTTCACCGAACTATATACCTCATTAAAAAAATACAATAGTTGCAGAAAATTAAAGATTTATTACTTTCCAGACTAGAAATACCTTATCAAGAACTCTTTAAGCCAAAGCAAAGAAATTTTGTCTTGATAAAACAATGATTAAACTCTTACTTCCTATCTTTATTGAATGATTCTTAGCACATTAAACTATTTCTGAAAACTAATTTCAAATTAAATCCATACTAAGTGAATAATAAGTGCTGTTAAATAAAATAATGTTTTCTTGGTAACAATTACTCTGAAGCCCACACAATTGCCAGCAGCAAATTCCAAAAACATTGTCAACCGCTGCAATCCATCACTGGTCGAGAAACAACAGTCGTCCGTGTCAGAATCCCAAACCTGAGTCAAGGACGTTGTCCATGTCCCACAAAATAATTTCACACAGGTAGCCTTACACCTGTATACCGAATGTTCATTTGGATGGAGACTTCTTATTGTGAGAGTCAGGCAGGTAATTCTTGGCAGGGGGTGACTGCACAGACCACAGATTTAAGTCTGGATAACCCGGTGATGTACGCTCCAAATGGTCATCGTAAATCAACTGACAACAGGAATTATTCGTGTGATTTTATCAGTAAGATGAGCTCTCACTTATCGAAGAATCGCAGGGCTAATGGCGACTAGGAACCAACCTCCAATGAGCAGAATATAAGAATATGTGTAGTGTAATGTAGGGCCATAAATTTTGGTGGGATTAAATGATTAAAGTAACTGTAAGTGCTATAAAATAATTTGTGTGAGATAAATTAGTAGTTTATGGGGATTAGTAATGATAATGCTACCGAATTTTAATTGTAAATCATAAATTAGTGGTTTCTTAAGATTTACAAAGAGCCTGTCATTTTCTGTGAATACTAATTTAATTTTCAGATTCATTTCATAAATATTTATATGTTTTTATATAAGGAAGTATTGGAATCGTGAAAAAATCGTTGACGAGATTTTCGCTGAAATACGTGTTTTGAGGTCCACTGAATCCGTTTTGATCATTTTCTCAATTCAATTCAATTCAAAGACATAATTATTTTTTCATTTGAAATGGCCTACAAATAAAATAAAATGTTGGATCTAGTTCTGTAGTTATCTGGTTTAAATTGTATGTTATAAATTTTAACTCGTCGCCATTATTAATTCAAGATGGCGGTGAACTATTACAAAAACGCTCTCAAAAACTTTGAACGCTCTCAGGGCTATGGCGTCGGAATCGGAGTTCAGGTGAAATTTCTGGCCATAGAAATAAAAATTGCGGAGTGGTCCGTTTCTGCTTCTAATTAGAATACAAATTTTGCCTAATTTGAATTTGAATTTCGCCTCAAAATTTTGAATCATTTCTTTATATTTTTTTCTCTTTTTACGTGTTTTGAGGTCCACTGAATCCATTTTGATCATTTTCTCAATGATGTGTGTGTGTGTGTGTGCGCGCGTGCGTGCGTACGTGTGTGCGGGCGTGCAGGCGTGTGTGTGTGTGGGGGGGAGTATGTGTGCACGCGTGCGTGTGTGTGTGGATGGATGTGTCCGAGTGTGCAATATCTCATGAACGAGACAAGATTTGTTAACGAACCTTGATAATTATAAGTTTTATGAAAATACGAAGAGCTGAGTTGATTTTGAATGAAATTGAAAAACCGGAAGAGGAAGTTTACTGGACACACAAAACAATCAATTCCATTTATTTCAAAAATTGAATCAGTTACGAAAAAAGTTTCAAATAAAAGATGTTAGCAAAAATATTTGGAACATAAAATGTTATTTGCAATTTTCCTGTATATGCGTCTAATTTTGAGAAAAACTAATTTTTATATTTAATAATATATTTCAATAATCACAGTAGCAATAGAAACAAAAAACAAATTTTAATTTTAGTTTTATCTAGTTATCTATGTCTTTTTTCGGAAAAACAAATACATCATTAAAATGGTCAACTAATTTGGTAACTTTACCTCAATTTAATCGACTTCGTATCTCACGGTTCTTGAGATACCAAGGGTTAGGATCGAAAAACGGACATGCTGTATATGCCTCATCAGTAAAGTTAGACATAAAGAAGTCAACATTACTAAAAAATTATACGTAAACAAATCTGATATTTTATATGTTTCAAACAGACAAATGCTGAATTACTGAAAATCTACATTAGATGTTTAATAATATTATACAACATTCATATATTCTAAATATTAAATATGCTGTGTATAAGAAAGTCGTGTGGTGACCACGCCAGATTTTTTTAATTCTAGTATTGATACTGTGTGGTAATCAAGTACAATATAATTTATATGGGATTAGCTTTACAAATATAAATAGAATAATTAATAGCATAGCACGGCGATGACTTTAGATAAGTATAATTTTAATAAGAGAAAGTCAGATTTGAATATCAGCCATGTGTGTGAGTTACCTACTGAATCATAAGTAGATTTGAGTTCCGCAATTTCATTTTAGCCTCATCCCACAAAGTGTCATAAATCCTAGACATAAAGTGATGACAAACGACCGTTGCATCTAATTCTCCCTGACAGTTAAATGCATTATGCATTTGCAATAGAACAAACATTCTATTTTACATAATAATAAAGTTCAAGAAAATATTATTCTTAATATTTTCTAACACTCCTTGTTCCACATCATTTTTTTATGGCTATAGACCTGAACAACGGTGAGAAAATATCCACTACTATACTTTATCTCACATAAGAATGCAGTAGAGACGTACTTATGAAGATGTTGTTTCACAAGTCACTCCGATAGGAACCCTGTATAGATTTGCATACAAGTCCTAACGTTGAGATAAGTAATTAAAATTGACATTTTACACGAATGTAAAATGTGACAAAGTGTGAAATGCAGTATTAAATCATGCAAATTTTGCCAAAAACAAATACAAAGGCTTATATTTACGAAGCATGCGTTCTAAGAGCTTCGAGTTTAATAATAATAATATCTTTATTGATCCAAAAAACCTCGCAAAAGGAAAAGGATAAGTACAGTAATACAAATTTACATTTTACACAATTAGAGAGAGAAAAAACCCATTAATTTTATAAATTATTTCAAAAAATCACTAATATGATTTTTGGATCAAGTATATTTTCAAATTGTTTTTAAAACTATATTGATTGAATATTTCTTAAGACTAATGGCAATTTGTTGTACAAATGGGGTGGCTAGCTCAGCGGTATGAAGTCGGCCTGTGGATCCTGAGAACCCTGGTTCGATTGCCACAGGCGACAAACAATTTTCATAATTTCAAAAGCTACCCCTGTGGCTCCTCCACCACTAACATCTTTGGGGGCCGTGATTTGACGGCTGGTAACCGCACTTCACGCACAAAATATATCACTTACCGAGATCTGCTTCGGCAGAGTGCCACACTCAGTAATGGGTAGAAGGCGTGATGATATATTTATTTTTTATTTTTATTTCTCAGAGAAATATTCCAGTCACATTTAATTATCAATTTAAAAAAATATTTCTCAGCTAGCTCAGTGGTATCAAGTCGGCCTGTGGATCCTGAGAACCCTGGTTCGATTCCCACAGGCGACAAACAATTTTCACCATTTTAAAACTACCTCTGTGGCTTCCTCACCACTATCATCTTTGAGGGCCGTAATTTGACGAATGGTAACCGCACTTCACGCGCAAAATATATCACTTACCGAGATCTGCTTCGGCAGAGTGCCACACCTAGTAATGGGTAGAAGGCGTGATGACATATTTATTTTTTATTTTTATTTCTCAGAGAAATATTCCAGTCACATTTAATTATCAATTTAAAAAAATATTTCTCAGCTAGCTCAGTGGTATCAAGTCGGCCTGTGGATCCTGAGAACCCTGGTTCGATTCCCACAGGCGACAAACAATTTTCATAATTTCAAAAGCTACCCCTGTGGCTCCTCCACCACTAACATCTTTGGGGGCCGTGATTTGACGGCTGGTAATCGCACTTCACGCGCAAAATATATCACTTACGGAGATCTGCTTCGCCAGAGTGCCACACCCAGTAATGGGTAGAAGGCGTGATGATATATTTTTTATTTATTTTTATTTATAGTACTATACAATGGGTTTTTGTCCGCTTTACGTAAATTTGTTTGCATAAAACTAGAACAACACGAGCTTTGCCAAGAAACCGTTCATAAAGTCAGGTTTATGCAACTTTTTATAAGGCATTAAACATGAAATATAAGCGTGCACACAAACACTTAACCATTTATTTAATTTTGGAATAAAATATAAACATAAGAGACATGAACATAAGTGATAAGAAATTATGAAATTTTATTTCTTATGTTTATCATAAAACTCTCGAAAGCGCAAATATAGATTTCAAAGTCTATATGTACTTGAAGTATGAAAAGTCACTAAACTGACTAATGTTTTAGCTTTACCACGGATTTACTAACCTAATATATTATAACATACTTGAAAGAGGTATAAAAATAAATATGATACAAAATCAAATAAGAGCAAACACAAGTGAAGACCAAATTATATTTTAGTGCAATATATTTCCTCAATATTCTATCCCTGATTTCAGCAACCTCGCTACATAAGAATATCTTTTCTGATATTGGTTGACCATTATGTTTTATAAAAGGTGCATAAACTGATACTATCCTTATGTCTTATGTTTATCACTATGTTTGATTCTTATGCATTATTAAAAGTTGTAGAAACCAATCTAATATAACGGCTTGCATATATGGAGCATGTGTTCAAAAAGATTAGCATTTGTTTCTTATAAATTCGAGCAAAGCAAACTAAAGATGGGAATTGTAGTTCATTTGAGTGGACTAGTTCATTCGTTCTCGTTCACCAAAAAGATTAGTTCACTGATCTAGTTCATTAGTTCACTTTCGTTCACGAAATTTTTAAGACTATGATGAACGGAAATCATATTGTATTGTGATTCACGAGTGAAAACAAGTGAACTTTTAGAATCTAGTTCTAGAATAATTTGACAGCAAGTATGAAAGAAGAAAAAATAAAAGACAAAATTGGTATTTTAAAGTTGTATTTTTAAATAAATAAAAAATCAAAGCAACGACCACGAACGAACAAAATATGAAGTAAGCTTAGTAAGCTTAGTAAGCTTCTCTAGTAATTAGTCCTGTTCACTCCTTCACTTATTCTCCGTTCTCCGCTCTCCGTTTTCGATTCGACCTCATCGGCCGTGCCGCCGGCGCCGTGGTGGTGAATCATATCCGAATAGTTCGCAGTGAACTAGTCTTTAATAAACTCACGAACTAGTTTGTGTCGTTCACTATAAGGAATAGTTCATATGATCTAGTTCGTTCACGAACTACACACATCTAAAGCAAACCACGCCAACAAAGCATTCTATCTAAGTCCAAATATAAAGAATAACTGGTAAACAATACAATTTCAATATTTGGAATTTTATACATTGTCTAGGCAATGTATCCTTTGCCTCAATTTCGTACTCTACTGGTATTTAATAAAACTTTTCAAATTACGATTTTTTTACGTTATTCGAGCTATATTATAGGATTTCCAGAAGAACTTTTTCTGTTGTCAAACTATATTACCTATATTAGAAAAAAATTCTCGAAATAAAAATGATAGAAAAATTATAGTTTTCCGTGATTGGTATTTAAAGAATATTTTTAAAAAAGAATTTAGTTAATGTTGCCTTCAAACAGAGCAAAACTAAATCATTAAGTCTTCAGAAACTAACAAAAATATGAAAATATATTATAGCACTATACTATATTTTGTTTAAAGCTCTTTTCGTTTCTTTTTCTCTGAATGCTATGTACCAAATTAGTTTCGATTCTAATCAATGCAGCAATTCGTGGTTGTGCCATGTAACAGTCTAACAATGCATGCATGTAGCCCACGGTGAAATTCCACCGGTTTGGTAATTGAATTCTGAGCGCCCCACCCAAGTCTTGTACCGACGCCACTGCCTCGTTTACATACACTTATAACGTATACCATCACATGTCGCATTGTTACGTTTCACCGGATTGATCGCTCACGGATTATTCGAAAGCCGTCCGTGATATCGATGAGAATTGAATCATTGTTATATTTTTTTGGACAAAATAAAAGACAAATCTGATGATTTATAAAACTAGAAAAACAGTTTGTATTTACTTTATTTTATAACCAAAGCCCTAAGAATAAAATTAAAATAATTGTCTTTCTTCAGAATGTTTATCACAAGGAAACTTTTTGTCAAATTAACAGTGTTGTTAGTTTTGCACATTCGTCTTTAATTTCAACTTATTTAAAATGATAGAGATTGAACTTTTGTAGATATTTTAAAAGGGAAATCAAATAACAAAAGATAAAAGATTTTTAAGAAATCAATAAATCTAAAGAATAACCCTGTAAAATAAAGGACTGTCTTCTATAATAAAGAATGGTCATCATATTGTAGAGAGAACTGTGGTCAATTTTTTTCATAAGTTTAAACTGAAAATTGAAAACACTATAAATTTTAAATAAATAAAATAAATATATCATCACGCCTTCTACCCATTACTGGGTGTGGCACTCTGCTAAAGCAGATCTCGGTAAGTGATATATTTTGCGCGTGAAGTGCGGTTACCAGTCGTCAAATCACGGCCCCCAAACATGTTAGTGGTGGAGGAGCCACAGGGATAGCTTTTTTAAAATTATGAAAATTTGTCGCCTGTGGGAATCGAACCAGGGATCTCAGGATCCACAGGCCGACTTCATACCACTGTGCTAGCCATCCCATACTATAAATTTTCAATAAGTTTTATTATGCACAATATTATTTTGTGGGGTCATTTGATTAAAATTTAAATATTAAACAATGGGACTCGCGTATAACTCACATAAAGGAACTACTCGTATTGTATCATTTAGAAAAGTATGTAAATGGAATTTAAATAACTTTCTTAATAAATAATTTAAAATGTGCATAGGCATCATTATTTCAGAAAGAAAAATAAATAAATTGTAAGATTAACGGTTAACGGTTTAATTGTCAGTAATATTATAACAAGAGAGTGGGAATAAATTGAAAATAATTTGACAGATCTTTCGAAAACTTGTTGCCAGGCAATAGTCACGAAAGCCCGTAGGGCTTGAGTGGCTATTGCCAAATGCCAACAAGTTTGAGAAAGATACTTGAGAATTATTTTCTAATTTATTCAACTCTCGAGTTATATTTAATTAGATTATTTTTTGACTTAGCTGTTGAGATCAATTTATCCAACTTAAAAAAAATTTGGACTGGGTCCATATCGATTGATTACTTATTCTTGGAAGTTTTCCAAAATTTGTTGGTGTATTTCTGTATCTAAAATACAACTAAATCGATTTTTTTCACACATCTAACTTAACGCTTTGACAGTTTTAAATAATTATTTGACAACTACCTATTATTTGTCACAAACAGACAGCATCTACAGAGATAATTCCTGGGAATAATCACATAATCGTATAATGACAAGGTTAAAACGCATACATGTGGCATACAATGAAGCATTTCATTGGTTTTGAGAAACGTCAAAAAATAATCACTGGAATGATTTGCTGATCTGTATCATCATTCAGCATATATTTCATTTTACTTATTTGCGTGAATCTATTATAGTTTCGAACTAGACAACAATTTTTATTAAAAAACATATTCATTAGTTAAGTAATGAATACAATATATTAGATATGTATATGAAACATATTTATGAAGTCTGTATCTAACGACGTAAACAAAACAATAACCTTAAAATTAAATGATTGTTAGACGAAGACAAAAGACATGAAAGAATTTTGAGTAGAATAGATATCAGAGAGAGACGATTAAAAAGAGATCGCAATGCTCTGACGAAAATTTATATTATGTATTACGTTTTTTATAATATCAATTATTATTCATTGGAAAACATAACGTAATAAATAAATCAGCACGCCATTACCTAAATTTTTAATGAAACAGCTCTAAAATTGCATAACTCACATTATAAAAATTATATTTGCATATTTTGTACATATTCCTAACTATATAGCAAATAATTCTCAGAATTAAATCATTAATCTATTCATAATATAATTAATACTGCATAAGGAAATTAATCTTCTCATATATTTATTAAATTTTTTTCTTTACAGTTATCTGTATTGGATTATTTATTAATCAAGTGCTAATAATAAAATAAACCAATAAATTAAAGATAAATCAAGAAAAGGATACATTTAATGTCACTTATAAATGCAAGAAACTTAATAACCATAATAATGAATCTGTTCAATATGACTTAATTAAGATCGTCACATGCTTATAATTTTAATTATTGTCGATAAAATATTTCAATAACAACTTGTTTGTTTACTGTTCTCAGAACTGGGTGTTTACTTTTAGAATTGTTAATATTTATTTCCAAAAAAGCATTAAACTTCAATTTAGGAAGATTGATTTCTCCAGAAATAACAACAAACTTTATAGTTAAATCCGAAAATAGAACTCGCAAGGCCCTGTGCGGCGAATTTGATCGCCTGTGTAATCGTAAACTACCGTTCCTGGGGAGCGGAGAAGTTTTTTCAAAGTTTTTTTTTTGCAATTTAAAGTACACGGGAAACTTCTTGGGTAGATTTGTTTGTTTAAAAACCGCAGAGAAGTTAGTTTAGAATTTTGTTAGGTTTCCAAGGCTTACACTAATCAAATGCGATCCGTTTACAATTGGTATTACGATAAAATCTATGGCCATAACTATGTCTAATCTAACAATATTTTCTCTTTTAAGGTAGTACTAGCGTGAATTTTTTTTTTGCAGATCCGAATGAAATTTGGCTCACTTAAACATTAGATAGTCATACGCATCCTGTTAAAATATGAAACACATTCATCGTCTCTGAACAAATATATTCGCTTGTAAAGTTGAGTTCTTATACACGGAGCTTATGGCGATCATCACTCAGAATCGCACATATTTGGTTTGTGTACCTCTAAAATTTTGCAGTTTCATTTGAAAAACTATTATGATGTTCTAGAACTATCCATGTATATTGTATCAGAAGGAGAAAGTTTTTTATCGTTTAGTAATGGATATATAGCCATGCAAAGCTTTGTTTTTAACGAAAAATTAAGAATTCCAATTTATAATGGCAACATCACACGGTGGTATGGTATTTGAAAATTCACTAGACCGACAACCTGTTAACAATTCATGATATTCAAATCATAATAGGTATATAACACTTATTTTATTCAATTTTTATATTTTTTTGAGCGTCAGTTCACCACTCGACAACCGATGGCGCCACCGTCACACTAGTACTACCTTAAATGTTCACTAAATATTGCAGACAAAATTTGTAAATTTAATTCTCTGTAAATTTTATTACAAAAAAATATCTCTACATTAATTTGAAGAAAAATGCTACAAATAAAAGTTAAACAGGATTAAATTTTCTACCACTTTAAGCTTTTGTTTTAATAATTTAGTAACGAAAATATATACAGTTACAAATGTTTAAGATAATTTATAAATGTTTGGATTATTTTTATCAATTCTAGTTATTTAACTACTTGGTAAACTTCAGTTAGGTAGTTCTAGTGTGACGGTGGCGCTATCGGTCGTCGAGTAGCGAAACTGACGCTCGGGGAAAGAAAAATACAGAATAAAATAAATGTTTTATACCTTTTATGATTTGAATATCATGAATTGTTAATAGGTTGTTGGACTAGTGAATTTTCAAATACCGTACCACCGTGTGGTGTTACCATTATAAATTAGGATCCTTAATTTTTCGTTAAAAACAAGGCTTTGCATGGCTATATATTCATTACTAAACGATAAAAAAACTTTTTCCTTTTGACACAATATACATGGATACTTCTAGAACATCATATTAGTATTTCAAATAAAACTGCAAATTTTTAGAGGTACACAAACCAAATATGTGCGATTCTGAATGACGATCACCATAAGCCCCGTGTATAAGAACTCAACTTTACAAGCGAATATATTTATTCACAGATGGTTAATGTGTTTCATATTTTAATAGGATGCGTATGACTATCCCATGTTTAAGTGCGCCGGGTTTCATTCTGATCTGTAAAAAAAAAATTCACGCTAGAACTACTTTAAATCGAATTCAACTGTTTTGTTACTGGCATCCTGGTATAGATGTTTAACGAAGATTGGTGAAAACGACCCAAAATAAATTGAATTCCCCTCTATTGTTATTTGAAGCATTTTCGTCTAAAATAATTAGAAATCATCATTTTGCTACAATAATTATCAAAGGGAATTGGGAGACTAAAATATCAGTAAATGTAACTATTTTGTAAATTGTAGGATATTCTAGAGGTAGATTATAATTAAACGGTAATATCAATTCCGTTTCAGATTCGGACGGCTTTTCATCTGCGTTAGAATTAATGACTTTTGAATTTACATTTGCGGAAAACTTTCAGAATCTAACTCAACTTTGTTTTAATTACTTTTCGAATTAAATTTGTTTAATTTGACAGGGTAGAGTTTCATTCGACAAACGATATCGGCACAACAGTCAACTGTTTCATTTACGCGTACTTCGATTCTAATTTCTCCGCAATTACGGACTGGTAAACGTTTACATTAACAAGTTTAATTTGCGGTTATTGTTACAAATGAATATCTACCGCCAAGACCAAGAAAAACATTTGCAATAAATTCAGCTTTGAATTGGTAATTTTAATTATAACTGGAACTCGTTAACGGCGCTTTTTGACAGAAATCTTCACGAATTACACGCCGTTTCGTATTTATTCAAGAGTTTTTCAAAATACAAGCGAAGAGTTTAATTTTAGAAGCGCAAGATGGCAGCAAAGTTGTGATTTAGTACGTTACGGTCCTGTAAAATTCCTAAAATATTAAGTAACAGTCAAACAATCGCGAAATAATACTAGTTGAAATTCAAGGAACTCGACTTCATGGAATTACGGTTCACATAAATAGATTTTAAAACAAAACAGATATAAATTTGAAAACCAAATTAATCGATGAATAACGCTTTATTCATTTCAATTTCTCACGATATGAAGCTACACGTATCAATAAAATTTATAACATGAACCGTACTTAATTCAATTTGATTCAAATTTAAAATATTGCATATGCATTATGTATCCAGTGATTGATTCGTATCGTTTGTAATCAAAACTATAATTCCAGATCTATAATTTAAATTGCTTGACTAATTTTATGAGTATGCTTTTGTTATATGCCATTCTTCGATACTTCTGTGGAGAAATAACAAGTTTTGAATCAAGCAAAGTCATAAAATCTTATACTCTGCAAATGTCAAGTTCAATTCGATCAACGCGAAACAATTGGATATCGAATTTCGCGCAAAACAAACAATAATTAGAAATTCGATTTCTGCGAAACTCTACCATACATTTTCACAGAAAATTCACCCTTATTTTCAAGTAGTTAGAGATGAAATTTCCGTGCGTAGCTCATTTGTTTCAAGGGGTTGGAAGCACGTTTTAAGCACGCATCGAAGTCGTAAATCATAAATAATAAATCAAGGTTTTAATTGGCCACGCAGGAAGAGGGGGAAGGCGTAGGTTTGGTCGGTAAGGTCAACACCTGCGTACGAAACTTACCGACATTACGATACATTAGCTTTGCGTCTCTGATAAAGCATAGAACACACGGAGATTTAATTAACTTTTATGTACGTGAACGTGGACGTATTTTGTAAATATTTTTTTCAGATCAAAGCAGGATAAAATTTAAATAAATACTGTTTTATTAATGATCTATAAAACTTAATTTGTAGTAAACAATACACAAAAGAAGAAATATACATTTAAAATTGTTTTTATAACAAATAGTTATTTGTGTAACTAATGCCACAGTTAGAAATTCTGTGTATTTAGCCAAGGCGGTAAATTATTTTTTGTCGTGTTTATCACATAATTTAGTTACTGGTTGTTTTCAATATTTCTAATGTTATCGGCATTATTGTAGTCATCATATTGTTATGCATTTGTTAAGCTATGACTAATTAAAAACAAATTTGACATTTATAATTTCATAAATATCATTCTTCTTTTAACGAATGTTGTCAATCACTATATTTATTGAATTTATCATATATAATGGAAAGTGACGAAATAATGTTAAACCCACCTGAGATGAAAGAAAAGATAGTCGGTGGTAATTATTTTACCTAAATTAAATCATAAATGTGTAAAAATAGCACTTCACAGTCTGTAAATTGTCAACAAAAGTTCACTTTTAATGTCAATCGGCAAAAAATAGTTATTTTTATAACAAACCTTTTTCGGCACGTGTTACAGACAACATTTTTCCTACAACTGTGCGATTTAGAAAATCATTAAAATATTATCAAAATTTATAAAATTTTAATGATATTACACGAGAACGATGTTTTACATCGTTGCTATGCTTTGTTTGTTGATTGCTTGCATATTGTTCTACGTTATTTAAAAATATTTCACTAATTTCAAGATAATGCCTTCAAAATCGTCTAGACTGGAATACTACACTGAGTGATTCTTCTTTATCATATAAACTTCCAAAGGTAATTGTTGGATCTATTCTTGACAATGACAATCAACCTGCTGCTGGTACTTTTAACATCTCCGAAATTGTTGTCAATAATATTACTGTTAATAATATGAACAGGTACGGAAGAAATCAATATTTCTTTAGATAGTGCAACAGTTTCCACTTCAAATTATGGCAATATAAGCAACTGTAACAACGTGTTATTAATATACACAAACAATCAATATTATGTCTTTCACTTACTCTTTAAATAAAACCATTTATCGATATATTCTACTTTGTTCGGTTACTTTTATTTTTTTCATCCACTTGAATATGGCCACTATTATTTCAACTTTTTCAGTAGTAAAAGAACGCTATTTCAGGAACGTTTACGTTCCCATGGATACGTCATCATTTTTTGGTCTTAGGACCAAAATAATTATTGATGTATTAAGAGCGTAAAGTGATTCTTTGTTACTGGGTTTCGGTTCGCGCTGTAATAGTTTCAATAGTTTAAGAGGAACAAAGACACTTTAAAGACAGTTTTGACAGATATAACGTTAAACATTTGTTTAATTTTGTTTCAATTCCATGGCTATCGATAATTTTGAGGCAATATCGTCATTTTCAGATCTAATTTGTGGCGTTACAAAGCATGCAAAATTAATTTAGATATAGAATTTTATGCCGTAAAAGTTTATTTAAAGCTTTTTTGCTTAAAATAATTTGGCAAACAAGAAATTATAATTTTACATGTTAAATCCCCATATTCACCCTTACCAAGCACAACCCGGTATGTTTAGCAAGAATGGAATTCAAACTCGAGATTTTCTGGTTCAAATGTCATAAAGCTAACCACACCACCGTATTTACGGATAAATTATACGTATAATATCGAGTTATTTCACCTTCTGCCTAAAGAACATGTCCCTTGGTCGTTATACTTTTGATATGAACGTTTCTGAGACCAGATGTGGTAATAATTTTTGAAAACACCTTACATTGTTATTTCTGATTTATAAAATAAACCAGCTTGTGTTATTTATGTCCAATTAACCAGCAATTCTAGTTTGTTTACAAATTCGGCATGTGATTAAAACTCAACTTTTCTGCGTAGTATTTACTCTGAGCTTAACGCAAGAGCTTCAGCCTCCAACAGAAAATTTCGCGAGTGTTAAATCCTGGAGGCGTGTAAATTAAGCGCCTCGCTAATTAATGCTATGTAATTAACGTTGGTTTCTCGCAGCAAGTGCAAAATAATTTCGCTGCGACGGACTACCACTGGTGAGACCGAGACTGGTGACTGGTCCACCAATTATAGCGTATTTTTTAATTAGTGTCACGTGTAATAATGTACACTTGTTTTAATATACCTGCCTTTCTCATTTTACATAAGTGTGCAAAACAACGAGACATTTCTTCATGAAAAATTATTGCAGTCTAATTTTACTCCCTCTAGAATTCTCTGAATTTTAATTGTAGTTTGCTTTAATTACAACATAATTCGCAATTAAAAATTAAAATTATTTTGTTTTTATTAGGTACATGAGAAAATCTTGCATTTTCTAAAATTTTTATAGATAATAATACTTACTTTATAATAAATGAATTTATGAAATTTCGAAAAGATAAAAAATAAATATATCAACACGCTTTTTATCCATTACTGGGTGTGGCACTCTGCTGAAGCAGATCTCGATAAGTGATATATTTATGCCCGTGAAGTCTAATCACGGCCTCCAAATATGTTAGTGGAGGGAGAGCCACAGGAGTAATTTTAATGTGGTAAAAATTATTTCTCTGCTGTGGAATTGATTCCAGGTACTCAAACTCACAGTTCAACTTGATACCACTAAACCACCTACCCCATTATTATTTTATATTATAGAAAATAGAAACGAAAGGCCTCCGTTTACTATATTGAGGCACTAATTATTCATTCACCGGCAGTACGGTGGGGTGGGTAGCGTTACGGAATTCGAATCCGGAGATCCCGAGTTCGAGTTCCACTCAAGCTAGAAATTATAATTACTACCACTCAGCGGCTCGGTGAGTTTGGACCCTCTACTGTAATTGGGAATCAATTCCTGTTGTACAGAGTAACAAAAATAAAATAAAATAAAAATAAAAATTATATGGAGTTCAGTACAATGTATTTATTTTTGTGTTCATTGCAGTGAATAGTTCCCTATGTAGAGAATTATTCTTTGTCGTGTTTTTAATTTAATAAATTGGAATATTATAAATTTCAAAATAAATATATCAACACGCTTTTTTTCCAATACTGGGTGTGGCACTCTGCCGAAGCAGATCTCGATAAGTGATATATTTATGCGCGTAAAATGCAGTTATCGGCCGTCAAATCACTGTCCCCAAAGATGTTAGTAGTGGGGGAAACCACAGAGGTAATTTTCATGTAGTGAAAATGTTTGTCGACTGTGGGTATCGAACCAGGGTTCACAGGATCTACAGGCCGACTCGATACCACTGAACTACCTAGACCATATTGACAAAAAAATTCGAAAAATGTTGAAAGGTAAACGCGTTCTGGATGGATCATAGAAGTTAGTACGGATCTTGTGATAAACATTATCGTTTACGAAACAAACATAAATATTACAAGACTCGTGAATAAAGGTGTGTTGAATATGATCTATTATAGAACTTAACCTCATTTTTTTTATTATAAGCTTCAATTTAATATTTCATTCCAAAATTTCAACGTGTATTTGAAATATCGACAATACAGACAATCAGACCGAATTTTGTAATCTATGACTTTCGCCGATTGACATTAAAAATGGACTTTTGTTGACAATTGACATACTGTAAAGTGCTACTTTTACAGTCTAGAGTGTAAACTGTTGCTATGGAAAACAACTAATTTGACATTTATAATTTTATTCAATAAATATAATTATAACATAAATAATAATAAATTATTTAATCTCTGGTGAGGTTAACATTCCTTTGTCACATTCCATTATATATTGTAAATTTAATTAATATATACTGATAGACAATATTCACAATAATCAGAATAAAATTTATGTAAATATAAAAGTTAAATTTCTTTTTACATAACAACCATTTAACAAATGCATAAAGACATGATGACTACAATGATGTCGATAACATTAATGGCCAGTTTTTCAATTCTCGATTAATGTTAATCATGATTAAATTATAATGGAAACTATGGTTTAATGTTTAGTAATTTAATTCGAGTGTTTACCTGCAATTGTGTGAAATTCACTTTCAAAAACAAGCGCAGGGACGTCACTCCCATCGTTTCTTATCTTTTTTATTAGTTTTCTGATCTTACATCGAGTGTTTAACTGCAATTGTGTGGAATTCACTTTCAAAAACAAGCGTAAAGCGACACTCCCTTCCTTTCTTATCTTTCAATTCGTTTTCAGTTCTTACGTAGAGTGTTTAATTGCAATTGTGTAGAATTCACTTTCAATAACAAGCGCAGGACGACACTCCCTACCTTTCTTGTCTTTTAGTTTCATTTTCAGCTACTGCATTGTCTGGACTTTTCTTTCATATACAAGTGCAGGCTATCGCTTTTATCTTTGTAGATTCGTTGTTAGGTTCGTTTTTAGAATCGTTGTTAGGAGTAAGCGTGAGTAATTTGAGATGTTTTATGCATATGTTATGTACGTCGAAGAAAGAGGATGAATGATAAGTGAATGGGAATGATGTGATTGCAGGTTTGTTGTGTGATAAATGATTTCGAGTGTAATAAATGATTGAGTTTATATGGAGTGATCTATGAATGTGGTTTAAGTGAGGGTGATGTGTTCCGATGATAATGTTTGAGGAGGGCTGATTATTTGATGAATGTAATTAGTGAATATTTTATGAGTGATTTTAGGGTTCGTGCTACCCCATTTGTTGGGATATAGCGTGAAGATATGTATGTATGTATGATTATCATTAATCGAGAGTAAACCTGCGATTGAAAAACTGGTCCCTAAAAATCTTAAAAATAATCACAAAACTCATATTAATTTTAAACAATCTGCAAAAAAATATGTGTTCAACAGGGCAAAAAAGCAGATTTACTGCCTTGGCTAGATTCATTGCCCCGGCTGCGTTTCGGCTATGAAATTCGAGCCGCGGCAATATATCTACTACTTTTTTGCCTAGTTAAACAAATAACTATTATTTTTTTACTATAAACAGTGATTTTGAAATGTAAAAATCTGCACTCCTCGTACCAGACCTGCAATTATATACTCATTGCACCTCGAATTGACTAAATAGCGTGATGATATTTAATTTTAAGTATTTAACTTATTTAACACGTTCACTGCCGTCTTGGTCTTATAGACCGAAAATATATTTGTCCATCACGCCGGCGCGGTCTTATAGACCGAGAATTTATTTGTCAGCTACGCTGTCCCGGTCTTATAGACCGAGTCAGTTTATATGGCTCATCGCGCCGTAGGTCTGTTCGCTTATGAGCGTTGTTGCTGCTACAGACCAAGACGGCGTTGGCGAACACTTTGCCGTCTATGGTTTGTGGCATAGACCGAGCGGCGCCCACGAACAATTCTTAAATTTGTACGTAAAAAGGTATATTCTATTTATTTTAAAGATATACGACTACGAGGACATTTAAAAATGCATATAAAAAGTATATAATATGTTTCCACCATGCAGTTATGTTACATACTAAATTTACTGCAGCTTATACCGAACCAAAAACGACAGGCACATAACATGCACAGACTTGCTGTAGACAGAGAAATACAGACCGAGTCGGCGTGTGCGAGTAAGATTAATTCGTGTACGCCGACTCGGTCTATAGGACCGAGATGAAAATAGTGAAAATTTGGATTTCAGAATCACTTTTTTGAAAAAGTGTGAGTAATTTCTCTACTTAGATTATATTGCATTTGTCCTGCCATGAACGGCCTGGGAGGACAAATTACATATTTCTATGGCCGGCCTAGGGGGAAATAAGCTAAAATTCCTCATGGCAGTGAACGTGTTAATTTGCTTTTATACTAAATATAATATTTTTGTTCTAGGTTTCGAAAAAATCGCTCTCCGAATTTCTCAATCCAAGGTAAGTGTCGTAACATCTCTATTAAAACATCATCCCTATTCACAAATCATATTTACTGTTACGCAGCCCCCGTAACTAATCCAAGTCAAACAGCACAACATAATATTTGTGCGTTTGAATTTTCCGTAACGAATAATGCAATTGGGTGGGTATAAATATTTTCGGGCGCGTTCATTGAGTTGTCCGATTGACAATCCCGTAGTCATAAATCAACGTGAAAGTTATAAATCATTGCCGAGCTCCCGGGGTGTTTTCAGTGAGGTTTTAGAGGGCGGTAAGGGGTGTGCGGAGTGTTTACACTGCACAGTTTCACGGTGGCTGCCTGGAAAAGGTGCAGTCAAAACACTGTTGGTCGTCTTAAACGGTTTGCGAAATTCTCTAATGCGCTCAGTACAGCTTAGTTATTTTATTTCCACCAGAATTCTACACTGCTAAACTACCACAAAAGTCTACAATAGGAAATCCCGACGTTGCCATTTTACAGCGTCTGATTTTACAGAAGCGGATTTAAAATATTTCGGGCCCTAGGCAAAATATTTATTTCGGGCCCTTTAAATATATATATAGGGATTTAACATGTAAAATCATAATTTTGTAATTTCTTGCTTCCCTAATTATTTTAAGCAAGAAAGCTTCAAATAGAAGTTATAGGATATAAAATTCTGCATCTAATCCAATAAATAAAAGTAATTTTACATACTTCGTAGCGGCACAAATTTGATCTGAAAATAACAAAATTATCGATAGCCCTGAAATTGAAACAAAATTAACAAATGTTTGACGTTTTATGTGTCAAAATAAATGACATAATAAATAAAGAAATTAGTTTTTTAAATTTTATTTCAATTCCATGGCCATCGATAGTTTTGAGGCTATTTTCGTTATTCCAGAGCTAATTTGTGACGTTACGAAGCATACAAAATTAATATTATTTATTGGATTAGATGCAGAATTTTATGTCCTAAAACTTTTATTTGAAGCTGTCTTGCTTAAAATAATTAGGGAAGCAGGAAATTATAAAATTATATTTTTACATGTTAAATACCCATGTTCGAGAGTCTATTATTTTCTCTTATTTAAATTAAAAGTTTGAATCCGGGCCCTAAAATTTTTGGGCCCTAGGCTATTGCCTCTTTAGCCCAGGGCAAAGTCCGCCTATGTCTGGTTATGAATTTTTTACAACCATATGGACAATCAAATGAAGCTTGTTTAAATTAATTTATTTTCAATTATACCATTATATCATAAACTTAAAAATTCCTTGCCATAATACTATGATTATGAAAATACCAGGTATACAAAATTATTTTGCATGTTTTGTAATGGCACAAATTAGATCTGAAAATTACGAAAATCGCCTCAAAACCATCGATAGCCATGGAATTGAAACAAAATTATACATACCTGAATGCTTGACGTTTTATCTGTCAAAATAAATGAAGATAAGAAGATAATAATATAAAGAAATTATTTTGACAGTTCTGACAGATAAAACGTTAAACATTTGTTTAATTTTGTTTCAATTCCATAGCTTGTGGAAAATACCAACAGTGAAATATAAATTCTAATGCCTTAAATAATTTGAAATATATATGTTAATTACGATTATTAATGTATTATAATAATGTCAAATTTTCCTTTACTGCCTAAGGACGCTAAATAACTCATTACATATCGGTTACCAAGTTGTTAATTACTCACAGTCAAATTAAAATAAATAAAATAAATTCTTTACTATTTTACTTGATTTTATTAATGGCAATAAGAGAAAAGTTGTAAATATGAATAAATTTAAGAGAAGAAAAGATGTAAACCGAAAATTCTTCTGTAGGTTATTTTTGTTAGCTAATAATGAAAATGTAATTTAATTGTAATATTATTTTATTTTATAAATTTATATTCAATCTGAAAATGAAATTTACTTTTAATTCGTTCACAGCAAATGCGATTGTCAGATAAAAATTTTAAAAAATATTTTATTTTATTTTGGCATCATACACTTATTTATTGGCCCTGAAACCGGGCGAAATTTAATTATTATAACTCTAGGTCGTATAAAGCTGCCAAGCAACAGCTATTCAAACAAATAAAAATCGTGATTTATGAATAAATGTCAGACAACACAATAAATTCGTTTTGTTTTTCATACAGCTCTTTTGACTTCTGTGTTACTATTTTTCTCTGTGCAGACTCAAATTCATCCAATATTTCTTTGGAATAATTATTAATATCTTCCATTTTTCATTGACAATAAATGATTATTTTTGTTTACAAAAAAACAATATAGCAAGACCAACAATCTACGTGCATGCATAGAAACCACAGCATATCTAAAATTAACAACGCCAGCAAAACGATAACGAATACCTACTGACTGAATCCTTTAATTTCGAGAACCAAAATAAAATAAAATGTTTCACTGGTATAATCAAAATTATAGCACTCGGGAAATTTAAGGTTCGACGCGTAGCGGAGAGCTATAAATATTTCCTCAATCTTTTGATTATGTCCTTAATACATAAATAACTATTGTAGAATTATCTTGATACAAAATTAGAGACAATGTGTTGGAAATAAAATACTGTATAATTCTTATTATGAAAATTTTATCTAAGATCATAGCAAAAATTAAATATGTAAGGAAAGTTGATTAAGCCGTGTACATTTATTGGAAATAGGAAAAGAAATTTATTTTGTAAACAAAACAAAACCTTCCATGTTGATTGGATGACAGGCTTTAATTTATTAATTGAAAAAGACGACGTTTCGGTCCGAGATTAAGACCATTATCAAGTCAAATATATAAAACAAGAAAAATAGTTAATAATTTACATGATGATGGTTGATACTTAAAATTAAAAATTAGTATCAACCATCATCATGTAAATTATTAACTATTTTTCTTGTTTTATATATTTGACTTGATAATGGTCCCAATATCGGACCGAAACGTCGTCTTTTTCAATTAATAAATTAAAGCCTGTCATCCAATCAACATGGAAGGTTTTGTTTTGTTTACAAAATAAATTTCTTTTCCTATTTCCAAAAAAATAAATATATAAAGCAAAATGTAATATGAAAATTTGTTAGGTTGCGAATTGAAAAAAGACATACGGTGTAACAATCACGATGTTAATTGAAGTACAAAAAAGAGCGATATATGATTTTCGGCACTGATCTAATTTTGTTACAACTGAAATAAAATGCAACCTGGGACTATAAAGAACTAAAATAAATGATTTTTTTAATGCGCCAAGTGTACGTAATTAATTTCCAAGTGCCATTAAAGATTGGCATAACTGCTATTTAGACCAGGAGGGTGGCAATCCATTAATAAAAGTTAAGTCTGGTATACGAGTGTAACGACCGTTGATCGCTGCACGGCCTAAATACAACCTCACTGAGTAGCTCATAGTACTAACAACTCTACTTGCAGTCCGTGTTGGCGGAGCATAATCCGGAGTTTGATTTGCAATTGACATTTATACACACGTGGGACGAAGTCGAACCACAGCAACGGCAACTGCCCAAGTGTCGCGCACAAACTGTTTATGATTTATACGATTTTACAGCCTGCGATTGGAAAGTGACTGTGTCCGCAATTATTTATTTATTACCGTTCCGAATACATAAACTATCTCCTGCATAAAATTGATAAATTTATTTCGATCGTAAATGTTGAGAATCTCCTCTTTCACCTTCCCCGTGCTGTATCGTTTAAGTGCTTGGACAGATATGTAAGTGGCTCTCTCAATATCGGAGAATCCAGAAAATGGGACTTGATTCAATTTCTTCTCTCGGACGTTTTATTGAAGCACAACAAGAGATTTTTCACGTAATGCAAGTATTTACGGGCCGCTGGAGACAAATGGAGAAACGAATACTTTTTTGATGAAATTATTTGGTTTAATATTGATGAAATTCCAGTAAATTCATAACCTTTCTTTCGGCTTTTGTTAAGTTCTAATGAAACTTTCTATATTACGTTCGTCTCTCTTTTAACTTATTTGACAGAAGATGAATCTAATACACTTCACTCATTTGATTTTAATTGATAATTAATACTACTGAGACATCTCAATAAGAATGCGAATTTAGTGGCAAAATTTGAAACTACGACAATGGAATCACTTTCACTTCTTTAAATAAATAAATAAATAAATATATCATCACGCCTTCTACCCATTACTGGGTGTGGCACTCTGCCGAAGCAGATCTCAGTAAGTGATATATTTGCGCGTGAAGTGCGGTTACCAGTTGTCAAATCACGGCCCCCAAAGATGTTAGTGGTGGAGGAGCCACAGGGGTAGTTTATGACTAGAAAATGCGTCAAATAATAATGACAATCTTTAATTAGATTAACATGGAAAATATATTTTGCACTGCCATTGCCTCTCTACTACTTTACGGAAAAAATGTTGTAGATAATTTTTTGACGTTTTTCAAAACCAATGAAATGCTTCATTGTATGTCACGTGTCTGAGTTTTAACCAATCCTGTCAGTATTATACTGAGAATAAAGCTCTTGTGATTATTCCCGGGAATTATCTGTAGATGCTTTTTTGTTTGTGACATATGATAATAGTTGCCAAATAATTATTTAAAACTGTCAACGCGTCAAGTAAAATGTTTGAAAAAAATCGATTTAGTTGTATTTTAGATACAGAAATACACCAACAAATTTTGGAAACAACTTCCAAGAATATATTAATAAGTAATCAATCGATATGGACCCAGTTCAAAATCTTTTAAATTGAATGAATCGACCTCAACAGCTAAATCAAAAAATAATAATTAAATATAACTCGAGGGTTGGATAAATTAGAAAATAATTCTCCAGTATCTTTCTCAAACTTGTTGCCATTTGGAAATAGCCACTCAAACCCTACGGGCTTTCGTGACTATTGCCTGGCAACAAGTTTTCGAAAGATCTGTCAAATTATTTTCAATTTATTCTCACTCTCTTGTTATATTATTACTGAGAATTAAATTCTGTATCAAAAGCAATTAATACATTTCATTTTACTTATTTCGTTACCACTAAAATTAATTTTAAAAATTGTACAAAATTCATATTATCCACACAGTTAGTCATGAAACTGGAACAAATGCAACCAAATGTATAATATTTAATTGTCATATACATATTTTAAACTTGATTTTAACAGTAACTAAATAAGTAAAATCTAAATTTAGTCTGATTTACAAACAGAATTTAATATTTAAACATTCCTTTAAATTTTCTGCAATTGGGATAAAATAAAGAGCTCCCTTGTTACAAGAATTGTTTATCTAGCAACAGTATCAATAGGAATTTTCTGAAACTTATTGAACCGTTAGTTGCTAATAAACCGATAAACTTTCATGCAACCCAGCATAAGAATGCGAACCTAGAGGCGAAATTTGAAACTACGACAACGAAGTACTTTCATGAGATTTATATGCTGTTACATAGGTCGCTACTGTTTCAATATTGTTTGTGTATTTATTTTAAATATTTTCGATAAAAATTGGACATAAGTTTCATCCTTCTATTTTCTTGCTTCTGTAAGTACAAATTAATTGTATACTTCATTCCCTGTATGAAAACTATTACGTCACATTCGGTATCTATGTGATTCAACATTTTGTACTTAAAACGTTTACATCGGTATTGGATTGACATTTTTAAAACATAACCTAAAATTTAAATATTTATTACTTTATAAAATTGAATTAATTTATAAATGAAACCAAATTCTGCATATATTAAATAATAACCAAATATAAATGTATCTTAACGCACGAAATATATTACCTAGCTTATTGAAATATGTAATTTTGTATAATAAAACTCAAAGGAATATGTATTATTATTATAATATAAATAAATAATTTACGAAAATACAATGCTCATTACCTCTTGTGCTACAGTTAAATTAATTGAAGATCCTCGATTCTCTAACTCCAGCGCAAAATAATCATGAAGATGACAAATGCATTTCTACATTTGATTATCATAGATAGCTATTTCTTATTTCTCAGTCTGTATTTATGTATCAAAAATGCCACGAACTTAGAAATGACAGGCGAGAAAATAACAAAATCATGACTATAGGTCTCTATTTTTATTTTATAAATAAATATGAACAAAGTAAATATAAATTTTCATATTAGTAACAACTATCATACGTTTTCATTAAAATAATTATTGTGATAGAACGTGAAAAATCATGAAACGTGTGTCTTTACTTATTGAGACATACGTTAATGCCATTCGCATAGGTACGAATAATATTATTAAAAAAAGATAGCTTTATTTCATCGTATATATGATAACCTCGCCCACATATGACGTAAACGTTTTCATATAGGGAATGGAGCTTAATAGCCTACAATGTTAAGTGATCATTTGTTCAACTTTTGATACATGGGTTTCAGTACCATATTCCGATTCTAAATTTATAGATCTTGTGAATCCGCCCTAAATAATCTGCAAAATATTCAATTTATAATTTTTGCTAACAGTGTACATTGTAGGGTGTCAGTAGTGTCCTTCCCTGTCGCAATTCCTCCCCTACCCCACTAGGGTAACGACCGTCATCCGTTAGCCTCGTCCAGAGCTTGCTACGACCGTGTTCACTGACCTGTGTGTTCCCCGCCACCCTCCGCGCGTCCCTTGAACCCCTCGGGAACGGAATACTAACGAAACAGGAAGATCCCAGTAGCCGGCGACGCTATTCTCTTCCGTTCAGGAATAAAACGACGCTGTTAAAATAATACGAGAGGAAGTATATCAACGTACCACGTCAAATGTAACTAAACCCAAGAAGAGAAAAAACGTATTTAATTTTTCAGGACAAGTCTAAAACCCACATTTTTATTTCTTACTAGGATATTTTACCAGACATTTCTCTTTCTTAAATTCTTGGCAGGATATTTATTCAACTATATTTTTCGACGTCAAGACTTTCATCCACAAAATATAGACAACTGAGAGAAAAATATTGTTTATTTATGTACTAAGAACTTAATCAAAAGATTATAGCATAGAGGGATTGTTTACGCTTCAAGCTTTAAAATCTTGATTATCCCCGTGGTACATATAACGTTTTATTTTATTTTGGTCCTCGAAATTAAAAGATTCAGTCAGTGGGTATTCGTTACGTTTTGCTGAATTGCTAATTTTATGTATGCTGTGGTTTCTATACATGTACGTAGATTGTTAAAATAAATAAATAAATATATCATCACGCCTTCTACCCATTACTGGGTGTGGCACTCTTCCGAAGCAGATCTCGGTAAGTGATATATTTTGCGCATGAAGTGCGGTTACCAGTCGTCAAATCACGGCCCCCATAGATTTTAGTGGTGGAGGAGCCACAGGGGTATTTTTTTGAAATTATGAAAATTGTTTGTCGCCTGTGGGAATCGAACCAGGGTTCTCAGGATCCACAGGCCGACTTCATACCACTGAGCTAGCCACCCCATAGATTGTTAATGTTGCTATATTGTTTCTTTACGAACAACAAATTAAAAATTTGTTGTCAAATAAAAATAGATGATATAACTATTCCAAAAAATTATTGGATGAATTTGAGTTTATATAGGGATAATAAGTACCACAGAAGACAAAAGATCTTTACGAAAAAAATACGAATTTGTTGTGCGGTCTGACATTTATCCATAAATCACGATTTTGTTTTCTTTGAACAGCTGTTGCTTGGCAACTTTATATGCCCTAGGACTATATAATAACCAAATTACGCCTGCTTTTGAGGACCCACCAACAAGTTTATGTTGCAAAAATAATAATAATTTATTATACAAGTGTTTTATTAGGTGTATAAAACACGCAAGAAAAGTTTAAATACGAGACCGAAGGTCGAGTTTTTAATATTTCTTAAGTATTTTATATAGCAATAAAACACAAGTGTAATACAATATTTTATCTACAACTCATAATTATAGGTAAAAGAAAATTGGTCGTAACGTATATATAGTTTCTCAAAATACGATAGATCATGAAGTGGTTGCTAAGTAACAAGTTGTTTATAGTGTTTTAAGAAATATAAAACACTAGTGTTTTAAAAGCCATATAATTTAACTGAAATCAGTGTAATTATGTCTATATAATATATAAGTAGTGGATAAAATAAATTAAATTATAATTTAAAAAAAATATCAGATCCATAAATGATAATTAATATAATTTAGTTTTGCCTTGGTTACACAAGTATATTAGTTCAGATAAATGGTCACACTGATTGATCTGAGAAAGGAGATTACTTCAAACTAATCCTTAATCAGTAAATCTGGTAGTGGGGATTAAAGTTAACAAAGTAAGATATAGAATGAATGAGCTATCTGTTTCAGTAAGTATAAGATTTAATCCTAATGGCAAATAAAATAAGTATGTCTTTTGTTATAATTTATGCTGTTATTTCGATGACTTATATGATAGATAAACGGTGTTGTTGCAGACAATTAAATATGAAATTTCTCAGCGAATAGATGGAATGTGTGAATATTATAATTTTCTCTTCCTTGGGACGATATTAGTTTCGCAAGATGTTGGAATATTTGTTTAATAATTATCTTGCAACAACTATTATTAAAAGCAGGCATATTAATAAACAATAGTGTGTTTGTATAGCCTCTGCCCACTTTATGATAAAGGCGTAAAGTCACTTGACTAAATACACGAAAGAATTTATGCAAATACATTTCAAACAAGGCTATAGAAATGCAAATCTCTCCAAGGATTATTTAATACAAGTGTTTTGAAATAGATTAAACGCCTTTAGAATCAAATAGCGCAAATGACAGGTTTTATTTCTCCATTGCTAACCTGCTGTTACTTATCATTATTTACACGTTTACAAAATGTCATTTTGTCAAAGATAACTTCCTCCACTCTATGTTAATAATGTTTGATCATTGTTTTGGTACCTTGGGGTGAGTTTGGGCGGTGGAATCTAAGTTTCAGGGTGAACACTTCCACGCAGATGTAGGTTTCCTACTTTCTGAACGAGGTTCTTGCGCTTGGCAGATTTATGAGAATTTACGGCGACCTAAGTGAATAGCCGGACCTCCTAAATAGCAATACTGTTTATGAGGGCCTTGCCACTTCACCCCGTACCCCTCTAACGCTTCGAACAACCTAAGCCAAGCCAACTTTACAAATTTATTTACGACAAAACCCCCAAGAAGCTAAAAAACTTTTTCAACTTTGTAGCAAGTTTCAATTGGGACACTACATTGTTCAATTTACTCCCCGTATCGCAAGTTTAACATGAAAATTTAAACATCTTGAATTTGCATTCGGTAATGTGCTCATAAATTCAAACTTTTGATAGGATGATAGTGCTGCTACGAACTACAAATAGAGACGAGACAACAGAAGAAAAATTAACAACATTTGTCTCGTCTCAAACTAAACAGCTCTCTCGGCTAGAATATTTTCAACGATTCTTTTCTTGTGTAAAGCTCATTTTACATTACACTAAATATTGAACAAGATTTTCAACAATTTTTGGCACAATCTAAACTACGTAGTAGCATACAGCAAATTGTTTGAAATATTCGATATCTTTAATACCACGTGAACCACAAAGTACATACGTGCTCATGCACACACACAAATTATCTAGAAAATAGAAAACGTGCTACTTTTACAAAGCAATACGATATATCTAACTATAGGCTTATTCCACAAAAATTTCATTATTTTGTATGTTAAAACCATGTACAAAAATAATTTTTCCCAGATTTACTTTCTTATAGTATAAGGAAGTATTGAAATCGTGAAAAAAATCGTCGACGAGATTTTCGCGGAAATACGTGTTTTGAGGTCCACTGAATCCTTTTTGATCATTTTCTGATGTCTCTGTGTGTGTGTGTGTGTGTGTGTGTGTGTGTATGTGTGGATGGATGGATGGATGGATAGATGGATGGATGTGTCCGAGTGTGCAATATCTCATGAACGAGATAAGATGTGTTAACGAAACTTGGTAATTATAAGTTTCATGAAAATACGAAGAGCTGAGTTGATTTTGAATGAAATTGAAATACCGGAACAGGAAGTTTACTGGACACACAAAACAATAAATTCCATTTATTTCAAAAATGGAATCAGTTACGAAAAAAAGTTTGTAATTTTCCTGTATATGCGTCTAATTTTGAGAAGAACTAATTTTTATATTTAATAATATATTTCAATAATCATAGTAGCAAATTATAATTTTCGCTTTATCTAGTTATCTATGTCTTTTTTCGGAAAAACAAATACATCATTAACATGATCAACTAATTTGGCAACTTGAGATACCAATGGTTAGGCTCGAAAAAACGGACATTCTATGTATGCCTCATCAGTAAAGTTAGAAATAAAGTAGTCAACATTATTCAAAAACGATACGTAAACAAATTTGATATTTTATATGTTTCAAACAGATAAATGTTGAATTACTAAAAAACTAAATTACATGTTTAATAATATTATATAACATTCATATATTCTAAATATTAAATATGCTGTGTATAAGAAAGTCGTGTGGTGCCCACACTAGATTTATTATTTTGTTGTAAAGTACCTTGTAAAGGAGAAAAAAATAATGAAAGTTGATTAATTAAACGATAAAGATAGCATTAATATTAAGAGAGAAAGCAAAATAATGAGAAAGAAGGCTTTCTTCTTTGAAAGAGATAAGTATACTTTGACAAGAGCAAAACACCTCACGAAACTGAGTTCATGCTTGTTTTTATGTCTGTCAACACGTTTTTGCCAGTTGTTACTTTACGAAATTTGTGAAGAACTATATTATATTAATCACGTTCCAACTGTTAATATGCAAGTAACAATAAAAATAATTATATAGAAAAATATATATATATATATATCATCACGCCTTCTACCCATTACTAGGTGTGGCACTCTGCCGAAGCAGATCTCGGTAAGTGATATATTTTGCGCGTGAAGTGCGGTTACCAATCTTCAAATTCAAGTTTTTGAAATTATGAAAATTGTTTGTCGCCTGTGAGAATCGAACCAGGGTTCTCAGAATCCACAGACCGACTTCATACTACTGAGCTAGCCACCCCATAATTTTTTAGGTTAAGTTAAAATGGAAATCTTTTATCTATTAGATTAGTGAGCAAATCTAACATTTATTGTTTTAATTATTGTTGTAATAAAATATTGTTTTGTCCCAAATTACCATCTCGATGTACATGCGCATTGGCTCACAATATGAAGTTGCAGTTTAATAGCACTATCTACGTCACAAGAACATCAATTGCGATCGTTTTGAATCATTCACTTTTTAATTAAATATTTTAGATATTAATACGTTACTTTTGATGGGGTAGCAAGCTCAGTGGTATCGAGTCGGCCTGTGGATACTGAAAACCTCGGTTCGATTCCCACAGTCGACAAACAATTTTCATCACATTGAAATTACCTCTGTGGCTCCCCCTCCACTAACATCTTGAGGGACCATTATTTGACGGCTGGTAACCGCACCTCACGCGCATATATCACTTACCGAGATCAGCCCCCGGCAGAGTGCCACACCCAGTAATGGGAAAAGGCGTGATGATATATTTATTTTATTTTATTTACTTTTGATCTTTTTATAGCCTTATTGAAACACATTTACAACTAACATTGATATGCATTAAATATTTCTTTAAACGCGGTACTATTGGAATAGCCTATTTGCTGTATGATACTAAGCAATTTAGACTGTTCCAAAAATTGTTCAAAATCTTGTTCAATATTTAGTATAATGTAAATAAAACAAGCTTTAATCGTAATATAAGAAAAATCTGATTGTTCCCGTCTCGTAATTTCTAAACGAGACGAAAAATAGTAGTATCGCATTTTCCATCCGTTAATGCCCTCATAAATTGGAACTTTTGATAGTATGATAGTAATGTTGCTCTTACAAATTCCAGTTTCTAATCTCTCCAGTGTCACTGTTGGTTTACACCGGAGGCTTGTCCAAACAAACTGTAAAATTAATTACGATATAAAATCACCTAAACACGGAGTCAAGCATGCGTAGAATGTTAAACAGTTGAGCGTCGCGTCTCGCCTGTCGAGTAGGAGTGGGGCAGGGATGCTGGGCCGGACCACTCGACGTTCAACTGATTCTTTCTCAACCACGCAGTGTTGCCAATTTGGAGATTTTGTCGCTAAATCTAGAGAAATTAACAATCGTAACGCGACTTTTTAAAAGAATTTGCGACCTGTCGCAAATCTAGAGTTTTAGATACATTACTAGCGACATTTCTGGAGATATTTTTCCCCAAACTGTGATTTTGTACGAATACAATATATCATTCAAACAGGAATCTTTTGCTGTTGGTATTCCGTGATTCTAGCTAATAACCGAACTTTGTTCCAAGTTCCAAGTTGTTGACTTGTTGAGGTAAAACGTCAAATATATAATGCCAGTTTGAATTTATTTTTTGTCTTGTACAGACACACACCTGCTTAGTACAGTATATTTTTTTAACCGTATAGTAGGTACTTGATATGCAGACGGATTGTAAAGTTATGTAAATTTATATATTAGTCTTGCTATAAATATATGAAATTTAAAAAATATATATATAATCTAGAGATATTCTGGCGAATTTTTATTTTTTATTAGAGATAACTGGAGGTTTTTAAAAATTATATTCTAGAGATATTCTGGAGACTTTTTAAATGCAATCTAGAGACTTTTTGTTGATGTTAGTTGGCAACACTGCAACCACGCTGTTGAGTGTAACTGTGTATGTGTGAGGCTACCTGTGAGGGACACTCCATCTTTGTCTAAAACACTGCTGCGTCGCCTCCTACACTGTCGTCCAAACAATGTGGTTATTATTTATTAACGGAGATTGAGCTATAACTCAGGCCATTGTCATAATTATAGGCTCACTGCACAAACAGAGGCGCTACTAAACAATTAGACAAATTTGACTTAGATTTATCGTCATTTAAACACGTTAATTGAAATTTAATTCGGGTATCCGACCATTACAAACAATTTTAACGCTTGTTAATATTACTACTAACAAAATAACAACACACAGAACACTTAAATGAATAATATCATTATAAATTTGTATTCATCTAGGCTCCGGAATGAGACTGATCTGCAATTGCTGATCAGTGATGCACAACTTTTTACATTATTAACAATTAATTTCGTTGGTTAGTTGAAGGCCGCAATAAAAACAAAATTAATTTTTTTTATTTTACAACTTTTATGTTTAACTGCACCATAACTATTTGTTTTGTGACACTGTTTACTGTCCATAAAATGGTACTTTATTGGACTAGTACAATAACAGCAAAATTTGACTATCAATGTCAATAATTAAAAATCAAAATAATTACTTTATCTACTTAATTAAATACTTTCTTTGTATTTAATTATACTTACTTTTCTTTCTTCGGGATTCTTTTAAGTCATGTGACATAAATACATTGTTCGAGTTTTTTCACAAATTCATCCATTTAATAAGCAACAACAACGCATATTTTGAGATACAAACTATGTTTTTCACATTAACATATTTTTAAAAAGTACCTAAATCATATATTAAATTTTTAAAGGTTTAAAAAGTCATCACATATCGATTGTACATTATTTTTATCCTAAAAACGTATAGAGAAGTAATAAAATTATTATTTTATTTAAAAAATATATATACTTCTGTACTTATTCAAGGTCGCTAGATTTATGCAATATTTATGATTTTTCGTAATGAAGTCAAATTTAATTGTAAATGTAAATAATGATACTGTATGCATTAAATTGTAACATAGATAAAAACAGAAAAAAATATCAATCTTGATTCCCAAAAACAAATAAATAAATAAAATAGTTTCTCATTTGAACATAAAATCGACGTAAGTACTGTATGATTATTCGGCGCGAAGTTTTAAAATGGGAAAATACTCGGTCATTTATACTTTGACCGTCATATGACTAAAATCGGCAATATAACCGCGGACATTTTACCAAGTGCCAACCTTAGATGGATGTACGTAGACCTATGTCATTCACTCTTTTATTCGATCGCTTGCTTTTTTCTTGTTCCTCATATTCCTTTTGCAGTTTTCAGCCGATTTCAACCAACTTTTTGACTAGACAAGTTCAACCTATAGATCACAAGATCACCAAAACATTTTTTTTTCGTGTAAAATTGCTGTAATGCAAAAAAAAATATGTATTACTTGACTAATAGAAAAATTTATAAATGCTTCCATCATTGGTATTTCAGAATTGCGATTATGAGTTGTCAAAACACGATATAAATGACTTGATAAAAATAAAAAGATAAAAATAAACCTTGTATAATAATGAAATATAAATGACAAGACAGGAAACGCGATATCTTTTGGGAAAAATTCCAGTAAAGATTTATTTATTTAATTAAAAATGTAAGGGAGTAAGGTGAGAGCGCGTTGTCCAAATATTGTTTAGTATGTGTATTCAAGGCATGTAAAGATAAAACGATGTAGATAGCAAGGAAACGTCACGTCAATCTTACACACAAACACACATCCAAGAAGTGGATGGTCATCATAATTCATAACCGCGCCGCACCTTATCTGATTCTGTATAAATTTTAAGTGTCACTTGATTTTTTGTCCCCTTTTTAATTTTTTGTTACCTACCAACCACCAAACTAGACATTAAAATATTTTAACAACTGCGGTTTATAAAACACAAAACGTGATATCCAAACAACTAACACTTTGGATACGAACACGATTTTGTATGTAGTAAGAAAGTGGTTTTAAGCATCTTACTTAAAACCAGCTTTTTAGTAGTATCTACACTCTAAAAACGGGCTCGTAGTATCCACGTATCAATTATCGAAGCTATGTAACGAGACCAGAATTAAAATTTTGAGACGAGGAATACATGTCAAGAAATATTCTACGTGAAAGATTTGTTTATCTCGTCTCGTTAATTTTAAACTAACTGCATTTTATCAAGCACGGACAGCTAATAAGAAAGCCGATTAAAGTCGGTTAACTTGCAATTGACTAACTATTTTTTGGATATCAAACGTTCCTATGTAAATTACTATTATGGAAAAGGGTTCAAATAAAAATAATGAATACATAATTATCCCAAAAATAATTTAATTTTGAGAATCTGGGTTCGATTTTCACAACCAACGAATATTTTTCAACTTATTAATATGAACTCTGTATTCCTTCATTAATATTTTTAGGTGCTGTCATTTGACGACTGGTAACCGCACTTCACGTGCATAAATGTATCATTTACCTAAATCTGCTACGACAGAATGCCACAACCAGTAATGGTCGGCCTGTGAATCCTAAGAACCCTGGTTCGATCCCCACAGCCGACAAACATTTTCACCAAATTAAAATTACCCCTGTGGCTCCCCCACCATTAACATCTTTGAGGACCGTGATTTGAAATATATCACTTACCGAGATCTGTTTCGGCAGAGTGCTACACCCAATAAAAAGGCGTGGTGATATATTTATTTTTATTTCTATATTGTGTATATTTATATGGGGTAGTAGCTCAATGGTATCAAGTCGGCCTGTGAATTCTAAGAACCCTGGTTCGATCCCCACAGCCGACAGACATTTTCACCAATTTAAAATTACCCCTGTGGCTCCCCCATCACTAACATCTTTGGGAGCCGTAATTTGACGGCTGGTAACCACAATTCACGCGCATAAATATATCACTTACCGAGATCTGTTTCGGCAGAGTGCTACACCCAATAGTGGGTAAAAAGGCGTGATGATATATTTATATTTATTTTTATATTGTGTATATTTATATGGGGTAGTAGCTCAGTGGTATCAAGTCAGCCTGTGGATTCTAAGAACTCTAACTAATTTCAAATTACGCCTGTAAACATCTTTGGGAGCCGTGATTTGACGGCTGATAATCGTACTTCACGCACATAAATATATCACTTACCAAGATCTGTTTTGGCAGAGTGCCACACCCAGTAATGGGAAAAGGCGTGATGATATATTTATTTATATTTAAATAAGTTAAAATTATAAATAACTTAGCAGTGAAATAGGCTCTAATGATTAATATTGTTTATTCCTTTTATAATGAGTAATTGTAAGCTGAAAGTTATTTTAAAATATAAAAAACATAAATCGTCAAGTTATGGTTGTAGCTGAAAATTAAAACGGTTCCTCTTTTTGTGGAGTCCCCAAAACAAATATTATGCCAAGTGTTTAACATTGTGCATATCAACAAGATAATTAATTTTTGTGATTAAAAAAAAAATTAAATGGTCCATTCGGCTACACTCGGCAGCTCTCGTATTCGGTCGGGTCGATCAGCGGGGCGGGAGAGGATCTCAAACTCTACCATGCGCTCTTGCTCGAAGCCTGCTACAAATACGATTCAGTTCGCTCGAGGCTTTCGTGTGAGAAGGTTGTTCGAGTGCCGGTTGCTGAGTTAACTAACTGTCAACTATTTGTTACTACTTCTTCGCGAGTGTTAAATAATTGTTACAAGCAGCAACAATGACGATTAGTGGTAGATGATTATTTAGTGTTTTCTAACTGTGTTGTGGATTTTTTTGTGGATGGTGTCCAGTTTTGTTTTCTACGGATTTCTTGATTTATTCTCTTGAGGTATGAATAGATCATTAATCATTTTCCTTCGATAAATATTCAGTAGTTTGTTTAATATATGTTTAAAATAAATATTTGAGGAATTTTCTAATGGATTTTAAATGACTACCAGTGTTATTGAACTCGCTGAGTTGAATCTGATTGAAAATATGAGTATTTTAAAAAATGAGTCAACCGGACTACATGCCACAATTATATGAAGCAATTTTCATTTAAAACCATGAAAATCGTTAGAATAATCAACGACAAAGATCGTTTTAGTTAATCGCTTCTGTTCGCTGGAAGTTATTCGCACGTCCTTCATGAATATTTATTTAAAAAGAGAAAATATACAGTGACAATTATTCTAAAAGTGTATTAGACATAAAATGTACATATCATCAATGCAACACGTGTTTAAACGCCTAGAGGAAATAGATGAGCATTTGCTTGAATGGTAATCACTGTGGCAACAGTTTAAAAATATTAGCGATACTAAAATAATTTTGAATTAATTATCTCTGCATCCGCTCGTAAAAATCGGTATTTAAATATTGTATAAATCAATTACACGCGCTGACAATTTTAAGTTTAAACAGACGAAAAAAATCTGAGCAAAAAAGTGACCAGCTGCTGGTTGCCCTTCGTGCAGGTACACAAACGCTTTACGGTTTCTGTTAGCGAGTGCCCGAGGCGCAGGGCTTCTACAACCATTTTAAAGGCCCTCGTTAACTTTTTCAACTTTCTGGTCAGTGCCCTGCGCCCAGCCCGTGCCTTACCTACCACCAGGACCGCATTCGGAACATTTCACATAATACAACAAGTTACTTTTCTACAAGCCTTCCTGGAAATTATTTTTAACGGACGAAATTTGTTTCAATGTAACAAAACTTATATGGTAGGCAAACTTTCACAAATATCATTTTTGAACGGGTATAATTTGTAATATATATTTTATATTAATGTTCAAAAGGTCGTACCGCTTAAAAGTTTAAAAATTGTAAACTGAAAAAATTATAACTAAATAAATAAAAGAGTAGGTTTATTATATTGCTACATATTATTGTTAAATGTACTCGTATATAAATTATAATATTTCAACGGACGTAATTGGTATCAAAGTTACAAAACTCGTATGGAAGGCGGACTTTCACAAATATAAATTTTTAACAGGTATAATATCTGATAGTTTATATTAATGTTCAAAAGGTCGCGTACCGCTTAAAAATTATAAACTGACAAATGATAATAAAATAATGGAAAAAAATATGTTTGTTACATTTCCACACGTTATTGTTAAATGTATATAAATTGTAGTATTTTGTACATCTAAATTGAAGCAAGGCCATAATCAATCAATTTTAAGTTAACTATAGAACTTGAATCTATTAATTTTAAATTAACAAACAATAGATTTATTTTTTTAAATTATGACGGCATTTAACTGTACTACGACAAAACAAAATCTGTGCAACTATACCACAGTAAGCTGTAAATAAATCATTAGTAGTAATTTCTGTACTCATATACCGGATGTATCTCGAAACCCGGGCCAAAAGCGTTTAACATAGAAAACAGTTTTTTCCTACGCATTACTTCCCCAATTATTTTAGACAAAAATACTTTGAATAAAAGAGCTTCAAATTTTGTATCAAAATCAATAAACTAAATTTATTTTCTGTGTTTGTAACGGGAGAAAATAAATATGAAAATTTACTATAATACAATTTAAAATAAATATATCATCACGCCTTTTTACCCAATACTGGGTGTGGCACTCTGCCGAAGCAGATCTCGGTAAGTGATATATTTATGCGCGTGAAGTGCGGTTACTAGACGTCAAATCACGGCCCCCAAAGATGTTAGTGGTGGGGGAGCCATAGGGGTAGTTTTAAATTGGTGAAAATGTTTTATCGGCTGTGGGGATCGAACCCGGGTTCCACTGAGCCGTTACTCCATACAAAAAAAAAACAATTAAATTAATGTTAACCACGGAAAACAAAATAACAAACAAATACATTAAATTTTTTGTCAATCTTTTCCCTTAATAAGTCCATTTAATTATTTGTAATTTTTCTTCATGTGCATAATTTTCCATTTTTAATAAATTTGTAAAAATTACGTAAAATTTGCAGACACATCAAAAACTTATTTTTAAACAATGGAATACTAAATGTGTCAAAATATTTGACAGAATTAAGTCGCATATTTAGTTGTTATTTTGTATTAACACATTAACATTTCTGAAAATAAATTTAGTTGATTGATTTTGATGCAGAACTTGAAGCTCTACAACTTTTAATTGAAGCATTTTGGTCCTCAATAATTTGGGAAGCATTGCGCACAGAAAAACTGTTTTCCCATGTTAAACGGCAAAGGCCCGCTTTTTGTGATACACCCGGTATACTGATTACAAATTATTTTGATCCTATATTATTTTCAACTCAAACTAAAAGAACAATGTAAAAATGAAAATGTCTAGTTTTGTATTAATTTCTACCACACTGAAGGAATTTCAGAATTTTTAAAAGTATGTGTTACAATTTTTGTTCTTCAAATTTTTGTGAATTTAAATGGATTTTTAAGGTAAATAATCGAGTAAAATATAGCGAATACACCCCTGTGGTAGCCTTGGCAACAACCTTACCCGGTTGTATACAAATAATATAAAAGCAGTCTTCGTTTTAGTTTCCATACTGATTTATTGCATATGAACAAGTCGTATTTAATATCTATAGAAGAACGTAGTTGCTTCATACAGCGCGTAAATTTGTCATTGTCATTTTACTTCTATCTTCTCTGTCTTTCACATTCAGTTAGTTCTTTCTCGCACTAATGAAAAATATCAACACAGGCGCCTGAGAATCGTTGGCGCCGAAGTTTAGTTACGCGTGGGCCTAGACTATTTATTTCTCACTTGGCGTTTTCGGAATTATTGTCGAGATGTGTGCCAGACTTTGTGTATTTACATACATGTCTTCTTGTTCAAAATCAGCTTCATGTCGGTGTAAGTAAATATGTGTATTTGTTAATAGTATTTTGGAAGTTTTGTGACAAGGCTTGTTTATTTTCTAGGCGACAGAATCGTTTAGCACCGACGTGTACTAATTTTAAAGTATTTTGGACTTGATCCAGAATTACTAACAATAATTAACTTTATGTTGAGAAATGTGCTGTTTAATTAACTACAAGATTAAAATGGGGATGAAATTAATAGACTAACGTGGTGATAGATTGTGATTTGAAACATCTTGCTTTCAATTCAAATCTACGCCAAGTTTTGAACAAAAATTTGTTTCAAAACTCGGAAAATTGCGAATAAAAAGTTATTTTTTCTATGGTCGCGTTGAAAAGTCAATATATCAACATTGAAATTAAGTGTGGAAAGTATCTTTTTTAACACTCAGTGCGGCATGATTTCTTGCCGCACTCAGCGCGACAAGAGACCGTTTATGTTTCCAAGACAACAAAGTATTAATAAGCAATCATTTTTAAAAAAATTATCCACAACTTATATTTTATAAAGACATAGTTACACTGATTTCAGTTGAATTATATGGTTCATAAAACACTAGCGTTTTATTTTCTATAAAACACTCTAAACAACTTGTTACTTCGCAATTACTTCATGATCTACCGTATTTTGAGAAACTATATATAACTGAATTAACGTTAATCGTTACGACCAATCTTCTTCGATACCTACAATTAGGAGTTGAGGATAAAATTTTGTATTACACTTGTGTTTCATTGGTATATAAAACACTTGTATAATAAATAACTATTATCCACAACTCATATATAATAAAGACATTATTACACTGATTTCAGTTGAATTATATGGCTGATAAAACACTGTAAACAACTTCATGATCTACCGTATTTTGAGAAACTATATAACTGAAACAACGTTAAATGTTACGACCAATCTTCTTTGATACCTATAATTATAAGTTGTGGATAAAATTTTGTATTACACTTGTGTTTTATTGGTATATAAAACACTTAAGGATATTAAACACTCGACCTTCGGTCTCGTGTTTAAACTTTTCTTGCTTGTTTTATATACTTAATAAAACACTTATATAATAAATGACATGTCAAATATCGATTTTAAGAAATACACATTCACACCGTAGAAAAAAATATAATGTAACCTCAGACCAACCATAAGTAGACGAAGAACAACGGCGTTTGTTGTGAAGTAGAAAAGGTTAGAATAACTTGGTGATGAGGCGGGTGCGCGGCAAAGAGCTAGTACCCCTTGGTGTTATGCGGGTTGCATTTTTGTTGATGACAATTATCAGACGCGAGCATTTTATTTATTTAAATACAAACGTGCGTATACAAAACACTTAATATGTCAAAAACTAACCTTTACTTTGATGTATGAAAAGTAAGTAATTGAATATAAAAATAACTACACAAATGTTTGCAACTAGCATAACATCAAAGGGTACTCGCTCCTTGCCGCGCACCCACCTCACCCACAAGTTACTCTAACTCTTTCTACTTCACAACACTACATTGACTTGTATACGGCAGAATTTGTCTACTTATGTTTGGTCTGAGAATGTAACATACGTGTGGCAATAGCCATTGCAAAACTCGAATGGAACTTCCATACTCGTTTTGCAATAAAAGCCCTGCCTATATCGAGATCTATAAAAATCCCACTAATTCTAAATACACTTCTCTTACAGTTATTTGTTTTGAAATATGTACGAAATGTTTTTTTTTAGTTTGTACTATAAAATTTGTAAAATAAATAAATATATCATCACGCCTTCTACCCATTATTGGGTGTGGCACTCTGCTGAAGCAGATCTCGGTAAGTGATATATTTTGCGTGTGAAGTGCGGTTACCAGTCGTCAAATCACGGCCTCCAAAGATGTTAGTGGTGGAGGAGCCACAGGGGTAGCTTTTGTAATTATGAAAATTGTTTCAAAATAATTTGTGAAATTTATAAAAGCGGGCTTAATTTGCAGAGCTGTCACGTCTAGAAATGGATAACAGGCATAAATAATGAAATGTTAATTATTTAATTAAAACCAGTAGACTAGAGCTAGTAATAAATATATATTTGCAAGTGGGTCGTGTAACAACAAAAATGTAAGCAATAAATAATTAAATATTCAGGAAACTATTCGTATGTACATATTTACATAAGCCGGTATAAATGACGGTAAATAATATTTAATAACGGCAATAAATTCTGATTTATTTTTATCGCTGAATTTTTCAGAATTATCAAACAGACAGGGAGATAAGCATGATTCATCTGAGCTCAAATATCCAAAAAGATAAATACATAATCACGATTAACATATGTATTGGTATATCACAAGTATAATTCCAGAACTCAAGTCTTCCAGTGGCGTAGCCCGCGGGGCAGGGGGCGGCTGGGATCCTCCGCAGCTCTTGCGTAAGTTGCCGCACGGATGCGACTAAATAACCCGGCGTTAAAGTGATTTCACGGTTGCTCAGTCACATGCTTAACTCCTCCGTTAACTCACGAACAGATTAATTTATACCTCTCGGGAATTCGACCTCGTGATCCCGTTCTCGCTACGCATAATTCCTGCTTAAACTTTAATCACTACCAGCGCGCTTTACACACGAAATTGGGAGATCAGAAACAGCAAGTGTTTGAAGTTCAAGAGAACTGATATTTGTTTTAGGATGTTCTCTTTAAGAACATAAGTCTTTTACCCATTTTACCCGTTCTTGAGGGTTGCAGTAATTAAATGTAAAATTAGGTCAAGCCAAATTATGTCATCGCGTACCCATAGATTATAATACAGGGTGATCAAAAGGGATTGTTACAGTTGGCGATAAAAAAAACTACTTGAAATTGATAAGCCTGATACATAAATACATGTTCTGTTGTTGACAGTGACATTTATAATTTAAATTTGAGTACATTTATTATTACATTTATTTCTAAAGTATTTCTATTACTTAAAAAGTCAAAATTCTATTAGCTGTCAGACTCCTGACATAACCTATTTGTATTTATTACAAATGTCAAATAGTATTTCCGCCTTTACCGTTGTGCCAACTGTGGAATAAAAAGATCTCTGAAATAGTATTGCCAACTATAACAATCCCTTTTGATCAGCCTGTAGATGGTTACTTATTAGTGGCAGAGCAAACTGTATTTTTTATACTGAGAAATTCTCCCGTATCTTATGAGTCATTATCCATCAACTAATCAGTTTCACTTCATTCATTAACAAAATTTAAACAAAAAAAAACATAACCTACATACGTCAATAGACATCAATACATATTCGTTACGGCTTTTACATTTTTAAGTTTAACTTGTCTAATTATTTTATGTAGGTACAATGTAATAAATTTTAATTATACAAGTGTAAATAACTTGTCTATATTTATTTTTTCTCGTAAATTTGATTGATCTGGCACTTATCAAAAGCACAAAAATTCACAGAAAACTTCTGAAACAGTTCACGGTTGAGCACTGACTGACAGACACGTTCATGCGCAAGTGTGAAATCCTTCGTTAGTTAATTTGAATTATCTGATACAGCAATTTGAATCTTTGTTACCAATTATCATAGAGCAATTATCAATAAATAATTATCTTCTACTCTTATACCAAAAATTCATGTATGTCTGTCTGTGTCAACTATCAATTTTAATTAAACTTGGCATTCTAATGTTTTTTTACTTGAAAAAAATATCTTGCTAGGTTTCATCCTCCGCAAAATTCATTTAGTTCGTAATTTAGAAAGATAATTTTTTGACGTTTCTCAAAACCAATGAAATACTTCATTGTATGTCACATGTCTGTGTTTTAACCTATCCTATCATTATTATACTGAGAATAAAAGCTCTTGTGATTATTTCCGGGAATAATCTCTGTAGATGCTTTTTTGTTTGTGACAAATGATAAGTAGTTGTCAAATAATTATTTAAAACTGTCAACGAGTCAAGTAAAATGTGTGAAAAAAAATCGATTTAGTTACACACACGAATAAATTTTGGAAACCACTTTCAAGAATACATTAATAAGTAATCAATCGATATGAACACAGTTCAAAATCTTTAAGTTGGATAAATCGACCTCAACAGCTAAGTCAAAATATAATTTAATTAAATATACTCGTAACTCGAGAGTTGGATAAATTAGAAAATAATTCTCCAGTATCTTTCGCAAATTTGTTGCCATTTGGCAATAGCCACTCAAGCTTCTCGTGACTATTGCCTGGCAACAAGTTTTTGAAAGATCTGTCACATTATTTTCAATTTATTCTCACTCTCTTGTTATATTATTACTGAAAATTGGAGAACGAATTCATGAAAATGTAATTCTTGAAAATATAGACACACGGACACTTTTGGGCAATGTAATTTGACCTAAGAAATCGAATAAGATCAAAATCAATTCGATATCATCAACTGTTTTCGAAATATGAGCATAAATTTGAAAGAAAATTGCGGAGAAAAGTTGTTCCTTTTATTTTTTTTTCGTAGTTTTTTATTTTAAACTTTCCATCTCTCCTTATTTTCCGATCGAAGCTCAGTTTCCCAGATATTTTGTACTAAATATGCGTGTCTTTTCCGCTATCATATGTTCCTGAATTATTTTATAGTAAAATGTTATAAATAAAAGATACAAAGAACTCATTTTTCTGACGCATTTTTGACGGTATAAGCGATACATTCAATGTTTATAACATTATCAAATTGAGAAAATATTGTTTTATATCACAATAGTAATTGAGAGACAAGTATAACAATTGGTCATTGTAGCAGGTGGTTTTCATAAAATTTTTGCCTTTATCGCATTCATTTAAAAAATTTTATTTAAAAATATTAAGAACAAATTTTAATTTGATTCAATAAATATTTGTTATTTAATTTATTTTGACAGTTATTAGTTAGGTTATAGTTAAAATTCATAATTATTTAGGTTGTGTTATAAAACTAAATACCTTTAATTTAAAGAAGCCTTTTGCAATGTAATATAATACAATGACATCTAAATTGATAGATTAACTTTTAACAGTTTTACAACTAAACAATTTGACAAAAAAAAATCCCCTAAAATAGTTATACAAAGTTGAACTTAGTAACACAATTTTGACAAAAATAATTGTACAAAATTCATTTAGTAAACCCGTATAGGAAACGAAAATTACTGGTCTACCGTAATCCACGCTACAAATTGTGTTCAATATACTATGAAATCTTTTCCAATCACAATTAATCACCAGATACCAACTCTTCGATTTTGTAATGTAACTAGGGCCAATTTCCTGTAGAAATAAATATCCATCTAACATTTAATAGGTCCTAGTTGGTCAGAGATTAAAATTAAATTTGTAACGAGATTGCTGGGCTCGTTTATAAACATTACCAACATGCGGTTTAATTGTCAAAGCTAGAGAAATTAATTTATGAGTGAAATAAATCTTAATTGTCTCCGTAGTTGGACACCGTAGGGTGGTTCGTGGGCAAGAAGAGAGGAGAGGCAGCGGAGGAAGTGTTGAAATGAGGCCCGGCTGTTTGTTGAACATATGAGCAGAGATGGGTTGCCATAACGACATGTTATTAAGTGATTATGACTATTAGATGCTCTCATGAATACTACCGGCGACTGGCGCCCGTTTTACGCTGCTACCTCGTTTAGATCTTACTATATTCTATTTTTAAACAAATTAAACGAGAAAGAAAATTCTCAATCTTCGAGGTAATGAGAGAACTTAATAAGAAAATATCGTTGCAAAATGAACTTGTTTTTACGATGCGTTAAACTGTAAATAATTGAGAAATTACGTCAGTTTTTATTGAGAAAATTTATGTTTCCTTTAAAAACAAAAGCATTCAGTAAGGTTTCATAAATGTTTTTCTACGATTGAGCAGAAAATAGATATTTCTAACTGTCAGTTGAAAGCAGAAAATTGACGTTTGCCGCTTTCCGAGCGGCAATAAGCTTTTGTCGCTCACCGAGCGGTAAGAGTGTATCATCGTATCCATGGATACATGAAAACTGTCGCCCAAATTTCCAAACAGAAAAACTGTCAAAAAAGGTTTTAAATTCTTTTTCAAGCGTTTTTAAATGGTCGTAGAAAATATATTGTGTGCACTCTCAGCAGAAAGTGTCTCTGTCGCTCTTTCATGAGCTACGGCTCGATCAACATCTCCGAACGGGAATAGACTACTTTCTGCTCTAGATACACAAATAACTATTATGGGACAAATTTACTTTTTCCTTATTAAGACCTGCAAGTTTGTAGTAATTTTTATAAAAACACTTTCTTGTTATTACCATGGGCGTCCGCAGGGGGAGGGGGGAGCCACCGCCCGGATATTAATATTAGGGTAGTGACCACGACTCTCGAACATACGACTTTAACATGTAAAATTCTAATTTTGTAATTTCCTGCTTCCATAAATATTTTAAGCAAAAATTCTGCATCTTATTAATTTCACATACTTTGTAACAACACAAATTAGATTTGAAAATGACGAAAATTGGCTCAAAACTATCAATAGGCATGTTCTTGAAACAAAATTAAACAAATGTTTGACGTTTTATCTGTCAAAATAGATTAAATAATAAATAAAGAATTTATTTTGTCAGTTTTGACAGATTGAACGTCAAAGATTTGTTTAATTTTGTTTCAATTTTATAGCTATCTATAGTTTTGAGACAATTTTAGTCATTTTCAGTTCTATTTGTGCCATTACAAAGCATGCAATATTAATTTCTTATTTTATTCCCTAAAACTTTTATTTGAAGCTTTTTTGTTTTAAATAATTATGAAGCTGGAAATTAAATCAATATGATTTTACATGTTAAAATCCTATGTTAGAGAGTCGCGGTCACCATCCTGTATATATATAAATTGAATAAAAATGAAATTATAAGTTTAAAGATAATAAATTCAAGCTGAAACTTTCCAGCAATATTCTTATGGCCAGCTAGCGACATGTTCCGCCGTATCGTAACGATTGAGTAATCTAAGTTTATTAAATATACACGGACACGAAATATTAGAAAATAAAAACTGTAAATCGGAATTTATTGAAGAAATGGTGTCAATTTATGGAAGAGTTATTCGAAGATTGCCCTTCTTCTTCAATTCTAACCCAGACGACAAAGACTAGTAATTTATTTCACAAATTTAAATATTTTTTTTTGTCTATTTGTTATGTGTATTTGTATTTATATTATGTAAAAAAAATATTTTAGACATTTATGTCTATCTGAGAGTTTTTTGCGACCCCCTTCCCCTGGGAAAATGTCTGTGGACGCCCATGGTTATTACTATCCAAGATTCGGAAAAATTGCAAATGTACAACTTAAAAATTACAACAATAGGCGTTATTCTACCTGCCATTTGATTTAGAGTCTAACTTACACTTATTGAAACTTATTTATCCTTTTGTCTGACTGACTTCACTTACTTTCTACTAATAGATTTACTGATTCGTAGACTCAGTTTGAAGTAGGTACTCGACTTTTCTATGTAACTTAGATTACTCAATGTTCGCAAATAAATAACTAATATTTCACGTATATTTAAACTTTCCGGTAATGGTATTTAAAGTGTTTGCCATCACACTTTCTCTACACTTTTAAAAATTAATATTAAAATGAGGTGTCAAGCATTCAAGCATACAAAATAAGAAGACCGCAATCATACGAGGTGAACATACCTATGGAATTTGCCAAGGCCTCAAAACTGTTTACATATCCGCATTTAAAATTAAAATCTGTCAAGTTTTGCGGCGTGAGAGGCGGACAGTCCGCAATAATTATAAACCGAATAATATTCAACCAGTCATCCGACAAAATGACACGTTGTTATGCAAGAAGTATTGCCAAAACATGCTGACAGACTCTTCAAATGTTTAGGCAACAGACAACTGACGACCATAGATCGTTGTTACGCCAACCGTAAATAAATAATGGACGTGTGAATATTTTAGAGAGAACTCATTGTATACTAGCAGTTTATCTACATGCGACATGCCAGATTATTGATAGCTATGCGACAATAGTAGAAATCGAAATTGGTCAATATTTTTGTAATGGTCTGTATTGCTTTGCGTGATAGCTATTGTTAGTATTGTAGGTATTTACGATTCTGTTCTTTTCTTTTTATGAAGTATAATTTGTGGGAATCAATAATATTAAATATTTAATTTGTTTTGACTACACTACTGCCTAAATCCCTACACACACGATCATGTTTTCCGATTGTTTGTAGGTATGAGTTGGCTGGTTTATGTTAGCTGTAAACTTATGCATTTGCTTTAGCATTAAAATTTAACTAAAAGATAAATTTAACCCCTAAGCCTTAATATAACAATATATCTAAATACGTATTTCGAGAACTAAGTTCTCATCATCAAATTTACTTTTAATTTAAACTTAACATAAAATCGTTCGGTTGTTATTATTTTTACCAACTAGTTTTTTGGTGAGTTACTTGTTCATATTGTATGACCAACAATTATCTTATATTGTTTTAATTTTTATACCTAGACCTGAAGATGGTTACATCCGTAACCGAAACGTTGTCAACTATGCTTCTATAAAATTGACTACAACTTAAGCCTAAGTCCTTTAATTTCAATCCTACATTACCTTGGCTTATTAAAACACACAATCATAAAATCGTTCGGTTTATATACTTCCAATGCGAGGCAATAAGTGCAGACTGATAAAATAAAATTCTACAATACCGAGATATCTTATGTTTTGTTTAATGGGGACTTTGACGTCACATGCAGCAGACTCCCCTCCACACAATCTTGTGTGAAACAACAAATTTGTAGAAAGAGCAAGGCAATAGACCATGTCCGAGTCGATCAACTGCTTTATCCTTCAGCACTTCTCTACGCAGATATCCTCATTTGTTATTCAGTCAACACTAGTCTTTAGCCAGGCGGGAATTAGGTATCAGAGGTATAGTCTGAAGTTTAATTTTGTAAGAAAAAAATGCGATTTATAATACAGTATCGCAACAAAATTGTGTTAGTGATTACAACATAATATAATGTAAAATAGTTTATTCTATAAATAAAGCTTTTATTTTCCTCGTTTCTACACCGATTTTACTTTTTCAGCTTAGAAAGTATAAAAGTGACAATAAATGAAGAGCGATGAAGAGTGCATAATCCCTTCCATAACAATTTTGTGTCTCTGCGCACGTACAATTCAGCCGCCAGTTCTCACCGTACGGTGTATAATATTTTTGGATGGACTAGGTTTAAACGCTTGAGATGCGAATCCACTGAACCAAGACTGGTTATGTTATAAAAAGACATGCTGTAGCCAAAAATTGTGATAGAAATTTAGACATGTTTGATATTTGGATTATTATTGTGATGAAAAATAGAAATAAGTGTATACGATCATAAATTTTATATATCGTGTGTGTTAGGCTTAATATTGAAAAGGAAAGAATGATAAAATATGTTCGGTTGAGAATATCTTGTCAACGACAATCAGAATTCGGAATCAAGTCAATATTGACGGAGTGTTTTATCACAGTGAAAAAAGTATAACAAGATAAGCAATGAAATTAATTCGTTTACTCACCATGTTATTTTATCAACGTCCAGTAGCCATAAAGTAATCTGAAACATATAAACGGGTTTACTGCTATGTATATCATCGTTTTATATGAGCAAGGTAGGGATAAACAGACTGTATAAATAGCACGTTGTAATTCTAATAAACAACACTTTTACTAGCGAGAAACGGATGTAATTATTTTTATGTCGTGACTTTATTCATTAACGACAAAATATTAAACAAATATAGCGCGTGCGAATTATCTCCGGTGATCATTTCACGACTTTATCTCGCCGGAATTAATTGAAGAGCTTATCTACTCTGCTTTTTATAATATGTATTTCCATTGGGAACTAAAATTATACACTGAACAAAATTACAAATTCCATAAAAAACTGTTATAAACAAAGTAAATAGATTTTTTTATGCAACTATTTAAAAAGTTAACATTTACATACCTACGAGATTCTTAAAACTATTAAAATTAAAATATTTGATGGAAATAAATTTAAAACAAGGTTATCGTTCCCTTGGTTGCATACTCATATTTATAAGTATTAAATGGGTTTTTATTTAAAATTTGTAATAAATATAGATTTTTTTTAATGTATTCGTTACATAATAGTATATTACTTGATATGAGTTGTAAGTAGCAAATAACGTCATGCAGTGGCGAGTCTTGTAAATATACGAGTGCATTATTTGCTATTACAACTCAAGTATCGTAGTATATTTTTTCTGCCATCTCATTATACATATATAAAATTATTAATTTATAATACATTCAAGTGTTTCATAATTACGTTTTATTAGTTTTATTGCAAACGATTTTTTTTATGGGGTGGCTAGCTCAGTGGTATGAAGTCGGCCTGTGGATCCTGAGAACCCTGGCGACAAACAATTTTCATAATTTCAAAAGATACCCCTGTGGCTCTTCCACCACTAACATCTTTGGAGGCCGTGATTTGACGACTGGTAACTGCACTTCACGCGCAAAATATATCACTTACCGAGATCTGCTTCGGCAGTGTGCCACACCCAGTAATGGGTAGAAGGCGTGATGATATATATTTTAAATTTCGTTAGTTCAGTTTAGAATGCTCGCTGTAAATACATAGTTTTATGATAAACGTCAAACTCATACCAACCTAATGAAACATAAATTTTCCATTGCGCTGTCATTGAAAATAGAATTAAAAGAAAAATGAAACTAAATGCATATAATATTAAATTTACTATTTTAGTTTAATTTGTAAAATACAGAATACAAAATAATGTGCATTATAACGGATATAACATGGAAGTAGACTGTGAGTAAAACATCATATTTACTGGTGATCGTAGAAAAAAAATATTGTGTACACCATATCCGTCAAATGTGGTTGACTTTATCAGAATGTCGTCAGCCTCGACCAAATATATTCTGTAAGTTATGGCAAACCCTTGGTTCACGGTCTAGGTATACAAATAACCGTTAATAGATCGTAAAAAATTAAATAAAAGACCAGAAGTGCACAAAGTGCAAAGTTAGGGTGCGCAGCCCATATTGAAGGCTCAATTATATGTTCGAAGGGTGCAAGGTCAAAATAGGCAAGACAATTTTTATAGATCCACTTCATTTGAATTGTATTTATGGACTTATGCCGCCATTACGCCCTGATCTGCGTTTTAGGTATTATGGTCAACAGCAACGCGGGTTTTCTCTGGACGGTCACCCATCCTTGTACTACCCGCGCGCAACGTTACTTAACTCGCGTTATCGCTTAGATCAGTTCCAACGAGTGCAGCCATGGCCGTTGACATGGACCTATTTATTTATTTATGCTATCCTGTACAATAGAAATTTATACAATTCGTCATAATTATTTTTATTTTCTATAAAAAATTGAGGTTTACATCAATTGTTGTTTTATGTATTTTAATGATTTTTAAATCAATGTTAATTCTATTTTAAAAAATTCTGACTGTAAGTTATTGCTATTTCTTACTTTCTTATTGTATTTGTTACATTTAATTGTTTTGACTTCAGATTCCTGAGGAAGTCGCAATTGGCGACGAAACGTCGATGTTGTCGGTTTTATAAATAAAGATAAATTATTGACAGAAGTCCTAATTACATAATTATATTACTATAAAATAATCACTGTATAAATAAAAATTTTATAATATTTCGACCTTTAGCTATTTACAAATCATTGTTTATTTTGGAATTGTTTTTCATTTTCCAAACACAAACAAAAATTATAATTATAGAATTAAAAGGCGCAAGCTTGTAATGAAATGAAAATCATCGCGAATGGCGTGATTTAACGACTGTTAACTACACTTCAGGGTACCAGACATACCATATTTATTTACCTTTCAAGTTTTATACAGGTAATTAATTTTTCCTCTGGCGTTTTTATAATTTTCTTTTTACTATTGATGATTTTTTCGCATAACTCGGTTATGTTTGCTAATAACACGGTTGAGTCCTTGTAATTTTTCATGAATATGACGCGTCGTAGGTTGGTAATAGTTCCGTAGCAGATTGTTTACGGTAACTTGTATCGTGTTACTGCATAAAGTTATTTGTATGGTGGACATATATTACTGCTGCTGTATATGTCTGCTTGGAAGGCAGGGCAGCTGTAAATACTAAAGTAATTCAAATGTTTTTCATGACACTCGGTACACAAATACTCACCAGGAGATTTTTACAACTCAAATAAAACAAAAAAGGAAGGAGAAAAGTTTTAATTTGTTCTAAATAGATTTCAATCTTATTCGTATATTTATTTCATTCTAAATTTACTACCATTTTGTAGTTTTACTGGTCACATTGTTTATTCAGTTCTAAATGTGTCCGGTCGATAATTACAGATCTTTATAAATATAAGTGCAAGTGATACCTACCTAAGCCACAAAAAATGTTTCATATACAGAGTAGGTTTATTTACTTCGTTATACTAGAATTAATTGTAATAGTTGTCAAAAAATTTCATTGTGTACATAGTCGTGAAACTGAAACAATTTCAAACAAATGTATAATCTTTTTCTGTCACATACATATTTTAAACTTGATTTTAACAGTGTAATAGGGTAATGGCTCAGTGGTATGAAGTCGGCCTGTGAATCCTGAGAACCCTGGTTCGATCCCCACAGCCGACAAACATTTTCACCAATTTAAAATTACCCCTGTGGCTCCTCCACCACTAACATCTTTGGAGTCCGTGATTTGACGGCTGATAACCGCATTTCACGCGCATATATTATATATATATATATATTTCAATTACCGAGATCTGCTTCGGCAGAGTGCCACACCCAGTAATGGTTAAAAGGCGTGATGATGATATTACATTTTAACAGTAATAAAATAAATATATCATCACGCCTTTTTACCCAATACTGGGTGTGGCACTCTGCCGTGGCAGATCTTGGTAAGTGATATATTTATGCGCGTGAAGTATGATTTCCAGCCGTCAAATTACGGCCCCCAAAGATGTTAGTTGGCAGGGACCCACAGAGGTAATTTTAATGTGATGAAAAATGTTTATCGACTGTGGGAATTGCATCCGGGATCATAAATCCACAAACTGACTTGATGCCACTGTCCTCATTTAACAGAAATAATAAATAAACTTAAATCCGACCTTTTACATTAATTCATTGGATTTGCTCTGTTCTTCAAACCAGGGTTATTCATATTTTACCCATCCAGAAAAATCCACCTGGATTTTTTTAAAAATAAAACCCACCTAAAAAAACCCAAATAAACCCATTAAAAAACCCATTTGGTTGAAAATTAACACAGAGTGAATTTTAATATAGTGTGAAATCTCGGAACATAAATATCTTATTTATTTTACAATGTAATAATACATTACCTTTTTACAAAATAAAACGTTTAACTTAAATTATCATTTATTACATCACATCGTAGTATCACATTGCATTACTTTGACAAATGTCAATATCAAACTAGTTAAAGACCAAATATTATTTGTCTTATATTAGTACTACAAAAACTGATGGATACGCAATATTTTTACCGGCAAATTTGAAATGTAGTTTTATGTTTTTAATTCATAATAAAATAAATACATTTGTTTTGCAATTATTACATATTAGTAAAAAAAAAAATTGGTTTAATGTTTAGTGATATACAATATACATTTTAAACATTATATACAAAATTAATCTAGAATTAAAAAACTTGTATTAAAAAGCGTATTTGTCAATTTTACAAAAAAAAAACAATAATGCCCAAATAAACCCAAAAAATACCCAGTGGGTCGGGTTTTATCAACCCTACTTCAAACACTCCTATTTTCGCTTTATTCACATTCATAATTTTTGTCGTTCTTACTACAAGCCGTAGTCATATTACTCCACCCACAATTTCACCTGACATATCGGAGATTAGATATGTTAAATTATTAAATTATCTACCTCGGGTAACTATTTACAGAAGTGTTTCTTAAGGAAGCCGATACTAATTTCGTGTCATAGCAAGGCGTTATAAAACATTAGAGAATCAATCATAGTCACCCATTATCGTAAGTGAAATCCAAAAACAATTGACTGCGAGTTCATGATCCTGTAAAGCACACTCTCTCTGTCTCTCTCTCTTTCATCGTCTGGGGGCGTCTGCACATATTAAAACCTCACGATGCGATAATGTTTTATTCATCCGCAGCATGACAATCGATCAATCAACGATCTGTGGCTATTTATCAGTCTGGCGTATTCATACAAACATCGGAACATCGTTGGTGTGATCGCACGCGAGTCACCTGCACCTACAGTGCCGTTCGTGAGTTCCAAGTTAGAGGGCACGTACGAAGAGTTCTGATTTATGTGCCACGTCCTGTGATGCAACATTGTCTCGTTAGGGTTTTAATCTTTGTAACTAGAAACGTGAGGAGAGTGGAAATTGGGTAATTTTCGTGGTTTTGGGGGGCAAACTAACTATTCATAATTTTTAAAGCACTCTCAAGAATATTAATTATATTATTATTTACGGGTAGATGCTGACTTCAATTTGTTACAAACAATACACTATGCTTCACATTCCACTGAAAACTGTAGTTTCAGTGGTGTATCTAGAACTTTTGCCGCCCAGGGCAGTCTCCAATTTGCCGCCCTTTCTAAGTCAATCAAATGGGGGTTTTTATAAATTAAGAAAATAAATATAAAATAAATATATCATCACGACTTTTACTCATTACTGGGTATGGCACTCTGCCGAAGCAGATCTCGGTAAGTGATATATTTATGTACGTATAGTGCGGTTACCAGCCGTCAAATCACGGCCCCCAAAGATGTTAGTGGTGGGGGAGCCACAGGGGTAATTTTAATTTGGTGAAAATTGTTTGTCGGCTGTGGGAATCGAACCAGGGTCCTCAGAATCCACAGGCCAACTCGAAACCACTGAGCCATTATCCCATTAAATTAATAAACATAAATAATTATGAGACAAACTATAGGTGGAACCTTTTTACCATTGGATGGCATATTTAAATTAGGCAGTAGGTACGCCACTGTGTAGGTTCCTTTACTATAATTCCTATTGTGCAGCTTAAAAAATTAAGAAAATATGTAGAAATACAGAACTATAATAAATTCGTAGTAAATTAGACTGAGCCGTGTATACTGCGCAAAATCTCATTTTGGGAAATACTATCTTTAGAAGGCTTCCTGTTCTTATTTTTGAAGGCCTTTTCTAGCACTAAATTGTATAGCAGACCTTGTTGCAAACCTTTTCGCGGAGGTATGCAATAAAACGTCGAAGTATAACAATTTGCAAAAATGTTGACGGTTTTACGATAGAAAATTTGTTATTTACACACTCATCCAGCAATAAAAGCACAACGAAAGGGCCATAAAATTACTTAAAAAGATTTACGAGTTTTGACAGAAAGGACGTACCTAGAAGAAAGCAGGGGTCCTCCGCAGGTAACGTACAAGAAGAAGCAGTCAGCCAGCTTGAACAATCACCAAAATTCTCCACCCAAATGCGAAACTACACCTACAATTTATCTGGCTGACTCTTCGCAGCGTGAAAGTCAAGTCAGGTTCCCGTGGTTTAACATCTCGTCTCATCGAATTCTCGAATCCATTTTCGTCTGCGTGCGCCTCAATGTTTAATGTAAATAGGATTCTCGTTTGTTTATCGTTAGATACAAACAAAGAGCGTCAGGATTGTAGATCGAAACAGAAATAGGCATGGCTGGGAATAAGTCGCAAGGCATTCGAACTTTTCACCATTTCAGTTCCGCCTTGGATCGTGCAGGTGACTGACAATTAAATGATGTCTGTCGACAGTGTCGACACCACGTGGCTATATATGGAAACGCTGCAATCGTCCAGTAAATATATTTAAATTACGATTTGGAAGATAAAATACAGTTAGCTCTTTTCTACAAGTGTAAGGCTATCTCAAGATTGAAATCAGAAATCAAAGTCATTTACTTCTGTTGCAAAGTAGGCAGAGTGAAGAGTATTCTAAAGTCGATAACTTGCAACGTTTATAGTGGTCATATATCATTTGTCATTCTATTTGACTGCCTTACTTTGCTTACATTACTAGATTTACTAATGAAGATCCAGATTTGTTTAATTATTATTTTTAAGTAAATACTTGGCAATTAATCGAATTAAATTATAAGGATTATTTTTTCATATTTCACAAACCAATGAAATGCTGCATTGTATGTCACGTGTTTGCGTTTTAACCAATCCTGTCATTATTATACTGAGAATAAAGCTCTTGTGATTATTCTCGGGAATAATCTCTGTAGGTGCTTTTGTTTGTAACAAATGATAGGTAGTTGTCAAATAATTATATAAAACTGACAACGCGTCAAGTAAAATGTGTGAAAAAAATCGATTTAGTTCCATTTCAGATCCAAGAATACATTAATAAGTAATCAATAGATATTGATCCAGTTCAAAATCTTTGAAGTTGAATGAATCGACTTCAACAGCTAAGGCAAAAAATAATCTAATTAAATATAACTCGAGAATTCAATAAATTAGAAAATAATTCTTCAGTATCTTTCTCAAATTATTTTCAATTTATTCTCATTCTCTTGTTATATTATTACTGAGAAAAATTAAGATACCGCCAGTAATGTATTGAAATTTTTCTCTCTATTTTTGTTATGTCATAGACGGCCTCGATTCCATGACTCTTTCATATAGGTACATAAAGACTTTGACACGAACATCATCTGCAATGACACTGTTATTTAAGGAGAATATTTACACCAATTATAGTTTAATTATTATTTCTAAGTAAATACTTACAAAAATGGGTATACAATCAAATTTGATTTGTATCTAGGGCGACCTTGATATAGATGTTAATGCATATGACCGGAGTTCATAAGGTCCCAGGCTGAAATCCGGGCGGTTTCCCAATTTTTCTTTTTATAATTTAATTTAATATTCAGTTATTTTTAAAGAATAAAAAAGTAAATATGTTAAAAAATACAGAAGTAGCAATGGCTGACAGTATACGTGGCAACGTTTGTTTTGTCAAATGCATATTCAGAGAATAAGGCGTGACTTTATTTTATTGTGAAGGTCCAATTTTCGAAAATATGATAATATTTATTTTAATTGTTTTCAAGAGTAGAACAAACAAACCAGCATTATTGCAAATTTTGAATGGGGAGTGAATATGATATGGCAGCAATTTCATTTCAATATGACAATGCAAATATTTGCTGGGGAAAATTCGTATTTATATAAGTACTAACGTATTTAAATATTCTGTTCATGTATAGCTGATTATCCCAGCATTCGATATTCACAATTAAATTCAAATCGCAATGCAATACAGTCATAAATCAAAACGATACCAGAATTTAAATATAGAAATATACAATCAACACGCGAGTATATGCTGCATGCCCACGTGCACTGCAAGAAGGAGAATTTTTGTGATTCGCGATGCAAATGGCCGTCGTCATGAACATATGTCACCATGACAACGTTTGTTTGAATAAGCGAAAGTTGAAAATTGAAAACAAAGCTTGGTGTTTCGCGCGACAGGCGGTTTAGAAGGGTAGTTCGGGGAGAGAGGGTGGAGACGTTATCTCCGGTAACGCGCAGGAAGTCAAGCTGCGCCCTGGAGACCCGGGCCCACTCGAAACAGGACCGTATTCACTGAATTATATGAAAACTTCAACACAAGCACTTGTAAAATGATTCTTTTTAAAATTTGAATTTGATGCTATCTTAACGTAATTAATATGTTTAACAGCATTCCTGTCATGTTCTGTTTGTAATTGTACAACAGTATTTCTATTGCTCTATAATTTTTGTTGTAACTGTATTTTATTTGTTAACGATAACTTATTTGTCACTTCATCCCTGCATTGAAAAATGAACCCTAAAAATGCTATATTAAATGAAGATAGAATTTAACTTCCAATAATAATAGCTTTTTTTTTTTTTCAAAAGTTGCACTTTACTCTGCTTTAGTATAAGCACAAACAAAATATATATGGACGTTTAATTAATTGTATTCAAATAGGAGCGCGTTTCGGATGAGGCCGAATTGCAACATTAATGTCGATTAATAATTCATGGACGATAAAATAGGACTTGTGCATGTTTAATTATTAATTAATTCCTTTTAAAATGAATCCTGAATTATATACCTTCTTTTTAGTAAAATCATTCGTAGTCCATAAATTAATTATCGACATTACTACAACCAAAGAAGACGTTCCAATGCTTTGGGATTAGTTTAATTATACTAACTTATTAAATTAAAATCGCACCTAGCATTGTTGAAAGATAGGTGAATGCCCAATATTTAAAATTTAACAGTTCAATTCGCAACAGAGTTTTAGCTAATCCTGTATTTTGGATTAGTCAAATTGAAACTAAACCATATTTTCAAGAAAGTTTAAATAAAATTCTAATATAAACGTATTGATTTACGGAAAGTGATTTATTTATTTGTTACTCTGCACAACAGGAACTTAATCCCATTAGGGACTTATAATTTTGACGTCACATGTAGCACACCCCAACCCCCACCCCACATAATGGAATAATGTGAAACAACAAATTTGTAGAAAGAGCGAGGTGACACCATGCCGAGTCGATCAACTGTTTTCTCCTTTCAGCACTCTCCGCAAAGCTCATTATTTGTTTGACGTTTAACGTTTGGATCACGTTATAAACGTCAAACTGTAAAGCTATACCATGTTAGCTACATAACAAATTATTCAATTCTATTTTACTCACTAGATGGCAACCGAAAAATTTGAATAGTATAAGGCCCTATTACAGTGCAGAGGGCCTATAGCTTATAGTGGAATCCGAACTAACTCAGATATAATCGTTTTTTTTTTTAAATATAATTTGAAGCCAGTGAGATTTGAACGCAAGTCCCTCTTGCTTGCTAATTAAGAAACGCAAGTTTTACTTGTGGATTTGGATTATCTTTTAAAACTTGGATTAGAATAAAATTAGCTAATTCAAAATTTTGGATTATCTAAAACATTTTTAAGAATCTGGCAATAATATTATAAAAATTAGTATAGAAAAATCAAGGTCTGTGGTCCATATATATCTCGCTACATCTTTTAAAGATTAACAATATTAAATAATATGTCCACTGTAATTTAGTTGGTGACAATTTGATCTGATTCCCCTCCTGGCGGTGGTGCGACGTGCGGCGCTATCTGTCTACCATCGAAGGGCATAAACTGTCCCCAGACAGGTCTCCAACTTTGCGTCTGTGTCTCAGCAGAGAACTCTGCCCGAACTCGTGTCGTGCTGAGACTATGTAGCCTGTATCTGTAGTGTGTTGGTGTAGTGTAGTGTCCTGACTTAGGCCCACGGACTCTTTATACCTCGCCACCGCATGTAGATGGGCTTTAGGTATTTACAGATAACGATATGTTGCCTAGCAACCGAATATCTTACAAACAGGCGACAGATTATGGACGAGAGGATGCAGATTTATTTGCAACTTTTTATTGTTTATGACAGTCGTCCGTTTACTAACTTCAAAGTTATATTAAAAATATTACAATTAAATCTAAGTGGCTCGGATTCCACTTACTGTAATTCTAATTAAAGCTGAGCTTATAATGAAGTAACGTAATAGGTAAAGTAAAGCTAAGTAAAAAGTAACGCAAGAAAATTACTGATTTATATTGAGAAGCAGAACATAATACTGTTAGCCAATCAGAGGTATGTTGCAATTTCTTTTCATTCCTTGGAGTACCTTTGGACATATTCACAAAAAAAAAAACTGAACACAATTTATTAATATAATAATACAACCTCAAAAACTTACCGTTTGTTTTTAGAAGATAATTCTTACCTCAATTTTTGTTTGTTAAAATTGTTTTTGAAATCTTTAGATGACTTATCATACATCATTTTATTGGCCTCTACAAATTGTATTATTTCTCTGACCATTTTTTTTAAATTTAGATGAATCAAAAGGTATGACATTCACAGCTGATAGATCACGGTTGATAATAGAGATTACAATGCGAAATTCAAAACATTGACTTCTGATTGATCAGCAGTATGAAATGTTAGGAAAAGTAACAGTGTTGTTCCAAGGGCAAAAAAAATTGTACTAACTTCTGGGGGAAATTTGTACTAAAAATAAACGCAATTGTACTAAATGCGGCGAAGCATAATATATGAATAAAATGTTACTGAAAATGACTTTTGTTGTAAAACAAAACATAAAATAACTATCATCATCATCACGTCTTCTACCCATTACTGGGTGTGGCACACTACTGAAGCTGATCTCGGTAAGTGATATATTTTTGCGCGTGAAGTGCGGTTACTAGCCGTCAAAATAAGTTATTCAAATAAATGAATTATTATTCTTTGGTAATTTTTTATTTTTTTTTGTTTATATTGGTATGAAGTCGGTCTGTGGATCCTGATAACACTGGTTCGATTCCCACAGGCGACAAACAATTTTCATCATTTCAAAAAAAAAAAACTATCCCTGTGGCTCCTCCACTAATATCTTTGGGGGCCGTGATTTGACGACTGGTAACCGCACTTCACGCGCAATATATCACTTACCGAGATCTGCTTCGGCAGAGTGCCACACCCAGTAATGGGTAGAAGGCGTGATGATATATTTATTTATATTTACAACCTCAATTCTCATATCATAAATGTAAATGTCTATCAAATCAATATCAACATTGTTAACAATACTTCACTAAACACCCCAACATTGCTACCAATCATTACAAATAAGAATTCAAAAAAGTCTCAGTTTCAGAAAAGAATTATGTTTTTGTTTTAATATATTTTTTATTATATAAATATAAATAACAAAATAGTACTAGATATTAGAAAGGGGTGCTGATGTACTAAAACGTTATTCATTGTATTAAATCTAGTACAATAGTACACCTAGGAACAACACTATAAAGTAATAACAATTGAGCATCTTTTGCGTTGCTTCACTTATCTTACCTTTTTCTTTGCACCAATATAGATGATTCTACTTCAAGCACAAGTTTTGCCTCTTCCGTTACTTCATTATAAATCCAGTCCTGTTAAAGTGGCAATGGTACTTCTCAACAAAATATTGTACCTTTTTATTATTAAAGCAATCTGCAACTGAATATATAAAAATAAAAAACGAATAACAGCATCATTTTTCTAATGATGTAAGTAATAAATTAATTAATAACAGTATTATCTTGAAGACAAGTTCCCAGCGTGGGCTTGTTTTTACATAGCCAATCACAGCTAATTGCAAGTGTCATATTAATTAATTTTTTGTCGAGATTCCAGCTAATCATTATCTCTTGTCTTGTTTGTTTACCCAACGAGATTTGCATGAGATTATAGTCTCGCTAGCTCCGTTGAATTGTCTATAGTTAAACAAGTTCGTAGAATACTCGCTAATCATAGACGAACATAAATAAAACATGTCATTAACATAGAAACTCGTTCGACAGAATTCTCGTTCTCATTCTGTGACACCTTTGGGTGTAGTCGCCTCGCATCGCAAAGAGAAACAATATGCAGCATGTGAGCGCATGCGTGCAGCAGAGTGGGCTGTGGAAACAAATGCCGTGTGGTGCGCCCTTTGTGCGACGTCTTTTGTTACCGGGTGATGTATGAGAGAGCATATGTACCACTCATTTCGCGACCCGTTTGTGGAGGATGAACTCGCCGACATACTGTAAACACCGGTGAGATGATGAAAACTGTTCAAATCTTACAGATAAGATCAAAATATTTCTCATATCATATTCCTTGAAGTCTTCTCTTCGCAATTTGTTTCAAATATGCAGATTACTATAAAATATATTACAATGTAACATCTGGTGGTAAAATTCTCTAGACATTGAGATTTTTCCACTGACAATTGTACAGATTTTATAGTATTTGTGTCAGTAGATTTTGAATTTTACTTCATTTTTATTATTATAAATAAACTACACAATATCATCACGCCTTCTACTCATTATTGAGTGTGGCAATCTGCAGTAGCAAATCTCGGTAAATCATGTATTTATACCCGTGAAATGTGGTTGCCAGCCGTAAAATTACGGCTTCTAAAGATGTTATTAGAGGTGAGTCGCAGGGCTAATTTTAATGTGGTGAAAATTGTCGCCGGTGGGAATTGAACCGAGATTCTTAAATCCACAGTCCGACTCGATACCACTGAGCCACCCCTGGTAGGTTATTTTTAACCCCAAAACAGATCATGAACTGATTCTACTGGCCCAGTATTTTGATGGGTTTGAAGGTTGAACCCGTTTTCTATCTCTTTCTAATCAACTTGGGTTCCGTGTTATCCGTTTTGAATTGATGGCCACACAATTTGTATTTAAGGAGATGTCATATAGAATGTGTATTCAGATTTTAAATTTATCGATAATATTTACAACTAACACTAGATGCATCATTTATTTGGAAGTAACACGAGTTAGTTCTATGTCAGTTCAGGGTTGAACCTAAAATACTTAGGCCGTATTTGTTTGGGAACCCTAAATTGACCTAGAACTAACTCGTGTTACTTCCAAATAAATGATGCATCTAATGTTGGTTGGAAAAATTATCGATAAATTTTAAATCTTAATGCATGTTCGAAGCGACATCAGCTTAGTTTTGTTTGTGTGTTAAATTACGCTTTTAATTAGATGTTTATATTTTTATATGTAGTCAAAAAGCAAATAACGTCAGAGTCTGTCCATTTTTTATAATTTTGTCATCAGCAGTATCAAGATAATTTATTTCGGAGTCGCAATTATCTGTCATAATATTATCCTCTGTGACTACTATATTGCAAGAAACACTACTGCATATTGGTCTTCCATCAGCTGCATAAATAATAGTTTTGTATATTTTTTCAGGAAATTATTATAAAATGACTTACGTTTTTCATAAAAATAGTTTCTAACCTCTCTATACTATTACAAATCGCGATGCCGCCACAGATAACAAGGTACACAAGTTGATTAGAAATGGATAGCAAACGGGTTCAACCTGCCAACCCGCTAAACTAGCTGGGGCAGTAGGGTCAATTTAAGATCAGTTCTGGGTTACTTAAAGCGTGCCAATTAAACATAAGTAACCTACCGGGTTACTTAAAAAATCCCAAATAAATACGGCCTTATTAGATTATAAGGAAGGGAGCACGGTTTATTTCTGTAAGTTATCAATATTTTGCCATGTTTAAAATAATATAAAAATTTAATATATGTAAGTACATCAATCAATGTACTATAATATAAGTTGAAATATTGAAATTAAGTTTTTCTGTATAATTGCAAAATGTCCACCCACTGCAAGATCAATGATTGCTTTGACATTCCAACTTGTGTGTGGTTTGTGGAGTACCGTTAATTAATTAAAAGTAAATTCCTTTTTGCTTAGATTTATTAAAGGCTAATGTGTTTTATATTTTAATAAATATTTCGAGGATAAATATTGATTACATAAAAGTTTGACTTTTCAAACATGTGGGCGTATAATTAGGTTTGTCACTTTCTTATTCGTATGAACAGCGATTACGTCAGTAAGCAAAGCAAGAAGTGGTGGAATTCAACCTCATTTTAAATTATTATGGGGTAGTTAGCACATTGGTATCAAGTCGGGCTGTGGAACCTGACAATCCTGGTTCGATTTCCACAGGCGACAAACAATTTTCACCATTTCTAAATCTACTCCTGTGGCTCCCCCATCAGAAATATCTTTGGGGGCCGTGATTTAACGTTGGTAACCGCATTTCACGCGCAAAATATATCACTTATCGAGATCTGCTTCGGCAGAGTACCACACCCAGTAATGGGTAGAAGACAATTTCTTTTATTACATTTTGTGATATAAATGAATTGATTTCAAGTATGCAATTAGGTTCTTCTCTGTTTTCGTGTTGTTCTTGAGGGCTTCGATAAATGTGGGGGGTAAGTTGTGGGTTCTTCTTTCGGCTGTGTGTTGGGGACAATCTACTATAATGTGTTTAATTGTGTGTTACATTGGTTGCATGTAGAAGGATATGTTTTTGTAAAAATGTGATTATGAGTAAGTCTTGTATGTCCTATTCTAAGTCTCGTTAGTATTGTTTGGTCTTTTCTGGTGCCATGAAGTTTTCATGTACTGGTGTCTTGTTTTACTTCTTGTAGTTTGTTATTTGTTATATAAGTTGTTGTATTTATTTAAATTATTGAATTTTCTCTATATTTAAAACAAATAAAAAAAAAAATGGGTGAAGAATTTTTCTTACTCTTTCAAGCAAAGCAAGAAAGAAGTCATGCAATGCCTCATTGTGGGGAGAAAGCAGTAAGCTATTACTCTAACAATACGTTGACGTTCATGTAAGAAATAAATTCTGGGATGTTCCTCGTAACAAGAAGTGTATTAATCTTGTTTTGTCTTATAAATGAGGTCCATAATGAAAACAATTCCTAACAAACTCCACATGGTTGTACAAGTCCCAAAGTCATTCCGTATGAAAAATAATCCGTGAAACAAAAACAGGCTTCAAATTACACCGCATCACACATGTGGCTATCGCAGGGCCCGGTCGGCGTCGTTGGAAATGTCCGATATTAATCACGTCGCTCGCCGGCGTTTCTTTCTCTCGAGGTCCGCGTTTCGTGACACAAGAGTTGGGGGATTCAGGCACGTGGGTTGGTAACTGTGTGTTTATCTATGACGAGAACTGAAGGAGAGATGCTGGATGACAGATACTGTGCAGCTGGAGGTGTCTCTCCTTGAAGCAGGGGTGAACTTAGAGGAATTTGGTATCTCTGAGTCAGATATTAAATTGAAAAGTGTGCTTTTTAAAAATGCAATCCTTTTTTTATGATCAGGTGGTTTATAAACTGAAACACGACTCCAATGGAAGCGCTGTCGCTTAACAAGCAGGAAATCCGAAATATAATTATAGTCCGTTCGGTGAGAGATTACAGTAGGACACATTTAATCTTGATTCTGATTGATTGACAATAAGATCAAAATGAAAACAAATAAATAAATATATCATCACGCCTTTAACCCATTGTTGAGTGTGGAACTATGTCATAGCAGATCTTGGTAAATGATATATTTATGTGCGTGAAGTGCGGTTACCAGTCGTCAAATCACGGCCCACCAAATATATTAGTAGAGGGGGAGCCACAAGAGTAATTTTAATGTGGTGAAAATCGTTTTTCGGCTATGGGAATCGAACCGAGGCCTTCAAAATGAAGACATGTTCATATACCATTAAAAAAATTGGTTGCAAAGACAGTGTATAACCAATTTAATGTTTCTCATTTTTATAAATATAAATAAATAAATATATCATCACCTTGTACCCATTACTGGATGTGGCACTCTGCCGTAGCAGATCTCGGTAAGTGATATATTTTGCGCGTGAAGTGCGGTTATCAGCCGTCAAATCACGCCCCCCAAAGATGTTAGTTGTGGGGGAGTCACAGGGATAGTTTTAGAAATGGTGAAAATTGTTTGTCGAATCGAACCAGGGTTCTCAGGATCTACAGGCCGACTTGATACCACTGAGTTAGCTACCCCATTCATATTTTTTTTTATAAATGTCTGATAATATAACACAATGTATTATTAAAAACGCAAGACTTGGAACAAATTTTAAATCAATACTTTAAGTACTATTTACCAACTTTTATAAAAATGTGAAACAATAAAATTTGAAAATAGGAATGAAAAATCACAAATAATTTTATTTAGACAAATAAAACGTAATTTCAGAACTTATTTATTATATTTTCAACTCTAGAAAACAATATTACACGTCGTAAAATATTTGAAATATATTCCAAAAAGATTTTCCATTTCTAATAAAATAAAATTTACGGCTTATTTAAATTCAAAATCGTTTGACATTAAACAAATTGGTTCTGCGCTGTCACTCACAAATTTATAAGCTATGTATTCAGTTAGAATCTATTGAAAATGGGTTCTATTCAACCATACTCTAATTTCATAAAGTTTATTTTTAACGCGATGAAAATCACTTCATTGCTGATATTCTACGGTTTAAATAAAATGTGGTAAAGAAGTCTTTATGCGAACATAACACGTTGTTAAGTCATTTCTTGATTCGAAAAATAAGTGAACATCATATTAAAAATTCCACGATGAACTGTAGCTGTCCTGTACTGTAATTGAGATTAATTTCCGGTTAAGCAACGTAAATAAATAAACTAGAAGAAAACATTTACATGACGCTTGCATTTTTTGACGGAACATATTAAGATATACTGGATTTAAACTTAAAATTTTTCTTTGAAATACAAAACATGCATTACTCATTTTATATCACTCATTTATAGTAAAAAGCGGAATGATACGAGGTGTGGCTATTAAATAACGAGACTGATGCTGTTTTAACATTTTATTTTGATTCCGTACCTATTTACTTATTATCACTTTCAATATATACCCCTCCTCTATCCCTACAATGTTCCATGCGAATCTTCCATTGTTCGAAACAGTGCTGGAAGTCTTCTTCTGTCAGCTCCTTCAGAACGCGTACTGATTTCTCTTTCAAAGCTCAATTATTGTTGCTATTAAAGCAAATTTCACCTTAGGAAACAGATAGAAGCTGCACGGTGCAAGATCTGGCGAATAAGGCGAATGGTCCAACACTGGGATGCTGTACTTGGCTAGAAATCTCTTGACATACATTGGGGAATGAGCCAGCGCATTGTTTTAATGGAGAAACCATGACTTGTCCTTCCACAATTCGGGTACTTTTTTCAATAAATTATGAGTTTCAGTTGCAGTTTTGCCAAGTTTTATGTGATATTTCACAACAATTCGTTGCTCTAACGTTGCACTTAACATTTTTTCTGCGAAACAAAAAACCAACTCTAATTAGAACGAATGCTACGGCTATACGGATTTGTTTACTGAAGCGAGAGGTACTGCATTCGAAAGAGAAATCTTCACGCTAAAAAGCTAACGGTCGCTGGTGTTTGGCGCATGCGTACTTCGGCTGTAGCAGCGCCAGTCTCGTAATTTAATAGCCACACCTCGTATATTAATTTTATTTCTATTTGCAATATTTCTTTGGAAAATAACAGTTCCTCTTGTATTATCATAGTTTCAGAGATGACGTAATTGTCAAGCCATTTGACTGATTTTTTTTATACCTTGTACGATTCAGCGAAAGTAATATATTATCATTTCGATGATGAATAACTGAGAAACATTCCTGATTAGGATTAGGCTATACGGATTTGTTTACAGAAGCGAGAGGTACTGCATTCGAAAGAGAAAGCTTCACGCTAAAAAGCTGATGGTCGCTGGTGTTTGGCGCATGCGTACTTCGGCTGTAGCAGCGTCAGTCTCGTTATTTAATAGCCACACCTCGTATATTAATTTTATTTCTATTTGCAATATTTCTTTAGAAAATAACCATTCCTGTTGTATTCTCATAGTTTCAGAGATGACGTAATTGTCAAGCCATTTGCCTGATTTTTTATACCTTGTACGATTCAGCGAAAGTAATATATTATCATTTTAATGATGAATAACTAAGAAACATTCCTGATTAGAATCATTTTGTGTGGGCAGGAAAAGAATAAAATTCTTTGAAACGGTCATGCAGACGTTGAAGAAAACAATAAGAAATAAAACGATTTCGTTCTCAGTAGGCACAATCAAAGTTGATAACAGTCCATTCCATTCTCAACGAAGTTTTGTTTGTGAATTACTTTTAATCTAATCGCTGAACATTTCTCGACATTGTTTATATTTCACGCAAACCTGCCCTGAAGTTATTAAAACTGTTTTCCGTTCAATTTCAAGAGCTTTATCTGTTTTGCATTTCGAAACCAGAAAGTCACAATTGAATTACTGCTGTTTAGTCTTACTGCAGCAAACGTATTCGCTAAAGGCGGGCAGTTATCTTATTATGGTACGGGTTTCGTTTCCACTTATAGTTGACTCCAGACTGGAACAGTGATTCTCAAAATGTTACATAGTGTTATTCCTAGAATTGGATCATTTACAGTCGCCTAAGAATCAATAAATGAAAAATAAATAATTATTCGACAAATATAATCTGAGATAACTTAGGGTCAAGTTCAATCTAAAATAAATATATTTAATATAAAATTAATTAATAGATGACGCCATGTGTTTGTACTGTCATTTATTTTTGATAGCTTACATAACACAGTAAAGCTTCATTTTCACTTCCTAACATAAGTATAGCACGTCTTTTACTTTCTTATACGCAGTATAAGGAAGTATTGGAATCGTGAAAAAAATCGTTGACGAGATTTTCGCGGAAATACGTGAACGAGATAAGATTTGTTAACCAAACTTGGTAATAATAATATTAAATATGCTGTGTATAAGAAAGTCGTGTGGTGACCACACCAAATTTTTTCTTGTAGTCTTGAGAATACAAGTTCGACCTGTTCACCCCTTAAAAAAATCATAATAAATTAAAAAAAGTAACATCACGTCTTTTTTATTATACTTGCACAATAATCCTTAATAATAAACTAAAAAGCGTGCGAAAATGTAACATTAAATCACACCGTTTTAAAGTTGCTAGGCAACAACAAATAGCTATTTACATAACAAGTGCGCGAAGACATACTTTGCACATTAGTGCAATTTTAAAGTACGAGCGAAGCGAGTGCTTTGATTTGCGCGAATAGTGCAAATGACGTCTTCGTGCACGAGTTTTGTACAATGCTTTTTGTAACGAGCAAAAATTATATAATCAACAATGATGAAAATTATAAAATTTGAAGCGCGAATTTATATTGACAGTTAAGTATGCCATGAAGTGACATTTGTTATTTGAAAACAAATTGTTTATTTTTCTTGTCAATCTTGTTAAAATATGTCTGTTTGATGGCGTTATAAACTAACGACTCTATTTCTTTTATAAATTCCTTAAAATGTGTGTATATACGTAAGTACAATTAGCGTTTTAATAGTCAAAATTTAGAATAATAAAAAAATGGTTGTTTTTTCAATTACTTTGCGCACTAGTGCACAAAATCAAACTTTTCATCGGTTTCCAAGGTAATGTAAACATTATTTTGAATGCTGCGTATACAAAAATACAATTTCGAGTCTCGTAATATTGCCAGACTCCGGGAACTTTTATTTCTCGGCCCGAAATTTGTATTTTTAGTCCTAATGAAACAAATAACTATTATATTCTATCATTAACGTTTGATTTTATAATTAAATATAATAACATTTTCCTAAAAATATTAATATGGTATTATAAAAATTTGAAAAAAGGTAAATTTTATTTATAACAGCGATTTTTTTCTAAATTTTGTATTATTGTATCGACGTTATAGTTTGTACTGCAAAGAATATACAGACCAGTTTCAAGTGAAATATTTGAAAAATAATATACTAAGACCACGGCCCGAGTAAAGAGCCTTCATGGGACAGTGATCGCCAGTTTGCAACCCCTGCTTTAAAGACTTATTTATACACTAGTATTATAATATACTATTTACTCATTATTGAATGTGTGTATCAAATCACGGCACCCACAGATACATGAATGGTAGGAAAATCATAATAACTTTAATGTGATGATAAACAGTTGCCTGCTATATGAATTGAACTATGGTTCTTAAATCTGCAATTGAGACGCGTTGATAAATAATAATAAATAATCATCATTTTAATATCTAAATTATTACTAGGTCAAAAGTGAAATTTATAAATAAAATATTTATGAAGACTTGAACGATTATAGTGACATGTCAAATATTTGAAAACAATATTAAAATTTTGGCTAGGTTTATGTGGTAGAGGTGGAAACCTTGCTTTACAAATTAATATTGTGATTGTTCTTTTGGTTACCATGGTGATTAATGAGTTTATTGGCATGTGTAAGGCCGTGTGTGGCACAGCGTGCAAAAAATCACGGACTAAATTCCATCGACGGATCAAGATGGCTGATAAACTGTTTAACATTTAATAAAACTTCGTTCGTTATTCTCATCAGATGACATGACGTGTCGGTATTTTTATTTTTCAATTACTGCATGGAGCAAGATGTTATAGTGGTTCGTCTAGAGGTTTATGGTGTCAAAGGGGAAATAAATAAATTAGTATCATGAGAATGCCTTGCTTTATTAATTAAGTCGTAAGACGTGCTTGGATATAGATTAGTCTGGGGAAAATGTGTCAGCTTATCAATTTAGTCATAAACTGATTCAAAGAGTTGTTATACACATTTTTAATGGAATGAATTTCATTGGATGAGTACATGAAAATTGCATGAAAATTGAACTGCTATATCAATTTATTCTTTGATAAATAATTGTACTTTGAGGGTCTATTAATAGGAGAATTTAGGCTATCTTCCTGAATATATTAGGTTGTTAACTAATATAGAATTTGATAACATCTATCAGGAAAAAATACAAAATGCACGTATGAGGATCTCGAGAACCATAAGAGATGATTGGACCTATTTTATAACAGAAATTGCTGTAGCAATTGCTAACATATTTGGTAGCATCCTTCCTAACAACCATTGTTGTTTGAGGTCTAAGCAATTGCAATGCTTAGCAATTTTTGTTACAGGATAGGTCCAAATATATCGGTTAAATTTGAGAAAAGCATTTATAAACCATTTTAACCATATTTTTTATTCTTCAAAAAAAGTCATTACATGAAGCGTGTGGGGAAAGAACAAGGTATGTTATATTTATATCAAAATTTGAGTAGTTAGTGGCATCTTTTGGAAATGCCGGTCTTCAACATTGAATAATTATTTGGGGATATATGTAATTTTAAAACTTTAAATCACTGCATGGGAGAAAAAATAATGTTTGCCTACGCGCAAAGCAAAACAAACAAGGAATGCCAACAAGATTATATAGTTTTCTGTACTGTCTTCATAGTAATTTCATTCAAATTTGGTTTGATATACGCATGCCACCAATAAAGCATTTTAATTCTACCAGTAGATAGTTCGTGAAAGTAATTTGTGACTATAAAAGAACGAAAACGAGAAGAATATCGGATATATATATTTGCATGTACATATTGTCATTTTAAAATTTGATATCAATTACAAATCAAAAATGTAAGGCCTTAATGGTTTTGAATAAATATTGTGATTCAGTTGCTGGCGAGTTATTCTCTTCCCTCTATCGCATGATTATAATTGGATATTCTCTGTTTTCTGCGCATCTTATATGCATAATATTTATGTTTTGTTTTATTATCAATAGTAGACAGGATTAGTTTTGACACATAAAACTTCATTTACAAAATAAGAATCATATAATTGCTTCTATAATTATTTTGAGATTGCTTCTAAAACAAATTAGTAAGGAATTTTGAGTAGCTAATCTTAAAATTTTATTTAGTTTGATACTTGTCTGCGAAACACACCTTGTTCTTTCTCCGTATCATTCACATATAGACAAAAAGTATATAATATATTTAATTTTTAGTTAATAGCTTTGAGGCATCAGGGATATTACCATGCAGGATTTTTTTTTAATTTCATATAAACTTTAGAATGTAAAACATCAGTAGACGAGTAATAGATATATTTTTACCATGTAATGTAGTTACTATTCGTCAGTTTGCACCATCCATGCTTCCGCCTACTTATTTATTTATGCTACTCTGTACAACAGGAACTTAATCCCAATTACAGTACAGGGTCCGAGCTCACCAAGCCACAGTGTGGTAGATCATATATTTTTAGCTTGACTAAGATTCGAACTAGGGATCTTCAGATTCGAATTTCATAATGTCACCCACCGTAATACCGAATGAGTAATCTTTATCCTTGATATGAAATCCTATTTCATGTAGATAATGAGGACAAAATAACAATTTTTATTTTGTTATTATTTTGGAATACAGAGACAATCAATCCAGTAAAACCTTCAAAAATCTCTCTACCATAAAACATACAAAACCCTCTAAAAAATCTGCTACAAATATTTTCGTCGTGGGTGAAATTTGAGCGGGTGTGCTAAATTGCTTCTCGCTTGGATTAATCATGTGTGACAGTAACGGCTGACAGCCATGCAACGTAGGAATTTCGGACGTTCGTCCGCGGAAAAAGGGGCACCTGTCCCCGGCCGCCGCCCCCTCTACGCGCTCATTAACATTCCCGAGGTGTGACGTCGTGTTTAACTTGCACTGACATTTTGTTTTCCAGCCAACCCTGATTATTTAATGGATTTTCAACTAGAATTTGAGTTGGTTAGTTCTTATTCTATCTGAAATTTGTAACAAGAATTTTTCGTAGATTTTATATTTATTTAGTAGCTAATCGCAGATGATATAGATAATTCTGGATGTGTTATAAGAGATCTATAAATGTTGTAATGGAATGTGATGCATAGAATGACAATAAGACGATGTTTATTTTATTATTTGTTAATCATCATCTTGTCTTGAACACGATTCTGGATGACTAAAACAATTCAGCAATTGTAGAGCTCGCGGCAAATAAAATACCAATCAATATTAGTAAAATTTGAAGTTTTGGCTAATTTTGAAGGATTGGTAAAAAATAAATAAATATATCATCACGCCTTGTACCCATTACTGGGTGTGGCACTCTGCTGAAGCAGATCTCGGTAAGTAATATATTTTTGCGCGTGAATTGCGGTTATCAGCCGTCAAATCACGGCCCCCAAAGATGTTAGTGGAGGGGGAGCCACAGAAGTAGTATTAATGTGGTGAAAATGTTTGTCGCCAGTGGGAATCGAACCAGGGTTCTCAGGATCCACAGACCGACACGATAACCACTGTGCCACCTACTCCCTTGAAGGATTGGATAAATCAGTATTTGCAGATCTCAGTGATCCGATGATCCACAGAGTATTTACTTTACTACCGCAAAAGTTATAAAACTTTCGATTTTCCTAAATTCAAAATGACAGTAACAGCTTAGCAATTGTAGCTCTAGGAAAGTAAGAAACATGTACATTATCTATAACTTTAGGCGTGTTTCTTTGGATTGTGATTGTGATTTTCTAAATCATGATTCCTTTGATCGTGATTGCGTTGAATCATGATTAAATATGATACTGAAGAAAACATCGAACAGGAATAATGATTCAAATCCAACCCGATCGACGCGATCCTATAGTATGAACGTTAAAATAACTGCAAATGTCAAATACACAAACTAACCTATTTTAAAATTTCATAAATGAGTGTCCATGTAAGCCATTTAAAAATTCTTCCAGAAGCAGCCAATTTCCCTTAATTCCACAAATAGAGCACATTAATTTATCATCAGACGCCATTTTTAAACCTTCGATGTGAATCATAGAAAAAGTATGATTCAGAAGGGTAGGGAGATTGTCGTTTCGTGATCACAAAATGAAAAAGTACGGATAACGAATAACGAACGAAGAAACATGATTCTTCATGATCATGTTAAGTTTGATCACTTTGATTACGAATCACAGTCCAAAGAAACACGCCTTTTATTGTAGCGTTGATAATAGAGTCTTTAGTTTGTAAAACATTTCTTGTAGAAAGTAAATTGAGTTTAAGTATTTCGGGTAATTAGTAAAATAAAATGACAATTTTGTACCTATAAATAAAATTTGAGTTAACAGAACGTCAATCAAAATATAATTACCTGCTGGCAAATAGCGAATAAAATTTTCATAATAAATCCATAAATTAACTAAACTACGTTGTAAATTACAGTGTTAATAATAAATACGTAAATAAACCACAAAATAATTAATTAAATTATGCAGATTCATCAACGCTGCATTATAACCCGATTAATAATTATTAAAAAAACTTGAGGCATATTCAAATCAGTTTCATTAGCATCTCCGCCTATGAAGAAAGGTGAGTTAATTACGAAACAGTATGAAAAGAGGTGAAAAGAGAGTCTTTAACAACCTGTAATTTATGTCAACGGGTTTCGGGCGCTCGATAGCATCGCCGTGCTAACGAATGGAGGTCCCACTTGTTTGTGGCTTTAAAAACGAGAACATAAATCCAAACTTCTTTCATCTCGCCGCCGTTGTTCAATAGAATTGGTAGAATGCTGCAGATAACAATCACACGCACCAGCCAGAACATTTCCCTTGGCGGACCACAACTCATTAGCAAAACTCTCTTGTAATAATTGTTATTATTTATTCAAACTGCGATGCGATAGAGATTGAAAAAATGGACATCTGGTGATCTAGATTCGGTTTTTAATAGAGGAAGAATGTGCAGATGCAAGAGTTTATGACAGCATTCATTTTATAGAGGTTGTAAATTGAAACATTTGGTTGGTGTTTCTGTTTTAATTAGTCTAACTAAACGATTTAGAGATATATAAATTATGTGCTAGTTAACTCTTCCAAAAAAAGTCGCATCCGGTGTGAAAACAGGAATTATTTGCAATTTAAATTATCACCACTTCATCAAATTAATATGTCATCACCCTATGGAATTGATCGAAAGACGTGATTTTATAACTTTTTTTCTCGAGTTTCCCAATCATAAAATTAATTAACATCTGTCAAATAAGCAGTGGCGTACCTAGAACTTTTGCCGCTCAGAGTGGTCTCCAATTTGCCGCCCTTTCTAAGTCAATCAAATGGTGGTTTTTATAAATTAAAAAAATAAATACAAAATAAATATATCATCTGGGGGTGGCACTCTGCCGAGGCAGATCTCGGTAAGTGATATATTTATGTACGTGAAGTGCGGTTAGCAGCCGTCAAATCACGGCCCCCAAAGATGTTAGTGGAGGGGGAGACACAGGCGTAATTTTAATTTGGTGAAAATTGTTTGTTGGCTGTGGGAATCGAACCGGAGTCCTCAGGATCCACAGACCAACTCGAAACCACTGAGCCATTACCCCATTAAATTACATACATACATATCATCACGCTATATCCGAACAAATGGGGTAGCACGAACCCTACCATTAAATTAATACACATAAATAAATGGGGGTGGCTAGCTCAGTGGTATGAAGTCGGCTTGTGGATCCTAAAAACTCTGGTTCAATTTCCACAGGCGACAAACAATTTTCATAATTTCAAAAGCTATCCCTGTGGCTCCTCCACCACTAACATCTTTGGGGGCCGTGATTTGACGACTGGTAACCGCACTTCACGCGCAAAATATATCACTTACCGAGATCTGCTTCGGCAGAGTGCCACACCCAGTAATGGGTAGAAGGCATGATGATATATTTATATTTATTTACATAAATAAATAATTGTAATTGGAATTTTTTTACCATTGGGTGGCATATTTAAATTAGGCAGTAATAATGGAATTTTTCGCCTCCCCTAAGTACGCCACTGCAAATAAGTGAACAAAAAATATATATATATATATATATATATATATATATATATATATATATATATATATATATATATATATATATATATATATATATATATATATATATATATATATATATTTAAATTAACCATTTAATGTTGATGAACGTATTCTGTTGTGCAGCATTTGTTTTTGAAATAAATTTATGTATTATTCTTTCAATTGTTTGGACAGTCCAGTCCCAGTCGAGAGATTTACCGTCCTTAATATCAAAAATGATATACAACACAAAAACCAACATCTAAAAAAACCAGCAACCAAAAGCCGTATCAAAATTTACATTATATTTAAATGAGGGACTCTGTAGAGTCACGGTTCTCGCTGCGAACGAAGAGGACCTTGACTCCTTCGTTAACGTCAGAGGAGGACAACACCATCAAGTGGTCCATACTCTAGAGAGAGATGGCCGGTAGGTGAGATATTACAATAATAAATAAGGTTTGTTGTGCGATGCAGGCGTTGTTATGGGAACGGGTTCTTCTCCTCTCCGCTCGGAAGAGAGGACACTGTTTGTCCAACACGTTTACAGTTCAATTAAGATATTGAATTAGATAGCCGAGTACCCAGCCATGCTAAAAGAATTCCAGTACATGCGAGACAAGATTTTTTAGAGTGTGTATCTGCTTGTACTAATTAATTTTGAAATATTTCCATGTAAAGCCATGAAGGATATATTACTCATACACATGCTCTTCTTATTAGGTTTGTTCTCTCTTCTCTGCAAATATTCCTTCGTTAGATCTAAATCTGTTTATTTTGTTGTATAATTATAATTCATTCCTCATGATTTTTAACATTCGTTGGCTGCTCTTCTGTAGCATAGCACCCAATTTTATTTTGAGTCCAACATCACATTTCTGTTATTTTTCTTGGCAGAAGAAAATGAAGTTATTCTCTTGATCTTTGACGTAACATAATCGTTATAAGTCTTAAATGAACATCGAAAAGCACTGATCTTGGAAATTGTTCGAAAATTACTGGACAATAAATATCAATCTGTGGTCAATGGACTGAAATTTGGCAACTGTCTTAATGGTTTTATATCGCTCAATATATCGGAAGCTGGATGCGTGCCAGTGACCGCTGAATCACCCAAAAACAAACTTTAAACATAGTTTAGTTCGCCGGACGCACGCACATTTGTTCTATATACTAGTACTTTCAAATTAACAACTGTATTTGCTATCATATATTTTACGCTGCCAATCGTTTATTATTGTACACAGTATGTCCCAAAAATGACGAAACTTCTAATTTAAATCATAGAACACGTAGCGCAATCTATTGAACATACACATTGTTAGAAAGATACATCTTTCCTCTTTCGAACGCACACAAATTCATGCAATCAGCTGACAGTTTAAAAATTTACGCGCATTTTAATGACAGTAGTTTTTGTGTTTATGTTGTAAAAATACAGTGGAACAACGAACAAATATGAAATTTTGTGTTAAACTTGAAAAAAAATTAGCTGAGACATATGAATTGATGAACAAAGTTTATGGTGATGATTGTTTATCTCGTTCTCAAGTTTATAAGTTGTTCGCAAAATTTAAAAATGGTCGTGAAGATTTAAATGATGATGAAAGATCTGGACGTCCAAAAGTCGGCAATTGTGCTAAATTAGTCGAAAAAGTGTGTGAAATCATTGCTGTCGATGCGAATTTTACTGTTAGAATGTTGGATGACGAATTAAATACGAGTAAAAATACTATTTGGAGCATTCTAACTGAAGATTTGGGTAAAAGAAAGGTTTGTTCATGTTTTGTTCCACATGAATTAAATGAAGACCAAAAAGTCGCTAAAAAGTCAACGAATTTTTGATGAAAAAACATATTTGTGTCATCGACCACCCTCCGTATTCGCCTGATCTATCACCATGTGACTATTATATTTTCTCAAAACTGAAAATTTGCCATGAAAGGAGCGTTTTATGATGATATTCCAGCCATTCAAGCAGCCGTGACACAGGTGTTAAAGAACATTCCTTTAGATGGCATAAAAAAATCTATGCATGCTTTAGTTGATCGTCCTAAAAAGTGTATTGATTCAAATGGAACCTATTTTGAATAAATATTAAGTTTCAAACATAATACAATGCGTGTTTTATTCTATATCTAAAGAGTTTCGTTATTTTTGGGACATATTGTGTATAGAAAAATGTTTCAATTAAAAATACTAGAGCACTAAATATTATACCATTCTTATTTGAAGCATTTTTCTCTGAAGTACTTTTAAAATGTTTGATGCAAAATAAACATTGCCAAATATTCATTATATTTTGATTATCTCCGTTCTTGAACATAAAGCCTTACGCCATTTTTTATAGTTTGAAGCAACAATTGCAGATTTCAATAGAAGCCGCAAAATAAACATTTTTTGCAGAATAATATTTTTTCTATCCCGGATTTGCTGGGTCTCAATCTGTTACCTAATTTATTAGGTTGATTAGGATAAACTTAAAAGTTATGTTTTATTTTCGCGGCTGTCAATCATCGAAATTAAACAAGCGACAATCACACGGTGTTAGATGCCAGTCATGTGTCGTAGTTTTTTGTGTATGGTCGTGGCTATTTTAGATCGAGGTGGCTTGGGCTCCAGAGAGTCAATACAACACGCTGTGCGTGCCTCGCCAGCCGCTGCTCTTTTATTTATTCTCTGTTTGTTTTTGTTTTGTTTTTCGGTTGGCCTGGCGACGACGACTGCACTTGACAGGCCAGTGTGAATGTAGAATGTAGGAGTCAGAACCAGTCCACCTGACTCGTCACGTGACTCTCGCTGACTCTTCATCACAACAACACTTCCACGTATTCCCTAAAAGGATTTCAGTTATTTTAACCAGTCAACGATCCCCATTACTCAACAAGATAAAAACGAACATGCAGATTGTACATTCCTTACGATCGTCATTCTTTCAAATATATCAAATTCATCTGATGTTGCATTGCAATTTTCTAATCGTTAGAATCTTCTAATTTTCAATGACTAAACTGTTTGCAATTATTGCTTTGATTAAAGATACAACATTTTGAGGACTTTCTCCTTTTCTTTCTCTTCGATTTTCAGTGTCCCCAAACAGTGTCCTCCGCTTTTGAATAATAGTTCCGTGTCGGTGAATGAAAGCCGAGCGCGACGCTAACAAGACTCCGTCGGCGGAACTTCTAACAAGAAGTGGTCCAGGTGGTTCATCAGGTCGGCACAATGAGATCTCACCACTAAAGATCTGGACCACTAGCTATTCGAGACGCGAACGTGTATGGAAAGCTTCGCGTGCGTAGAAATTAATTCATTTATTCGCGTCTTCGTGATTAATTCGACATCGTAATGATGGGAGATATTTTCGCACGTTATTAAAGATTTTGCTGTTTTATTGGTCTTTCAACAACATACGCCGTATTATCTCTTTAGCTAATGATCAATTAACTACACTAATTGAAACCTAAATAGGTAATAATTACTACAAAATAGTAACTGGTGCGATTCTATTTTGGAGAGTTTTACTTAATTAAAAATCGAATGGGATGTATCACAAAGTTGAAACAAAAAGGAAATAAAAATTAATTATCCAAATCTTAGCGATCTCGAGCAGTGGCTACTAGCCTAGCTCCTAGCATATCATTAAATTTAAAATTCAACCTTGCCTAAATCACAGTTAATTAGTGCTATCAGATCTTTGCACACATACAAACAAAAACAGAAATACAGGTAAATGAAAAGAGACAAGTACAAGTACACCGTTATCGTTTTGTTCGCAGTCTTGCTAATTAATTCTCAAACAAAATGACATCGACATTCAGCCTAGGCTCCTACGATGACGATATTATTATCATGTAGAAATTCTCACATTATTTTGATTTACTTTCACAGTTGTAAAGGGAGCGCATTTAATTTGGGAGAAACACAATGTCTGGAGACGGTTGTTAATGTGTCTTATTACACAGGTGTACAATTTATGAAAATTGTTATTGTGCCCAAGAAACCATTTTGGGAGGCATTATTCTTGCTGCGGTTAACACCATCTCGTAAAATTTACTTTATAGCCTTTCATTGCCAATGCTTCAAATTTATATGAAAATACTAACGACCTTTCGAAGAGTGCTTTTCCTTCGAAGGCAATACACGTAAATCATAACGTAGAACTAATCCTAAATAAATATAGAATTATTCAAATATTAATTTTGTTTATAGCATATTCGGAAATTTCTGACAGGTTTGGCATATACATATATTTCATGCTGTCAAATATGGAGAACTATGAAAAACATTTATATTTCTCGCATTTCTTTTAAATTCATTTAGTAAAAACTGACAGTGTCAATATTTTTAAAATATTTAAATTATATGGGGCAATGGCTCAATGGTATCAAGTCGGCCTGCGGATCCTAAGAATCCTGGTTCGATCCCCACAGCCGGCAAAACATTTTCACCAATTTAAAATTACTCCTGTGGCTCTCCCACCATTAACATCTTTGGGAGCCGTGATTTGACGGCTGGAAACGCGCATAAATATATCACTTATCGAGATCTGCTTTGTCAGAGTGTCACACCCAGTAATGGGTAAAAGGCGTGATGATATATTTATTTATATTTATTTATTTTAGAAAACTATTTTTCTACAGCGACGATTCCTTGATGCGTATCATTAAAGTGTGCATTGCAAAATGGGCTAGTGTATAGGTAATTTGATCTTAAGTGCAGAAGGCAAGAGCATCTTCAAAACTGGTGCAAGGGAAGAGAAAGGGGAAACTGTTAACTTATAGTAGCCACCCAGAGTTACCAACACACCAGCATACACAGACACAGTGTTGAGTCAAGAACCAAACCAGAACTCGACCCATGAATGTGTAAATTACAACGTTCGAGACTGCGCCCGTTAACGACTGCTACCGCCCTGCTCCCGCCGCCACTGTACTCCGCCCCCGTTATCCCCGCGCCTGCTACCCGCCACTGGAATTACCAATCACGAAACTTTATTTCTTTTCTCAGTACAGATTATCTGAATAATATTCTAAATATTGTAACTCTGCAAATGCAAATCTGAATAATTTTTAAAAGTCTTAGCACCAACAAAAGTAAAAATTTAAACTTGCTTAAATCAAATGTTTGACAGCAGTGTCAATTATTCCAAATGACATGTAAATTTGATTTGCTTTTATTTATTTGAACCAAGTTTAAAATTTAAGTTTTGTTGGTGCAAGTGGCCATAAATCGTCAACATGTGAAATATGCTTCTGAATGTCGTAGCTCTACATTGATGTCCTCCACTAGAGTCACAAAATAGTAAATTAGTAATTTATATTAATACTAGACCCAAAATCTTCGTACCAGAGACGACCAAAGTTTCAAAAATGTCCTTACTTTTTAGATATTTGAGTTTTTAATGTCATTAACTCTGATGTTAGAGTATTACTTCCTTTCTGTAACCCTCTCTCTTGCACATCCTGTTCAGGCAGAAATAATTCTTTCTACTTTTCACATCTTATGTCTTCGTCTAACTGACAGCTAATTTTGTGGTTAGTGGTTATTATTTTCCTTACGTCGTTACATACAAAATTGATAAGTATATTTTAAATACATATCTAATTATGTTATTTATATCTTAACTAATACCTATGTTTAGCTAGTAAAAATGGTTGTTAAATATTGCTTAGTTTGAAATTTAACTATGTTTACACAAATCAGTGAAAGTAAAGTCATACCGATTTTTTATACCAGTGGTAATCAAAGTTTTGACTAAGATAATCTTATAGATAGTCTTACATCTTTCTGAAAAAAACTGATATTATTATATATTTTCAATTTTTGCTACGAAAGTTATTTAAACATCTTTTATATTTTTTTAATAATGGCTCAATGGTATCAAGTCGGCCTGTGGATCCTAAGAACCCTGGTTCGATCCCCACAGGCGACAAACATTTTAACCAATTTAAAATTACTCCTGTGGCTCCCCCACCACTAACATCTTTGGGGGCCGTAACTTGACGGTTGGTAACCGCACTTCACGCGCATAAATATATCACTTACCGAGATCTGCTTCGGCAGAGTGCCACACCCAGTAATGGGTATAGGACGTGATGATATATTTTATGTATTTTATTTATATATTTTTCTAAATGATAAAATAGATTATTTATGTGATTACAATAATTATACGAAAGCCTCACTGTTTCAGGACCGCATATTTTTAAGTCTGACTTAACAAAATAAAAAAAATATAAAATAATAAATATATATCATCACGCCTTCTACCCATTACTGGGTGTGGCACTCTGCTGAAGCATATCTCGGTAAGTGATATATCTTGCGCGTGAAGTGCGGTTACCAGTCGTCAAATCACGGCCCTCAAATATGTTAGTGGTGGAGGAGCCACAGGGGCAGTTTATGAAATTATGAAAATTATTTGTCGCCTGTCGGAATCGAACCAGGGTTCTCAGAATCCACAGGCCGACTTCATACCACTGAGCTAGCCACCATATAAAAAAATATATATTATTTATTTATTTATCGCTTAAGAGGAACGAACGTACCCAATTCCAGAAATAAAAATTGAAAAACAATGTAAAAAAATAAAATAAAAATACGAATATGAAACAATATTTCTGAAATTTGAAGAGACTATCATTGAATATATTAAGAATACTAGATTATTGAACATTATACGCCTTAATAAATGACAATTAAAACTTTCTAAAATTACATTGTTATCAATTTAGGTGAAGATTCATTAAAAAAAGTGGAAGATCCCATTGTAGGTTTAGGCAGATGACATTTTTGACAGGAGAGTGAAGATATCTATCATTCAGATCTCAATACAGGTTATTCTCATTTATAAAATTAATTGGCAGACAGTTGTATCTAGTTTAATATCTTTAGCTGTACAGCCATTATTTTAACAATTCCTATATGGTTAGCCGTTTTATTAAAGGGAAATTAGTTTTTACTTTTGATTATCTTTAAATGAAAATGACAACAACTCGTCTGGGAAATGAACTAACACATGTCGTATTTTAAATGGAATCGGAATTTAAATAAAAGCAAAATCGATTGCTGGGAGTGAGCAACAAGCGGACAGAAATAACAACATGCAAGCAACGTAGCGTTTGCAGATCCAAGGTGGCTGATTCTGCTGCGTTGTGAATGAAGATCCTCAGACACGCACTTCGTCCATTTACATATGATTCCTGTTGATTTTTGCTACTACATTTGCAACCATGTTATTTGCATTTGCTTATCTACCATCTTTTCTTGTGCTCTGGTGCATCTTTGTTCATTTGAAACGGAGAGAATTTGTCGAGGATAATAATAACACAAGAGATTTAGTTTTCACCGAGCAAATATTTATTTACTTCGACCATGGCTGCTGACGAGAGCAGCTGGCGGAGAGATTTTATGTAATATCAAATTGCTCGAGTTATATCTCAAAGCACAGACAAAATATATACAGACTATCTAAATAAATTCATTCAAATGCCAGCTCTTTTTATAAATTAAATTTATAGTTCTCATCAGAGCTGAGCAAGCTACTGAAAAAAAGTAGCTAAGCTACAGCTATTCTTTAAAAAAGTAGCTGAGCTACAGCTATAAACTACATTTTGTAAAATATAGATAAGCTACAGCTAAAAGCTTTCGTTCAAGTAGCTGTTAAATTTTAAAGCTACTTTTTTCAATTATTGTGAATAAATTAAATTTGCCATTGTCATATGATCAGTTGATTAGTCTTTTGTTATAATGACTGCTAATAAATATAAAAAATCGCAAATGGACAAATGTACTGTTAATTTGTTATGCTATAATTCTTATTTATATCAGAATAAATTAACAGTCACATTAACAGAAGACTCCTAAACAGTCAATGTTTAGTTCATCTAATATTTAATACTAAAGGAGGATAGGTTAAGAACAAGTGAAAAATAAAATATGTTAATAGATTTTACACTATATAATAACTTGTTATCCTACAGTTATAGAAAACAATAAAGAAGATACAATTCAAATACAAAACAAAAATTAATAGGTACGAGTATTTCTTAATGATTAGTGGTAGCTTTAAGCTACAAAAAGTAGCTTTAAAAGTAGCTTCAGTTGCTATAACAATATTTTTAAGCTAATAGAAAAAAAAACATAGCTCGCTACAAGCTACAGCTATATTTTTTCACATTTAGTTAAGCTACAGCTAAGGTAAACGTAGCTAAGCTAGCTCTGGTTCTCATCGAGTCTGTATTCCCGATAAATTAGCACTTATGTTTTTACAATTAATTTTTAATTCTGAAGTAATTCATTTTAAAATGAATTGTAAATTAATATATCATTACGTCTGTTACTCATTTCTGAGTGTGGCATCTAGGTAAGTGATATATTTATGCGCGCGAAGCAGAGCTGGGCAAGCTACTTAAAAAAAGTAGCTAAGCTACAGCTACAGCTATTCTTTAAAAAAGTAGCTGAGCTACAGCTATTAGCTACATTTTGTAAAATATAGCTAAGCTACAACTAAAAGCTTTCGTTAAAGTAGCTGTTAAATTTTAAAGCTACTTTTTTCAATTATTGTGAATTAATTAAATTTGCCATTGTCATATGATCAGTTGATGAGTCTTTTGTTATAATGACTGTTAATATACTATTATGGACATAAATATAAAAAATCGCAAATGGATAAATGTATTGTTAATTTTTGATGCTATAATTCTTATTTATATCGGAATAAATTAACAGTCACATCAACAGAAGACTCCTAAACAGTCAATGTTTAGTTCATCTAATATTTAATATAAAAGTAGGTTAGGTTAAGAATAAGTGAATAATAAAATATGTTAATAGATTTTAAACTATATAATAACTTGTTATCCAATAGTTATAGAAAACAATAAAGAACGTACAATTAAAATACAAAACAAAAAGATATAGGTATTTCTTATTGAACAGTGGTAGCTTTAAGTTACAAAAAGTAGGTTTGGGCTACAAAAGTAATTTTAAGCTACAAAAAGTAGCTTCAGTTGACTCCTGGTGCTTGTAGGACAAGCCGTGTTTTTGAAATTGTCTAAAATTATTTTTCGTTAGTTACTAATGACCTTGGAATACTACTGATAATTGACGATAATATTTTGATATAAATTAAGGTAGTGAAATTTTTTTTTGCAGTTCTGACTGTAATTTGGCGGACGTAAACTTTTATCGTCTGTGAACAAATATATTTGCTTGTAAAGTTGAGTTCTTATACAAGGGGCTTATAGTGATCATCAATCAGAATCGCACATATTTGGTTTGTGTATCTCTAAAATTTTGCAGTTTCATTTGAAAACTAGTATGACGTTCTAGAACTATCCATGTATATTGTATCGAAAGGAGAAAGATTTTTTATCGTTTACTAATGAATATATAGTCATGCAAAGCCTTGTTTTTAACGAAAAATTAAAATCCCAATTTATAATGGCAACACCACACGGTGGTATGGTATTTGAAAATACCAGCAATCTGTTAATAATTCATGATATTCAAATCATAATAACTTATTTTATTCAATTTTTATATTTTTTTGAGCGTCAGTTTCGCCACTCGACAACCGATGGCGCCACCGTCACACTAGTTACTACCTTAATGTCAATATTTAATAAGTATTATCTTTTTTGGTATTTCCCACCATCGTCCGGGAATATATAACTTTTCCTACTAGTTACACAATATACTATTTTATATTAGCGTCTTATATTTGTTCGTAGAGAAAACTTGACGATCAGAAAAATCTCTGCAAACAATTTCCTGTCTGTTGTATAAGCCTCAGAATGACCACAAGTGTTTCCTAACACAATATCCAAATGTAGCAGCTTTGAACAACGTGCGCAGAATACATTATGCAACAAAGTTGCAATGAACTCCTTGGAAGAAGTACAGTTGTTTGCGAATATCTTAACTTCATCCTCTCATAAGTTTCTCTTCTCTATTCTCCAAGAACATTACCGAGATGAAGATTGATGAAATAAATTATGAATTAATGATTATTACATGCGAAAACTTCGCTTTAACCATTATATTTCAATGTCACTTTTGTTAAATGACAATTATCTTCACTGATGACTATCGTTTAAATATAAATCAACTTAACATTAGCAGTAATACTATTGTACTCGACAGATTGTGCAATTGTTAATCGGAAACTGGGTAATTTATTTCCTGTCCTCATTTTACTAACTCTCACATCAATAGGATTTTTTTTTGTGTAAATTGAGGTGATCGCATCAAAACAAATTTTGAACAAAGGTACACGCACTTTATTCAACATCAATAAGCACCGAATTCCTGTCATATTTGTTTCCAAAAATTTACATATTTTTGTAAATATACTACCACTCTTATTTTGGATGAATTTGTAATATAAATTTGAACAAAGGTATACTTTATATCAATAATGCGCATTGCCAGCTAGTACCCTTCCAAACAAAAAAATAGGGATGCATGAAACAAAAGAGCAATGATGTCAAACAAATTTTTAAAAATAGCTATGACATTTACAAGTACATGTACGAAGTTGTATTTATTTTGTGCGATTTATAAAGAGTTGTTAAGGTTTATTTATTGATAAAATGAGTCACAATTATTCTCGGGTTCATAAAGCAAATGAAGTTCAGCAACTAATTAATAACTGTGGTTTTGTAGAATTAACATTAAACGTGTTCCATTTGCTATTTGGATTAGATCTAACTTACATTTGCTCAGAGCTGGGTAGTAGCTAGCTACTTTTGTAGCTTAGCTACTAGCTTAACTACATTTACCTTAGCTGTAGCTGTAGCTTAGCTAAATGTGAAAAAATATAGCTGTAGCTTGTAGCGAGCTATGTTTTTTTTCTATTAGCTTAAAAATATTGTTAGACCAACTGAAGCTACTTTTAAAGCTACTTTTTGTAGCTTAAAGCTATTTTTGTAGCCCAAAGCTACTTTTTGTAGCTTAAAGCTACCACTGTTCATTAAGAAATACCTATTCATTTTTGTTTTGTATTGAATTGTACCTTCTTTATTGTTTTCTATAACTGTAGGATAACAAGTAAAAGTAGAGTAAAATCTATTAACATATTTTATTTTTCAACGGTTATTAACTTATCCTACTTTTGTGTTAAATATTAGATGAACTAAACATTGACTGTTTAGGAGTCTTCCGTTAATATGACTGTTAATTTATTATGATATAAATAAGAATATAGCATAACAAATTAACAGTACATTTGTCCATTTGCGATTTTTTATATTTATTAACAATCATAACAAAAAACTGATCAACTGATCAACTGATCATATGACAATGGCAAATTTAATCATTCACAATAATTGAAAAAGTAGCTTCAAAATTTAACAGCTACTTTAATGAAAGCTTTTAGCTGTAGCTTAGCTATATCTTACAAAATGTAGCTTATAGCTGTAGCTTAGTTACTTTTTTAAAGAATAGCTGTAGCTGTAGCTTAGCTACTTTTTTTAAGTAGCTTGCCCAGCTCTGCATTTACTCAACCAAATCACTTATTTATTTTGCTAGATTACTTCGTTGACTTAATTTCCAATTCTAGAATTACTGACTCTAATTTACTCTGAAATAATTAATCCCAATAAGTGCATCAGTTTGCTTAATTCAGTTCATTTAGTCATGTGAACTGATTTAAGTGAACCAAGTGGCAATGAGAATATAGCTCTTATAGCCTTGATTTAGCCCATCAGACTTCTTTTTATTAAAACATTTTTAAAAATGTCTCAGGGCAAAGTCATTTTTACCTGATGAAGCACTCAGAGAAGCTGTTGAACAGTTTTTGCATAGTAGGCCAAGTAATTATTACTTACTGTAGAGGATAATTAGAAAAGAAATGACATAAGTGCATAAATGTTGTAGAAATTTTTCATGGCTAGGTAGATAACATAAAAATAAGCTCTCGTATTTTTCATAAGATTTATAACACAGTTCCTTATTAAAGTATTCGTACATGGATGAAATAGTTAAATTTTCTTCACGCTGTTTAATCCAGATTACGAATGAAAATTGAGTTAATCATAAGATTAAAAAAAAATAGTTCTAGGTCATTTCGACGTGGTGCATATTTTCATTTAAATACCAATAAAAAGAAAACAAGTGTTAAACAATTAAAAACAAGTTAAAGGCGTGATAATAAAGCAAATAAAAATCAAATATAAATATCGGGCAGTGGTAGCACTCTCACGAATCGCGAACTGGTCGACAGAAAATTAAAAATCATGAAATATAATCGTCTGCGCGTGGTTAATTTGATTTGTAGTCACGATGCAAATGTCACGTGCAGCCGCTCAACTCAATGAGAAAGAGAGGAATGGTGCTCATGATGAATGAGATGGCGATATGTATTAACCTTTTGACCTGCACACGTGCGACAAACCGACTTGCGTGTGAGTTCGACCGTTACTTAGATTTTACCCTTTTTACATTGTTCCTTACATGGAAAAATATTTATAATGAATCCAACACCCGATAACACAAATTGATTGAATACATTTCTAACACATGTTAGACAGAAATATTGAAAATAACAAAACTTACATCAATAATTGAAAAGTCCTTCTGGATTCCGGAGTGACTGGAGTTCTGGATTATTACCTGAAACAATTTTTTTTTGTTATCATTCGTTTCTAGTATTTTCATGACTAATATTATAAGTGATTTGAAAATTTTTAAATAAAATAATTGTCTAATCAAATGCATCCATTTCTAATCACGTGTGTGAAATGAGAACAAAATTACACTGATTATTGTTTGCCGTTTCTCAAAACCAATGAAATGCTTCATTGCATGTCAAGTGTCTGCGTTTTAACCAGTGCTGTCATTATTATACTGAGAATAAAGCTCTTGTGATTATTCCCAGGAATAATCTCTGTAGGTGCTTTTGTTTGTGACAAATGATAGATAGTTGTCAAATAATTATTTAAAACTATCAACGCGGCAAGTAAAATGTGTGGAAAATATCAACGTAGATCCATTTCAGATATAGAAATAATCCAATGAATTTTGGAAACAAGTTCCAAGAATACATTAATATGTAATCAATCGATATGGACCAAGTACAAAATCTTTTAAGTTGGACGAATCGACCTCAGTAGCTCAGTCAACAAATAATCTAATTAAATATAACTCGAGAGTTCGATAAATTAGAAAATAATTCTCCAGTATCTTTCTCAAACTTGTTGCCATTTGACAATAGCCACTCAAGTCCTACGGGCTTTCGTGACTATTGCCCGGCAACAAGTTTTCGAAAGATCTGTCAAATTATTTTCAATTTATTCTCACTCTCTTGTTATATTATTACTGATAATTGCCCAACGGCGTTAGGTTGCTAGGTAACAAAATAGTATTTGATATTTTATTATTATTATTTTAATTGTCACCTTCAATGTTTAAAATAAAATAAATAAATATATCATCACGCCTTCTACCCATTACTGGGTGTGGCACTCTGCTGAAGCAGATCTCGGTAAGTGATATATTTTGCGCGTGAAGTGCGGTTACCAGTCGTCAAATCACGGCCCCCAAACATGTTAGTGGTGGAGGAGCCACAGGGATAGCTTTTTCAAATTATGAAAATTTGTCGCCTGTGGGAATCGAACCAGGGATCTCAGGATCCACAGGCCGACTTCATACCACTGAGCTAGCCATCCCAATGTTTAATTATAAAAATAAAGATTGAAATGACAGATTTACTTAAAAAAAAAATTGAATGTCCCTATATAAATAACTTATAATTTTGACAGTTCGTCAAGCACGAATCTTCTAGGTATCATGCTTTCGAAACTGTCTAAAATTATTTCGTTAGTTATCAATAACCCTGGGATATTACTACTTATAATTGCCGATAATATTTTGATATGAATTATGAGTTGTTATGGAAATGAAAAAAATAGCGATTACGCCGCATGTCTCCTGTTTCTTTAACATAGAATTTAAATTAATATCACAATATTATCTGACAACTATCATATTACGAGTTATATTCTGCGTGAGAATTTAACAAGCATTATCTTTAAATTTTTTGGTATTTATTGCAATGTTCTCCTAAATTTTAATAAAAAATTCTTCTGTGGAATCATTTCTCCATCGAGAATTTGATATTTGTATAGATTATTTTCAATTGACGTTTATGAAAATTGCGTAACAAGAAGATTTAATTACAGTGAAAATTTAAATTAAAAATTATTAATTTAACTAGTGGAAAAATTATCAATTAGCTTTCATTGATCCATTTTCAAACAAATTCGTGTTTCTATTGGTCCTCACATATACGTAATAAATTTTCACAATAATTCTCCAGCATAATCGTTTTTATAATCTCTACTCGTACATTATTTTTTAATAAAAATATTTCTATGAGAAATAAAAAAGAAATATATCACGCCTTCTACCCATTACTGGGTGTGGCACTCTGCTGAAGCAGATCTCGGTAAGTGATATATTTTGCGCGTGAAGTGCGGTTACCAGTCGTCAAATCACGGCCCCCAAACATGTTGGTGATGGAGGAGCCACAGGGTAGCTTTTTAAAATTATGAAAATTTATCGCCTGTGGGAATCGAACCAGGGACCTCAGGATCTACAGGCCGACTTCATACCACTGAGCTAGCCATCCCATAATTATTTTTTATATAATCATAAATCTAATTAATTAATTAATTACTGTTTCCATGACATTATCGTCGTGGATTTTATTTTACATAGAGTACTGTTTTTCAACATTAATAAATACATTAATTAGCGACGTTCTTGTGAATATCTGGTGCCTAACAAATTAAACAGGTATCTCACCTTGGAAAATAAGGTTTTTCGCTACCCTTGCTGCCCTGATTACATTAGAAGGAAAATATTCATTAAAAATGGTGGATAATTAAATTCTTAAACTAAATTTGTCTACATATTTCATTTTACTTATATAAGTACTGCTAAACAGCCCACTATAGTTTTGTTGTAATCAACCCCTCATTAAAATTTATGGGTGTCGTGCGCCCCATCCAAAATTGGATACATACTGAAACCGGGGCTACTCTGACTAGAGATGGGAATTCTAGTTCATTTGAGGGAACTAGTTCATTCGTTTTCGTTCACCAAAAAGATTAGTTCATTAGTTCACTATCGTTCACGAAATTTTTAAGACTATGATGAACGGAAATCGTATTGTATTGTGATTCACGAGCGAGAACAAGTGAACTTTTAGGATCTGGGTCTAGTATAATTTGACAGCAGACAGCAGAAGCAGAGCGGTGATCAAAGCAACAACCACGAACGAACGAAGTATGAAGTAAGCTTAGTAAGCTCCTCTAGTAATTAGTCTCGTTCACTCGTTCACTTGTTCTCCGTTGTCCGCTTTCGATTCGACTTCATCGGCCGTGTCGCCGTGCTGGTGAATCATATCCGAATAGTTCGCAGTGAACTAGTCTTTAATAAACTCAAGAACTAGTTCGTGTCGTTCACTATAAGGAATAGTTCATATGTACTAGTTCGTTCACGAACTACACACCTCTATCTCTGACTTAGTTTTTATAATCTAACTTTTTTGTTTGTTTTATTAATTTCGCATTGAGAGCATCTAATTGGTCCTTAAGCTATAAGTTCACTTACCTAGTAACGCATCTATTTACCCTCGTAATTTAAAAGTCTAGGTTTACGGTAAAAGGCGTGAAATATTTTACTTTAAAATTTGTCAATATCTACAAATCTGCAAGAGATAAGTCGGTGACGGTAGCTCTGTTTTGTTGTTGGCGGGGGCGTGGTCGGTATCTCGGGAAACAATTCGGTAACGACGATATCCGGTGGGTGATAGCTGCTCGCGATCCAGCGATACGGGACCTAATTGCCGCAGATGAACGCTGCGTTACCTCTGTGACAGCTCATTAGTAAGTGTCAGCCGCTAGAACGATGTTCCAGCCGTCTGGATGCAGACATGCAAACCATACCCGCATGGAGCACATTCTCAATTCAAACACTTCAGAAATAAATCATTTATATTACTTTGCACTTTTGGTTGAAGTAGTTAAACTGCACTGTGAAGTGGTCAATAAACAAAATAATAGTATATTATTCTACGAGCGTATTATGATAGTTATGATAACGGCCTTCGCCTACGGCTCGTGTCGTAAACTTCATCTGAATTAATAATAGCCATAATACGCGCGTTGAATATTATAAGTACTTTATTCACGACCATTCAACAGACATTTTTAAGATAATAATTTGCGGAAAATAATACATTTTAGAGGTTACTGGAAGTTACATGATAAACATCAAACTTTAATAGTTTGTAAGCAACATGACAATAAAAATAATAATGATCAGTGCGCTAGCGTTACTAAGTATAGCCGCAATCTGATTGGCTAGTAAGTATTGAATAATGGGCGTTACTATAGCAACCTGAAACTGATTGGTTCATTATTCAATACTTCTTTTCATTATTCTTCAGTTTTGATTAATGAACCATCTTATTTCTAAGAAATGACACAATGGTCTAAATGGTAATTGTAGAAATAATTTGTGAAAAAGCTATGAGCGTTCGCTGGGATATGAACGCAGAACCTTTCACTCGCATGGTGACTGCTCTAACCAATTGTATTTGCACGAAAAAACATTCGCCGAGTGTTTGTAGCTTATTTGGTTAGAGCAGTCACCATGCGAGTGAAAGGTTCTGGGTTCAAATCCCGGTGAACACTCATAGGTTTTTCACAAATTAATTCCATCGTATTTATCTAGAAACTTACATTTAATTATTACAATTTAGTTTAGTTTTAAAATGGTGAAAATTGTCACCTGTGGGAATCGAACCAGGGTTCTCAGCATCCACAGGCCGACTTGATACCACTGTGCTATGCTATCCCATAAAAAAAATTATAAATAACTATATATATAGTCCACATTAAAAGATTTAATTTATATTAAGTTTTCTGGAGTAGGGAATGGATGAACGCATCCCGGACAAACTTTAAATCCAGACTTTAGTGACATCTAGCTTCGTGCCGGTAAAACCAGCATACTGTTCTTATTTTTGGTAGTTTATTATTCTAGCGTAATTGATGGTAACTACTTTATGTTATTCTTTTTATTTCTTCTGTTTTCTTTTTTTTTATTCTTTCCTGCCTGGTTCATCTTTGGTTTTTTACTGTCTCGGCACTAAAAATAATTAAATTTTGCGTCTTGCACACATGTGGTTCCAGCTTAATCTCTGCCAAATAATTATTATTACGCAATTTTTAACTAGGTGCGTAAAAATAAATTAACATCTCTGTGTATTATATCTTAACCATGATAGTTAATTACTAAATTAATATTTCTATTTATTATATCTTAACCATGATAGAATAATTGTACTTCGCTATTAAAATAGATTTGCAAATGCAGAGCTGTGTTGCTCAGGGTTAGGGAAAATGTTTGTGTTTTATATTGTTCGAGAACTGAAAATAGAGGTGTTAATTTTATTAGTTTTCCCATAGCTGTGCTATTTTTGCCTTAGCTCGTAAAACTGTCATCTGTCAAGTTACTTTCCGGCGATAGAGCGGTTGTGTGCGGTCGAAATCGACGTAAATCCGGGCCTGGCGCGACGGAAGCTGCGTGTAAACATCGCAACCGGAAACGAGATGTTAGACAGGAAAAAACCACCGATAAACCTCATGGGATTCGAGATTGGCAATCGCAACTTTGCAACACGGCGAGCAAATTCATCCGATAACCGCACGTAGCGGAATATGAATCAGGAATTTATGTGATAACATTTTAGATATCTCGTATATTGTACAATATTTAGAAATATTTCTGGTTTTTATAAAGTCATTCATTGTTTGTTAATAAAGAATAAATGATATTTACCAATCATGCAACCTTTTATATTATTTATCCAAAACTCATATATAATAAAGACATTATTACACTGATTTCAGTTGAATTATATGGTTCATAAAACCCTAAGGTTTTATATTCCATAAAACATTGTAAACAACTTGTTACTTAGCAATTACTTCAATCTACCGTATTTCGAGAAAATATGTATAACTGAATCAACGTTAAACGTTACGACCAATCTTCTTCGGTGCCTATAATTATGAGTTGTGGATAAAATTTTGTATTACACTCGTGTTTTATTGGTATATAAAACACTTTAGAATATTAAACACTCGACCTTCGGTCTCGTGTTTAAACTTTTCTTGCGTGTTTAATGTACCTAATAAAACACTAGTATAATAAATAACTATTATTTATTTTATGTAGTAATTACAAGTAGGTAATGAATTTTTCTGCAACTGTTAAAAAACATTTTTACATCAGTATGGATACGCGAAATTAGTGTTTTTTTTTTGCATTGATATGTCAAATTTTATAATCTTTGACATTTAAAAAATATATATTTATCAAACATTTTCACGTTTCCTTGGTTACAAACACATCAAATTTATATTATTTTTTATTTTTTCCTCTCAATTTACTTAAAGAAATCAGTAATTATTGTATTATTGTTTTTTGATAGTTGTAGAAAAAATGTTGTTTGTATTTCGTGGGCAAAATTCGTATTTTTTGGCTTGTTCGAATGACTTTTTTTTGTCTTGACCAAAAGTGACATTTTCAGGCGCAACAAAATACTCATTACGTACCTTTAATACAAAAATAACTATTTTGTACTCGCATAATTCAAAATAAAGTTTAAATTACCCTGGAAACTGAGGTAAAGTTTGATTTTGCGCACTAGTGCTTCAAAGAAATTGAAAAAAACACCCATTTTTATTATTCTAAATAAATGTATCATCACGCCTTTAACCCAATACTGGGTGTAGCACTCTGCCGGAGCAGATCTCGGTAAGTGATATATTTATGCGCGCGAAGTGCGGTTACCAGCCGTCAAATCACGGCCTCCAAAGATGTTAGTGGAGGGGTAGCCATTGGGGTAATTTTAATGTGGTGAAAATTGTTTGTCGGCTGTGGGAATCGAACCGAGGTTCTCAGGATCCACAGGCCGACTCGATACCACTGAGCTAATCTGTTCCATTGTATTATATATACATATTTTAAGGAATTTATAAAAGAAATAGAGATATTAGCTTATAATGCCATCACTCAGACATATTTTAACAAGCTTTACGAGAAAAAGAAACAATTTGTTTTCAAATAACAAATGTCAATTCATAGTTTACTAAACTTTTAAATTTACGCTTCAAATTTAAGAAATTTTCTCATTGTCGATTATATAATTTTTGCTCGTCTCAAAAAGCATTGTACAAACCCCGTATACAAAGACGTCATTTTCTCCATTCGCGCAAATAAAAGCACTCGCTTGCGCTCATGAAAAAAAGTATGTTTTCGCGCACTTGTTATATAAATAACTATTTAATAAATATAGCTTCATTCTAATTTTAAATAGTCATATCAAACGAACCGATAACTTAATTCGTTTCATGAAATTTTCATAAATAAATAAAAATTGTGGCATGTACATTAATTTAAACTTTGGTTAAACAGTATTAACTGTAGAAAATTGATGGTCGTGAACGAAAGTAAATAAATATTTGTGTTAAGATTGACTTATTTACACATTCCGAACTATTCTAGTTTTTCAGATATTGATAGGCAAATATGAATCAATTTTCAAAGTTGGACTTCTTATCAAAATATTTGTTGAACGGTAATAACTTGATAAATTTGGTATTGCTCGGCAGAAATTTATGTCGTTCTCAAGTAAAAAATAATGTGAAGATTTGTGAAGAGTGCTCAACGCCGGAATATTTAATTCTTCCGGGTGCGCGGTAAGTGTACTAGCGTCGTTAACTCAACTGCTAAGTCAATAAAAACATTTTAATGTCGGGCTGTTTGTTTTTACAGTGTTATTTTTAACGGCGTCTTCAACACAGCATGTCTTGTTTAAATTTATTTTTTACGCGGTCCATAACCCCCGTTCTCGTGCCTTATACTTCATAAAAATCGAATTTACAGGGTGTGACGTTATATAAAAACATCGCCTGTTAAAATGAATGTGACAGCTTACATGAAGGTAAAGCGAATGTAAGAACATTTATGGCGCGGTTAATGTTTTACCTCGGGGATTCTGTATCGGTTAAACCGGATCGCAAAGTCTTAAGACGTTTTTGTCTTAATGAGTTGCGAGTAATTGATTTTGACAACCAAGGCGAGAGATGTATAATTAGATCACATTAGAGTGGGTATGAACAAGGCTCATCAAATAATTATATTCTATATTTAAAATCTTATATTTTCTGCTGCCATCTAAATTATTGTATAGAAGTACTAAATTTACTTCTTCAATGGCGCTACAGCCCAAATCGGGCCTGGGCCTCCGGGCACACCGAGCCGCAGTTTTTACGCTGCCGTACTGCCGGTTTCCGTAGTCGATGTTGCTTTTTAAGGCATATGTATAAGTGACTAGCTTATAGCGCCCGAGTATGATTAATACAAGTAACTATATTTTTTTATTTAACGACAAATCATACTTTGTCGACAGGCGGATTCGAACTGACGAACCTTGGTTCGGGTGATGTCACAGCATGTTAAGAGATGTGTGAGAGAGTGCCTTTTGGGTATTTCAGATTTTTTTGGAAGTGTAGTCCGGGTAAAATCAATGAATTTTTTTTAATTATTGATGTATGCACGCGTTGCTGTGCGTTTTCAGGTGAATAACGTTCGAATATGTTACTTTTGATGTTACGAAAGAATCTTTTTATATAATTATTTAAATATCTAAGTTAGAGAAATTTTGTAAATTGATTTAGGCATTAGAGGATTGAGGATATATGTTTTGAACTGTTACAATTAATTTCTTGTTAATATAAAAGTATTAGGACGAAACGTGAACTTAAAAACGGGTTTATGACACTTTTGTTTGACGTTTCGTTGTAACCCGCGGGGTATAATTAAATCCGAGGTCTATAAAATGACGTTTATGTTAAAGAAATTTGTGTACAATTGTCAAATTATGATATGATCGTGTATAAACCTATTTTAATTGTTTATTGTGTATTTTTGGAAATTAAATAATGCGAAGTATATTTTTGCGGTTTTATTTGTCATGCGGTTTATTTATTTATCTAAAGACGATTACATTATCAAGTATTTTAATATTTACTGATACGATATTTTCCTTAATACGAATTAGAAAATGGCTGTAATTCTAGTTAAACTTAAAACAACCTATACAATTCTATGAAACATATTCAGTATCCTGGTATAATAAAGCCAATTCGAAATACCCTATTCGAATAGAATGCATTCTATGGTTCAGTTTTCTTATCGTCCAGTAAAAAAAACTCGATTCTCGTTAAGCCATGGTTTGCGAAGGGCAAAAGAGAGTAAAGAGGTATTTAACTTCGTTATGGATCAACGTATGCGTTGATTATTTCCACCGTGAGACAGAGAGGGAACGAGAAAACAATCGCATTGTGTATGTGTGCGTGAAGCCAGGTGGACATAGCAATTAACACTGGTTTATTATGCTCGAAATACGCACTGCCTGCCACTAAATCAAACCACGCTCACACGTTTATGAATACGGCAGGTTTAAATAATGCAGTCGGCATAACTCAAGTCTGATGGACTTTTTCATCTTACAAAAGCGAAACTTTCGCTATTCCAAATAGAAACAAGAAACTTTCGGAAAGATTAATTTCCTATTTCATTATTTGAAACCACGGTGTGTTACTAACTCTAACTTTTAACATCTCTTTCTCTGAATATAAATAATATATTTTTTACAATACCTGTACTGTAAATTACCCATTAATGACAAAATTTAAACACAGTAAGTGGAACTTTTATTGCACAGTTGGTTTCCATAGTTATATCAGGTCTACATTAGGCGTATTCCAGCTGTATTTCATTTGCCACTTGGTTCACTTAAATCAGTTCAGATAAATTAGACAGCATGAGTAGATCAACTGTTTTAATCAAACTGATGCACTTATTGGAGTGAATTAGTTCAAAGTAAATTAGAATGAATAATTCTAGTACCGTAAATAAAGTTAGCGAGATAATCCAGCGAAATTAATAAGTGATCTGGATCAGTAAATGTAAGTTAGATCTGATCCAGATCACTTATTAATTTCGCTGGATTACTTCATTGACTTTATTTCCAGTACTAGAATTACTGATTCTAATTTACTTTGAAATAATTCACCCCCATAAGTGTATTAGTTTGATTAATTCAGTTCATTTCTTCATGTTGTGTAATTTCTCTGAACTGATTTAAGTGAAAAAAGTGGCAAATGGAATACAGCTTATATATACTTACCGTCTACCGTGAATAGTAAGTAAATATTTATAGTTCAAGCTCCTGTATATTTTAACAACAATTTGACAGCTGTTAATTTTGAAACCTATTTTTTTCCTTCTATTTGTGCAGGTATTGTAAAAAAGCTTACTAACTTCGAACTGTAAGTGATTTTTTTAGGTCGCGAATGTTTAGGAAATCTCGACCCTACGATCCTCTATTTCCCAAATTACATTCTTGACTTAAAAACTGTTACTTACAATTCATGATACGAAATATACTATTTTCTATTTCGGTGCTGTATAAACGCACTGCAAATACGTTGCTAAGGAGATCTATAAGCGCACTGTTTTTGGCGCTTTTTATTTTGTAGGAGTGGTATGAATGCTCTAAAATCTGACAGATGAATAACATATGACCTCAAAACATTCACAATACAGAAAAAAATATTGATTAATTGTCAAAAAATATGATATTTCAATTATCTGTGTTATGAGAAGCACTACCAACACGAATGATAAAAAAAACACCTCCTTATATTTGTGACAAGTTGCAGTTTTTAAAAATCTAACAGAATTCAAAAATCAATAGAAAAAATAGTATAAAAAACATGTTTCATAAGGTCTGTTAACGCACTCGTCCTTTGAATAACTCGCCGCAGAGCGGCTCGTTTTCCAAATTTGAACTCGTGCGTTAACAGTTTACCTTATGAAACTACAGAGTGATCAAAAGAAATTGTTACAGTTGGCATTAAAAAAAAAACTACTTGAAATTGGTATGCCTGATACATAAATTCATTTCCTGTTGTTGACAGTGACATTTGAAAATATAAATTTAAATTTGAGTACATTTATTATTATACATTTATTTCTAAAGTATTTCTATTACTCAAAGAGTTAAAATTCTATTATCTGTCAGACTGGTCAGACTCCTGACATAACCTATTTGTATTTATTAGAAATGTCAAATAGCATTTCCGCCTTTAACCTGGCGTTGGGCCAACTGTGGAATAAAAAGATCTCCGGAATTGTATTGCCAACTATAACAATTCCTTTTGATCACTCTGTAGTTCTTTAATATACTATATACTAATAATTATTAGTTCATATACGGACAGTATAAAAAAATAAATGACAGTTAATAAAATTGTGAAATTAATGCGGAGATATTTTTTACCTCATCTAGCAGATATATATTACAGCAATGATAAACGGGCTCTTGAAAAATATTTGCAAATCACTGACAATAAAATTTTCATGCTCCAAGATGAAATGACAAACGATGCCATAAAACAGTTGATGCTCAGTCATAACTATAATGTTTACATCTTTTACTACTTCACTCTTATAGTTGTTAAAAGACAATAAAGTCTCCAATTGTTAGGAATTAAATTCTTAGGATAACAATGGCCTCCATGATGACAAATGAAGTTATAAACAAACAGTAGAGAATCATGAAAAAAGTGAGCCAAATTACTTTCAGTTGTTAAAAGACAATAAAGTCTGTAATTGTTAATGATTAAGTAATCGTATAATTTCTAGGATAACAATGCTCTCTATGATGACAAATGAAGTTGTAACAAACAGTTGCACATCTCTCCCCCTCCCCTACAATTGCGGATTACGATCTTATGTCTACTCACGCATAGCACGGATGTCGCAACTACTATTTAATGACTCGTAACAAACAACAAGGCATTAAATTCAATTAAAATCTTCACTGCCTCTTTCGCACTCTGCTGATGATTGATTATCGCGCCCGGACATTTAAGAGGATTCGCTAGGGTGCAGAAATAGGATAATAAGTTGGAATGGAAGGGTAGCAGCATTGAGGATGCGTTCTACAACATATGTTAAGGTTGCCGCGAAATTAAATTAAATACAAAATGAAATATGTAAAAATTAAATTACTACAAGAATTTGCAATCTTTCAATGCTAAACTATATTCAGAGTGAGAGGCTGTTCAATTTAGTTGTGCACCATTGCTATCTCGAGAACTATAAGAGCTACAAAGTTGGTTAAATTAGCAAAGAAATACCGTTTTCTAAGTGTATTACAAAATTTTTAACAATTTTTTTTTTCGACCAGTTCTAAAAATACGAGGTGTAACTTTCTTATTATAAACGGGAATCTATTTTTTTTTAATTTGCTTATTCTATTCAGTATTTTTTTCTGAATTTAACGACTATAAAGTTTAATACATTCACATTACAAAATTTTGACAAAAATTTACATTAATTTAATTTAAATCGCATAGAAATCAGCGTTCTATGATAGAAATAAATGACTAATACAGAGTGATCAAAAGGAATTGTTACAGTTGGCAATTAAAAAAACTACTTGAAATTGGTAAGCCTGATACATAAATTCATATTTCTTGTTGTTGACAGTGACATTTAAAATTTAAATTTGAGTACATTTATTATTACATTTATTTCTAAAGTATTTCTATTCTATTATGTAAAAAGCCAAAATTCTATTAGCTGTCAGACTCCTGACATAACCTATTTGTATTTATTAGAAATGTCCTCAGACAAAACATTACTAGACGGAGAACAACGGCGTTTGTTGTGAAGTTGAATGGGTTAGAATAACTTGGTCACCCTGTATAATGAATCAAACAAACAAAAATATTACGATATTTCATTTTTTTCTTTTATAGCACACTGATCCTTATGCGATTTTAATTAAATTAATGTCAATTTAATAAGCATTTTTGCCAAAAAATTTGCAATTGAAAGTACTGAATATGATAGTCACTGAATTCAGAAAAAATACTGAATCTAATAAGCAAATAAAAAAATAGGTTTCCATTTAAAATAAGAAACTTGCACTCCGCATTTTGAGAACCACTGGTCGAGAATAGTTTTGTAATACACTTAGAAAACGGCATTTTTTTGCTAATTTAATCAATCTTGTAGCTCTTATAGTTCTCGAGATAGCAATGGTGGCACAACTAAATTGAACTCCCTGTATATTGCGTTATAAAAAAAGTAAGAAATGTTAGAAATCAATAAGGGATTTAAGAGCTGCGAAACCGTGCTCTAATTGCTGACGAGCTCTCGCTCCTCGCAGTCTCGTATATTCGTGACGTCATACTTTGATCTATTACAGCGCGTCTCGTGGGGCGGGCCGTCAATTAGGCTGAAATTTATTGGGGCGGATAACCCTGCACACCCTTATTACTCATTCCGCAGACACCCCATGGCTACACTCCATCGAAATGCAGTAAGAGGAAATTGTTGTACTTGACGTAGTTACACTCAATGTAAAATAGAAAATATAGTGTGCAGTGACGTCACTGATAGCGTGAGACGTCCGTGATGTCACCGTGATTGCGCTAATGCGAGCGACGCTCCGTGATTGACAGTTGGACATGTGTTTCCCCTCGCTGACTCACCCACGCATCAAGTATTTGTTCATTTAGCTGCTACTATCTACTACTTGTTGTGCAAGTGTAGTAATAAAATTCTTTCTGTTTGTTGCAGGCTGGTGTCGTGAGCAGAAGTAATGACAGGGCCCAGGGCCCGCGGCGCTACTACTTCCGGTCAGTCCTGCTGACCGGACCAGCAGTCGCGCACCTCATCCATCCAGCTAGCTACCTCATCATTAGTGCTTAGCTTAACCGACGCTATGTTTAGTAGAATGAAGTTATTATTTGTGACGGCGGTGTTGGCGGTGGTCAGTGCCGACACCAGCCTACAGTCAGGGGGCGCAGGCGGTGGCGGCGGCATGGTAGGCCCCGCGGACTTTAGTCAAGACGATAAATGCGAAGAAATCACTATTCCTATGTGCAAGGGAATTGGGTATAACACCACAAGGATGCCTAACGAAATGAACCATGATACGCAAGAAGAAGCCGGCTTAGAAGTTCACCAATTCTGGCCTCTTGTAGAAATTAAATGTTCACCAGATCTGAAATTCTTCCTTTGCTCCATGTACACACCTATTTGCCTCACGACTTACCAAAAGCCACTACCAGCTTGTAGGAGTGTGTGTGAGAGAGCAAGAGCTGGTTGTGCCCCACTTATGCAGCAGTATGGGTTTAACTGGCCAGAGCGGATGGCTTGTGAAAACTTCCCAGAGTATGGTGACACGGTGAACTTATGCATGGACCATGAGCAAGACACGACTCCGACGTCCACGAAACGTCCACCGAGCACGAAGCGGCCTGCAGGAACGAAACGGCCGCATTGTGATCCAAAGAATCCAAAAAACTGCGGGGGGCCCGGGGCGGCGTGCCAGTGCCGCTGCCGGGCGCCGCTGGTAGCGCTGGGAACTCCAGCGAACCGCAGCGCGGCCGGAGGCGGGGTGGTGGCCGGCGTCGCGGACTGTGCGTACCCGTGCCGCGGCGCCTTCTTCACCGCCGACGAGAAGGAGTTCGCCGACGTGTGGATCACCCTGTGGTCGGGTCTGTGCGCCGCCTCCACGCTAATGACACTCACAACCTTCTTCATTGACACAGAGCGTTTCAAGTATCCCGAGAGACCCATCGTCTTTCTCTCAGCGTGCTACTTCCTCGTGTCTGTCGGATACCTCATGCGAGTGGGATTCGGTCACGAGGAGATTGCCTGTGAAGGAGCACATGTTCGGTATCAGGCCTCCGGGTCGTCCTGGTGTACTCTAGTGTTTCTTCTAGTGTACTTCTTCGGCATGGCGTCCAGTATCTGGTGGGTGGTGTTGTCATTCACGTGGTTCTTGGCTGCCGGACTCAAGTGGGGCAACGAAGCAATAGCTGGTTACGCACAATACTTTCATCTAGCTGCGTGGTTGATTCCGACGGTACAAAGTGTCGCGGTGATTCTATCGACAGCGGTGGATGGTGATCCAGTGGCGGGTATTTGCTACGTGGGCAACATGAACATGGAGAACTTGCGCACATTTGTATTGGCACCACTACTGGTTTATCTGCTACTGGGAACTACGTTCCTGTTTGCTGGATTCGTGTCGTTGTTCCGAATTCGCTCAGTCATCAAGCAACAGGGTGGTGCAGGGGCTGGCTCCAAGGCTGACAAACTCGAGAAGCTCATGATTCGTATTGGTAAGTTTTCAAAAATTCATTAATAGTCTGTTTATAATAGGCCCTTCAAGACTTTTTTGAAATTTTTATATACTAATCTACGTAATACAATTATTAAACCCTATTTTTTTATTTTTTTTTAAACTTGTATTATGAATGATAAAAATATTAAAACTTTCGAAACAAACGAATATGACGTAGTTGCATCTTGGATTAAAGAGAGACACATAAGACAGAGATAACTTCACGTAACGTGTGTCGTTGTCAATAGAATCGTAGAATGCTGAATGCTTGTTTCTTCTTTGTCTTCTCAGTAAAATTAAGCACCGACAAACGTTTCGGACAAAGCTCTGTGATTGGCTTAATGCAACTACGTAATTGCAATATGGCAGTGCGAAATTTAAATGAGCGTTTTGAATGATTCAACTTTTACTTTCATATTTCAGCAATAAAGATATCATTTATGGTATGGTTTTATATTGTTTTAAATATAATGTTCGGTCAAGAATTTATTGTAGTAAATATATACTAAAAAGCTCTACCATTTGAACCTCCCCCATTATAGACATCACTAATTAATATTTAATTAAAGCAATATCTCAATAAATCTATATCGAATCATTCAATTTCGAATAAACCTAACGAACTGTAAATAAAATTCATAACTGTACTGATTTATCTTTTTTCTTGTAGGTATATTCAGCGTGCTATACACAGTCCCAGCAACAATCGTAATCGGGTGCCACCTCTACGAGAATGCCTTCCACGACGAGTGGCTGGCATCCCTAGCTTGTCCCTGCAGTGGAGCCGCAGTTGCTTCAGCCATGTCCAGTGGTTTCGCTCGAGCAGCGAGAACCCGCCCTTTGTACTCTGTGCTCATGCTCAAATACTTCATGGCCCTAGCTGTGGGCATTACATCCGGTGTGTGGATTTGGTCAGGGAAAACTCTCGAATCTTGGCGGAGATTATGGCGACGTATGTTCGGACGACCAGACTCAAGTGGTGCCGGAGCTGTATTGATCAAAGCAAGAGCTGGAAAGTCTCCTCCACAGTATCTAGTAGCTGCAGGTCCAGGAAGTGCTTCGCTGTTGAGTGCTGGAGGTGGTTGTGCTGCAGGAAGTGTCGCTTCTGCCTCTCAGCACCACCTGCATCACCACGTGTTGAAGCAGCCGCCGCTGAGCCACGTATGACAGGCGGACGACGGCGGAACCCCACTGGTGGTTGCCCTGCCTGCTTCTGGACCCTCGCTATCAAACTACGGGCCCATCTGAGGCAGCGCCCCCGCGGCCTGCCGCCGGCACTCCGTCACCGCTCTCTAGTCCACACTTCCCTGCCCTTGCCCCCCGCACGTCTTCTTGCGCCGTACCCACGTCTAGTGACACGGACACTGACTTGTCTCATTTTATACTGTTTTATATACGCGAAATTTTATACCAAAGTGTAAGCGAATCGTGCGCGGTGAGTTGCAATATTGAGTTTATGTTCCTCATCGCCAAAGACAATGACTGACTTCGTAAAATTCATCTCAAAATTCATCCCGAGTACAAATCATTGCATGGGCAACAGGCTGGTTTATAATTTTTTTAAACCATCAATAATTAAAATCGTATTAAAATAAGTTTACTTATCAATTCTAGAAATAAGAGACCATTCATCATGCTATGATTTGTATTAGTGATGAATTATTGCCGATGAATTTTCTTCATCGCGGCGATCTCACACCCGCGCGCATCATATTTATCTCGTTGTAAACATTGTAAAAATGGTTGAAATTACAGAGCTCTGGCAACCTGGAGCGTATCAAACTGTGAAAACTTAAATACGTAACTGAAATCTTATTATTATAACTAAGAACAAAAGCAAATTGATGTGATTTTTATTATCGTGACTGCGTGACTGGTTGAGTGACATTGATGACGTAAACAAACACAGTGCCAGAATTAAATTGTTAATTTTAATATATTACATGTATAAAATCAAACACTCTGATCTCAAATGTGCCATAAATTATTTTAATCGTCAAGTGCGTCCTCAATAAAACAAATAAATAAAGCTGGGACCATAATTTGATAAACGAGATCACAACAGAACAAGATTAACAATTTGCGTCATCAGTGAGAGAGAAAGAGATGAATGAAAGACTGAGCGAAATAGAATTTGTATAGATAGAAACATAATATATTATTATAAACAATATAGGGTACATCATGTAAGCTAACTTTTTATATGGAAATACTTAATTCATTTAAACAGAAATATAATTTGTGCATTTGTATATCAAAATTTTGTAAATACTATTCTGTATGAACACTGTGTAACTTGTATTAATTTATTCTAACATCCACCGTACCAACTGCTTCTAACGAAATGTTACTAAGAGTTGTTTATTTATGAAATTGTTTTATTTGTTATGTCTTGGCGGAGTTTACGACAAACGTCTACGTTTGTCAGTGATGAAATTGTATCCAATTCAAACCTAGCTTTAGTAACTTACTATAAATCTCTTGCATCTAGGAAACATATCAATATCAACTCAGTAACCCGACTATTTGTACATAGAACTGTGTATTGCCAATTTGTTAATATAACACGAGAGATCACATCTGCTAACTTTGTGTACATTCTATTATTTGACCGAAACGTAATGTTCATGTATATTAAATGTGTGTGAATAGTAGGCCTAGGAATATCATATAAGTGTATGTATGCTTCAGACCACTTGTATACGACTATAATATTATATTTTATTGTTTACTTATTTACACGTTTTTCTTTTCTTCTGCACTCCTTTCCTTTCTAATTTCTAGCACTAAATGCACTACGTTCACTCTCTGCATTTCAATAATTGCTACACCAAAAATGCACCTATTTATATGCATTTCAAATTCTTGTAAAATAAACAAAATTCATTTTAAATTTGTTGCTATATGAAATTGAAGAGTTAAAACAATCTAAATTAAAATAAAATATATAAATAAATATATCATCACGCCTTTTACCCATTACTGGATGTGGCACTCTGCCGAAGCAGATCTCGGTAAGTGATATATTTATGCACGTGAAGTGCGGTTACCAGCCGTCAAATCACGGCCCCCAAAATCGTTAGTGGTGGGGAAGCCACGGGGATAATTTTAAATTGGTGAAAATGTTTTGTCGGCTGTGGGGATCGAACCAGAGTTCTTTGTATCCACAGGTCGACTTGCTACCACTGTGCTATTACCCCATTAATAAAATAAAATATGTAATATTATGGAGTAGGTGGCACAGTGGTTATCGTGTCGGCCTGTGGATTCTGAGAACCCTGGTTCGATTCCCACTGGCGACAAACACTTTCACCGGATTAATACTACTCCTGTGGCTCCCCTTCCACTAACATCTTTAGGGGCCGTGATTTGACGGCTCGTGACCGCACTTCACGCGCAAAAATATATTACTTACCGAGATCTGCTTCGGCAGAGTGCCACGCCCAGTAATGGGTAGAAGGCGTGATGATATATTTATTTATTTATTTTATTTAATATGGCAATTTTAATATTTTTAGCTAATTGTAATAGTTGCACATTTTCTTATAAAAATGGATTTGTTTATATATTCATACATCATTTTTATTCTATAAATATTGTCAAGTACTAGATCACATCGATCGTAGATAAATTAACAATTAAAAAAAAAATTTAAATAAAAATATCTATATGCGTATAAGTAACAAATTAAATAACAATGCTCACATATTAATTTGAACTTATTTAGCACGCGCACGCTTTAGATTTCATTGTTTAAATGCTGGTGTAAAATCTGTGGGGGCATTATTATCTTACTTCCGTTTTCCTACATCTGCCTGTCATTCTAAAATGTACAGTGTTTTTCTGCCAGTTCTCTACTGCACACAAACTTAAATTCATTCAATACATCCATTTAAAATCCACAGAAATCCGTGCTAAAATATCAAAAAGTGTAATTAGAATGACAGAAAAATCATCAACAACAAAACGATCAAAAGTAAGTAGAACAATATACAATAATTTTACTATTTCTGCGTAGTATAACTGATAATAAAATCAAATTATCATCTCCGTGGCTGGTACAAGTTCCAATCCGAATCTCTATTTCATTTTACGAGAAACGTTCATGTTATACAGCAATAACCGTAAAAATAGCGAATCTGTTTTGGCCCCGCTGCATTGAAATTTATTCTCGTAACAAACAATAATAACTCCATTCACGTGAAAATGTAATTCTCTGTGTTCTTTGTTCACTTTGCGTTTGCTGTTCATCGCGGGATATACCCGTACGCGTGCGTTTGAAAGATATGAAATTTATGTGAAATTGATATTAAAATTATTCTAGTCTTTGTTTTGGTTTCTTTCAAAAGATGATGTATCGTAAAACACAGAATATTTTTTATTTATGTCTTCAGAGGAATATTCGTTTGAAATTGTATTCATCCAAATGCAATTTATTTCCTGATTTGAAATTTAAAATAAATGTTGATAAACCTTACGTTTAAAAAAATATATATTTTAGCGCTCTTTTAATAATAGTTAGAGAGCTAGGGTGCAAAATGATGTCTCATTTATTCCAGTGACAGAAATGGATTTTTTAATAGATTATGTCATGATAAATATTAAAAAAGAAAATTAGATTTGGGAACGGGTAGAAACTATAGATAACGCCCAGAGCTGGGCAAGCTACATAAAAAAAGTAGCTAAGCTACAGCTACAGCTATTCTTTAAAAAAGTAACTGAACTACGGCTATAAGCTACATTTTGTAAAATATAGCTAAGCTACAGCTAAAAACTTTCATTAAAGTAGCTGTTAAATTTTTAAAGCTACTTTTTTAAATTATTGTGAAATAATTAAATTTTCCATTGTCATATGATCAGTCTTTTGTTATAATGACTGTTAATTTACTATTACGTACATAAATATCAAAAATAGCAAATACCATCTGGCACCTACTGTGTATTTTTGCGTATTAGAGCCAGTTAGAACCCAAATAATTATTTTGTATGGGTTTAGCTGGTACGCATGCGTACTTTGTTGACCTTCTGCTTAAAAAGTAGCTTGAAGCTACAAAAAGTAGCTTTAAAAGTAGCTTTAGTTGTTATTTTTAAGCTAATAGAAAAAAAAAGAAGCTAGCTACAAGCTACAGCTATATTTTTTCACAGTTATCTAAGCTACAGCTACAGCTAAGGTAAATGTAGCTAAGCTACAAAAGTAGCTAGCTACTGCCCAGCTCTGGTTTCCACCCGTTCCCAAATCTAATTTTCTTTTTTTCATGTTTATCATGACGTAATCTAATAAAAAATCCATTTCTGTCACTGGAATAAATGAGACATCATTTTGCACCCTAGCCCTCTAACTATAATTTAAGATCGTAGAAAAAATTAAGTGTGTATCATGAGCGTAAATAGTCTTTGTTTCTCTCATACTATTACTAAAACTTTCGCCTTCGGCTTGTGCTGCAAATACTGTGTTCGAGTAACTATTACTTAAGTTTTACAAAAATTGTAGGTTACTAATTGTTAAGTTGATCTGTTTTTTAAATAAATCTCTTTGTTCACCCTTTTAACCATTAAATTATTTCTCACACACATACCGGGTGTAACTTGAAAAATGGGGCATAAGTATTTAAGACAGGAAATTAATATTTCAGCTGCCATTGTTCGTTAAATTATTCCAGAGAATAATGCTTCAATAACAGTTGTAGACATTAACTGGCAGATTCTTAAAACGGATTAACGCTAACGCGATTAATATTTATAACTATGTTTCAAATTAAAACAAATTCAAGAATTTTATTAAATTTGATGCTAATTAATAGTCTTTTTAACTCAAGTTAAAATAAACTTATTTCTCACATTGGAAAGAGAGTTACAAACGAAATAAAAATGGTGTTAGCGCTAATCTGCTTTATGAATCTGTCTGTTAAATTCTATATCAAAGTCAAACAACAGATCTAATTTTACTCATTGAATAACTGTAAAAACAAGATTTGAATATAATCAACAATTTTGTTTTCATAACGGATAGCCATGAAATTTTAACAAAATATTTGACGTTTTATTTCACATTGCAATATACAGTTTTTTTAGTTCTCATACAGCCCAATTCTCAAAAGAGTTTTAGCTAGAATTTAGCTAATCCTGAATTTTGGATTTGTCAAATAAAACTAAACCAAATTCCCAAAAAAGTTTAAATAAACTTTAATACAATATTCTTATCATTTACTTTTCGGTAAGTGAATTAAATTAACTTTTTTAAATCGGACTAGCATACGATTAGCTAATCTAAATTCAGGATTAGCTAAAACTTTTTTGAGATTCTGGTTGTTAATTCTTAAATTTATAATTATTAAAGTAATACTAGTATGACGGAGACGCCATCGGTTGTCGACTGGCGAAACTGACGCTCAAAAAAATATAGAAATTGAATAAAATAAGTGTTTTATACCTATTATGATGTGAATATCATGAATTGTTAACAGGTTGTTGGTCTAGTGAATTTTCAAATACCATACCACCGTGTGGTGTTGCCATTATAAATTGGGATTCTTAATTTTTCTTTAAAAACAAGGCTTTGCATGGCTATATATCCATTACTAAAAAATAAAAACTGTCTCCTTCTAATACAATATACATGGATAGTTCTAGAACATCATATTAGTTTTTCAAATGAAACTGCAAAATTTTAGAGGTACACAAACCAAATATGTGCGATTCTGAGTGATGATCGCCATAAGCCCCGTGTATAAGAACTCAACTTTACAAGCGAATATATTTATTCACAGACGATGAATGTGTTTCATATTTTAACAGGATGCGTATGACTATCCAATGTTTACGTGCGCCAAATTTCATTCAGATCTGCAATTTTTTTTTTCACACTAGTATCACCTTAAATTATTACCTACATATAAGACAAAAGTTCTATTATTTTATTCAAATTCATGTTTAAGAAATATTAAATATTCATTTGTGAACAAAAACGTTCTACATTTGGAGAGCAATGACGACGGAAACCTTATTTCTCATGAAATTTCCGGTTTTCGCGATGCCTTATCAGAAGCATATACGAGTACAAGAGGTAGGATATGAGGTTCAATTCCCCCTCCCACTGAAAATAAACAATATAGCCGTATCTACATATAAAGAAATAAAAATAAAATTGTATTATGGTTTATATTATTTTTCGTTTCGACTGTACCATTTAAATTCCCGCTAAAACTTTGATGGGCGAAGTTAGCAGTCCACTATTACTAACTTTTTTATATCAAGAGATAAAGAGAAATATTGAAATGAATAAATTAGTGTTAGATTTTTGGTCAAAACCAAAAACAACATTTTTTAATAATATCATCTTATAGCTTTTTAAACTAAATGTTGATTATCACCATGTTACAAAAAAACTAATCTTAACCGAGAGATTTAAAGTTAAATTTTAAATAAGAGTCAATGGTAATTTTAAATTTTCAAATAAATCAAATGATCTCTCTACTATTGATTTAAGTTATAATGCATAGTTTCAAATACAAATTTTTACATACACATACAGCGACAGGGATAACTATAAACGAGAATTTATAACAATGCATTATCATATATTGGGGTATTCAACTACTAAGAGATGGCGCTGATCACGATATGTTAAACTTGAGACAATGGTACACTTTCAGTTGATTTCCATAAACTTACCATTGCTGTATTTCTTTGTTTTTTCTTTTATTTAGTGTTTGCTAGTAGTGGTTTTTTTAGAATATTTTTATCATTAGTTGTAGTTTTAGTATTAGTTTAATTTATCTTTCAACTTTTATGTACAAATTTAAATATAGACTTCATAGGTGCTTTTAATAGTACCTACAGTTTTTTTTTTGTAGTAGAAAATAGTTCTTTTAATATAATATTAGATAATTATCCTGTTATTAAGTTCTTTATTGCAAATATTAGTTCTATAACAATTCATTTTGATTTATTTTTTAAGTACTTAGTTATTATGTTAGTAGCACCCTCAGACTAACCATACCTTAGACAAAGTCTGTCGTATTCAACTCAATGCAGTGTTATGAAGTAGAGAGAGTTAAAGTAAGTTGTGGGTGAGACGGGTACGCGGCAAGGAGCGAGTATCCTTTGATGTTATGCGAGTTGCAAACATTTGTATAGTTATTCTTATATTCAATTACTTACTGTTTATACATCAAAGTAAAGGTTAGTTTTTGACATATTAAGTGTTTTGTATACGTACTTTTGTGTTTAAATAAATAAAATGCTCGTATCTAATAACTGTCATCAACAAAAATGCAACCCGCATAACACCAAGGGATACTAGCTCTTTGCCGCGCACCCGTCTCACCAACAACTTACTTTAACTCTTTTTACTTCACAACAAACGCCGTTGTTCTCCGTCTAAGGTATGGTTAGTCTGAGGTAGCACCTTTGCCGTAGTTCCTATTGTCGCCACTATGAGGGCATTCTTATTTAAAAATCCCAATTGAAATTTGGAAATATAAGTTACAGAAACAAACTAAGAAACGAATGTCTTATATCAACAGACAGCTTATAACTTGCTTATTTGATTTTCAATTGTTTCGAATTTTACACGATTAAATTTGTCGGATAAAATGGCACTACATTGATTATCTAACCGCCTCTTCAACCAAAAGTTAGCAATTGTGGACTTTTATGGTAGTCAAACGTGTATCATAATCTGTAAAGGTATTGAGCGATTTTTCTTTCAAAATTTTTATTCTCCCTTTAGAAATATCTGGCTACACCACTATGCCTATTATTAAATTCTGATACTCACGTTTCATAACAAATATATAAAAATAGAAAACAAAAAATAAATACCGTTATAATTACTTTTACTTTGTTATGTGATTCTGGAGATTGATATTTGAAATATTTAAAATTATTTTTTTATATAAATTATAATGAAAATAAATGTTATCAAAAGATATTTTTGATGGTCTGCATTTTATGTACTGTGATTTTGTAGGAATACGTAGCCATGGGCGTCCGCAAGGGGGGGGGGGCAAGGAGGAACGCTCGCCCCTCTCTGGTTATTAATTAACCAAATACAATATAAATATGTATATATACATAAAATAAAAAAATTAATTATAATTTTAAAGATAACAAATCCAAGCTGACATTAAATTTCCAGCAGTATTCTTATGGCCAGCTAACGATATGTTCCCTGTCGTAAATATTGAGTGATCCAAGTTTATTAAGTATTCACAAAGACAAATTAGAAAATAAGAACGGAAAAACTGTTAAATCGGAATTTATTGAAGAAGTGGTGTCAATTTATGGAAGAGATATTCGAAGATTGTCCTTCCTCCTCAATTCAAACCCATGACGACAAAGAATAATAATTTATTTCATAACTTTCAATATTTTTTTGTCTATTTGTTAGGTGTATTTGTATTTGTCATGTAAATAAAAAAAATATTTTAGAAATTTAGGTACTTCTGAGATTTTTTGTGATCCGCCCCCCTCTGAATAAATGTCTGTGGACGCCCATGTACGTAGCATATGCTTATATTTTAGAGGCTCCATGACAATTATAAGCCTCCGGGTCAAAATCTACGCCACTGGTTATTTTTGTTTCCACAGCTAACAACTACCAAGAACAATTAGCAAAAATATAATTTTATTTTCTGAAAAGTGAATTTAACTTTAATATGATTAGAGATTGGTTACTAGTACCTATTTAATAGTCGTAAACTCATAATTATATTTGAATGTTCCTTTCAAGAGTAGCTATAGTTCTGGAATAATAAAATAGTCTAAACGACCATAAGTGCATTGTGTGCACAATTCTTTGAAGTATAGAATGTGTGTTACACTGCACGATAATAATGTCCATGCCGTTGAAGCCGTGATTTGTACGACCACAAGTCTGGAAACAATTCCCGGGTTATGGCAGTAACCGGACCCCGCAACTGCTAGTTAGTCACGTAAAACACACCGTAAACCATTTCGCTTTGTTTACCTTTACCCAGTACGAGCAAAAACACCGCAGAAATATTGCCTCGTGACGCTATGACGAACTTTCAATAAATGAACACCAAACAAATACAACCATTATGAAATATTTTTATGAGCTCTGGAAATTAGGTTCACGAACTCAACGGATTTTGCTGTGCTCTACTTTCATCTATAATTGTATAGTTGGCGCCATGAATATTGCTAGGTCAAAGTCAATTTTGTCAAATCCGCTCCCGTGCCCTTACCTTCAAGTGTTGTCAAGTTCAATCCCTAGAAAATATGTCAAATGCCCCAATAGTAAATATGTAATCAAGGTAACATATTATATTATACTTATAGGGTAGATAGTTTAGTGGCATCGAGTTGGCCTGTGAATTTGAGAACTCTGGTTCGATTCCTGCAGCCGATAAACAATTTTCACCACATTAAAACTACCCCTGTGACTCTCCCACCACTATCATTTTTGAGGACCGTGATTTGACTGCTGGTAACCGTACACCCAGTAATGGGTAGAAGACATAATGATATATTTATGTATATATATATATATATATATATATATATATATATATATATATATATATATATATATATATATATATATATATATATATATATATAATATATCATTATGTCTACTGCCCATTACTGGTGTATATATATATATATATATATATATATATATATATATATATATATATATATATATATATATATATATACAGGACGGTGAACGCAACTCTTGAACATAGGGATTTAACATGTAAAATCACAATTTTGTAATTTCCTGCTTCCCTAATTATTTTAAGCAGAAAACCTTCAAATAATTAGTTTTAGAGAATAAAATTCTACATCTAAGACAATAAACAAAATTAACTTTGCATGCTTCGTAACGGCACAAATTTTATCTGAAAATAACAAAAATAGCCTGAAACCTATTGATAGCTATGGAACTAAAACAAAATTATACAAATGTTTGTCGTTTTATCTGTCAAAATAAATGACATAATAAACAAAGAAATTATTTTGACAGATTATACGTCAAACATTTGTTTAATTTTGTTTCAATTCCATGGCTATCGATAGTTTTGAGGCTATTTTTGTCATTTTCAGATCTAATTTGTGCCGTTACGAAGCATGCAAAGTTTATTTTGTTTACTGACTTAGATGCAGAATTTTATGTCCTAAAACTTTTATTCGAAGCTTTTATATATATTGTATATATACAGGAATACATCAGTTGATCCGAATCTTATTTTTTTGCTTTTGCAGTTTTATTTCTCGTGTAGTGTGCAAGAGAATAAAATGAAATTTTAATGAGACATATACTAGTGTGTTGTTAATACACAGATAAAATTTGAAGTCAATCGATACATACATCTTGGAATGACAGCCATTGGAACAGGAAGTAAACATTTCTATATTACTAAAACTTTTTTCGTTTTATTCAAAAACTGTATAATAATAAAGTTTGTTTTAAATAATAAGTAACTTTTATTTCATTTTACAACCTGCTTATAAGATAAAAATCATGATAGTCCATTAATGTAGAAATAGTTTTTTTCAAAAAAAATAATTGCTAGTTATATTACTATACATTTTGTGTCTAAGGTATATTTAATGTCAAATTGAGTTAAAAATGTTGAAAATTAATTGTAGAATTTAATAAATGTCAGATACCTGCGTTTTTAGTATTATTTAAATTTTAAACAAAAAATAAGATTCGGGTCAACTGAAGTGAGACAGGGCTCGTATATATAAATTATTTAATATAGATGATAAGCATGCACATAAAAGCTATAAAAATGTCCACTCACACATCTTGTACGCAAATAAATTTTCAAAACGTTTTTGCTTTTTCTAAAAAATAAAAAATAAACGATCAACGATTCCACTTAATGTGTAATGTCAGCTGTCTACATTTACATCAAATACTCATAAAGTCTGTTCGGTGAAAGATCATCGTACAGTGTGGTTGTGTAGGACGTATTTGATTTAGATTCTGATTGACTAACCAAAACGTCAAAGTGAAGACATGTTTACAAGCACAGAATAAAAAAAGTCTGGTGTGGTCACCACACGACTTTCTTATACACAGCATATTTAATGATAAAAATATATGAATGTATTATAATATTATTAAACATGTAATTTAGTTTTTCAGTAATTCAGCATGTATCTGTTTGAAACATACAAAATATCAAATTTGTTTACGTATAATTTTTTAGTAATGTTGACTACTTTATGTCTAACTTTACTGATGAGGCATATACAGAATGTCCATTTTTCGAGCCTAACCCTTGGTATCTCAAGAACCGTGAGATACGAAGTCGATTAAATTGAGGCAAAGTTGCCAAATTAGTTGACCATTTTAATGATGTATTTGTTTTTCCGAAAAAAGACCTAGATAACTAGATAAAGCGAAAAACTAAATCTATGTTTTTTGTTTCTATTGCTACTATGATTATTGAAATATATTATTAAATATATAAATTAGTTTTTCTCAAAATTAGACGCATATACAGAAAAATTGCAAATAACATTTTATGTTCCAAATATTTTTACCAACATCTTTTATTTGAAACTTTTTTTCGTAACTGATTCCATTTTTGAAATAAATGGAATTTATTGTTTTGTGTGTTCAGTAAACTTCCTTTTCCGATTTTTCAATTTAATTCAAAATCAACTCAGCTCTTTGTATTGTCATGAAACTTATAATTACCAAGTTTCTTTAACAAATCTTATCTCGTTCATGAGATATTGCACGACCAGACACACATCCACACACACACACACACACACAGACATCATTGAGAAAATGATCAAAACGGATTCAGTGGACCTCAAAACACGTATTACCGCGAAAATCTCGTCAACGATTTTTTTCACGATCCAATACTTCCTTATTATGTATAAGAAAGTAAAAATCTTGTGAATTTGACAGTCTCTAATATCAAACGTAGTTTTCGACTGTTCCATCTTATAATAGTGCGAAAGGCATCATCATTTGGAGGAGATATGATTTGACGACTAGTAACCGCACTTTATGCGCCTAACCAATATCACTTACCTAGATCTGCTACGGCCACATTCAGAAATGGGTAACGGCATGATGATATATTTATTTATTTTATACGCACTTTACTGGTAAATATACAATAGAATATTTACGATCTATAGTCAAACTTAAGGGTTAATATCTTGACTGAATAGTAGTGTTCTATGATAGGAGGGTAGTTTCAGTTTATCAATAAAGTTGATGAGTAAACAAAATGGTTAGCTGTCGACGTGAACGTGGTATTTCAGTTTCAGCAAGTTCGCAACTATAGGTTTACAGACCCAGACATTTTCGTGGCCCATTTCAGAGCAATCAATTTACTAGTGTCAAACTTAGTAGAATACAATTTCACTAAGTTACACGGCAGCTCCCAACCCTTACCAAGCAAGTTCATGGTCTCTCTATATGTTCACTAACACCAGCCACCCCAAAACTATACGGTCAAGGGATTCATTTGCAAATTTAATCGTTTAATCATGCACTTTTATGTAATGTAATTCTGTTGAGTTTACCAGCTGCTCTCAATATTGCAGTTGTAGATTTTATGAAAAGCGTTTACCATTGGTCGAATCACAGCACCTATAGTGTGATTCACAATATAGCGTTTTTTTTTTTATTAAAATAAAGTATATTTTTTATTCACAACTCATATATTATAAAGACATAATTACACTGATTTAAGTTGAATTATATGGCTCATAAAACACTAGTGTTTTATATTCCATAAAACACTGTAAACAACTTGTTACTTAGCAACCACTTCATGATCTACCGTATAACTGAATCAACGTTAAACGTTACGACCAATCTTCAATAATTATGAGTTGTGGATAAAATTTTGTTTTACATTTGTGTTTTATTAGGTATATAAAAGACTTAAAAAAATTAAAAACTCGATCTTCGATCTCGTGTTTAAACTTTTCTTGCGTGTTTTATATACCTAATAAAACACTTGTATAATAAATAACTATAACACTACAAATTCTCGCATAACGCACTTTAATAATTGTGTTCATATCATAATTTTTTATTATACCCGCACAATAATCATTCTTTAACAAACTAAAAAGCGTGTGAAAACGCAACATTAGGTATATTCCATTTGCCACTTAGTTCATTGAAATCAGTTCCGATAAATTAGACAACATGACTAAATAAATTGAATTAAGCAAACTGATGCACTTATTGAAATGAAATACTTCAAAGTAAAATAAAATAATTAATTCTAGTATTGAAAATAAGGTCGACGAAGTAATCCAGCGAAATAAATATGTGATCTGGATCAGTAAATATTAGTTTGATCTGATCCAAATGGCAAATGTGCTTATTAAAACACGTCCAGGTAGATTCATAAAACGGATTAGCGCTAACACCGTTTTTAATATTATCTATAACCTATTTCAAATTAAGACAGATTCAAGAAATTAATTAAATTTGATGCTAATAAACACTCTTTTTAACTCAAGTTAAAATAAACTTGTTTCATGCATTGAAAAGAGAGTTAAAAACGAAATAAAAAATGGTGTTAGTGCTAACCCGCTTTATGAATCTGCCTGGTCGTGTTTTAAAGTTGCTAAGCAACATTCATGTAATTTGCTCTTTAAATCCACCCATTCTTATCACAACAAATTACAAAACAACGAATCCACATAGTATTGTAAACAACAAATGCTAACCTTTCTCCATGTAAACGATATTACGTCAAATCACACACACAAAATTATGAAATGAATCAAAATGAAAATGTTGCTTTCTAGCTCTATTTTCCAGATTATGATGGACGCATTATAAAAAATAGGGTATGATGCACGTGTAAAAGTGCCTTTAAAGCACTAGTGCCGTTAAAAGCACTCCCAATACGCGTCGTACTCTTAAACTCGTCACGTATGCCGTGATTTGACGGCTGGTAACCGCACTTCACGCGTATAAATATATCACATACCGAGATCTGCTTCGGTAGAGTACCACACCCAGTAATGGGTAAAAGGCGTGATGATTTATTTATTTATTTTATTTTTATATGCTTTAAAGACTAATTTATACACTAGTGCCATAATATACTATTTTAGTACAGCTTGTGTGAAGTAATTTAAATTTAAATTATTATGTGCCTTTCTCTAACAGTTAACTATGCACTGGTCTAATTTGGGGGGCGAAGGCCTAGCTGATGAGGCAGGCCGAGCGACTGCGACAGGTTGTAATTAGTGGTCGCAGGGCCCCGTGTCACTCACCGTGATTGATGACGTGTCATATTTGCATCGCATCGCATAACGTGAACGTAACATAACACAGCACAGCGCAGCACCCTTTATAAACACCCTGCTGTATCAAATGTTATTACTTATTAAAGGGGAAACGGTGACATACGCGTTAACGGTATCACTAACATTTTAGCGTTGGATTGAACTTTATGCATATACAGCACGGGTAGAGCAACATCTTTATATATTTTTAAATGCAATAAATATTTAAAACATGTATGAAGTAATAGTATATTACGTACCATGAACTGTAAGTGACCGTTTGTAGGTCAAGTATGTAATTTGGAAAATCGAGACCCAAAGGGTCAAGATTTCCTAAACATTCACAACTTAAAAATGTCACTTACAGTTTGAGGTTAGTAAGCTATTTTTTTACAATACTTGCACAAATAGAAGGAAAAGAAATATAGGTTTCAAAACTGATAGCTGTCAAATTGTTGTCAAAATAAACAGGACCTTCATATGAAATATTTACTTACTGTCCACGGTGGATAGTAAGTAAATATTGAAGTCGTTATGTAACCATGGAAACCACAGTGCAATAAAAGTTCAATTTAACTGTGTTTAAATTTTGTCATTAATAGGAGGTAACTTACAATACAAGTATTGTAAAAAATATTTTAAATGAGCAGTATTCCATTTGCCATTTGGTTCACTTAAATCAATTCAGATAAATTCGACAAATGACTAAATGAACTGAATTAAGCAAACTGATGTACTTATTGGGGTGATTTATTTCAAAGTAAATTAGAATCTATAATTTTAGTACTGGAAATAAAGTCAGCGAAGTCATCCAGCGAAATAAATAAATGATCTGGTTCAGTAAATGTAAGCTAGATCTGATCCAAATGGCAAATGGAATACACCTATTGTTCACAATCACTTCATGTTTTAAACTATGACAACGTAACTATAAATATGAACCATATTTCGATTACAATAAGAATAAAGTTGTCAGAAGATGTAAATAAATAAATAAATATATCATCACGCCTTCTACCCATTACTGGGTGTGGCACTCTGCTGAAGCAGATCTCGGTAAGTGATATATTTTGCGCGTGAAGTGCGGTTACCAGTCGTCAAATCACGGCCCCCAAACATGTTAGTGGTGGGGGAGCCACAGGGATAGCTTTTTCAAATTATGAAAAAAGATGTCTGTATGTACAATCGTTCGTAGCTCTTTTGAACACAGGGAAATAATTTTTGACAGTTAAAAGAAAATAAAACGTTAGACTACTGTTGAGAAAATGTCATATATCAGATAACTATATACTATTAAATTACTTTCCTACTCCTACAAATTTTTCCACAACGTTTTCTATAGTCCCGTCCAAATTTTATATACTCTTTTCTTTCTCAAACTATGTTCATCACATTCAAATAACTCCTGTGGCTCTCCAACCACTAACATCTTTTGGGGGCCGTGATTTTATTGCTGGTAACCGCATTTCACACGCATAAATATATCACTTACCGAGATCTGCTACGACAGAGTGCCACATCCAGTAATGTGTAAAAGGCATGATGATATACATATTTATATTTATTTTATTTATTAAATGAATAAAATGAAATTATTTAAGTGACTCAGAAACACAACTTAAATGACTTTTATGCACAACCGGACCGAAATTAATGTGTTTTACCCTAAAAAGCGGTCTCAAATAATGTTTTTGGCCCTAGGGCCATAAAAAACTAATTCCTATACATAAATAAAATGGCAATATTTGTGTATTGTGAATACTTGATCTTACAAAATGTCATTTTGACATATAATCTAAATAAAAAATAAATAAATATATCATCACGCCTTCTACCCATTACTGGGTGTAGCACTCTACCGAAGTAGATCTCGGTAAGTAATATATTTTGCGCGTGAAGTGCGGTTACCAGCCGTCAAATAACGGCCCCCATAGATGTTAGTGGTGGAGGAGACACAGGGGTAGTTTTTAAAATGATGAAAATTGTTTGTCGCTTGTGGCAATCGAGCCAGGGTTCTCAGGATCCGCAGGCCGACTTCATACCACTGAGCTAGCTACTCCATAATATAACCTATTTACATAATTTAATCTTTTGAACATATAATTAAATGTTATTTTGTTGTGCATAAAATATGTATTGTATGTACCACGGGTGAAATTAGCGTTTCTGACCCTGAGCATGTTATTAACCCTTGGCGCTTTGCGCCTCGTCCTAATAATCATGCAGTGGGCCAGAAACGCCTGATTTCACCATTAATATATAAATAACTGTTATTTGAAACATTTTATTCTTAGAAGGTGTAACGTGTAACAGCAGCGTAAAAACCGATGGTCCAGTTTACAGTATTTAACAGGCAGATTCATAAAGCGGATTAGCGCTAACACCATTTTTTATTTCGTTTTTAACTCTCTTTTCAGTGTACGAAACAAGTTTATTTTAACTTGAGTTAAAAAGAGAGTTAATTAGCATCAAATTTAATTCATTTCTTTAATCTCTTTTAATTTGAAACAGAGTTATAGATAATATTCAAAACGGTGTTAGCGCTAATCCGTTTTATGAATCTGCCTGTAAATGTTTCTATTTATTAAATATTATATTTCATGAAATTAAACATCAAAATGATGAGCTAACGCGGCATCATCCTATTCAAAATGACATTTTACATTAAAAATTTACAAATAATAAAAATCACTCCCTTTAACCGCAGACAAAAAACGATGATCAAAAAAGAAATAAAACTCCTCGAGTCTTTCCTGAACAGAGTGATTACATTCGGTAGCAAATTTGAATATGGTTTCTTCCGCCAAAGATGAATAATCTCGGATAGTAAATCAAAGAGATTAATTCGTGGCAAGGGTTGATTTTAATACCGCGCCGTTATAAATGGGTTTCCTATAATATAGATGTAAATTAGCGGATAGTGGGGGCTGGTGGTGTCGGTGATCCCGGTGAATATACTCCCAGGATGCATTGCGTGGCGCCACCCCCTGCTGGCGGCGATATTACACGGGGGATGATATTCTAGACACAGAATGTTCATGTTGTTATAAATACATGAAAATTTACTTGCATCAGCCAAATTATTTTCAGGACGATGTTTTTCAATTATGACTTGAATTAATTTCTTGACAATTTTTAATAACATGTCATCAAAATTTGATTGAATGCAATATCGAAAAAAGCAAGATTAAATTGAATTGATAAAAATTAATAAGAATAAACAAGTATGGTAACTCAGAGCTCTGGTAATCATCCAACGATGACATGCTTTTTAGAAGTTGTTCTACAGCGTGTTCACAAGTAACTGTTTCAGTTGCAATAGGGACTTATAATTTTAACGTCACAGGCAGCAGACCCGAAGCAGACCCCCTCCACACAATTTTGTGTGAAACAACAAATTTGTAGAAAGAGCGAGGTGACACCATGCCGAGTCGATCAACTGTTTTCTCCTTTCAGCATTTCTACCCCGCAGAACTCCAAATTTATATGATGTTTAACGTTTGGATCACGTGATAAACGTCAAACTGTAAAGCAATACCATGTTCGCTACATAACAAATTCTTAAATACTATTTTACTCATTAGAGGGCAACAGAAAAATTTGAATTATATAAGTCCCTATTCTGTGCACCTTTTTATTCCACAGTTTGCACAACGCCAGATAAGGGCGGAAATATTTTTTTTCGTTTTAAATAAATAAATAAATAAATATATAATCACGCCTTCTACCCATTACTGGGTGTGGCACTCTGCCGAAGCAGATCTCGGTAAGTGATATATTTTGCGCGTGAAGTGCGGCTACCAGTCGTCAAATCACGACCCCCAAAGATGTTAGTGGTGAGGGAGCCACAGAGATAGTGTTTGAAATTATGAAAATTGTTTGTCGCCTGTGGGAATCGAACCAGGGTTCTCAGGATCCACAGGCCGACTTCATACCACTGAGCTAGTAATAATATATACCCTTCAAGTTTGATTCACCAGAATAGAAACACTGAGTATGAATGTCATTGTCAACAAAAGAAATAAATTTATGTATCTGGTTTACCAATTTCAAGTATTTTTTTTTCATTACCAACTGAAACTGTTACTTCTTCTGATCATCCTGTAGTAGCTGAAACCACAAATGTGAACGAAAGTTAATCAAGAGATGTCATGTTTATAGTGATGATGCTAAACAGGGTAGTCAACTTTTTGTAAAATTTTTATTATTCAATTATAGTCATCAGGTATTATTAGCATAACTACCCTAAGCTAAAGTGGTGTGTCAGGATAGGAACGTTTGGCGCAGATTAATTGCGGAATGAATTTGATGTTTTGAGAAAAGTGCAGGATTCTTTATTTTAGCTTTGTTGTTTAGTAATTTCATCAGAGTGTTTACCTGCAATTGTGTGAAATTCACTTTCAAAAACAAGCGCAGGGACAACACTCCCTTCGTTTCTTATCTTTTTTATTCATTTTCTGATTTTACATTGAGTGTTTATCTGCAATTGAGTGGAACACTCCCTTATTTTATTATCTTTAATATGTTTTCAGTTCTTACATAGAGTGTTTAACTGCAATTGTGTGGAATTCACTTTCAAAAACATGCGCAGAGCGACACTCCCTTCCTTTCGTATCCTTTTGTTTCATTTTCAGTTACTGCATTGTGTAGACTTTTCTTTCATATACAAGTGCAGGCTGTTGCTTTCATCTTTTCTAATCTTTGTAGATTCGTTATTAGATTCGTTGTTAGGAGTAAGCATTAGTAATTTGAGATGTTTTATGCATATGTTACGAAGAAAGAAGATGAATGATAAGTGAATAGGAGTGATTGAATAGATTTGATTGATGGTTTGTTGTGTGTTAAATGATGTCGAGTGTAATAAATAAATGAGTTTATATGAAGTGATCTATGAATGTGGTTAAAGTGAGGATAGTGTATTTGGATGATTATTTTTTGATGTTTCTCAAAACCAATGGAATGCTTCATTGTCTGTCACGTGTCTGCGTTTTAACCAATCCTGTCATTATACTGCGAATTATGCTCTTGTGATTATTCCCGGGAATTATCTCTGTAGATGCTTTTTTGTTTGTGACAAATGATAGGTAGTTGTCAAATAATTATTTTAAACTGTCAACGCGTCAAGTAAAATGTGTGAAAAAAAATCGATTTAGTTGTATTTTAGATACAGAAATACACCAACAAATTTTGAAAACAACTTCCAAGAATATATTAATAAGTAATCAATCAATATGAACCCAGTTCAAAATCTTTAAAGTTGGATGAATGGACCTCAACAGTCAAAAAATAATCTAATTAAATATAACTCGAGAGTTCGATAAATTAGAAAAATAATTCTCCAGTATCTTTCTCAAACTTGTTGCCAGGCAATAGTTACGAAAGCCCGTAGGGTTTGAGTGGCTATTGCCAAATTTTCGAAAGATCTGTCAAATTATTTTCAATTTATTCTCACTCTCTTGTTATATTATTACTGAGAATTTTTGACGAGGGCTGATTATTTGATGAATGTTATGAGTGAATGTTTTATAAGTGATTTTAGGGTTCTTGCTAACCCATTTGATGGGACATAGCGTGAAGATATGTATGTATGATTTTACAAACAACAAATTAATTTACTTCCAAAATAAATAAAATTTATTCATTTAAATTTGTTAATTTTAGTACATTTACTACGTATTCTGTCTTTTATAAAACTGGGCATTAGAAATATTTAGTATAAGTCGGTTTTTCCATATTCGGATAAAGTTCCCAATAACTCTCGACACGATAATTGAAAAAATATCGCATCAGAAAATGGAATTTCATATAATTTGTGCTATGATTTCGATGCGAAACTTTATCCAGAGATGGAAAATCCGGTCCTAAAAGTATCTGATTTATTCAAGGGATGAAACACTCTACAAAATTCTGCAATGGTAAATCTTTTTAAATATTTTTTTGCTTTCTTTTCAACAATATATGCTTGCATCTAAATATGTGTGCTCTCAAAGGCTCCCCAAACATAATGTAAAGCACTCGCATCGCAGTTTGCCATGATCGTGGCACGTTCACTAATGGGTTTAGAGTTCGCTTGCGATCGTGTATGTTTGCACAGTTAATCATTGCTCGCATCGAATCGGGAACAGGGAACCGGCAACGGCAACTGAACCGGTATGAGATGATCCAGCAAACTTTCGCTCGTGACCATGCAACTGCTACCGGGATTTCACTACCCTCTGTTTCATTGTTTTTTCTTTGTTAGTAATTGAATGTTATTTTTGTGAACTCTTTAGTATTATCTTGGTTAATCTTTAACCAATTTTGTAATATTTGAATCCACAGGAAAAAATTAATTTTTCACAATGTGTTACATTTTATACAATAACAAATTTTTGTTGTTGATTCTAATTATTGAAAATATTTATTCTTATGTAGAAAATTGTGATAAATTCCAGATCCGTATCTAATCTAATTTTTTAGAGCATTAGACGAAAATTATTAAAACGATGTGAAATTTATGAAAAATATTTTTTTCAACTACCAATTTATGCAACTCATGCAATAAAGTGACACTTTTAACACAAGTTGCATAAAGAACTATTTCAAAAGCTATATCACAAAAACGAGATATAAAGCTGCGGTTAACGACAATTTAATTTAATTGAATGGACTATTTTCAGACATTTATTTTTTTTAATTTATTAGCAAAAAATACTGATCGTCCCAAATTATGTAGAGCAATATCTTAAAAACCAGACCAGATACGATCTTGAAAACTTCACCACTGGATAATACGGATCTAAATATTTAGGAACGTAAAATTTCATTAAAATATTGTCAGTAATAATATAACAAGAGAGTGAGAATAAATTGAAAATAATTTGACAGATCTTTCGAAAACTTGTTGCCAGGTAATAGTCACGAAAGCCCGCAGGGCTTGAGTGGCTATTGCCAAATGGCAACAAGTTTGACAAAGATCACGACTCCCAAAGTTGCTAGTGGAGGAGGAATCACAGGGGTAGATTTAATTTGGTGAAAATTATTTGTCGGTTGTGGGAAACGAAGCCGGGTTCTCAAATTCACAATATCAATATCTTCGCTTCTTGCTTAGTTTTTGAAATATAACCTCCGAAAAATTAATTTTTTTCCTAACTTTTATTCCATTTTACTATTTTTACATTTTAAACTCGTATTATACGTTCATTTAAATCAATAAAAATGAGGAAATCAATAGTGAAGTTGGCAGATCAATATCTAGATCTTCTTTTTTTTAGATAATATCTTTATTGTAAGGAAGTTAAAGAAAAAATTGAATAGTGGATGAAAAATTAGAAAAATTGCCTCCTTTGTATCAAGATCAGAATGAATCAAGCAAACCCAGGATTGTAGATTGTTTTTTTTTTTATTAGTTTGAATAATTGAATATTATTTTTATGGCCTCTTTAGAATTATCCAAGTTAATCTCTGACCCCTGCGATTAACAGAATGCGCTAAATAAAAACGATGGTTCAGTAAACGATAAATAACATTTTTTGCGTTTGTTGGCTTTATGTTTGTTAATTAATTTAGATATTAACAAGATTGCGTGCAATTAAACTGACAGAAGTGAATTTATGATGTATTAATGAACACGTTATTGTGAATGTAATCTATTTCCGAGTCATTGATCGTACTAAAGATCGCCATGATGAATTGCAAGAGTTGTGTAGCGTAGGTATCTAGAACTGGTATTTATCTGACGTGAGTCGCGCTGCTGTATTTGTAATTATAAATGATGTCTATTTCTAAAGCAATTTACACGTTTAACAAGTATGTAAAATAATTCAGATTTCAAGATGCACTCAAGGTGACTAACAATTTATTTCTCACTCAACTGTAACTTGATATTTTGTTGAAGTTTTTGCGCATTTGCGTCAGTAATATTTATGCCACTTCTAAGAATGATACCAATCAAATATGCATAAATATTTGTTCATTCAGAAAAGAAACATAATAAAACAATATTCAATTTCATCTATTTAACTACATCTGATCAGTGGCGTACCTAGAACTTTTGCTGCCCAGGGCGGTCTCCAATTTGCCGCCCTTTCTAAGTCAATCAAATGGTGTTTATAAATTAAAAAAATAAATATATCATCACGACTTTTACCCATTACTGGGGGTGGCACTCTTCCGAAGCAGATCTCGGTAAGTGATATATTTATGTACGTGAAGTACGTTTCCCAGCCGTCAAATCACGGCCCCCAAAGATGTTAGTGGTGGGGGAGCCACAGGGGTAATTTTAATTTGCTGAAAATTGTTTATCGGCTATAGGAATTGAACCGGAATCCTCAGAATCAACAGGCCAACTCGAAACCACTGAACCATTACCCCATTAAATTACATACATACATACATTATACATATCATCACGCTATATTCCAACAAATGGGGTAGCACGAACCCTATCATTAAATTAATAAACATAAATAAATCATTGTAATTGAGGCAATCTATAGGTGGGGAACTTTTTTACCATTGGATGGTATATTTAAATTAGGCAGTAATAAAGGAATTTTTCGAGATCATATTTTCAACCCTACATTAACTTGACGATGAAGATAAGTACTCGAAATCATATAGTAATGCATAAATAAATAAATAAAATAAAATATATCATCACGCCTTCTACCCATTACTGGGTGTGGCACTCTGCTAAAGCAGATCTCGGTAAGTGATATATTTTGCGCATGAAGTGCGGTTACCAGTCGTCAAATCACGGCCCCCAAACATGTTAGTGGTGGAGGAGCCACAGGGATAGCTTTTTCAAATTATGAAAATTTGTCGCCTGTGGGAATCGAACCAGGGACCTCAGGATCCACAGGCCGACTTCATACCACTGTGCTAGCCATCCCATATAATCTAGTAATTCATAATTCGTAGAAATCGAATAGTAAACTTATAAAGTGAACAAATTGTTTTTTACAACTAAAACTAAATACAAAAATGCCGCCCGGTGCGGACCGCACCCACTGCCCCCCCTAGGTACGCCACTGCATCTGATTTGTGAATAACTCAGAAGAAGATGGATTTGCAAATTTTGTTTATGAAGCAGAAACAGGCACTAATGAGGCACAAATGATTGCACATAAAATTATCGTTTGTGCTTCCAGTAGTCTGATAGCCTCTTAGATCTGCAGTTGCGGAGCTGTTCTAGGTTATCCAAAATACATAATAACGCAAATATAAACAATGTTGATGTTTTCTTATTAATATTGAAAATGTAAATAAATTTAAAAAAATAAATAAATAAATATATCATCATGCCTTCTACCCTTTCTGGGTGTGGCACTCTGCTAAAGCAGATCTTGGTAAGTGATATATTTTGCGCGTGAAGTGCGGTTACCAGTCGTCAAATCACGGCCCCCAAACATGTTAGTGGTGGAGGAGCCACAGGGATAGCTTTTTTCAAATTATGAAAATTTGTCGCCTGTGGGAATCGAACCAGGGACCTCAGGATCCACTGGCCAACTTCATACCACTGTGCTAGCCATAATTACTTGTATTATATAAAAAGAAGAAAGTGAGAAGATTCTTTTCGAATGTGTCATTTCATACACCCGAGAGATGAATGAGACTTTCTTCACGAGGTATACAAATATTTTTTTGTACTACTTTATCAGAAAGTAAAATTTTTAGATATAAATTAGAAATTTAGATAAAATGTATTGTTCCCTTGATAAATATCACCTGGATGTAGGGTAACGAGATCGGTACAACTAAATTCCAAGACACAATAGTATTTTTGCAATACCTGTACTGTCCATTAATGATACATTTTATACACAGTAAGTGGAACTTTCATTGAATGGGGTAGCTAACACAGTGATATCAAGTCGGCCTGTGAATCCTGAGAACCCTGGTTCGATTCCGACAAGCAACAAACAATTTTCACCATTTTAAAACTACTCCTGTGGCTCCTTCACCACTAACATCTTTGGAGGCCGTGATTTGATGGCTGGTAATCGCACTTCTCGCGCAAAATATATCACTTAGCGAGATCTGCTTCGGCAGAGTGCCAGACCCAGTAATGGGTATAAGGCGTGATGATATATTTATTTACCATCCACTGTAGACAGTAAATAAATATTATAGATAAAGATCCTGTTTATTATGACAACAATTTGACAGCTGTTAATTTTGACACCTATTTTTCTTTTCCTTCATTTGTGCAGGAATTGTAAAAAATAGATTACTAACCTCGAACTGTAAGTGATTTTTTAGATCGGGAATGTTTAGGAAATCTTGACCCTACGGTCCTCGATTTCCCAAACTACATTCTTAACCTAAAAACTGTTACTTACAATTCATGGTACGTAATATACTATTAAGTTAAAGAATTGTTTATCTAATAACAATATCAATAGCGATTTTCTGAAACTTATTAAACCGTTAGTTGCTAATGAACTGATAAAACTTTTATGCAATCCAGCATAAATATTTTTAATTCAATAGTGTTTTAAAAAATTAGTTCATTTGTGAATAAACAATTATTTACAGTTGATGTTATGGAGTTCATAATGACAGTTTTAAACGTCAAAATTGAATAACAAAAGATATATGTTTCATAAATGAATTCAATGACATAATTGTCAAACAATTTGACATTGCGTACGAACATATTTATTTGAAAATTAAAAAAGGATATATGTAGCAGAAATATGAAATTCTCGTTAAAATGAAATCCTACAAACGATTAATTTTTGGATATCATCAATCTTTGTAACCTGATTTCATCCAATTCATTCATTCACACCAGTCATATGCTCACAAATTAAAACTTCATTAATCAACAGTTATCCTCAATGCGGCCCTGTCTTTCACACACAACTTTTCACAAATCCTTTATCAGCCACAGTACAGCTCATTACCCCTTTGAACCCTTACCAGCAGCCAGCACGTCAGAAAATGTCACGTTCGGGTTCGAACCCTCAACTTCCAACTGTGCACAGTTGCACATACATACATGAGATCCAAGGCAGCTGATGTAGCCGTCAAGCTACCGCTCTTGATGTGCATTTGTTTCACTCCTACCACAAATGCTTTGTTACCGAGATCTAGAGCGTGAATTCTTTGTACAAGATATATGGTTTTACACCTCGAAAATAAAGTATTATAATCACAGAAAAACTCCCAAGGAAATATTACGAAAGAAAGATATATACGTATTATCCCTAAAATAACCTTATAATAGTAAACATATACAATTTGTAATTCAAATCAACATAATTATATTATTTTAAATAAATAAAAATTAAAGTAGGTATGTACTTACATTATTTACATATGCAGAACGGTAAAAAGTTGCTAATATATTCTCACTTCAAATTATAATTTTAAATTAAATATCAGTGACACTACGTTAAGAATATTAAAATCACAAATCGCAAACAGAAACTGTGGACAAAACCGACAAAATAATGTAATTAAAAGCAGTTTCCAATACTATCACGTTCGCACACTCGAGGTAAACACTGCGTTAATTTTGCACGTCCGAGCGGGTAGCGACGCCGAGGCGAGCATTTTTGTTTTCCATGTATGAGACGAGAGCAATTGATTGTTTAACACCTGAATTGCCGAGAAAATTAGATACGCTCAAAAATACAAATATTTTGTTTAAGTGTAGAATGTTTCTTTATTGTTATTTGTTTATATTAGATGCGTGAGATAAATTATGCTATCCCGAGTATTATGTGTGCTTGTTATAATATTTAAAAACATTTTCCTATTTTTAAAATTATTTTGAAACGTGTTATTGAAAAATACTAATCGAAATGACCGTTGGACAATAAATTGTTTGATAAAAGAATGATAAACTGTTGACCTTTTTAAACAAATGACATTCTGATCTTTGTACATTTTTGCGTAACCTACATAGCACATACTTGCACAAAATATGAGAAATTTTAAGGTTTAAGAATTATATATGACCCACAATACAGTCATGATATTCTTGTGCCCAGTACAATTTTTCTCACTAATATAGAACTAGAAGTGACATCTATGGAGTTATGGTAAAAGTTCCGTTGTAAGATGTCAAAGTGACAGAAAAGGGGAAAAATTAAGGATATATCTGATAAATTTAAATGTATTGCATTTCCTGTTAATTTTTATCTACTATAACTTATCTTTGTTTTTACAACAAAGATAATTGTAGTTTTTGGTACATTTGAAGTTTGACGTTATAACCTAAAACTCCACAATGAATTTCAACTCTAAACCGAAACAGTTAGCCGGTCAATTATACAAATATACAAATGTTATGAAAGGATGGCAATATCGATATTTCGTACTAGATGCTCAAGCTGGTCACTTGCAGTATTATTTATGTGAAGGCGAAAAACCAGAGAACAACACACCAAGAGGTTCAGTTCATTTAGCTGCTGCAGTAATTTGTCCTAGTGACGAAGACTCCAAAACATTTACTGTAAATTGTGTCAATGGTGATATATTCAAATTACGAGCTTCGGATGCTCGGGCTAGACAAGAATGGGTGGATAGTTTGCGAGCTGTGGCCGAAAGCCACACAAAGGTGTAGGATTTTCACTCAGATCTGTAATAAAAATATATTTAAATTTTATTTGGTTTCAGGCGATAGGAGTAAACTGTCCTCGACTCCCACCCCGAGAACACTTAGCTGTGTCCGATGCAATGGGCTGCGTCCGAGCCCAACTGCAACTCACAGAACAAGCAGATACAACACTTTGTCGAGCATTGGAAAGTGCTGGAGGCCAGTGTTACACAGATCGGGACCTTCTGCTACTAAAAGCCACTTCTGCGGCTTCTTTACACTGTCTTTTGCAGTGTATGAGCATCTTACAACGCAGTCAGCAGCCGCCCGTAAAAACGGGACTTGTTTCCGATGATGATTAGAGCGCAATTAATATTTTGTGGTGTTAGAAACTCTATCGTGTAAATATTTAATTTTATTGCAGGCGGGAGAATAATTAGCTTGCCAGATTTTTATCAAACAATTAATTTGATAATATACGTATTCCTTATATTTTATTAATTTTGTAACATTTTATCTATTATGTATATATTTATTAAATCTGGTAAGTCGAAATGAATCACATTTCAAAATAAGACATATCATTTTATAAATCACATTTTCATATTTCTTTTCATCTTTAAATTTATATTATGTTATCAAATAATGTACCTAAAGAAATTAATAAATATTAAGGTTGAAAGTTTGTACATTTACTTATGTATAGAAAATACGAATGCCAGGCTAAGTGCAATGCCTGTAACTTTATTACAAATTACGATTACACTTAAATACAATTATTATAATCTTATATTAAAGAAACAGTCAATATTAATTATTTCTTAGCGAACGATATTTTCATGGCATGAGTGGGTGTTATTTTAAATCCTTGCAACGCATCCTTCGCTGCACCTGACTGAAGTTCATTTTCAAATTCAACGAAAGCGATACCATGTCTGTTTGGTACCAATCGCACTTCTTTAAAACCAGGAAACTGGTTAAACAACATAGACAGCATCATCTCATTGGTTTCGTCTGGAAGATTTGTAAGGAAAAGAATTTGATTAGGAGGCTGTTCAGAGTTAGCATGTCCTCGAGAACTAGAATCCTTGTTCTTCTTCTTTTTTCTTGGCATTTCTTCTTCTGTGCCCTTAACTGGTGGAGGTTTAACTCTCTTTGGACGTTCAGCAAACGTGCCTTTAATTTTAGCAATTAGATCTGAATCTGTTTTAGAATACTGAATACGCTACAAGTAAAAAAATTAGATTCTTTTATTGAAATTCACAATTAAAATAGTTACCATGGGCTTATCATAGAAAGGAAAGCCTTGCATAGCTCTTAAAGCATTTGTAGAACTTTGAATTTCCTTGAAAATAACAAAAGCTTGTCCTCTCATTTTTAAAGTTTTTAATGCAACGATGTCCATTATCTGGCCGAACTGAGAAAATATTGCATAAAGAGACTTTTTCAGCTCTTCCTTCTTAATTTTCTCATTTAAATTATTTATATAAATTGTATTATTTGGGCGTATATCCATGATTTGTTTGTAACACGAAAAACTTTTGAGGTTATATTATTAACCGGTACTTTGGTATAGTTTAATATAGTATAATAAAAATATTATACGATTATAATTATTCTCACACAATTTTCAATACAAATTTAAATTTGTACTACTAATAATACGATATAAACAATCGTTTTACAAACGCACACCAACGTCAACCAAACATAACCATAAAAATGCGCGACGAACTTCGGATTCGAATACCGGAAAGAACAGAAATGGTTGGTCCATTTCCGGAATTCAAAATTATAAAATTTAAAATAATGTCTAGGGCTCCTACGATTAAAGTCTATAAAAATACTAATCTTAAATTATTATTGTTTCGAAGTAATAATGTAAAAAATGCATAGTTTTATTTTATAGCGTTATATAATCGCCCTCTCATGGCTTAAAATCGATTTATACGACGGAAATCTATATGAGTCACCTTGCACTCTGCGTCTGCGAACTAGAATCGCTAGTCCGTTCGATTTCCTCTTACGAGAAAGTCGTGTTCGTGTGCTCGTAGAAAGGTGAGTACTGATTTTGAAATTTGGATATATTATGCGCTACTCCAATTTATTGATTAAAAACTACGTAATTGACTTGTTAAATTAAACTACCAAAATATTCTTTATAGATATTATTTAGTCTCATATAAAAATTGGTTTAATTCGGTCGATGAAGTGCAATACTTATGTAACTTTACGTCACCCACTTGGTGGATTTTCCTCCCGCTTTTATATCTGTAGTTCTAATTTAAGTATAGAATGAGAAAATGTGACCTTGCACTATTTAATAAATACTATGAATATTGACCCACAGACATTAAAATACTACGAATAGGTATGTGCGTAAATGATAAGATAATTATCTGTCATTTTTAAACTTAACTTATCAATCATCTGTTCATTATTGCATTGATTGCATTAGAAGCAGCTGATTCGTTTGTTACATAACAGTTGAATGTAAGAAAATGTTATATAAGTGCATTTGTTTCATGTACTCTGCATAATTACCATGGTAACCACATGCTAATGGATTATTTTATTACAGATTTAATTAATCTTAAATAAAATGGGTGTACCCGCCGGTGATGTTGAGAAGGGCAAGAAGCTTTTCGTTCAAAGATGCGCTCAGTGTCACACTGTAGAAGCTGGTGGTAAGCACAAAACAGGACCTAACCTCCATGGCCTGCTCGGCAGAAAAACTGGCCAGGCCAGTGGTTTCACCTACACAGACGCCAACAAAGCTAAAGGTATGTCTCATTAAACTAAAACTGATGAAAATTAACAGCTGTTAACGAATTTGTTGATTTCAGGTATCACATGGAGCAAAGATACACTCTTCGAATACCTCGAGAACCCAAAGAAATACATCCCTGGAACAAAAATGATCTTCGCGGGTCTGAAGAAACCACAAGAGCGTGCAGACTTAATCGCCTATTTGGAAGCGTCCACCAAGTAAACGTCAATTAGAACAATATTTAAATCATACGGGAATAGTAGTAACTTGATCATTGACATTGATCACATTCAAGTAGAGTTACCATCGGACAAAGTATTCATTGCCTCATTTGATCAGTGCGACAAACTGTTATCGTATATTATTTTTATTATATTAGCAAAATTTTAACTTATTTTATCATGTATAAGAGTGCTGTACAGTGCATTAGGATATTGTATTATTTAAATTCGTAATGCAGCGTTACAAAAAATAAAAAATGTTACGTGAAAACCAATATCTATGTTTTATTGCCAAGTCCTATATCTAAATCATTTTGAAGATAAAAAATACTATCATTACATCACACGTGTCACGCTGTTATGTGACGTCAGAATGTGTAACTCCGTCCGAAGGTCATTTTGAATTATTCTAGGAAGCACGTGGAATTTGTAATTTCTACTAAATTCATAAGACGTCAGAAAAAATATATTTGCTCATTATATTAAAAAAATCAACATCTTAAAAAATACTACCGTTAAACTTTCTTACAATCTATTTTAACGTTAATATTAACAGACGCAAGTTGCGTAACAAGAAATCTGAAAATATAGGGTAATTGAATCTCAGCAATATTGTTACCATGACCGCAGAGTCGACAGGTTTCTTTCGTTTCTGTTAAGTTTGCCTTCTCTGCCATTCTGGTTACCATGGTGACGGGGCCTAGCAACGTCTGACATGAAGTGCAGATAAAAGTCTGTAAAATAAACAAATAAAATACTGAAGCAAAAAATTATCAATTTTTTTACCGTTGATTTATCGGAGCAATGAAATAATCTATCTTGTAGCAAGAATGAAGCACCGTGAGAGATCAAAGCATCACGTTCCATTTCCCCGAAACGGACACCACCGCCTCTTTTACGACCTTTGATTGGTTGTCTAGTTAGAACATCAATTGCGCCAGTAGATCGCACTTGCCATTTGTCGGAAACCATGTGCCGCAATCTTTGATAGTGGACAATTCCGAAAAATATTTGAGCTTGCATTTCTCTACCATCTATTCCGGAATACATTGTTTCTGTTCCGTAATAGTTATATCCTCCTATTATATAAAATTAATTAAATAATTTTAATTTTTGTATAATATTTAAAATTTACCGGCTTCAAGAAGTTTTCCGAAATAATCAATTGCGGTATCTTCTTCATTGAATTTAAAAGGACTAGCATCATGGACCAGACCGTGAAGAGCTGCTGATTTTCCTGCCATAATTTCGATCATCATAGCAATTGTCATACGAGATGGGAAACCATGAGGATTGAAGACAATATCCGGTACTAAACCAGTTTCCGTGAACGGAAGATCTTCTGAGGCCCAACGTTGCGAACAAATACCTTTTTGTCCAGCCCTACTAGCAAATTTATCCCCTACAGATGGATTACGCTACAAATTTCGGATCGTTAATTTATTATTTTAATTTTGTTAAATTTGTATATACCGCAATTCGGTAAACGATGAACGCCTTCTTTGGTTCTTTGTTAAAAGATCCACAAATCCTAACATTATCAACAACACAATCTTCTTTGCTTTGATAACTTGAAACGAAATACTTCGAATCATCAGTTCGATAAACGCAATAAAATGGATCTCCATTCTTTAGTACTTGTCCAGGATGCGGCAATCCATCTGTGTCTAATTTTTCAGCTAAAGAAGGAATTTGAGGATTCCGACAAAAATAAGATGAAGTCGAATCTAATTCAATAATTTCAGTTTTATAAATGCTCCCGTGCGCAAAACCACGCTCATACGAGGATTTATTTATGATCATAGCGTCTTCCATGTCGTATCCCTAAGCAAATAAAAAATAAATTACATAATAATCAAATTATACGCATGTGTTCATATTTACCGTGTAACTGATAACAGCAACGATAGCATTAGTCCCCATTGCAAAGTTATCAAGATTGATGTTATCGTGGTGAACCGGCCTAAAAAGTGGAGAAGTCGGAGTCTGAAGCCGATACATTTTTGTTTCCGCTTGAGTTGACCACGTATGAAGAGGAGTTCCCATAGTTTGTTTACCCATCTGACACTGGTACATATTTCTTGGAGATTGATTACAATCTGGCATTGGAATTAAATTAGCCAAATTACTCATAAATGCTGTTTTTGATAATTCCATATGAGTTGTAAGTCCGGAGTATGCTTCTTCAGGAGTAATACAAACATTCATATACACTTGTTCCAAAGTTCCAATAAGTTCAATTTGTTTAGCGGCTAAATTAATTAAAGGACGCATCATTCTAGCCGGTCCAGTAAACAAATACAATCCTGGATATTGAATAGTTCTTTGTTTCATCGGAACAAGAACAATTTCTAATGTTTTCGGCACTTCTGCACCTTTAATTTTCTTCATCCTTAATTTATCAACAAATCTTCCAGCGATATCTTTATGTAGATATCCTAAAATCCTTCCATCAAGCATGACAGTGTAACAATCTTCAATATTTTGAAGAGCGCTAGAAGTCAGCGGAACCATTCCTATTGCGGTGAGTACAAGAGGAACATTAGCTAATAATTTTTTGTCTGGGATGTCAGTAACTTCACAATTAAGCGCCAAGTGATTCAAAAGACCGCAAGGTTCGCCATCAGGTGTGTGAACAGGACAAATGAATCCCCAAGCATCGGGTAAGAGTTGCCGAGCTTCCGTAGTTCGCATAGTTTGGAAGAAAGCTCCTCTGTGAACTGCGCGAAAATGAGACATATATCGCATTCGGTTAATATTTTCTGCTACGATGGTTAAACCTTTATCCTGCATTAAACCAATTCCGGAAGTTGTGCTGATACTTCCGGTTGAAAGGAAATTTTCCATACTGTGTTCTAAGCCACCAGACATTTTAGAAACATGTTGTAACTCAGTTACAGACAAAGAAAAGTTTGCACGACGGTAACGTTTGAATAAATTGGTTCGGAAGTTAACCAACCAAGTTTGTAGTTTGTCTTTAATTAGCTGTAAATAAAGATGGCCGCCTAATAGTATTTCTTGCATCATAACTGCATCAACACCTTCGGTTTTGCAGCCGTCCTGAACGTATTGAAATAATTTTTGAGTCATAAATACTAGTAAATTAAATTTGTCTTCAGGATTGTCAAGATGGATAAGAATACAATGTTTTAATACATAGTCAGCTACATCTTCATTCTCAACATTTTGTCCTAATTCGATTATTTTGACTTTAAACATAGCACCGATATATTTTTTACAATCAGCCTGAGTGTGTAAATTTTCTTCGTGGATTATCCTCAACATATTTTGCACTCTTCTATAAATACAATTTTAAATTAAATAGAAATTATATTTAATATTTTTGTGAAATCTTACCCGCAATAATACATATCTTTTTCATAACCCTGAACAAGTTTTTGATAAATAAACTGATCACTGTAATTCATTAAACATTTCATAATTAAAATTAACGGTGCATAATAAAGTGTCTTACGGTGAGCAAACATAATTTTACATGTTCCATCGGTGAGAAAATGTAAGACATTATTCTAAAACAATTTAAGTACATAAATAATTTTAAAAACTTACATATGAATAATATAATACCGTTCCAGTTTGATCATGTTTTACGCAACGAATCAAAAGACCCAAATCAGAAAAAAGTGACCCTCTACTTTTCCAAGTCGGACGCTTAATAGCAATTGGAAAATTTCTCCTAGTCATTAATAACATTCGACAAAGTCTTTCATGCCCTTTTACAATAAAGTATCCGCCCCATTCATCCTCGTGTTCCCCATGATCTACTAGCTGTTTGGGTGTCATCCCTGCTAACCGACAATGAGAAGATTTGAGCATGATAGGAATTTCTCCCATATCTTTTTCAAAACATGGCTGAGGTCTGCCATTTATAGACCACGCTACATTGCAAACCATTCGAGCTTTGTATGTGGCAGCTCTTTGTCTACATTCTGATGGGTATATAGATGTATTTTTGATACCTATAGCCCCCAATGGTATGCCGGGTGTACCGATTACTGCTTCTATTATTTTTACTGTAACTATTTCATCTGAAGGCAGTTTAATTTCAATAGGAAGTAGATCTGCCACAGCATCATCTATACCTTTATCTAGCATATAATTGAATGACATTATATGTGGTGTTCCGAGTTGTTTAAGTAACTGGAAAATGTAAAATTATATTGTTGAATTTATGTACACATAACCTAATAAAAGCACGTGGATTTTATTTATACCTCATTATGTATTTCTGGCGGTTTCCCAAATTGAGGGGTTGTAAGGTTCTTTAACGTTGGTTCATCCCTCATCTTTAAAATTCTGATATACAATCAATTTACATTAACAAGTCTCTTTTTCTCCTTCAAAGTATGTAGTTGTCAATTCACTGTGTTGAAAAAGCAACCAACTTTTCAGAATAAATATGAATTAAATATGTTTAAAAACTGGAATATTATTGTAATGTTTCTAAACAAAAATCCAAAATTAAGCTTCGGAATTATATATACTAATTGATTAATTACGAGTACGATGTCCCTTCTTGTTCCTGTTAAAATTTGTCAGTAAACACAAAAATATTTTGTCTTGGCAGCACTGTAAGCAATTAAAAATGTCAACTTTTGTCCTAACCTTTTTAAAGTGACAGACTACTAGCAAAATGTGGCGTAATTCCCTTAAATTATTCTGTACTGTTATTCAAAACACGACACGAAATATAAATATTTGTTCAAGGTACAGTTAATCATTCTATAATAAAATTTTATATTGAATTTCATACTCTTTCAGAACTTTACAAAATGCTCCGCAAGTATCTTATGCTAGCAAAACTCGATATTTATATACAACTCCTAAATTGACTATGTTTATACAAACTCAAGATACTCCAAACCCAAACAGCTTGAAATTTCTCCCTGGACGATCAGTTCTGGAAGCCGGCCAAACCATGGACTTCCCAAATGGCCAGGCAGCTTTTTGTTCCCCTTTAGCTAAACTTTTATTCCGCATCGAAGGCGTAAAAGCTATATTTTTTGGTCCTGAATTCATCACAGTAACCCGAATGGATGAAGAAGTAGACTGGAAATTATTAAAACCAGAAGTCTTTGCTACAATCATGGATTTCTTTGCTAGTGGTTTACCAGTTTTAAAAGACGTACAACCAAATGCGGACACTCGTAAGTTTATATCACTTTTTGTAGTAATTCCTCATCAAATTATTTTACATTTTAGAAGTCAACGAAGACGATAGCGAAGTCGTACAAATGATAAAAGAATTACTCGATACACGAATAAGGCCAACAGTACAAGAAGATGGGGGCGATATAGTTTTTCTCTCGTTTGAAGACGGAATAGTAAAATTAAAAATGCAAGGATCGTGCTCGAATTGCCCAAGTTCTCTAGTCACTTTGAAGAATGGAATTCAAAATATGATGCAGTTCTACATCCCCGAAGTTTTAGCCGTAGAACAAGTAGAAGATGATGCACAGAAATTAGCAAATATAAAATTTGAAGAATTTGAAAAAAAGAACGGGTTAAAATAATAATTATAGGAATATAAATAGTTTATAACTGTTATTGTGATATATATTTCTCTGATATATTATGTATAAAAAGTAATAAATAAAAAAATATATTTTAAAGAGATATTTCTTTAGTTCGTTTTGTTTTTAACTCAGTTAAGCAACTTCTAGCACGCTGTAGAGTTGTGGGTTGCTATGTAAGATTTTATTTTTTAACATGCTCTGATACATTTCTCTATTATATTTATAGAATTCAAATTAGAACCGCATTATTTTCTAAATTCACATAAAATTATTTAATAATAAAACTAATTGAACGTAATTAGATATTGGCAACAGATATACATTTTTTAATATGCGATACATTATCCTAGTAATTAATCTTTTAAATTAATAAATACGAAATTATATCCTGTCTACAAAACCTATCTTTGAAAAGTATCTCAAGTGCTACACATACATATCTGTTTTTTTTCACTAGTTAACATCTAATGCCACTTCATGTATTCTGAATTTAAATATTATTTTATTAAATGCGTAGACGAGGTCATGCTTTATTCATACGATGATATGAATTTATCATTTAATATTTTGATATAATATTACTAATTCGTTTGTTATTTAAAAAAAATATATATTAATTTAGTTCGCGTCATCAAAATAAAAAATTATGAGATATGCAAGTATTATTTTACGTCTTATAAACAACAGGTTTTTAATTATTAAAACAATAATAATTATCATCGCTTTGTTTTAAACAAAAAAGATTAAATATTTCAGGATTACTAAAAATATAAAATCCTTAACTTTGAAATGATATTCAGATGTCCTTGACTTCTGTTACTCACTTTCTATGTTAATTTTATTACTTTTCCTGACCATTTCAACAAAAAATAGGAATGGAAGGAAATGATTAAAGTTTATTAAGTGACAATAACAAATATCCTGGCAAAGTGCAAGTTTATTTTTCACTTTAAACCCGGAAGATGTATTTGGAATGTAAATACATCGGGTACGACTTATATTACCTACCGCAAAAATTCATGTAGTTAATTCGTATATTGCATCATTTTTTTTATTTGTCGCCTCAAATCATGTGATTTTTTTATAAAGTCACAATAGTAATTATACTTGTAAATATCGTATTGTAAATCTACTTTATCTTATTGTAAAATTTTGATTGTTTTTCTGAATAAATGCGCAGAATTTTACACGTTGCAACTTTCGATATCTACATTTTTTCGTACTAAACCACTTTAAGTCGATAATAAATAATCTATTATACAAATATCTAAATAATTTAGCTATTAATTACGCTAATAAAATTTTAATACAATCTCAATGTAAGTAAACAATTTATTTCAAATATTTATCTAATGCTTTTTTCGTACCTGGGCGTATTTCTATTTGACCTATTTGAAACGGCGCCACAAAATTGCATGAGAAACATGCGAGCGAAATTCTAAAAAAAATATGTTATCTATAATACAAAAAACTTGTAAATAGTTCTAAAATTGTTTTTATTTTATTATGATTTAATTCAACGAAACGGATGTATGATGATACCTACAGTTTGGTTTGATTACAGAATCAAGAGCAATTGTTTACCACATATACACGCACGAAATGTGCGGTCAACTAACCGAATGTTCCGTTTCCGTTGTCCTTGACTCAAATCATCACTTTAAATTCGTCTTTAGTTTTAGCATGTAGCGAATAAACAAAGAAAACATAGTACAATAAACAGTCATTATGAATAAAAATGCGCAAAAATTATGCATACCAAATAATTATTAAATCATGCATACCAGCGAATTGTGTCACTGTTTGTTATTTATATCGTGTACTCAATATGATTGTAAATAAATAAATATATCATCACGCCTTTTACCTATTACTGGGTGTGGAACTCTGCCGAAGCAGATCTCGGTAAGTGATATATATTGCGCGTGAAGTGCGGTTACCAGTCGTCAAATCACGGCCTCCAAAGATGTTAGTGGTGGAGGAGCCACTGGGGTAGCTTTTGAAATTATGAAAATTGTTTGTCGCCTGTGGGAATCGAACCAGGGTTCTCAGGATCCACAGGCCGACTTCATACCACAGAGCTACCCCATATTATTAAGAAGAATTAAAGAACAAAAATCAATAATTACCGTATTTAACACTAATTATTTGAAGTTTTGTAAAAATCAGTCATTACAAAATTTAATAGACCTACATATGTTTATATTCATGGAGTAATGGCTCAGTGGTATCAAATCAGCTTGTGGATTCAAGGAACCCTTATTCGATCCCCACAGCCGACAAACATTTTCACCAATTTAAAATTACCCCTGTGGTTCTCCCACCCCTAAAATCTTTGGGGGCCGTGATTTTACGGTTGGTAACCGCACTTCACGCGCATAAATATATCACTTATCGAGATTTGTTTCGGTAGAGTGCCATACCCAGTAATGGGTAAAAGACGTTATGGTATATTTATTTATTTTTATTTTATGTTTACGAGTATATTCTAGTACTTTGTTTCACTAATCCAAAGCATACTTTGATCCTAAGATTTAATTTTACATGTACAAAACAAGTGAATATTTATGATTTAATTTTTTATATATATTACTAGACAAATTAAAATATCCATAAAGCCGTAATTTTTATAATGAAAAATTGACAGGGTAAGTATTTATTAAAAAGAAATTAATTTATCGGCCTCGCTCCAGATATTGAGATAAAAAATGTAAACATATCTTTATAAAGATCGACAAGCAGTCTTTGAAAACAACTTCTTAAAAATGTGTCGAAATTTTGAGAGCTAATCTTAAAACAATCTGTTCTATTATTATTTGTTATCAATTTTTTTGCAATATACACAACAAATAACAATAACTATACATTATTCTTTATAATTTTTTACTGATTAGAAATTTTCGAATTTGAACCAATGCAAGGCCATAAAATGAGTCATACACTTAAACCATAGTAAATAGCGACGATTGGATAATAATAATTAATGAAGTATTGTAACTTATTATGCAAATAATAATATATTGGTTTATTTTATCATAAAGCTTGCCCGCAAATGTTTACACTCGAAATCATGCGAGTATAGCGACCTTGGATAAACGCCACGTTCTTAAATGCGCAGTTGTTTGACGTCAGGACCGTATAAGTGTATTTGTTTCACACTATGCGGGCTTTCATTGCAAAATACATAAATCATGTCCTTTCGTTATTTTTTTTCATTAGTTACTCATTTTACTCATACTACACAAACTTACTTAAATTGTAATGAATCATGTTACTATGATACATTTTAATCGAATACAACACTGCTCTAATTTTAATGGGGTACGTGGCTGAGTGGTATCGAGACGGTCTGTGAATCCTGAGAACCCTGGTTCAATTTCCATAGCCGTTAAACATTTTCACCACATTAAAATTAGCGATTCCCACAGGCGACAAACAATTTTCATGCATAATTTCAAAAACTATCCATGTGGCTCCTCCACCACTAACATCTTTGGGGGCCGTTATTTGACGACTGGTAACCGCACTTCACGCGCAAAATATATCACCCAGTAATGGGTAGAAGGCGTGATGATATATTTATTTATTTTAATTTTAAAATTAGCATGGGGCAATGGCTCAGTGGTATCCGAGTCGGCCTGTGGATCCTAAGAACACTGGTTCGATCTCCATAGCCGACAAAACATTTTCACCAATTTAAAATTACCTCTGTGGCTCCTCCACCAATAACATCTTTGGGGGCCGTGATTGACGGCTGAGAACCGCACTTCACGCGCATAAATAAAATCACTTACCGAGATCTGCTTCGGCAGAGTGCCACACCCAGTAATGGGTAAAAGGCGTGATGATATATTTATATTTATTTTTAAAATTACCTCTGTAACTTCTCCACCAATAACATCTTTGGGGGCCGTGATTGACGGCTGATAACCGCACTTCACGCGCATAAATATATCACTTACCGAGATCTGCTTCGGCAGAGTATCACACCCAGTAATGGGTAAAAGGCGAAGATTTTAGTACATTTTTTATATGAAACAACAAAGATGAGACTATTAAGATGATAAAAAAAGGTATCTCAAAATATTACAAATGTGCAAATAAAGATATGGTTGGGCCAATGATGTAATTTTGGTAAACATCGAATGTTTGTTTACTTCAGAATTATCGCTGAAATTTTTGTGACTTATTTTTATGTTGTATTACGTGTGATTTCATTTATCAACAAGTTTATTTACGTTTAAATTAAGTTTATTATTGTTTTGTAGTTTGAATAGCAACACACTTCTAACAAGATGCTAGTAATTTACACAATAAAATAAGTAAACAAACTTTACTTAATACTTACATAATAAAAGTAAATAGTAGTCTGTTTAGAATTTAATTCATAAATACAATGAATAAAATATATTAAGTAAGGAGCGAAGATGCGAATTAAAATGATGAAAACCACTTAAAGATTGCAAATAAAATTTTTTTATTAATTGTTGTAAATAGTTTAAGAAAGTTTTATGGGAGTGAATACTAATCGCGCCATAATTTCATTGACCTTGACAATCAAGTTCTGTTGATGAGTTCAACATGTGATGGTGAAATTAAATGCAAGATTGCATAATCTTCAGAGCGGAACTATCATAATTTTCTTTTTCTCTGGGGTATTATGCCGCTTGATTTACATAATTCCGAAGGTGTATGAATGCCAAGTAGCTTATAAATATTAAATAATCGTGGACTAACGAAGCTCACCGGAAACACGTCAAAACAATGATAGCGAAAATTAAAATTTTGCATGCTCTAGCTAGTAGTACCTTCGTTGTTTTGGTCTTGAATATGAAACGCAAAAGCGAAAACGTGTCTTTTTTGTAATTAAACGTTTAGCTAATAGCGCAGTAATTATTTTAAGTGATAGTAAGTATTTTTATATATAAGAGATTAAGATATAGTTTATCTAGCGTCTAGTTTAATTTATTATAATTATAAAAGAAGTACAATAATATATTACAAAGAAGTTCTGTTTAAATTCACAAAAAAATTAAAATAAATAAAAGAAATATATCATCACGCCTTCTATCCATTACTGGGTGTGGCACTCTTCCGAAGCAGATCTCGGTAAGTGATATATTTTGAGCGTAAAATGCGGTTATCAGTCGTCGAATAACGGCCCCCAAAGATGTTAGTGGTGGAGGAGCCACAGGGGTAGCTTTTGAAATTATGAACATTGTTTGTCGCCTGTGGGAATCGAACCAAGGTTCTCAGGATCCACAGGCCGACTTCTTACCACTGAGCTAGCCACCCCATACAAAAAAAAATTAAAATAAATAAAATAAATATATCATCACGCCTTCTATCCATTACTGGGTGTGGCACTCTGCCGAAGCAGATCTCGGTAAGTGATATATTTTGCGCGTGAAGTGCGGTTATCAATCGTCGAATCACGGCCCCCAAACATGTTAGTGGTGGAGGAGCCACAGGGATAGCTTTTGAAATTATGAAAATTGTTTGTCGCCTGTGGGAATCGAACCAAGGTTCTCAGGATCCACAGGCCGACTTCATACTACTGAGCTAGCCACCCCACACAAAAAAAAAATAAATGAACAAAAGAAATATATCATCACGCCTTCTATCCATTACTGGGTGTGGCACTCTGCCGAAGCAGATCTCAGTAAGTGATATATTTTGCGTGTGAAGTGCGGTTATCAATCGTCGAATCACGGCCCCCAAAGATGTTAGTGGTGGAGGAGCCACAGGGGTAGCTTTTGAAATTATGAAAATTGTTTGTCGCCTGTGGGAATCGAACCAAGGTTCTCAGGATCCACAGGCCGACTTCATACCACTGAGCTAGCCACCCCACACAAAAAAATTTAAATAAACAAAAGAAATATATCATCACGCCTTCTATCCATTACTGGGTGTGGCACTCTGCCGAAGCAGATCTCAGTAAGTGATATATTTTGCGTGTGAAGTGCGGTTACCAGCCGTCAAGTCACGGCCCCCAAAGATTTTAGTGGTGGGAAGCCACAGGGGTAGTTTTTTTTTAAATGTTGAAAATTGTCGCCTGTGGGAGTCGAACAAGGGTTCTCAGGATCCTCAAGCCGGCCTTATACCACTGAGCTAGCCACAACAATACAAAAAAATTAAGCGTTTAAATGACCTATATATCTTTTGACAATAAAATCAATAGGAGACACAATTTAATGGCTGGAAATCATATTTTGCATTAAAAACCATGACCTTAATAGTATATTATGATACTAGTGTATAAGTAAGCCTTTAAAGCAGATGTGACGAGTTTAAGAGCACGATGCAAAGCGGAGTGAATTAACAACACTAGTGCTTTAAAGGCACTTATACACGTGTATTATACACTTTTTTATTATACCTGCATCATAATCAGGGAAATAGAGCTGGAAAAAAGCATTTTTATTTTGGTTCATCACATATTTTTGTGAGTGTGATATCACATAATATCCTTCACATGGAGATAGTTTAGAATCTGTTGTTTGCGTTATTATGTGAATACGATGATTTTCAATTTCTGGTGATAAATTTAGACAGATTTAAAAAGCAAAATAATATTGTTATTGCTTAGGTTTTTAAAACACAGCGTGTTTTAATATTGCATTTTTGCACGCTTTTTAGTTTACTAAACAAGGATTATTGCGCAGGTATAATAAAAAAATTATAATATAAACACAATTATTAAAGTGCGTTATATTTATAGTGTTAAAGTACACAAACAATTTTCACCATTAAAAAAAAGCTACCCCTGTGGCTCCCCCACCACTAACATCTTTGGGGGTAGTAATTTAACGGCTGGTAACAGCACATCACGCGCAAAATATATCACTTATCGAGATCTGCTTCGGCAGAGTACCACATCCAGTAATGGGTAGAAGGCGTGATGATATATTTATTTATTTTATAAAATATACATTATTTTAATTTTTTTTTTAAGTTACTGTGTAAGATCGTTTTGCAATTAATTGTGATAAATATGTGTGGATTTAAAGAGTAAAATATTTTTTATTATACCTGCAAAATAATAATAATTTAACAAACAAGAAAGCTTGCGAAAACGCAACAACGAAATCATTTTACTCTTTAAATCCATCCGCTAAGCTATCTCCATGTGAACAATAATATTACGTCAAATCACACATACAATATTACGAAATAAATCAAAATGAAAATGGTGCTTTCTAACTCTATTTTCCAGATTATGTTGCAGGTATAATAAAAAATAACGTATGATACACGTGTATAAGTGCCTTTAAAGCACTAGTGTTGTTACAAGCACTCCGCTTCGCGTCGTGCTTTAAAGACTTATACACTAGTATCATAATATACTACTGTTGTTGCTTAACAACTTTAAAACCCGAGTTTTCAAGCGCTTTTTAGTTTGTTAAACAATTATTATTGTGCAGGTATAATAAAAGTATTTATTGCCTTTATTTGAAAAATGTTCAATTAATTTTTCACCATTAACAAACAAGAATACAAATCCAGTAACGTGTAATTTAACTTAATTTGTAGCTCTTCATAGTTTAGAAGTAAGCAACAGCGGACCCATCAAAATCTTGTCTTCTGTACGAGAGCCACTAATTGGGATCTTGAGAATTACAAGAGCTACGACTTCGATTAAATTAGACAAAAGTCTCAACATTAGGACTATTTAACGATGTTTTGCTGTTTAGAAAAATGCATAGGTCACTAGAGATATAAATAAAAATGTGGCAATAGCTTTTTTTTTCAAATATAAAACTAGTGGTAGATAAAAAAGTTTTAAATACAAATTGTATGGTCTATTTGCTGGATCAGCTTATACACGTCATAAATAAAAGTAACTAGAATCATATTATTACTGATTTTCTCTACCACCTTAATATTCAATCAAATTTGTAATGAGTTTTCGATTTTGTCGACCAAGCCTTCGGTATTTTCCATATTCATTTCATATTCAACACACGAATGAAGCTGGAAAAATAGGCTGTTACACAATTAAGAATAAACATTGTACATTCACATTTCTTGTTATCAATAAAGGTAAAATTAAAATATACATTTATCGATATAACGATGGGGTGGCTAGCTCAGTGGTATAAAGTCGGCCTGTGGATCCTGAGAACCCTGGTTCGATTCCCACAGGCGACAAACAATTTTCATAATTTCAAAAACTACCCCTGTGGCTCCTCCACCACTAACATCTTTGGGGGCCGTGATTTGACGACTGGTAACCGCATTTAACATGCAAAAATATATCTCTTACCGAGATCTGCTTCGGCAGAGTGCCACACCCAGTAATGGGTAGAAGGCGTGATGATATATTTATTTTATTTATTTTTTCGATATAACGAGTTGGACTGAGGATTTGGGAACTAGGGTTCTATTCCCACAGCCGACAAACAATTTTCACCACATTAATATTACCCCTATAGTACCCCCTTCACTAATATATTTGGGGGCTGTAATTTGATGGCTGATAACCGCATTTCACGCGTATAAATATATCACTTACTGAGATCTGCTTCGGCAGAGTGCTGCAACACTCAGTAATGGATACAAGGCGTGATAATATATTTTTTCTTTATCGATATAACAAAACAGTTTAACAATATTTATATTAAAATGAGTTAGAGAATTTTCCATTGTTAAGTTTTCCTAAAAAGGATGACGTGTATAAACTGATTCATCAAACAAACTATAGATACTAAAGCTCTGTATACACTAGAAAAATAATTATTAAAATTTTTCGGTCAATTTCTTTAGATACATTTTTTAAATGGAACGGATAGCTGAAAATTACATATTAAATAGTATATTTGTTCCCTTTTCAACCATGCTAAACTTGCTTTGTTTTTTGATTTTTTAATAATTCATTAGTAAATATGAGTAATAATAATTCAACTAATTTTGATAAAAAATAATCAAAAAACTTATCATCCTAATTGTTTTCATGATATTATAATATGAGTTCATCAAACTTTATTTACTTGAGCAAAGAAAAATCGAATTTATAGACTATTTGGTTAACATTATACAATTTATATTTATTAAATCAAGCAAATTTGGCATTTTTAAATTTAAAAAAACATACACTTATTAAATATATAATTTTCAATAATTCATTTCATTTAAAAAAAAAATACTTTTTCAGTGGCTTTTAAAAATTTCGGAGCCATGACTCTCTTGATGATAGATATCAGAAATAAATTCTTTCGCGACCCCCTTACTTTTTATGTGATCAAAATTGCAATTTATTTATAATGCGCATTACAAAAATGGAACAACGATTTTTGTCTACTAATGTGACACCTTTTATAAACGAAGTCATAGTTCTTCCCGTTCTCGAGATCCTAATCTGGTCCTCGTATAGGAGATATTTTGTATTTTGTTTAATTATAATTATTAAAATTTACTATTTGCGCTGTTCATGATAAAGGTATGTAATCTGTGGAGATCTTAATTAATTGTTAATAAAATAAAAATATTGTTGTTTGCATTGAAGTATGGTGCGTAGTATTGATAATTTATTATCTAGTAATGCATTCAAAACTAGAATGACAAATCCAAAACCTGTAACAGTTCTAAGTAGTAAACATAATCGTGTGATATTTCCTAGAATGGTTCTTGCGGTATGTTGTTTGTAAACAACAAAACAACAACAGATCATGCATCAGAGAGAACAGTTCATTCATTCGTCAAGGCGTCGTCAGTTCCAAAACCGGTAGGAAACAAAATTAGCGAGTGTTGTTTGTTTGTGAAGTCGGCTGCGGACGTGCTAGCATCTGCGTCCGTGCGTCCGTGCGTGTGTTGCCTCACACGTGCACCTCATACACCCAAACCAAAACCTCCAAGAGGAGGGGAGCTTCTACGCCGCAGGAGGAGTATATGTATACGCGTCTCAAAAGCCAGCCAAGCAGTTTTGCTGCACACTCTTTTGTGTTCGTATTAGTAGATCTTAGTTCTCTGCAATTATATTAATTGCTCTTACATTCTCTCTGAAGTATTATTTAGTTTAAAGTTGCTAGATCTCAAAGTTTGTTAGCATTTATTGAAACTGAAAGTGAAGAATGTCTGTTTCGCCCGCCTTTCCGATGTCTGAGAACAAAGCCATTCCTAGAAGAATGTTCATTACCGATCCTTCTCAAATGCCTAGTGAATATTCATCTACTCCTGGAGGGACTCTTTACTCTACCACTCCTGGAGGTAAGATTACTTTTTACTTTAAATATGTACAAGTTACATAATGAATAAGAATATCACGCCACAAATTTACATTAAATGCTACGTTTCAAAACAAAAACACTTATGTCATTTTTATAAACAAAATATATCATCACGCCTTCTAACCATTACAAGGTGTGGCACTCTGTTGTAGCAGATATCGATAAGTGATATATATATATATATATATATATATATATATATATATATATATATATATATATATATATATATATATATATATATATTATGCGCGTGAAGTGCGGTTACCAGAAGTTAAATCACGGAGCTCAAATATGTTAGTGGAGAAGTAGCCACATGGGTAATGTTAAAAAATAAATAAGTATAAATATATCATCACGCCTTCTAACCCATTACTGGGTGTGGCACTCTGTTAGTGGTGGAGGAGCCACACGGGTAGCTTTTTAAATTATGAAAATTGTTTATCGCCTGTGGGAATCGAACCAGGGTTCTCAGGATCCACAGGCCGACTTCATACCACTGAGTTAGTCACCCCATAATTGGATAATTTTAATGTAGTGAAAATTGTTTGTCAGCTGTGGGAATAAAACCCAAGTTCTTAAATCCATAATACGATTCGATACCACTGAGCCATCTATCCCATAATTTTATAAACAGTATATTTTTATATGATAAACAATAATCTATTATAAAATAATTATTCTCTTTTAAAATTCTGAAAATATTCAACAAAAATAATTATAGTAACGTAATAAACGTTGACGGAAAACAATTTTTATTTGTATCACTCTCAATTGGTTTTGATGCCTTTTGAGCTTTTTCAAGAGTTCAAAGAGAATTTAAAATTTAACACAGAGACGATGATAACATGAATTGTACGAATAGCAGAAATACATACGTGAATGTAAAAACGTTTAGAATAAAAAATATAATTCTTTATATGGTAATTGAGTCGGTAAAATTTGTTAATTTGCCAATTCTAGAAGAACTGAAACTAGTAGTTATAGAATAAAAATATCTGTGTTTGTTTAAAACTCGACGAGTTTAGGTAATTAATAAAAACAGTGGAAAAATTTATATTGTCCTGTATTTCTTGTCGTAAACAACAGTCTGTTCTACTTAATTACTCAGTCCAACAGTTACTAATTGCTTATCAGATTTTTAATGAGTTTCTGTATGAGTAATCATTGAAAACACGATGAGTAACATGTACTAAAAGAATGCTTGGGAGCAGTAGCAACAACACACAGCAGGCATTGCCCTCTCTATAGCATGGTTCTTGGTGCATGTGCAGCATATTTATCCAATTCACTCGTTTACTAAAGGAAATGTAAATCTACCCATGGATATTTCTGTCCGCTGCCGGCTTGAATATATAAACTGAATCCGTGCCAACATTTTATTTCTACTTATCAGTTGATAAAAATATCCGTCTACGTTAACCTCGTTTCGTATTATCTGCTAAATAAACTAAATAATATGGTGTTCACTGACCCATGATATTTCTAAAATGTTACGGGAGTTAAAGATGCTAAGGTTTTCAAAGTAAAAGTAATAAATGCAATTTACATTTCATAATAAACAAATAAATGTTGTATATGTAAATAATAAGTGGTTTGCCTTCACTATTTTATCGTAAATCATAGAGTAAATTTATTCTTTGTTAATTAATTCTAGTATTTTGTAATACGAACATATGCTGTTACTAGATCATAAGATATTACTTTACAAAAATTTGCATTTTATATTTTATTTATAATTTTCTTCAAGATTATGTACAATATTTTTATTGTTTAAGCATAATTTATTAGAACATATTTATTTTGAAATATCTCACTAGCTCTTTGTGATTATACAGCAAAAAGTTTTATTTCTTAAAATAAAATATAATAGATTCTGAACTTAGTATATCGTTTTACTTTTTAATTAAATTAATTTCTGTTTATAGTAATTACTAAAATAGATCATTCTCTTTTCAGGAACCAAGATCGTGTACGACCGTTCATTCCTGATGAATCTGCGTAACTCCCCGATCTCACAAACACCACCTAAGTGTAGCATCCCCTCTGGACTGGTTCGAGGTATGCCTCATTCCCCAGTAGGCAACTGTTTGCCCAGCAGCCCAACGATACCCATTGCCACTATTGAAGAAGTCGGAGAACAGTTTGCCATGGAAATTTGAACATTTACACCCAATCAGTGGTGTATTAGTCCTTTCCTGAAGGAACTTTGCCATTGTGGTTTTGGCTTAAGGGTCCTTATTTATTGTTCGCATTTGAATGGTTCTTTTAGTATAGTTTTGTAAAATCGGACCGTGGTGGCCAAACACTGTTCAAGTGTTTGCATGATGTTAAGAACTCTTTTGTTTTGTTATTGTATTTTATTTGTGATAAACATTTTGTAATAACAGTTGAAGTTACTGTATCATGTAACTTGATGTTATATTTTTCGGCAAATCAAAAGTATGTGTATCACATATTGGAGCCGAAATGTATTTAAATAAATACTTATTAATGATTTTGTTGTTCATTTTATTCATAAATCATTTACATTTATCCTTCATAAGTGAATAACATGTGTTGTTTAATAAATGGTATTTAGACATCATTGAATAAATACATTATCTATGAAACCAATTAAAACATAATTTTCTATGCATTGGAATTTTAAATAAGTAAAGCAATAAATTACGGTAGGTAATATTTCCTATCATGGATCTTAGCTTGTAGGATAGTATTGGATCAATATTTAATTTTTCAAAAGTCAATTGTTTTATACCATCACATCATCAATCTGAAGATGGTATTAAACATTACCCAAATATAACCATTAAATACTAATTATTTTTTTCCTAAACCCACTTGTTTGACTTTGAAAAAATTAATATTCATTCAATTGTAGGTAATATTGGACGTCATTAACTACTGTAAAATTAATAAAATACCCATTACTGGGTGTGGCACTCTGCCGAAGCAGATCTCGGCAAGTGATATATTTTGCGCGTGAAGTGCGGTTACCAGTTGTCAAATCACGGCCCCCAAAGATGTTAGTAGTGTGAGAGTCACAGGGGTAGTTTTAAAATGGTGAAAATTGTTTGTCGCTTGTGGGAATCGAACCATGGTTCTCAGGATCCACAGGCCGACTTGATATCACTGAGCTAGCTAATCCATATAAAATTAATGAGTTTGAATATTATAACGTAGCTACTAGTAAATTAAGTAATAATAAAAAATATATAGTTCGCTGTAATGAAGAAGGTTCTAAAATGTTTAATTATAAAACGATTGAAGTTTCAATAACAACATATGTATCTAGTAGAAAATTATATAGCCGTAGACATTTACAAGTTTAATGACGCATAATGTACTCGTAGTAAATACAAGGTTAACAAATGAAACTGTAAATTAAAATCAAGGCGAGCTCTATGGACACATATGTATGCGACTGGAAGCAATTTGTGCTAATATCTGTTGCATCCCTTATAAAAATCAACCAACCGCTCCCTCATTCAACATTAATTAATTAATTTTATGTGGAACATTGTTATTTTATACGAGTATACTAAAAAAATATATATTGACCACGAGTTACTAGAATATTAGAATAGAACTATATACTAACTTGGTAATTAAAATTTACTAAGGTAAATTCGGTTTGAAACTAAACGGTATTATTAAATAATCATTTTTTAAAAATATTTTAATTGGATTTCAGGCTTAAAAGTCGAAAGGTGAAATAAAAATTGTGTACAATTTTTCATTTCAATAAGCGACGTTTCGGTCGATGGATTTTAGTCATTATCAAGTAATAATAATTGTTAGTAAACGATTAAAATATAATTAAAATTCAAATAACCATTTTGATAATTTACAATGAAATAAAACGTTATAGAGGTGAACTCCTCAATAATTAACAATAAAAGAAAATTAAATTTAAAAAGTTATAGAACAGGGTGGTAAATCCAGTTAGATTTAAATATGAGAGAGGATAAATAAAATAAATAAATATCAATATATCACGCTGAAGCAGATCTCGGTGACATATTTATGCGCATGAAGTGCGGTTACCAGCCGTCAAATCACGGCCCTCAAAGATGTTAGTGGAGGGGGAGCCACAGGGGTATTTTTAATATGATGAAAATGTATGTAGGCTGTAAATAATATCATTGATAATCTTAATTTAAATTACATCTTATTAGAATCCGTTTAGTTTTAATTCGTTTCTATTCAAGTTACAGAAGTCTTTTATTTTGTCGCCATTGTGCAGCTTTGGAAAGCCACCTCAGACATGTTTTTATATGTTTTAACCAAATACACGAACTAAAACTAACCCTTGTTAAATCTAATGTAATTAATCGGATTAAAACTAAATTGACTCAAAGTTCTCTAACCATTATAAAATTATAATTTGAATGTAGGGAGCAAAATTTATAAAAAGTTTTAAGTTTGTCAGAGATACGGAATGATCTCTCTTTTAAATGTTTTGTAATTAATCTGTAGGCGTTTTGAAACTACGCAAAATTTACAGTTTGCGTCAAACATAATGGAATTCTTTTCTGTAAACAAATAATTTTTTGTATGAAGTTTAATTTTATAATCTTCTTTTTTGGTCAAAAGTAGTTATATTTCAGCAACGAACTTAACTGAAGTATATAGTTGGTTGCATACCGATTTGAAAATTTATTTTACACAAAAAATTATGTTAGTATTTTATTATTTTGCTATTTTTTTTGTTATTACATGATAGATCTTAAAATATTTTTTGTTTACTTATTCTGCTGCTATCTCAATGATTGAATGTCTAGTCAATGGCTGCTACTGTCGCAATGTAAGTTATCATATCTGTAACTCTTCTAGAATATGCATATTCGTTGTCGTACCATGCCACTAGTTTTACAAATTGGTTATTCAGAGGAATTCCAGATTTCACATCGAATATACAAGAGTGTGGATTTCCAATAAAATCACTGGATACGACATCCTCGTCCGTCCAAGACATTACATCTTTCATTTCATCTAAACAAGCGTTTAGAATCGTTTTCTTTATTTCGTCGTATGGTGCTGGTTGTTGCAAACGTACCTTAATAAAGAAATTTATTATTATAAAATACTACTTTATTATTCAGTTAAGAGAACTAAAATAATTAATTATAAAAATCTTACAGTAAGATCGAGGGCACAAACATCAGCAACTGGAACTTTCATGGACATCCCTGTTAACTTTCCATTTAACTCTGGAAGAATCAATCCAATCGCAGCAGCAGCTCCTGAACAAGTCGGAATAATATTCTGCAAGGCTCCACGTGCTTCCCTTCTGTTTCCACATCCAGGACTGTCCACTACTTTCTGCGTGGGTGTCATAGCATGCACGGCCATCATCAATCCCTCAGTAATGGTAAAGTTATCGTGGAGAACCTTCGCCAAAGGCGCCAGACAGTTCGTGGTACTGCAAGCTATGGAGACGATCTTCATTGATGGATCGTACATCTTGTGATTGACGCCGATTACAAACATAGGAATGTCTACTGCAGGAGCGGTTACGATCACGAATTTTGCGCCTGCATTTAGGTGGAGCTATCAAAAGGAATAATTAATATTGAGAGTAGAAATAGATGTGATGAATTTACAGATGCCTTTTCGTATGTGACGAATATTCCTGTGGATTCAACTACGAAATCTACTTCCAAATTTTCCCAGTTTATGTTGCTGGGATCTTTTGCGCGAGATACAGTTATTATGTTTCCTGTATCATTTTAAATTAATTATAGTTGAAATAAATACATGATTAGTGTGATTATACCGTCTATATTAAGTTCCTTATCTTCTACAGTTACAGTACCAGGATAGTTGCCGTGGGTAGAATCGTATTTAAATAAATATGCCATGTAATCGACCGTAAGAAATGCATCGTTAATGGCAGCAACCTTAAAGATTAGTAATTTGTACATTGTTCAAAGAATTTGAAATTATATACTATACATCAATTTGTTGAGTAATACAAGATCGCAAAACCATACGTCCAACCCTGCCGAATCCATTTATTCCTACTTTGACCATATTGATGTTTATAAGCTAATTTTGTATTTTTTTTTTATCAAGTAATAGTTTTACATTTTTTTCGAAATTTTGTGACTTTGATGAATGAATGACATAAAATAAATGATTGAAATAAATGAGAAGATAATCAGCGCAATCTATTCATTTTTTGGGATTATTTCTATATAATTATAAAACAAATTTCAATTTCAAATATTACAAATTGAGCGCTCTTGAAATCGTGTACGTGTAAAATGGCCAGGGATGACTAGATTCTGTTCCTGTGTGTTACGTTCTTGACATTTTTATTCTGATTAATACTTTCTCTTTTGCACCCGCCTTTATCGCTATTTCTGTCCTTATCTCGGCATATTTGTTTTGGATTTTGCAAGAGTAAAGTATTGAAGTTTATTTCTCGATTGTAAACAAACATATTTTTCTATTTACGAAGGTTAAAACAATACAGAAAATATTAAAAATGCAATGTGAGGAGTACGAGTGTGAGGTAAGTATCAAATTTACTTTATTTTTATCAATATATGGGTGGAATACTTTCTCTATAAACATGTTAGGTTAACATAATAATTTATACATAACATACACCTTGTGTGTAAATGGAGATAAACGAAAATTTTCCATGAAAACACTACGATGTAAATAATCAACATAATCAGCTGTTTAACCATTTTATTCAATTGTCTATTGTTGTTTAGCTTTTATTTTTATAAAAAAATACTTATTTAGTAGTTTAATTAGTAATAAACAAATTTATAATTAGTTTTTGTTTATTAAAGGCATCTACGTCGAAAGGAGCCACAGCCACAGCCCCAGCTGTTAAAGAATTGAATGAATTAGATTCAGCGTTACATGAACTGGGGATGCTTTCAACTCTGACCGACTCTCGTCGAGATTATCTCCGTGAATTGAGTGCCAAAAGGCCGGTTTTAAACCTGGTTGAAATGAACACTAGGTTCGTGAGCAGTGTTTCAATAGGGTTAAGAATGAAACCAGTAACATCGCATCATCATCTTCGAATGAAGCCTTACTCCATCCCAATTCGTCCTAGAGGAGAAGAAAGGCATCGAACACGAAGTGAGAACGCTGATCTCAATGAAACACCCGGTACCAGCCTCGTGGCTTCAGTGATAGACGCAGTAGTCAGCGTAGCCACCGACGAAGTACAAAGTAACATTAAGAAGTCCAAGTCGTTAGAAAACGTGCACTTGGAGAATCCCAACGAGCAAACCACGTTACCTGAAGTCGAACTTGTGTCCACATGCATACAAAAACTGAAAATGGCAGAGTGACATCACGATTCTTTTACATTCAACTGGGCCTTTGTTCCTGCGTACACATTTTCGGTTTATTAATTTGTTTTTTGCTCTTTTGTTTCGTTGATCATTTGGAAGAATGAGACAATATAAATTGGACAAGAAATTCATTTAAGCACAGGTATTTTGACTGGTAGATGGAATAGGTTACTGATTTAGTGTGTGAGCGCTTGTAAGACTGGATTTTTGGCAGTTAGAATCCTCCGAGTACCAAAGATGTCCGTGCATACGTCCTGATGTTTTACAACAGTTTATTCTCGAAAAGAATCCGTTGCCAGGGTAACGTCAACAACGTATGACAAGTATTTTTTTAGGTGGGACGGCGTAGCACGGATAATGGAGGTTTTTGTATAATTTGGCGTGTATGTATGTGTGAACGTATGATTGATTTGTGTTGTAAGATTTTGTTTTAAATCTGTTGTTAGAATCTTGAAATATTTATTATATATAATTGTAAGTAGGAAGTGAATTATTGATCAACTATTAATTAATATTGCACCGAGCAAATCTTTAACAAAAGCAAAAAAAAAAAATGTTTGATCAGAGTCACTATTCATCTAATTTGTACGTCGTTAGTAAAATTTTATAAATGAATTCCACTGTTTTAAAATGGAAGGTGATCCATTTGGATAGCCTTGAATTTATAAAAGTTATGCAAAATTTATATATTACGTGTTAGGTATTTATTTATTATAGATGTACATATATTTTGCGATGGCGCAAATTGGTAAACAAATCTAGAATGGGGCATAATTTCATAGTTTTTATTCTGCAATGTTTTTAACCACAATGAATTCGAACGAGTCTTTCAATAATTAATTCTGCATTTAATAATGTTACAGTTACTGATGCAGTAACAATGTTTAACGAGTGAACTGGATGTTACTAACACTGACATAGTCTATACACCCGTACTAAATACTTGTGTACACCAAGTATTAATTTATTGTACCAATAAATTTTGGTATCACAAGTTTTATTTAATTGTTAATTATTAATGGTATAATTTGTAAAATCGCTTAAATTACAATTCACGATTAATTTTCTGTAACGTGACTACAGTTTTGTGTTATTTTTGTATGAATAAAACTTTTAGATATCACATCGTTTTATTTATTAACAATCCTTTCACATAAATATAATTTAATTAATAATTAACAGAAACCTACAACTGGGAATTTCGTTAAATGAACTTTTAAAACTTCTGGGAATAAAGACAACAATTTAAATTTTTTTCCCATTTTATCTTCATCGGTCATCATTTGTACAGCAAATTCTAAAGACTTTTTCTGTTCTGGTGTAGCATTCTGAAGAAGTTGTTCAACTCGTAAAAATATCCCCATGGATTCTAAAAATTTTCTTTGTGTAACTGGTCCAAAACCAATAGCCCTGTTATTTATCTCAGCTACAGATTTTAATAAATTAAAATTTACGTCTGCTGTTAAATCTGCTGATCCAGGATTTAAAAGAGGATCATGTAGTTTGTGTTCTTTGAAAGCCTGTTAAATACAAAAATAACTATATATTTATTTATTTTTTTCTTGCATTTTACCCTAAATGTGTCTGTGCCTTCTCCATCATGTCCATAATCTGCTATTAGTGCAATTCCACCGTCCTCTTCTAATCTTTCTGATAAATGTTTCACAGTTGCTATAGAATCTCTTGATACTTCTATATGAGGTCTAGTTTCGTTTTTATCTATTAAAAGTTTAGAACCTAATGTATCTTTGTTTGACAATACGTATTTAAATTTATTTTCGTTTGTTTCATCAAAATCTATTAGAATTTCTCTCCAACCTTGCTCTGTTTTCTAAAAAAAGAGCATAAAATTATAAACCGTAATTAATTTATTACTAGAGTAATATTATCTACCTGAAATTTTTGTATAGGTAATGCATCAAAAAATTCATGAGCAACATAAAGAGAAAATTCTCTTGGTACATCTTCAAGTTTATTGTACCAAGAAATAGAAATACCACCCGCAGTTGTACCTTTTCGATAACACAATGTAGAGTCAGATTGAACTAGTTGAGAATTTAAACATAATAAACGAGCTTGCATATCGCTCAAAAGTGGACTCACTTCGACTAAATGAACGCTCATATCGGAAAGTTCTCCAAAATGTTTAAAAACCTACATTAATTATTATTGAATGAAAGCGATATTTTGGAATATTTTTACCTTAAGCACATCCTGACACAATGAGCCTCGTCCTGGACCTAATTCTACTATTTGACAAGGTTTTGGAGATCCTAATTTTTTCCATTCACTTATGAACCAAACTCCGACCATCTATAATTTACCTTCGTGAAATTAATTCTTTTTATTATTTTTGATGATATACTTCTCCAAAAAGTTGTCCTAATTCAGGAGATGTTACAAAGTCTCCTTTTTCGCCAAAAACATCGTTATGCATATAATATCCTCCTAAAGGATTTGTTAAAACTTCTTTCATATAATCGGCAACCGTGATAGGTCCATTTATTTTAATTTTTGCTTGTAATTGCTTAGCCAATTTTTGTTGCATCTCCACATTCTTTTGAACAAAATTATTTGAACTAACTGTGTAATATTTTCGATATTTAATAACATTTTTAAATATCTTTAAAGACATCTTTATTTCTTGGTTATGTTATTTGACGGCAACAATAAAAACAACAATTAGCGCCGTTTTTCTGCAACTACATTCGGGAGTTCTCCTTCCATAATTGGTTTAAAATAACTATATAATTTATTGTAATTTCTTTAAATATAAGTCTGAATATAATATTGTTTTTAATCAGTAAATATAACACATTAAAAAATTATTAAATAGCGCATGAGCGCACATTTTGTCCCGCTATCATTTTAAAATATATTATCAGCCTGATTCTCAAAATAGTTTGCTAATCCTGAATTTTCGATTAGCACATTTTATTCTAGTCAGTCTTTAAAAAGTTAATCCAAATCATTTTCCGAAAACCAAATAATATCAAGATTATATTAGAGTTTTATTAAACTCCTGGCTTTTGAAAATCGGGCTGTATAAGATTTAATACCATTTTGTAAACAATTAGCATAAATTAATTATTTAGCATAATTTTTTTTTCTTTAATAAATATCTTTTAAGTGCGTTGTTTATATGACACGAAATTGTGACCGCATTTATTATCGCAAGCAGACCAGTTTTCAAAAGAGAGATGCAAATGATCTCGGTCATTATAACTGTATTGCAAATTAAATAAAAGACACCAATCCGTTTCAGTCGAAATGGGAACATTGAATTACAACTATTATTTAACCATTTTTCATATTCCGTCAAAGAAAACTGTGTTTATGATAATTTTGTTGTTGGCATTGACACTGCACACGCGAGAAAGTATAAGAAGTTGAAGTTGATTCTTCCGGTGAAATGTTGGAGAAAAGAATCTTCACCGAGAATAAGATCAGTTCTTCTTCAGGACGCGGTGCGGTACAGCCATTTCTGTTGCGCGTTCGAAAACAATTAATTTTGTAACAAATATGTTGTCCAAAATTTTACTGATTTTGTTATATTTCTCTTTTATATCTCATAAGTGCTTTGGCGAACTAATTTATTCAGGTATTATTATTTTTTATTATTGTGATATATTTTATTAATATATTGGTTTTAATGAAATCTATTGTTGTAGATGAAGAAGGGACAACAGTGGATCCAGTTGTTATACTGCAGGAACTTGAAAGTAAATATGTATTATATTAATTGCACTGAATCTAAAAATAATGTTATTTCAGTTGAGCGCAAAGAAATACAAAATAAGCAATTATCTAACACCACAGCTCCAATAAGTACTTTAACTAATGTAACAAGCGCAGTAACAACTACTGTCAGTAATGCTTATAGCAGAATTCCATGTTCCTGCGTAAGAGGACAATGTGGCTGTTGTACTGGATCTCTTTTAGCTTCGTTTGGTCAAAAAGCATGTGTAAATATTACTTACGAACCAGAGGAGTTTGCCTTTAACGCTGCATTGTCTTTAAACGGGCGGGTGTTTTACAAGAATAGAATATCAGGTAAAACAAAACAGTAATTTGCGAGAAACAAATATTCAACTAAAAATTTCAGGAAAAAATCCCCCACCTATTTGTATCCGTGTACCGCGCATTCGAGCTATCCGATTATGCGTTCGATTTTCTAATGTTTATTTCACCGGAGCTAATATGCACACATGTATCGGAATGGAAGCAAATTGGGATGATTTTACAATATTTGATACCTCATTTGATTGTATCCGTATCGGAGCTGCTGGTGTAGCAGTTGTCCCGCCGGAAGATGGGGGTGGTATAAGCAGTAATGTTGATGAAGACGATGATGATGATGATGATGACGATGATGATTACGATGATAGCGCAAGAGGATTAGGAATAAGATTTCAGAATAATTTAAAATGAATATTTATATTAAGGATTATTGTAGGTGAATTATTTATATAGTATGTAGTTTAAATTAATCTCATGTATTTATTGCATAATTAAATAAATTTGATTGTACATTTTTGAGTTTGCTTATAATACATGGATTTAGAGATTTTATATGTAAATAATTGAAAGACATTTATGAAACACTGTCAAAAGTGGACGTGCATCTGCTTTTTGGTCCTTAAATCTACCTTTAACATAATTAATAGAGAACGCAGATATCTATCGTTTGATATATTTACGTTACAAATAAATGGAACTATAAAATTCTTAATTCAAAATAGGACTTATAATTTTATAAAAATATTTTTAAAGGTGGTCCACTAAGTAAGTTGTGAATGTTATCAAATATAAGTAAGCTCGGAATGTTGGTCCAGAGTTAAAACGACAACATAAAATAGCTGTCGTAGAAAAAATATAGATAGAAGACTTGAAAAACAGTCGAAAAAAATAACTAAAAAAGTATTTCAGAATAATTTTCAAAACTGTAAACAGTAACAAGTGCATTGTATTATCACACAGCGTAATACTACTTGTTCTATAATGTTAATAATTAATAAATAGAAATCAAGCATGCATCGAAGTGAGTAACTATTCGTAAAGAAGAGAATAAATCTTCGTTATATAAAATTCGATAGTGTTTGTATAATTCTTGGTTTGAGTAAATATTTAAAAACAGATTTCTATTTATTAACTACAAGATAATAATTAAAATTTGAGTTTCAGAATATATTATTTAGCATATACTTTAATAGGAATAGTGTCAAACTTAACAATAAACTCTAGAAAGTACCATAACCTCGGTATATAATATCAATTATTAATAACTTATAAATTCATATTCAATGAAAATTTAAAACCCGTTTTCAAAAGAAAACATTAACAGCTACATTTACCTTGGTGCATGGGCAAGACAAATCCTCAGCCGAGTTCTGGACACAGTCTAACATACCATTAAAAGGAATTCTTTTTTGTAGTAATTTGATTTACCGTATTATCACAGTTTCTGCTTGGAGATACTGGCGAGGACCGAGATCTACAAGTTATTCGATTGTATTGAAAAGGTACAAATTATTTCAAATAATATTGAACTAACTGTGAGCAATTTGTAAAATGAGGACTTAAAGGGGTTTCGCTGGACAGCAACTGTTCATGATCTTGCAGAAATTTCTGAATATCAATACCATTAACCTATAACAAGAAAAACACATATTTAAACCAAATTCGTAACTAATGTATGAATTAGTATTTCTTACTTTTGAAGGTTGTAGAAACCTCTTGGGTATTCGAGTTAAAAATTCAGTTGATTTTGGTGGGCCAAACCCCAGTCCAAGAAGGACAGCTTCAGGATCAGGTTTTCTAAGTTCTAACACTGATTCCACACTTGAGCAATTGCTGGCATCATCGGATTGAATTGAGGCATCTCTCATTAAGAAACCTCTTACGCCCAACTTTGCCGGTGAGCCAAGATTTACAGGGCTACATTCTACTTTAAATATCTGATTACCCCCATTATTTGTTTGTTGTGAATTTACAACTGGTAATGAATCAATCCATTGTTGAACTGTTACTGGAGATTTTCTTCTCATTTTAATACAATAGTTGTTTAACAAAGATACACTTCAAACATTGTTTTATTGCTAATTTTCACACCTGTTGCTCAACCAAATTTATGTTAAAAACTGACGTCAGTCAACTAACGTCAAACGTCGGTTTACATTTTTTTCTTTCAGTGGTGTACAAAAACTGAACTCTTAAATAAATGCTATAATTTATATAAATAATAATCAAATATAATTTAAAAATCAGGTCAATTACCATCCAATTAATAAAATACTCATAACTTTCTGAAAACAATTAATAAATCATAACTTTAAATGTATACAAAATATATTGCATGTTACGCCAATGCGTTTCTGTCAAAATTCTGGGTAAATTTCCACACGTGCATATATAACCTAGTTTTTGTTGTTGTAGAGTGGGAATTTACCTTCATTAAAAAATAATGACAGAAATTTCCGACGCTGACAATAGATTAACATCAGCATCAGAGGAAGAATCTGGTTAATATTAACAATTATAATTACAATAAATCGTACAATTATAAATGATAAATTTCAGAAGATTCTTCAAGTAGCGAAGATGATACATTTCAAGTGGCAATGTGGGATTTCAACCAGTGTGATCCCAAAAAATGTTCTGGCCGAAAATTATCTCGAATGGGCTTAGTTAAATCTTTAAAAATTAAACAAAAATTTCCAGGTTTAGTACTCACACCCACAGGCAGTCGGTGCGTTAGTCCTTTGGATAAAGACATTATTAGAGATAAAGGTTTAGCCGTTGTGGATTGTTCATGGGCAAGAATTGATGAAACACCTATTGCTCAATTAAAACCTGCCTATCCGAGACTTTTACCATTTTTAATAGCAGCTAATCCTATCAATTACGGCAAGCCATGTCAGTTAAGTTGCGTGGAAGCTTTAGCTGCAGCTATGTATATAACAGGATATAAAAAAACGGCACATAATTACATGTCTAAATTTTCCTGGGGTCACGCATTTTTAGAACTTAATGAAGAATTACTTGAGGGATATTCTGAATGTACCGATAGCGCGCAAATTATTACGGTTCAAGATGAATTCATCAAAAAAGCGCAAGAAGAGCGACAACACGACCGTGAAGGTTTGTACGCGTTATCTAATTTATTCATAGTTATAAATTATGTTTTGTTTTCAGCTTTACCAGATTATCCTCCTACTGAAAGCGAATCTTCGGATACCGATTAGTTTTAAATTTATTATGTTATTATATTATAAATTGTGTACATTTTATAGCATAAATAAATATTGTCAAATTATTTATAAAAAGGACTTTTTGGTATATTTCTCGTAAATTGTTTGATACTGCGCGCCAAAACATAAGATCAATAAATAGACGGACGTAACCGGCAAGTAAAAAATGGCTGATCAACAATAACAGCAATGGCATTCTTGTAGTTTACGATCAAAATGTGATAAAAACACCAAAATGAATCACTGTAACAGTAAAAAGTGTGTAATGTTAGAGCTCACCGAGCTGTCAGAGACGGCTCCATCGAAGCTTGTGAATGGAAATGCCGTTCATGCCATAGACAACCGACCTGTGCAACAAAGACGTAATAACAAAGCCCGAAAACGGATGGCAACAATCGGAACAGTATTTTTAGTCATCGCATTGTTAACTGGTTTAATTGTTCCTTTTGCACTTCAACTGAGCTCTTCGTCTTTACTAGAAGCCCGACTTGCTTTCATACGTCGAGTGTTACTTGAAACGCCTTTAGTGGATGGGCACTGGACATCCACAGGAAATATAAGTGATGATATTTCTACATTGCACAACAGTCTAGTGGCTGCTCATTTTTGGCCAGTTTTAGTTCCATGTGGAGCGCAATTCTTGGACGCAGTGCAATTAACATTAGAAAAAGTTGATGAGATTCAAAGAATTATTCATTCTAATTCCGATCATCTAGAACTTATAGATTCAGCAAATGCGTTAGAAAAAGCACACCTATCTGGTCGTGTGGCAATTCTTTTAGGTGTGGAAGGCGGCCACACCTTGGGAGATAGTCTAGGAGTTCTACGATCTCTATACTTATTAGGAACCAGATATTTAACAATAACGCATACATGCAACACCGCATGGGCGGAAACAGCAGAACCGCCGGATGTTTTACTAGATGACGAAATTCCAAATCGTGGATTGGCAAATTTCGGAAAAGTGATCATCAAGGAAATGAATCGCCTGGGAATGATTGTAGATTTAAGTCATGTTAGTGAAAAGACTATGCACGATATTTTATCGGTATCAAAAGCTCCGGTAATATTTTCTCATTCAGGCGCACAAGCTTTATGCAACGGCACAACAAATGTTCCTGATTCTGTCTTAGCGCGATTAGCCCTCAACGGAGGTATTGTAATGGTTAATGTTCGTGGATGTCCCGATACAAATTTGGAGCAAGTAATCACACATATCAACTACATTCGGACGAAGACAGGAGTGAGTCATATTGGCCTAGGATGGGATTCTGATAAAGACTATCCATTTTTATTGGCTGAGTTGGCGAGAGATAGATATTGGGGTACAGCAGCTATTAGAAAATTAGTTGGAGAAAACTTAATTAGAGTATTTCGTGAAATTGAATCTGTTAGAGACTCGTTGCAAAATGTTGCGGAACCAGCTGAAGATATTATTCCCGCTCTTGCGTTAGACGGTAAAACGTATTGCCGCTATCCTGGAGTTTAACAAAGGTTTTAAACTCAAGAAAGTTTAAAGAATGATTCTAAATCTGAAGCTTGCAATTATATTTAGTTTAGAAGAATAACTCGTAACTATCTATGGTGCAATATTAATTCTAGTTTAAAAACTAATGCTCTCATTTTATTTTTGCACACTTTGTTATCAAAAGATTCTTGTTATTAGGTTTGTAAATATTTTTATCAATATGTAATTTGCACCGATTAACCGATTAATATTCAAATTATCGTGACATATCTTGATCAAAAACAATAAAATTTTATCACAAATATTTTACTGCAGATACATTTTTTGAATCACGTTGGATTTATTAATAAATTGTACATAAAGTCACCAAAATTTAATATTTAATTTTGGTTAAATATTTTATTATAAATAAAAACTGTAAATCAAAAGTAAATGCTGTAAATAGCTTAAAGTGAGCCTAATTTGTATATTTTAATATTGTACGGACAATATTTGTAAATGTCTACCGACACCGCAATTTTCACTATTTGTAAAGCATTTAGAAATATTTAAATATAACATCACGCAATATTATAAACGATTTTGTTATGGACGAAGTCAATCAATATTCTAAACGTAACTTTCATACATATTAGAAATTATACAAATTGTTAGATTATTCTTTTAAAGAAATGTTATAAATTATTAATTGTTTAATATTTAATTAAGAATTTGTTGGATATTATTTAAAATGTATAGAGAAATATTGTATAATGTAATGACATTTTATTTTATAATTAAACATACATACATACAAAAATATTTTACTCACTATCATCATTATTTATCTTAATTTTCTTTTGATTTTTATTTTTATTTTTACGCTTTTTCCTTTTATTCGTGATAGTTTCCGATTCGTCTTCTATAATAACTTTACATCCTTTATCATTCTTGAAGGTACTGTTTGCTTTTACTACATTTGCATCTTCTCCATCATCGCTGTTTTCGTTTTCTTGTTTGTTATCTTCAATATTTTCTTCACCATCCTCTTCTTCTTTCTTGACAATTGTTGATACCAAAGTTAATGACGTGCATCTACATCCTGTGCTACAGTCGCCCTTTTCTTTGATAGTTTTTCCGTTAAATTCCCAAATTTTAATATGGCCATCACTGGAGGACGAAACTAACCAATTTTCTGAACTTTGTAAACATTTAACGCGCATTTTATGTGCGTCGACTGTTCTCTGTTTTTCTTTTTTAATATTGAGGATTGTTATTTTTCCGTCCTCATGACCAATTGCTATAATTTTCTGACTTAACCACGAGGTAGAAGTTACTCGACATTGAAACTGAAATTTATTTACAATTCCTCCAGTACTAATATTCCAAATTTCTACATTCATTCCTCCACTTAAAACAAAATGTTCACTATCTGGTGCCCAATTCACAGAATCCAAAGATTTTGCGTCTGTGCTTTTTGTGTTTAAGTTAATCGCATAAGCTTGTCTACCTTTGATTAAATTCCAAGTTCTTAACGTGTGATCAGAACCAAGGGTCAGAGCTAATTTACCTGTTGGATGTACAGCAAGGTCTATAAGAGCTGAACCTTTATGGGGCTTTTCCCAAATTTTCTCTAACTGCCAATTTCCCACTCTTACAATAGCTAATACTCCGTCACTACTACCGGTTACGATGTGTGTTTGACGTGGAGTGAATTCGACACAAGTTACGGTTGAATTATGGTGACTTAACATACAATGCTCTTTTCTGGATTTCATATCATAAATGATTATACGATCATCAGCAGCTCCTGAAGCTAAATACTTTCCAGAGCTTGAAACACATCGTATGCTACTGGCGTGTGCATGTGTTGCAAAAGATTGTGTCATTTCATAACCCTAAAAATTGTTTGATGAAATAAATGATTTATTTTATATAATAGGAAAGGATCATACCGTTTCTTTGGGAAATAAGGTATATCCCAATATATATTCTTCGTAGGTTCCGACAACGATCTCAAAGTTTGGTTGATTACTCATTTTTAGTCCTAAATACTATTAGAAATATATTAACAATAAAACAACAATGATACATTTCAAAATACTTACTTCTCACTTAAATTCAAATAAAATTAATCTCGTATAAAAAAATTATAACCTTAATATTGAAAACGCATGTTGATCTTGATGTCAACACGTGACCTACGTCAGTAACACATTTCGCGCGGCACTACAAAAATATAATTCTTTATTTTTAAGAAAGGAGTGGGCGAGTGGGCAGAATGAAATTTCAATATAACAATAAAACATTATATTTCAACACAAACAAAACCTATATCCATACCAGTTTAAAATAAGTTGTGCAGTAAAATAATTCTTTCTAGTAAAATAGTTCCACCATCCCTATAATTCAATTGTATAATTTAAAAAAACAGTTTTACCGTATGTTCTAGTTGATTATAAAAATAACTTTCATTACTTGAAAACACGTAATGAAAAGCAACAACGTAATATAATTATATTAATCTACAATTTGCTTTAAAATTATAATACCATAATTTCTCTGACAGAACTCACTTCTTTCACCTTTTGTACTAACTCGTTTTTAAAACATTTACGCGACTATAAAATTTGGAATGACCATTTATTAGCAGTCTTTAGTGAAAATAAAAACAAGCACATTCATATAATCAAGTATTTTACAAAATACTTGTTTAAAATAACGAATCCAAAATAGGACAGGACTCATTTTCATCATCAGATATTCGAAATTCTTTACTCTTTTGATTTTTACTACTACTTGGTTGTAAACTGTCGATTAATGAATTCAAAATAAAATTATCTTCCGCGTCAGATTTCTTTTCAACTTTTTTGAGCTCATTCACATTCCTTTCTAAACTTTTTGGTTTATCTTGAATATTAATTACCTGTTTACTAGTTGTCGTTTCAGGGCTATCGAAAAGAGAATCCAAAATACAACTTTCTTCGCTGTCATCCAGTAGAGGAGAACTGCAGTCTTCTTTTGGTGATTCCTGGTTTGTGAATGTAACCTCACTTTTTAGTTTAAAAGTGTTAACCGATACCTTTTTGTTTTGCACTGAAATATCATCTAGATCCTGTGTATCACTATCACTACTGTATTGAATAGTATGATTGATTGGTTTCAACGAAATATTTTCATCTTCTTCACTCTCTGATGATAATTTTTCCTTCTTATAATTTTGTTTAGTGGTCACTCGTCCTTAAATTTTATTTTTCTAGTAATTAAATAAAAAAGGAACAAAAATAAAACCAACTTAAAACAAAAAACAAATTAAACATACTTCTCTTTGATGTGAAGTTATTTTTATTGTCTTGTTTTTTAGGTGATGTTCTTTTTCTCAGCCTACTTTGATTTTGTGTATCTGGCTCAAAAATTGAAAGTAGGGCTGGTTTATTTTCTTTGCACCATTCTTTAATTGTTTCTTCATACTTTTCAAATTGTTCTGATGTTGGTTGAAATTTCTTAATTGTTTCCCATGTTATTCTTCTCCAATAATCGGGTAATGGACATAAGAAATTTGCTTTCTTAAAGTTATTGGACCTTAAATTATTTTGTTATTAATAAATGAATTTTTATGAAATTCAAAGACTTACTCTATGAATTGTTCCTTATTTTCTACTAAACCAGAATTTGCCCATTTCATAGCGAACCATTGAAGTTCGATAGTAAGATCCAAGTAACTCTGATTAACTAATCCAATTCGGAATTGAGTATTTATATTTTTAATGTAGCGGGATTTTTCCAAATTCTCTAAATGTTGTACGACAAAGAAAAACCAATCTTGTAGAGGAAGAGTTTTAATATGTTTTAACTGATCATGAGTCAGTAGAACAGCATCAGGAAAATCGGATTCTTCCCATGAATCGTCTTTAACTACAGAAGAATCGTATAATTAGAAATAGTAAGAAAATAATAATGATAAACATACTTAGTTCATCAGCTGTTCGAACTTCTAGGTTAGCTTGTGAAAATTCATAATACCATTTGCTTAAACAATGACGCTGACATACGATTAATGATGGAGCTGGTCTTTCAAGAGCTGTTAAAAATGCACATATCGCTCGCTCTTCCTGCATTCCAAGATCATTGTTTAAAATGACATTATGTTTCTGAAATGTGTTATAGTAAATAAATGATTAATCGCAAATTATTTATAGTTACCTTTAGGAAGCATTGCTGATAAAGAAATCTTATCCCATCAACTTGGTATGGACTTAATTTTTCAACAATTTTACCTTCCACATAGATTGGTTGTTTGCTGTTGTATTGAGTTAAATAAAGTGGACCTTTCATGATTAAATTTCCGAATCACAAACAGTTCGTGTAATACTTATAACGTCATAATGATAATTGATTAAATCGCGATAAAATGTATAAGGTCATGATTAAGATATACAATACTTTTAAATATAGCAACGCTACGAATACTGAGAAACTTGTTTTATATACATCGCTTTCGCTAACACAAAACCACTGCATTTCTGTTCATTCTTTTGTAAAATCATATACAAATTTCCATTTATTTATCATAAATACGAGTAAGTTTGACTGATTTGCAACAGTTGTTTGAAGTTTGGTATAACAGTACAGTCAACTTTAAAAATGTCAACAATAACCAATAACATGAAATTAAAAATTTGTGTAACAATTACAAATATAATTATTTTATCACATTTATGTTCAAATAAAACACACAATATTGAATATAAACATTTCTTTTGATTGTAAATAGTAGCCACCGCACCAAAATCTGTATCCTTCTAAAATGAGTAACAGTTGAACTGCTGTCCGGTAGATGGCGCGCAGAGTAATACATTTGAAAGTGCGCTTTCCAGTATTCTGGGTTTGCGGGAGATTTTAAGCTTTTATAGTAATTAATGATTTATATTCATAATTGGGATAATTAGAATATAACTGATGTAATTTCAATAACTTTTGTAATAGTACAATAATTGATTTATATTAACAATAGCATAAATCCCAGTTGTCATTAGAAATCCGAGTTCGTTTTGCCTATAAAGTTCGAACTTCTGCAAAGGACAGCATATGATCCAGAGGCGTATCTGATATCAATTTAATATTTAGTTATTGGTCAATTAATTACTGATTGAATAATGTACACTCGAATAAAAACATTAATTTTATAATACCTTTTTACCAATTTATGCACATAATTTTTAAATCATTATAAACAATTATAATTATTTCTTGCATTTACTCGTATATTATAACACTTTACCTTATGCTAGATACGTGTAATTGAATTCACTCATCTTCTAATGTATTACGTAAGTATTGAATTTTTAAAAGAGAATGTCTATACTACATGTTTTTGTTTAATAAATTATTTTGTTGTAAATATATTTTTAAATAAAGAATTACATTATCACGCCTTTTACCCAATACTGGATGTGATACTCTGCCGTAGCAGATCTCGGTAGGTGATATATTTATGCGTGTGAAATGCCGTCACATTACGGCCCCTAAAGATGTTAGTGAAAAGGAAGCCACAAGGGTAATTTTAATACCGTTATAAAAATGGTTTGTCGGCTGTGGGAATCGAACCAGAGTTTTCAAATCCACATTCCGACTCTATACCACTGAGCCCAGTGGTATGAAGTCGACCTGTGGATCCTGAGAACCCTGGTTCGATTCCCACAGGCGACAAACAATTTTCATAATTTCAAAAACTACCCCTGTGGCTCCTCCACCACTAACATCTTTGGCGTTGTGATTTGACGACTAGTAACCGCACTTCACGCGCAAAATATATCAATTACCGAGATCTGCTTCGGCAGAGTGCCACACCCAGTAATGGGTAGAAGGCGTGATGATATATTTATATTTATTTATTTAAATAATATATAGTTAAATATACTAATGAGAGCTGAATAATATTTTTTTTCTGAAAATTACCCAGTAATGGGTAAAAGACGTGATGATATATTTATATTTATATATTCAAATATGTTAAATGGATCACAGAACAGTAGTTCTACTGCTTATTTGATTTATCTGCAATTTTTATAATTCATCCAAATTTCAGGTTAAAAAAACTGATTGTACGAGTATATTAGTATCTACATTTATTCATTTTAACAGTTTCCAATTTTTCTTTCTACAGAAAATTATTTAGATTTAATTTCTTAAAATACACATTCCGCGAAATTAAAAAAATTGCCCCTATTTATTGTGCCCTTTTCCGACGCTACTGCCCTAACGGCGTCTGCGTGAGGCTCGGCGTCGCCCGCTCGCACCAGCGTCGAAGAGTCGTCAGTTCGGTTGCGGCGCGTGGCCGGGACACTGCTCCGTCGCCAGGCACGACGCCGGCGTCTTCGCGTCGTGATCGTGTGTGCTCCATCGAACTTCATTCCTTGACAGTAAACGTCAACGTGTACGGAACTTTTGTCTTCTTAGGAACCGCTGAGGAATACTGGCGGTGAGTGAAATAGTAGGATTAAACATTTGTTTTTTTTATTGTATCAGAGAAATTATGATAGTTGTAATAAAATGTATAGAGTTAGTATGAAGAGTTTCGTCTTAACTTGTTACAAGTTGTTTGCCCTTAGCAGGTTCATGATGAATAATGCTGAATAACAAAGGTTTAGTTCACTTTGATTTTATTAAAAGTACTAGCATGTAACAGGTAAATGTAGTAATAGTTTGTAAGAAAAATGTCTGTTTCATGTTCCAAGTTAAGACATTTGTATTAGATTTGAGATTCAGAATTTCGCGAACTTTTGGTAAATATTTGCATATTCATTTACATCTTTAATATACTCAGTATTAAGATATTTGAGTATTTGAGCAGCGCAAAATGTTTCGTTGAAAATGTTACATGTTTACAAATAATATTTCTTGTCGTTTTTAGTCTTGTTTCGTGTTACATAGTTTTTATAATATTTAACAAATGTGACAGATATTTAATTAACGATTCTTTCATGTAATTCTGCAATAGATAAGGTTTTATCTATTTGCAGAATGAATTAAATAGTTGCAAATATAATTTTTAAAGTATAATAAAAAGAAAAATGTCTATTTTTATGAACAAACGATTAACAAACATAGTAAATTAATATTAATTTAATTCAGGAGGTTTGTTAAAATAGTTTATAAGCACAATTAGCATATTTAAATAAATTTAATGTATTATATGTTTAATATAACAATATTATACATTGAAAATTTGCACTTTAATTCCGTGAAACGTTCTATAGTAAATTAAAGCTCAAATAAAATTTCTCATAAACGCAATCATAATATAATTTAATATCTTTGTACATAATTCGGTTCACATTTGACCCCATTTAATGATGTAACTGTATTTTGTATCATTTTACACAGAATTAATTTTATTTCGCGTAAAAGTAAATGGCTTGTTGTGATATTATACGTTTTCATTTTCGGTATTGGAGCAAAAATTTCAATGTCAGGATGATTCACAACTTGATATATATTTCAAAATGATTCTTTACGACTTTTTAATGTCCCTATAAAATTTATAAATCTGTTCTACATATTATTGTAATATTCATTGTACTTTCTTTGTTCAAAATCATGTTTAAATATTTCTAAAAGTATATTGTTTTCAATCATTTAATACATTTTTGAATATAATTATCATGCAGTTGGATTAAATTTAATCTAGAGTTACATACATACATATCTTCACGCTATATTCCAACAAATGGGGTAGCACGAACCCTAAAATCACTCATAATCTAGAGTTAATTGCAAATATATATTTCATACGGTTTCATATAGAGAAAATATGAGGTAACTTGAATTATGTATTTTAATGACAATTTAGCAAAGTATTAATTAACTCAAAGAGTTATGGAACGGTCAGTAATGTCTGTTTTTATGTTTTCTGTTTTGATGTTCATAGACATAATTTTTAATTAGGAAAATTTCATATTAAAATTTTAAACAGATTAAATATACATTTTACAACAAACTTTAATTTAGCTGTTTTTGTAGGTATATTTGTTTAATTAATTAATATATTCAGTTTAACGTATTTCAAAGTTTATACTATATTTTTAGTTTGTTGCATCTTTTAAAAAATATGAAATAGACAATAACGAAATGAATAAATTGCTAAAATATTCCGTTATTTAAATTTAAAATAGCAATTTGACTTTTCACAATCTTCTGCGCAATTATTTACAAATTCACAACATGAGAACAATGAAACTACTAAATGTAAAGTATTAATTACCATATGATGTAAATGCAAGAAGCAGGAAGGTGCTCTAGGGTGTCCTTGATTATCCTGAAGTTTGAACCCTGCTAAGGGCCGCAGGCCTCATTAATATGGTACACATTTGTACGTGTGTTCAGTGTGGTTAAAGCCTGGTGTGATATTAACTGTAACGATGAACATAACATCCAGCTTGTTCAATTCCTTACCGTAGGCTATTTGTAACTAACTTTGTATTCATACTTGTCTTCAGATTGAGAATAATATAAATCTTAGATAACATTTTTAAATCATGCAGAAAATAAGACTTCTGTTTTGAACAACCGATTGAAAGTAGCACTGAACAATAATTATTTATGCAACTAGTGTTAAAAATATCTTTATTATACTCAAGGCTTTGGAAGATTCGCCTACGACTCGTGCTGCAAGCTTCCCTCTCGAACAATAAAGTGACACTTTTAACACGAATTGAATACATTTTTTTTAACCAATGTTAGGTGTATTCCATTTGCCATTTGGATCAGATTTAACTTACATTTACTGATCCAGATCACTTAATTATTTCGCTAGTTTACTTCGCAGACTTTATTTCCAGTACTAGAATTACTTATACTAATTTACGTTGAAGTAATTCACCCCAATAAGTGCATCAGTTTACTTAATTTAGTTCATTTAGTCATATTGTCCAATTTATCTGAACTGATTTAAGTGATACAAGTGGCAAATGGAATACAGCTGATGATAATCTTTTTTATGGGATGGCTAGCTCAGTGGTATGAAGTCGGCCTGTGGATCCTGAGGTCCCTGGTTCGATTCCCACAGGCGACAAATTTTCATAATTTGAAAAAGCTATCCCTGTGGCTCCTCCACCACTAACATGTTTGGGGGCCGTGATTTGACGACTGGTAACCGCACTTCACGCGCAAAATATATCACTTACCGAGATCTGCTTCAGCAGAGTGCCACACCCAGTAATGGGTAGAAGGCGTGATGATATATTTATTTATTTTTATTTATAATCTTTCAAACGTCAAAAATATTTATTTTGTAGAGCTGTATTCCATTTGCCACTTGGTTCATTTAAATCAGTTCAGATAAATTAGACAATCTGACTAAATGAACAGAATGAAGCAAACTGATGCACTTATTGAGGTGAATTACTTCAAAGTAAATTAGAATCTGTAATTCTAGTACAGGAAATAAAGTCAACGAAGTAATCCAGCGAAATAAATAAATGATCAGGTTCAGCAAATGTAAGTTAAATCTGATCCAAATGGCAAATGGAATGCGCCCTAGGTTACGTAGATAAGTTTGTTTCTTAGCAATTATTTAATTACACTTCTTTGCACGTAACTAATGGCAATGTACAAAAATAATTTTCTTTTGAGACTAAAAAGTATTGAATAATAACATGTTCTTTACATTGGTAGAAGAAAATTATTTTAGAAATAAATGCTACAAATAAATAAATAAATACACAGAATTCTTAAGTACCTCTCCAGATTATTATGCCGTACGTTTTACGAGTATTTAACGTGAAATATGCGATTTTCAATTTTCATAGTAACTAAATGAAAGCACTGTATTAGAGCGTTCCATTTAAAATAGAACATAGGCTGTGATTGGCAAGTACATTTACCTGTCAATAGGATGCGGGCACTCACGTGACACTGTGACGTTTTGTGACGTAAAAACAGCTGTTTGGGCAAAGATCACTGCACCACCTACAAAATGAACTATTTTTTTGGGACGAGATTTGAAAAGAACCGTTCTTTTCAAATTTCGCCACAAACAAATAATTCATTTTGTAGGTGGCGCAGTGATCGCAGCCCAACAAGATTTGAAAAGAACCGTTCTTTTCAAATCTCGTCCCAAAAAGATAGTTCATTTTGTAGGTGGCGCAGTGATCTTTGTCCGAACAGCTGTTTTTATGTCACAGTGTCACGTGAGTGCCCGCATCCTATTAGGATTGTATATTTGATGATTTTGAAACTGATACGATTTTGAAATGGTCTTTCCTTAGTAAACGATTTACAGTGGACACCCGCAACCTAGCCCTATCGTTTTTGTACATAATCTATGATTATTACGTACCAGCATAATAATTTCGGCTATTTTCACCTTTGTTATAAGATTATTTCATTTTGTTTTCATTTTATAATCATGTTTTCTCTTAAAATTACTAACAATTCGTAATACTGTTGAAGCACTTGGAGGTTCTCGATTAGGAAATGATGTAGGAAATAAATCAGACATCTGCCTGAGATTAACATCTGCATTATACCGTTATAATATTTGCATTTATTCTTCAATTGTATACATAGTTTTTAATGTAGAAGTAACACTATAACCCTAATTGACAGGTAAATTTACTTAACAATGACAGCCTATGTTCTATTTGAATGGAACGCCCTTATACATTGCTGTCATTTAGTTACTATTATGAAAAAAGTAAATCTCATGTTTCATGTTAAATAGACGCACGGTATAATGTAGGAATAAGCGTTATTATTGCAAAAAAAGAAAAAAATAATCAATAACAATTGTGAGATTATTTTACGAACACCACAATAAAATTGTCAGTAATAATATAACAAGAGAGTGAGAATAAATTGAAAATAATTTGACAGATCTTTCGAAAACTTGTTGCCAGGCAATAGTCACGAAAGCCCGTAGGGCTTTAGTTACTATTGCCAAATAGCAACAAGTTTGAGAAAGATACTGGAGAATTATTTTCTAATTTATCGAGTTATATTTAATTAGATTATTTTTTGAGTTAGCTGTTGAGGTCGATTCATCCAACTTAAAAGATTTTGAACTAGGTTCATATAGAATGATTACTTATTAATGTATTCTTGCAAGTTGTTTCCAAAATTTGTTGGTGTATTTCTGTATCCGAAATAAAACTAAATCGATTTTTTTCACACATTTTACTTGACGCGTTGACTGTTTTAAATAATTATTTGACAACTACCTATCATTTGTCACAAACAAAAAATCACCTACAGAGATTATTTTCGGGAATAATCAATTCTCAGTTTAATAATGACAGGATTGGTTAAAACGCAGACACGTGATATGCAATGAAGCATTTCATTGGTTTTGAGAAACGTCAAAAAATAATCATAGTAATTTTTTGTGTAACAAAATCATAAAAAATTAAATTAAAAATATAGACAATAAGGAACTATAAATAAAAAAATGTAAAATTAAAAAAAATATATAGATATAAATTACTAAATCTATTGGTACAGTTGTTATATTATCTCCGGTTGAGAACCACTGTTTTCAGCATTGAAATAATTTAAAAAGTTTGCTTGCAGAAAAAAAATTTGGTCAGCATTCAATATATTTGTGATTTATTACAACGAGGTTTTTGATTTATTTTAATTTTTTAAGTTGGTAATTTCTGTTAATTTAATAATAATAATATACAACGCAGTAGTAATTTATTTTAAGCGATTACACAACTCTTACTGTTGCGAAAAATGCGATTTCAATTCTTCTTTTTAGGTAGGTATGCGAACTAGAGCAGAACAACATTTTTATGATTTTTGCTCTTTGCACGTTTCATGGAATAGTTCATAAAATTTTTATTTGTAGAGTGATGATAATAAAAGTTAACAACATTTGTTAATTAAGGTACACAGAATGCTGCTGCTAAAAATGAATATATTTATTTTTTAGCGTAAAAATAGTTGCTGCATGAATTCCTCATATTTTGTGATTTTGTGTTGTGCGATCTTCATTTACAAATATTTCGTTGGCAATCAAAATTCAATAGAGTTATACATGGCAAAATACGGGACATACGAATACATGGATGTAATAAAAAAATAATAATAACAGTTTCATGTTTTATGTTAGTGACGTAAATAGATACGATATTTGTACGAGAAATACATAATATATTTATCTATGTACGAGTACGTTAATTAGTGCGTTCATGGGATTCGAACAAGGGGATGACAGCTAATATAACAATGAAATAAAAATTACTTAGTACCGGTTGTGCCATCTCTGGGTAAAGTTCCTGATAATTGACTTACAAATGATATTGAATATTATTTTTTGACGTAGTTTTATTTATTCATTTATCACGCTTTTAGCATATAAACGCTGAATTGCTAACTAGCTTGTAGCGTGCATTGACATATGTAAGGCAAGTATGTTGACGGTGGCCATTTGCAGGGCAGGTAAAAATAGCACCATATTTAAATGTGTCATAAGCATGAATGTTTTAAAAACATATATAAATTTACTGAAAATATTAAATAAATATTTTAAAAAGGAAAAATACATTATGTATTATACTTCAAAGTATAATAATAATAATAATATAAACAAAAAGATGGGGTGGCTAGCTCAGTGGTATGAAGTCGGCCTGTGGATCCTAAGAACCCTGGTTCGATTCCCACAGGCGACCAACAATTTTCATAATTTAAAAAAAAAACTACCCCTGTGTCTCCTCCACCACTAACATCTTTGGGGGCCGTGATTTGACGAATGGTAACCGCACTTCACGTGCATAAATATATCACTTACCGAGCTCTGCTACGGCAGAGTGCCACACCCAGTAATGGGTAGAAGGCGTGATGATATATTTATAAACAAAGAAGAATATAACAAAAAATATTCGAAATTAAAAACTTTAGAAATTACTAATCTAATTTTAAAATATTAAATATAATTTATGTGGCCTATCTTTAATTAATATATTTGTATAATCTATTTTTTTAAATATAAGATTATCCAAACAAAATTTTCTAAAACACTAAGTCATAATTTTATTTATTAATTTTGATCAACTCTGAGTTCTTTAAAATTATTGATGTAGTTGCAATTATTTTATTACCAAAGTGTACCTATAAGCAACAAAAAGACGGCAAATTTTTAATGTTTGTGATATATTTATATTCAACTAGCTATTACCCGCGACTTCGTTCGCGTGGTCTACAATTTAATGCGAGTATCCCGCATGCGTTTCATTGCAACTCAAAGAAAGTGTTTGTGTTCAGCTGTCCATGTGAGAAGCATGGATTTTCCAAGTTTAGTCCACACACTTGTAGCGACTGTCCCAGTGCTTTGTTGACGGTCATTGCAAATGCGAGTCGTACCGGAAACTGCAAACGTCTGAATTCGAATGGCATAGGACTGAAGCTTTGTTATACTTATATGTTAAGATTAGTTTTCGTCTGTACCTATACCAAATTTAAATCGAATCAGTGCAGTACTTTTTAGGATAGCTAGCGGCCATTTTGTTTCAAGACGGCGGATTGAAGCTTTATTATACCTATATGTTAAGATTGGTTCCCGTCTATGCTTACACCAAATTTGAATCGAATCAGTATAGTACTTTTCAGGATAGCTAGTGGCCCATTTTGTTTTAAGATGGCGGACTGAAGTTTTATTATACCTATATATTAAGATTGGTTCCTGTCTATGTCTGTACAAAATAAGAATCGAATCAGTACAGTACTTTTTAGGATAGCTAGCAGCCATTTTATTTTAAGATGGCGGACTGAAGTTATATTATACCTATATATTAAGATTGGTTCCCGTCTATGTCCGTACAAAATAAGAATCGAATCAGTGCAGTACTTTTCAAGATAGCTAGCGGCCATTTTGTTTAAAGATGGCGAAATTAAGCTTTATTATACCAATATGTTAAGATTGGTTTTATTCTATGTCTATACCAAATTTGAATCGAATCAGTGCAGTACTTTTCAGGATAGCTAGCGGCCATATTGTTTCAAGATGGCGGACTGAAGCTTTATTATACCACTATGTTAAGATTGGTTCCCGTCTATGTCTATACCAAGTTTGAATCCAATCAGTGCAGTAGTTTTCAGAATAGCTAGCGGCCATTTTGTTTCAAGATGATAGACTGAAGCTTTATTATACTAATATGTTAAGATTGGTTCCCGTCTATGTCTATACCAAATTTGAATCCAATCAGTGCCGTAGTTTTCTGAATAGCTAGCGGCCATTTTGTTTCAAGATGGTAGACTGAAGCTTTATTATACCAATATGTTAAGATTGGTTCCCGTCTATGTCTATACCAAATTTGAATCCAATCAGTGCAGTAGTTTTCAGAATAGCTAGCGGCCATTTTGTTTCAAGATGGTAGACTAAAGCTTTATTATACCAGTATGTTAAGATTGGGTTCCGTCTATGTCTATACCAAATGTGAATCCAATCAGTGCAGTAGTTTTCAGAATAGCTAGCAGCCATTTTGTTTCAAGACAGCGGACTGAAGTTTTATTAGACCTATATGTTAAGATTGGTTCCCGTCTATGTCTATACTAAATTTTAATCGAATCAGTGTAGTACTTTTCAGGATAGCAAGCGGCCATTTTGTTTCAAGATGGTAGACTGAAGCTTTATTATACCAATATGTTAAGATTGGTTCCCGTCTATGTCTATACCAAATTTGAATCCAATCAGTGCAGTAGTTTTCAGAATAGCTAGCGGCCATTTTGTTTCAAGATGGTAGACTGAAGCTTTATTATACCAAAATGTTAAGATTGGTTCCCGTCTATGTCTATACCAAATTTGAATCCAATCAGTGCAGTAGTTTTCAGAATAGCTAGCAGCCATTTTGTTTCAAGATGGTAGACTGAAGCTTTATTATACTAATATGTTAAGATTGGTTCCCGTCTATGTCTATACCAAATTTGAATCCAATCAGTGCCGTAGTTTTCTGAATAGCTAGCGGCCATTTTGTTTCAAGATGGTAGACTGAAGCTTTATTATACCAATATGTTAAGATTGGTTCCCGTCTATGTCTATACCAAATTTGAATCCAATCAGTGCAGTAGTTTTCAGAATAGCTAGCGGCCATTTTGTTTCAAGATGGTAGACTAAAGCTTTATTATACCAGTATGTTAAGATTGGGTCCCGTCTATGTCTATACCAAATGTGAATCCAATCAGTGCAGTAGTTTTCAGAATAGCTAGCAGCCATTTTGTTTCAAGACAGCGGACTGAAGTTTTATTAGACCTATATGTTAAGATTGGTTCCCGTCTATGTCTATACTAAATTTGAATCGAATCAGTGTAGTACTTTTCAGGATAGCATGCGGCCATTTTGTTTCAAGATGGCGGACTGAATCTTCATTATACCTATATATTAAGATTGGTTCCCGTCTATGGCTATACCAAATTTGAATCGAATCAGTGCAGTACTTTTCAAGATAGCTAGCCGCCATTTTGTTTCAAGATGGCGGACTGAATCTTTATTATACCTATATATTAAGATTGGTTCTCGTCTATGTCTACACCAAATTTGAATCGAATCAGAGCAGTACTTTTCAAGATAGCTAGCCGCCATTTTGTTTCAAGATGGCGGACTGAATCTTTATTATACCTATATATTAAGATTGGTTCTCGTCTATGTCTATACCAAATTTGAATCGAATCAGAGCAGTACTTTTAAAGATAGCTAGCCGCCATTTTGTTTCAAGATGGCGGATTGGACGTGTGCTAAATTAGAAACCTTCGCGGGCGTGCACTCAACAACTTAGCAAAATTTCATCGCAATCGGATGAATGGTATAAGAACGCATAAGGGACAAACAAACAAACAAACAAACAGACAAACATTAATTTTTATATATATAGATAGAAGATAATCCATTTGACTCAACCTATAATTTCATACCTTATAATATTTATTCAATACTAACACAAGAAAAGTGCCATGTAATACAATATAGAAATGCATGCTTTGTCTTTCCTGCAAACGGCGACATACTCGCTTGCGTCACTTGTACGTCAGCAATCCAGTTTTTATGTAAAATCGGTGGTGATGCAAGCTGGAAGGGACCTATAGTCGTAGCCCAGTGAAAAGTAAGAGTTCACGCGTTCAAATTTCGCTTATATTAAAAAATATACTATTCACCATGTGTCCGAGTTGTTCTATTATAGGCTTGTACTGCAATGGGGACTTACACTATACAATTTTTTGGTTGCCATCTTGTGAGTAAAGTAGAATTTAATAATTTGTTATGTAGCGAACATGGTATAGCTTTACAACAACTGCTCATTTCAATGTCAAACAAGATATGCAAACATGTCTGAGTTGATTAAATAACAAATGATTATATCTGCGGGGAGAAGTGTTTTCTCAAGCAGTTGATCGAGTCGGCTATGGTCTCACTTCGCTCTTGCTACAAATTTGTTGTTTCACACAAAATGCTGCACATGACGTTAACATTATAAGTTCCCATTGAAACGAAGTTCTTGTTGTGCAGAGTATCAAATAAGTAAATAATTTGTAATTGGAGAGATTTGATGATGTGAGCTGTTGGTGATGTAGTTTGTGGTTTGTTCCAGGTTACAGTGCAGTGTAGTGATGTCGTGACATCTTTTGTAAGTGTTTGCGCGTGATGTGCGCGGGCCGGCGCGCCGTATCGCGGCTGGGGGTGGTGTGTGGCTGCGCGGCGCTAGCCACGCTGCTCACTGCCTTTGTGGGCGGCGCGTGGCTCTACGCTCGCGAGCCCGTCACGCTGCCCAACAGTGACATCATCACAGCGCTCTCCTTCCGCATCGGACTCTGGAGAGTTTGTCCCACCGTCCGCAGGCCCAATGCTACCATACGTAAGTCAGAAATCATAAATATCTAAAAAGAAAATCATGACAAATGAGGAATTACAATCATTTGGTGCGTTCAATGCGCCTAACGCTACGTGGCTGAACGATCTGATAATGAGAGATGCTACGACAATTTGACGCCACACAGCTAAGGCACTTTTCGAAAATAGTGTTAAAAACTACGTCTACTTAACATAGCTTTGACAGCTCAAAAATATCGATGTTGACATCGGTGAAAGACATCGATTTAAACAAAATATCGAATACAAAACATCGATGTTTTTGCAATTTTACATTCTGATCTGTCAAATCACTGATCTAGCATTTCTTATTTGATTGACATAGGTATTAGGTTGTTTAAGTAAAACAAGAGACAGATGCTGGGTTGCATGAAAGTTTTATCGGTTCATTAGCAACTAACGGTTCAATAAATTTTAGAATATCCCTATTGATACTGTTGCCAGATAAACAATTCTTTAACTAAAGAGCTCTTTATTTTTTTCTTTCAACCCAGCAAGAGACTGGAAACTGAAAAACTTGTAAACCCTTTCCCAACAGTTGAATATGAAAACTTGCTTTTTGTATGTAACTTTCTTATAAACGAATCAACGACATAAACGTGTGTGTACTCGTACTGTGTAGTGCAGTTCATTATTTTTCTCTATTGCGTACACAAAATGGTGTGTGAATGTAAACGTTGACAATAAGACGAAGGCCATGGCGTTGGGACGTTGTATGTCTACAAGAGAAACCAACGAAAACTGTTGAATAAGTAAAATCCCCAACTCTAATTATATATTATTTATTATTCAAAAGCATCGATGATTTATTATAACATCGATGTTTAAAAAGGATCACTATCGATGTTCAAACATCGAACATCGGAAATATAACATCAATGTTTTCAAAACATCGATGTTTATCGCCCAACCCTAGTTTGCGCTAGCGCAGATTGCAAAATATTGAAGAAACCCATGCAAACTTGACAGTGATTATGTTTCTATATCGTGTTTTTTTTTATATACGTATGACAACTAACAAGTGTTTAAAACTGCATTTATGTATTAGCAAAATTAAAAAAAAAGTCTTCATACATTTCCAAATTCCACACATTTGAAGTATCTTTGTCTACTGCTGCCATCTACATCAAAGTTTGCCCAGCATCTATCAATGCCGCTGTTTGAATTTTGCTCGAACAACTTCTAGCATATGATTTATATGTTACCTGAAATCCGATAGTTTATCGCGTGGATTTGTTTAGAAAAAATGGAGTTCGAAAACAAGTTCGTAATTTTGACAGATGAAGACAGTAGTTATTCTTTGAAAATATACGTATAACATGAAAGTAATAGTATATTATTCAACAAGCGTTATCTATCTGAATAAGGAAAAGCCATTACACACGAGTTTAATACTATATTTTTCTATAAAGAACTTATATTTTTAGGTCGTAGTTTGAGAAAAGTAATAAGTGTTAAAGCTTACATGATAAACGTCAAACTTTAGTAGTTTCAGCAACATGAAAGTGGGTAACAATAATAATAGTCAGTATGTTATGCGCTACTATAGTACCTGCAATCTGATTGTCTTAAAACTGCTGCATTGCATTACTATAGTAGCCGTAATCTGTTGAATTATGGTTTAGTATTCAACTTTTTTTGTCATTATTCTGCACTTTTGAATATTGGATCATTTTATCTATCTAGAAACGTACATATAATGAATGTATTACTTGAAGGTTGTGGAAAATAGTTATTTGTTTAATTAGGCAAAAAAGTAGCAGATTTACTATTAAATTAGCCAATGCAGAAAATCAACTTTTATGCCGATTGTTTAAAATTAATATTAGTTTTGTAATTATTTTCAATATTTTTAATGTTATCGGCTTCATCGTAGTCAGAATGTTTTATGCATTTGTTGTTAAGCGGTTGCTATGTAAACATGAATTTGACGTTTATAATTTCATAAATGTCATTCAGCTTTTTGTGAATGTTGTCAATCATTATACGTATATGAATTAAATTTATAATATACGAGAATAGCTGTATTTCATTTGCCACTTGTTTCACTTCAATCAGTTCAGATAAATTTGACAACATGACTAAATCAAAATATTTAAGCACACTGATGTACTTATTGGGATGAATGACTTCAAAGTAAATTAGAATCAGGAATTTTAGTACAGGAAATAAAGTCAACGAATTAATCTGGCGAAATAAATAAGTGATCTGATTCAGTAAATGTAAGTTAGATCTGATCCAAATGGCAAATGGAATACGCCATATAATGAAATGTGATGAAAGAATATTAATCCCACCCGAGATTAAAAAAGTGGCATGCAGTAGTAATTTATTTATTAAACTAAATCACATATCTGAAATTTGTTGTTTTTTCCATAACAACACGTTTACAGGTTAGCCTATAACTCGAAATTTCTATAACTCGAACTAATTTTACGGTCCCTTGATATACGAGTTATATAGATTCGACTGTACCATGTTTTGTATCGATATTGTTCTTGTACATAGAAAATTAATACAAAAATAGAATACATGTTTAATAAAACAAAACACCGATTGGACTATTTTTGTTTGTAACAAAAAATGATATTTTGATAAAAGCAGCGCCCTTCTTTTGCAATAGTCTTGCGCTCCATTATAGGGCGCGCCTCACAGGTTGGAAAACACTGCTGTACTGTAACTGGGATTAAGTTCTTGTTGTACAGAGTAGCATAAATAAATACAAGTATCAAGGAAATGTTCTCTTCTGATGGGCAGTGCCGGTTTTACAAATTTGGAGACCTAAGGCGGAATGAAATTGGGGGCCAGTGGCGGTGGGGGGGATTATATGCCATATAAAGGAATCCAGAAGAAAAAAATTAGTATATAAATGTAAATATAATGTATATTTATATTTTTAAAATCATAACATGCAAAAACAGTCACGAAATGGAAAATTAAAAAAAAATTGCACCTATACAGGATTAAAAAAAAATATTTTTCAGTCAGTTCCTACATGAAGCTAAAATCTCAGTCTCATACTATAATAACATAACATTCAAAATTAATTATAAAATGCGAAATTTACATTTATGCAATTTCTTATTTTTTAATTTTTCTTTAGCGAACTTTGAAATTACATCATTACAATCAATGGATTTCAAAATCTCTGCCTCTATATTTAATATGGCTAGTGATTGCAATCTGCAATCGCTCTAGGGACATGGTCGAGCGTAGATAATTTTTTACTCTATTTAAGCATGAAAAAGATCGTTCAGTCGGACGCGTTAAATATATTTGTAGAAGAGTCATTATATTTGGAAATGTTGCTTGTAATCTATTTTTAATAATCAATATATATTTTTCTGGAACGTCGCTGGTACTGCGGGATTGTGTGGAGTAGGCTCTGCACTTTGCGCTATGCGACGGCGCTACGTACTACTGCTACTGCCACAACGCGACTACACAGTGCTGCCACATGTACTTAGGTATAATATATACCTAAAATACAAAACAATATGTTGCGGAAAATAGTATTTATAAAATTAAATTTTTATTTTGCATAGTAATTGCATATTATTTTTTTATATATCAAAATTCTAATTTGTATGAGGCCGATAAAAATCGGAGGCCTAAGGCGGTCGCCTCACCCGCCTTATGGCAAAACCGGCCCTGCTGATGGGGAACGTAAGGATGAATAAGTAAAAAAAAAGATTCATTGTTTAGGGCGATTGCTACTTACTGTGCAAAGAATTCTTCTTGTAGTTAAAGAATGCCGGAAATGATTGGTGAGAATAATAAATGAAACGCACAGAACACTAATCTGAGAATTATTAATGAAAATAATGTAAATTTTAAATTAATTTAAAGCATTAATCAAATCAATTTAAATAAACACAAATACCTTACAAATAAAACGAAAATATTTCGCGTTGAACATGTAATGCGGTGAACCACATTTTAACGCGATCTGATTACAAATTTGCAAGTGACTTTATATTAAAACTTTAAACTCAAAAAGCGAACACTGTGTGGTTTGAAGATCATACATTTTCACGCATTGAGTCACTGTTATTGACAGAATTTTCCCAAAAAAACACTTGTTATTCTGGGTACAATACCCATATATGAAATCCATCTCCCACACATCGGGGTGGAAACAGATGCTTTTGGGTTATGTAATCTGACACCACGCATCGCACATAACGCGAACATGAAATCTTGTTGAAATTCTAAAAATATAAACTATAAGTTATTAATGTAATTTAGTACCCTATATTTGAGAATCAAAAGATCTCATATTCGATCTTAACCTATAAGCGCCCACTATATCCGTTTGAGAACAGTGAAATCTAAAGGACACACGTCATAAATTTAAGTATGAAAGATATTACATTGTTTTATTTCCTTAAGGTGGTACTATCATGGAAGCATTTATGCCAGATTTAAATGAAATGTAAGTATGCTATTTTTCATGTGTTTCTACACTAGTATGAAAATCTTTTTAAAAAGTTTACCGTTGTTGAGCTGAGTAATGTAAAGTTAAATTCGATCAAAAATACATTGGCGTTATAGGAACGGTATCTCGGGAGGCAGCTTACTGTGTAGTAAAATCATATATTGTAGTTAGATTTGAACAAAAAACTAACACACAGCACATCATGTAAAGGTAAAGGTATGAGAATTCAAAAATTCAAGCCTTACCGGATTAGTTTCAAAGAAACTGGCGATGAAAGTTGATGATGATTTTCAATGAAACCGTCAGAAATGCTTGGCAATGTTGCACGGGTAGACAGAGATGGTCGCACGCGTAAACAGAGAGGGTCGCACGCTTAGACAGAGATGGTCGCACAAATGACAAAGCAAGAACTATGAAAATTATTTTTTCGATCAGTAAAAAATATTAATTTTAATACAAAAACAAATATTACAGCATTTTATATTTATTTATTTGTTGTTACAGTTGATAATAATTGCTTTGGTGCATTTTTGTCATTTTTGTTATGAACTGTCAACAGAATGTATCGATAATACAGTTACGTTTCGTACCGACTGGTAATATCATGCTGCTTGTGGTCATAGCGTCTGCGGTATAAAATCTTACACTGCTATTGGTTGGCATGAAACATTCACTTCCAAAAATTATAGTATTCTGTAGCTAAATGTCGCTTTATTTTACTTATATGGTACAAGAATGAACCAGATCGACTGTTTATTTTCAGACATTTTACCACTGTTGTGACATATAAAAAATGCTTGGAAGATTGTATCTCGAGTTTTGCAAATGTTATAATTTTGTTGTATTTTTACTGAAAATACATTAACCAAAGAGTATATTTATAATTTATGAATTTGCAAATTTTTCTGCAGGTTTTTGTTTTGTTGTAAATATTTCATTAGATATTGTTAAGTTGTTATAATGTTTGTAAATATAGTAAATTTAATAAAATTATTCTGTAGGCATTATAGGGTTAACTTACACGAAACCAATTTCTTTTCTAAAGACAACATAAACAACAATGCGATAGCTTATGTTACATTTATAAACAATTAACGACTCAAAAAAATGATATCTTACAATCATACTTGAGCAACGGAGAAAAACAAAGAAAGTTTATTAAACTTCTTAGTATAATTCTTCTACGAGTTAGTTATCGGTAGAGATGGGAATTTTAGTTCATTTGAGTGAACTAGTTCATTCGTTCTCGTTCACCAAAAAGATTAGTTCACTGAACTAGTTCATTAGTTCACTTTCGTTCACGAAATTTTTAAGACTATGATGAACAGAAATCGTATTGTATTGTGATTCTCGAGCGAGAACAAGTGAACTGGTTCTAATATAATTTGACAGCAAGTATGAAAGAAGAAAAAAATAAAAGACAAAACTGGTTTTTTAAAGTTGTATTTTTAAATAAATAAAAAATACTCAAAATAAAATTATAAAATAAAAAAATAACAATAAAGATAATTTAGATACGTGATACGAAGATATCTAAAATAAGAGCAAATGAAAGAAATTATAAATTACTATTTAAAAATAATATTTGTGACACGAACGAAATATGAAGTAAGCAGCAGGGGATTTAAAATATTTCGGGCCCTAGGCAAAATATTTATTTCGGGCACTTTACATAATACAGGGTGGTGACCGTGACTCTCGATTATAGGGATTTAACATGTAAAATCATAATTTTGTAATTTCCTTCTTCCCTAATTATTTTATGCAAGAAAGCTTCAAATAGAAGTTTTAGGACATAAAATTCTGCATCTAATCCAATAACCAAAATTAATTTTACATGCTTCGTAACGACACAAATTAGATCTGAAAATAACGAAATTATCGATAGCCATGAAATTGAAACAAAATTAACAAATGTTTGACATTTTATGTGTCAAAATAAATGACATAATAAATAAAGAAATTATTTTGACAGATTAAACGACAAACATTTGTTTAATTTTGTGCCGTTACGAAGCATGCAAAATTAATTTTGTTTATTGGATTAGAAGCAGAATTTTATGTCCTAAAACTTTTATTTGAAGCAGTCTTTCTTAAAATAATTATGGAAGCAGGAAATGATAAAATTAAGATTTTACATGCTAAATACCCAAGTTCGAGAGTCACTGTCATCACCCTGAATTATATACATTATAGGGGAATAAAATTATATATTTCTATTATTTAAACTACAATTTTGAATCCGGGCCCTAAAATTTTTGGGTCCTAGGCTATTGCCTCTTTAGCATAGGCCAAAGTCCGCCTGTGGAAGTAAGCTCCTCTAGTAATTAGACTCGTTCACTCGTTCACTTGTTCTCCGTTCTCCGCTTTCGATTCGACCACATCGGCCGTGCCGCCGTGGTGGTGAATCATATCCGAATAGTTCGCAGTGAACTAGTCTTTAATAAACTCACGAACTAGTTCGTGTCGTTCACTATAAGGAATAGTTCATATGAACTAGTTCGTTCATGAACTACACACCTCTAGTTATCGGTGTTTGGTGATAAAATGTTCAGAGTCACTGTAGTAGAATTTTGCGGGCGTCGTCGGCCACATTGACGCTCCGCGGTGCGTCGGTCGCCAGTCGCGATCGGAATTTAATAACACTCGACGTTATTGTATTTTGCAAGGAGACGATGGGACAGCGCTGAGCCCCGCAGGGGTACAGGGATCGAGACGAAGAATTGCGATAGATCCGAGAAGAAACGCAACCCTACTCTAAGGGCTGTGGTTTGTGGTTTGAGTTGCGAAACGCGAAACGGTTCGGTTTAGTTTCTTTTAAAGCGAATGCGGTTTTTTGCGCTTGCTAATATCTTACATGTCACACGGGTTTAACAAGCAGACGGTTTTATTTTGTTTTGGGTTTGTAATGTCGTTATCGGAATTTAAATTTTACATAAGGGAAAACGGGAAAATAGTTTGTTGAAATGCATGAAGTATTAATACACCAAAACGAACAAAGTAAAATTGGTTTCCTTCCGAACGATTTTCCTTTTTTGCTCTTTCTACTTGCTTGTTATTAACATGCATCGTTTTCATCAAAATGAATAAAACAAATTGTTTCAATTCAAAGATACGCCAGTTTCTGATACTCTTGCGAACATGAAATTCTTGCAAATGATACTTAAATAAATATAAATAAATATATCATTAAGCCTTTTATCCATTACTGGGTGTGGCACTCTGCCGAAGCAGATCTCGGTTAGAGATATATTTATGCGCGTGAAATGCGGTTACCAGCCGTCAAATCATGGCTCCCAAGTATGTTAGTGGCGAGGGAGCCACAGGGATAATTTTAATGTGGTGAAAATTGTTTGTCGGTTGTGGGAATCGAACCGAGGTTCTCAGGATCCACAGGCCGACTTGATACCACTGTGCCACCAACTCTATAAAATAGTACTTATAATATTTAATTAAAGAAGTAAAAAGACATTCATGAATTTACAATAAACATCATTTTTCATCGATTCATATTTGGTTTTAATACCGTATTTGGTGGTATTGCATAAAATTAATTCGTTATACTTATTTAAATATAAAGAGTAGTAAATGCTTCGTCTCGATCACCAAAATCATTCTCAACTGGCAGGATACTTACTAACCGCAAAGGGTTATTACGTTTTATGCACGATCGGCGCAGTAACGAAATTATAATTTAGAAATATGTGAAAATTATTTTTCGTTATTTTTAAACTATGTTTTAATAGTTCGTATGTTACTACGGAGGAATGTTTAATTATTTGTATCACTAGACAAAAAAACTACTTTTGCAAGTGCGAGCATATTTTAACAGGCCGAGCCGAAGGCGAAGCTCGCAAAATGCGAGTACTCACAAAAAAGTTTCTGTACGTGTGATATACAAATTTTTCGTGCCTATTTAAATGAAATTATTTTTTTTAAATTGATGAAAAATCTCTAATCTCCAAGAACTCAACACATGAAATTGAGAGTCAGTCTCTTAACATCATAACATCCCTACTTTTACAAATTGTATTCGCTCAGCTGAATTTTGATCTCCACACCGTATTACACTATAAATATTATTTATTAAAGATAGTTTCAATACATATTAAAAAAAAAAAAAAAAAAAAAAAAAATTAGTTTCAATACATGTAAACATATTTTTTATTGGTTGTACACAGCAACTGAAAATTGAATTTAATTACTTACATTTGAGTTTACAATGAAAAAATTAGCTTTAAAATTTGTAAAAACGACACTAACAGTCGTGATGCCAACATTTCTTAAGTTTAGTTTAATTAGAGAGGTGGTAAGTAAATATAAATAAATATATCATCACGGCTTTTACTCATTACCGAAGCAGATCTCGGTAAGTGATATATTTATGCGCGTGAAGTGCGGCTACCAGCCGTCAAATTACGGCCCCCAAAGATGTTAGTGGTGGGGGAGCCACAGGAGTAATTTTAAATTGGTGAAAATGTTTTATCGGCTGTGGCGATTGAACCAGGGTTCTGAGGATCCACAGGCCAACTTAATACCACTGAGCCATTACCCCAAGTAAATATAATATAATATATAAACATGGGGTGGCTAGCTCAGTGGTATGAAGTCGGCCTGTGGTTCCTGAAAACCTTGGTTCGATTCTCACAGGCTACAAACACTTTTCATAATTTCAAAACCTACCCCTGTGGCTCCTCCACCACTAACATCTTTGGGGGCCGTGATTTAACGACTGGTAATCGCACTTCACGCGTCAAATATATCACTTACCGAGATCTGCTTCGGCAGAGTTCCACACCCAGTAATGGGTAGAAGGCGTGATGATATATTTTTTAAAATTTTTTTATTTTTATCTCGAAATCGTTGTTTACCGAACCTACCACATCTCGATCAATAAGTAATTATTTGCCAATCAGTAATTTGTGTATTTGTAAACATAATTTACTGGCTTGAAACCGATCGTGCATAAACATAATGAAATTAATGTAGATTTACAATTTTTGACGTATAAAACTAAAGAGTTTGAAAATATAAACAGAGTATATCTAAATAGTTAGTCGCGAAAATGGAGCATCAAGTATACGTACTACTTGTTTGCGGACTAGGCTAAATGTACAAACATATTGTGTAATAATTAGAGATATAAATCAGACAAATGCCCCAAAGAATAAATTTTAGCGCAAACTCTGTAGAAACTCCAACCCTATAAATTTGAACTTTGCTAATGTCACCTGATTTATTTAGTGAAAATATGCACAATACTAATCTAGTTAAAATCGCATATATTAGCGGGATTATTCTACGAATTATGGATCGCGATTTATGTCCATATTATCCTGTATTAACTCCGCATTATGGTTACTTTTCAGTTACAAGTCATATTTCACCCAAATTTATTCTCGTGATTCGCCAGCAAATTGATTACTTTCTGCTCTATCTCAATTTTAAATTTGCGAGCGAAATGTTACTATGAATTTAAATTAGAATATTATTATTTCAATTAATTCCTACAAGGATATAACTTTATAGAATTTCTGTAATTAATTTCATATTGGAAATATTAGTTTTCATTGTGAATTAATATTCCTGTACAAATATGATATTCGAATTCTTTACCACTGTTGATTTTTCTAGTTTTTTAATTTACTTCTTTAGTTGTATTAAAATAAATATGGTAACTATTTATTTAATTCAATAATTAATTAAAATTGACTAGCTAATAGTTAAATAACTGTATTATAAATTTTCACCACATTAAAATTGCCCTTGTAACGTCCCCTCCATTAGGTAATTTTGGCCGTGATATAACGGCTGGTAGCCGCACAATTTGTAAAGATCTAGCAGTAATTGTTTATCTCTTTTTAAAGCATTAAATTTAGTAAAATGTGATTAATAAAGGCAAAATTTGATTTATATTCGTTGTCCGTTAGATAGTAAGTTGTTTTGGTGATCACGCCACCTTTTTTCCTTCACCTTCGAATGGGGTGTAAGATATTTTTTAGTAATTTTTTTAATAATATTTTCTTTCTGAAGCTTATTAAGGTAGTACTAGGTGACGGTGGCGCCATCGGTTGTCGAGTGGTGAAACTGACGCTCAAAAAAATTGAATAAACTAAGTGTTTTATACCTATTATGATATGAATATCATGAATTGTTAACAGTTTGTTGGTCTAGTGAATTTTCAAATACCGTACCACCATTTGGTGTTGTCATTATAAATTGGGATTCTTAATTTTTCGTTAAAAACAAGGCTTTCCTTGGCTATATATCCATTACTAAAAGATAAAAAAACTTTCTCCTTCTGATTCAATATACATGGATAGTTCTAGAACATCATACTAGTTTTTCAAATGAAACTGCAAAATTTTAGAGGTACACAAACCAAATATGTGCGATTCTGAGTGATGATCGCCATAAGAACTCAACTTTACAAGCGAATATATTTGTTTACAGACGATGAATGTGTTTTATATTTTAACAGGATGTGTATGACTATCCAATGTTTACGTGCGCCAAATTTCATTCAGATCTGCAAAAAAATTTTCACGCTAGTACTACCTTACGAACATTAATTTTCATTAGTAGTATTTAAAAGTCAGCCTTACACAAAAAACTAGAAAGGCTTCAGGATTAAGTAAGTATTTAAAAGTTTTACATTTATTGTAGAATAAAAAATCATTCGGTTGTGCGAATTGTAGATAAAGTAGTAAAAATAGGAATAAATTAAACTACAGTTGTTTGAATTACTTTGGGTTGTAACGATATAATAAAATGTTTGAGTTAAAAACATGTAACTGACGACGTTGTGGAACTATGGTTTGGTTTCATTATCAAGTCAAATAACTTAAGGGCCAGTTTTTCAATCACCGGTTTACTCTCGATAAATGCTAATCATGATTAAATAACAATGGTAACCAATCAGTGATTGAAAAACTGGCTCTAAGTAAAATTACACATGTTTTTTTTTCAAATTCTAATATTGAAGACAAATTTCATATATTAAAAAATATATAAATTAACAATAAACATGTTAAAACAATAATGATAATATCACCAGAGTCAAAAAAGAACTGGACATTTATTATTGATTAAAAAACTTGAAACAATATTTGAATGAATGAAATTCCTAGTTTGAACTTGTAGGTTGGCAGGTGCAGTTGAGCGTTGCGGAATTGTCGAATAGCACGAGGTCGCCCCAGGCTCCAGGTCCCATCGACTCCACTGGGATATAAATTACATAGTTTCGCTATTTCATTTATCGTTCTTCCTTCTGTTGTATTCTGCTCTCAAATTTAATTCAGAACCCATTACTTTGTGTTTAATTTATACAAACGAGCTCAAGCTTCGTGTACAATAGTGTTCATTCATTGCGGCTCGAAGGACCAGTGTTTGATTAACAGAGCCGGTTTCTATTCAAAGACCATTAATTGATATAGAAACTCCATCCAAATAATATTCATCCTTTCTTCACAAAATTAAATATAAATATATCATCACGCTTTTTATGGATGTGGCACTCCGTCGAAGCAGATCTCGTTAAGTGATATATTTATGCGCGTGAGTGCGGTTACCAGCCGTATAAACACGACCCCCAAAGATGTTAGTGGTAGGGAAGCCACAGGGGTAGTTTCAATGTAATGAAAATTATTTGTCGGCTGTGAGAATCGAATAATAATAACTAATATATTAGTATGAAGTTTACGAGTGTCGTAATTTGTACATGTGTATTAATAGCCATTATACATGAGTTGTATATACAATTCTTTCTACGGCAAAATCTAATATGCAAATTATGAAATACATATCACTCGTGAATATCAAAATAAACTATTACTATTTTATTGGGCAAACCTTAGAAACCATGAAAATAGAAAATGCGGTGCTGCTATTGGTCAATTTGGTCGTGACATAATGAAAATTTGTACTATTATAATGAAAACCTGTGCTGCAAAGCCATGATTGTAATAAAGACACTTTTAACTCAAATATTTTCTGCAGTCCAATTTGAACAATTTTTTTTTCTGTGGCTTCTTTGGGGGACCAACTACATAGGTCATATGCCGCCATTACGCCCTGATCTGGGTTTTAGGTATTATGGGCAACAGCAACGCGGGTTTTCTCTGGACGGTCACCCATCCAAGTACTACCCAACGTTACTTAACTCGCGTTATCGCTTAGATCAGTTCCAACGAGTGCAGCCATAGCCGTTGACAAACTAATTTTACTAATATTACTTATTACATTCACTTTCAAAAACAAGCGCAGGGCAACCCTCCCTCCCTTTTTTATCTTTTTGTTTCATTTTCAGTTACTGCATTGTGTGAACTTTTCTTTCATATACAAGTGCAGGCTATCGCTTTCATCTTTTCTAATCTTGTAGATTCGTTGTTAGTTTGGTTATTAGATTCGTTGTTAGGAGTAAACGTGAGTAATTTGAGATGTTTTTTGCATATGTTATGTACGTTGAAGAAAGAAAATGAATGATAAGTGAGTAGGAATGATGTGATTGAAGGTTTGTTGTGTGATAATGATTTTGAGTGTAATAAATGAATGAGTTTATATGAAGTGATGTATGAATGTGGTTAAAATGAGGGTGGTGTGTTTGGATGAAAATGTTTGACGAGGGCTGATTGTTTGATGAGTGTGATGAGTGAATGTTTTATGAGTGATTGTAGGGTTCGTGCTACCCCATTTGTTGGGATCTAGCGTGAAGATATGTATGTATGTATGTACTTATTACATTTCGAATATAAAAAACTTACTTTGTAGGTCATGCAACTAAATTTGTTTCGTAACAACTATTTGATTAATTTTTGCATACAAATATTCACCTTTTTCACTGAAAATGAGTCCGTCAAATAACGGCCCCCAAAGATGTTAGTGGGGAGAGAAGCCACAGGGGTAATTTTAATGTGGTGAAAATGTTTGTTAACTGTGGAAATCGAACCAGGGTTCTCAAGATCAACAGGCCGACTAGATATCACTGGGCCACCTACCCCATAGGCTTTATTTTATTTTATTGAATTTTTCTTTTACTGTGCTGATGGTTCTTGTCCATTACTGCATTTGCATTAATCCCTACTCTCCTAGGGTCCATCGCCTTCTATGACCATGATCAGTTATTAATTAGCTTAGCAGCGGTAGGATCAAAGGAGAGGTCACCGCTAACTAGATGTAGCTAGAGCAGAAACTGAGGCGTCCGGGTGCGTTTAGACAAATGGCAGGTGTCCATTGTTAACTATCAACCGTCGGTAACGTTTAACGGTCGGTTACGTCAATACCCACCCCCTGACCGTTAGTGATGGGACCAAGTGATTGGATGTCCGGAAAAACTCCGCGTTCATTTGTTTACTTGCCAGATTTAATTTGGTGTAATTGTGGTTTGTCGTTTTTATAGGGGACTCAGATATTGGTGAAAATGCCTATTAAATCAGTTATTTTTTTGGATACGTTATTTTTCTTGATATTCGCATCTAAATTAAAATTAACGGAAAAACAGTTTTAAGTCGTCTTCCACTTAGCAGTGGTTAAATGAAAACATGTGCCTAATTGATTCTGAATTCGGCATCGGAACATTGAACTTTTTTAAACAAGATATTATTGTTAGTGAAACAGCTATTTATGTAACTAGTTAGTAAATGCTTCATTTTGTGTAACGGGAAATTTGCGAAGCGAAGCGAGTTTCCGTAAAATCACACAAGTTACATAAAATGGTTCTTTAAACTTTAAATTATGAAATTATTTGTTTTATGAAATATATTGAAAATCGAGTAGGTATGCTTATTTCAGTTGTTAATTGGAAATTTTGTTTATTTGTTATTCACTTGTAAAAGTCATGTATTCAAACTGTTTAGTAACTATGTAAATGAATCTTTACCGTTACTAAACTCCATTCCCTGTATGAAACCGATGACTTCATATGTGAACGAGGTTATCATAGATTCGATGAAATATAGCTATCTTTTTTTAATAATATTATTCGTACCTATGCGAATGACATAACGTATGTCTTAATAAGTTAAGACACGTTTCACGTTTTTTCACGTTCTATCACAGTTATTATTTGAATGAAAACGTATGACAGTTCTTACTAATACGAAAATTTATATTTACTTTGATCACATTTTTTATAAAATAAAAATAGAGACCTATGGTCAAGATTTTGTTATTTTCTCGCCTGTCATTTCTAAGTTTGTGACATTTTTGATACATAAATACAGACTGAGAAATGAGAAGTGACAAGAAAAATTTTGGGTAATCAAATGCAGAAATACGTTTGTCATCTTCATGATTATTTTGCGCTGGAGTTAGAGAATCGAGGATCTTTAATTAATTTAACTGTAGTATAAGAGGTAATGTGCATTGTATTTTCAAATAGTATTTATTTATAAATAATAATAATACAAATAAAAATGTATATTCCTTTGAGTTTTATTTTACAAAATTACATATTTCAATAAGGTAGGTAATATTTTTCGTGCGTTAAGATAAATTCATATTTGATTTTTATTTAATATATGCAGAATTTGATTTCATTTATGAACTAATAAATATTTTTCCTACAACTGTGCGATTTCTTTGTTATTACGTAACTATAATTGCCTTGGTTACGTATGGAAAGTAGATGAATGCAGACCAAGTGCGTTTACGAAAGCAAAGAAACACTAGTGCGGAAAGTGCTTCATTACGTAACTGTCAAAAGAAAATTGTTTTGACAGCGATTTAAATTTCGCGCCGAGCGTGGAGTTCATATTTTTGCCACAGACGCTTATGGAAGTAGAAGATACGGTGAACCAGCGCTAGTAAATATGCAGTAGTATATTTTGACGTTTATAAACATAACCTTAATTTGCAGTATATCTAATCTGTAGACAACTAGTAAAAAGAACCGAACAAAGTAAAATATATCGATAAATGGTTTTATTTAAAGAGTAACTGAAATACGTCATATTTATTGTTTGTGTATATTATTAACACAGTTGTTACAGTTGCTTATATTGACATAATGTGAAGTGGAAACTTTTGTATTGTCTAAAGAAACATTGATTTCTTCCGTACCTGTTCATATTATTAACAGTAATATTATTGACAACAATTTCGGAAGCTTCAGAAGTACCAGCAGCAGGTTGATTGTCATTGTCGAAAATAGATCCAACATAGTATGATCCGGAGCTTCAATTATCTTTGGAGGTGTTAATGATAAAGAAGAATCACTCACTGTACTATTCCAATCTAGATGATTTTGAAGAAATTATCTTGACGTTAGTGAAATATTTTTAAATAACGTAGAACAATGTACAAGCAATCAACAAACAAACCATAGCAACGCCGTGAAACATCGTTCTTATGTAATATCATTAAAATTTTATAAATTTTAATAACATTTTAGTGATTTACTAAATCGCACAGTTGTAGGAAAAATGTTGTTTATAACACGTGCCGAAAAATGTTACATGCTCGTGCAGATTTCCGCACTCGGCAAGCCTCGTGCGTTAAATTCTGCACTTGCACGTAATAAGCCTTTTTCGGCACTTGTTATAAAAATAACTATTAATCTGACATTTCAATTTTAGGTTATGTTTTAAAAATGTCAATACAATACCAATGTAAACGTTTTAAGTACAAAATCTTGAATCACATGGATACCGAATGTGACGTAATCGTTTTCATACAGGGAATGGAGTATATCTTGTAAATAGTATATTACATAATAAGACAGGAAAGTGATGTTTTACTTGAAGGAGCGATTGTTTTTTAATTCGCTGGGTCAAGTAAAAACACTTTCCTGACGTAGTATGTATACTATTTTTTATGAAAGGCGTTTAATTTAATCAATAATTAATCATAAATAAATCAATATAAATAAACAAGAGACACTCATCTATAATCTACCTAAATTATTAACAAAAACTTAGAAAATACTGAAAATTTAAGAATAAAACAAAGAAACACAACAGTCTGCAATGCTAACCCGAAGGAAGTGAAACAAAATTGCTCCTTTGTTCAACTTTTGACATATTGACAGCAATAATAATTTAATTTTTTTTTTATTAACATTTTCCCAACGATTATTTGATAAATTAAATCAAAATTTTGAGATCGATTTTCTATTATTAATGGCACATAAATTAATTGTTTTCAAATTTATTAAAATTTTTCGATCTTTAATTTCAAAAATTTGTAGAATACATTATATGTTTAATTTATAATAGCGATATCTTGTTTAAAAAAGATCAGTGTCCAGGTGTTAGATCCAAGTAGACGCGTGCTTCTTCTTTCGGATAAATCAAACCACGTGACTAACTAAACCGAATAATTTACTTCACATAGAAATATGGATTACTTCAAGTTGAATTTAAATCAATAAATCCTGTACTAGGACATAAGCGTGTAAGTATGTCAAATAAATAGATAAGTGATCTGTTTCAGTAAGTTCAATCTGATCCAAATGGTAAATTAGTCACAACAGACGAAAAAGTTAAATCACAATCCCTTAATAATAAAATCATCCCATTTCTGATCATATTTTCATCTAATTACTTTGAGGAAAAGGAATAAAATGTGCGTAATAAAACCGTACGTCGAGCTGATGAACACGTATGAACATCACGTATTCATCTGCCTTGGGGCGATGGCGGCAACTGGTCGAATGAAGCGTCAAGGACCGAACATGAAAATGGTTTCAATAATGGGGAATGTCGCATTTGTTTAATGCTGTAATTAGCTGTTGATTAACAGCGCGCTGTGTGCGTCAAATTACACCGAAAATAAATAATACCGAACAGTGCTCAAGGGTTTTTAAACATGCGCGATTTTATTTATTATCTCTCGTTGTTTCAGGTTGTTTACGAATACGTTAATTGAAATAAATGGATTTTCTGTTGTGAGAATCTGTACTAAATAAACAAAATTATCTCGCAACTTGAAACAAGTCATCAAATGGACAAGCATCGCTAGGAGTAAATCTGTAATTTTGTCATCTCTGGTAGACTCGTTTGAAGTGGAAGTTACTGAAGTGATATCGGTGAAACTGAAACTAATTCCGAGGGAATTATAAGTTTTATCGATACGATACGAGATACGATATTCTCTCTTGGTGATACTGGAACACGATCGGAAAGTAGACGCCAGTTTCCATCGAAAGAAAATTAGATTCATTTTTGATATACTGTTTTTATTTTGTCTAAATAAAGAGACGTTTTAAATAATTTTGTCATACGACCACTTATGGAAGTAACCATAACAACGTCATAAATTATTACGGAATGTTTAAAATAACATACACTGATTTGTTATTATAGCGCACACTTATAACATATTAGGTGAAATTCTACTGATTGATAATAGATGGCGTTACTATGAAAGAAAATAATAAAATAAATGAAAAAAATTTGTTTTGTTATTTGAATTGAAGTTTTAGTAGACTTTGTAACACATTTGCTCCAATAAATCTTAATTCTTTAAATTAATAATTTCTTATTTACTAATATTTTAATATTATTTAATATTTTGACATTACGGTTAGTACAGTATATATCACTATATCACTTAACCTTAAACATCAACACTAAAGCTGGATTTATAGTTTGCATAGCATAGCATAGCATAACAAAACGAGAATATAAATACATCCATATACCACTTTATAGTTTATTTACATAAATAAAAAAATAAATAAATATATCATCACGCCTTCTACCCATTACTGGGTGTGGCACTCTACTGAAGCAGATCTCGGTAAGTGATATATTTTGCACGTGAAGTGCGGTTACCAGTCGTAAAATCACGGCCCCCAAACATGTTAGTGGTGGAGGAGCCACAGGGATAGCTTTTTGAAATTATGAAAAAATTTTCGCCTGTGGGAATCGAACCAGGGATCTCAGGATCCACAGGCCGACTTCATACCACTGAGCTAGCCATCCCATATTTATTATTTACATGGCATAACATAACATATGAAATGATCAAATATAATTTCTTATGTTATGCTATGTTCTTTGGGGAATCCTTAGTCATTATCGGAATCTTTCTGACAATTGTTTGTTTATATCTGATTAAAATAAAAATTGATATATTATTCGTGTTTTACTCTTTCATCTACTTTGTTTCTTCATTGTTTTTAACACGAGCTACTATCATAACATCGCCATTATAAATTTTCGAGCACGATCAAAATTATAACTGTGAAAATAACACCGAATGTGGCAATAATCTAACTCTCTGAATATAGTTAGGAATAATTTTTATGCAAAAAAAAAATAACATAATTTGAAACTATAAAACCTCAAAAATCTCTTATGTAATGTTATGCTATGTAAACTATAAATCCTGCTTTACCCTCAAGAATGATTCAGCAACATTGATTTTGTATACTTTTTTTTTAAATATTTTGTGGTCGTCTGAAAAATAGTGTATATAACTCACTTCAATAGACCATATTACTATCTCAATACGCATGCTCATAATGCACCAATCATATGCTAGGAAGTACAGCTAAAATGAAACCAATGTATTCTTATGGAAAAAATTGTAGTTTTAAAGTAAAATATCATTTTATCTAAACGTAAATGAATGATAATTTTTTAATACAAGTTATATTTCATTTCTTACTATCGGATTCTGCCCTTATAATATATAAATAATCAATACATTAATATTAAAATAAATATTAAAATTTGAAAATTTTAAGCGTCAATTGGCTCTTCTGTCATCTGTCACTGGCCGATAACTTCAAACTTACGTTTTGTTGTGATTGTAATTTAAATTCATTAATTAATAATGGAACATTTTTTCATTTCTTTCCCAAGAATAGTAAACAGAGCAACATTTCAAATTAAAGATTTCATGTCAACTTCAAACTGGCGACAATAAAACTGTCACAATTTATGCGCACATGCGCATATGCATCACCGTTCGAGTCACATGGCGTCACAAACATTAGTATTGCCAACATAATTGGAAAAAATAGAAAAAAAGTTTGTCACCCTGGCACGCTTTTTTCATTTAATAAATTTTCCGGTAGAGGCGCTTAGAAAGTAATATGGTCCATTTGTATAGTCGCCCGTTATCGTACACTTTCGATGCTTGCTATGCAATATACTTTAGTACTATTAGCATTATAGATAAAATTTAGGCTGATGCTGAATTAAGTGAAATGTTACATTTGTTTAATTTGTACGAAAAAATAGCATCATCACTATTTTCATCGGACGAAATGTTATGAAAACGGTCACTATTGATATAATTTATTATCAATATTATTTGACTATTTATAATAATGGACATAATCAAGTAAAGCAGGCGTCAGCCTTTTATTTTAAAGTGCAAATCTGTGATGGGTAAAAATTATTTGTAATAAAAACTGAAGAATTTCAATTAGAACAATCTAGAACGTAGATTAGTAATAATTAAATTAAATATCTTTATAAAATTAAGCTTGAAGCCATCAAATTAAGATTGATGACAAGTTTATGGCCAATAGAAAAACGTCAATTTCAAAGAATATGACGGATGACATAAGAAGTTTAGTACAAACCCACGAATAAGCGAAGATTGTAATATTTCCCAGCGTCTACATCTTGCGATATGTCATAAAGATTACGCGATGCTGACGCAAAACTTTCCGCAGTTTTTGCGCAGCCCGTCTTGATTTGGCCGCCGGTAAATAAACTTGTTGCTTTGTTAATTTCGTTGCACTTGGTTTTGAATTTCTTGAAGATTATTTGTAGTGTTTTCAACTGTAAAGCAATTATTTGTTCCCGGTTAAATAATTATAATTGTACGACTAATTAAATTAGAGTTCAGTGATTTGTATTTTATTTGCTTTTGAATGAGTGCGGATTTTGTTTCTAGTATCTTAGAAGTGATTAATGTTTTTTAAGGCGTAATGGGCACAGGATTAATTATGTTTCTGTGTGAAATTTTGTTGGGAATAAATTTAGAGTTTAATTTAATTTTGGTTAGGAAACCAACAGGAAGTTAATTTTATTTTGTATTAAATGTTAATATTAAAGTTTCTTAAAATAATTTTCATTAAAAGTTATAAGTTAAATTTATGGAAAATCCATTAAAAGTAATTTAAATTTAATTACTGTTCATTACAAATTTTAAAGGCTTTCTCATATTTTAGTAAAGTAAATCATGATGAAAAAAAAACCATCATACCTGGATGTTTCATTCCTGCTGTAGCATATCAAGTGCGGAACTGTTACCAGACGTCAAATTATATCCTTCAAATATAGATAAGGAATCACGAAGAGAGAATAAGTACAAAGTTAAATTAAATTATTATAACGCACACTTCTAACATATCAGGTGAAGTTCCACTGATTGATAACAGATGACGTTAAAATAAAAGAAAATAAGAAACTGAAAAGAATTTGTATTATTATTTAAATCGAAGTTTTGATAGATTTTTCAACAAATTTACATGGATAAATCTTATTTTTAAAAATTAATAATTACTTATTTACTAATATTTTAGCACTATTTAATATTTTGACATTACGGCTAATACAGTTGGTATCACCACATCTAACCTCAAATGTCAAATGTCAATGTTCACCTTAAAAAACGCATCAGCTGGCAAAAGCTGTATTCCATTTGCCACGTGGTTCAATTAAATCAGTTCAGATAAATTTGACACATGACTAAATGAACTGAATTAAACAATTTGATGTACTTCCTGGAGTGAATTACTTCAAAGTAAATTAGAATCTGTTATTCTAGTACTGTAAATAAAGTCAGTGAAGTAATCTAACGAAATTAATAAGTGATCTGGTTGAGTAAATGTAAGTTAGATCTGATCCAAATGGCAAATGGAATACGCCTAAAGTATAAGAACATTGCTTTTGTACACTTGCACGTTATCTTCATGGGCGTCCACAGACATTTTTTCAGGGGGAGGGGGCGGATGGCAAAAAACACTCAGACATACATACATTTCTAAAATATTTTTTTTACATAATATAAATACAAATGCAAATAACGAATAGATAATTTTTTTTTAAATTTGTGCAATAAATTACTAGTCTTCGTCGTCTGGGTTGAATTGAAGAGGAAGGACAATTTTCTAATAACTCTTCCATAAATTGACACCATTTCTTCAATAAATTCCGATTTACAGTTTTTATTTTGTAACATTTTGTGTCCGTGTATACTTAATAAACTTAGATTACTCAATCGTTACGATAGGGAACATGTCACTAGCGGACCATAAGAATACTGCTGGAAATTCAGTTTCAGCTTGAATTTATTATCTTATAATTTAATTTTTATTTAATTTATATATATTAATTTTGCATGGTTTGTATCGGCACAAATTGTGTCAAAATTATCGATAGCAATAAAATTGAAACAAAATTAAACAAATGTTTGACGTTCAATCTGTCAAAACTATCAAAATAAATTCTTCATTTATTATTTCATTTATTTTGACAAATAAAACGTCAAACATTTGTTTAATTTTGTTTCAATTTTATGCCTACCGATAGTTTTGAGGCAATTTTCATCATTTTCAAATCTAATTTGTGTCGTTTCATAGTATGCAAAATTAATTTTGTTTATTGGTTCACTTGCAGAATTTTATGACCTACAATTTTTATTTCAAGCTTTTTTGCTTAAAATATTTAGGGAAGCGGGAAATTACAAAATTATAGTTTTACATGTTAAAGTCCTATGTTCGAAAGTCGTGGTCACCACCCTAGTTAATATCCAAGGGGGGGCGCGCGCTCCCCCTTGCCTCCCCCTGCGGACGTCCATGGTTATCTTGCAATTTCGATGCTTGTTATGTAATATACTATAATGTATTATCATTTTACGAGACAATAATTTTCTGTTACACGTTAAAAATGAAGCTACGTTTTCTGAAATACTCGTATAATAATAATAATCATCTTTTAGTTATAGTTTTACATGTATAATGTATATTATTATTTTTAATATGCTGCCATTATATTCTGTCACTCGTTTTAGATGTTATTAGTCAACAGCAACGCGGGTTTCTCTGAACGGTCACTCTTCCAAATACTCCTCGCGCGCAACGTTGCTAAACTCGCGTTAATATAATATTTTTTATCAAATTTTAAAGAAAAATGGTTCTTTCTCAAAAATAAGTTCAATTTTACTTCTCGCATTCACTCTTATTTCACCGGGGCTATGCAAGGCTTCCGCGTACAATACGAGTCCGGGTTCAAGCCCGTCGTTGGCGGGTATAGACTCAGGAGAGTCCGGCAGATTCACGAGCGACTTATCTCGGCTCGGACGGCGGCGAGGCGTGGATATCGGCCGCGTTATCGGTCATCCCCCGGGATGCGGCCGCCGGCATTTAAATGAAATACTGTGCGTGACCGCAGCGGACATCCCCGCCAACACCGAACCCACCCGGAGTTATCCGGAACGAGGAAATTGTGAGGAATGACAAAAATAGGAAATATATTTACTTTGCAGATCTTAGTTGACGTAACTTCTTGAAAATTTATAAATATATTAAAACTACTGAATTTCTCGTATTTATTCATTTTCAAACTGAATTAATCATTTTTATAGGTATTTATGTGTGTAAATGAGGGTGGTGAATAATCGAGATATTTTAACACGATCGCTGCGTTCCCGCGTTTATTGTCGAGTTTATCAATCGCCAATTAACACATGAGTTAGTTACAATATTTTCGGGTTGATTGTACCTTTATAATTTGGAGAAAATCTAATTTTTATTCCATGACAAATATGTTAGGTTAGTAACGTTTCATACTACTGAGCATCAATATTTAAAAAGTTTGTAATGTCGAAGTTCAATATCGCAGACAAATGATAAATTATTTTATGTTAGTAAAGTTCTACCTATCACAAAGGTTTTGACAACAGTTTTCAATGGATGGACGTATATGTGTGTAGACATAAGTTATTCGTTTATTTAGTATGTTATGGAGAGGTGTAACTATTAAGTCTTGCATTCAGGGTTATTTATGTAAATAAATAAATAAAAATAAATTACAAATAATTATTTATATATCAAAGGTGAAAACAGGTGTTTCTGGCTCGCGGCATGATTATTAGCACGAGGCGTAAAGCACCGAGGGCTAATAACATGTTCAGAGTCAGAAACGCTAATTTCACTCGTGGTACATACAATATTTTATGCACAACAAAATAACATTTAATTATATGTTCAAAAGATTAATACCGCGAGTTAAACATACATTTAAACCGCGAGTGTAATACAACTGTTTATTCAATTTGGCTTAATAAACTTCTCCAATTTGAGTGTTAGATTTTTATTTTTATAAATGAAGTCAGAAACTTGAAATGTCCAATAATCGCTTACTGTTATCTAGTCGCCGAGTGTGAGATTGTTTCATGCATTGCCATGGGTTGAATTGTTTACAGGAAAAAAAATGGAACGCAAATAATGACAGTTCTGAATTATCTACAATAAAGTTTTTACAGTGTATCAGGGTGTAGAAAGTGAAAATAGAAGATGGAGCCAAATCTCTTTCTGGTGTGTTGTGATGGATCCATGTTTCGTCCACGGTTACGAAACGGCGCAAAAAGTCCTTCTTATTGCGCTTGAACATCGCCAAACACTCCTTTGAACTTGTCACACGGTCGCGCTTGTTGTCAACAGAGAGCAAATGCGGCACTCATCTGGCAGATAGCTTTCTCATATCCAAAAATTTATGCAAAATGTTCCGTACCCGTTCGGTTGAGATGCTCATAGCCTCAGCCAGCTCGTGCACTTTAACTCACCGATCGTCCAATATCATACCATGGATTTTATCGACGATTTCTGGCGTTGTAACCTCAATTGGACGACCAGAACGTTCGACGTCCTTTGTGGTCAAACTACCACAATGAAAATCAGTAAACCACTTGTGAATCGTTCCAATCGATGGTGAAGAGTCCCCATAATGTTTAACAAGCGATGCTTTGGTTTGCGTAATGTTTTAATAAAAACTGAAAGCAATGTAAAATTGGTACTGCGCATTGTTGTATTGTTGGTCGCTTTACAGTATTTACAAAGTTACTGAAGTATGAAAATAATAAAATAGCTAGAATATAACAATTTCCAATGAGTGTTTTTACGCTCCTAACAGAATTGTTTCCGGGGCAAATTCTCCGTTTACATCGCTCTAGTTACGGTTCTGAAGCCAGGACTGTCTGATTACGTCTGAACATATACATCCACAAGTTTTTCTTTCCAATTAATCATAGTTTGAAGTTTTCACGACACTTGCTTTAGAATTGTGGAGCCATAAACGTTTTGGTTTTAGAGAAAGCGTAAGGAGCACCGCTATAATTTTTATGAGGACGTATAAAAGCTAATAAAAAGCATTTATCACATAACTTCATAACTGATTCTATTGTCTGTATTTTTATATTTATGTTTTATGGTAAAAAGTCAAGCTGATCTCTTCTTATCATTGCTACTAACAATTTTATAACATATTTTTATTAAAGTTCGTAAAGGATAAACCGAAGACAATTTCATTTTAAGTAGCAATGAAATACCAAGCAGTTTTTAAATCATAAAACGAAACACAATATTTTATTATATTTCATTACTATTCATTACTAATTGCGTTCTCATTGTATTAATTATTTACCTGAAATTTTTCTTTATTTCCCACCATTTAAAAATTTATAGAGTAGGTGGCTGCGTGGTATCGAGTCGGTCTGTGGATTTGATCATTGGGGACCGTGATTTAACGGCTAGTAACAACACTTTTCGCGCAAAATATATTAGTTACCGAGATCTGCTTCGGCAGAGTGCCACTCCCTGAAATGGGTAGAAGGAGGGATGATATAATATATAATTATTTACAATTAAATTATATACTGGAAATCGATAATTTAACATTTTTAGTATTATTTAGTCAATTAATAAAAATACCATTAAAATTTCCTGCGAAAATAACTTTTATTTCTAGAATTTAATCGATTTTTGTCGTATGATTCTCGAAATTCTAGTAGTAAGCCAAAATAAAAAGGAGGTAATTTAAAAGAACACCGAAATAATATATATTTTTTCCTACAACTGTGCGATTTCTTTGTTATTACGTAACTATAATTGCCTTGGTTACGTATGGAAAGTAGATGAATGCAGACCAAGTGCGTTTCCGAAAGCAAAGAAACACTAGTGCGGAAAGTGCTTCATTACGTAACTGTCAAAAGAATATTGTTTTGACAGCGATTTAAATTTCGCGCCGAGCGCGGAATTCATATTTTGACCACAGACGCTTATGGAAGAAGAAGATACGGTGAACCAGCGCTAGTAAATATGCAGTAGTATATTTTGACGTTTATAAACGTAACCTTAATTTGCAGTATATCTAATCTGTAGACAATTAATAAAAAGAACCGAACAAAGTAAAATATATCGATAAATGGTTTTATTTAAAGAGTAAGTGACATACTTCATATTTATTGTTTGTGTATATTATTAATACAGTTGTTACAGTTGCTTATATTGACATAATGTAAAGTGGAAACTTTTGTGTCTAAAGAAACATTGATTTCTTCCGTAGCTGTTCATATTATTACCAGTAATATTATTGGTAACAATTTCGGAAGCTTCAGAAGTACCAGCAGCAGGTTGATTGTCATTGTCGAAAATAGATCCAACATAGTATGATCCGGAGCTTCAATTATCTTTGGAGGTGTTAATGATAAAGAAGAATCACTCACTGTACTATTCCAATCAAGATGATTTTGAAGAAATTATTTTGACGTTAGTGAAATATTTTTAAATAACGTAGAACAATGTGCAAGCAATCAACAAACAAACCATAGCAACGCCGTAAAACATCGTTCTCATGTAATATGATTAAAATTTTATAAATTTTATAAATTTTAATAATATTTTAGTGATTTACTAAATCGCACAGTTGTAGGAAAAATGTTGTTTATAACACGTGCCGAAAAAGGTTACATGCTCGTGCAGATGTCCGCACTCGGCAAGCCTCGTGCGTTAAATTCTGCACTTGCACGTAACGAGCCTTTTTCGGCACTTGTTATAAAAATAACTATTCTGTTCAGACGAAAACTGCCATCTTTCCGGTGTGTCTTTAGTCCGCAAAGTGCATTATTCCTGTATTATAGTGTCGTTGCTAGGCTACGAGAAATAACAGTCCGAGAATATATTTCCGGCCTCTAGTAATGTGTTCCCGTATACTACGCTTGAGAAAATAAATAAAGAAATCATAGTTATGCTCTCATTAGATATTTTTATCAAAACAACACAATATTTTTATATTTTGTTGTTTGTCTGAAAAGTGTCTTCCTGCAGTTTTGCAGTTTCATTTGAAAAACTAGTATGATGTTCTAGAACTATCCATATATATTGTATCGGATGGAGAATTTTTTTATCGTTACTTAATGGATATATAGCCATGCAAAGCCTTATTTTTAACGAAAAATTAAGAATCCCAATTTATAATGGCAACACCACACGGTGGTACGGTATTTGAAAATTCACTAGACCAGCAACCTGTTAACAATTCATGATATTCAAATCATAATAGGTATAAAAAACTTATTTTGTTCAATTTTTATATTTTTTTGAGCGTCAATTTCGCCACTCGACAACCGATGACGCCATCGTCACACTAGTACTACCTTAATAGGCCCTGGGGCATTAAGAGTGACATTACTATGGTAATATTGTCAAAAACTGATATATTCAGTGTTGCAAGGTATTTCATTTCATATTATTTGAAGATGTTTTAATTTTGATGCTCAAATATAATCCTAAGTATTCAATTTATTTAGACAGAAATTGTATAAATTTTAATGCTTTGATTTGGTGTCTTAATATGTATATTTATTTTTGGTGCCAAATTTTGTTTATTTTCAAATATTGAAATTGTTATTTATGTACCTAGAACAGAAAGTAGTGTATTGCACACTTGAAATAATAAGTGGGTTGGGTATTGGTCTCAAATAATATTTTTGATAGCAAAATTAAATATTTACTGGTCTTTCTATCAATTTGAACAAATTCACAAACACCACCAAATTATTGGTTTTTGGATACTGATTATGAAAAATTTGGTGACAAATAAAAAATATTTGGAGATCAAATCAATATGAATTTGATGCTTAGAAATACAACTCATATAAAAATCTACCTTGTATAGTGAACAAAAAAATGAAACTGAATAATGTTGCAAAAGATTTGCCAACAATTTATTGTTAGAATTTTTCTTTCACCTGTATTTGATCCTCTTTGAAAACCATAGTCTGTACCAAAAAATACCCACTGAAAGGCAGTGAGAAACCTTCAGTTTAAAGGGGGCTTTAGAGTGTGTGCGTGCGTGATGCGTCCGACATCCCGAGTCATCAGTGTGACTGAACGCGAACGTGAACGTGAACGGACAAATGGTTTGGAAGAGTGAGCGTTGAACGTTCTCTGGTGTTCGGTGCTCTGTGAGTTTGTGTCCGAGACTAACATTTCTTCTAGCGGTTGGTTTTGTTTAAAGAGGTTTGATTTGTGTGGGAAATTGCCGAATTGGATTAGGAATGTGCGTTCTGCGAGTGCCTCGTGTGAATGCTTCAAAGATTTGCGGATTTGTTGCCAGTTTTGTGATTGACGATGTTTAGTTCATCGATAGATGGAGCTTTTTGGTTTAGAATCTTTTAAAGAGCTATAAAGTTAAGACTAATATATTGTACTCGGTATTATAGCAGTTTGGTTGCGATATTCGTTCACAAGTACCATATATCACGATCTATAATTCTGGACAGAACTGATAGAATTGTGACCAGAATTTTTGTGAATTAATTTCTGGATAGAACTTTGTGTATAAAAATATTGTGTATGGTACTATACACATAATTTGAAACATAATTCTGGTTATGCGCTTGCGCAATTGTTAAATTTTTGTGTAACAGCTGACAATTGAGGTTATTACCGTTATAAACGGAAATGAATAGTAAACAATTGTATATTATGGTTGCGTACCTAGAACTTTTGCCGCCCAGGGCGGTCTTCAATTTTCCGCCCTTTGTAAGTCAATCAAATGGTGGTTTTTATAAATTAAAAAATAAATATAAAATAAATATATCATCACGACTTTTACCTATTACTGGGTGTGGCACTCTGCCGAACAGATCTCGGTAAGTAATATATTTATGTACGTGAAGTGCGGTTACCAGCCGTCAAATCACGGCCCCCAAAGATGTTAGTCGTGGGGGAGCCACATGGATAATTTTAATTTGGTGAAAATTGTTTGTCGGCTGTGGAAATTGAACCGGGGTTCTCTGAGCCATTACCCCATTAAATTAATAAACAAAAATAAATAATTGTAATTGAGACAAACTATAGGTGAGGAGCTTTTTTACCATTGGATGGCATATTTAAATTAGGCAGTAATAAAGGAATTTTTCGAGATAATATTTTCAAACCTATATTACTTGACAATGAAGAAAAATATTCGAAATCATAGTATAGTAATTCATAATTCGTAGAAAACGAATAGTAAACTTAGGAAGTGAACGAGTTGTTTTTTACAACTAAAACTAAATATAAAAAATGCCGCCCCAAAATGCGGATCGCACCCACCACCCCCACGCCCCTAGATACGCCACTGGCTGGTATAGCTACCAGCACAATCACTATTTGTTTTACGTTAACGTTCAATAATAAATAATTTAATTTAAATCTAATATTTTGTTATATCTATGTACAGTCATTGGTCTGTAATTGAGCACTTTAATTCAGCGTAGTTTATAAAATTAATAAAATGTTTTTCAAATCTTTTCCAATAACTGAGGGATACTGGTTCATTACATAACCGTTCTGCCGATAGTGACAGTGATACTACAAAACATCAGATTTAAATTAACTGTTATTTGTCATTCAACATTAGTTACGGAATTAAATAATTAATTATAGTTTTTATGAAAGATTTTTTGTCGGCCAGTGGCAATGCTCATTTCAAGAAGCCTGTCCTTAATTTTACGAATTTTGAAAAAAATTGTATTGATTAAGAAACAGGACATCGAAATCAAAGTTTTAAACTCTTTTAATAAAACTCTATATATTTTTGTCACATTTGGCATCAGATATATTCTACTGTAAAATAAAGTGGAAGAAATAGTATATTACGTACCATGAACTGTAAGTGACAGTTTTTAGGTCAAGAACGTAGTTTGAGAAATCGAGGCCCGTAGGGTCGAGATTTCCTAAACATTCGCGACCTAAAAAAATCCCAGTTCGAGGTTAGTAAGCTATTTTTTGCAATACCTGCACAAATAGAAGGTAAAAATTTATTTAAAAATTAACAGCTGTCAAATTGTTGTCAAAATAAACAGGACCTTGATCTGTAATATTTCCTTACTATCCACGGTGAGTACCGAGTAAGTAAATATTATAGTCCTGATCTAACAATGGAAATTAACTGTACAATAAAAATTTCACTTACTGTGTCTAAATTTTGTCGTTAATAGGTAACTTACAGTGCAAGTATGGTAAAATTGTAGATTTCTGTAATTAGAAATGTTTAACAGTGGCAAATATATACTGCCAAATGTGCAATATTTTTGAGTATTATTTAATGACTACATCTGAGTGAGAATGCATTTGATTTGGCGGTAATTGAGATTAATCTGCTGTTACAGTTGGTGAATATTTGATCCGATTTGCAAATATTTGAGAGATACACTATATGCACATTACATATTTTACCACAAAGTGGAGTAGCACGAATTCATCAAATATTCAATCAACATTTGTTCATCAGATTCAACTTGCTACCAAACATTACTGTCTTAATACTACACCAATTTCGCATCATCCTATATGGATATTGTAGAGGTGTGTAGTACGTGAACGAACTAGTTCATATGAACTATTCTTTATAGTGAACGACACGAACTAGTTCGTGCGAACCATTCGGATATGATTCACCACCACGGCGGCACGGCCGATGTGGTCGAATCGAAAGCGGAGAGCGGAGAACAAGTGAACGAGTGAACGGGTGAACGAGACTCATACTTCATTCGTTCGTGGTCGTTGATATGATCACCCCTCTATTTCTGTTTGCTGTCAAATTATACTAGAACCAGATCCTAAAAGTTCACTTGTTCTCGCTCGTGAATCACAATACAATACGATTTCCGTTCATCATAGTCTTCAAAATTTCGTGAACGAAAGTGAACTAATGAACTAGTTCAGTGAACTAATCTTTTTAGTGAATGAGAACGAATGAACTAGTTCACTCAAATGAATTAGAATCCCATCTCTAGCATATTGTTCTCATGCAGGCTCTTCTATTCCTATGCTATATTTTTTAGACATATACCCTTTTCAAAAGCCTTTTCCCGCACGCCCGAACATAGTTTTCTACCAGCATTTATGTAAAACAATTTAGAAATTTCAGTGCTCTACAGACAAGAATGTAGTGTAGTATAGAAGCGTTTACAATGTAAGAGGGTGGTATCTAGAATTGTAAAACGCAGCGTAGCTCAATAAGTTAAATCGCAGTTCTTCCACGGTTTCCAACAGTTTACAAGTTCAAACGGTAATCTCTTAGTTCGAAACTTCGCTGTTGGGGCGCTGTTTAAGTTTCATTTAAAAAATCGAATTGCTTGTTGTGGGTTGTACCCTCTGAAACAAGTGAATTTCATCTGGTTTCACTTCGATGCGAACAACAAACAACAATTTCCTTCAGCCTTGGATGAAATTTTATGAATCTGGCGCTTTGAACATACACAACAGATTATTATAATAAATATTGACTCTAAACGAATTTGACGTTAAAATATTAATTGAAATTATACGCCTGTAGTTTGGCGCAAAATTTTCATAATAATTGTGTTTATCTTTAATTTACTTTGTTTATTTACTATTTTGAATTATTATTTATTGTTGTTGTTGAAATGTAGGTAACTATAAACTAGATTTATTGTTTGATTTCAATGTCATATAGTTTTATTTTTTATGTCAAATTGGAATAATCACAAAAATTTTGATATTTGAATTGCCTCGGGTATGTGCTACAATAATACATTTATCCGCTAATTTAAATCAGTAAAAATATGTATACTCATGCTGAAAACTATTTCGAATTCAATAACAATTTTTATGTTTATTTTTTTTTAAATTTGAACTTTCTTTAGCAATGATCGCAAACTTAAATTCAGCAAAGGGCTAGTAGATTAGATGTATAAGTGATGTGAGCCGTAATCAATATTACTTTTTCTGAATTAAATTATGTAGAAATTAAAATATGATAACTATTTTTTTTTTTTATAAATAAATATTTTTATCCACAACTCATATATGTATAATAAAAACATTATTACACTGATTTCAGTTGAATTATATGGCTCATAAAACACTAGTGTTTTATATTCCATAAAATACTGTAAACAAGTTATTACCTAGCAACCACTTCATAATCTACCGTATTTTGAGACACTATAGGCGTATTCCATTTGTCATTTGCATCAGATCTAACTTTTACTGAACCAGATTACTTATTTATTTCGTTGGATTACTTCGCTGACTTTATTTTCAATACTAAAATTACTTATTCTAATTTACTTTGAAGTAATTCATTCCAATTAGTGCATCAGTTTGTTTAATTCAGTTCATTTATTCATGTTGTCTTATTTATCTGAACTGAATGATTCTTTTTTATCATATACACCTCCAAAGGTAATTGTTGGATCTATTCTTGACAATGACAATCAATCTGCTGCTGGTACTTTTAAAATCTCCGAAATTGTTGTCAATAATATTACTGTTAATAATATGAATAGGTACGGAAGAAATCAATGTTTCTTTAGATAGTATTACAGTTTCCACTTTAAATTACATCAATATAAGCAACTGTAACAACGTATTATTAATATACACAATCAATATTATGTATTTCACTTACTCTTTAAATAAAACCATTTATTGATATATTTTACTTTCTTCGATTATTTTTATTAATTATCATATTTAATAATGATATACTTGAGTTCTTATCTCCTCAATGTGATGTGTACAGATTAGATATACTGCAGTTTAAGGTTACGTTTATAAATATCAAAATATATGATTGCATATTTCTTTTTCTTCCATAAGCGTATGTGCCTAAAATTTGAAATTGCGTGCATGGCTCAAAATTTGAATCGCTCTCACTTATATTTTCTTTTGACAATTGTGTAAAGTACAAATTACTTTCGGCACTAGTGTTTCTTTGTTTACAGAAGCGCACTTGGTCTGCATTTGTCAACTTTCCATACTTAACCAAAGCAATAATAGTTACATAATAACAAAGAAATCGCACAGTTGTAGGAAAACGTTATTTTGAATGATGCGAGTAAAAAATATCTATTTGATTTTTATTAAAAAAACTCTAAGATATTTTCTCATTGAAATATTTTTATAAAACTTGACAAACATTTCGACGTGCTGAATTCAATTCCCGAGGGCATATATGCTTCAGATTTCGAAGTATCTCTCTACGATTTTTTTTAGAGGATGTGCTTTTCGACTTTTCTTCTAACTAAGACATCAGGAATTCAATGCTGTTGAAAGATAATGTTTATATTTTATTTAGTTTTTCAGATACCTGTTATCTTTGAAACGATGTTATTTGTTTCATATTTTGCGTAATATAAAAATTACTTGATAATTTAAAATAATAGATTATTTATCTTGAATTCAAAATGGTGAAGCCACCAGACCCGTAAGTTTTCTCTCTGATTACAAACTAATTCGCTAATCTATTCATACTTGATAATAATTCCGATGAATGATTTTACCATCGAGAAACCTTTCCAAATGAAATTGAAATAAATACATTTTGATTCGAGTAAGTTTTAATAAGCACAGTTGAAATCTCTGGGTGGTTTTGCTCGATGATCAGATCACAGGCCGCGATATCGGCGCCAGTGACGCAGGTTGCTGCAATGGTCCACTTCACATGGAAGGGTTAATTACCGGTAGAGGGATGAAAATGAGAAGATCGCACCCGCTGCTTCGGTTCTTGGTTTAACAAGTTTAATTAACCTCCAGACACCAAGCAGACCTCTGTCTTAATTAGGTTCCGGTGTACGGTGCGGTGTCTGGCGCTGTGTGCTCATACGCCGAATCGGTTTTTGCTATCGGTGATATCTGATTTCCAAGCAAAATGTGGTTTGTATTGATTTTTATTGCGAAGGCGATTATTCTACAAATTACCGATTTGCTTATATTAAATGACTGTTTATCAATGTTAACATAATGTAATAGATGATTCATATTCATATCATTAAATGACAAATAAAAAAAATCTGGTGTGGGCACCACACGACTTTCTTATACACAGCATATATAATATTTAGAATATATGTTATTAAACATGTAATTTAGTTTCTTTCCGAAAGAAGACATAGATAACTATATAAAGCAAAAATTAAAATTGATGTTTTTTGTTTCCATTGCTACTATGATTATTGAAATATATTATTAAATATAAAAAATTCGTTTTACTCAAAATTAGACGCATATACAGAAAAATTGCAAGTACCATTTTATGTTCCAAATATTTTTTCCAACATCTTTTATTTGAAACTTTTTTTCGTAACTGATTCCATTTTTGAAATAAATGGAATTTATTGATTTGTGTGTCCAGTAAACTTCCGCTTCCGGCTATTCAATTTCATTCAAAATCAACTCAGCTGTACGTATTTTCATTAAACTTATAATTACCAAGTTTCGTTAACAAATCTTATCTCGTTTATGAGATATTGCACACTCGGATACACATCCATCCATCCACACACACACACACACACAGACATTATTGAGAAAATGATCAAAACGGATTCAGTGGACCTCAAAACACGTATTTCCGCGAAAATCTCGTCAACGATTTTTTTCACGATTCCAATACTTCCTTATACTGCGTATAAGAAAGTAAAAATAACGCCTTCTACCCATTACTGGGTGTGGTACTCTGCCGTAGTGAATAGGTGGCTCAGTGATATCAAGTCGACCTGTCGATTGGAGAACTTGGTTTCAATTTTCACAACGTTAAAACTATCCCTGTGGTTCTCCCTCCACTAATATCTTTGGGGGCCGTGATTTGACTGCTGGTAACCGCACTTCACGCGCAAAATATATCACTTACCAAGATCGGCTACGGCAGAGTACTACACTTAATAATGGATTGAAGGCGTGATGATATATTTATTTATTCTTTATTTATTTATGTGAAGTGTGATTACTAGCCGTCAAATCTCGGTCTCCAAAGATGTCAGTGGAAGGGGAGCCACAGGGGTAGTTTTTAATGTGGTGAAAATTGTTTGTCGGTTGTGGGAATCGAACCCGGATTCTCAAATCCACTGACCGATCCGATACCATTGAGCCACCTACAGTTAATATAATTCGTGTAGTATACGCTGTAATATTGATATGATATTTTTTTCACTTATCTGGCAGCGACAGTGATTTATCTGACACTTAATCCCAGCATTGATAAATGGATCCTTAATAACATATATTTATATTTCCACCGTATGTTATTTTCAGAAGAATAGTGTTGTTAAAAATGTGTCTATATTGTTTGCTTTCAAATGTTGCTAAGGAAGAAAAGTAAATTGTTTGTACCACCATGGAATTATGTGTGAGAAATATAAAGGATTCCAATAAAATAGACATGGAAAATTTGTTTTTCCTACAACTGTGCGATTTCTTTGTTATTACGTAACTATAATTGCCTTGGTTACGTATGGAAAGTAGATGAATGCAGACCAAGTGCGTTTCCGAAAGCAAAGAAACACTAGTGCGGAAAGTGCTTCATTACGTAACTGTCAAAAGAATATTGTTTTGACAGCGATTTAAATTTCGCGCCGAGCGCGGAATTCATATTTTGACCACAGACGCTTATGGAAGAAGAAGATACGGTGAACCAGCGCTAGTAAATATGCAGTAGTATATTTTGACGTTTATAAACGTAACCTTAATTTGCAGTATATCTAATCTGTAGACAATTAATAAAAAGAACCGAACAAAGTAAAATATATCGATAAATGGTTTTATTTAAAGAGTAAGTGACATACTTCATATTTATTGTTTGTGTATATTATTAATACAGTTGTTACAGTTGTTTATATTGACATAATGTAAAGTGGAAACTTTTGTGTCTAAAGAAACATTGATTTCTTCCGTACCTGTTCATATTATTACCAGTAATATTATTGGTAACAATTTTGGAAGCTTCAGAAGTACCAGCAGCAGGTTGATTGTCATTGTCGAAAATAGATCCAACATAGTATGATCCGGAGCTTCAATTATCTTTGGAGGTGTTAATGATAAAGAAGAATCACTCACTGTACTATTCCAATCAAGATGATTTCGAAGAAATTATTTTGACGTTAGTGAAATATTTTTAAATAACGTAGAACAATGTGCAAGCAATCAACAAACAAACCATAGCAACGCCGTAAGACATCGTTTTCATGTAATATCATTAAAATTTTATAAATTTTATAAATTTTAATAATATTTTAGTGATTTACTAAATCGCACAGTTGTAGGAAAAATTTTGTTTATAACACGGGCCGAAAAAGGTTACGTGCTCGTGCAGATTTCCGCACTCGGCAAGCCTCATGCGTTAAATTCTGCACTTGCACGTAACAAGCCTTTTTCGGCACTTGTTATAAAAATAACTATTTTTGTTTGATCGTAAGTATTATACATATTATGTAGCATTCATTGAACATTTATTTCTATAATGGTATGTCACTTTCGCATCATGACGTTCATAATTCCTTTCATACAAGCTTGATTATTCTTCCCACAAGGAACAAACCTTCAAAAGTAACCATTTATTTCTTTTGGCCCTATATATTCGAATATGAGCAATTATTGTTTGTCTGTATGTCTCAACGATCTCGGAATCGGGTCAACGATTTTGATAAAACTTGGCGTAAGTAATAAGGTAATAGTTTTTGGGTGCCGGAAAGTTCACCGAAAACAATTCACTGAACACAATTCACCGAAAAACAATTCACCGAAATTACAATTCACCAAAATGATAATTAAATTATAGTATTATTAGCGTAAAATATTGTAATTTTATTAACGTTCCTTAGAACTGGTAGCAAATGCAGGTATTTAGAAAAGGATGCACCCCGTAAATTCCGAATCTTGATGGATGACAATGTCGTGAAAATAAGCGGCTTGTATAATCATGTGGCTGATGCAGCACTTGTAGAAGCTGCTCAAGTTATGAACACTATATAGAGACTGTGCTATGAGAATAGAGCATAGCAAATAATTTATGTTATTAATGTAAAACATATAGGTTTATAAAATTCAAATGGGACTTGGCAAAGGAATCAATTTCCTACTTTTAAAAAAGTATGCATATTGCTGCCAGTCTTAAGCCTGGATAAAGTGTGAAGGAAAGTTAATTAGCATTTCGAAGAATAGCTATTTCGGTTAATTGTTTTTCGATGAATTGTATTCGGAGAATTCTATTCGGTGAATTGTTTTCGGTGAAGTTTCCTAGACCCATAGTTTTTGGTCTCAGAAACCTAGTTAGGTCTCATCCTTCAGAAAACTTATTTAGTAATGTAATTTTGAAAGAAAATTTGGGAGAATATTGCCCTATAACTATTTCAAAATATTAATTTTGTAAAATTTTTGATTGTTTTCGTGAGGCAATATTCTTGTCGAATATAACATGTGCATTTGAATAGTCCCAGAATTTTTTTCTAGCTGTTTACTCTGGCTTTTGTTGCTCTTAGGAACAAAAGCACTCATAAGCTCAAAAACATTATCGGTAATATTCAATGCACTAATTTTATTATAAGCGCAAATTCATGAAAATTAGTTATTCAAAATACAGGCATATGCGTACTTTAGGGAAATGGAATTGGACCCAAGAAATCGATTAAGATCCAAATTAACTCGATATCACTAACAGTTTTTGAAATATGAGCAAAAACATGTGACAAAAATCCAACTTACGTGATGAAGAAAACTTTTAATTACAAGTAATAATGGGGTAATGGCACAGTAGTAGCAAGTCGGCCTGTGGATACAAAGAACCCTGGTTCGATCCTCACAGCCGACAAAACATTTTCACCGATTTAAAATTACCCGTGGCTCGCCCACTACTAACATCTTTGGGGGCCATGATTTGACGGCTGGTAACTGCACTTCACGCGCATAAATATATCACTTACCGAGATCTGCTTCGGCAGAGGCCACACCCAGCAATGGGTAAAAGGCGTGATGATATATTTATTTATTTTTATAAAAATAATAACAAAATGAAAACAATAAATAATTTTAAAACTTAGTGCTCTATTTTCAAGCAAAATATTTTTAAACAATGCGTTCATTGTAATTCTGCACCTTATAGCTTAATCCTCATGTTCCATCCTATACTAAGATGTTTGCTCATCTCGCGTTATAGAGATAAACAGCGTATAATAATAAGTATATGGTTTACACTCAGACAAAACATTAGTAGACGGAGAACAACGGCGTTTGTTGTGAAGTAGAATGGGTTAGAATAACTTGCGATGAGACGGGTGCGCGGCAAAGAGCTAGTACAAGTTGGTGTTATGCAGGTTGCATTTTTGTTGGTGACAGTTATCAGACGCGAGCATTTTATTTATTTAAATACAAAACACTTAATATGTCAAAAATTAACCTTTACTTTGATGTATGAAAAGTAAGTAATTGAATATAAAAATAATTACACAAATGTTTACAACTTGCATAACATCAAAGTGTACTCCTTGCCGCGCACCCGCCTCACCCACAAGTTACTCCAACTCTTTCTCCTTCACAACACTGCATTGACTTGAATACGGCAGACTTTGTCTAAGGTATGTTTTGTCTGAGGGTTCACACAATCGCTCCCTCTCAATTTCATCAACACACATCTGTTTCACGTATCTTTCATTCAACAGTGCATCGCTGAAATCTGTTTATAGAGATATAATATGCTTTATAATATTTCCTTACTAATTAGTTTTAACAAAGGTTAATCCTGATGGCCATGCATGTGCGTAAATTGCTCTTTGCTTGATGGTAATCCGTAGGCGTCCGCACGTAAATCACTCCTCGTCGACCATCGAAACCCGCAGCTTCACTTCTCACTTCTGGGTTTTAGTCTTCATGTACACACTGACAACTTCGTGGTTTTCACATTCTCAGGTTGGTTAACAGTTGGTAGTGGTTGATATTTTGGATCTGATAATCTAGGTGCTATATGGTAGATACTTGACTTGGAGGTTTAGTTCAGACGGGAAGGATGTTGGGAAAGTGATGTCTTGATAAGTGAAAAGTATTTTGTAAAATAGTAAAATCGTTTATATAATTTTGCATTTTTTAGAAACAGCCTGTTTGGTAGTCCGATGTCTCTCGGGATACGGTGTGGCTAGAACCGCAACTTAGCCATCAATGTCAAACCGAGTATCTTTGAGAACTCAAACAAGCCAATGTGAATAATCACGATGATTTGAGTCAGATCTATCTTATATTCATTCGAAACACATCTCTTATTTGTTATTTAATTTTACAGACAATTTCATTCACACTATTAAATTTACTGGTTCGGACTAAGCTTGAAGTAATCTGTCTTCCTATGTGAATATCAATTTGTTTAGTTCAGTTACTACCGTTGTCTGATTTATCTGAATTGATTTAAGTAATCTAAGTGGTAAAGGAAATACAACTATTTTGTTGAAATGCTTTTAAATTAGATTTGTAGTTTTGTTAATATTTTCGCATTGATACCCTAAAATGTTTGGGGTTTGATAAGGTACTTGTCTTTTACTCATGCGAACCTTGATATACGATTCATATTGGTACGATATTTGACAATTGGGTTTTATTTAATTTTGCACATCCTTTAAAATTAATAGAAGTATACATATCTTAAGCTCGACAATAAACAAAATATTTAATTTTGAATACTGCGAAAAATAATTTTTCATCTAAAGTTGAGAATGTTAAAAAAAAAATTTAAATATAAACTGTAGGATTGTTGAATTAACATTTTCTTTCACCTAAAGTTAGCAGTATTTCAAAACAATTGAAATGTTTCGGTCATCTACAGGCCAAAGTTGAACTGTAAATGTGGTTCAAGTTGATTGAAAACAGCAGGATTGGAAATATTTTTCTGCTGTATTAGATCTCTGTAAGCGTGAAGTGCGGTTGCAAGCTCACGGGCTCCAAAAATGGAGGGTAAATAACAAGGGTAATTTTAATGTGGAGTAAATTTTCTCAACCATAGGAATCGAACTTGTGTTCCCAAATCCACAAGCTGACACATTACCATTTATTTTAAAATGTCAGTATCACAATTTAAGATATAAAGCCGGAATTGAAGAGCAGAAAAAGTGCGATTTGAGTGATGACAATGCCAGGCTATTCATTTCAATTCTGGCAAGTTTCGTCTCATTCCATTCTCATTCACATGCTTCGCTGAATAACCTGGTGCAAATCTTGGCTCTCTTTCAGAACATTCCAATTACATCTTATGGGAATATACGTCTACCTACCGTGCATTCTAATATGTGCATTTCACCTATAGAAATATATAAATGTCAAAAATTCTTTAAAAGTTCTCCGCTTACATCGCTTCTGCATTAAAAATTATTAATAAATAATAGAATTATAACAGTGCTTATAAGAAATATTCAAAATATAATCGACACAAACAAAACTACAAAATAAATCAATAAGATGACCTATAATAAATTATTATGTTTAATTTTTCTCAAAATATATATAAAAAAAAAATAAATAAATATATCATCACGCCTTCTACCCATTACTGGGTGTGGCAATCTGCTGAAGCAGATCTCGGTAAGTGATATATTTTGCGCGTGAATTGCGGTTACCAGTCGTCAAATCACGGCCTCCAAAGATCTAAGTGGTGGAGGAGCCACACAGGGGTAGCTTTTGAAATGATGAAAATTGTTTGTCGCCTGTGGGAATCGAACCAGGGTTCTCAGGATCCACAGGCCGACTTCATACCACTGAGCTAGCCACCCCATCTGAAAATGTATGGAATAAAATTTATAGAAGAAAAGTTATAATAGTAATCTATTTATACGAGGCTCGTAAAGCAGTAGAGTACGACATGACGAAAGCAACTTTCACTAGAAAACTGCAACTACGATAGATCGAAGTTTGGGACTATAAATCGTTCGAACAGTAACATCAGTTTGTCAAAGTTTACCCCTCGAGTTCCTAACGCTGATTGCGAAACGATTACTGTAATGAACTTTCAAAATAGACAAAAAATGTTCAACTATTTACCTTCTTCTACTTTGGAAATTATCCACTGATTACAATAAAAATAAAACATGTAAACAATAATCAATAAAAACTACTACGAGACGTTTTGTTTCTTTTTGCAAACTGGCAACATTTAATTGCAACAAATACTGAATTTGTATGCGTAGTTTTTAAGCTTATCTGTTAATTAAATCAATCACGGTATAATTGGTAGATGCCTCAGTGGTATCGAGTTAGCCTGTGGATTTGAGAACCTCGATTCGATTCCCATAGCCAACAAACTATGTTCACCTGTTCATCACATTAATACGACCATATTTGTCGGGATCTGCTATGACAGAGTGCCACACCCAGTAATGGGTAAAAGGTTTCATTATACATACATACATAAATAATATAAAGATATGTCCCATCAATCGAATCTTATTCACTGAATATTTATTCATTAGATTCATCCTGCTATTAATCAAACATTCCTTCTCTGGCATGTTATTTGTTCTATTCGGAATTTTTCTATCTAAATTACATTTTAATAATTATTTTATATAAATCAAAGGAGTTGTATTTGAAAATGAATGCACGTTTCCTTGGTGACCACAAATAAAAAGAATATAATAATAATAGCTGTATTCCATTTGCCACTTGGTTCACTTAAATCAGTTCAGATAAATTTGGCACATGGCAAAATGAACTGAATTAAGCACACTGATGCACTTATTAGGGTGAATTACTTCAAGATAAATTAGAATCTGTAATTCTACTACTGAAAATAAAGTGAGCAAAGTAATGCAGCGAAATAAATAAATGATTTGGTTCAGTAAATGTAAGTTAGATCTGATCCAAATGACAAATGGAATACGCCTAATAATATCCGCTAACAATTCTTTCTAGAGTATCGGCCTCTTTTAGCAACATGGTTTTGATTAGTTTTACATCTTAATTACAGATTTTTAAGCTTTTTTATATATACTAAATCTAGTTTTTTATATACTTCCAAGGACAATTTTTCTTTACTATTGATTAACTTATTCATAATAATTAACATTTAGTTTATAAATAACTAACTTAATTCTAAATTCTATGCTTACTGTGTGTCTTTATGGCTTATGACTGTGACATTTATTTTGCGTCATTTTATAATATCTTCCTTCTCACAATTTACATTTAATCACTGTACACTAGTGACACTGCACAATTCTTGGTTCTTTTTCTTTCCACTCGAGTCGATTTTGGACTACGTGTGTCCATAGTGGACCCGCCGATTTTATGATTTCGTTCCTCCATCTAGTTGGTTGTCTACCTCTTCTTCTATTGTTGTCCCGTGGTATCCAGTGTGTTGTTTTTGTTGTCCATCTGTTGTCGATTTGACGGGCTATAACAAATAAAAAGAATAAGATAAGTGTATTTTTTTCAAAATTTCCCTTACTAGTGATGAAAGTAATTTGCTTTCATAAAATAGTTACTATCACAACTGAATTAAGTGAGGAAAATTTTATTTTCACAAATCATGTAGAAATTATGGGGTAGCTATAGCTAGCTCAGTGGTATCAAGTCGGCCTGTGAATCCTAAAACCCTGGTTCGATTCTGACAGGCGACAAACAATTTTCACCATTTCAAAACAACCCCTGTGGCTCCTCCACCACTAACATCTTCGGGGGCTTACCGAGATCTACTTCGGCAGAGTGCTACATCCACTAATGGGTAGAAGGCGTAATGATATATTTATTTTATTTATATGTAGAAATTAAAAAATTATGTATGTAATTATTTATTATATTACCAAACAGGCAGATTCACAAAGCGGGTTAGTGCTAACACCATATTTTATTTCATTTTTAACTCTCTTTTCAATGTATGAAACAAGTTTATTTTAACTTGAGTTAAAAAGAAAGTTAATTAGCATCAAATTTAGTTTATTTCTTTAATCTGTTTTAATTTGTAACAGAGTTATAGATAATATTAAAAACGGTGTTAGCGCTAATCCGTTTTGTGAATCTGCCTGTATATGATTATGGTGTGGATTCCAGGCAATCGTAGCTCAGTGGATAAAAGCGAGGTAAAACTTGCGTTTCTTAATTAGCAAGCCAGAGGTCGTGCATTCAAATCTTACTGACTTCTACTTATATCCAAAAAATACGATTGGTTCGGATTCCACTATATGCTGTGGACCCTCTGTACTGTAATTGGGATTTACTTCCTGTTGTGCAGAGTAACAAATAAATAAATAAATAAATTACTAAGTATAAGTACTTAATTAAATTTAAAAGTAAAAACTTCATGAGTGTTCTTTAAAATCATGCGTCCACAAGACAATGGCACATATTAGTTTCATCACAGACTCATTAATCATCGCTATTCGCTTAATTATACTAGTATTGTCAGTACATACAGGGAACAATTTCTAAATAAACAAGTAGATTCCTTTTCAATTCTACCGTGGTTTATCACCTTTAGTGTCCAGCACTTTTTGTCTTCTTCTTCCAAGATTTCATTTGCGAGTTGAATGCACTATAAAGACCGGCGTCCGGCGACCACCCTCGGCATAGAACCGTTGACATGCAATATAGGCTCAAGTTCGCCACGGGACATTATATATAATCACGTTCGTGCTGGTAACTGATGCACTTTTCAGTTTGCGGTGGAACTTGGTTCATTTCATCGGCTCCGGAGTCCGGGCAGGACAGACGATTTACGTCGGCTCCGGGCGCGGTGCTTAGAGTGGGCCGTAATTCAAATGAATGTGCGGCGAACCTGCATTCAGCGATCGAGGACGGCGTAGATCGGAGACGGAGACGGAGGTCAATCGGACTGGGGTTGTGATCAGCGGCGGCGACGGCGGCCCCGGAGGTTCCGGTGATTGGGGTTCAGTCCGGAGAGACTTGAGGGATTGCTGTGTGTTTGTATGTTGTGTGGATGCTTGTGTAGTATTTTCAAATTATCTTCAACATTTACCATCATATATTTTCCGATGGAAATTGTTTATAAATTATTATTCTTTTTTTAATCACTTTATTGGAAACATTTTTCTTCAGAGTTTTGTAGAATAATTTGATAACGCAAAATAAGCATTATCAAATGTTCAAGATACTTTGTTGAGCACTGTAATTTCAGTTCCCGAATCAAAATATATTCCTGAGTGTGAAAACTCAACAATAATTGTAGATCTCTGCAGGAGCGTATGGATAACTATAAACCTGGGAAAATAATTTTCGCTTCCATTACACATTTTATACTATTTTAATTTAAATATAAAAGTGAATTTAGAAAAAATAATAATAAAAAGTAATAATAATACAACGATGACAAGAATGGATGCTGTTATTTCCAATGATGAAGTTTACAACACGAGCGAGCAAAACGAACGAGGATTGTAATCTTCGAGTGGATGATTATAGCGAGTTGTAGACTATACTTTATCTACGACTACTATATTACATACAAGATTTTTTAATAGTTTCGTTTCATAATAATCCCAATCTAAATAAAAATGCGTTAACATTGTACTATTTTATTACGTAAATATAAAATAAATAAAATAAATAAATATATCATCACGCTTTTTACCCATTACTGGATGTGGCACTCTCCCGAAGCAGATCTCGGTAAGTGATATATTTATGCGCGTTACTAGTCGTCAAATCACGTCCCCCAAAGATGTTAGTGATGGGTGAGCCACAGGGGTAATTTTTAAATTGGTGAAAATGTTTGTCGGTTGTGGAGATCGGACCAGGGTTCTTTGGATCCGTAGGCCGACTTGATACCACTAAGCCATTACCCCATCGACGTAAATATGGAGACAGATAATGGCCATTTTGAAATTTAAAAATCTTTGCATATTTATTTTTGTTTATTTTCTTTTCATAGTCTTTATGTTTTTTTATTTCCACAGAGAAATTGATTCAGGCATAATAATTTTCTGATTGGGGCAAAAGAAGGAATAATGACTATTATTACCTCGTTATTATTTCCTGTTGAATTTATACATGGCATTATGCAGCAAAAATCACATTTAACAAACATATATAATACATTAGTCGTAGATAAACACATTATATTACATTTAAACGGTAGAACAAAATTATATTCAAAATACACTTTTATTCGAATTTTATATAATGATTTTTACTGCTTTATTTATTTTTTTAAATATTCAGTTCCTTTCATTGTTATTATTTCTTCACACAAGCCATTACCATAAATGCTTCTAAGTGATTATTATCTAATAGGGTAACAAAATGATATTTTCTGTAAAAATAATTAAATTTTTAACTATAACATACAGAAAAAAAACTAATGGAGTACCGTAAAATAGGGTGAGATTGACCGAAAAGTTTAAAAAACTTTATTTTACATCTCGAAGTCAAATATCATGCATGACATGAACGAAAAAAATGCCCACTGGTACAGAACACCTATATATTTGTTACAGAATATGATTTGTTGTTTAAAAGAACCCGGTTTAGCAGAAAAAAAACAAAATGTTAAATGTAAATTTTTTGGAAAATTCCATATCGTTTAAACTTCTACCTCCAGAAGCTCAATAAAAGCAAGTAACAATATCTAATATTTTTCTTATAGCATAATATTGTTTTTTATAGGCTGTCTTAACTCGCAATATTATTTAATCATGACCTATTTCTTTTTACATAAATATTTTTATAAAGATGCAGATTTCTGTAATTGTCTCTATCATGTGTTCTTTTGATTGATGTTAACTGTCTTACCTACGTATTTACTTAAATTATTGAATTATTAAATTATTTATTTAAAACGTAAAATCATGCAAGAAACAAGTTCAGAGTCAAGTTCAGATTCAGAAGTGGAAAAACAAGCCGATCATCAAAGCAATGTTTTTGAAGAAGAAACATTTTATTTACCCAAAAAAGAGCTTGCAGTAGAGTCATGGGTCTTAGTCAAATACGAAACAAAAAAAAGTTGTAAACATTTTATAAGGCAAGTATTGACACTTTCTGAAGATGAATTGAACATAAAGTTTATGAAAAAAACTGTGGGAGAGAAGTTTGTGTCGCCTGAAGTGGAGGATACAGACACCATTACGTACAATAATTCTATTGTAAAAATACTTCCTACTCCCAAGATTGAGCAACGTGGGCATTATATTTTTCCAAAGAATGCTGCAATAAACACTTATGTGCAATAAATAAGTTCATTTTAATTCTAATTACATTTATGTTTGTACAATTACTTATTCAATAAACGAATAAAAATAATTTTTGCGTGTTTGTGACATGTATACACTTTTCTATATATTTTTTTCAGCAAGAAAACAATTTATTTTACAGTAAACCGTGGTCATTCTCACCTCATTAAGCTTTAGAAAAGAAATAACTAGCGTTTTAAATACGCGGTCAATCTCACCCCAAGTATAGGGGTGAGATTGACCGAGGTGTTTTTTTTTTCTTTGGGAATAAAAAACAGTTTTGTTTCAGCAAAGCGAAAAGCTACATTGCGTACAGACTCATACATATTAGCCATTTCCAGTATTTTTGCTACAATAACAAAAAAGTTATTAGATAAAAAACTCCAAAAGTGGTCAATCTCTCTCCGTTTTACGGTATATATAAAATCGAGTTAAATATAAAATTAATAATATTAATATTTATTTTCCTTATGTTCACTTTCTAATAAGAGTTTAATTCGTTGTTTAATCAACATGATAAAATAAACATGAAAATGCACTATGCGCTTTTTAAAAAAATAGCACTTTAAACGACATTCAAATATGCTATATTTAGTAGAAAATACCCCAAATTGGTAACTCTGGCGAAAAGTGTGTGGCATGTGAGCTGTTCCTTTTCATATATTTACGAATTATTACATTTATTTTTATACCCTTTTTCTCTTTCTTATGCCCTTTGTTCATTCGATTGTTTTGATGTTTTCTGAGAAACAATGACTTCATCGACATATATGTTCTTTTTAATATTGTCATGATTAGAAATGCCAACAATTCAAATAAACACAAGCCAACAAGACAACAGACTAGCACCCCTTGCTGCAATGTATAGTTTCAATATTGCTATGTTTTAATCCACTATCTACATTTTAAAATTTATTTTGTTTATTACAGTAAAGAATACAGTAAATATAATGTACCAACCTAATTAAATTCTGAAAACTAATAATTTTTAATTATTATTTTGTTAATTAATCTCCGAATTATACTGCAACATGAGTTCAGAAATTTAATAAAAGGATCCTAGCCTGGTCGGCCCAAATTCAGCCGGCCAACCGGAAATTTTCTCGGTATCCCGCCGAGCCTATCCAACCATGGATCTCTGTATATGACACGAGCTGAGTGACCAGCCGTGAAATCATTCCCTCTAGGATAAGCTAAAACAAACTTTTCTACCAGTTTTCAGTTCATATTACTCGTAAGTAAGATCTTGGAAAAGAGATTTTTCAATTTAGACAAAAAATAGTTATTTTTATATCAAGGAATGGAAATGAGACATTTCTTCTCGAAGGTGTCGTTTCATTTGGCCGAAGGCGTCGAATATAAAACATCCGAAGGAATAATCACATTTTATTCACCAGGAAAACATAATTTTTTACTTCCCCTATCAGAAAGTAAAATTTTCAGAAATAAATTAAAAATTTATATAAGATTTGCTATTCCCTTCACAGATGTCACATGCATGTCAAATTATACCGTTGGTTTCTAATTGCCATGGATATAGTTTTACTTTCCTTAAAGTTAAAGTTTAACTTTTTTGACAATATTTATTTGTGTATCTAGAGCAGAAAGTAGTCTATTGCCGCTTGCGCATGGAGATTGTTGATCGATGCGTAGCTAAGAGCAACCACCATGCAAGAACAGCAAGGACACTTCCTACCCGAGGTGCACACAATATTTTTCCTACGATCATTTAGAAACGTTTGAAAAAGAATTTAAAATTATTTTTGACAGTTTTTGTGTTTGGAAATTCGGGCCACATTTTTCATGTATCCATGGATACGATGATACACTTTTATAAATGTCAATTTTCTGTTTCCAACTTATAGCTGGAAAAGTCTATTTTCTGTTCGGTCGTAGAAAAATACTTTTTTTGACAATCGTTGAAATCAAGGAGTTTTATTGGTTCACTAACTGCAGAAAAAATCTTTTTTGATCGCTCAGGAGTGTTAGAAAAATTATATGACACAAAAATGTTTAATTGAATATATATATATATTCCGGCGTTTAAAGAAAAAATAGCACAAACAGTATTACTTAACTCCTTATAAAATAATATACTGTTCCTCTCTGAGATGAAAAGTATCACTTTATTCTCTCAATTGAGGAAAGAAAATTTAATTTTTTGACATGATCGTGAAAAAATTGATTAATCGATGGAATTTTAAGTCTATTTGAATTATTTTTTTAAATAGTACAGGTATGCCTTTTTTAATACATTAATATTGGATACAAAATGTGAACAATATTTTACGATTCATATACAGAGTGATTAGAAGTAAATGTTTCAGATACCAATACAATTCAGAGAATTTTTTTATTGCACAGTTGGCACAACACCATTCAAAGGCAAAAATACTATTTGATATGCCATTTTTATAATAAATACAATTAGATTGAGTAATAGAAATGTTAAGGTAGTACTAGTGTGACGGTGGCGCCATACCACCGTGTGGTGTTGCCATTATAAATTAGGATTCTTAATTTTTCGTTAAAAACAAGGCTTTGCATAGCTATATATCCATTACTAAACGATAAAAAAACTTTCTCCTTCTGATACAATATACATGGATAGTTCTAGAACATCATACTAGTTTTTCAAATGAAACTGCAAAATTTTAGAGGTACACAAATCAAATATGTGCGATTCTGAGTGATGATCGCCATAAGCCCCGTGTATAAGAACTCAACTTTACAAGCGAATATATTTATTCACAGACGATCAATATGTTTAATATTTTAACAGGATGCGTATGACTATCCATTGTTTAGGTGTGTCAAATTTCATTCAAATCTGCAAAAAAAAATTTCACGCTAATACTCCCTTAAGAAATAAAAGAATGTGGCTAAGGAAAACATCGATTTTTATTAATTTTAATATTCAAATATCACTGTCAACAACAGGAAATTAATTTATGTATCAGTCTTACCAATTTCAAGTATATTTTTTTATTGCCAACTGAAACATTTACTTTTGATCACTCTGTAGTTCATATACATCTAATTAAAATATGTATATACAAATATATATTAAGTACGAATACTGTATTGGGGAAATAAAAAAAAAGTCTAACTTTGCATCTAGAAGTAAATATTTTCAACTACAATGTATAATAAAGCTATTATAATGCTGATTTATAAATATTATTATTATTATTATGTTGGGGGCTAGCTCAGTGGTATGAAGTCGGCCTGTGGATCCTGAGAACCCTGGTTCGATTCCCACAGGCGACAAACAATTTTCATAATTTCAAAAGCTACCCCTGTGGCTCCTCCACCACTAATATCTTTGGGGGCCGTGATTTGACGACTGGTAACCGAACTTTACGCGCAAAATATATCACTTACCGAGATCTGTTTCGGCAGAGTGCCACACCCAGTAATGGGTAGAAGGCGTTATGATATATTTATTTATTTTATTTATTTATAAATATTTAAAGTGCTATGTAATAGATAATGTGGTACTCTAAATATGATAGTAAGTGAGTGCCTACAAATGACCTGTTTAGCGTAGCATGCGGTGGAAACATGAAGTCTCCTCTCCCACAACTTGGGTTGTGAGTTCACTATCTAAAACAAGTAAATCCGTTTTACTTGCCCATGAAAGCATCAAAATTTAGTTTACGACTTCGTGTGTGCAATGTTGTGTGCTGTAGCACTACTGTTCTCTACTGTAAACCTGGCTTAGCTTTGTGGACGTATATTTCACTATTCAATTGGGGTTTTGGTCTTGGTGCCCGCAACTTTATTCGCTTACTTTGACTGTTACTAACATGCTAGTAAATTTACTATTTAGTTATTTACCAACCGACAGAAGAGCAAATACTGGTAGCTAAATTAAAATATAGTTAATGCGATGAGGATGTCAAAGTAATATTTTGAAAGAGATTCCAGAAAGTTTATTTAAATGTCTCTTTTTGACGTTTATATTAATATATTGGACTTCTGTAAATATAATATGTATACGAGGGTAAGGACATAAAAATCAATAGTGACGTATTTGTATACTCTGAACAAACTTTTCATGGACCTTTTGGGGTTGATAAATTAACCGATTTCACATATTTTTACAAACTTTATTTGGTTATACGAGTACGTACAAAATGGGATAAATATGCTTTTTTGAAAATGTACTTATTTAGTCCTAATTATATTTGTATAAAAAGAATGTATTAATTAGAGGAATTCTAATTACATCATAATTTTTCTGGACAAGATAACCTATTTTTCACGACATGAATGTATCACGTATCAATCTAAAGACTTATATAGTTATTTCGTCTTCATTTTCTCAAGAAATTTTGAATTAAATAATTAAATTTTTTAGCAACATATATAACAGAAAATAATTTTATAACAGCTGTAAATATTTGAATATACTTGTTTACTTGTATGCATTTATTTTACACTATTCTCAACGGTATCATTATGTAACAAAACGGATAATTCAGAATTTGGTTTTGTTTATAAATTATGATATTTCACTATCAACTCAGCTTCGAAAGATACAGACTAATTAAGCGTTATCTTAAATATCTTTCTAAAGTTGACTTGACAGAGTTTATTTTGTTTATCAAATTTATTAGTGCATATGTTATAACTTCAGTATTCCGTAGATCATTATTTATCAAGTTTATAGCTTTTCTGAATTGTCGCGTCTGGTTACACGGGATGTGATGACATATCTGGGTAAATTATAGCTAAGCGACTAGTCGGATAGAGTTAACCTTTGAAACGGACCCCGTCTGGGTTTTTTATGTAAACGCATATGTGGGAACAGCTATCTCGACCAACGCGACGATACCACCCTCTTACCCTTTGTCAGAACATCCCATTGAATACAACAACGATTAGTTAGTGTTAGATCGAGACAAGTTTGGCTCGCGACTTCATGAGCAAGATGTAGGTTTCGCCATGTTTTTTGTAACTAAGTAAATAATAGTTTTATTCATACGTTGTTGTTGTTTCCATTGCCGGTTAATTTGTTCAATTGTCAATATTAGTTTATAACTTCTGTAAATTTTACCATTTATATTTTTATATATTTCATTTTTATGTTTTATTAAATATATATTTTTAGAAGAAGTTCGCATCAAGTTCGTTTTATTTAATCGTGTACTAAATCGCGTTATATTTCGTCCATTAATTTTGAAAACTAATTGAATTGCAGCTTTCAATTCTTTTACAATTATTATAATATCCTCAATCCTCAATAACATTCTAGAATAGAGGTACAATTTAAATCAAACTTAATCAGCATAACTTTTTCTGAACCAAAATATGTACAAACAAATTAAAATATATTTAGTAATATTCTTATTTAGTATTTTTATCTCAATAAATGTTTTTATATTCTATCCTTAATGTTTGATTTATAATTAGATATAATGAAATTTATATGAACAATTTGAAATTTTATTAATTTTATTTTCTCTTTTGAAAATCTGAAAAAATCATATGTCAACTTTAAAGCAAAATATTTTTCTTAAATAAAAAAAACAATGCCGTGGATTTTTGATATATTAAAATATGATTCTTCTTCTACCATTTGGCGAAATTTCAGTAAAATCTGAGATGATGTATCTGAGAAATCGATTTTAGAACAAAACGAGTATTTTTACATTTTCCCACATAATTCCCTACAGTTATGTTTAAAATCGCTCCCGTTCGTTAAACTGATTAGCCTAAAGTCAACTATTTCAGAATATCATACACTACTTTTAATTGGAATGATTGGTACAAACACGGTAGAATGAGCCAAATAAGGAACTTCCTAATTAGTATTAGATAAAAGCGAATAACTATATGCATTGTTACACAAATCGGAGAGGCTCATGCTGGGTTGCAAGAAAAAAATAAAGATCTCTTTAGTTAAAGAACTGTTTATCTAGCAACAGTATCAATAGCGATTTTCAGAAATTTATTGAACCGTTAGTTGCTAATGAACCGATAAAACTTTCATGCAACCCAGCATCAGAATTATATATATTACGGGCCAAGTAAACAGTCTTTGCGGGTCGTGTTCGATCCGCGGGTCGCCTATTTTCGACCCCTGTTCTAGAATAATATCGAGGCCATCATATCAAAAGGCGTAAAGCAAAAACTAACAAGTTTTGGGTAAATCAGAAAAAAGTGTATAATTTAAATTTTTAATAAAAAATATAATGGGCGCAAAAACAAAACAAAAAATGGTAAAAATAGCGCATACGTCCCTTTGATATGATGTCCTTGATATTATAAGTTTAAAGTAAAAATAATGCATGGAAACATCCAGCCACGTACGAACTAACATTACACATACATACAGAATAGGATACATGTAAAGAGGAGAATGGTAAGAGAGCATTTTTACGACAATTCCATTACCCCACTGAAGTCCGCATCCCACAACATATCCGAACATAATACAGACTTTAGCCGCACCTGTGTTCATTCTGGTATCCCGAAGCCATAACCTGCAGGCCTTTGCAGGGCTAGATTAGCCCATATACTCCCAACAGACAATGCTAAATGGCTAAACAATTGTTACTATTTTCTTTTGTTCTTAGATAATAAAGATGATTCGAAATTGTTACAAAAATAGGAGGTCTCGACTTTTCAAGGTCAAATAATTAATATAGTTATAATATAATACTTCAATCTTAAAAATCAATCAAAAACTCAATAAATGACAGACTAAAATAAACTCATTAGCTATTGATGAAAAATGTTTTTTCTACTATTGCGCGAAAAGTTTTATCATTATGTACTCATTTTCAGTGGAAAAAGTAATAACATGGTTGTTAAGAAACAAATTTAATTATACTCGTATAACCTACAAAATAAGTTTTTGATATTCGAAATGTAAAAAGTACAAAAAATTGTGTATGAAACTCGTGTTAAAATTGTCTTTATTACATTCATGGCTTTGCAACACAGTTTTTCATTATGATACTACAGAATTTTATTATAACACGATCAAACTTACCAGCACACAATTTTCAGTTTCCATGGTTTCCAAGGTTTGCTCAATAAAATAGTAAAAGTTTTATTTTGACATTCACGAGTGATATATATTTTAATAATTTGAATATTGTATGCAACTCGTGTATAATGGCTATTAATACTCTCGTACGAATTACGACACTCGCCTATGGTTCGCATCACAGATCATAATATACTACTATAGATAAGAAACTGCCATGTTACGCACTGGGACTGTATTTTGCGCCATCTGACTAGTAGAAGTCTAACTAAAGTCATGTATATAGGCAACCCGATATGCATATTTAGGCAGCTTGTAATTTTTATTATTATTTTATATTTATTTAAACTATTATATGGGATGGCTAGCACAGTGGTATGAAGTCGGCCTATGGATCCTGAGGTCCCTGGTTCGATTCCCACAGGCGACAAATTTTCATAATTTGAAAAAGCTATCCCTGTGGCTCCTCCACCACTAACATGTTTAGGGGCCGTGATTTGACGACAGGTAACCGCACTTCACGCGCAAAATATATCACTTACCGAGATCTGCTTTAACAGAGTGCCACACCCAGTAATGGGTAGAAGGCGTGATGATATATATATTTTTTTTATATTTATTTTATATATATATATATATATATATATATATATATATATATATATATATATATATATATATATATATACAAATTCAGACAAGTGAGAGATTCTAAAAGTTACTTGTTAACAACGTTCACAACCAACCGTGTAAATACAAAATTTTCAGTTATTCAGTTTTGTACATGAATTAGTTTGTACAGCTCAGTTAGTCCTCTGGAGAGCCTAGTGCAAATTCAATACAATCTATTGTTGGTCAGACAGTTTTTATTTGCAAAAATATTGACTTACATGTTAATCTTCTGTATTGAGACAGACAATGTATTGATTTTGTTTTCTTTTGTTTCAGGTAAGTATTGAGTTGACTTCTTTTCTGCAATTATTCTTGTCGGTGATATCTAACGTAAGTGTATATAATAACTGGTTTCAGTTGTGCTGTGTTTACTGTTATTTATTTACTTAATAAATTAACGAATAAAACAAAAATAAACAAGTAAATTAATATAGCTTTAAACAAAACAAAGGCTGATATAATTAATACTTGTTCTATTTATAAAATAGTACAAACTGTGCGCAGCATTTCGTTATATTATTAAAGTAAAGTTACAAATATGTTTTTGTATGAGTCCGGGTCTGTGTGGTATCGACATCTCTACACGGTACGATCACATCGACGTTAGCGTCGGTGGTGGTGGCGGTGGCGGCGGTAACGGTTCGCGACAAATTTTAAAAGTCGAGAGGTCGAACTGCGGAAACCTTTCAGAGCAAACCATGAGTTATGCCTCGTGCTCTGTGGGGGTGGGGGCGACTGCGAAGGCGGCGGCGGCGGCGGCTGGTTAAAAGGCAAAGCGTGTTTGTTACGCGTGCCACGCCGCTTGCACTCGGACCCGCGCCAAATATTCATCTCGATGATTACGAGTTGTTGATTTTAAGAACGATTCTGGAATGCTACTTTGAAAATATATTATGATATATTTCTTTAATTATATTAAAATAAATAATTAATGTGTATAATTCAATTAATTTTGAATATGATGGTTTTAATCTGGGAAATAAGTTTTCTTCTACCGTTTCTCTCCTAACTATTTTAGAGAAAAGAGATTCAAATAAAAGTTGTTGATGAAATTTTTAATTTTAACCAATCATTTTAATCATTTACTTGCTGTTAAAAATAGATTTAAAATTTTTTTCTGACGACTAAACGTTTCACATTTGTGTTTTCATTTGTTCCAATTTCATGACCAACTATGTGAATCGGGGATCGCAAACTGGTACTTTGCTCGGCTTTTAGCTTTCATATTTTGTTTTCAATAATTTCACTTGTAGCTGGTCGATTTTTATGAATATGATGAATGAGATATAGCATGATTAAAATATATTATGTATCAACATTGATATATTGTTGAAAATAATACTGACAATAGCAGAGGTTATGACAATAGTACCAAGAATAGACGGTAAGTGTAAGTTTTGGTTAATGTTGCCAGTGGGGTTTGATTAAAATTCTGCAATAGTTCAGCAAAATCTCGCTAGCCAGCCGCTACATTCTTTGCAGTACAAATTATAAAGTCGATACAATAATATGATATTTAGAAAAAAAGTCGCTATTATCAACAAAGTTAACATAATTTTTCCAATTTTTTAGTAATAACATGTAAATATTCCATTTTAAAGTGAATTTCATATCTAATTATAAATCAAATGTTAAGGAGGATAGAATATACAAATATTTATATAGAAAAAAGAAAAAAACCAAAAAAAAATATTCAGCAAAAGTAATATTGATTACGGTTCGCATCACTTATACATCTAACCTACTGGCCCTTTTGCTGCATTTAAATTTGCGATTTTATGTCAATAATATAGTTTTTGATAATCTTTAAACATAATTGCAAAACAAATGGATGAATGAGTAAAATGAAATGTAATTTATTTATTTATTTGCTACTCTATAGAGCATCTTTATGCCGATGTCACACTATCATTCATATGAATGATGGGGAATGTAAAATAAGAAAAACCGTGAATGATGAAATAAATGTTTTTTTTATGTCACACTGTTTGAAGAAAATAATTGATGAAATTGATTTCTTCTTCATATAAAAAAATTAACTTTGACGTTTTACGTTTGTAATTCTTATGCTGGGTTGCATGAAACTTTTATCGGTTCATTAGCAACTAACGGTTCAATAAATTTCAGAAAATCTCTATTGATACTGTTGCTAGATAAACAATTCTTTAACTAAAGAGCTCTTTATTTTTTTCTTGCAACCCAACATTAATCTATTTGTTTGATGCTTACAATGTCCCTAAAAGTTTTTGTTTGCTTTACGATTCGAACTGCAACAATAATAAATAAAAAATAAGTTACAGATGAAGCAGTACAAAGTAAATGTTAATATTGCTATCTAAATGATCAATCGAGAAAAAGAAAAGCGTAGGAAACGTGGACGTATATATTTCTCGTCTACTACACTTTCTTTTCTTGATTATATTTGCCATAATTAAAATAACCAACAAAACTACGTCTCAAACAAAGGTGAAAATGAATAGAAAAAGAGAAGTTAGTTATTTTATAAGGTTTTTTTTTAACGAATGAAGTTAGCCGTTACTGATGGTGATTGACGAGAATTTGCAGCTCGTGGAAATTTCATCATTCACAGAGAACTTCTTCTTATTTCTGATTAACCATCATTCATATGAATAATAGTGTGACTTCAGCATTTATAGAAATGAATTCACTCAGTCATATTTTTATATAAGTTGAAATTAGCGACATAATGAACACGTGAATTCTTGCTTACAAGTTATTCTGCTAGCTACTGCCTGTAAATGTAGAATGATCCTTAGATTTTGTATTGTATGTATAAGTAGGTACCTCATAGAATCAATGAAGTTGCGTGATGTCATACTTCTTGAATTTTGATAACGTTTTATTTACGACGTTTTTAGTTAACATCAAAATGTTAAAATACAAAGCAGTAATGAATCAGTTTGCTGTCACTGACAGCGCGCTGTACTATACGAGGTGTGGCTCTTAAATAACGAGACTGACGCTGCTATAGAAGAAGTACGCATATGCTAAACGCCAGCGACCGTCAGCTTTTTAGCTTGAAGCTTTCTCTTCCGAATGCAGTACTTCTCGCTTCTATAAACAAATCTGTATAGCCGTAGCATTCATTCTTATTAGAGTTTTTTGTTTCGCCGGAAAAATGTTAAGTACAACATTAGAGCAACGAATTGTTGTGAAATTTCACATGAAATTTGACAAAACTGCTACAGAACTTATTATTTATTGAAAAATGTACCCGAATTGTAGGACAAGTCATGGGTTCTCCATCAAGATAATGCGCCGGCTCATTCCGCAATGCCTGTCAAGAGTGTAGCATCCCAGTGTTGGACCTTTTATTCGCCGAATCTTGCACCGTGCGACTTCTATCTGTTTCTTAAGGTGAAATCTGCCTTAAAAGGAACAAGATTTAAGCTGTGAAAGAAAAAGTGGCACGCGTCCTTAAAGAGCTGACAGACGAAGACTTCCAGCACTGTTTTAACCAATGGAAGATTCGCATGGAGCATTGTACGGATACAGGTGGGGTGTATATTGAAGATGATAATAAGTAAGCGTCAGTCTCGTTATTTAATATCCACACCTCGTACAAAGTAAAAATCAGTGCTGGCCATGAGTCAAATGAAAAGTGCTTTTAAAATAGTTTAATTTTAGATAATTTTATTATTTACACGCAATTCAAGCTGTATTTATTATACATATATTCTATAAATAATATGGAATTAAATAGCTAAGATGGTTAATTTGGCGAAATAAAAATGTTAGTTGTTTTTTTTTATTCGAAGGTTGGTTAAGCCTTTAATAACGTAAATTGACGAATGTTGTATGCTAAAACTGTTATCTACTAGGAGGAAATATGTAGTGCTACAGTATTTTCCTTTATATTTACATTGACTGCAGTATATCCGCAAACAATTTGAAAATGTTGCACAGTTTTCTCCCTATTTCAGCACTTCAGCAAACTAAAAAACAAAATCCATAAACTTTAAACTCTTTGTCCTGTAACATTCTTCAACTATTGTCGTCCGATCTTACATTGGCAATTTACAAATACGCTTCGGGCGCTGTCCACAACTTCCCGCGGCCAGTGGCCTAACTGGCGTGATTTAAACTTGAAGAAGTGGAAGATGAAGCGAGCGCGGGTCGCAGCTCCGCGGGGACACATAAAGAACCGCCCCTGCGCCCTCGTGGGGCCCACCATCATACCCTAATCCTCTACCCCCGCGATGTGCGCGTGGTTGGTTGTTTGACTCGATGTTGCCTGATAAACATTTTTAACAAGAGAAAAGTTTTTGCTTTATCTGATTGTGAATTTTTATCTGCGCCAGTGGAAAGTCAAATGAGTTTATTGGATAATGTTGTTCGGTTGTAAATTTTTTAGAATTTAGGGTGTTTGTTCTCTGGTTTTATTTTTAAATCTACGTTTTGGGTTGTAACATAAACATAACGTCATGTCATCGTAAATAATTATGTAATCTGATTGAGGATTCGAAATATACATTTACTGTTCTTTTTCTTCAAATAATCAAAGCAGAAAGCTAATTCAAACATATTCATTTATGTGCAGCTCTATACTAACGGGAACTTAATTACATTTACAGTAGAGGGCACTTACAACTTGTAGTGAAATCTTAATTAGTTAGATAAAGTTGATTTTTCTTTTATATAATTGAATTCCAGAAGCAAAAGTTGTATCAATAGGACAATGACTGCGCGTATTCCATTTGTCATTTGAATCATATCTAAAAATTTCAATTTCAATTTCATATTTAATTTCGACAAGTTCACAAACTTGCTTTAAGCATGCATTCAGTCAGTCGGCTCATAAGTTACATGTTTGCAACCTTTTTATGTATTGTAAAACCCATTAAAAAAGCATTATACATAATTCTAACACTTGTTGTCGATTCATTAAAATTTAAACAAAATCTCAAATGCAACTATATTTCAAACAAATATCAAATTTGAACAATTGTTAGTTGCTTATTTTTACTTTCTGATACACAGTATAAGGAAGTGTTGGAATCGTGAAAAAAATCGTTGACGAGATTTTCGCGGAAATACGTGTTTTGAGGTCCACTGAATCCGTTTTGATCATTTTCTTAATGATGTCTGTGTGTGTGCGTATGTGGATGGATGGATGGATGTGTGTCCGAGTGTGCAATATCTCATGAACGAGATAAGATTTATTAACGAAACTTGGTAATTATAAGTTTCATGAAAAGATGAAGAGCTGAGTTAATTTTGAATGAAATTGAAAAACCGGAAGAGGAAATTTACTGGACACACAAAACAATTTATTTCAAAAATGAAATCAGTTACGAAAAAAGTTTCAAATAAAAGATGTTAGCAGAAATATTTGGAACATAAAATGTTATTTGCAATTTTTCTGTATATGCGTCTAATTTTGAGAAAAACTAATTTATATATTTAATAATATATTCCAATAATCATAGTAGCAATAGAAACAAAAAACATAAACATGTTTAACATTTATATGTCAAATAATAATTGTCAAACGCAAGGAGCAAGTTATAAGTGTTCAATTAAGCGTTTTTAATATGAAATATGCTGTGTATAAGAAAGTCGTGTGGTGCCCACACCAGATTTTTTTATCTTATGAACACGTAAAGTAAGATCGGAAACTTTGGAGTTAGTAAGACAGAAGTGGAAATTTAAAATGAGAAGAGAAATGACGTGGTTGTGAATGGTATTGAAACAGGTCACTTATTTGTCTTTCTTTTTGACTGTCTTATGCGCTTACTTTATCCCTACTATAATATAAATTGGTTTACATTTAGGGTTATCAGACGTCTCGATTTGTGTGGAATTGTCTCGCTGTGGATTTGGTTGTCCTGCGTCCCACTGAATTATGCAAACGTTCCGTTGTCTCGAAAAAGTCCAAATTAGAAGTGATGTTAGCCGATTATCTTATTTTAATTAAATATTGTTTAACAACTTCAAAAGTAAGATCTCTTTTATAAATTTATTTTAATATTGTTATTTATTTTATTTCTAATTATTTTTCTCACAACAGAATCCAACTCAACGAAACCTGAGGCAGCAGTTACGTTTTGATTTAAGGCTGGCAACATTTTAGGTTTCTTTGTGGATGTAATTGAGGGGCTTTTAATCGTTTTATTACGATCCCCCGGGTTTTGGTGCACCCCACTGTACCAACATCACTTATTTAAAACTGAAAATAAAAATTAGTAAATGTATGTTCACTCCCCTTACGAATTACTGTAGATGGTGTGGCACTCTGCCGTTACAGATCTCGTTAAGTGTAGTTACAAGCCGTCAAATCACGGCCTCAAAAGATATTAGTTAGTTAGAGGGAGAACCACAGGGGTAATTTTAATGTGGAGTAAAGTTTGTCAGTTGTGAGAATCGAACTCGGGTTCTCAAATCGACACGTTTCCAATGAGATATAAAAAAATAAGTAAATAAATATATCATCATGCCTTTTACCCATTACTGGGTGTGGCACTCTACCGAAGCAGATCTCGGTAAGTGACATATTTATGCGCGTGAAGTGCGATTACTAGCCGTCAAATCACGGCTTCCAAAGATGTTAGTGGTGAGGGAGCCACAGGGGTAATTTTAAATTGGTGAAAATGTTTTGTCCGTTGTGTAGATCGAATCAGGGTTCTTAGGATCAGGATTGAAAAAACCTGAGTTTAAAAAAAAACCAGACCCACTAGGTTTTTTTGGGTTTATTCGGGCATTATTGGATTCTTTGTAATATTGATAAATACACCTTAATTCATATTATCTAATTCTAGATTAATTTTGTATATAATGTTTAAAATGTATATTGTATACTACTAAACATTAAAACAAAATTTATGTTATTGTGAATTAGAAACATATTACGCTCTAACATGTTATTGTCATACTTATTTACTTTGAAACTATATTTCAAATTTGCCGGCAAAAAGATTGGGTATCAATCAGTTTTTGTAATACTAATATAATATAAGATAAATAATATTTGATCTTAAACTAGTTTGATATTGACATTTGCCAAAGTAATGCAATGTGATACTACGATGTGAAATAATAAATGATAATTTAAGTTAAACGTTTTATTTTGTAAAGAGATTATGTATTATTACATTGTAAAATAAATAATAGTCATTTTTATAACAAGTGCCGAAAAGGCTTGTTACGTGCACGTCAAAATATGAATTCCGCGCTGGGCGCGAAATTTAAAACGCTCTCAATACAACTTTTTTTTACAGTTGCGTAATGAATTACTTTCCGCACTAGTGATTCTTTGCTTACAGAAACGTACTAGGTCTGCATTTGTCTTCTTTCCACCCGTAACCAAGGCAATAATAGTTTCGTAATAACAAAGAAATCGTACAGTTGTGGGAAAAAGATATTTACGTTCCGAGATTTGATTCTATCTTAAAATTCACCCTGGGTGAATTTTCAACCATTCAACCAAATGGGTTTTTAATGGGTTTATTTGGGTTTTTTTTAGGTGGGTTTTATTAAAAAAAACCCCGGTGGCTTTTTCTGAGTGGGTAAAATATGAACAACCCTGCTTAGGATCCACAGGCCGACTTGATACCACAAAGCCATCTATCCCATAAAATTTAATGTTTATACAAGTAATGTTAGAAATATTCCTGTTATATCAATGTGTATTCGTTTTGTGTTGTACGTTTCAAATCTACCTAAAAACCACTTTGATTTACCTATTTTCGTGATCATTTGATTATACTCGTAGTACGTAGTCCTCATCAGATTTGCCCTGAAAACACAATTTTAATTCGTAAACAACTAGAACACAATCTACGACCAAAGATCCATTACCCGTTAACAAGAGCCCACCAAACACGTCAAATAAATCCACCTTTCCCTACAATACACACACACAGGCAAACAAACATCCACACATATACACATTCTCTCTCTCTCAACCGAGAGGGTTACATTGTTTAGCGGGCGAGATCGGTGTGTCGGGGTCCGTGTTTCGCCGCGAGCGAACCGTGAACCGAACCGGTAACGCAGCGGTAACCGGTAGCGGTAACCTCGCTGATGTGTTGAGTGTGGGTGCTGTAGGGTGAAGGTGTTTACCGGAACTGCACGTATGTAGTGAGTGACAGGTACTTTTAAATCCACTTGAGTTCCTGGTTACCAGTTAGTAAAGTGACCACACTGATTTTTAACGTTGTTGATATATTAACAAAGAGCAAACAGTTGAATTGAAAAACAAACTAAATGTACAACAACGTATTTCGTTTATTGTTCCGTTATCATGTGAACAGTAAAGCAACTCCACCATTTTTTTAAAGTAATATTTTTATATTTGTATAAGAATTATGTTAATGACAATAATGTCTGATGGTAAATATATCGAACAATTTTTAAAAAATAAATGAGAATTTGTCGGGATTTGAACCCAAAATATTTCACATACTAGATGATTGATCTACTACAGAATTTTTTGCATTTTTCCTATCTCACGACACATAGTTATTACTAAAATTCTACGGCATGCCAAAAATATATTATATTTTTTTGACCATCTAGTAAAAAAGTATAGATTTTTGTATAATCTATAAGATCAAAATAATTATATAACTACTGTTAAAAATACACTTTATTATACGAGTGGAAAGACTACGAATGGAGCTTCAAACTAACGAGTGGAATAAAGACAGTTATAACACGAGTTGCATACACTATTTTTTCTAACTACATATACTAATTTTACTTATTAAATTAATTAATTTTTATTTTGGGGTTATGGCTCAGTGGTATCAAGTCGGCCTGTGGATCCTAAGAACCATGGTTCGATCCCCACAGCCGACAAAACATTTTCACCAATTTAAAATTACCCCTGTGGCTTCCCCAGCACTAAAATCTTTGGGGGCCGTGATTTGGCGGCTGGAAACCACACTTCACGCGCATAAATATATCACTTACCGAGATCTGCTTCGGCAGAGTGTCACACCCAGTAATGGGTAAAAGGCGTGACAATATATTTATTTATATTTTTTTTATTTAAATTTTGAACAAAGATCATTTATTTTGTAGGTTACTTACTTAAATTTGTTTCATAATTAATATTTTATTACATTTATACGGATATTACATAATTATTTGCCACGACCCTTCTCAAAAGTTCAGAATTAAAATTTAACAGCTTTGAATGAAAAACAAATTTAAACCACTCTTTCGATTTTGACAAAGTGTCTATCCTTTATAAGGAATCTAATTTAAGGAAACGTCTGTTTATTGAGAGTTGTCATATTAATAATGACACTAAATCTATCAACATACAATCTGATTTTAATGAGAGCAAAAACTTTTACTCTAACCTCTATGAAATTTTAAATTAGTCGTTGTCAAGTATTGCGCAGTTTGGAGTTTGATTTCTTCTTATTGTTAACTTTGTTTTTGTTATCGATCTAGCCACTAGATGACTCATTATGTACCTCAATCTAAATTGAGTAAAAATTATATCTCTTCAGTCGATTATCAGACTCTTTAGGGCGAACATAAAAATTTAAATTCATAGTTTTTTGTAATGTAACTTCGTATTTATTTTTTCATTTTTGTTATATGTTCGCCCTAAATAAGTACTTGTAACGTAACTTTTATTGTTGTTTTTCGTTATATTTAACGTTTGTGGTAAGTTAACTGTTATATTGACTAACAATATCTCTATTATGAACTACTGTATGTTATTATTTAGACCTGAAGATGGCCATAACCTTGGCCAAAACGTCGTTGTAATTCTTCAATAAATTTAAATACAACTTTAAGCCTTTTGTCCATTACTACCTTACAATATTACTATTGGCTTATTAAAATTATCTACTAATAAATATAATTAATTATTCATTGATGTTTCTACGGGATTACTTGTATTACGTGGTTTAGTTTAAGTATAATATGAGTTTTGTCCAATTTGGACTGTCAATTTTGTCCATAATACCCGGTTTTGACCACTGCCCCGGTCAAAATAAAAAATAAATGTCTTTTTGCCAACCCTGATTTAAACTGTCTCAGCATCCGTCAGCTTCTACAGAGAAATACGAACTGAATGCTTTGGAACGTAAAATAAAATAAATATAAATATATAATAACGCTTTTTACTCATTACTGGGTGTGGCACTCTGTCATAGCAGGTCCCAGGAAGTGATATATTGATGCACGTGAAGTGCGGTTACCAGCCGTCAAATCACGGCTCCAATGATGTTAGTGAAGGAGCAGCCACAGGGGTAATTTGAATGTGGTGAAAATTGTTGGCGGTTATAGGAATCGAACCAAAGGTCTCAAATCCACAGGTCGACTCGATATCACTGAGCCACATATCTCATACGTAAACGCACTAAACTGAAATTTGTACTGATAAGTAAATAGTGTTTTCCTGACCAATGAGATTCGCTCGAGGATTTATGATTAGATAGAAATTTAACCACACTATAAATACAATGTATACATTTGTAGTTATTTAGTTAAAAAGAAAAAAGAAAAAAATACATATAATTATGCTTAATATTATTTGTGGCGTAGACTTATTTTTATAATAGAATGCACGATAAAATAAAGTCATTAATTAACATTCTCCAATGGGGACTAATAATTTTGACGTCACATGCAAAAAAATCGTAGAAAGAGCGAGGTGATAAATAGACATGGCTGAGTTGACCAAATGCTTCCTCTATCAGCACTTCTCCTCGCAGATATCATCATTTGTTATTCAGTCAACATATGTTTGGATGTTTGATTAATTAATTTATCTTATCTTTTTTATGGTCTATTTTAAATATAGAAATGAATTTAACACAATATATTTCTATTCTTACGTGTTTAGTCTTAGCCATATTTGTATATTTGAATTGACATTCAAATGAGCAGTTTTTGTGATCACGTGATAAAGGTCAAACTGTAAAGCTATACCATTTTCGCTACATAACAAATGATTAAATTCTACTTGACTCACCCATCTTTCGCAGAGCTTTCGCATCTCTAATTCTTTGGGCAAGATGATCCGCACCCTTTCTTCCGATATCCCCACATCCTCAGCTATCTCACTCACCTTCACTCGGGACAACACGATATCATGCACTTTTGATTTCCGGTGTGGTGGCGGTTTTTTGCCGTCCTTCACGTGGGTCATCTTCGAGGGACGTGCGACCACGTTTAAATTCAACTGCTCACTTTTTAACGGTTGACATCGAAGGAGCAGAGTCCTCGTAAACTTTTGTCAACAACGAAGAATTTTATGACCGCACGATATTCAAGTTTATCAATTTTAACGAAAAACACGCAAGACGCTTACTTAAAAAATTCGTGTAAACAAACTACTTGAGAGAACAAGTTGAAACTTGTCGGACGAACTAATGACACTTGCACTCAGGCAGGAAACACAAATTTTTGCTGATTAGAACGCCATCTCTGTGTGAGGTCGAGAACTTTTCACCTTACCGTTGTATTTGTAACTCTAATAGAGCAGTCATTTAGCTTGTGAAAAGTTCTGGATTCAAATTTCGACAAATTTCCACTGGTTTTTCTAAAATTTATTTCTAATACTCTAATATTTTGTAATGTCCTAAAACTGCAAATGCTATAATAACAAAGTTAGTACTAAACGAAGACTACAATGAATAAATTATCACATCTTCCAATTTACTAATTCCAACTATTCATTTATCCCCACTACTCAAACAAGGATGATAACCAACGCCATCTCTTCATCCCTTCTCTAACCCTTTCAGCAGTCAGCGGCTTTTAATAAAGTTTCAGGGCACACATTGTTCCATGATGAAGT